>CM059428.1:25995882-27399727 GCA_030390025.1 Squalus acanthias | reverse complement strand
ATTTTAAAGTCATGCATTCTACCCTTATTTTTATGCATTTCCATTATAAACTCCTCTGTCCACATTTATAATGGCAACTGTCTATGTAAACTTGTCATATTGTAATTACATCCTCTCACCAGTGGTGGGGCTGCAGAGCTTCCTGTCAGTGGTGGAGCTACAGTGCCTCCACTGGCAATTGAGTGTAATTACAGCCATGAAAGTTTTACATAGGCAGTTTCCTTTTTAAATTGGGGAAAAGGAACTTATAATGGTAAATGTGCGCAGACCTAGAATTTTGAATATATTATCAATTTTAATGAAATAGCTCTGTACATATAGCATAGTAGATGGTCAACCATGACAAGGCAATAAATCAATCAAACCTTTAAAAAAAACAAATCTTATATTACTACTGTATCATTTGTCAACATTATACAATGCATACAAAGATTATGTTGGTTTAAGGCTGATACAGGTCCAATATACAGAGCACACTGAACGTATGACAAGTATACCATGTAGTTTTTGGGTATTCACCTCTAGGATATATATGGCAACTATGTCTTGCCAGTGGCCAGAATATAAATTCTTCCTGAGAAGGAGGTTCTTCCTGAGAACATCTAGCATGACCGGGTATTACTGAACTCCACATTGACTAACAACAGGCCAGTCAACCTAACGTTGGTGGTGGGTTTATCTTGACACCCTTTTTTGAACAAAGGTGTAACATTTGCAATTCTCCAGTCCTCTGGCACCACCCCCATTTCTAAGGAGGATTGGAAGATTATGGCCAGTACCTCCATGATTTCTTCCTTCACTTCCCTCAGCGTCCTAGGATGCATCCCATCTGGTCCTGGTGACTTATCTACTTTAAGTACAGCCAGCCTTTCTAGTACCTCTTCTTTATCAATTTTTATCCCATCCAGTATCTCCTCTACCTCCTCCTTCACTATTTCTATGGCTGCATCTTCTTCCTTGGTGAAGACAGATGCAAAGTGCTCATTTAGCACCTCAGCCATACCCTCTGCCTCCATGCGTAAGTCTCCTTTTTGGTCCCTAATTGGCCCCATCCCTCCTCTTACTACCCCTTTACTATTTATATGCCTTTGGAGACTTTTGGATTACCTTTTATGTTAGCTGCCATTCTATTCTCATACCCTCTCTTATTTTCTTTTTCACTTCTCCTCTGAACTTTCTATATTTCTCAGATGTATTCTCAACCTGACATCTGCCATCCGCACTCTTTTTCTGCTTCATCTTACTCTCTATCTCTTTCGTCATCCAGGGAGCTCTGACTTTAGTTGCCCTACCTTTCCCCCTAGTGGGAATGTACCTCAACTGTACCTGAACTATTTCCTCTTTAAAGGCAGCCCATTGTTCCATAACAGTTTTGCCTGCCGATCTTTGATTCCAATTTACCCGGACCAGATCTGTTCTCATCCCACTGAAATTGGCCTTCCTCCAGTTAAGTCTTTTTACTCTAGATTGCTCCCTGTCCTTTTCCATAGCTAATCTAAACCTGATGATACTATGATCACTATTCCCTAAATGTTCAGCTACTGACACTTGCTCCACTTGACCTATCTCATTCCCCAGAACCCAATCCAGCAATGCCTCCTTCCTCGTTGGGCCGGAAGCGTACTGATCAACAATGTTCTCCTGAACACACTTCAGAAATTCTTCCCCCTCTCTGCCCTTTACACTATTACTACCCCAGTCTATATTAGGATAGTTGAAATCCCCCATGATCACCACTCTCTAGTTCTTGCATCTCTCTGTAATTTCTCTGCAAATTTACTCCTCCATATTTTTCCTACTATTTGGTGGCCTATAGAATACACCTAGTAGTGTAATGGCACCTCTATTATTTCTTAACTCTAGCCATATAGATTCTGTCCTTGACCCCTCCAGGACATCCTCTCTCTCCAGCACTGTAACATTCTCCTTGACCAATACTGCCACATCACCTGGATTTAATATAGGTGTTCCGAATCATGAAGGGTTTTGATTCAGTAAAAAAGGAGAAACTGTTTCCAGTAGCAGAAGGGTCGGTAACTAGGGGAGCGATTTTCTCACTGGAGGCGGGTTTCGGTTTGGGTGGGTTTGAAACCCGCCTCCACTGATAGTTTTCAAAAATTTGTGATTTTCCCATGATTGGCCACTTGATTGTGGGATGCTCTTGGTCAATTAGTGTTTTGGGACTGAAAGTCACCTCTGTTGACATCACTTTTCCAGTCTGATTTTATGGCTTCTTGCTGCCTTGGCTCATTCCACAGGATTTCTGCCTATGCTGCACCACCTGCAACATATTCTGAGAAACCACTATGTCCAATTCCAAGGCAAGGGCCTCCCCGAGGCTCTCGGATGAGGTGCTGCAAATGTTGTTTGAGGGGGTGACAGCTAGCAGGGAGGTGCTCTTCCACTCATCTGGGAGGAAGAGGCTTCCCAAAGAAACCAAAGCTGTGTGGGTACAGCTGGCAAGGGATATAACCTCCAGATCTGTGTGCAGATTGGGAGAATGTTTCTGTATATTGATGAAATGCCATCCCTGTTGGAAAGCATTAAAAAGATTTGATGCCAAAATGTTGGCATTATGACATCTGTTCTTTTGCCTTAAGCAGCTCCACATTGCGGGCTCTGCCACACTTGCGTTTTCAGGTTGGTGGCCTGAGTGAAAGGAGGCCAGAGAGTCATGTCCATTGTCAATGATGTCTTAGGATGGAGCCAAGGACATATGCTAACTTGGCCAACCTATGCAAATCTGGCCATGATAAGCTCATCCCATGCATCCCGGGCAGCCATGTGCTCGCGTGCTGCCGCTGCTGCTGGTTGATACATCGGTGCTCTGACCTCCTCCTGCCCCTCCTCCTCCTCCTGCTCCTCCTCCTCCTCCAGATCCTCCTCCTCCTCCTCAGCCTCCTCTTCCTCCTCCTCATCTGAGGAGGGCTGGAACTGAGCCACTTGCTCATCAGGAAACTGCAAGCCACGACGCTGTGCGATGTTGTGCAGTGTACAGCAGACCACGACCATTCTGGAGACCCTGTATGGAGTATACTGCAGGGCTCCACCTGATCAGTCAAGGCAACGGAAGCGCATCTTCAACAACCCAATGGTTTGCTTGATGATGGACCTGGTCGAAGTGTGGCTGGCATAGTAGCGTTCTTCAGCCTCGTTAGCTGGCCTCCTGATTGGCGTCATTAGCCACT
The DNA here is from genome assembly GCA_030390025.1 of Squalus acanthias. Classification (NCBI taxonomy): domain Eukaryota; kingdom Metazoa; phylum Chordata; class Chondrichthyes; order Squaliformes; family Squalidae; genus Squalus; species Squalus acanthias. The sequence goes on along the minus strand of CM059428.1, from coordinate 27,396,539 downwards.
TCTTCAGGGGGTAGCCTTTGTCACCAAGGAGCCATCTGTTAAGTTGGTTTGGTGGATTGAAAAGTGGAGGAACACTAGAGTGCCAGAGGATGAAAGAGTCATGGCAACTGCCACAGAACTTGGCACAAACATGCAAGAACTCCTTCTTGTGGTTACACACCAGCTGAACGTTGAGGGAGCGGAAACCCTTTCGGTTGACAAAGATTGCTGGGTTGTGATGGGGTGCCCTAAGGGCCACATGTGTGCTGTCTATGACGCCCTGCACCATTGGCATGCCTGCCATATTTGCAAAGCCAACCGAACGGGTGGTTATACTTCCTTGATCCCTTGAGAAGTGGATGTAATTGTGGGCCTTAGCAAAAAGGGCATCGGTAACCTGTGTGATGCAACTGTGGGCAGCCGACTGAGAGATGCCGCTGATGTCTGCTGATGATCCCTGAAAGGAGCCTGAGGCAAAGAAGTTGAGTGCGGTGGTGACTTTGACAGCCACTGGTAAGGGGTGTCCACCCGTTCCTCTGGGCACCAGGTCTTGCTGCAGCAGTCTGCAGATCTCTCGGACAACCTTTCGTGAAAGTCTCAGCCTCCTTTGGCACTGCTGCTCACTCATGTTGAGGTAGCTCATCCTTTGTCTGTAAACCCGCTGTCGGGGGTATCTCCTGCGGCAAGGTGCCTCAATGCACTAGCGCCTTCTGCCCTGTGCAGCATCAGGTGGCTGAGCAGGAGGTTGGGGCTCCTGCTGCTGTTGCTCATGAGCTGCCTGGTTCTGCTGCTGCCATGGATGCTCCTCATCCTCATCTGAGATCCATGGAGAAAGAAAACGAATGGTTCCCATGCTGCTTGCAGATGCCTCCTTTGGGGAAGCGCTCATTGCAAGCGGGGAGAGGCTCTTCCAAGGAGGTCCCACAGTTGATAAATTCAAGCTGCAGCACCTCCGACATCGGAAGGCCTTCTAAAAGTGCTCAAAGACCTTTTAAAGCAAAGGTCTGGCACCTATAAGTAATCCTTGATGAAATAAACGATGTCTTGTTGGACCTGCAGCTGTGAGGAGACCACCCATGAGTCAAGCCGCCAGGTTTACCTGGCGTGGTTTAGGAGGTGCGTGGAGCACTCCGAAATGCTCGAAAAATCACGAGGGCCTCTCAAAATAGGCTTAGAGAGGCCCTTAACGAGCATTTAATGTTCTTAAGTAGCGCTATGGCCAGCTGGAGGCGGGACCGTTTCCCGACCTCCAAAACTGGCACCGGCAAAATCCCGCGGAGGCGTGTTGGAGGCGGGTTCCGAACCCGCCCTCACTGTTTCTGATTTTCCCACCTTTCCCGCCTCCACACCCACCTCCTCCGACGTCAGAAAATCGCCCTCTAGAGGACACAAATTTAAGACGATTGGCAAAAGAACCGAAGGTGAATTGAGCAAATATTTCTTTACACAGCTAATTTTTGTGATCTGGAATGCACTGCCTGAAAGGGAGTTGCACTGCCTGAAAGCGAATTCAAAAGAGAATTGGATAAATACTTGAAAGGAAAATTTACAGGGCTATGGAGAAACAGCAAGAGTCTAGACTCACGTGAAGCTTGTTAATTTTGTATTCATGCCCTCTAGTTCTGCAATCGAGATTATAGACACATTGGGGGCAAAATTGGGCTCAGTAGCGGCCGTTTTTTGGGTGCTAATAGGTCCCTCAAGGTTCCAAAATGGCATCCTTACGTCTGCCGGACGTAGGCAGAGCAGGCAGATCATGACGTCTATCAGCAAGCAATGCTGATTTGACACCAGCGCTGCCATTTTGGAGCTCCATGCACCAGCCAATGCCCTCTTGTAACCTCCCACATCTGAACACATGTTCAACGGCACGAAGGACCCCCCCGCCCCCCACCAGCGCTGTTTAAAGGAATCATCAACTACTTACAGGTTAGTTGCTGATTTATTTCTTCTGGCTGTTGCTGCAGTTCTACATGTTTTGGGTGCTTTCTATAGTTGTTTAAAGTTTCAAAATTCTACAGGGAGTGATCTGGCTGGTGATGATGTACTTTTTTGGTAACTTAAAGGCTTGTGCACAAACCAGTTGCTTCCAGACATGGGTGGCCTAGGAGGCCTTCCTCTTGGCATTGAGTATGACTGGGAGAATGAGCAGAGGCCATGCAGAGCAGGACAAGCTGTTAGAAGAGGGAGGAGGAGGAGTGGGAGAAGGGCTCTCAGCAGGAGGCCATATCTGCCCAGGGTGTTTCAGGAGCAATTCCCCTATCTGAATTTCAGCATCTGCATTTCACGAAGGAGGTTGTCACTGAAATCTGCCAACTGCTACAGCCACAATTCTAACCTCAGAGCGGGGCAACGATTGCATTGCCAGTGGCTGTGAAGGTGACCGTGGCGATGAACTTTTATGCATCTGGCTCCTTCCAGGCTACTACGAGAGATATTGACAACATCTCGCAGCTTGCAGTGCACTGCTGCATAAGGGAGGTCACTGAGGCTCTCTATTCAAAGAGAGATAACTTCATTTCGTTCCCTCTTGCCAGAGAGAAGCAGCTTGAGCTAGCACGAGGGTTTGCAAGGATCGCAGGATTCCCATGGTGCACGGTGCTATTGACTGCGCGCACCGTGCTTTACATGCGCCTAATGTCAGATCTGCCATGTACCTGAACCGAAAAGGATTCCACTCCCTCAACGTGCAGCAGGTGTGTGACCATAGGCAGCACATCTTGCAGGTCAATGCCCGGTATCCTGGCAGCAGTCACGATGCATTCATTGTGCATCAGTCCTCTGTGCCTGCTGCATTTCAACCACCACGGCAAACCGAAGGGTGGCTTCTGGGTGACAAGGGCTATCTGCTGACCATGAAGCTTTCAGATTGTTGTAAAACCCCAACTATTGCCCTTTAGAGAAGGAAACCTGGCCTATGTGACTCCAGACCCACAGCAATGTAGTTGACTCTTAACTGCCCTCTGAAATGGCCCAACAAACCACTCAGTTGTGACCACTACTACAAGTTACATTAAGAATAAAACCAGACAGACCACCCAGCATCGCAATAAAGTCAACCTTGCAAAGTCCTCCTCACTAACATCTGGGGACTTGTGCCAAAATTGGGAGAGCTGTCCCACAGACTAGTCAAGCTCATATAGTCTACAAAATCATACCTATCAGCCAATGTCCCAAATTTTTCCATCACCATCCTTGGGTATGTCCTGTCCCACTGGCAGGGCAGACTCACTAGAGGTGGCAGCACAGTGGTATACAGTTGTGAGGTAGTGCCCCTGTGTCTTCAACATTGACTCCAGACTCCACGAAGTCTCATGGCATCAAGGAAACCTCCTGCTGATTACCACCTACTGCCCTCATTCAGTTGATGAATAAGTAATCCTCCATGTTGAACACCACTTGGAAGAAGCAAGGGCACAGAATGTACTTCAATGTACATCAACGAGAGTGGTTCAGTAGCACCACTACTGACCGAGAAGGCTGAGTCCTGAAGGACATAACTGCCAGACTGGGATTGCGGCAGGTGGTGAGAGAACCAACACGAGGGGAAAACCTACTTGACCTCGTCCTCACTAATCTACCTGTCGCAGATGCATCTGTCCATGACAGTATTGTGACCACTGCACAGTCCTTGTGGAAACAAAGTTCCATATTCACACTGAGGACATCCTCCATTGTATTGTGTGGCACTACCACCGTGCTAAATGGGTTAGATTCAGAACAGATCTAGCAGCTCAATACTGGGCATTCACGAGGTGCTCTGGGCAATCAGCAACGACAACAACTTGCATATATATAGCGTCTTTAATGTAGTAAAACATCCCAAGGCGCTTAACAAGAACTTTATCAATAAAAAATTGTTGACATCGAGTCACAGAAGGAGATATCAGCACAGATGACCAAAAGCTTGGCCAAAGAGATAGGTTTTATGGAGCATTTTAAAGGAGGAGAGAGAGGCAGAGAGTGGAGAGGTTTAGGGAGCGAATTCCAGAGCTTAGGGCCAAGGCAGCTGAAAGCACGGCTGCCAATAGTGGAGCAATTAAAATCTGGGATGCGCAGATGCCAAAATTGAAGGCTTGTAGGGCTGGAGGAGGTTACAGAGATAGGGAGGGGCGAGGCCATAGAGGGATTTGAAAACAAGGCTGAGGATTTTTAAATTGAGGTGTTGTCGGGCTGGGAGCTAGTGTAGGTCAGCAAGCACGGGGTGATGCGTGAATGAGGCTTGGTGCGAGTTAAGATGCGGGCAGCAGAGTTTTGGATGGGAACAAGTTATGTAGGATGGACGATGGGAAGCCAGCCAGGAGAGCATTGGAATAGTCAAGTCTACAGGTAACAAAGGCATGGATGAGCATTTCAGCAGCAGATGAGCTGAGGCAGGGTCGGAGTCGGGCGGTGTTATGCAGGTGGAAGTAGACAGTCTTGGTGATGGAGGGGATATGTGGTCAGAAGCTCATTTCAGGGTCAAACACAACACTAAGCTTGTGAACGATCTGGCTCAGCTTCAGACAGTTACCAGGGAGAGGGATGGAATCGGAGGTCAGGGAACAGAGTTTGTGACGGGAACTAAAGACAATGGGGGAAAATTTCAGTATCAACCATTTTTGGGCGCTCACATCGCCTGGGCGCTAACTTTAGCACCCGATGCTAATTAGGGCTGGCGAACGCAAAATTGAGTTTTAGCGCCCCGAGAGGGAAGTGGAGTGCTAAATCAAGCGCTACACACTTCTCTTAGGACGCTAACATCGCAGAGCAGGGTGTTACCTTCAGAGCGCTAATCAAGTTCCGGCGCTGTCAATTAGAGAGTCCTCAGACAGACTGGCGCCTTCCAGTTCTTAAAGGGAGGTTCATTCATGCTGCACAGCCTCACTCTGATCATTGCGGCTTGTGAACTGGGCCTACAAGGAGCTGCAAGCCTTCATTCAAGCAACTGATGGCTGATCAGAGGCCCAGAGAGAGAGAGAGAGAGCCGGTTCAGCGACCACGCCTTGGAGGCTCTGGTCACGGCCGTGGAACACCGACAGGCAATGCTCTTCCCGGACACTGGCAGGAGGCCATTGCCACAGGCCTTTAGGAGGATGTGGAGGGAGGTCGCCCAGCGTGTGTCGGCCAGAAGTGTGGTCCCCAGAACTCCCACCCAGTACCGGAAGAAATTCAACGACCTCACTCGGGTGGTCAGGGTGAGTAGATGCTTCAAAAACCTCTACATGCCGCCATCTCAACCTCATTTTGTGCACACCCTGTATAAACCATCACATCCCCAACACTCACCCACCAACTATGCCCACCTACTAAAAGTGACATGCACATCTCACACCTTGCATACATTAACAGCCGTTCAACTATGGTAGGCACATATGCCAAACACATAGCTGCACACTCACTCACATGCTTTCCTTTTTCTTGCAGGCCAAGCTTGCTCACAACAGGAGGGAGCAGGTACAAACCGAGGAGGTGAGGTGGACCTGCACCCACCTTACAGACCTGGAGGAGCGAGTGGGCCGCATCATCGCCGCCCAGGTCGTGGGCGCTTTGGCCATTGGAGACGTCGACCCCCTTGGGGACAACAACGGTATGTTCATCACCTCTCCCTCTTCTCTCATACCACTTCCCCCTCACACCACAAGCCTTTCCCACTTTCCATACCTTGCTCCCTTCCTGCCCCCCTCCCCTGACCTTAACCCCACTCTTGTGCCTTTATGCTTTCAGATAGTCAGCCACCACATGACCAGTCTGTCCTTCACCCTCCCAGTGGCAGCAACGTGGGAGAGGAGGAGGAAGAACAAGCCAGAGCCTCACTGCCTGTGTCTCCCGAAGGTGCGAGGTCCGATAATGGGGCGATGCGATCGCTGGAGGGAAGCCTAGTACATGGCTCTGATGTGGGTGAAGCCCTGGGACCCAGCGGGCTGCAGCAACGCCACGGGGAAAGGGAAGCTCGGGGGCCGTCTCCCCAGAGGGTGAGTGCGCGTGCAAGTTCTGCTGCACAGGACTCAGATGAAGACCTCGATGTGGAGGCGATGACCACAAGGGCGATGGGCATGCACACCGAGCTCATGGGTGCAATGTTAAGGGTGCCCGAGAGCATGGATGCACTGGCTAGGAGCATGGAGGAGTCCGCTCCAGCATTGCACTCAACTCTGTGCACACCATCGAGCCCATCCTTGGCAGTTTGTAAAGGATGGTCAACTCGCAGAGAGACCGTGGGGACCCAGACCTCAGGCAGCGTGTCATGGGTGAGGTGGCAGCATCTATTGCAGAACAGGCTGAAGCAACGCAATGGCTAAGTGCTGTAATGGAGTCAGTGGTTGCTGGCATGCAATCTCAAACTGCTCTCATGCAGTCTCAGATTGATGCCACGCAAGCGCTGACTGCTGCCATCTTTGCTGGGTCGCCCACAGTCCACCGGGGATCTCACGGTGCCGCAGCAGGCCAGCAATCTGTGCTCGAGCAGATTGCTCCGGATGCTGAGGGTATGCCCCGGGGGAGTGGGAGTGTGTCGGTCGAGCAGGAAGGTGCTGTCCTCTCTCAGGATGACACCACTGTCACTTCCCCATTGCACTTGTCGCAGCCTGTAACCCAGCCATCCCAGACTGCTGCCGCCCATGCTGAGGTGGTGCCGTCTGCAGCCGGGCCTTCCAGGCCCAGAGCTAGTCGAGGGCGTCCTGCAAGGCCATCTGCAGTCTCTGGCTCCCAGACTCAGCAGCCTTCCACCAGCCTTGCTGCAGCCACTGGGGCCACATTACGGGAGGAGCAGTAGGGTGGGAAGGGGGGAACTCAAGGGGGAAGGGAAATCATTGAAGAAGGGGGAGTAAAGAATACTTTATTAGCAAATGGGACTAGTGTGTGTTAATAAATTGATGTTTGTAAATATATTGTTGTGTTTCTTTATGAATAGTTGTGTTTCATAAGAGAGAGTTGTGTTCGATAATAAATTGTTAATTTGGCGTTGCACATTTTGTGATGTTTCTCATTTGACCTTTGCCCGGTGATAGGGGCTGTGAGCTGGATGTAATGATGTGGTTGTGCTGCGCAAACGCCATGTGATATATTATTTATTGGAAGCGCTGTGTAATGAGGCGCTCACGAACAGCCCTTGCAGAAGCAACATTGAGTGGCTCCCTCCTCCGTTGCTGTTGCTCCCTCCTCCTCTTCATCCTCCTCCTCCACCTCCTCCTCCTCCTCTCCCTCTTCCTCCTTCTGAGGTGGACCTGCAATCCTTGTTGGCAATGGCTGGGCCCTCAGAATGGCCAGGTTGTGCAGCATGCAGCACACAACAATGAAAACGGAGACTTGGTCAGGGCAGTACTGCAGGGCTCCTCCAGAGCGGTCAAGGCAGCGGAACCGGTGCTTTAGCATGCTGATAGTCTGTTCGATCAGGTTCCTGGTGACGCTATAGCTGTCATTGTATGTGTGCTGAGCAGGAGTGTTGGGGTTGCGGAGGGGTGTCATCAGCCAGGTGGCAAGTGGATAACCCTTGTCTCCGAGCAACCAGCCACGAGCTTCATGTGGTGGGTGGAACAGTGCTGGGACACCGGTCTGTCGCAGAATGAATGCATCGTGGCTGCTGCCAGGATAGCGGGCATTGACGGCGAGGATGCGCTGTCTGTGGTCGCACACCAACTGAACGTTCAGAGAGTGGAAGCCTTTGTGGTTGCAGAACACCTCTGCATTGTGATGAGGTGCCCACAATGCGACGTGGGTGCCGTCAATGGCACCCTGAACAATGGGGAAACACGCTATCATTGCAAAGCCACATGAGCGTTCATCCTGTTTCTCTCTGGTCTTGGGGAATGATATGTACTCACTTCTCCTTCTGTAGAGAGCGTCTGTTACCTCCCGGATGCAGCAATGGACGGCAAACTGCGAAATGTTCAACCCCTGTTGAAGCCTGGAAGGAGCTGTTGGCATAGAAATTGAGAGCGACTGTGACCTTAACTGCCACTGAGAGGGACGTCCTGGTCCTGAGCTGAGGCTGGAGGTCTGGCTGCAGGAGGTGGCAGAGCTCTGTGACCACCTCCTTGCTGAAGCGGAGCTTTCTAAGGCACTGCTGCTCTGAGAAATGAATGTAGGAGAAGTGCTCCTGGAATACCCTGGGAGGGTAAGATCTCCTGTTGAAAGCCCTGTTGGCCCTCCTCCCTCCGGCCACGTTTTGCAATCTTTCTCTCTGCCTCTGCTGCCTCCGACGGTGACGCTGGAGGGCGAGGTCCAGTGCCAGTACAGCCCCCATTAAATGATGGAAATGTTGCACTATCAAATAAAAGTGATAATTTTTTCTCAGCCAGAATACTCCTTCAAGTTGAAAACGGTCAAAAGGGTCAAAACGCCTGTCTGCTTGTGTCAACAAAAAAACCCAGAAGTTGACCCCTTTATATCGCGCTCCTCTAGCGCTCATCCGACTACAAACTACCTCCTGTAACTGTCGTTGCTAACGGCAGGCGCTCAGGCAGGGGGCGAGAGTGAATTTCTGAGCCGGGGCGCTGCGCACCAGGATGATGTCATGATCTCCGGGCGCAGGAGATCGTGGTGCTAGTGGTTACCACCACCGCAAACCTCCAGCTCAATTTCGCGGGCATTGGTACTAGTGCCGCGCCCGGTCGCAAAGCCGGCAGCGCCCCATTGGTGCCCCCAGAGGCGCTAACGGAAGGCGCAAAGGCACCCAATTTCTCCCCCAATGGCTTCAGTCATTTAGTTGAAGGATCTATATTTAATAGCAGCAGTGGAATTATATTCCATCACAATCTGTAACCTCATGGCCGAGCATATCCCTCACTCTACCATTACCACCAAGCTAGGCGACCAACCCTGGTTCAATGAGGAGTGTAGAAGAGCATGCCAGCAGCAGCACCAGGTGTACCTGAAAATGAGGTGTCAGACTGGTGAAGCTACAACACAGGACTACATGCATGCTAAATAGCGGAAGCAGCATGCTATAGATAGAGCCAAGCGATCCCACAACCAACGGATCAGATCAAAGTTCTGCAGTTCTGCCACATGCAGTCATGAATGGTGGTGGACAACTAAACAACTAATGGGAGGAGGAGGTTCCATGAGCATCCCCATCCTCAACGATGGCGTAACCCAGCACATGAGCGCAAAAGACAAGTCTGAAGCATTTGCAACCAACTTCAGCCAAAAGTGCCGAGTGGATGATCCATCTCGGCCTCCTCCAGAGATCCATGCCATCACAGAAGCCAGTCTTCAGCTAATTCGATTCACTCCATGTGATATCAAGAAACGGCTGAGTGCGCTGGATACAGCAAAGGCTATGGGCCCTAACAACATCCTGGCTGTAGTGCTGAAGACCTGTGCTCCAGAACTAGACACACCTCTAGCCAAGCTGTTCCAGTACAGCTACAACACTGGCATCTACCTAACAAAGTGGAAAATTGCCCGGGTATGTCCTATCCACAAAAAGCAGGACAAATCCAATCCAGCCAATTACCACCCCATCAGCCTACTCTCAATCATCAGCAAACTGATGGAAAATGCCATTGACAGTGCTATCAAGCAGCATTTACTTACCAATCACCTTCTCACTGATGCTCAGTTTGGGTTCTGCCATGACCACTCAGCTCCAGACCTTATTACAGCCTTGGTCCAAACATGGACAAAAGAGCTGAATTCCAGAGGTGAGAGTTACTGCTCTTGACATCAAGGCAGCATTTGACCGAGTGTGGCACCAAGGAGCCCTCGTAAAATTGAAGTCAATGTGAATCAGGAGGAAAATTTTCCACTGACTGGAATCATACCTAGCACAAAGGAAGATGGTTGTGGTTGTTGGAGGCCAATCATCTCAGCCCCAGGACATTGCTGCAGTAGTTCCTCAGGGCAGTGTCCTAGGCCCAACCATCTTCAGCTGCTTCATCAATGACCTTCCCTCCATCATAAGGTCAGAAGTGGGGATGTTCGCTGATGATTGCATAGTGTTCAGTTCCATTCGCAATTCCTCAAATAATGAAGCAGTTCGTGCCCGCATGCAGCACAACTCAAAACCCAGGCTTGGGCTGATAAGTGGCAGGTAACATTCGCGCCACACAAGTGCCAGGCAATGACTATCTCCAACAAGAGAGAGTCTAACCACCTCCCTTTAACATTCAATGGTATTACCATCATCGAATCCCCCACCATCAACATACTGCCGGTCACCATTAAGCAGAAACTCAATTGGACCAGCCACGTAAATACTGTGGCTACAAGAGCAGGACAGAGGTTGGGCAGTCTGTGGCGAGTGACTCACCTCCTGACTCTCCAAAGCCTTTCCACCACCTACAGACCTTGACACCATCCAAGACAAAGCAGTCCACTTGATTGGCACCCCATCCACCACCTTAAACATCCACTCCCTCCACCACCGGCATACCGTGACTGCAGTGTGTACCATCTACAAGATTCACTGCAGCAACTCGCTAAGGCTACTTCGCCAGCACCTCCCAAACCCGTGATCTCTACCACCTAGAAGGACAAGGGCAGCAGGCACATGGGAATACCACCACCTCCAAGTTCCCTCCAAGTCACACACCATCCTGACTTGAAAATATATAGCCGTTCCTTCATTGTCGCTGTGTCAAAATCCTGGAACCCCCTACCCAACAGCACTGTGGGAGTACCTTCACCACATGAGAACATAAGAGCATAAGATGTAGGAGCAGGAGTAGGTCATTTGGCCCCTCAAGCCTGCTCCGCCATTCAATAAGATCATGGCTGATCTGATCTTGGCCTCAACTCCACTTCCCTGCCCGCTCCTCATAACCCTTGACTCCCTTATCGTTCAATAATCTGTCTATCCCCACCTTAAATATATTCAATGACCCAGCCTCCCCAGCTCTCTGGGGAAGAGAATTCCAAAGATTCACGACCCTCTGAGAGAAGAAATTCCTCCTCATTTCCGATTTAAAAGGGTGCCCCCTTATTCTGAAAGTATGCCCCCTAGTTCTAGATTCCCCCACAAGGAGAAACATCCTCTCTGCATCTACCCTGTCAAGCCCCTTCAGAATCTTATATGTTTCAATAAGGTCCCCTCTTATTCTTCTAAATGCCAATGAGTATAGGCCCAACCTGCTCAACCTTTCTTCATAAGATAACCCCTTCATCTCTGGAATCAACCTCGTGAACCTTCTCTGAACTACCTCCAATGCAAGTATATCCTTCCTTAAATGGACTGCAGCGGTTTAAGAAGGTGGCTCACCACCACCTTCTCAAGGGAAATTAGGGATGGGCAATAAATGCAGGCCATGCCAGCAATGCCCACATCCCATGAATGAATACAATATAGTCCATTGTATCCTGGCATAATCTCATCAAGATAGATATCACTAAGAGTTCAGTAGAAGTATGATAAATATTTTGTGTCTCCATGTTACAGTAGATAAATACGGCTTCCCCTTTGGTCATAGTCTCCAATTGTTCAAAATAAATTGCCAAGGAGTTACATGGTTTAGAAATGGCAATTGTGTGATGCAATGGGTTATATATGGTCCCTTCACTCCTGGGATCTTGGCGGAAATTCAGCCCAGAGTGATGGGATGAAAGTTTCTTTGGCCAGCTGACCATTGGGATCTTATGTGAAAAGAATTCAGACAGGCCCTATCTAATTGGCATGAGCCGACAGCACACATTTGCCTTTAACTGGCACTAATTGAAATGCTACTTAGGACAATTGATGTGGCAAATGGGAAAAATTCCACACTGGTAGGAGGCGCTCTTCTGAGGTTTGGGCCAGGGCACATTGTTGGAACAGAGTAGAGGGAGCTCTATGCTTCACGTAGTGTTGCTGTGCTATATCTGAGCTGGAAGTATTTGATGCTGACACTGTGATATCTGAAGTGGACAGTGTTCCATTCCTCACCACTAATATCCTTATACCAAGCTCGATAATCACAAAAAATGGGATGTCACGTAAGTATTCAAATTAACATCAATGATGTACAAGAATATTTTTTGTTCCTTCCCGACACAATTCACTTCAGTTGTGTCAGAATTGGTGAAGAAATTGGCGTCAAATTCTAAATCATCAGTAAAAACCGTAGGAGGGTGGAAAACACTGAGCACCACGACTGTGAAACAGGAATGGTGTGGTGTTTATATCCTTGGTTCGATCGACACTCGAGGACTGGAATAAAGGACAAACTTGATGAGTGTCTTACCAAACCTGAATCTCTATTGTGTCGCAAATAGAAAATGCCAGCAGAAAAGGTCGAATGTCCCTTTTATGTATCTCTGGAAATGACCCGAGCAGCTCAAGGTTGGGCGATATCGCGCATTCACAAGCTACTTAATGTTATTTATTGATTGCTAATGCGGTCTGGATAGATGGGTTTGGTAGTCTCTGGCAAATCACTCCAGGAGTAAAATGAGGGGACTCTCCTCTTTCCCCTTTTGTAAGAGCGACATTGGCATGACTTAGTGAGTCTAGAAGATGCCCGGCCTGTCAGGCAATCTTTTCGTTGAATTCACAAAGTAATTCCACCATCGTAGCTTTAGCTAGTCAGATTGTTGCCTCCCTCCATGCTTTGTCAAGGACATTGAGCTGTGGAGGCTGCAGAGGTGTCCAGGTCAGATTCCTTCAAATAATAACGCTTTAAAAAAAAAAATCAGCAAAGGCTTCATTAATTCTGCACTGCGGAGCTGCCAGCTGATTAAATCTCTGCAGTAAGTTAGCCAACCTGCTGTTTACATAGTTGGTATGCTAAAGATCGTATGGCTTATTTCAGTGATTGCAGCAGCACTGTTTATTGAACCTTAAAATGCCCTCTACCTTCCTATGGAACCAATCAGGTGATCTGATGAAGTAATAAAGCAATACAGAACTATGAGACTGAATTTACTGCTACACAGGATCAGACATGAAGCTTTACTCCTCACCTTCAGGAAACTGGGACCATCTGGATTCAGAAAATGATCCCAAGATAATTGAATGTGTGTTTTTTTCTTTAAAAGAAATTTCTAAGGAAAACTGTAGCCTTGTGAGAATATATCAAGCTTACATTTTTCAGTAATTTCATCAGTTCCACGCTGGTAATTAGAAACCTATTGATTTTTCACTTTCGCCACATTGTGTCACCACTAAGCAATCCCAGCCACACTATAGCATGGTTTGAATGCAGAATGAGCCTCACTTTGTACTATCCCAACAACGTACAATAGTCAAAACCTTAAAGAGCTACTCTCTGCTTGAGCACAAAAATCTAGGCTGAAACTGCAGTGCAGTACTGAGCGAGTGCTGCATTGTCGGAGGTGCCGTCTTTTGGGTGAGACGTTAAACTGAGGCCCCGTCTACCTTCTCAGGTGGATGTAAAAGATCCCATGGCATTATTCGAAGATGAGCAGGGGCGTTGACTCCGGTGTCCTGGCCAATACTTATTCCTCAATCAACATCACTAAAAACAGATGATCTGGTCATCATCACATTGCTGTTTGTGGGAACTTGCTGTGCATAAATTGGCTACTGCCTTTCCTACATTACAACAGTGACTAAACTTCAAAAGTACTTCATTGGCTGTAAAGCACTTTAGGACATCCTGAGGTCATGAAAGGCGCTATTTAAATGCAAGCCTTCTTTTCTTTTTCAGCTGCACCAGTGTGAATTTTGTATCATATTCCACCCATCACATTCTATGGCCCAGAGGTTCAGACACAGGGAGCAATCTGTGTGCATGAACTGTGCTGGGACCAGTGTTCTGGCGAGTCGTATAACTAGGGCGGTAGAGAGGGCTTTAAACTAAGTATTGGGGGCATGGGATCAAATTTGGGAAGATGTGGTAATTCAAAGATTAGAGACAAGGCAATAGAGAAAGGTATTAATATGGGAAATGATAAACAGACCATGACAGGAAGGGATAGAGAGTACAAATCTAAGAGTAAATCAACAGGTAAGGCTAGAGGTTACAAAAATAATAAAAGGACAAAACTAAAGGCTCTGCATCTGAATGCACGTAGCATTCGAAACAAAACAGATGAACTGATAGCGCAAATAGAAATAAATAAATATGATCTGATAGCCATTACAGAAACATGGCTGCAGGATGACATAGATTGGGACCTGAATATTGAAGGGTACATGACATTTAGGAAGGACAGGAAGGTGGGAAAAGGTGGAGGGATGGCTCTGTTAATTAATGATGGTGTTAGCACAATAGAGAGGGATGACCTAAGTTCAGGAAACCAGGATGTAGAAGCGGTTTGGGTAGAGATGAGAAATAATAAAGGCAAGAAGTCACTTGTGAGAGTGGTGTACAGGCCCCCTAACAGTAACCACATGGTAGGATGGAGTATAAAGGAAGAAATAATGGGAGCTTGTCAGAAGGGTACAGCAATAATCATGGGGGATTTTAATCTGCATATAGACTGGAAAAATCAGATGGGCAAAGGTAGCCTAGATGAGGAGTTCATGGAATGCTTTTGGGATAATTTCTTACAACAGCACGTTCTGGAGCCAACCAGAGAGCAGGCTATACTAGACCTGGTATTGTGCAACGAGATAGGATTAATTAATGACCTCATAGTGAAGGCGCCCCTAGGTAGCAGCAATCATAATATGATTGAATTTTACATTCAGTTTGAGAGAGAGAAGAGTGGGTCCAAGACTAGTATTTTAAACTTAAATAAGGGCAATTATGAGGGCATGAAAGCAGAGCTAGCTAAAGTGGACTGGCAAATTAGGTTAAGGGATAGGTCAATAGAGTTGCAGTGGCAGATATTTAAGGGGATATTTCAAAATACACAGAATATATACATTCCAACAAGAAAGAAAAATTCCAAGGGGAGGACCCACCATCCGTGGCTAACTAAAAAAGTTAATGATAGTATTAAACTTAAAGAAAAAGCATATAATTGCGCAAAGATGGGTGGTAGGTCAGAAGATTGGACAGAATATAAAAAACAGCAAAGAATGACTAAAAGATTAATAAGAAGAGAAAAATTAGAGTACAAGAGAAAGCTAGCTAGAAATATAAAAACAGATAGTAAGAGTTTCTATAGATATTTTAAAAAGAAAAGAGTTAACAAAGTGAGTGTTGGTCCTATAAAAAGTGAGTCTGGGGAATTAATAATGGAAAATAAGGAGATGGCAGTTGAATTGAACAGGTATTTTGCATTGGTCTTCACTATAGAGGATACAAGTAACATCCCAGAAATAGCTGTAAATCAGGAAATGGAAGGGAGGGAGGAACTCAAGAAAATTATAATCACCAGGGAAGTGGTACTGAGCAAGTTGTTGGAGCTGCGGGCTGACAAGTCTCTGGGTTCTGATGGACTTCATCCGAGGGTCTTAAGTGGCTAGTGAGATAGTTGATGCGTTGGTTTTAATTTTCCAAAATTCCCTAGATTCGGGGAAGGTTCCATTAGATTGGAAAATAGTGAATGTAACTCCTTTATTCAAAAAGGGAGGGAGACAGAAAGCAGGAAACTACAGGCCAGTTAGCTTAACATCTGTCATAGGGAAGATGTTGGAAGCTATTATTAAAGATGTTATAGCAGGGCACTTAGCAAAGTTCAAAGTAATCAGGCAGAGTCAACATGGTTTTGTGCAAGGGAAATCATGTTTAACCAATTTATTGGAGTTCTTTGAGGAAGTAACATGTGCTGTGGATAAAGGGGAGCCGGTGGATGTACTGTACTTAGATTTCCAGAAGGCATTTGATAAGGTGCCACATCAAAGGTTATTGCGGAAAATAAAAGCTCATATTGTAGGGGTAACATATTGGCATGGATAGAAGATTGGCTAGCTAACAGGAAACAGAGAGTAGGCATAAATGGGTCATTTTCTGATTGGCAAGATGTAACGAGTGGTGTGCCACAGGGATCAGTGCTGGGGCCTCAACTTTTTACAATTTATATAAATGACTTGGATGAAGGGACCGAAGGTATGGTTGCTAAATTTGCTGATGACACAAAGATAGGTAGGAAAGTAAACTGTGAAGAGGACATAAGGAGGCTACAAAGGGATATAGATAAGTTAAGCGAGTGGGCAAAGATCTGGCAAATGGAGTACAATGTGGGAAAATGTGAAGTTGTCCATTTTGGCAGGAAGAATAAAAAAGAAGCATATTATCTAAATGGTGAGAGATTGCAGAGCTCTGAGATGCAGAGGGATCTGGGTATCCTAGTACATGAATCGCAAAAGGTTACTATGCAGGTACAGCAAGTAATTAGGAAAGCTAATAGAATGTTATCGTTTATTGCGAGGGGAATTGAATACAAAAGTAGGGAGGTTATGCTTCAGTTATACAGGGCATTGGTGAGACCACATCTGGAGTACTGTGTACAGTATTGGTCTCCTTATTTAAGGAAGGATGTAAATGCGTTGGAAGCAGTTCAAAGAAGGTTTACTAGACTAATACCTGAAATGTTCTCCTGTTGTCTTATGAGGAAAGGTTGGACAGGCTAGGCTTGTATCCGCTTGAGTTTAGAAGAGTAAGAGGTGGCTTGATTGAAACATATCAGATCCTGAGGGGTCTGGACAGGGTGGATGTGGAGAAGATGTT
This sequence comes from Squalus acanthias, assembly GCA_030390025.1. NCBI lineage: Eukaryota > Metazoa > Chordata > Chondrichthyes > Squaliformes > Squalidae > Squalus > Squalus acanthias. The sequence continues at coordinate 27,380,082 of CM059428.1, read as the reverse complement.
TCCTCTTGTGGGAGAATCTAGAACTAGGGGTCACTGTTTAAAAATAAGGGGTCACCCATTTAAGACAGAGATGAGGAGAAATTTTTTCTCACAGAGGGTCGTGAGTCTTTGGAACTCTCTTCCTCAGAGGGTGGTGGAAGCAGAGTCTTTGAATATTTTTAAGGCAGAGGTACAGTAGATAGATTCTTGGTAAGCAAGGGGGTGAAAGGTTATCGGGGGTAGGCGGGAATGTGGAGTAATCGGATCAGCCATGATCTTATTGAATGGCGGAGCAGGCTCGAAGGGTCGAGTGGCCTACTCCTGCTCCTAATTCGTATGTTCGTATGTCATGGTGTGGCCCAAAATGCCCCACAATAGTGGGCCTCGGGCCTCATTTCCATCGAACCAGCAAAGAGTGAATGAAGATCAGGCTACTGCCAGTGTTACAGGGGCCCTCAAGTAACGAAGGTGATTGTGGGTGACAATAGCATCCCACTTACTGCCTAACCAAACGCAGCTAACTCAGCACAGAGCACAGATCAAACCTGGACCTTCCTGTTCTGTATGGTTGTTACAAATTTAGGCCTGCCATAGATACCTTCTTGGGTTTAGTGGCATTTGACACTTCCTTTAGTGTCTGAAGCCCGTTCCTTTTATGATTCACACTGCCCTATATATACTTACACTAGCATAACATAGAAATGTAACAATAGAGTCGCCTTGTGAAGTGGACCAGATATTCATGTCTTCAATCTCTCTGACAGCGAGCTGAGTTACCATGAAGTGAGGTGAGGTTTGATATAAATCATTGAGCTATTTTATACACAATAAGATGGACATAAAGAGCAAAAGTTATGATCAGATTCACTTAGTTCAATCAGTAAATTTTTATCTTCGTATAATGATATAAAACAATGAAGATGCTACACTACCCCACTTTAGTGGATTGTCTTACTTAATTTAAACAGAATAACTCCTCTGCATTTTGTCCTCAGCACAGGGCAGAATCTCATCTGCTGCAGTCTCCTGCTTTTTCCTGAGGCTGTCTTTTATTGCCAGGCTTACTGTTCAGCATACTGTTAACCAACAAAAAAACTATCTCTCTCTCCCTTTTTTACCTCTCTCTTCAGACAGAGTTCAAAGAGTTTTCCAACACAATGAGGGTGAGGTATTTGTTCTGATTACCTAGAGGAGCAAAAAATTGCTTATGGTTTAGACTCTGGGCAAAACAATTTCCAATTAGCAGAAGAGATTTGGTATAATGGTACCAGATATGCGAGACTTCAGTTATGTGAAGAGACTAGAGAAACTGGGGTTGTTCTCCTTAGAGCAGAGAAGGTTAAGGGGAGATTTAATAGAGGTGTTGATAGAGTAAATAAGGAGAAACTGGTCAAGAACCAAAGGCCAGGTGAGAAGTTTTTTACACAGCGAGTTGTTATGATCGGGAATTCACCTGCCTGAAAGGGTGGTGGAAGCAGATTCAACAGTAACTTTCAAAAGGGAATTGGATAATTACTTGAAGGAGTAAGGGGAAAGGGCAGAGGAGTGGGATTAACTGGATAGCCCTTTCAGAGAGCCATTGCATGCATGACGGGCCAAACGGCCTCTTTCTGTGCCATATCATTCTATGATTCTAGGATTCATGTTAACCACCTTTTGTCTCTGAGCTTCCCCTCATGAAAATTCACTTTTGCTTTAAGAATATTAAACGCAATTCATATTTTCAAATCTTTTCTGTGGAAAGATGCTCAGAACATCCTGAAATGTGACAGTGGTTCAATACCAGACTACATGGCACATGTATCCTTCAAGTCAGCAGGGCAAAGCCCCACTCAAGAAAAGTGAGGGAGTTACAGGAGGGAGATGGGTTGGAATAGAAGACTGAAGCCGTTTTCACAATGGTCGCCAGCTGCCGGTCGTGGTGTGGGTCTTGCATGAGTTGGTGGCCGCACATTAAGATAAACCTGCCAGATTTTCAAGATGAATAGCCAGACAGATTTGCTTTTTACTGGGTCTTTCTGTAAAAAATGCACCAGTAGATGCATTGATCTGGCAGTGGCCATGTGCTTTTATGGCAATGTCATGATGCAATTCTCTTTATGGCGATGTAATGATGTCATTGACCAACATGTCATGGGCACTCTGTGGGTGTGTGGGATACTGTGCCTGCACGGTTCAGGAAGAGCATTCTCTCACATTGCAACGGTAACTGTGGGAGAACGGACCAGATAGTTTGCTCTCCCAAGACCCAGGCTGCAATATCAAGTCCACTTAAGATACACCTCTGTGTCTTTTTCTCTAAATGCTGTTACATAATTACATAATTACATAAGAAGTAGGAGTAGGAGCAGGAGTAGGCCATACGACCCTTCGGGCCTGCTCCGCCATTCAATAAGATCATGGCTGATCCGAACCTAGACTCACGTCCACTTCCCTGACCGCTCCCCATAACCGTTAATTCCCTTATCAGCTAGGAAACTGTCTATCTCCGTTTTAAATTTATTTAATGTCGCAGCTTCCACAGCTCTCTGAGGTAGCAAATTCCATAGATTTACTACCCTCTGAGTGAAGAAGTTTCTCCTCATCTCAGTTTTGAAACGGCAGGCCCCTTATTCTAAGATTATGCCCCCTAGTTCTAGTCTCACCCATCAGTGGAAACATCCTCCTCGCATCCACCCGATCAAGCCCTCTCACAATCTTATATGTTTCGATAAGATCGCCTCTCATTCTTCTGTATTCCAATGAGTAGAGGCCCAACCTACTCAACCTTTCCTCATAAGTCAACCCCCTCATCTCCGGAATCAACCGAGTGAACCTTCTCTGAACTGCCTCTAGAGCAAGTATATCTTTTCTTAAATATGGAAACCAAAACTGTACGCAGTATTCCAGGTGTGGCCTCACCAGTACCCTGTATAGCTGAAGCAAGACTTCTTTGCTTTTATACTCCATCCCCCTTGCAATAAAAGCCAAGATTCCATTGGCCTTCCTGATCACCTGCTGTACCTGCATACTAACCTTCTGTGTTTCATGCACCAGGACCCCCAGATCCCTTTGTACTGTAGCAGTTTGCAGTTTCTTTCCATTTAGATAATAACATGCTCTTTGATTTTTTCTGCCAAAGTGCATAACCTCACACTTTCCAACATTATATTCCATCTGCCAAATTTCTGCCCACTCACTTAGCCTGTCTATGTCCTTTTGCAGGTTTTTTATGTCCTCCTCACTCACTGCTTTCCCTCCCATCTTTGTATCGTCTGCAAACTTGGATACGTTGCACTTGGTCCCCTCCTCCAAATCGTTAATATAGATTGTAAAGAGTTGGGGTCCCAGCACTGACCCTTGCGGAACACCACTAGTTACTGATTGCCAACCCGAGAATGAACCATTTATCCCAACTCTCTGTTTTCTGTTAGATAGCCAATCTTCCACCCATGCCAGTATATTATCCCCAATCCCGTGAATTTTTATCTTGTGCAGTAATCTTTTGTGTGGTACCTTGTCAAATGCCTTTTGGAAGTACAAATACACCACATCCACTGATTCCCCTTTATCCACCTTATTTGTTACGTCCTCAAAGAATTCGAGCAAATTTGTCAAGCATGATTTCCCCTTCATAAAATCATGCTGACTCTGTCCGATTAAGTTATGCTTATCCAAATGTCCTGTTACTGCTTCCTTAATAATGGACTCCAACATTTTACCAACCACAGATGTTAGGCTAATTGGTCTATAGTTTCCAGCCTTTTGTCTACCTCCCTTTTTAAATAAGGGTGTTACATTAGCAGTTTTCCAATCTGCTGGGACCTTTCCTGAATCCAGGGAGTTTTGGAAAATTACCACCAATGCATCCGCAATCCCTACCGCAACATCTCTCAAGACCCTAGGATGTAAGCCATCAGGTCCAGGGGATTTATCAGCCTTAAGTCCCATTATCTTACCGAGTACCATCTCCTTAGTGATTTTAATCGTGTTTAGCTCCTCCCCCCCATAGCCCCTTGTTTGTCCAGTGTTGGGATATTTTTAGTGTCCTCTACTGTAAAGACTGATACAAAATATTTGTTCAGCATATTTGCCATCTCCATGTTCCCCACTACTAATTTCCCGGTCTCGTCCTCTAAGGGACCAACATTCACTTTAGCCACCCTTTTTCTTTTTATACAACTGTAGAAACTCTTGCTATCTGTTTTTATATTTTTTGCTAGTTTACTTTCATAATCTATCTTCCCTTTCTTAATTAATCTTTTAGTTATTCTTTGCTGGTTTTTAAATGCTTCCCAATCTTCTATCCTCCCACTAGATTTGGCTACTTTATAAAAGCCCTTGTTTTTAGTCGGATACTATCCTTTATTACTTTACTTAGCCACGGATGGCTGTCTTTTCTTTTACGCCCCTTTTTCCTCAGTGGAATATATTTTTCTTGAAAGTTGTGAAATACCTCCTTGAATGTACACCACTGCTCCTGTACCGTCTTACACCTTAATTTATTTTCCCAGTCCACTTTAGTCAACTCTGCTCTCATACCTTCATAGTCTCCTTTATTTAGGCTTAGTATGCTGGTTTGAGATCCAACTCTCGCACCCTCCAACTGAATTTGAAATTCAACCATGTTATGGTCACTCATTCCAAGGGGATCCTTTACTAGGACATTTTTTATTAATCCTGTCTCATTACACAGGTCCAGATCTAAGATTGCCTGCCCCCTGGTTGGTTCAGTAACATACTGCTCAAGGAACCCGTCCCTAATGCACTCTATGAACTCTTCCTCAAGGCTGCCCTGCCCAATTTGATTTGTCCAGTCAATATGAAAGTTAAAATCTCCCATGATTATAGCTGTTCCTTATTACAAGCCCCAACTATTTCCTGATTAATACGCCGATCAATTGAGTTGCAACTGTTAGGAGGCCTACAGACATAGAAACATAGAAGATAGGAGCAGGAGTAGGCCATTCGGACCCTCGAGCCTGCTCCGCCATTCGATGAGATCATGGCTGATCATCCAAACTCAGTACCCTGTACCTGCCTTCTCCCCATATCCCTTGATACCTTTAGCTTTAAGAAATATATCTAACTCATTCTTGAATATATTTAATGACTTGGCCTGAACTACCTTCTGTGGTAGAGAATTCCACAGGTTCACCACTCTCTGGGTGAAGAAATTCTTCCTCATTTCTGTCCTAAATGGCTTACCCGTTATCCTTAGATTATGACCCCTGGTTCTGGACTCTCCGACCATCAGGAACATTCTTCCTGCATCTAGTTTGTCCAGACCTGTCAGAATTTTATATGTTTCGATGAGATCCCCTCTCATTCTTCTATACTCCAGCGAGTATAAGCCCAATCGACCCAATCTCTCCTCATATGTCATTCCTGCCATCCCAGGTATCAGCCTTGTGAATCTTCGCTGAACTCCTTCCATGGCAAGAACATCCTTCCTCAGATAAGGCGACCAAAACTGCACACAGTACTCAAGGTGTGGTCTCACCAAGGCCCTGTACAACTGCAGCAGGACATCACTGTTCCTATACTCAAACCCTTTCGCTATGAAGGCCAACATACCATTTGCCTTCTTCACCGCCTGCTGCACCTGCATGCTTACTTTCAGCGACAGGTGCACAAGGACACCCAGGTCTCGTTGCACTTCCCCTTCTCCCAATCTATTGCCATTCAGATAATAGTCTGCCTTACTGTTTTTGACACCAAAGTGGATAACCTCGCACTTATCCATGTTATATTGCATCTGCCACGCTTCTGCCCACTCACCCAACCTGTCCAAATCATCCTGGAGTTTCTTGGTATCCTCCTCACAGCACACACTCCCACCCAGCTTTGTGTCATCTGCAAACTTGGAGATATTACATTTAGTTCCCTTATCTAGATCATTAATGTATATTGTGAATAGCTGGGGTCCAAGGACCGATCCCTGCGGTACCCCACTAGTCACTGCTTGCCACTCGGAAAAAGACCCATTAATTCCTACTCTCTGCTTTCTGTCCGCCAACCAGTTCTCTATCCAATTCAATACCTTGCCCCCAATCCCATGTGCCTTAACTTTACACGCTAATCTCTTATGCGGGACCTTATCGAAAGCCTTTTGAAAGTCCAAATACACCACATCTACTGGTTCTCCCTTATCTATTTTCCCAGTTACCTCCTCAAAAAATTCCAGTAGATTAGTCAAGCACGATTTACCTTTTGTAAATCCATGTTGACTTTGTCCGATCCTGTCACTGTTTTTCAAGTGCTCAGCTATTACATCCTTTATAATGGACTCTAGCATTTTCCCCAATACCGATGTCAGGCTTACCGGTCTGTAATTCCCCGCTTTCTCTCTACCACCCTTTTTGAATAGTGGGGTAACATTGGCTACCCTCCAATCCATGGGTACAGTTCCAGATTCCATCGAATGTTGGAAGATGATCAGCAATGCATCTACTATTTCTAGGGCCACTTCCTTAAGTACCCTAGGATGTAGATTATCAGGCCCTGGGGATTTATCGGCCTTCAATCCCGTCAATTTCCCTAACACCATTTCCCTGCAAATACTGATTTCTTTCAGTTCCTCCCTTTCATCAGACTGTATGTTCTCCAACATCTCTGGGAGGTTATTTGTGTCCTCCTTTGTGAAGACAGAACCAAAATATGCATTTAATTGGACTGCCATTTCTTTGTTCCCCATTATAACTTCCCCCGCTTCTGACTGCAAGGGACCTACACTTGATTTCACTAATCTTTTTCTCTTCACATATCTATAAAAGCTCTTACAGTCAGTTTTTATGTTCCCAGCAAGCTTACTTTCATATTCTATTTTCCCCTTCTTAATTAATCCCTTTGTCCTCCTTTGTTGAATCCTAAACTGCTCCCAATCCTCAGGGCTACCGCTTTTTCTGGCCAATTTATATGCCCTCTCCTTGGATCTTATGCTATCCCTAATTTCCCTTGTTAGCCACGGTTGAGTCACCCTTTTTGTTTTATTCTTATGCCACACTGGGATGAACAAATTCTGTACTTCATCCATGCAGTCTTTGAATGTTTTCCATTGCCTATCCACCGTCAACCCCTTGAGTGACATTCCCCAATCAATCCTACCCAATTCGCGCCTCATACCATCGTAGTTTCCTTTATTTAAATTCAGGACCCTGGTCTCTGATTCAACGACTTCACTCTCCATCCTAATGAAGAATTCTATCATATTATGATCACTCTGACCCAAGGGGCCTCGTACAACAAGATTGCTAATTAATCCTTTCTCGTTACATAATACCCAGTCTAAGATGGCCTGATCTCTGGTTGGCTCCTCGACATATTGTTCCAGAAAACCATCTCGTAAACATTCTAGGAATTCCTCCTCCACAGTATTTTTACTAATTTGGTTAGCCCAATCTATATGTAAATTAAAGTCACCCATGATGACTGCTGTGCCCTTACTGCATACTTCTCTAATTTCCCTTTTACTGCCGTCCCCAACCTCCGTATTACTGTTTGGAGGTCTATATACCACTCCCACTAACGTTTTCTGCCCCTTGTTATTTCTCAGTTCTACCCATACAGATTCCGCATCATCAGAGCTAATATCCTTCCTTTCAATTGTGTTAATCCCCTCTTTAACCAGCAATGCTACCCCACCTCCCTTTCTTTTTTGCCTATCTTTCCTAAATATTGAATAACCCTGGATGTTGAGTTCCCAGCCTTGGCCACCCTGGAGCCATGTTTCTGTAATCCCAATCAAATCGTATTCATTTACCTCTATTTGCGCAGCTAATTCATCCACCTTGTTCCGAATGCTCCTTGCATTAAGACACAAAGCCTTCAGGCTTGTTTTTTTAACGCTCTCAGACCTATATGAATTATTATTTACTGTGACCATGTTTGATTTAAACCATTGGGTTCTTTGCCTTCTACTTTTGTTTTTCTCCTTCCTGTCTTTAGCTTTTATCCTTGTTTCCCTTTCCTCTGTCTCCCTGCTCAGGTTCCCAACCCCCTGCCACTTTAGTTTAAACCCTCCCCAACAGCACTAGCAAACACTCCCCCTAGGACATCGGTCCCGGCCCTATAGACTACGCCCACTAGTGACTTTTTCCCCTTATTATTCCTTATCTCCACCCAAACTGTTTCACTATCCTGATCCTTTGACCCAATATCATTTCTCACTATTGCACTGATTCCATCCTTTATTAATGATGCGGAATTTAAATAAATCTGTTGGACTATAACCTGGTGTTGTGCGACTTCTCATTTTTATCCTTTATTAACAAAGCCACCCCACCTCCCTTTCCTTCCTGTCTGTCCTTCCTAATAGTCAAATACCCCTGGATGTCATGGTCACCTTGCAGCCATGTTTCTGTAATGGCCACCAGGTCATACCCATGTGTAGTTATTTGTATATTCAATTTGTCTATTTTGTTACGAATGCTGCGTGCATTCAGATAAAGAACTTTTAAATATGTTTTGTGACAATTTATTCCTGCTTTTACCCCCTTTACTACTTTACCTTTATCTTTATATATTCTGTCCCTTCCTGACACGCTCTGGTTTTTAATTACCCCACTGCTACTTTGCTCTATTGCCTTCTCCGCTGACATTTTTATTTTTTGCTCTCTTGAAACCTCCCCCCCACTAATTAGTTTAAAGCCCTCTCTACAGCCCTAGTTATTCGATTCGCCAGGATTCTAGTCCCAGCACTGGCCAAGTGAAGTCCGTCCCAACGGAACAGCTCTCTCCTGTCCCAGTACTGGTGCCAGTGTCCCAGGAAGCAAAACCCATTTCTCCCACAACAGTCTTTGAGCCACGCATTTAACTCTCTGATTTTATTTACCCTCGCCAAATTTGCTCGTGGCTCAGGTAGTAATCAGAGATTACTACCCTAGAGGTTCTGTTTTTTAATTTGGCCCCTAGCTGCTCATACTCCCTCAGCAGAACCTCATTCCTTGTCCTATCTATGTCATTGGTACCAACATGGACCACGACAACTGGATCCTCCCCCTCCCACTCCAAGTTTCTCTCCAGCCTAGAGGAGATGTCCTTAACCCTGGCAGGCAACACAGCCTTCGGGACTCTCGCTCTCAGCTGCAAAGAACCCTATCTATCCCCCTAATGATACTATCCCCTACCACTACAACATTTCTTTTTACTCCCCCCACTTGAATGGCTCCCCGTACCACGGTGCTGTGGCCAGGTTGCTCATCCTCCCTGCAGTCCCTGCTCCCGTCCTCACAGGGAGTAAGAGCCTCGAACCTGTTGGACAAGAGCAAGGGCTGCGACTCCTCCAACACTACCTCCTGGATCCCCGTACCTGCCTCACTCATAGTCACACCCTCCTGTCCCTGACCACGGGCTACATCTGAATTAGTTAATCTAATTGGTGTGACTACCTCCTGGAACACAGAGTCCAGGTAACTCTCCCCCTCCCTGATGTGTCGCAGTGTTTGAAGCCCGGACTCCAGCTCATCAACACGGAACCGGAGTTCCTCGAGCAGCCAACACTTACTGCAAATGTGATCACCGTGAACATCAATGGTGTCCACCAGCTCCCACATATTGCAGCAGTAACACATCACCTGCTCTCCCATTCTATGTAATTAATTAAATTTATTAATATTATTTACCCTTTAATTAATTTAAATTAAAACAATACACTCAAGGGCCCTTTTATGCCAGCAGTCTCCGCTACATCACAGAGACCCTAGCAACTATAAACTACGGAATTGAAGTTTTGTAAAAAAAAAAGGAGAAAGAGTGAAATACTCACCAACCAATCACTTACCTGATTTCTGGTGACGTCACACTTCGATTAATTTTTACTTCTTTCTCTCCCGCTCTCGGAGGTCAAATTGGTATGCCTACCTGGTCTGCTGCCGCCTTATAAGAGCTCCGCCTTGCCGCTGCTGCTACACCCAGGTCCGCCGCCTCTGTGGGCCTACCTGGTCTGCTGCCGCCTTTTAAGAGCTCCGCCTCGCCGCTGCTGCTACACCCAGGTCCGCCGCCTCTGTGGGCCTACCTGGTCTGCTGCCGCCTTATAAGAGCTCCGCCTCGCCGCTGCTGCTACACCCAGGTCCGCCGCCTCTGTGGGCCTACCTGGTCTGCTGCCGCCTTATAAGAGCTCCGCCTCGCCGCTGCTGCTACACCCAGGTCCGCCGCCTCTGTGGGCCTACTTGGTCTGCTGCCGCCTTTTAAGAGCTCCGCCTCGCCGCTGCCGCTACACCCAGGTCCGCCGCCTCTGTTACCTTCTGAATGAAGCAGGTTGTCTGGTCTCTGTCTGCCTGTCAGATATCTTTCTTTCTCTTGCATCCGTCTTTCTCTTGTTCTGTTACTGTTGCTGTGTCTGTTTCGTTTCTTTCTGTTTACATTCTCCTGTTCGTCTCTCCATCTTTCTAATTCTGTCTTATGCTGTGGTTATGTATTAAAGCTCTGATGGTGGTGTGTGTGTGTGTGTCTGTCTCTGTCCCTAACTCTGCTGATGTTACTCTCTGAGATTTCTTTTGGCAATTTATCTGAGCATTTCTCAGGATATCTCTTCCTGGTGTGGATGCTGGGTAAATTATTTGTATCTGTGCTTGTTTCTTCACTCTTTTTGTCTGATGCTCTTCGTGTGGCTGCTGACCTGTGCTATTGTTGTTGTATCATTATCGATCTGTCTATTTATCTATCTCAGTCTCTGTGTTATTGATGGTAAGTGATTTCTGCTGTCTTTTGCGTTTCTCATCTACGTGCTGCCCCTTGTCAACATCATCCGAAAACACAGCGCCAGTTTCCACATGTACGCTGACGACACCCAGCTCTACCTCACCTCCTCTTCGCTCGACCCCTCCATGGTCTCTAAATTGTCAGACTGCCTGTCCGACATCCAGTTCTGGATGAGCAGAAATTTTCTCCAATTAAGTATTGGGAAGACCGAAGCCATTGTTTTCAGTCCCCGTTCCCTAGCCACTGACTCCATCCCTCTCCCTAACATCTGTCTGAGGCTGAACCACACTGTTCGCAACCTTGGTGTCATATTTGACCTTGAAATGAGCTTCCGACCACATATCTGCAGCATACCTAAGACCGCCTATTTCCACCTCCGTAACATCGCCCGTCTCCGCCCTTGCCTCAGCTCATCCGCTGCTGAAACCCTTATCCATGCCTTTGTTACCTCTAGACTTGACTATTCAATGCACTCCTGGCTGGCCGCCCACATTCTACCCTACATAAACTTGAGGTGATCCAAAACTCGGCTGCCCGTGTCCTAACTCGCACCAAGTCCCGTTCATCCATCACCCCTGTGCTCGCTGGCCTACATTGACTCCCGATTAAGCAACATCTCGATTTCAAAATTCTCATCCTTGTTTTTAAATTCCTCCATGGCCTCGTCCCTCCCTATCTCTGTAATCTCCTTCAGCCCCACAACCCCCCGAGATATCTGCGCTCTTCTAATTCTGCCCCTTTGGACATCCCTGATTATAATTGCTCAACCATTGGTGGCCGTGCCTTCTGTTGCCTAGGCCCTAAGCTCTGGAATTCCCTGCCTAAACCTCTCCGCCTCTCTACCTCTCTTTCCTCCTTTAAGACACTCCTTAAAATCTACCTCTTTGACCAAGCTTTTGGTCACCTGCCCTAATTTCTCCTTATGTGGCTTGGTGTCAATTTTTTTTGTCTTATAACACTCCTGTGAAATGCCTTGGGATGTTTTACTATGTGAAAGGCGCTACATAAATACACGTTGTTGTTGTTGTTGTTGTGAGATCTCTGCACTGTTGCATATATCACTCTCTTATTGTTACTTTTGCTATATGATTTCTCTAATTATTACTGTGTGATCTCTCCCTGTATTGTTGCATGGATTTCCTTCTCTTAATGTTATTATTGCAATATGAATTCTCCTGGTAATGTTGCATCTCTCTTTCATTATTACTGTGTGATCGCTCCCTGTATTGTTGCTTGTTTCTCTCTCTCATTATTACTGTGTGTCTTTATTTAATATCTTTCTCACACTCTCTCTCAATGTTACTGTGTGATCTCTCCCTGTATCATTGCATGTCTCTCTCTCTCCTTGATTGTTACTGTGTGATCTCTCTGTTATTCCATCTCTCTCTCACTCTCTCATTGTTGCTGTGAGTACTGTTACATGTCTATCTCTTCACTCTCATTATTACTGTTATCTCCCCTGTATTGTTGAATCTCTTTCTCTCTCTCTCGCATTGTTACTGAGTACTGTTGCATGTCATCCTTTCTCTCTCTCATTGTTACTGTGTGATCTCACCCTGTATTGTTGCATCTCTCTCGCCCTCTCTCTCTCTCTATCGTTGTTACTGTGAGCACTGTTGCATGTCTATCTCTCTCACTCTCATTATTACTGTGTTATCTCCAACTGTATTTTTGCATCTCTTGCTCTTATTCTCATTGTTACTGTATGATCTCACCCTGTATTATTACATCTCTTTCTCTCATTGGTATTGCATGGCTTTCTTGCTCTTATTGTTAATATTGCTATAAGATCTTGCCCTGTATTGTTTTATCTCTCTCTCGCTCTCTCATTGTTACTACATATATTGTTGTAAGTCTCTCTCTCATTGTTTGTTTGTGATCTCTCCTTGTATTGTTGAATGTTTCCCTCTCTCTCATTATTAGTGTGATCTCCTTTGTTGCATGCCTGTCTCTCTCTGTCAAAGTTACAGTGTGATATCCTTTGTTGTATGCCTGTCTCTCTCTGTCAAAGTTACAGTGTGATCTCCTTTGTTGCATGCCTCTATCTCTCTCTCTCTGTCAAAGTTACAGTGTCCATGATGCAGAGATGCCGGTGTTGGACTGGGGTGGACAAAAGTGAGAAGTCGCACAACACCAGGTTATAGTCCAACAGTTTTATTTGAAATCACAAGCTTTCGGAGCGGCTGCTCCTTCGTCAGGTGAAGTGAAGAAATACAAATGGGCACAGCATATATAGACAGAGAACAATGCCTGTGCAGAGAACAATGCCAGATGACTACAGTTAATCTTTCTGACTGCCCTTTATCACACCTCGGCAGAGAGACAATCACGGCAATCAAATCCAACCAGGTCAGTCAGGAAGACATTACATCAAAGATGATAGCAAAATACAACAAGGACAATGAGGTGGGGGTCACAGGGGGTCTAATGTGGCAGAGGCTGCAGTCTGTATGGAAAACCAAAAACTTTAAACTTTTTACTTTTTACTTTTTTTTACTGGAAATCACATCTGTGAACAAGCCAATGATGACTCGAGTCTGGATGACTGTACGTCAGGTGGGGTTACATGTAGCGTGACATGAACCCAAGATCCCGGTTGAGCCCGTCCTCATGGGTGCGGAACTTGGCTATCAGTTTCTGCTCGATGATTTTGCGTTGTCGTGTGTCTCGAAGGCTGCCTTGGAGAACGCTTACCCGAAGATCCGAGGCTGAATGTCCTTGACTGCTGAAGTGTTCCCCGACTGGGAGGTAACACTCCTGCCTGGCGATTGTTGCTCGGTGTCCGTTCATACGTTGTTGCAGTGTCTGCATGGTCTCGCCGATGTACCATGCTCCGGGGCATCCTTTCCTGCAACGTCTGAGGTAGACAACGTTGGCCGAGTCACATGAGTATGTACCATGTACCTGGTGGGTAGTGTCCTCACGTGTGATGATGGTATCTGTGTTGATGATCTGGCATGTCTTGCAGAGGTTGCCGTGGCAGGGTTGTGTGGTGTCGTGGTCACTGTTCTCCTGACAGCTGGGTAATTAGCTGCGAACGATGGTACTTTTGAGGTTAGGCGGCTGTTTGAAGGCGAGTAGTGGAGGCGTGGGAATGGCCTTAGCGAGGTGTTCGTCGTCATCGATGACATGTTGAAGGCTGCGAAGAACATGGCGTAGTTTCTCCGCTCCGGGGAAGTACTGGACGACGTAGGGTACTCTGTTGGTTGTGTCCTGCGTTCGTCTTCTGAGGAGGTCTATGCGATTTTTCGCTGTGGCCCGTCGGAACTGTCGATCGACGAGTCGAGCATCATATCCCGTTCTTACGAGGGCATCTTTCAGCGTCCGTAGGTGTCCATCGCGTTCCTCCTCGTCAGAGCAGATCCTGTGTATTCGCAGGGCTTGTCCATAGGGGATGGCTTCTTTAACGTGGTTAGGGTGGAAGCTGGAGAAGTGGAGCATCGTGAGGTTGTCCGTGGGCTTGCGGTAGAGTGAAGTGCTGAGGTGTCCGTCTTTGATGGTTACAGATGGTTACAGATGGTAACGGAAAGTTACAGTGTGATCTCCTTTGCTGTATGCCTCTCTCTCTGTCTCTGTCAAAGTTACAGTGTGATCTCCTTTGCTGTATGCCTCTCTCTCTGTCAAAGTTACAGTGTGATCTCCTTTGCTGTATGCCTCTCTCTCTGTCAAAGTTACAGTGTGATCTCCTTTGCTGTATGCCTCTCTCTCTCTCTCTCTGTCAAAGTTACAGTGTGATATCCTTTGTTGTACGCCTGTCTCTCTCTCTGTCAACGTTACAGTGATCTCTCTCCATACTGTTGCATGTCTCTCTCTCTCACTGTTAATATTCTATATCATTTCTCCCTGTATTGTAGCATCTCGCTCTCATTTTTACTGTGATCTATCCCTACATTGATTCAGCTCTCTCTCATTGTTACTGTGTGTATTGTTTTCTCTCTCATTGTTGCTGAGTGATTGTTCCCTATACTGTTGCAAGTTTCTCTCTCACTCTCTCTCACATTGTTACTGTGTTATTTCTCTCAGTATTGTTGCAAGTCTCTGCCTGTCTCATTGTTATTGTGTGATACGCTAAACTGTTGCAAGTCCCTCTCTCACTCTCACTCACATTGGAACTGTGTTATTTCTCTCAGTATTGTTGCAAGTCTCTGTCGGTCTCATTGTTATTGTGTGATACCTCCCTGTATTATACCGTGTCTCCCTTTCTAATTGTACTGTGGCTTCTCTCAGTATTGTTCTCTCTCTCTCATTATTACTTTGATATCTCCCTGTGTTGTTCTCTCTCTCTCTCTAACATTGTTGCTCTGATCTCTCCCTGTATTGTTCTCTCTCTCTCATTGTTACTCTGATCTCTCCCTGTATTGTTCTCTCTCTCTCTCTCATTGTTACTCGGATCTCTCCCTGTATTGTTCTCTCTCTCTCTCTATCATTGTTACTCTGATCTCTCCCTGTATTGTTCTCTCTCTCATTGTTACACTGATCTCTCCCTGTATTGTTCCATCTCTCTCTCTCTCTCATTGTTACTCTGATCTCTCCCTTTATTGTGCACTCTCTCTCTCTCATTGTTACTCTGATCTCTCCCTGTATTGTTCCATCTCCCTCTCTCTCTCTCTCATTGTTACTCTGATCCCTCCTTTTATTGTTCTCTCTCTCTCTCTAATTCTTACTCTGATCTCTCTCTGTATTGTTCTCTCTGTCTCTCTCATTGTTACTCTAATCTCTCCTTGTATTGTTCGCTCTCTCTATCTCTCAAATTGTTACTCTGATCTCTGTCTGTACTGGTCTCTCTCTCTCTCTCTCTCATTGTTACTCTGATCTCTCCCTTTATTGTTCTCTCTCTCATATTGTTACTCTGATCTCTCCCTGCATTGTTTCATCTCTCTCTCACATTGTTACTCTGATCTCTCCCTGTATCGTTCTATCTCGCTCTCTGTCTCTCAATGTTACTCTCATCGCTCCCTGTATTGTTCTCTCTCACTCTCTCATTGTTACTCTGATCTCTCCCTGTATTGTTCTCTCTCTTTCTCATTGTTACTCTGATCGCTCCCTCTTTTGTTCTCTCTCTCTCCATAATTGTTAATCTGATCTCTCCCTGTTTTGTTCTCACTCTCACATTGTTACTCTGATCGCTCCCTTTATTGTTCTCTCTCACTCTCTCATTGTTACTCTGATCTCTCCCTGTATTGTTCTCTCTCTCTCTCTCGCTCTCTCATTGTTACTCTGATCTCTCCCTGTATTGTTCTCTCTCTCTCTCTCGCTCTCTCATTGTTACTCTGATCTCTCCCTGTATTGTTCTCCCTCTCTCATGGTTATTCTGATCTATCTCTGTATTGTTCTCTCTCTTTCCCAATGTTACTCTGATCTCTGCCTGTATTGTTATCTCTCTCTCTCTCTCTCTCTCTTTGTTACTCTGATTTCTCCCTGTATTGTTCGCTCTCTTTCCCAATGTTACTCTGATCTCTGCCTGTATTGTTATCTCTCTCTCTCTCTCTCTCTCTCTCTTTGTTACTCTGATTTCTCCCTGTATTGTTCTCTCTCTCTCATTGTTACTCCGATCTCTCCCTGTATTTTTCTATCTCTCTCTGTCTCATTGTTACTCTGATCTCTCCCTATATTGTTCTCTCTCTCTCTCTCATTGTTACTCTGATCTCTCCCGGTATTTTTCTCTCTCTCTCTCATTGTTACTCCGATCTCTCCCTGTATTTTTCTATCTCACTCTGTCTCATTGTTACTCTGATCTCTCCCTATATTGTTCTCTCTCTCTGTCTCATTGTTACTCTGATCCCTCCCTGTATTGTTCTCTCTCTCGCATTGTTACTCTGATCTCTCCCTGTATTGTTCTCTCTCTCTCTCTTTCACATTGTTACTCTGATCTCTCCCTGTATTATTCTCTCACTCTCTCTCGTTGTTACTCTGATCTCTCCCTGTATTGTTCTCTCTCTCTCACATTGTTACTATGATCTCTCCCTGTGTTATTCTCTTTCTCTCTCTCAATGTTACTCTAATCTCTCCCTGTATTGTTCTCTCTCTCTCATTGTTACTCTGATCTCTCCCTGTTTTGTTCTCTTTCTCTCTCTCATTGTTACTCTGATCTCTCCTTGTACTGTTCTCTCTCTAACATTGTTAATCTGATCTCTCCCTGTATTGTTCTCTCTCTCTCTCATTGTTACTCTGATCTCTCCCTGTATTGTTCTCTCTGTCTCTCTCATTTTTACTCTGATCTCTCCTTGTATTGCTCTCTCTCTCTCTCTCACTCATTGTTAGTCTGATCTCTCCCTGTATTATTCTCTCACTCTCTCTCGTTGTTACTCTGATCTCTCCCTGTATTATTCTCTCACTCTCTCTCGTTGTTACTCTGATCTCTCCCTGTATTGTTCTCTCTCTCTCATTGTTACTCTGATCTCTCCCTGTATTGTTTCTCTCTCTCTCATTTTTACTCTGATCCCTCCCTCTATTGTTATCTCTCTCTCTCATATTGTTACTCAGATCTCTCCCTGTGTTGTTCTCTCTCACTCTCTCTCATTGTGACTCTGATCTATCCCTGCAGTGTTTTCTCTCTCTCACATTGTTACTCTGATCTCTGCTGGTATTGTTCTCTCTCTCTCTCTCTCTCTCTCTCTCTCTCTCATTGTTACTCTGATCTCTCCCTGCATTGTTCTCTCTCTCTCTCTCATTATTACTCTGATCTCTCCCTGTATTGTTCCCTTTCCCTATCATTGTTACTCTGATCTCTCCCTGTATTGTTCCATCTCCCTCTCTCTCTCTCTCTCTCTCTCTCATTGTTACTCTGATCTCTCCTTGTATTGCTCTCTCTCTCCCTCATTGTTACTCTGATCTCTCCCTGTATTGTTCTGTCTCTCTCTCTCATTCTTACTCTGACCTCTCTCTGGATTGTTCTCTCTCTCTCTCTCTCTCTCTCTCTCTCTCTCTCATTGTTACTCTGATCACTCCCTGTATTGTTCACTCTCTCTCATTGTTACTCTGATCTCTCCCTGTATTGTTCACTCTCTCTCTCAAATTGTTACTCTGATCTCTGTCTGTACTGGTCTCTCTCCCTCTCTCTCTCATTGTTACTCTGATCTCTCCCTGTATTGTTCTCTGTCGCTCTCTCTCTAATTGTTACTTTGATCTCTCCCTTTATTGTTCTCTCTCTCTCTCATTTTTACTCTGATCTCTCCCTGTATTGTTCTCTCTCTTTCCCAATGTTACTCTGATCTCTGCCTGTATTGTTCTCTCTCTCTCTCTCTCCAATGTTACTCTGATCTCTGCCTGTATTGTTCTCTCTCTCTCTCTCTCTCTCTCTCATTGTTACTCTGATCTCTCCCGGTATTTTTCTCTCTCTCTCTCATTGTTACTCCGATCTCTCCCTGTATTTTTCTATCTCTCTCTGTCTCATTGTTACTCTGATCTCTCCCTATATTGTTCTCTCTCTCTGTCTCATTGTTACTCTGATCCCTCCCTGTATTGTTCTCTCTCTCTCTCATTGTTACTCTGATCTCTCCCTGTATTTATCTCTCTCACTCTCTCATTGTTACTCTCATATCTCCCTGTATTGTTCTATCTCGCTCATTGTTACTCTGATCTCTCCCTGTATCTCTCTCTCTTTCATTGTTACTCTGATCACTCCCTGTATTGTTCTCCCTCTCTCTCTCTCTCATGTTACTCTGATCTCTCCCTGTATTGTTCTCTCTCTCTCTCATTTTTACTCTGATTTCTCCCTGTATTGTTCTCTCTCTCTCTCTCTCATTGTTACTCTGATCTCTCCATGTATTGTTCTCTCTCTCTCATTCTTACTCTGATCACTCCCTGTACTGTTCCCTCTCCCTATCATTGTTACTCTGATCTCTCCCTGTATTGTTCACTTTCTCTCTTATTGTTACTCTGATCTCTCCCTGTATTGTTCTCTATCTCTCTCATTGTTACACTGATCTCTCCATGTATTGTTCTCTCTCTCTCCCATTGTTACTCTGATCTCTCAATGTATTGTTCTCTCTCTCTCTCCCATTGTTACTCTGATCTCTCAATGTATTGTTCTCTCTCTCCCACATTCTTACTCTGATCTCTCCCTGTATTGTTCTATCACTCTCTCATTGTTGCTCTGATCTCTCCCTTTATTGTTCTCTCTCTCTCTCATTTTTACTCTGATCTCTCCCTGTATTTATCTCTCTCACTCTCTCATTGTTACCCTGATCTCTGCCTGTATTGTTCTCTCTCTCTCTCTCTCTCTCTTTGTTACTCTGATTTCTCCCTGTATTGTTCTCTCTCTCTCTCATTGTTACTCCGATCTCTCCCTGTATTTTTCTATCTCTCTCTGTCTCATTGTTGCTCTGATCCCTCCCTGTATTGTTCTCTCTCTCGCATTGTTACTCTGATCTCTCCATGTATTGTTCTCGCTCTCTCTCTCTCATTTCTACTCTGATCTCTCCCTGTATTTATCTCTCTCACTCTCTCATTGTTACTCTCATATCTCCCTGTATTGTTCTATCTCTCTCATTGTTACTCTGATCTCTCCCTGTATCTCTCTCTCACTCATTGTTACTCTGATCTCTCCCTGTATTGTTCTCTCACTCTCTCTTTCACATTGTTACTCTGATCTCTCCCTGTATTATTCTCTCACTCTCTCTCGTTGTTACTCTGATCTCTCCCTGTATTGTTCTCTCTCTCTCACATTGTTACTATGATCTCTCCCTGTGTTATTCTCTTTCTCTCTCTCATTGTCACTCTAATCTCTCCCTGTATTGTTCTCTCTCTCTCATTGTTACTCTGATCTCTCCCTGTTTTGTTCTCTTTCTCTCTCTCATTGTTACTCTGATCTCTCCTTGTACTGTTCTCTCTCTAACATTGTTAATCTGATCTCTCCCTGTATTGTTCTCTCTCTCTCTCATTGTTACTCTGATCTCTCCCTGTATTGTTCTCTCTGTCTCTCTCATTTTTACTCTGATCTCTCCTTGTATTGTTTCTCTCTCTCTCATTTTTACTCTGATCCCTCCCTCTATTGTTAACTCTCTCTCTCATATTGTTACTCAGATCTCTCCCTGTGTTGTTCTCTCTCACTCTCTCTCATTGTGACTCTGATCTATCCCTGCAGTGTTTTCTCTCTCTCACATTGTTACTCTGATCTCTGCTGGTATTGTTCTCTCTCTCTCTCTCTCTCTCTCTCATTGTTACTCTGATCTCTCCGTGTATTGTTCCATCTCCCTCTCTCTCTCTCTTTCATTGTTACTCTGATCTCTCCGTGTATTTTACTCTCGCTCTCTCATTATTACTCTGATCTCTCCCTGTATTGTTCCCTCTCCCTATCATTGTTACTCTGATCTCTCCCTGTATTGTTCCATCTCCCTCTCTCTCTCTCTCTCTCTCTCATTGTTACTCTGATCTCTCCTTTTCTTGTTCTCTCTCAGTCTCTCATTGTTACTCTGATCTCTCCTTGTATTGCTCTCTCTCTCCCTCATTGTTACTCTGATCTCTCCCTGTATTGTTCTGTCTCTCTCTCTCATTCTTACTCTGACCTCTCTCTGGATTGTTCTCTCTCTCTCTCTCTCTCATTGTTACTCTGATCACTCCCTGTATTGTTCACTCTCTCTCATTGTTACTCTGATCTCTCCCTGTATTGTTCACTCTCTCTCTCAAATTGTTACTCTGATCTCTGTCTGAACTGGTCTCTCTCCCTCTCTCTCTCATTGTTACTCTGATCTCTCCCTGTATTGTTCTCTGTCGCTCTCTCTCTAATTGTTACTTTGATCTCTCCCTTTATTGTTCTCTCTCTCTCTCATTTTTACTCTGATCTCTCCCTGTATTTATCTCTCTCACTCTCTCATTGTTACTCTGATTTCTCCCTGTATTGTTCTCTCTCTTTCCCAATGTTACTCTGATCTCTCCCTGTATTTATCTCTCTCACTCTCTCATTGTTACTCTGATTTCTCCCTGTATTGTTCTCTCTCTTTCCCAATGTTACTCTGATCTCTGCCTGTATTGTTCTCTCTCTCTCTCTCTCTCTCTCTTTGTTACTCTGATTTCTCCCTGTATTGTTCTCTCTCTCTCTCTCTCTCATTGTTACTCTGATCTCTCCCGGTATTTTTCTCTCTCTCTCTCATTGTTACTCCGATCTCTCCCTGTATTTTTCTATCTCTCTCTGTCTCATTGTTACTCTGATCTCTCCCTATATTGTTCTCTCTCTCTGTCTCATTGTTACTCTGATCCCTCCCTGTATTGTTCTCTCTATCGCATTGTTACTCTGATCTCTCCCTGTATTGTTCTCTCTGTCTCTCTCATTTTTACTCTGATCTCTCCCTGTATTGTTCTCTCTCTCTCTCACTCATTGTTAGTCTGATCTCTCCCTGTATTGTTCTCTCACTCTCTCTCGTTGTTACTCTGATCTCTCCCTGTATTGTTCTCTCTCTCTCATTGTTACTCTGATCTCTCTCTGTATTGTTTCTCTCTCTCTCTCATTTTTACTCTGATCCCTCCCTCTATTGTTATCTCTCTCTCTCATATTGTTACTCAGATCTCTCCCTGTGTTGTTCTCTCTCACTCTCTCTCATTGTGACTCTGATCTATCCCTGCAGTGTTTTCTCTCTCTCACATTGTTACTCTGATCTCTGCTGGTATTGTTCTCTCTCTCTCTCTCTCTCTCTCTCTCTCTCATTGTTACTCTGATCTCTCCCTGCATTGTTCTCTCTCTCTCTTTCATTGTTACTCTGATCTCTCCGTGTATTGTTCTCTCTCTCTATCATTGTTACTCTGATCTCTCCCTGTATTGTTCCATCTCCCTCTCTCTCTCTCTCTTTCATTGTTACTCTGATCTCTCCGTGTATTTTCCTCTCGCTCTCTCATTATTACTCTGATCTCTCCCTGTATTGTTCCCTCTCCCTATCATTGTTACTCTGATCTCTCCCTGTATTGTTCCATCTCCCTCTCTCTCTCTCTCTCTCTCATTGTTACTCTGATCTCTCCTTTTCTTGTTCTCTCTCAGTCTCTCATTGTTACTCTGATCTCTCCTTGTATTGCTCTCTCTCTCCTTCATTGTTACTCTGATCTCTCCCTGTATTGTTCTGTCTCTCTCTCTCAATCTTACTCTGACCTCTCTCTGGATTGTTCTCTCTCTCTCTCTCTCTCTCTCTCTCTCTCATTGTTACTCTGATCACTCCCTGTATTGTTCACTCTCTCTCATTGTTACTCTGATCTCTCCCTGTATTGTTCACTCTCTCTCTCAAATTGTTACTCTGATCTCTGTCTGTACTGGTCTCTCTCCCTCTCTCTCTCATTGTTACTCTGATCTCTCCCTGTATTGTTCTCTGTCGCTCTCTCTCTAATTGTTACTTTGATCTCTCCCTTTATTGTTCTCTCTCTCTCTCATTTTTACTCTGATCTCTCCCTGTATTTATCTCTCTCACTCTCTCATTGTTACTCTGATTTCTCCCTGTATTGTTCTCTCTCTTTCCCAATGTTACTCTGATCTCTGCCTGTATTGTTCTCTCTCTCTCTCTCTCTCTCTCTCTCTCTTTGTTACTCTGATTTCTCCCTGTATTGTTCTCTCTCTCTCTCTCTCTCTCATTGTTACTCTGATCTCTCCCGGTATTTTTCTCTCTCTCTCTCATTGTTACTCCGATCTCTCCCTGTACTTTTTCTATCTCTCTCTGTCTCATTGTTACTCTGATCTCTCCCTATATTGTTCTCTCTCTCTGTCTCATTGTTACTCTGATCCCTCCCTGTATTGTTCTCTCTATCGCATTGTTACTCTGATCTCTCCCTGTATTGTTCTCGCTCTCTCTCTCTCATTTCTACTCTGATCTCTCCCTGTATTTATCTCTCTCACTCTCTCATTGTTACTCTCATATCTCCCTGTATTGTTCTATCTCTCTCATTGTTACTCTGATCTCTCCCTGTATCTCTCTCTCTTTCATTGTTACTCTGATCACTCCCTGTATTGTTCTCCCTCTCTCTCTCTCTCATTGTTACTCTGATCTCTCCCTGTATTGTTCTCTCTCTCTCTCATTTTTACTCTGATCTCTCCCTGTATTGTTCTCTCTCTCTCTGTCTCATTATTAATCTGATTTCTCCCTGTATTGTTCTCTCTCTCTCTCTCTCTCTCTCTCTCTCTCATTGTTACTCTGATCTCTCCATGTATTGTTCTCTCTCTCTCATTCTTACTCTGATCACTCCCTGTACTGTTCCCTCTCCCTATCATTGTTACTCTGATCTCTCCCTGTATTGTTCACTTTCTCTCTTATTGTTACTCTGATCTCTCCCTGTATTTATCTCTCTCACTCTCTCATTGTTACTCTGATCTCTCCCTGTATTGTTCTCTCTCTCTCCCATTGTTACTCTGATCTCTCAATGTATTGTTCTCTCTCTCCCACAGTCTTACTCTGATCTCTCCCTGTATTGTTCTCTCTCTCTCTCATTGTTACTCTGATCTCTCCCTGTATTTATCTCTCTCACTCTCTCATTGTTACTCTGATCTCTCCCTGTATTGTTCTCTCTCTCTCCCATTGTTACTCTGATCTCTCAATGTATTGTTCTCTCTCTCCCACAGTCTTACTCTGATCTCTCCCTGTATTGTTCTCTCTCTCTCTCATTGTTGCTCTGATCTCTCCCTGTATTGTTCTCTCTCTCTCTCTCTCATTGTTACTCTGATCTCTACCTGTATTGTTCTCTCTCTCTCTCACTTTTTCACTCTGATCTCTCCTTGTATTGTTCTCTCTCTCTCTCTCTCATTGTTATTCTGATCTCACCCTGTATTGTTCTCTCTCTCTCATTGTTACTCTGATCTCTCCCTGTATTGTTCTCTCTCTCTCTCTCATTGTTGCTCTGATCTCTCCCTGTATTGTTCTCTCTCTCTCTCTCTCATTGTTATTCTGATCTCACCCTGTATTGTTCTCTCTCTCTCATTGTTACTCTGATCTCTCCCTGTATTGTTCTCTCTCTCTCTCTCATTGTTGCTCTGATCTCTCCCTGTATTGTTCCCTCTCTCACACTCTCTCATGGTTACTCTGATCTCACCCTGTATCTCTCTCTCTCTCTCTTTCAATGTTACTCTGAACTCTCCCTGTATTGTTCTCTCTCTCTCTGTCTCATTGTTACTCTGATTTCTCCCTGTATTGTTCGCTCTCTCTCTCTCATTTTTACTCTGATCTCTCCTTGTATTGCTCTCTCTCTCTATCACTCATTGTTACTCTGATCTCTCCCTGTATTATTCTCTCACTCTCTCACATTGTTACTATGATCTCTCCCTGTGTTATTCTCTTTCTCTCTCTCATTGTTACTCTAATCTCTCCCTGTATTGTTCTCTCTCTCTCTCATTGTTAGTCTGATCTCTCCTTGTATTGCTTTCTCTCTCTCACTCATTGTTAGTCTGATCTCTCCCTGTATTATTCTCTCACTCTCTCTCGTTGTTACTCTGATCTCTCCCTGTATTATTCTCTCACTCTCTCTCGTTGTTACTCTGATCTCTCCCTGTATTGTTCTCTCTCTCTCATTGTTACTCTGATCTCTCCCTGTATTGTTTCTCTCTCTCTCTCATTTTTACTCTGATCCCTCCCTCTATTGTTATCTCTCTCTCTCATATTGTTACTCAGATCTCTCCCTGTGTTGTTCTCTCTCACTCTCTCTCATTGTGACTCTGATCTATCCCTGAAGTGTTTTCTCTCTCTCTCATTGTTACTCTGATCTCTCCCTGCATTGTTCTCTCTCTCTTTCATTGTTACTCTGATCTCTCCCGTGTATTGTTCTCTCTCTCTATCATTGTTACTCTGATCTCTCCCTGTATTGTTCCATCTCCCTCTCTCTCTCTCTCTTTCATTTTTACTCTGATCTCTCCGTGTATTTTCCTCTCGCTCTCTCATTATTACTCTGATCTCTCCCTGTATTGTTCCCTCTCCCTATCATTGTTACTCTGATCACTCCCTGTATTGTTCACTCTCTCTAATTGTTACTCTGATCTCTGTCCTGTACTGGTCTCTCTCCTCTCTGTCTCATTGTTACTCTGATCTCTCCTGTATTGTTCTCTGTCGCTCTCTCTCTAATTGTTACTTTGATCTCTCCCTTTATTGTTCTCTCTCTCTCTCGTTTTTACTCTGATCTCTCCCTGTATTTATCTCTCTCACTCTCTCATTGTTACCCTGATTTCTCCCTGTATTGTTCTCTCTCTTTCCCAATGTTACTCTGATCTCTGCCTGTATTGTTCTCTCTCTCTCTCTCTCTTTGTTACTCTGATTTCTCCCTGTATTGTTCTCTCTCTCTGTCTCTCATTGTTACTCTGATCTCTCCCTGTATTTTTCTATCTCTCTCTGTCTCATTGTTACTCTGATCCCTCCCTGTATTGTTCTCTCTATCGCATTGTTACTCTGATCTCTCCCTGTATTGTTCTCTCTGTCTCTCTCATTTTTACTCTGATCTCTCCTTGTATTGTTCTCTCACTCTCTCTCGTTGTTACTCTGATCTCTCCCTGTATTGTTCTCTCACTCTCTCTCGTTGTTACTCTGATCTCTCCCTGTATTGTTCTCTCTCTCTCATTGTTACTCTGATCTCTCCCTGTATTGTTTCTCTCTCTCTCTCATTTTTACTCTGATCCCTCCCTCTATTGTTATCTCTCTCTCTCATATTGTTACTCAGATCTCTCCCTGTGTTGTTCTCTCTCACTCTCTCTCATTGTGACTCTGATCTATCCCTGCAGTGTTTTCTCTCTCTCACATTGTTACTCTGATCTCTGCTGGTATTGTTCTCTCTCTCTCTCTCTCTCTCTCTCTCTCTCATTGTTACTCTGATCTCTCCCTGCATTGTTCTCTCTCTCTCTTTCATTGTTACTCTGATCTCTCCCTGTATTGTTCCATCTCCCTCTCTACTCTCTCTTTCATTGTTACTCTGATCTCTCTGTGTATTTTCCTCTCGCTCTCTCATTATTACTCTGATCTCTCCCTGTATTGTTCCCTCTCCCTATCATTGTTACTCTGATCTCTCCCTGTATTGTTCCATCTCCCTCTCTCTCTCTCTCTCTCATTGTTACTCTGATCTCTCCTCTTCTTGTTCTCTCTCAGTCTCTCATTGTTACTCTGATCTCTCCTTGTATTGCTCTCTCTCTCCCTCATTGTTACTCTGATCTCTCCCTGTATTGTTCTGTCTCTCTCTCTCAATCTTACTCTGACCTCTCTCTGGATTGTTCTCTCTCTCTCTCTCTCTCTCTCTCATTGTTACTCTGATCACTCCCTGTATTGTTCACTCTCTCTCATTGTTACTCTGATCTCTCCCTGTATTGTTCACTCTCTCTCTCAAATTGTTACTCTGATCTCTGTCTGTACTGGTCTCTCTCCCTCTCTCTCTCATTGTTACTCTGATCTCTCCCTGTATTGTTCTCTGTCGCTCTCTCTCTAATTGTTACTTTGATCTCTCCCTTTATTGTTCTCTCTCTCTCTCATTTTTACTCTGATCTCTCCCTGTATTTATCTCTCTCACTCTCTCATTGTTACTCTGATTTCTCCCTGTATTGTTCTCTCTCTCTCTCATTTTTACTCTGATCTCTCCCTGTATTTATCTCTCTCTCTCTCTCTTTGTTACTCTGATTTCTCCCTGTATTGTTCTCTCTCTCTCTCTCTCTCATTGTTACTCTGATCTCTCCCGGTATTTTTCTCTCTCTCTCTCATTGTTACTCCGATCTCTCCCTGTATTTTTCTATCTCTCTCTGTCTCATTGTTACTCTGATCTCTCCCTGTATTGTTCTCTCTATCGCATTGTTACTCTGATCTCTCCCTGTATTGTTCTCGCTCTCTCTCTCATTTCTACTCTGATCTCTCCCTGTATTTATCTCTCTCACTCTCTCATTGTTACTCTGATCTCTCCCTGTATCTCTCTCTCTTTCATTGTTACTCTGATCACTCCCTGTATTGTTCTCTCTCTCTCTCATTTTTCTCTGATCTCTCCCTGTATTGTTCTCTCTCTCTCTCATTGTTACTCTGATCTCTCCCTGTATTGTTCTCTCTCTCTCTCATTGTTACTCTGATCTCTCCCTGTATTGTTCTCTCTCTCTCTGTCTCATTATTACTCTGATTTCTCCCTGTATTGTTCTCTCTCTCTCTCTCTCATTGTTACTCTGATCTCTCCATGTATTGTTCTCTCTCTCTCATTCTTACTCTGATCACTCCCTGTATTGTTCACTTTCTCTCTTATTGTTACTCTGATCTCTCCCTGTATTGTTGTCTCTCTCTCTCATTGTTACTCTGATCTCTCCCTGTATTTATCTCTCTCACTCTCTCATTGTTACTCTGATCTCTCCCTGTATTGTTCTCTCTCTCTCCCATTGTTACTCTGATCTCTCAATGTATTGTTCTCTCTCTCACTTATTGTTACTCTTATCTCTCCCTGTATTGTTCTCTATCTCTCTCATTGTTACACTGATTTCTCCATGTATTGTTCTCTCTCTCTCCCATTGTTACTCTGATCTCTCAATGTATTGTTCACTCTCTCCCACATTCTTACTCTGATCTCTCCCTGTATTGTTCTATCACTCTCTCATTGTTGCTCTGATCTCTCCCTGTATTGTTCTCTCTCTCTCTCTTTTTCACTCTGATCTCTCCTTGTATTGTTCTCTCTCTCTCTCTCATTGTTACTCTGATCTCTACCTGTATTGTTCTCTCTCTCTCTCTCTCTCTTTTTCACTCTGATCTCTCCTTGTATTGTTCTCTCTCTCTCTCATTGTTACTCTGATCTCTCCCTGTATTGTTCTCTCTCTCTCTCTCATGGTTACTCTGATCTCACCCTGTATTGAGCTCTCTCTATCATTGTCACTCTGATCTTTCCCTGTGTTGTTCTATCTCTCTCATTGTTACTCTGATCTCTCCCTGTATCTCTCTCTCTCTCTCTCTCTCTCTTTCAATGTTACTCTGAACTCTCCCTGTATTGTTCTCTCTCTCTCTCTCTCATTGTTACTCTGATTTCTCCTTGTATTGTTCTCTCTCTCTCTCTCATTGTTACTCTGATCTCTCCCTGTATTGTTCTCTCTCTCTCTCTTGCACATTGTTACTCTGATCTCTCCCTGTATTATTCTCTCTCTCTCTCGTTGTTACTCTGATCTCTCCCTGTATTGTTCTCTCTCTCTCACATTGTTACTATGATCTCTCCCTGTGTTATTCTCTTTCTCTCTCTCATTGTTACTCTAATCTCTCCCTGTATTGTTCTCTCTCTCTCATGGTTACTCTGATCTCTCCCTGGTTTGTTCTCTTTCTCTCTCTCATTGTTACTCTGATCTCTCCTTGTACTGTTCTCTCTCTAACATTGTTAATCTGATCTCTCCCTGTATTGTTCTCTCTCTCTCTCACTCATTGTTAGTCTGATCTCTCCCTGTATTATTCTCTCACTCTCTCTCGTTGTTACTATGATCTCTCCCTGTATTGTTCTCTCTCTCTCATTGTTACTCTGATCTCTCCCTGTATTGTTTCTCTCTCTCTCTCATTTTTACTCTGATCCCTCCCTCTATTGTTATCTCTCTCTCTCATATTGTTACTCAGATCTCTCCCTGTGTTGTTCTCTCTCACTCTCTCTCATTGTGACTCTGATCTATCCCTGAAGTGTTTTCTCTCACTCACATTGTTACTCTGATCTCTGCTGGTATTGTTCTCTCTCTCTCTCTCTCTCTCTCTCTCTCATTGTTACTCTGATCTCTCCCTGCATTGTTCTCTCTCTCTCTTTCATTGTTACTCTGATCTCTCCGTGTATTGTTCTCTCTCTCTATCATTGTTACTCTGATCTCTCCCTGTATTGTTCCATCTCCCTCTCTCTCTCTCTCTTTCATTGTTACTCTGATCTCTCCGTGTATTTTCCTCTCGCTCTCTCATTATTACTCTGATCTCTCCCTGTATTGTTCCCTCTCCCTATCATTGTTACTCTGATCACTCCCTGTATTGTTCACTCTCTCAAATTGTTACTCTGATCTCTGTCTGTACTGGTCTCTCTCCCTCTCTCTCTCATTGTTACTCTGATCTCTCCCTGTATTGTTCTCTGTCGCTCTCTGTCTAATTGTTACTTTGATCTCTCCCTTTATTGTTCTCTCTCTCTCTCATTTTTACTCTGATCTCTCCCTGTATTTATCTCTCTCACTCTCTCATTGTTACCCTGATTTCTCCCTGTATTGTTCTCTCTCTTTCCCAATGTTACTCTGATCTCTGCCTGTATTGTTCTCTCTCTCTCTCTCTCTCTCATTGTTACTCTGATCTCTCCCGGTATTTTTCTCTCTCTCTCTCATTGTTACTCCGATCTCTCCCTGTATTTTTCTATCTCTCTCTGTCTCATTGTTACTCTGATCTCTCCCTATATTGTTCTCTCTCTCTGTCTCATTGTTACTCTGATCCCTCCCTGTATTGTTCTCTCTCTCGCATCGTTACTCTGATCTCTCCCTGTATTGTTCTCGCTCTCTCTCTCTCATTTCTACTCTGATCTCTCCCTGTATTTATCTCTCTCACTCTCTCATTGTTACTCTCATATCTCCCTGTATTGTTCTATCTCTCTCATTGTTACTCTGATCTCTCCCTGTATCTCTCTCTCTTTCATTGTTACTCTGATCACTCCCTGTATTGTTCTCCCTCTCTCTCTCTCTCTCATTGTTACTCTGATCTCTCCCTGTATTGTTCTCTCTCTCTCTCATTTTTACTCTGATCTCACCCTGTATTGTTCTCTCTCTCTCTGTCTCTCATTGTTACTCTGATCTCTCCCTGTATTGTTCTCTCTCTCTCTCATTTTTACTCTGATCTCTCCCTGTATTGTTCTCTCTCTCTCTCATTATTACTCTGATTTCTCCCTGTATTTTTCTCTCTCTCTCATTGTTACTCTGATCTCTCCATGTATTGTTCTCTCTCTCTCATTCTTACTCTGATCACTCCCTGTACTGTTCCCTCTCCCTATCATTGTTACTCTGATCTCTCCCTGTATTGTTCACTTTCTCTCTTATTGTTACTCTGATCTCTCCCTGTATTGTTCTCTCTCTCTCTCATTGTTACTCTGATCTCTCCCTGTATTTATCTCTCTCACTCCCTCATTGTTACTCTGATCTCTCCCTGTATTGTTCTCTCTCTCTCCCATTGTTACTCTGATCTCTCAATGTATTGTTCTCTCTCTCACTTATTGTTACTCTTATCTCTCCCTGTATTGTTCTCTATCTCTCTCATTGTTACTCTGATTTCTCAATGTATTGTTCTCTCTCTCTCCCATTGTTACTCTGATCTCTCAATGTATTGTTCTCTCTCTCTCCCATTGTTACTCTGATCTCTCAATGTATTGTTCTCTCTCTCCCACATTCTTACTCTGATCTCTCCCTGTATTGTTCTATCACTCTCTCATTGTTGCTCTGATCTCTCCCTGTATTGTTCTCTCTCTCTCTCTCTCATTGTTACTCTGATCTCTACCTGTATTGTTCTCTCTCTCTCTCTCTCTCTTTTTCACTCTGGTCTCTCCTTGTATTGTTCTCTCTCTCTCTCTCATTGTTACTCTGATCTCTCCCTGTATTGTTCTCTCTCTCTCATTGTTACTCTGATCTCTCCCTGTATTGTTTCTCTCTCTCTCTCATTTTTACTCTGATCCCTCCCTCTATTGTTATCTCTCTCTCTCATATTGTTACTCAGATCTCTCCCTGTGTTGTTCTCTCTCACTCTCTCTCATTGTGACTCTGATCTATCCCTGCAGTGTTTTCTCTCTCTCACATTGTTACTCTGATCTCTGCTGGTATTGTTCTCTCTCTCTCTCTCTCTCTTTCTCTCTCTCTCTCATTGTTACTCTGATCTCTCCCTGCATTGTTCTCTCTCTCTCTTTCATTGTTACTCTGATCTCTCCGTGTATTGTTCTCTCTCTCTATCATTGTTACGCTGATCTCTCCCTGTATTGTTCCATCTCCCTCTCTCTCTCTCTCTTTCATTGTTACTCTGATCTCTCCGTGTATTTTCCTCTCGCTCTCTCATTATTACTCTGATCTCTCCCTGTATTGTTCCCTCTCCCTATCATTGTTACTCTGATCTCTCCCTGTATTGTTCCATCTCCCTCTCTCTCTCTCTCTCTCTCATTGTTACTCTGATCTCTCCTTTTCTTGTTCTCTCTCACTCTCTCATTGTTACTCTGATCTCTCCTTGTATTGCTCTCTCTCTCCCTCATTGTTACTCTGATCTCTCCCTGTATTGTTCTCTCTCTCTCTCTCACATTGTTACGCAGATCTCTCCGGGTATTATTCTCTCTCTCTCTCTCTCATTGGTACGATGATCACTCCCTGAATGGTTCTCTCTCTCTTTCTCATTGTTACTCTGATCTCTCCCTTTATTGTTCCCTCTCTCTCTCTCATTGTTACTCTGATCTCTCCCTGTATTGTTCTCTCTCTCTCATTGTTGCTATGATCGCTCCCTGTATTGTTCGCTCTCTCACACTCTATTGTTACTCTGATATCTGCCTGTATTGTTCTCTCTCTCTCATTGTCACTCTGATCTCTCCCTGTATTGTTCTCTCTCTCTTGCATTGTTAGACTGATCGCTCCCTGTATAGTTCTCACACTCTCTCTCTCCCTCTCATTGTTATTTTGAACTCTCCATGTATTGTTCTCTCTCTCTCTGTCATTGTTACTCTGATCTCTCTCTGTACTGTTCTCTTTCGCTCTCTCATCGTTACTCTGATCTCTGCCTGTATTGTTCTTAATCTCACATTGTTACTCTGATCTCTCCCTGTATTATTCTCTCGGTCTCATTGTTACTCTGATCTCTCCCTGTATTGTTCTCTCTCTCTCTCTCTCTGTCGTTGTTACTCTGATCTCTCCCTGTATTGTTCTCTCTCTCTCTCTCACATTGTTACGCAGATCTCTCCGGGTATTATTCTCTCTCTCTCTCTCTCATTGGTACGATGATCACTCCCTGAATGGTTCTCTCTCTCTTTCTCATTGTTACTCTGATCTCTCCCTTTATTGTTCCCTCTCTCTCTCTCATTGTTACTCTGATCTCTCCCTGTATTG
Organism: Squalus acanthias; assembly: GCA_030390025.1. NCBI lineage: Eukaryota > Metazoa > Chordata > Chondrichthyes > Squaliformes > Squalidae > Squalus > Squalus acanthias. The sequence goes on along the minus strand of CM059428.1, from coordinate 27,348,458 downwards.
TTCTCTCTCTCTCATTGTTGCTATGATCGCTCCCTGTATTGTTCGCTCTCTCACACTCTATTGTTACTCTGATATCTGCCTGTATTGTTCTCTCTCTCTCATTGTCACTCTGATCTCTCCCTGTATTGTTCTCTCTCTCTTGCATTGTTAGACTGATCGCTCCCTGTATTGTTTTTTCTCTCTCTCAATGTTACTCTGATCTCTCCCTGTATTGTACTCTCAATCTCTCTCTCATTGTTACGCTAATCTCTCACTGTATTGTTCTCTGTCTCTCTCTCATTGTTACTCTGATCTCTCCCTGTATTGTTCTCTCTCTCTCTCATTGTTACTCTGATCTCTCCCTGTATTGTTTTCTCTCTCTGTCTCTCATTGTTACTCTGATCTCTCCCTGTATTGTTTTCTCTCTCTGTCTCTCATTTTTACTCTGATCTCTCCCTGTATAGTTCTCTCAATCTCTCTTTCATTGTTAATCTGATCTCTGACTTTATTGTTCCCTCTCTCACTCTCTAATTGTTACTCTGATCTCTCGATGTATTTTTTTCTCTCTTTCTCATTATTACTCTGATCTCTCCCTGTATTGTTCCCTCTCTCTATCATTGTTACTCTGATCTCTCCATGTATTGTTCTCTCTGTCTCTCATTGTTACTCTGATCTCTCCCTGTATTGTTTTCTCTCTCTCTCTCTCATTTTTACTCTGATCTCTCCCTGTATAGTTCTCTCAATCTCTCTTTCATTGTTAACCTGATCTCTCACTGTATTGTTCCCTCTCTCACTCTCTAATTGTTACTCTGATCTCTCGCTGTATTGTTTTCTCTCTCTCTCCCTCTCATTCTTACTCTGATCTCTCCCTGTATTGTTCCCTCTTTCTCTCTCATTGTTACTCTAATCTCTCCCTGTATTGTTCTCTCTCGCTCTCATTGTTACTCTGATCTCTCCCTGTAATGTTCTCTCTCTCTCTTTGTTACTCTGATCTCTCCCTGTATTGTTTTCTCTCTCTCTCCCTCTCATTCTTACTCTGATCTCTCCCTGTATTGTTCCCTCTTTCTCTCTCATTGTTACTCTGATCTCTCCCTGTATTGTTCTCTCTCTCTCTCATTGTTACTCTGATCTCTCCCTGTATTGCTCTCACTCACTCTCATTGTCACTCTGATCTCTCCCTGTAATGTTCTCTCTCTCTCATTGTTACTCTGATCTCTCCCTGTATTGCTCTCTCACTCTATCATTGTTACTCTGATCTCTCCGTGTATGGTCCTCTCGCTCTCTCATTGTTACTCTGATCTCTCCATGTATTGTTCTCTCTGTCTCTCATTGTTACTCTGATCTCTCCCTGTATTGTTATCTCTCTCTCTCTCTCATTTTTACTCTGATCTCTCCCTGTATAGTTCTCTCAATCTCTCTTTCATTGTTAATCTGATCTCACACTATATTGTTCCCTCTCTCACTCTCTAATTGTTACTCTGATCTCTCACTGTATTGTTCTCTCTCTCTCTCTTTGTTACTCTGATCTCTCCCTGTATTGTTTTATTTTCTCTCTCTAATTGTTACTTTGATCTCTCCCTGTATTTTTTTTCTCTCTCTCTCTCATAATTTCTCTGATCTCTCCCTGTATAGTTCTCTCAATCTCTCTTTCATTGTTACTCTGCTCTCTCACTGTATTGTTCCCTCTCTCACTCTCTAATTGTTACTCTGATCTCTCACTGTATTGTTCTGTGTCACTCTCTCATTGTTGCTCTAATCTCTCCCTGTATTGTTGTCTCTCTCTCTCATTGTTACTCTGATCTCTCCCTGTATTGTTCTCTCTCTCTCATTGTTAATCTGATCTCTCCCTGTATTGTTCTCTCTCTCCCTCTCATTCTTACTCCGATCTCTCCCTGTATTGTTCCCTCTTTCTCTCTCATTGTTACTCTGATCTCTCCATGTATTGTTCTCTCTCTCTCATTGTTACTCTGATCTCTTCCTGTATTGTTCTCTCTCTCTTTAATTGTTACTCTGATCTCTCCCTGCATGTTTCTCTCTCTCTCTTTTATTGTTACTCTGATCTCTCCCTGTATTGTTCTCTCTCTCTATCATTGTTAGATTGATCGCTCCTTGTATAGTTCTCACTCTCTCTCTCTCCCTCTCATTGTTACTCTGAACTCTCCCTGTATTATTCTCTCGGTCTCATTGTTACTCTCATCTCTCCCTGTATTGTTCTCTCTCTCTCTCTCTCTCTCTGTCGTTGTTACTCTGATCTCTCCCTGTATTGTTCTGTCTCTCTCTCACATTGTTACGCAGACCTCTCCGGGTATTATTCTCTCTCTCTCTCTCTCATTGGTACGATGATCACTCCCTGAATGGTTCTCTCTCTCTTTCTCATTGTTACTCTGATCTCTCCCTTTATTGTTCCCTCTCTTTCTCTCATTGTTACTCTGATCTCTCCCTGTATTGTTCTCTCTCTCTCATTGTTGCTATGATCGCTCCCTGTATTTTTCGCTCTCTCACACTCTATTGTTACTCTGATATCTGCCTGTATTGTTCTCTCTCTCTCATTGTCACACTGATCTCTCCCTGTAATGTTCTCTCTCTCTCATTGTTACTCTGATCTCTCCCTGTATTGTTTTCTCTCTCTCTCATTGTTACTCTGATCTCTCCCTGTCTTGTTCTCTCGATCTCTCTCGCATTGTTACTCTGATCTCTCCGTGTATTATTATCTCTCTCTCTCTCATTGTTACTCTGATCTCTCCCTGTATTGTTTTCTCTCTCTCTCTCTCTCATTATTACTCTCATCTCTCCCTGTATTGTTTTCTCTCTCTCTTTTTTTTACTCTGATCTCTCCCTGTATAGTTCTCTCAATCTCTCTTTCATTGTTAATCTGATCTCTCACTGTATTGTTCCCTCTCTCACTCTCTAATTGTTACTCTGATCTCTCCCTGTATTGTTTTTTTTCCTCTCTCTCATTATTACTCTGATCTCTCCCTGTATTGTTCCCTCTCCCTATCATTGTTACTCTGATCTCTCCATGTATTGTTCTCTCTCTCTCTCATTGTTACTCTTATCTCTCCCTGTATTGTTTTCTCTTTCTCTCTCTCATTTTTACTCTGATCTCTCCCTGTATAGTTCTCTCAATCTCTCTTTCATTGTTACTCTGATCTCTCACTATATTGTTCCCTCTCTCACTCTCTAATTGTTACTCTGATCTCTCACTGTATTGTTCTCTGTCTCTCTCTCATTGTTACTCTAATCTCTCCCTGTATTGTTCTCTCTCGCTCTCATTGTTACTCTGATCTCTCCCTGTAATGTTCTTTCTCTCTCTTTGTTACTCTGATCTCCCCCTGTATTGTTCTCTCTCTCTCATTGTTACTCTGATCTCTCCCTGTATTGTTCTCTCTCTCTCATTGTTAATCTGATCTCTCCCTGTATTGTTCTCTCTCTCCCTCTCATTCTTACACCGATCTCTCCCTGTATTGTTCCCTCTTTCTCTCTCATTGTTACTCTGATCTCTCCATGTATTGTTCTCTCTCTCTCTCATTGTTACTCTGATTTCTCCCTGTATTGTTCTCTCTCTCTAATTGTTACTCTGATCTCTCCCTGCATTGTTCTCTCTCTCTCTTTCATTGTTACTCCGATCTCTCCCTGTATTGTTCTCTCTCTCTATCATTGTTAGACTGATCGCTCCCTGTATAGTTCTCATTCTCTCTCTCTCCCTCTCATTGTTACTCTGAACTCTCCATGTATTGTTCTCTCTCTCTCTCATTGTTACTCTGATCTCTCTCTGTACTGTTCTCTTTCGCTCTCTCATTGTTTCTCTGATCTCTCCCTGTATTGTTCTTAATCTCACATTGTTACTCTGATCTCTCCCTGTATTATTCTCTCTGTCTCATTGTTACTCTCATCTCTCCCTGTACTGTTCTCACTCTCTCTCTGTCATTGTTACTCTGATCTCTCCCTGTATTGTTCTCTCTCTCTCTCACATTGTTACGCAGATCTCTCCGGGTATTATTCTCTCACTCTCTCTCTCATTGGTACGATGATCACTCCCTGAATGGTTCTCTCTCTCTTTCTCATTGTTACTCTGATCTCTCCCTTTATTGTTCTCTCTCTCTCATTGTTACTATGATCTCTCCTTGTATTGTTCTCTCTCTCACACTCTATTGTTACTCTGATATCTGCCTGTATTGTTCTCTCTCTCTCATTATCACTCTGATCTCTCCCTGTATTGTTTTCTCTCTCTCTCAATGTTACTCTGATCTCTCCCTGTATTGTTCTCTCAATCTCTCTCTCATTGTTACTCTGATCTCTCACTGTATTGTTCTCTCTCTCACACTCTATTGTTACTCTGATATCTGCCTGTATTGTTCTCTCTCTCTCATTATCACTCTGATCTCTCCCTGTAATGTTCTCTCTCTCATTGTTACTCTGATCTCTCCCTGTGTTGTTCTCTCTCTCTCTCATTATTACTCTGATCTCTCCCTGTATTGTTTTCTCTCTCTCTCTCTCTCATTTTTACTCTGATCTCTCCCTGTATAGTTCTCTCAATCTCTCTTTCATTGTTAATCTGATCTCTCACTGTACTGTTCCCTCTCTCACTCTCTAATTGTTACTCTGATCTCTCGCTGTATTTTTTTCTCTCTCTCTCATTATTACTCTGATCTCTCCCTGTATTGTTCCCTCTCCCTATCATTGTTACTCTGATCTCTCCATGTATTGTTCTCTCTGTCTCTCATTGTTACTCTGATCTCTCCCTGTATTGTTTTCTCTCTCTCTCTCTCATTTTTACTCTGATCTCTCCCTGTATAGTTCTTTCAATCTCTCTTTCATTGTTAATCTGATCTCTCACTGTATTGTTCTCTGTCTCTCTCATCGTTACTCTGATCTCTCCCTGTATTGTTCTCTCTCTCTCTCTCATTGTTACTCTGATCTCTCACTGTATTGTTCTCTCTCTCTCTCATTGTTACACTAATCTCTCCCTGTATTGCTCTCTCTCGCTCTCATTGTTACTGTGATCTCTCCCTGTAATGTTCTCTCACTCTCATTGTTACTCTGATCTCTCCCTGTATTGTTTTCTCTCTCTCTCTCATTGTTACTCTCATCTCTCCCTGTAATATTCTCTCAATCTCTCTCTCATTGTTACACTAATCTCTCCCTGTATTGCTCTCTCTCTCTCTCAATGTTACTGTGATCTCTCCCTGTATTGTTTTCTCTCTCTCTCTCTCATTATTTCTCTGATCTCTCCCTGTATTGTTCTCTCTCTCTCTCTCTCATTGTTCCTCTGATCTCTCCCTGTCATGTTCTCTCTCTCTCTCTCTCTTTGTTAATCTGATCTCTCCATGTATTGTTCCCTCTGTCTTTCTCATTGTTACTCTGATCTCTCACTGTATTGTTCCCTTTCTCTCTGTCATTGTTGCTCTGCTCTCTGCCTGTATTGTTCTCTCTCTCTCTCTCATTGTTACTCATATCTCTCCCTGTATTGTTCTCTCTCTCTCTCTGATTGTTTCTCTGATCTCTCCCTGTATTGTTTCCTCTCACTCTCTCATTATTCACCTGATCTGTCCCTGTATTGTTCTGTCTCTCTCTCTCATTGTTACTCTGATCTCTCCCAGTATTGTTCTCTGTTTCTCTCTCATTCTTTCTCTGATCTCTCCCTGTATTGTTCTCACTCTCTCTCCTTATTACTCTGATCTCTCCGTGTATTATTCTCTCTCTCTCTCTCTCTCATTGTTTCTCTGATCTCTCCCTGTATTGTTCTCTCTCTCTCTCTCTCTCTCATTGGTACTCTGATCTCTCCCTGTCATGTTCTCTCTCTCTCATTGTTACTCTGATCTCTCCCTGTATTGTTCTCTCTCTCTCACACTCTCTCTCATTGTTACTCTGATCTCTCCCTGTAATGTTCTCTCTCTCACCTTTTTACACTGATCTCTCCCAGTATTGTTCTCTCTCTGTCTCATTGTTACTCTGATCTCTCACTTTATTGTTCCCTCTGTCTTTCTCATTGATACTCTGATCTCTCCCTGTATTGTTCTCTCTCTCTCATTGTTACTCTGATCTCTCCCTGTATTTTTCTCTCTCTCTCATTGTTACTCAAATCTCTCCATGTATTGTTCCCTCTGTCTTTCACATTGTTACTCTGATCTCTCCATGTATTGTTCTCTCTCTCTCTCTCATTGTTACTCTGATCTCTCCCTGTATTGATCTCTCTCACTCTCTCATTGTTAATCTGATCTCTCCCTGTAATGTTCTCTCTCTCTCTGATTGTTACTCTGATCTCTCCCTGTAATGTTCTCTCTCTCTCTCATTGTTACTCTGAACACTCCCTGTATTGTTCTCTCTCTCACTCGCTCTCTCATTGTTACTCTGATCTCTCCCTGTCATATTCTCTCTCTCTTATTGTTAATCTGAACTCTCCCAGTATTGTTCTCTCTCGCTCTCATTGTTACTCTGCTCTCTCCCTGTATTGTTCTCGATCTCTCTCTCATTGTTACTCTGATCTCTCCCTGTATTGTTCTCTCTCACTCTCTCATTGTTACTCTGATCTCTTCCAGTATTTTTTGCTGTCTCTCTCTCATTGTTTCTCTGATCTCTCCTGTATTGTTCTCTCTCTCTCTCCTTATTACTCTGATCTCTCCGTGTATTATTATCTGTGTCTCTCATTGTTAATCTGATCTCTCCCTGTATTGTTCTCTCTCTCTCATTGTTACTCTGCTCTCTCCCTGTATTGTTCTCGATCTCTCTCTCATTGTTACTCTGATCTCTCACTGTATTGTTCCCTTTCTCTCTCTCATTGTTACTCTGATCTCTCCCTGTATTTTTCTCTCTCTCAAAGAAACATAGAAACATAGAAAATAGGTGCAGGAGTAGACCATTCAGTCCTTCGAGCCTGCACCGCCATTTAATGCGTTCATGGCTGAACATGCTACCTCAGTACCTCATTCCTGCTTTCTCGCCATACCCCTTGATCCCCCTAGTTGTGAGTATTATATCTAACTCCCTTTTGAATATATTTAGCGAACTGGCCTCAACAACCTTCTGTGGTAGAGAATTCCACAGATTCACCACTCTCTGGGTGAAGAAGTTCCTCCTCATCTCAGTCTTAAATGGCTTCCCTTTTATCCTTAGACTGTGACCCCTGGTTTTAGTTTTCCCTAACATTGGAAACATTCTGCCTGCATCTAATTTGTCTAAACCAGTCAGGATTTTAAACGTCTCTATAAGATCCCCCCTCATTCTTCTGAACTCCAGTGGATACAAGTTCAGTTGATCCAGTCTTTCTTGATATGTCAGTTTGGCCATCCCAGGAATCAATCTAGTGAACCTTTGTTGCACTCCCTCAATAGCAAGAATGTCCTTCCTTAAGTTAGGAGACCAAAACTGCACACAATACTCCAGGTGTGGCCTCACCAAGGCCCTGTACAACTGTAGCATCACCTCCCTACTCCTGTACTCAAATCCCCTTGCTATGAAGGCCATCATGCCATTTGCTTTCTTGACTGCCTGCTGCACTTGCCTTCCCACCTTCAGTGACTGATGTACCATGACGCCCAGGTCTCGTTGCACCTCCCCTTTCCCTAATCTGCCACCATTCAGGTAATAGTCTGCCTCCCTATTTTTACCACCAAAGTGGATAACCTCACATTTATCTACATTGTACTTCATCTGCCATACATTTGCCCATTCACCCAACCTGTCCAAGTCACTCTGTAGCCTCCTAGCATCCTCCTCATTGTTCACACTGCCTCCCAATTTAGTGTCATCCGCAAATTTGGAGATATTACAATTAATCCCTTCGTCCAAATCATTAATATATAATGGCCCAGAAATTGATCTCGCTCTGTTCCCGCGGGGGTAAGCCTTCCCCGCGATGTCTCACCTCGCTTATGCTTTTTCTGATCCAGCTCGCACGAACTTGATGTTCCAGACATCAGCTGTGCTGGGCTTGCGTATCCCAGCGGTGTAGTGAATTCGAGCGAGCTGTGGGATCACGTGACTCAGTTAGAGCCAATGGCAGCACACCATCTTCCATTCATAAGTCTCACAGCATGGCTGTGAGACTTATGAATCTTACACCCCCCCAAAATAACAGCTAAACCTCAATTAAATTTAAAAAAAAACCCATCACATTAATAAAATAAGTATAGTTAATTAAATTAACCATTTTAACTAAAAAATTAAATTTTTGAAAACATTTAAAATGTTTTAAAAAGTTATAAAAATAAACTTACCTGTCTTTAAAGTCTATAAAAAAGATATACCTGTAAAAAAAAATTCAAAAAAATACTTAATTCACTACTTACCTTCTTAAAAGCGGGTCTTACTCCTCCTTTTTACATTTCCAAAATCTTCCCTACTTACCTGCGCGTCCAAAGCATGAAGTGCACAGCGTGCGCGCAGCCTGTAGCGCGCACGCGATGCACCCAGGCCCCGCCCCCTTTTCGGAAGAGCAATTGCCGGTTTTCAGCGCATGCGCAGGGCATGCAGAAAACCGGCAATTGGAGTGGGAATACGCGAGAGTATGCAGTGCGTACTCTCGCGTCCCGGGATCAATTTTCGGCCCATTGTAAACAGCTGGGGCCCCAGCACCGAACCCTGCAGTACCCCGCTGGTCACTGCCTGCCATTCTGAAAAGTACCCATTTACTCCTACTCTTTGTTTCCTGTGTGCCAACCAGTTCTCAATCCACGTCAACACATTACCCCCAATCCCATGTGCTTTAACTTTGCACACCAATCTCTTGTGTGGGACCTTGTCGAAGGCCTTCTGAAAGTCCAAATACATCACATCTACTGGTTCCCCCCCGTCCATCCTATTGGAAACATCCTCAAAAAATTCCAGAAGATTTGTCAAGCATGATTTCCCTTTCACAAATCCATGCTGACTTGGACCTATCATGTCGCCACTTTCCAAATGGTCTGTTATGACATCTTTAATAATTGATTTCATCATTTTACCCACCACCGATGTCAGGCTGACCGGTCTATAATTCCCTGCTTTCTCCCTCCCTCCTTTTTTAAAAAGAGGGGTTACATTAGCCACCCTCCACTCCTTCGGAACTGATCCAGAGTCTAAGGAATGTTGGAAAATGATGTCAATGCATCCACTATTTCCAAGGCCACCTCCTGAAGTACTCTGGGATGCAGACCATCAGGCCCTGGGGATTTATCAGCCTTCAGTCCCATCAATTTCCCCAACACCTTTTCCCGACTGATAAGGATTTCCCTCAGCTCCTCCCTCTTACCAGATCCTTTGATCTCTTTTATTTCCGGAAGGTTGTTTGTGTCCTCCACATTAAACACCGAACCAAAGTACTTGTTCAATTGATCTGCCATTTCTTTGTTCCCCATTATGACTTCCCCTGTTTCTGACTGCAGGGGACCTACGTTTGTTTTTACTAACCTCTTTCTTTTTACATATTTATAGAAGCTTTTGCAGTCCGTTTTAATGTTCTCCGCAAGCTTCCTTTCATATTTTATTTTCCCTGCCCTTACTCTGATCTGTCCCTGTATTGTTCCCTCTGTCTCTTTCATTTTTACTCAGATCTCTCCCTGTATTGTTCTCTCTCTCTCTCTCATTGTTAATCTGATCTCTCCCTGTATTGTTCCCTCTGTCTTTCTCATTGTTACTCTGATCTCTCCCTGTATTGTTCTCTCTCTCTCTCTCATTGTCACGCTGCTCTCTCCCTGTATTGTTCTCTCTCTCTCATTGTTACTCTGATCTCTCCCTGTCATGTTCTCTCTCTCTCTCTCTCTTTGTTAATCTGATCTCTCCATGTATTGTTCCCTCTGTCTTTCTCATTGTTACTCTGATCTCTCACTGTATTGTTCCCTTTCTCTCTGTCATTGTTGCTCTGCTCTCTGCCTGTATTGTTCTCTCTCTCTCTCTCATTGATACTCATATCTCTCCCTGTATTGTTCTCTCTCTCTCTCTGATTGTTTCTCTGATCTCTCCCTGTATTGTTTCCTCTCACTCTCTCATTATTCACCTGATCTGTCCCTGTATTGTTCTGTCTCTCTCTCTCATTGTTACTCTGATCTCTCCCAGTATTGTTCTCTGTTTCTCTCTCATTCTTTCTCTGATCTCTCCCTGTATTGTTCTCACTCTCTCTCCTTATTACTCTGATCTCTCCGTGTATTATTATCTCTCTCTCTCTCTCTCATTGTTTCTCTGATCTCTCCCTGTATTGTTCTCTCTCTCTCTCATTGTTACTCTGAACACTCCCTGTCATGTTCTCTCTCTCTCATTGTTACTCTGATCTCTCCCTGTATTGTTCTCTCTCTCACACTCTCTCTCATTGTTACTCTGATCTCTCCCTGTAATGTCCTCTCTCTCGCCTTTTTGCACTGATCTCTCCCAGTATTGTTCTCTCTCTGTCTCATTGTTACTCTGATCTCTTCCTGTATTGTTCTCTCTCTCTCTCTGCTTGTTTCTATGATCTCTCCCTGTATTGTTCTCCCTCACTCTCTCATTGTTACTCTGATCTCTCACTTTATTGTTCCCTCTCTCTCTCTCATTGTTACTCTGATCTCTCCATGTATTGTTCCCTCTGTCTTTCTCATTGTTACTCTGTTCTCTCCCTGTAATATTCTCTCTCTCTCTCATTGTTACTCTGATCTCTCCCTGTATTTTTCTCTCTCTCTCATTGTTACTCAAATCTCTCCATGTATTGTTCCCTCTGTCTTTCACATTGTTACTCTGATCTCTCCATGTATTGTTCTCTCTCTCTCTCTCATTGTTACTCTGATCTCTCCCTGTATTGATCTCTCTCACTCTCTCATTGTTAATCTGATCTCTCCCTGTATTGTTCTGTCTCTCTCTCTCTCCTTATTACTCTGATCTCTCTGTGTATTATTATCTCTCTCTCTCTCATTGTTTCTCTGATCTCTCCCTGTATTGTTCTCCATCTCTCTCTCTCATTGCTACTCTGATCTCTCCCTGTAATGTTCTCTCTCTCTCTCTGATTGTTACTCTGATCTCTCCCTGTAATGTTCTCTCTCTCTCTCATTGTTACTCTGAACACTCCCTGTATTGTTCTCTCTCTCACTCTCTCTCTCATTGTTACTCTGATCTCTCCCTGTCATATTCTCTCTCTTATTGTTACTCTGATCTCTCCCAGTATTGTTCTCTCTCTCTCTCATTGTTACTCTGATCTCTCCCTGTATTGTTCTCGCTCTCTCTCTCTCTCTGATTGTTACTCTGATCTCTCCCTGTCATGTTCTCTCTCTCTCATTGTTACTCTGATCTCTCCCAGTATTGTTCTCTGTCTCTCTCTCATTGTTACTCTGATCTCTCCTGTATTGATCTCTCTCTCTCTCCTTATTACTCTGATCTCTCCCTGTATTGTACTCTCTCTCATTGCTACTCTGATCTCTCCCTTTATTTTTCTCCCTCTCTCTCTCATTGTTTCACTGAACTCTCCCTTTATTGTTCTCTAACACTCTCATTGTTACTCTGATCTCTCCCTTTATTGTTCTCTCTCTCTCTCATTTTTTCTCTGATCTCTCCCTGTATTGTTCTCTCTCACTCATTGTTACTCTCATCTCTCCATGTATTGTTCTCTCTCTCTCATTAATACTCTAATCTCTCCCTGTATTTTTCTCTCTCTCTCCTTGTTACTCTGATCTCTCCATGTATTGTTCCCTCTGTCTTTCTCATTGTTACTCTGATCTCTCCCTGTAATATTCTCTCTCTCTCATTATTTCTCTGATCTCTCCCTGTATTGTTCTCTCTCTCTCATTGTTACTCAAATCTCTGCATGTATTGTTCACTCTGTCTTTCACATTGTTACTCTGATCTCTCCCTGTATTGTTCTCTCTTTCTCTCATTGTTAATCTGATCTCTCCCTGTATTGTTCTTCTCTCTCTCTCATTGTTAATCTGATCTCTCCATGTATTGTTCCCTCTGTCTTTCTCATTGTTACTCTGATCTCTCCCTGTATTGTTCTCTCTCTCTCTCTCTTTGTTACTCTGATCTCTCCCTGTATTGTTCTCTCTCTTTCTCTCTCTCTCTCTGATTGTTACTCTGATCTCTCCCTGTCATATTCTCTCTTTCTTATTGTTACTCTGATCTCTCCCAGTATTGTTCTCTCTCTCTCTCATTGTTACTCTGATCTCTCCCTGTATTGTTCTCGCTCTCTCTCTCTCTCATTGTTACTCTGATCTCTCCCTGTATTGTTCTCTCTCACTCTCTCATTGTTACTCTGATCTCTCCCAGTATTGTTCTCTGTGTCTCTCTCATTGTTTCTCTGATCTCTCCTTTATTGATCTCTCTCTCTCTCCTTATTACTCTGATCTCTCCCTGTACTGTACTCTCTCTCATTGTTACACTGATCTCTCCCTCTATTGTTCTCTCTCTCTCTCACTGCTACTCTGATCTCTCCCTTTATTTTTCTCCCTCTCTCTCTCATTGTTTCACTGAACTCTCCCTTTATTGTTCTCTAACACTCTCATTGTTACTCTGATCTCTCCCTGTATTGTTCTCTCTCTCTCATTGTTACTCTGATCTCTCCATGTATTGTTCCCTCTGTCTTTCTAATTGTTACGCTGTTCTCTCCCTGTAATATTCTCTCTCTCTCATTGTTTCTCTGATCTTTCCCTGTATTGTTCTCTCTCTCTCATTGTTACTCAAATCTCTCCATGTATTGTTCACTCTGTCTTTCACATTGTTACTCTGATCTCTCCCTGTATTGTTCTCTCTTTCTCTCATTGTTACTCTGATCTCTCCCTGTATTGTTCTCTCTCTCTCTCTCATTGTTAATCTGATCTCTCCATGTGTTGTTCCCTCTGTCTTTCTCATTGTTACTCTGATCTCTCCCTGTATTGTTCTCTCTCTCTCTCTGATTGTTTCTCTGATCTCTCCCGGTATTATTTCCTCTCACTCTCTCATTATTCACCTGATCTGTCCCTGTATTGTTCTGTCTCTCTCTCTCATTGTTACTCTGATCTCTCCCTTTATTGTTCTCTCCCACTTTCATTGTTACTCTGATCTCTCCCTTTATTGTTCTCTCTCTCTCTCATTGTTTCTCTGATCTCTCCCTGTATTGTTCTCTCTCTCTCTCATTGTTACTCTGAACACTCCCTGTCATGTTCTCTCTCTCTCATTGTTACTCTGATCTCTCCCTGTATTGTTCTCTCTCTCTCACACTCTCTCTCATTGTTACTCTGATCTCTCCCTGTAATGTCCTCTCTCTCGCCTTTTTGCACTGATCTCTCCCAGTATTGTTCTCTCTCTCTCATTGTTACTCTGATCTCTTCCTGTATTGTTCTCTCTCTCTCTCTGCTTGTTTCTATGATCTCTCCCTGTATTGTTCTCCCTCACTCTCTCATTGTTACTCTGATCTCTCCATGTATTGTTCCCTCTGTCTTTCTCATTGTTACTCTGTTCTCTCCCTGTAATATTCTCTCTCTCTCTCATTGTTACTCTGATCTCTCCCTGTATTTTTCTCTCTCTCTCATTGTTACTCAAATCTCTCCATGTATTGTTCCCTCTGTCTTTCACATTGTTACTCTGATCTCTCCATGTATTGTTCTCTCTCTCTCTCTCATTGTTACTCTGATCTCTCCCTGTATTGATCTCTCTCACTCTCTCATTGTTAATCTGATCTCTCCCTGTATTGTTCTGTCTCTCTCTCTCTCCTTATTACTCTGATCTCTCTGTGTATTATTATCTCTCTCTCTCTCATTGTTTCTCTGATCTCTCCCTGTATTGTTCTGTCTCTCTCTCTCTCCTTATTACTCTGATCTCTCCCTGTAATGTTCTCTCTCTCTCTCTGATTGTTACTCTGATCTCTCCCTGTAATGTTCTCTCTCTCTCTCATTGTTACTCTGAACACTCCCTGTATTGTTCTCTCTCTCACTCTCTCTCTCATTGTTACTCTGATCTCTCCCTGTCATATTCTCTCTCTTATTGTTACTCTGATCTCTCCCAGTATTGTTCTCTCTCTCTCTCATTGTTACTCTGATCTCTCCCTGTATTGTTCTCGCTCTCTCTCTCTCTGATTGTTACTCTGATCTCTCCCTGTCATGTTCTCTCTCTCTCATTGTTACTCTGATCTCTCCCAGTATTGTTCTCTGTGTCTCTCTCATTGTTTCTCTGATCTCTCCTTTATTGATCTCTCTCTCTCTCCTTATTACTCTGATCTCTCCCTGTATTGTACTCTCTCTCATTGCTACTCTGATCTCTCCCTTTATTGTTCTCTAACACTCTCATTGTTACTCTGATCTCTCCCTTTATTGTTCTCTCTCTCTCTCATTTTTTCTCTGATCTCTCCCTGTATTGTTCTCTCTCTCTCATTGTTACTCTCATCTCTCCATGTATTGTTCTCTCTCTCTCATTAATACTCTAATCTCTCCCTGTATTTTTCTCTCTCTCTCCTTGTTACTCTGATCTCTCCATGTATTGTTCCCTCTGTCTTTCTCATTGTTACTCTGATCTCTCCCTGTAATATTCTCTCTCTCTCATTATTTCTCTGATCTCTCCCTGTATTGTTCTCTCTCTCTCATTGTTACTCAAATCTCTCCATGTATTGTTCTCTCTCTCTCTCTCATTATTTCTCTGATCTCTCCCTGTATTGTTCTCTCTCTCTCATTGTTACTCAAATCTCTCCATGTATTGTTCTCTCTCTCTCTCTCATTGTTACTCTGATCTCTCCCTGTATTGTTCTCTCTTTCTCTCATTGTTAATCTGATCTCTCCCTGTATTGTTCTCTCTCTCTCTCTCATTGTTAATCTGATCTCTCCATGTATTGTTCCCTCTGTCTTTCTCATTGTTACTCTGATCTCTCCCTGTATTGTTCTTCTCTCTCTCTCATTGTTACTCTGATCTCTCCCTGTATTGTTCTCTCTCTTTCTCTCTCTCTCTCTGATTGTTACTCTGATCTCTCCCTGTCATATTCTCTCTTTCTTATTGTTACTCTGATCTCTCCCAGTATTGTTCTCTCTCTCTCTCATTGTTACTCTGATCTCTCCCTGTATTGTTCTCGCTCTCTCTCTCTCTCATTGTTACTCTGATCTCTCCCTGTATTGTTCTCTCTCACTCTCTCATTGTTACTCTGATCTCTCCCAGTATTGTTCTCTGTGTCTCTCTCATTGTTTCTCTGATCTCTCCTTTATTGATCTCTCTCTCTCTCCTTATTACTCTGATCTCTCCCTGTATTGTACTCTCTCTCATTGTTACACTGATCTCTCCCTCTATTGTTCTCTCTCTCTCATTGCTACTCTGATCTCTCCCTTTATTTTTCTCCCTCTCTCTCTCATTGTTTCACTGAACTCTCCCTTTATTGTTCTCTAACACTCTCATTGTTACTCTGATCTCTCCCTTTATTGTTCTCTCTCTCTCTCATTGTTACTCTGATCTCTCCCTGTATTGTTCTCTCTCTCTCATTGTTACTCTCATCTCTCCATGTATTGTTCTCTCTCTCTCATTGCTACTCTGATCTCTCCCTTTATTTTTCTCCCTCTCTCTCTCATTGTTTCACTGAACTCTCCCTTTATTGTTCTCTAACACTCTCATTGTTACTCTGATCTCTCCCTGTATTTTTCTCTCTCTCTCATTGTTACTCTGATCTCTCCATGTATTGTTCCCTCTGTCTTTCTAATTGTTACGCTGTTCTCTCCCTGTAATATTCTCTCTCTCTCATTGTTTCTCTGATCTTTCCCTGTATTGTTCTCTCTCTCTCATTGTTACTCAAATCTCTCCATGTATTGTTCACTCTGTCTTTCACATTGTTACTCTGATCTCTCCCTGTATTGTTCTCTCTTTCTCTCATTGTTACTCTGATCTCTCCCTGTATTGTTCTCTCTCTCTCTCTCATTGTTAATCTGATCTCTCCATGTATTGTTCCCTCTGTCTTTCTCATTGTTACTCTGATCTCTCCCTGTATTGTTCTCTCTCTCTCTCTGATTGTTTCTCTGATCTCTCCCGGTATTATTTCCTCTCACTCTCTCATTATTCACCTGATCTGTCCCTGTATTGTTCTGTCTCTCTCTCTCATTGTTACTCTGATCTCTCCCAGTATTGTTCTCTGTTTGTCTCTCATTCTTTCTCTGATCTCTCCCAGTATTGTTCTCACTCTCTCTCCTTATTACTCTCATCTCTCCGTGTATTATTATCTCTCTCTCTCTCGTTGTTTCTCTGATGTCTCCCTCTATTGTTCTCTCTCTCTCTCTCTCTCATTGTTACTCTGATCACTCCCTGTCATGTTCTCTCTCTCTCATTGTTACTCTGATCTCTCCCTGTATTGTTATCTCTCTCTCTCACTCTCTCTCATTGTTACTCTGATCTCACCCTGTAATGTTCTCTCTCTCATTGTTACTCTGATCTCTTCCTGTATTGTTCTCGCTCTCTCTCCTTGTTTCTATGATCTCTCCCTGTATTGTTCCCTCTGTCTTTCTCATTGATACTCTGTTCTCTCCCTATAATATTGTCTCTCTCTCTCATTGTTACTCTGATCTCTCCCTGTATTGTTCCCTCTCTCTCATTGTTACTCTGATCTCTCCCTGTATTGTTCTCTCTCTCTCTGTCTCTCATTGTTACTCTGATCTCTCCCTGTATTGTTCCCTCTCTCTCATTGTTACTCTGATCTCTCCCTGTATTGTTCTCTCTCTCTCTGTCTCTCACTGTTAATCTGATCTCTCCCAGTATTGTTCTCTGTTTCTCTCTCATTCTTTCTCTGATCTCTCCCTGTATTGTTCTCTCTCTCTCTCCTTATTACTCTGATCTCTCCGTGTATTATTATCTCTCTCTCTCTCATTGCTACTCTGATCTCTCCCTGTAATGCTCTCTCTCTCTCTCTGATTGTTACTCTGATCTCTCCCTGTATTGTTCTCTCTCACTCTCTCATTGTTACTCTGATCTCTCCCAGTATTGTTCTCTGTCTCTCTCTCATTGTTTCTCTGATCTCTCCTTTATTGTTCTCTCTCTCTCTCTCCTTATTACTATGATCTCTCCCTCTATTGTTCTCTCTCTCTCATTGCTACTCTGATCTCTCCCTTTATTTTTCTCCCTCTCTCTCTCATTGTTTCACTGAATTGTCCCTTTATTGTTCTCTAACACTCTCATTGTTACTCTGATCTCTCCCTTTATTGTTCTCTCCCACTTTCATTGTTACTCTGATCTCTCCCTTTATTGTTCTCTCTCTCTCTCTCATTTTTTCTCTGATCTCTCCCTTTATTGTTCTCTCTCTCTCATTGATACTCTGATCTCTCCATGTATTGTTCCCTCTGTCTTTCTCATTGTTACTCTGATCTCTCCCTGTATTTTTCTCTCTCTCTCATTGTTACTCTGATCTCTCCATGTATTGTTCCCTCTGTCTTTCTCATTGTTACTCTGTTCTCTCCCTGTAATATTCTCTCTCTCTCATTGTTACTCTGATCTCTCCCTGTATTTTTCTCTCTCTCTCATTGTTACTCAAATCTCTCCATGTATTGTTCCCTCTGTCTTTCACATTGTTACTCTGATCTCTCCCTGTATTGTTCTCTCTTTCTCTCATTGTTACTCTGATCTCTCCCTGTATTGATCTCTCTTACTCTCTCATTGTTACTCCGATCTCTCCCTGTAATGTTCTCTCTCTCTCTCATTGTTAAACTGAACTCTCCCTGTATTGTTCTCTCTCTCATTCTCTCTCTCATTGTTACTCTGATCTCTCCCTGTCACATTCTCTCTCTCTTATTGTTACTCTGATCTCTCCCAGTATTGTTCTCTCTCGCTCTCATTGTTACTCTGCTCTCTCCCTGTATTGTTCTCGATCTCTCTCTCATTGTTACTCTGATCTCTGCCTGTATTGTTCTCTTTCTCTCTCCTTATTACTCTGATCTCTCTGTGTATTATTATCTCTCTCTCTCATTGTTAATCTGATCTCTCCCTGTATTGTTCTCTCTCTCTCATTGTTACACTGATCTCTCACTGTATTGTTCCCTTTCTCTCTCTCATTGTTACTCTGATCTCTCCCTGCATTGTTTTCTCTCACTCTCTCATTGTTACTCTGATCTGTCCCTGTATTGTTCCCTCTGTCTCGTTCATTTTTACTCGGATCTCTCCCTGTATTGTTCTCTCTCTCTCTCTCTCATTGTTAATCTGATCTCTCCATGTATTGTTCCCTCCGTCTTTCTCATTGTTACTCATATCTCTCCCTGTATTGAACTCTCTCTCTCTCTGATTGTTTCTCTGATCTCTCCTGGTTTTGTTTCCTCTCACTCTCTCATTGTTCACCTGATCTGTCCCTATATTGTACTGTCTCTCTCTCTCATTGTTACTCTGATCTCTCCCAGTATTGTTCTCTGTTTCTCTCTCATTCTTTCTCTGATCTCTCCCTGTATTGTTCTCACTCTCTCTCCTTATTACTCTGATCTCTCCGTGTATTATTGTCTCTCTCTCTCTCATTGTTTCTCTGATCTCTCCCTGTATTGTTCTCTCTCTCTCTCTCTCTCTTGCTCTCATTGTTACTCTGATCTCTCCCTGTCATGTTCTCTCTCTCTCATTGTTACTCTGATCTCTCCCTGTATTGTTCTCTCTCTCTCCTTTTTACTCTGATCTCTCCCTTTATTGTTCTCTAACACTCTCGTTGTTACTCTGATCTCTCCCTTTATTGTTCTCTCTCTCTCTCATTTTTTCTCTGATCTCTCCCTTTATTGTTCTCTAACACTCTCGTTGTTACTCTGATCTCTCCCTTTATTGTTCTCTCTCTCTCTCTCATTGTTACTCTGATCTCTCCATGTATTGTTCTCTCTCTCTCTCATTGTTACTCTGAATTCTCCCTGTATTGTTCTCTCTCTCTCTCATTGTTACTCTGATCTCTCCATGTATTGTTCCCTCTGTCTTTCTCATTGTTACTCTGTTCTCTCCCTGTAATATTCTCTCTCTCTCATTGTTTCTCTGATTTCTCCCTGTATTTTTCTCTCTCTCTCATTGTTTCTCTGATCTCTCCCTGTATTGTTCTCTCTTTCTCTCATTGTTAATCTGATCTCTCCCTGTATTGTTCTGTCTCTCTCTCTCTCCTTTTTACTCTGAGCTCTCCGTGTATTATTATCTCTCTCTCTCTCTCCTTTTTACTCTGAGCTCTCCGTGTATTATTATCTCTCTCTCTCTCTCATTGTTTCTCTGATCTCTCCCTGTATTGTTTTTTCTCTCTCTCATTGCTACTCTGATCTCTCCCTGTAATGTTCTCTCTCTCTCTCTGATTGTTACTCTGATCTCTCCCTGTAATGTTCTCTCTCTCTCTCATTGTTACTCTGATCTCTCCCTGTCATATTCTCTCTCTCTTATTGTTACTCTGATCTCTTCCAGTATTGTTCTCTCTCGCTCTCATTGTTACTCTGCTCTCTCCCTGTATTGTTCTCAATCTCTCTCTCATTTTTCCTCTGATCTCTCCCTGTATTGTTCTCTCTCACTCTCTCATTGTTACTCTGATCTCTTCCAGTATTTTTTTCTGTCTCTCTCTCATTGTTTCTCTGATCTCTCTGTGTATTATTATCTCTCTCTCTCATTGTTAATCTGATCTCTCACTGTATTGTTCCCTTTCTCTCTCTCATTATTACTCTGATCTCTCCCTGCATTGTTTTCTCTCTCTCTCTCATTGTTAATCTGATCTCTCCATGTATTGTTCCCTCCGTCTTTCTCATTGTTACTCTGATCTCTCACTGTATTGTTCCCTTTCTCTCTCTCATTGTTGCTCTGCTCTCTGCCTGTATTGTTCTCTCTCTCTCTCTCATTGTTACTCATATCTCTCCCTGTATTGTTCTCTCTCTCTCTCTCATTGTTACTCATATCTCTCCCTGTATTGAACTCTCTCTCTCTCTGATTGTTTCTCTGATCTCTCCCTGTATTATTTCCTCTCACTCTCTCATTGTTCACCTGATCTGTCCCTGTATTGTTCTGTCTCTCTCTCTCATTGTTACTCTGATCTCTCCCAGTATTGTTCTCTGTTTCTCTCTCATTCTTTCTCTGATCTCTCCCTGTATTGTTCTCACTCTCTCTCCTTATTACTCTGAACTCTCCGTGTATTATTATCTCTCTCTCTCATTGTTTCTCTGATCTCTCCCTGTATTGTTCTCTCTTTCTCCTTTTTACTCTGATCTCTCCCAGTATTGTTCTCTCTCTCTCTCATTGTTTCTCTGATCTCTCCCTGTATTGTTCTCTCTCTCTCTCTCTCTCTCTCTCTCTCTCTCTCTCTCTCCTTGTTTCTATGATCTCTCCCTGTATTGTTCTCTCTCACTCTCTCATTGTTACCCTGATCTCTCCCTTTATTGTTCCCTCTGTCTTTCTCATTGATACTCTGATCTCTCCCTGTATTTTTCTCTCTCTCTCATTGTTACTCTGATCTCTCCATGTATTGTTCCCTCTCTCTCATTGTTACTCTGATCTCTCCCTGTATTTTTCTCTCTCTCTCATTGTTTCTCTGATCTCTCCCTGTATTGTTCTCTCTCTCTCTCATTGTTACTCTGATCTCTCCCTGTATTTTTCTCTCTCTCTCATTGTTTCTCTGATCTCTCCCTGTATTGTTCTCTCTCTCTCTCATTGTTTCTCTGATCTCTCCCTGTATTGTTCTCTCTCTCTCTCATTGTTTCTCTGATCTCTCCCTGTATTTTTCTCTCTCTCTCATTGTTTCTCTGATCTCTCCCTGTATTGATCTCTCTCACTCTTTCATTGTTAATCTGATCTTTCCTTGTATTGTTCTGTCTCTCTCTCATTCTTTCTCTGATCTCTCCCTGTAATGCTCTCTCTCTCTCTGTCTCATTGTTACTCTGATCTCTCCCTGTAATGTTCTCTCTCTCTCTCTCTTTGTTACTCTGAACTCTCCCTGTATTGTTCTCTCTCTTTCTCTCTCTGATTGTTACTCTGATCTCTCCCTGTCATATTCTCTCTCTCTTATTGTTATTCTGATCTCTCCCAGTATTGTTCTCTCTCTCACTCATTGTTACTCTGATCTCTCCCTGTATTGTTCTCGCTCTCTCTCTCTCTCATTGTTACTCTGATCTCTCCCTGTATTGTTCTCTCTCACTCTCTCATTGTTACTCTGATCTCTCCCAGTATTGTTCTCTGTCTCTCTCTCATTGTTTCTCTGATCTCTCCCTGTATTGTTCTCTCTCACTCTCTCATTCTTACTCTGATCTCTCCCAGTATTGTTCTCTGTCTCTCTCTCATTGTTTCTCTGATCTCTCCTTTATTGTTCTCTCTCTCTCTCCTTATTACTCTGATCTCTCCCTGTATTGTTCTCGCTCTCTCTCTCTCTCTCCTTATTACTCTGATCTCTCCCTGTATTGTTCTCTCTCTCATTGTTACACTGATCTCTCCCTGTATTGTTCTCTCCCTCTCATTGTTACTCTGATCTCTCCCTTTATTTTTCCCCCTCTCTCTCTCATTGTTTCACTGAACTCTCCCTTTATTGTTCTCTCTCACTCTCATTGTTACTCTGATCTCTCCCTTTATTGTTCTCTCTTTCTCTCATTTTTTCTCTTATCTCTCACTTTATTGTTCTCTCTCTCTCTCATTGTTACTCTGATCTCTCCCTGCATTGTTTTTTCTCTCTCTCTCATTGTTACTCTGAATTATCCCTGTATTGTTCTCTCTCTCTCATTGATACTCTGATCTCTCCCTGTCTTTTTCTCCCTCTCTCATTGTTACTCTGAACTCTCCATGTATTGTTCCCTCTGTCTTTCTCAATGTTACTCTGATCTCTCCCTGTAATGTTCTCTCTCTCTCTCATTGTTACTCTGAACTCTCCCTGTATTGTTCTCTCTCACTCACTCTCTCTCTCTCTCTGATTGTTACTCTGATCACTCCCTGTCATATTCTCTCTCTCTTATTGTTTCTCTCTCTCTCTCTCCTTATTGTTCTCTCTCTCTCATTGATACTCTGATCTCTCCCTGTCTTTTTCTCCCTCTCTCATTGTTACTCTGGTCTCTCCATGTTTTGATCTCTCTCACTCTCTCATTGTTAATCTGATCTTTCCTTGTATTGTTCTGTCTCTCTCTCATTCTTTCTCTGATCTCTCCCTGTATTGTTCTCTCTCTCCTTATTACTCTGATCTCTCCGTGTATTATTATCTCTCTCTCTCTCTCATTGCTACTCTGATCTCTCCCTGTAATGCTCTCTATCTCTGTCTCATTGTTACTCTGAACTCTCCCATTATTGTTCTCTCTCTTTCTCTCTCTGATTGTTACTCTGATCTCTCCCTATCATATTCTCTCTCTCTTATTGTTACTCTGATCTCTCCCTGTATTATTCTCGCTCTCTCTCTCACTGATTGTTACTCTGATCTCTCCCTGTATTGTTCTCTCTCACTCTCTCATTGTTACTCTGATCTCTCCCAGTATTGTTCTCTGTCTCTCTCTCATTGTTTCTCTGATCTCTCCTTTATTGTTCTCTCTCTCTCCTTATTACTCTGATCTCTCCCTGTATTGTTCTCGCTCTCTCTCTCTCTCATTGTTACTCTGATCTCTCCCTGTATTGTTCTCTCTCACTCTCTCATTGTTACTCTGATCTCTCCCAGTATTGTTCTCTGTCTCTCTCTCATTGTTTCTCTGATCTCTCCTTTATTGTTCTCTCTCTCTCCTTATTACTCTGATCTCTCCCTGTATTGTTCTCTCTCTCTCATTGTTACTCTGATCTCTCCCTTTATTTTTCCCCCTCTCTCTCTCATTGTTTCACTGAACTCTCCCTTTATTGTTCCCTCTCACTCTCATTGTTACTCTGATCTCTCCCTTTATTGTTCTCTCTCTCTCTCATTTTTTCTCTTATCTCTCACTTTATTGTTCTCTCTCTCTCTCATTGTTACTCTGATCTCTCCCTGCATTGTTTTTTCTCTCTCTCTCATTGTTACTCTGATCTCTCCCTGCATTGTTTTTTCTCCCTCTCTCATTGTTACTCTGAACTCTCCATGTATTGTTCCCTCTGTCTTTCTCAATGTTACTCTGATCTCTCCCTGTAATGTTCGCTCTCTCTCTCATTGTTACTCTGAACTCTCCCTGTATTGTTCTCTCTCTCTCTCTGATTGTTACTCTGATCACTCCCTGTCATATTCTCTCTCTCTTATTGTTTCTCTGATCTCTCCCAGTTTTGTTCTCTCTCTCTCTCATTGTTACTCTGATATCTCCCTGTATTGTTCTCGCTCTCTCTCTCTCTCATTGTTACTCTGATCTCTCCCTGTATTGTTCTCTCTCACTCTCTCATTGTTACTCTGATCTCTCCCATTATTGTTCTCTGTCTCTCTCTCATTGTTTCTCTGCTCTCTCCTTTATTGTTCTCTCTCTCTCCTTATTACTCTGATCTCTCCCTGTATTGTTCTCTCTCTCTCATTGTTACTCTGATCTCTCCCTTTATTTTTCCCCCTCTCTCTCTCATTGTTTCACTGAACTCTCCCTTTATTGTTCCCTCTCACTCTCATTGTTACTCTGATCTCTCCCTTTATTGTTCTCTCTCTCTCTCATTTTTTCTCTTATCTCTCACTTTATTGTTCTCTCTCTCTCTCATTGTTACTCTGATCTCTCCCTGCATTGTTTTTTCTCTCTCTCTCATTGTTACTCTGATCTCTCCCTGCATTGTTTTTTCTCCCTCTCTCATTGTTACTCTGAACTCTCCATGAATTGTTCCCTCTGTCTTTCTCAATGTTACTCTGATCTCTCCCTGTAATGTTCGCTCTCTCTCTCATTGTTACTCTGAACTCTCCCTGTATTGTTCTCTCTCTCTCTCTGATTGTTACTCTGATCACTCCCTGTCATATTCTCTCTCTCTTATTGTTTCTCTGATCTCTCCCAGTTTTGATCTCTCTCTCTCTCATTGTTACTCTGATATCTCCCTGCATTGTTCTCGCTCTCTCTCTCTCTCATTGTTACTCTGATCTCTCCCATTATTGTTCTCTGTCTCTCTCTCATTGTTTCTCTGATCTCTCCTTTATTGTTCTCTCTCTCTCCTTATTACTCTGATCTCTCCCTGTATTGTTCTCTCTCTCTCATTGTTACTCTGATCTCTCACTGTATTGTTCCCTTTCTCTCTCTCATTGTTACTCTGATCTCTCCCTGTATTGTTCTCTCTCTCTCATTTTTACTCTGATCTCTCCCTGTATGGTTTTCTCTCTCTATCTCATTGTTACTCTGATCTGTCCCTTATTGTTCCCTCTGTCTCTCTCATTTTAATCTGATCTCTCCCTGTATTGTTCTCTCTCTCTCTCATTGTTACTCTGATCTCTCCCTGTCATGTTCTCTCTCTCTCTCATTGTTACTCTGACCTCTCCCTATAATGTTCTCTCTCTCTCATTGTTACTCTGATCTCTCCCTGTATTGATCTCTCTCTCTCATTGTTAGTCTCGTCTCTCCCTTTATTGTTCTCTCTCTCTCACATTGTTACTCTGATCTCTCCCTGTATTTTTCTCTCTCTCTCTCATTGTTACTCTGATCTCTCCCTGTATTGTTCTCTCTCTCTCTCATTGTTACTCTGATCTCTCCCTATAATATTCTCTCTCTATCATTGTTACTCTGATCTCTCCCTGTATTGTTCTCTCTCTCTCATTGTTACTCTGATCTCTCCCTGCATTGTTCTCTCTCACTCTCTAATTAATACTCTGATCTCTCCCTGTATTGTTCTCTCTGTTTCTCTTTCCTTGTTACTCTCATCTCTCCCTATAATGTTCTCTCTCTCTCATTGTTACTCTGATCTCTCCTTGTATTGTTCTCTCTCTCTCATTGTTACTCTGATCTCTCCCTGTATTGTTCTCTCTCACTCTCTAATTAATACTCTGATCTCTCCCTGTATTGTTCTCTCTGTTTCTCTTTCCTTGTTACTCTCATCTCTCCCTATAATGTTCTCTCTCTCTCATTGTTACTCTGATCTCTCCCTGTATTGTTCTCTCTCTCTCTCATTGCTCCTCTGATTTCTCCCTGTATTTTTCTCTCCCTCTCATTGTTACTCTGACCTCTCCCTATAATGTTCTTTCTCTCTCATTGCTACTCTGATCTCTCCCTGTATTGTTCTCTCTCACTCATTGTTACTCTGATCTCCTTGTATTGTTCTCTCTCACTCATTGTTACTCTGATCTCCTTGTAATGTTTTCTCTCTCTCTTTCTCTCTCATTGTTACACTGATCTCTCCGTGTATTGTTCTCTTTCTATCTCTCTCATTGTTACTCTGATTTCACCTTGTATTTTTTTCTCTCTCTCTCTCTTTGTTACACTGATCTCTCCCTGTATTGTTCTCTCTCTCTAGCACTCACATTGTTACTCTGATCTCTGCCTTTATTGTTCTCTCTCTCTCTCCCCTTGCTACTCTGATCTCTCCCTGTATTGTGCTCTCTCTCTCATTGTTACTCTGATCTCTCCCTGTATTGTTCTCTCTCTCTCTCATTGTTACTCTGGTCTCTCCCTGTATTGTTCTCTCTCTCTCTCTGTCTCTCATTGTTACTCTGATCTCTCCCTGTATTGATCTCTCTCACTCTCACATTGTTAATCTGATCTTTCCCTGTATTGTTCTGTCTCTCTCTCTCTTCGTTCTCTGATCTCTCCCTGTATTATTCTCACTCTCTCTCCTTATTACTCTGATCTCTCCGTGTATTATTATCTCTCTCTCTCTCATTGCTACTCTGATCTCTCCCTGTAATGTTCTCTCTCTCTCTCTCATTGTTACTCTGATCTCTCCCTGTAATGTTCTCCTCTCTCTCATTGTTACTATGAACTCTCCCTGTATTGTTTTCTTTCTCTCTCTCATTGCTACTCTGATCTCTCCCTGTAATGCTCTCTCTCTCTCTCATTGTTACTCTGATCTCTCCATGTATTGTTCTTCTGTCTTTCTCATTGTTACTCTGTTCTCTCCCTGTAATATTCTCTCTCTCTCATTGTTACTCTGATCTCTCCCTGTATTGTTCTCTCTCTCTCATTGTTACTCAAGTCTCTCCATGTATTGTTCCCTCTGTCTTTCACATTGTTACTCTGTTCTCTCCCTGTAATATTCTCTCTCTCTCATTGTTACTCTGATCTCTCCCTGTATTGTTCTCTCTCTCTCATTGTTACTCAAGTCTCTCCATGTATTGTTCCCTCTGTCTTTCACATTGTTACTCTGATCTCTCCCTGTATTGTTCTCTCTTTCTCTCATTGTTACTCTGATCTCTCCCTGTATTGATCTCTCTTACTCTCTCATTGTTAATCTGATCTCTCCCTGTATTGTTCTGTCTCTCTCTCTCTCCTTTAACTCTGATCTCTCCGTGTATTATTATCTCTCTCTCTCTCATTGTTTCTCTGATGTCTCCCTGTATTGTTCTCTCTCTCTCTGATTGTTACTCTGATCTCTCCCTGTGATGATCTCTCTCTCTCTGATTTTTACTCTGAACTCTCCCTGTATTGTTTTCTCTCTCATTCTCTCTCTGATTGTTACTCTGATCTCTCCCTGTCAGATTCTCTCTCTCTTATTGTTACTCTGATCTCTCCCAGTATTGTTCTCTCTCGCTCTCATTGTTACTCTGCTCTCTCCCTGTATTGTTCTCGATCTCTCTCTCATTGTTACTCTGATCTCTCCCTGTATTGTTCTCTCTCACTCTCTCTTTGTTACTCTGATCTCTTCCAGTATTTTTTTCTGTCTCTCTCTCACTGTTTCTCTGATCAATCCTGTATTGTTCTCTCTCTCTCTCCTTATTACTCTGATCTCTCTGTGTATTATTATCTCTCTCTCTCATTGTTAATCTGATCTCTCCCTGTATTGTTCTCTCTCTCTCATTGTTACACTGATCTCTTCCTGTATTATTCTCTCTTTCTCTCTCATTGTTCCTCTGATCTCTCCCTGTATTGTTCTCTCTCTCTCATTGTTACTCTGATCTCTCCCTGTATTGTTCTCTCTCTCTCATTGTTACACTGATCTCTTCCTGTATTGTTCCCTTTCTCTCTCTCCTTGTTACTCTGATCTCTCCCTGTATTATTCGCTCTCTTTCATTGTTACTCTGATCTCTTCCTGTATTATTCTCTCTTTCTCTCTCATTGTTCCTCTGATCTCTCCCTGTATTGTTCTCTCTCTCTCATTGTTACTCTGATCTCTCCCTGCATTGTTTTCTCTTACTCTCTCATTGTTACTCTGGTCTGTCCCTGTATTGTTCCCTCTGTCTCTTTCATTTTTACTTGGATCTCTCCCTGTATTGTTCTCTCTCTCTCTCTCATTGTTACTCTGATCACTCCCTGTCATGTTCTCTCTCTCTCATTGTTACTCTGATCTCTCCCTGTATTGTTCTATCTCTCTCTCACTCTCTCTCATTGTTACTCTGATCTCTCCCTGTAATGTTCTCTCTCTCTCCTTTTTACTCTGATCTCTCCCAGTATTGTTCTCTCTCTCTCTCATTATTACTCTGATCTGTTCCTGTATTGTTCTCGCTCTCTCTCCTTGTTACTCTGATCTCTCCCTTTATTGTTCCCTCTGTCTTTTTCATTGATACTCTGATCTCTCCCTGTATTTTTCTCTCTCTCTCATTGTTACTCTGATCTCTCCATGTATTGTTCCCTCTGTCTTTCTCATTGTTACTCTGGTCTCTCCCTGTATTGTTCTCTCTCTCTCTCATTGTTACTCTGATCTCTCCCTGTATTTTTCTCTCTCTCTCATTGTTACTCTTATCTCTCCATGTATTGTTCCCTCTGTCTTTCACATTGTTACTCTGGTCTCTCCCTGTATTGTTCTCTCTCTCTCTGTCTCTCATTGTTACTCTGATCTCTCCCTGTATTGATCTCTCTCACTCTCACATTGTTAATCTGATCTTTCCCTGTATTGTTCTGTCTCTCTCTCTCTTCTTTCTCTGATCTCTCCCTGTATTGTTCTCACTCTCTCTCCTTATTACTCTGATCTCTCCGTGTATTATTATCTCTCTCTCTCTCATTGCTACTCTGATCTCTCCCTGTAATGTTCTCTCTCTCTCTCTCATTGTTACTCTGATCTCTCCCTGTAATGTTCTCCCTCTCTCTCATTGTTACTATGAACTCTCCCTGTATTGTTTTCTTTCTCTCTCTCATTGCTACTCTGATCTCTCCCTGTAATGCTCTCTCTCTCTCTCATTGTTACTCTGATCTCTCCCTGTAATGTTCTCTCTCTCTCTCATTCTTACTCTGAACTCTCCCTGTATTGTTCTCTCTCTTTCTCTCTCTTTCTCTGATTGTTACTCTGATCTCTCCCTGTTATATTCTCTCTGTCTTATTGTTACTCTGATCTCTCCCAGTATTGTTCTCTCTCTCTCTCATTGTTACTGTGATCTCTCCCTGTATTGTTCTCGCTCTCTCTCTCTCTCATTGTTACTCTGATCTCTCCCTGTATTGTTCTCTCTCACTCTCTCATTGTTACTCTGATCTCTCCCAGTATTGTTCTCTGTCTCTCTCTCGTTGTTTCTCTGATCTCTCCTTTATTGTTCTCTCTCTTTCTCCTTATTACTCTGATCTCTCCCTGCATTGTTCTCTCTCTCATTGTTACACTGATCTCTCCCTGTATTGTTCTCTCTCTCTCATTGTTACTCTGATCTCTCCCTTTATTTTTCTCCCTCTCTCTCATTGTTTCACTGAACTCTCCCTTTATTGTTCTCTCTCACTCTCATTGTTACTCTGATCTCTCCCTTTATTGTTCTCTCTCTCTCTCATTTTTTCTCTGATCTCTCCCTTTATTGTTCTGTCTCTCTCTCATTGTTACTCTGATCTCTCCTTCTAATGTTCTCTCTCTCTCATTGATGCTCTGATCTCGCCCTGTATTTTTCTCTCTCTCTCTCTCATTGTTACTCTGATCTCTCCCTATAATATTCTCCTCTATCATTGTTACTCTGATCTCTCCCTGTATTGTTCTTTCTTTCTCATTGTTGCTCTTATCTCTCCCTATAATGTTGTCTCTCTCTCATTGTTACTCTGATTTCTCCCTGTATTGTTCTCTCTCTCTCTCTCTCATTGTTACTCTGATCTCTCCCTGTATTGTTCTCTCTCACTCTCAAATTAGTACTCTGATCTCTCCCTGTATTGTTCCCTCTGTCTTTCTCATTTTTACTCTGTTCTCTCCCTGTAATATTCTCTCTCTCTCATTGTTACTCTGATCGCTCCCTGCATTTTTCTCTCTCTCTCATTTGATCTCTCCCTGTATTGTTCTCTCTCTCGCATTGTTACTCTGATCTCTCCCTGTATTGTTCTCTCTCTCGATCTCTCACATTGTTACTCTGATCTCTCCTTGTATTGTTCTCTATCTCTAATTGTTACTCTGATCTCTCCCTGTATTGTTCTCTCTCTCTCTCATTGTTACTGTGATCTCTGCCTGTATTGTTCTCTCTCTCTCATTGTTACTCTGATCTCTCCCTGTATTGTTCTCGCTCTCTCTCTCATTGTTACACTGAACTCTCCCTGTATAGTTCCCTTTGTCTTTCTCATTGTTACTCTGTTCTCTCCCTGTAATATTCTCTCTCTCTCATTGTTACTCTGATCTCTCCCTGTATTGTTCTCTCTCTCTCATTGTTACTCTGATCTCTCCCTGTATTTTTCTCCCTCTCTCATTGTTACTCAAATCTCTCCATGTATTGTTCCCTCTGTCTTTCACATTGTTACTCTGATCTCTCCCTGTATTGTTCTCTCTTTTTCTCATTGTTACTCTGGTCTCTCCCTGTATTGATCTCTCTTACTCTCTCATTGTTAATCTGATCTCTCCCTGTATTGTTCTGTCTCTCTCTCTCTCCTTTAACTCTGATCTCTCCGTGTATAATTATCTCTCTCTCTCTCTCTCTCATTGTTTCTCTGATCTCTCCCTGTATTGTTCTCCATCTCTCTCTCATTGCTACTCCGATCTCTCCCTGTAATGTTCTTTCTCTCTCTCTGATTGTTACTCTGATCTCTCCCTGTAATGTTCTCTCTCTCTCTCTCATTGTTACTCTGAACTCTCCCTGTATTGTTCTCTCTCTCATTCTCTCTCTCATTGTTACTCTGATCTCTCCCAGTATTGTTCACTATCTCTCTCATTGTTACTCTGATCTCTCCCTGTATTGTTCTCGCTCTCTCTCTCTCTCATTGTTACTCTGATCTCTCCCTGTATTGTTCTCTCTCACTCTCTCATTGTTACTCTGATCTCTCCCAGTATTGTTCTCTGTCTCTCTCTCATTGTTTCTCTGATCTCTCCTTTATTGTTCTCTCTCTCTCTCCTTATTACTCTGATCTCTCCCTGTATTGTTCTCTCTCTCATTGTTACACTGATCTCTCCCTGTATTGTTCTCTCTCTCTCTCATTGTTACTCTGATCGCTCCCTTTATTTTTCTCCCTCTCTCTCTCATTGTTTCACTGAACGCTCCCTTTATTGTTCTCTCCCACTTTCATTGTTACTCTGATCTCTCCCTTTATTGTTCTCTCTCTCTCTCATTTTTTCTCTGATCTCTCCCTTTATTGTTCTCTCTCTCTCTCATTGTTACTCTGATCTCTCCTTCTAATGTTCTCTCTCTCTCATTGATGCTCTGATCTCGCCCTGTATTTTCTCTCTCTCTCTCTCTCATTGTTACTCTGATATCTCCCTATAATATTCTCTCTCTATCATTGTTACTCTGATCTGTCCCTGTATTGTTCTTTCTTTCTCATTGTTACTCTGACCTCTCCCTATAATGTTCTTTCTCTCTCATTGCTACTCTGATCTCTCCCTGTCATGTTCTCTCTCACTCATTGTTACTCTGATCTCTCCTTGAAATGTTCTCTCTCTCTCTCTCTCTCTCATTGATGCTCTGATCTCACCGTTTATTGTTCTCTCTCTCTCTCTCATTGTTACACTGATCTCGCCGTTTATTGCTCTCTTTCTATCTCTCTCATTGATACTCTGAACTCTCCCTGTATTTTTCTCTCTCTCTCTCATTGTTCCTCTGATCTCTCCCTGTATTGTTCTCTCTCTCTCATTGTTACTCTGATCTCTCCCTGCATTGTTTTCTCTCTCTCTCTCATATTGTTACTCTGATCTCTCCCTGTATTGTTCCCTCTGTCTCTCTCATTTTTACTCTGATCTCTCCCTGTATTGTTCTCTCTCTCTCTCTCTCATTGTTACTCTGATCTTTCCCTGTCATGTTCTCTCTCTCTCATTGTTACTCTGATCTCTCCCTTTATTGCTCTCTCTCTCTCACATTGTTACTCTGACCTCTCCCTGTATTGTTCTCTCTCTCTCATTGTTACTCAGAATTCTCCCTGTATTGTTCGCTCTCGTTGGTTGTTACTCTGATCTCTCCCTGTATTGTTCTCTCTCTCTCTCTCTCACTCTCTCTCTCTCTCTCTCTCATTGTTACTCTGATCTCTCCCTGTATTGTTCCCTCTGTCTCTCTCATTGTTACTCTGATCTCTCCCTGTATTGATCTCTCTCTCTCTCTCTCTCGCTCTCTCTCTCTCTCTCATTGTTACTCTGATCTCTCCCTGTATTGTTCCCTCTGTCTCTCTCATTTTTACTCTGATCTCTCCCTGTATTGTTCTCTCTCTTTATCTCTCACATTGTTACTCTGATCTCTCCTTGTATTGTTCTCTCTCTCTCTCTCATTGTTTCTCTGATCTCTCCCTGTATTGTTCTCTCTCTCTCTCTCATTGTTTCTCTGATCTCTCCCAGTATTGTTCTCTGTTTCTCTCTCAATCTTTCTCTGATCTCTCCCTGTATTGTTCTCACTCTCTCTCCTTATTACTCTGATCTCTCCGTGTATTATTATCTCTCTCTCTCTCATTGTTTCTCTGATCTCTCCCTGTATTGTTCTCTCTCTCTCTCTCTCTGTCTCATTGTTACTCTGATCTCTCCCTGAACTGTTCTCACTCTCTCTCTCTCTCTCTCTCTCACCTTTAACTCTGATCTCTCCTTGTATTGTTCTCTCTCTCTCATTGTTACTCTGAACTCTCCTTGTAATGCTCTTTCTCTCTCATTTATGCTCTGATCACTCCCTTTATTGTTCGCTCTCTCTCATTGTTACTCTGATCTCTCCCTGTATTGTTCTCTCTCTCTCATTGTTACTCTGATCTCTCCCTGTATTGTTCTCGTTCTCTCATTGTTACACTGATCTCTCCCTGTATTGTTCTCTCTCTCTCATTGATACTCTGATTTCTCCCTGTGTTGTTCTTTCTCTCATTGTTACTCTAATCTCTCCCTGTATTGTTCTCTCTCTCTCACTCGTTGTTACTCTAAGCTCTCCCTGTATTGTTCTCTCTGTCTCTCTCATTGTTTCTCTGATTGCTCCCTGTATTGTTCCCTCTCTCTCATTGTTACTCTGATCTCTCACTGTATTGTTCCCTTTCTCTCTCTCATTGTTGCTCTGCTGTCTGCCTGTATTGTTCTCTGTTTCTCTCCTTATTACTCTGATCTCTCCGTGTATTATTATCTCTCTCTCATTGTTACTCTGATCTCTCCCTGTAATGTTCTCGCTCCCTCTCATATTTACTCTGATCTCTCCCTGTTTTGTTCTCTCTTGCTCTCTCTCTCATTGTTACTCTGATCTCTCCTTGTATTGTTCTCTCTCTCTCTCTCATTGCTCCTCCGATCTCGCCCTGTATTTTTCTCTCTCTCTCATTGTTACTCTGACCTCTCCCTATAATGTTCTTTCTCTCTCATTGCTACTCTGATCTCTCCCTGTATTGTTTTCTCTCTCTCTCATTGTTACTCTGATCTCTCCTTGTAATGTTCTATCTCTCTCTCTCTCATTGTTACTCTGATCTCTCCCTGTCATGTTCTCTCTCTCTCATATTGTTACTCTGATCGCTCCCTGCATTGTTTTCTCTCTCTCTCTCATTGTTACTCTGATCTCTCCCTGTATTGTTCTCTCTCTCTCTCTCTCTCTCTCTCTCTCTCTCATTGTTACTCTGATCTCTCCCTGTCATGTTCTCTCTCTCTCATTGTTACTCTGATCTCTTCCTTTATTGTTCTCTCTCTCTCACATTGTTACTCTGACCTCTCCCTGTATTGTTTTCTCTCTCTCATTGTTACTCAGAATTCTCCCTGTATTGTTCGCTCTCTTTGGTTGTTACTGTGATCTCTCCCTGTATGTTTCTCTCACTCTCATTGTTACTCTTACCTCTCCCTATAATGTTCTCACTCTCTCATTGTTACTCTGATCTCTCCCTGTATTGTTCTCTCTCTCTAATTGTTACTCTGATCTCTCCCTGAATTGTTCTCTCTCTCTCTCTCTCTCTCTCACATTTTACTCTGATCTCTCCTTGTATTGTTCTCTCTCTCTCATTGTTACTCTGAACTCTCCTTGTAATGCTCTTTCTCTCTCATAGATCCTCTGATCTCTCCCTTTATTGTTCACTCTCTCTCATTGTTACTTTGATCTCTCCCTGTATTGTTCTCTCTCTCTCATTGTTACACTGATCTCTCCCTGTATTGTTCTCTCTCTCTCATTGATACTCTGATTTCTCCCTGTGTGGCTCTTTCTCTCTCATTGTTACTCTAATCTCTCCCTGTATTGTTCTCTCTCTCTCACTCGTTGTTACTCTAAGCTCTACCTGTATTGTTCCCTCTGTCTCTCTCATTGTTTCTCTGATCGCTCCCTGTATTGTTCCCTCTATCTCATTGTTAATCTGTTCTCTCCATGTATTGTTCCCTCTGTCTTTCTCATTGTTACTCTGATCTCTCACTGTATTGTTCCCTTTCTCTCTCTCATTGTTGCTCTGCTCTCTGCCTGTATTGTTCTCTCTCTCATTGTTACTCTGATCTCTCCCTGTTTTGTTCTCTCTCGCTCTCTCTCTCTCATTGTTACTCTGATCTCTGCCTTTCATGTTCTCTCTCTCTCATTGTTACTCTGATCTCTCCCAGTATTGTTCTCTCACTCTCTCGTAGTTACGCTGATCTCTTCCTGTATTGTTCTTGCTCTCTCTCCTTGTTACTATGATCTCTCCCTGTATTGTTTTCTCTCACTCTCTCATTGTTACTCTGATCTCTCCCTGTATTGACCCCGCTGTCTCTTTCATTTTTACTCTGATCTCTCCCTGTATTGTTCTCTCTCTCTCTCTCTCATTATTATTCTGATCTCTCCCTGTCATGTTCTCTCGCTCTCTCTCATTGTTAATTTGATCTCTCCCTGTATTGTTCCCTCTCTCTCTCATTGCTCCTCTGATCTCTCCCTGTATTTTTCTCTCTCTCTCATTATTACTCTGATCTCTCCCTGCATTGTTTTCTCTCTCTCTCATTTTTACTCTGAACTCTCTCTGTATTGTTCGCTCTCTCTCATGCTACTCTGATCTCTCCCTGTATTGTTCTCTCTCTCTCATTGTTACTCTGATCTCTCCCTTTATTGTTCTCTCTCTCTCACATTGTTACTCTGATCTCTCCATGTATTGTTCTCTCTCTCTCATTGTTACTCAGAATTCTCCCTGTATTGTTCGCTCTCTCTGGTTGTTACTCTGCTCTCTCCCTGTATTGTTCTCTCTCTCTCTCTCTCTCTCTCTCTCTCTCTCTCTCTCATTGATGCTCTGATCTCTCCCTATATTGTTTGCTCTCTCTCATTGTTACTCTGATCTCTCCCTGTATTGTTCTCTCTCTTTCTCTCTCATTGTTACTCTGATCTCTCCCTGTATTGTTCTCTCTCTCTCATTGTTACTCTGATCTCTCCCTGTATTGTTCTCGCTCTCTCATTGTTACACTGATCTCTCCCTGTATTGTTCTCTCTCTCTCATTGATACACTGATTTCTCCCTGTTTGGTTCTCTCTCTCTCATTGTTACTCTAATCTCTCCCTGTATTGTTCTCTCTCTCTCACTCGTTGTTACTCTAAGCTCTCCCTGTATTGTTCCCTCTGTCTCTCTCATTGTTTCTCTGATCGCTCCCTGTATTGTTCCCTCTCTCTCATTGTTAATCTGATCTCTCCATGTATTGTTCCCTCTGTCTTTCTCATTGTTACTCTGATCTCTCACTGTATTGTTCTCTCTCTCTCTCTCATTGTTTCTCTGATCTCTCCCGGTATTGTTGCCTCTCACACTCTCATTGTTCACCTGATCTGTCCCTTGTATTGTTCTGTCTCTCTCTCTCATTGTTACTCTGATCTCTCCCAGTATTGTTCTCTGTTTCTCTCTCATTCTTTCTCTGATCTCTGCCTGTATTGTTCTCACTCTCTCTCCTTATTACTCTGATCTCTCCGTGTATTATTATCACTCTCTCTCTCATTGTTTCTCTGATCTCTCCCTGTATTGGTCTCTCTCTCTCTCTCTCTCTCTCTCTCTCTCTCATTGTTACTCTGATCTCTCCCTGTAATGTTCTCTCTCCCTCTAATATTTACTCTGATCTCTCCCTGTATTGTTCTCTCTCTCTCATTGTTACTCTGATCTCTGCCTTCATGTTCTCTGTCTCTTTCATTTTACTCTGATCTCTGCCTGTCATGTTCTCTCTCTCTCATTCTTACTCTGATCTCTCCCTGTATTGTTCTCTCTCTCTCTCATTCTTACTCTGATCTCTCCTGTATTGTTCTTGCTCTCTCTCATTGTTACTCTGATCTCTCCCTGTATTGTTCCCTCTGTCTCTTTAATTTTTACTCTGATCTCTCCCTGCATTGTTCTCTCACTCTCTCTCATTATTATTCTGATCTCTCCCTGTATTGTTCCCTCTCTCTCATTGTTAATTTGATCTCTCCCTGTATTGTTCCCTTTCTCTCTCTCATTGTTACTCATATCTCTCCCTGTATTGTTCTCTCTCTCTCTCTCATTGTTCACCTGATCTCTCCCTGTATTGTTCTGTGTCTCTCTCTCTCATTGTTGCTCTGCTCTCTGCCTGTATTGTTCTCTCTCTCTCATTGTTACTCTGATCTCTCACTGTATTTTTCCCTTTCTCTCTCTCATTGTTACTCTGATTTCTCCCTATATTGTTCTCTCTCTTTCATTGTTACTCTGATCTCTCCCTGTATTGTTTTTTCTTTCTCATTATTGCTCTTATATCTCCCTATAATGTTCTCTCTCTCTGATTGTTTCTCTGATCTCTCCCTGTATTGTTCTCTCTCTCTCATTGTTACTCTGATCTCTCCTTGTATTGTTCTTTCTTTCTCATTGTTACTCTAATCTCTCCCTGTATTGTTCTCTCTCTCTCATTGTTACTCTGATCTCTCCCTGTATTGTTCTTTCTTTCTCATTGCTCCTCTGATCTCTCCCTTAATTTTTCTCTCTCTCTCATTGTTACTCTGACGTCTCCCTATAATGTTCTTTATCTCTCATTGCTACTCTGATCTCTCCCTGTATTGTTCTCTCTCACTCATTGTTACTGTGATCTCTCCTTGTAATGTTCTTTCTCTCTCTCTCTCTCATTGATGCTCTGATCTTGCCGTTTATTGTTCTCTTTCTCTCTCATTGTTACACTGATCTCTCCGTGTATTGTTCTCTTTCTATCTCTCTCATTGTTACTCTGATCTCGCCTTGTATTTTTTTCTCTCTCTCTCTCTTTGTTACACTGATCTCTCCCTGTATTGTTCTCTCTCTCTCTCTCTCTCATTCATTGTTACTCTGATCTCTCCCTGTATTGTTCTCACTCACTCATTGTTACTCTGATCTCTCCCTGTATTGTTCTCTCTCTATATCTCTCACATTGTTACTCTGATCTCTCCTTGTATTGTTCTCTCTCTCTAATTGTTACTCTGATCTCACCCTGAATTGTTCCCTCTCTCTCCTGGGGCAGGAGAGAGCTGTTCCGTTGGGACGGACTTCACTTGGCCAGTGCTGGGACTAATGTCCTGGCGAATCGAATAACTAGGGCTGTGGAGAGGGCTTTAAACTAATTAGTGGGGGGGAGGTTTCAAGAGAGCAAAAAATAAAAATGACAACAGAGAGGGTCATAGACATAGGTAGCAGTAGGGGAATCACAAATCAGAGTGTGGCAGGAAGGGACAGAGTGTGTGGAGTTAAAGGTAAAGTGGTAAAAAGTGAAAAAGCAGGAACTAAGTGCCACAAAGCATATTTGAAAGTTCTCTATCTGAATGCACGTAGCATTCGTAACAAAATAGACGAGTTAATGGCACAAATAACTACATATGGTTATGATATTGTGGCCATTACAGAAACATGGCTGCAGGGTGACAATGCCTGGGAATTAAACATACCAGGTTATTTAACGATCAGGAAGGACAGGCAGGAAGGAAGGGGAGGTGGGGTGGCTATGTTAATAAAGGAAGGAATCACTGTAATACAGAGTAATGATATTGGGTCAAAAAATCATGATAATGAAACAGTTTGGGTGGAGATAAGGAATAATAAGGGGAAAAAAACACTAGTGGGCGTAGTCTATAGGCCTCCGAACAGTTGCAACTCTGTTGGACGGAGTATCAATCAGGAAATAGTTGAGGCATGTAATAAGGGAACATCTATAATTATGGGGGATTTTAACTATCATATTAATTGGACAAATCAAATGGGGCAGGGCTGCCTTGAGGATGAGTTCATTGAGTGTATTAGGGATGGGTTTCTTGAGCAGTATGTAACTGAACCGACCAGGGGGCAAGCAACCTTAGATCTGGTCCTGTGTAACGAGACAGGATTAATTAAAAATGTCCTAGTAAAGGATCCCCTTGGAATGAGTGACCATAACATGGTTGAATTCCATATTCAATTAGAGGGTGAGAAGGTTGGATCTCAAACAAGCGTGCTAAGCTTGAATAAAGGAGACTATGAAGGTATGCGAGCAGAATTGAGTAGAGTGGATTGGGAAAATAGATTAAAGGGTAAGACGACACATGATCAGTGGTGTACATTCAAGGAGTTATTTTACAACTTCCAAAAAAATATATTCCACTGAAAAGAAAAGGGTGTAAAAGAAAGGACAGTCATCCGTGGCTAAGTAAAGAAATTAAGGATAGTATTCGACTAAAAACAAGGGCATATAAGGTAGCGAAATCTAGTGGGAGGACAGAGGATTGGGAAAACTTTAAAAGGCAGCAAAAAATAACAGAAAGATTGATTAAGAAAGGGAAGATAGATTATGAAAGTAAATTAGCAAAAAATATAAAAACAGATAGTAAGAGTTTTTATAGTTATATAAAAAGAAAAAGGGTGGCTAAAGTAAATGTTGGTCCCTTAGAGGATGAGACCGGGAAATTAATGGTGGGAAATATGGAGATGGCAAAAACACTGAATGAATATTTTGTATCAGTCTTTACAGTAGAGGACACTAAGAATATCCCAACACTGGACAAACAGGGGGCTATAGGGGGAGAGGAGCTAAACACGATCAAAATCACTAAGGAAGTGGTACTCGGTAAAATAATGGGACTCAAGGCGGATAAATCACCTGGACCTGATGGCTTACATCCTAGAGTCTTGAAGGAAGTGGCGGTAGGGATTGTAGATGCATTGGTAATAATTTTTCAAAACTCCCTGGATTCCGCTAAGGTCCCGGCAGACTGGAAAACTGCTAATGTAACACCCTTATTTAAAAAGGGCAGTAGACAGAAGGCTGGTAACTATAGACCGGTTAGCCTAACATCTGTGGTAGGTAAAATTTTGGAGTCCATTATTAAGGAAACAGTAACAGGACATTTGGATAATCATAATTTAATAGGACAAAGTCAGCATGGTTTTACGAAGGGGAAGTCATGTTTGACAAATTTGCTGGAGTTCTTTGAGGAAGTGACATATAGAGTGGATAAAGGGGAACCAGTAGACGTAGTGTATTTAGACTTCCAAAAGGCATTTGACAAGGTGCCACACAAAAGATTATTGCTTAAGGTAAAAAATCACGGGATTGGGGGTAATATTCTGGCATGGATAGAGGATTGGCTATCTAACAGAAAGCAAAGAGTTGGGATAAATGGTTCATTCTCAGACTGGCAATCAGTAACTAGTGGTGTTCCACAGGGGTCAGTGCTGGGTCCCCAACTCTTTACAATCTATATTAACGATTTGGAGGAAGGGACCAAGTGTAACATATCAAAATTTGCAGATGATACAAAGATGGGAGGGAAAGTAGTGAGTGAGGAGGACATAAAAAACCTGCAAGGGGACATAGACAGGCTAAGTAAGTGGGCAGAGATTTGGCAGATGGAATACAACACTGGAAAGTGTGAGGTGATGCACTTTGGCAGGAAAAATCCTAGAGCAATTTATTATCTTAATGGCAAGAAACTGGAGAGTACTGAAGTGCAAAGGGATCTGGGGGTCCTGGTGCACGAAACTCAAAAGGTTAGTATGCAGGTGCAGCAAGTGATTAAGAAGGCAAATGGAATGTTGGCTTTCATTGCTAGGGGGATAGAATATAAAAATAGGGAGGTATTGCTTCAGTTGTACAAGGTATTGGTGAGACCGCACCTGGAATACTGCATACAGTTTTGGTGTCCTTACTTAAGGAAAGACATCCTTGCTCTCGAGGCAGTGCAAAAAAGGTTCACTCGGTTAATCCCGGGGATGAGGGGGTGGTCATATGAGGAGAGGTTGTGTAGATTGGGACTCTACTGATTGGAGTTCAGAAGATTGAGAGGCGATCTTATTGAAACATATAAGATTGTGAAGGGGTTGGATCGGGTGGATGCGGGGAGGATGTTCCCGATGACGGGTGAGACTAGAACTAGGGGACATAATCTTAGAATAAGGGGCTGCTCTTTCAAAACTGAGATGAGGAGGAACTACTTCACTCAGAGGGTGGTAGGTCCATGGAATATGCTGCCACAAAAAGCTGTAGAAGCTACATCATTAAATAAATTTAAAACAGAAATAGACAGTTTCCTAGAAGTAAAGGGCATTAAGGGTTACGGGGAGCGGGCAGGAATTTGGACATGAGTCTAGGTTCGGATCGGTCATGGCCCTGTGGGTAGTGGAGCGGGCCCAGGGACCGTGTAGCCTGATTCTGCTCCTGTTTCGTGTGTGCAATTCTGTTAGATGCAGGAGATGGTTCTGCGATAGTAGATAGTAGATTGGCGGTTAGGATCAGATCAGCCATGATCTTATTGAATGGCGGAGCGGGCTCGGGGGGCCGATTGGCCTACTCCTGCTCCTATTTCTTATGTTCTTATGTTCACACATTTTATGCTGATCTCTCCCTGTATTTTTATCTCTCACTCTCTCATTGTTACTCTGCATTCTCCCTGTATTGTTCTGTCTCTCTCTCTCATTATTGCTCTGCTCTCTGCCTGTATTTTTCTCTCTCTCTCATTGTTACTGTGATCTCTGCCTGTATTGATCGCTCTCTCTCATTGTTACTCTAGTCTCTCCCTGTATTGTTCTCTCTCTCTCACATTGTTACTCTGATCTCTTCTTCTAATATTCTCTCTCTCTCATTGATGCTCTGATCTCTCCCTGTATTTTTTTCTCTCTCTCTCATTGTTACTCTGATCTCTCCCTGTATTGTTCTCTCTCTCTCATTGTTACTCTGATCTCTCCCTGTATTGTTCTCTCTCACTCTCTAATTAGTACTTTGATCTCTCCCTGTATTTTTTTCTCTCTCTCTCATTGTTACTCAGATCTCTCCCTGTATTGTTCTCTATCTCTCTCATTGTTACTCTGACCTCTCCCTATAATGTTCTTTCTCTCTCATTGCTACTCTGATCTCTCCTTGTAATGTTCTCTCTCTCTCTCTCTCTCTTTGATGCTCTGATCTTGCCATTTATTGTTCTCTCTCTCTCTCATTGTTACACTGATCTCTCCGTGTATTGTTCTCTTTCTATCTCTCTCATTGTTACTCTGATCTCGCCTTGTATTTTTTTCTCATTCTCTCTCTTTGTTACTCTGATCTCTCCCTGTATTGTTCTCTCTCTCTCTCATTGTTACTGTGAACTCTGCCTGTATTGTTCTCTCTCTCTCTTTGTTACTCTGATCTCTCCCTGTATTGTTCTCTCTCTCTCATTGTTACTCTGATCTCTCCCTGCATTGTTTTCTCTCTCTCTCTCATTGTCACTCTGCTCTCTCCCTGTATTGTTCTCTCTCACTCATTGTCACTCTGACCTCTCCCTATAATGTTCTTTCTCTCTCATTGCTACTCTGATCTCTCCTTGTAATGTTCTCTCTCTCTCTCTCTCTCTCTCATTGATGCTCTGATCTCGCCGTTAATTGTTTTCTCTCTCTTTCATTGTTACACTGATCTCTCCGTGTATTTTTCTCTTTCTATCTCTCTGATTGTTACTCTGATCTCGCCTTGTATTTTTTTCTCCCTCTCTCTCTTTGTTACACTGATCTCTCCCTGTATTGTTCTCTCTCTCTCCCTCTCTCTCATTCATTGCTACTCTGATCTCTCCCTTTATTGTTCTCTCTCTCTCATTGTTTCTCTGACCTCTCCCTATAATGTTCTCTCTCTCTCATTCTTACACTGATCTCTCCCTGAATTGTTCTCTCTCTCTCTCACACTTTTTATTCTGATCTCTCCTTGTATTTATCACTCTATCTCATTGTTACTCTGATCTCTCCTTGTAATGTTCTCTCACTCTCATTGTTACTGTGATCTCTGCCTGTATTGTTCTCTCTCTCTCATTGTTACTCTCATCTCTCCCTGTATTGTTCTCGCTCTCTCTCTCATTGTTACTCTGATAAATCCCTGTATTGTTCTCTCTCTCTCATTGTTACTCTCATCTCTCCCTGTATTGTTCTCGCTCTCTCTCTCATTGTTACTCTGATCAATCCCTGTATTGTTCTCTCTCTCTCATTGTTACTCTGATCTCTCCCTGTATTGTTCTCTCTTACCCTCTAATTAGTACTCTGATCTCTCCCTGTATTGTTCTCTCTCTTTCTCTTTACTTGTTACTCTGATCTCTCCCTATAATGTTCTCTCTCACTCATTGTTACTCTGATCTCTCCTTGTAATGTTCTCTCTCTCTCTCTCCCTCTCTCTTTGTTACTCTGATCTCTCCCTGTATTGTTCTCTCTCTCTCTCATTGTTACTCTGATCTCTCCCTGTATTGTTCTCTCTCTCTCATTGTTACTCTGATCTCTCCCTGTATTTTTCTCTCTCTCTCATTGTTATTCTGATATCTCCCTGTATTGTTCTCTCTCTCTCTCGCACATTTCACTCTGATCTCTCCTTGTATTGTTCTCTCTCTCTCATTGTTACTCTGAACTCTCCTTGTAATGTTCTTTCTCTCTCATTGATGCTCTGATCTCTCCCTTTATTGTTTGCTCTCTGTCATTGATACTCTGATCGCTCCCTGTATTGTTCTCTCTCTCTCATTGTTAGTGTGATCTCTCCCTGTATTGTTCTCGCTCTCTCATTGTTACACTGATCTCTCCCTGTATTGTTCTCTCTCTCTCATTGTTACTCTAATCTCTCCCTGTATTGTTCTCTCTCTCTCATTGTTACTCTGAGCTCTCCCTGTATTGTTCCCTCTGTCTCGCTCATTGTTACTCTGATCTCTCCCTGTCATGTTCTCTCTCTCTCTCTCATTGTTAATCTGATCTCTCCATGTATTGTTCCCTCCGTCTTTCTCATTGTTACTCTGATCTCTCCCTGTATTGTTCTCTCTCTCTCTCTCTCTCATTGTTACTCATATCTCTCCCTGTATTGTTCTCTCTCTCTCTCTGATTGTTTCTCTGATCTCTCCCGGTATTGTTTCCTCTCACTCTCTCATTGTTCACCTGATCTGTCTCTGTATTGTTCTCTCTCTCTCATTGTTACTCTGATCTCTCCTAGTATTGTTCTCTGTTTCTCTCTCATTCTTTCTCTGATCTTTCCCTGTATTTTTCTCACTCTCTCTCCTTATTACTCTGATCTCTCCCTGTCATGTTCTCTCTCTCTCATTGTTACTCTGATCTCTCCCAGTATTGTTCCTTTTATCTCTTTCATTGTTACTCTGATCTCTCCATGTATTGTTCTCTCTCTTTCATTGTTACTCTGATCTCTCCCTGTATTGTTCTCTCTCTCTCTCATTGTTCCTCTGATCTCTCCCTGTATTATTCTTTCTTTCTCATTGTTACTCTGATCTCTCCCTGTCTTGTTCTCTCTGTCTGATATTTACTCTGATCTCTCCCTGTATTGTTCTCTCTCTCTCATTGTTACTCTGATCTCTTTCTGTATTGTTCTCTCTCTCTCATTGTTACTCTGATCTTTCCATTTATTGTTCTCTCTCTCTCTCTCTCTACTCTGATCTTTCCATTTATTGTTCTCTCTCTCTCTCTCTCTCTCTAATTGTTACTCTGATCTCTCCCTGTATTGTTCTCTCTCTCTCATTGTTACTCTGATCTCTTGCTGTATTGTTCTCTCTCTCTCATTGTTACTCTGATCTCTCCCTGTATTGTTCTCTCTCTCTCATTGTTACTCTGATCTCTTGCTGTATTGTTCTCTCTCTCTCATTGTTACTCTGATCTCTCCCTGTATTGTTCTCTCTCTCTCCTTGTTACTCTGATCTTTCCCATTTATTGTTCTCTCTCTAACTCTCTAATTGTTACTCTGATCTCTCCCTGTCATGTTATCTCTCTCTCATTGTTACTCTGATCTCTCCCTGATTGATCTCTCTCTCTCTCTCTCTCTCATTGTTACTCTGATCTCTTTCTGTATTGTTCTCTCTCTCTCTCATTGTTACTCTGATCTTTCCATTTATTGTTCTCTCTTTCTCTCTCTCTCTCTCTGATTGTTACTCTGATCTCTCCCTGTATTGTTCTCTCTCTCTTATTGTTACTCTGATCTCTTTCTGTATTGTTCTCTCTCTCTCTCATTGTTACTCTGATCTTTCCATTTATTGTTCTCTCTCTCTCTCTCTCAATTGTTACTCTGATCTCTCACTGTATTGTTCTCTCTCTCTCTCTCTCATTGTTACTCTGATCTCTCCCTGTATTATTCTCTCCCACGTTGTTACTCTGATCTCTCCCTGTATTGTTCTCTCTCTCTCTCTCATTGTTACTCTGATGTCACTCTCTCTCTCTCATTGTTACTCTGATCTCTCCCTGTATTGTTCTCTCTCTCTCATTATTACTCTGATCTCTCCCTGTATTGTTCTCTCTCTCTCTCATTGTTACTCTGATCTCACTCTCTCTCTCTCATTGTTACTCTGATCTCTCACTGTATTGTTCTCTCTCTCTCTCATTGTTACTCTGATCTCTCTCTCTCTCTCTCATTGTTACTCTGATCTCTCTCTCTCTCTCATTGTTACTCTGATCTCTCTCTCTCTCTCTCTCTCATTGCTACTCTGATCTCTCCCTGTATTGTTCCCTCTGTCTCATTGTTACTCTGATCTCTCCCTGTATTGATCTCTCTCTCTCCCTCATTGTTACTCTTATCTCTCCCTGCATTGTTCTATCTCTCTGTCTCTCATTCTTACTCTGATCTCTCCCTGTATTGTTCTCTCTCTCTCTTTCTTATTGTTACTCTGATCTCTCCCTGTATTGTTCTCTCTCTCTCATTCTTACTCTGATCTCTCCCTGTATTGTTCTCTCCCTCACTCATTGTTACTCTGAACTCTCCCTGTATTGTTCTCTCTCTCTCGCATTGTTACTCTGATCTCTCCCTGTATTGTTCTCCCATCTCTCTCATTGTTACTCTGAGTGCTCCCTGTATTGTTCTCTCTCTCTCTCTCATTCTTACTCTGATCTCTCATTGTATTGTTCTCTCTCTCTCTCTCTCATTGTTACTCTGATCTCTCTCTCTCTCTCATTGTTACTCTGATCTCTCTCTCTCTCTCTCTCTCTCATTGCTACTCTGATCTCTCCCTGTATTGTTCCCTCTGTCTCATTGTTACTCTGATCTCTCCCTGTATTGATCTCTCTCTCTCCCTCATTGTTACTCTTATCTCTCCCTGCATTGTTCTATCTCTCTGTCTCTCATTCTTACTCTGATCTCTCCCTGTATTGTTCTCTCTCTCTCTTTCTTATTGTTACTCTGATCTCTCCCTGTATTGTTCTCTCTCTCTCATTCTTA
This sequence comes from Squalus acanthias, assembly GCA_030390025.1. Classification (NCBI taxonomy): domain Eukaryota; kingdom Metazoa; phylum Chordata; class Chondrichthyes; order Squaliformes; family Squalidae; genus Squalus; species Squalus acanthias. The sequence continues at coordinate 27,303,777 of CM059428.1, read as the reverse complement.
CTCTGATCTCTCCCTGTATTGTTCTCTCCCTCACTCATTGTTACTCTGAACTCTCCCTGTATTGTTCTCTCTCTCTCGCATTGTTACTCTGATTGCTCCCTGTATTGTTCTCTCTCTCTCTCTCATTCTTACTCTGATCTCTCATTGTATTGTTCTCTCTCTCTCTCTCTCATTGTTTCTGTGTGATCTCTTCCTGCTGTTTGTGACGTGCCCTGACGCGAGAAGGGGGCAGTCAGTCAGTCATTGAGTCTCTGTCTGTTGTGAGTGTCTCTCGGTGTCAGTCTGGACGTCCTCTTGACTTTAACGATGTGTGCGAGTCGGCGTTTCCCTGTCTCCCTGTCGAGGAGGGAGCGAGGAGCTCCCCGGGCGTGACGAAGGGAAAGGGGACAGTGAAACAAAAAGCAACAGCTCACTCTTGGTTTTTGTTTTAAATGCCATGCTGTTGGTTTAGCACTGCGATGGCGGAGAGAGCTGGGCAGCTGCAAGCCCAAGGAACAGCGGCAGGAGGTGGTTCAGGAGCCGGACCAGCACAGCACTCACCCTGGCTACAGAGCACCCGAGCCCGGGGCACTTGCTAAACCTTCTCCACCCCCTCAGGAAAGGGGTTTGGGGGGTGGGGGGAGGGGACTGAATCGGCTGGGGGTGACTCCGTGTTTCTTTGTTGGGATCTTTCTATTCTTCACACACACGCATACAGACAAGTGTTCTGAGCTCTTTTACCAACGTCTACCAGCCATGGGCAGCTATTGAGAGACCTCGCCGGGTATTTACTCCGTGGAGAAAGGGATTCAAGAGAGAGAGAGAGAAAACTGGGACCATTTTGGGAAGAAAGGGAGCCAGACGTGGAAAGTGGATCAGAAGTTTGCTGGAGGAGGATCCGGGACCGTGTCCAAAGGGCCATTGCAAACCCTTCCTTGACCTCCAAGTCTCCCCCATGGGGGCGAAGCAGAGTAGCCCGGCGACGAACGGTCGGACCCGGGCTTACTCGGGCTCGGATTTGCCCTCCAACACGGCCAGCAGTAACGGGAGCAACCGGTCGGCCGCCGGTTCGAGCGGCTCGGGGCACGGCTCGGGGGCCGGGGCCGGGGTGGCCACAACGCTGGCCAGCAGCCGCTACCACTACGGCCCCTCGCCGCCCGGTGGCCCCAGGTCGATGGCAGCCAGCAGCCGGAACCAGTCGCTCACGATCCCCAACAGCGGAGGCACGTACAGCTCGCAGGAGGAGTCGGAGGGCAGCACCCCGGAGGAGAGCACGGGGGAGCGGCCAGGAGGCCACGGAGCCCCCCGGTTAGTCATCGGATCCCTCCCCGCTCACCTGTCGCCTCACATGTTCGGAGGTAAGACACCCTGGGCTGTTGGCATCAAAGGAGGCGACAGGCTGGTTACCTGTAGGAAGGGGCGAGGGGCAGGGAGCAAACCTGGGTTACCTAGAGAGGTAGAGGGGGCGAGGAGCAGCAAGAGATTGGAGCCGGTCGGTGAGTCTCAAACTAGAAGGCTCCGAGTCCTAAAGCTTGGGTACGATCCCGAGTTCCCATTGATAAAGCGCCCTGAAACAGCTCGGGTCAATTTCACCCACATGTCATTCACACGCGGGCCCCATTCACCTGGTCAAATCTACCAGCGAACGCGGTCTCCACAACCAACGTTACATTAATACCTTCTCTCTCTCTCTCTCTTCCTGTTTTGTTTTTTAAATGAAGCATCTGTCTGAGCGACAGAGAAGTTCCACAGATTAGCGATAACCCCCCGCCGCCTCCTCTCCTCCCCTCCTCCCCCCCCTCTCCCCAAACACACATTTCAGCACTGCTACATGCACAGTGCATGCCCGGTGTTTTAAGCCTGAGCCATCCCTCTCTGATTCTATGTACTGGGGTAAAGCGGTTCTTGACATTAGTGGGATCTGTATTTTCTTTTTGCTCTCGTTCATTTGAGAATGGCACCCAGCCCCCAAGCACCGTGTTCCACAGACACTTTATCATTCCCATCGATTTCAAGGGCAGGGAAACATCATCCACAGAGTGAGCCCCATTACAAATTTGTTCTTTTTATTCTGTCGCACGTCCTGTTTATTTGCATCCATGTTATCAAAACATGTCTTTGTCCCGCTTTGGTTGACTGTGAACAGGTTACAGAGGGAGACTAGACTCTCTTTGTGTTTTCGGGAACCGAAAGCAACAAATGGGGACTTTCACTGCCTACACCCGCACACATCGCTGATTACTCTGTACACTGTGTTGGGCCGAGTATTGGGCCCCGTTTAGATTACAAAGCAACTCCACAGGCTTGGTGTTCAATATTTGTGTAATAACTTCACCCAAACCTAGTTTAGTGAAATAAAAACAGAGAATGTTGTTTAGTGAACTCGCAATATAAACGGTGTGATTATTCAGTTTGACATTATGAAGAACTACACCCAGACAAACCCTCCTGAAATGCGTTTAGGGCGCTCTGATATATCTTAGTGACAAATCTTCAGCTCTGCTGCCCCATAACTTGTTTCTATCTGCCCCTGTTACTCAGAGTGGTGTTGTATAATCAGTGAATCTTTTGTTGCTATAATCTATCCCTTGTGGGAATAAACATACTGCAGACTATTCTCTGGAAGGGTTGCCTGTTTTGAGAATTGACTTACTTTGAACAGCTGCCACGGGTGAAAACGAATGTTTGTTTTAATGAAGTCACCTTGTTGGCTCACTGCCTTCTGACTAACCTTTACCTTCAGGGGTGTGTAATTGTCCTTTACTGAGGGTGAGATTCCCCCATTTTAAGGTATTTTCTCCTTTCCCCCGGGTCATTAGGTCATTCCCAGCTAGAGTTCAGCAGGGTAACGTGCCCAGCCCAGAGTGCAGGAGGGTAACGTGCCCAGCCTAGAGTGCAGGAGGGTAACGTGCCCAGCCTAGAGTGCGGGATGGTAGCGTGCCCAGCCCAGAGTGCAGGAGGGTAACGTGCCCAGCCTAGAGTGCGGGATGGTAGCGTGCCCAGCCCAGAGTGCAGGAGGGTAGCGTGCCCAGCCCAGAGTACAGGAGGGTAGCGTGCCCAGAGTGCAGGATGGTAACGTGCCCAGCCCAGAGTACAGGAGGGTAACATGCCCAGTCCAGAGTGCAGGAGGGTAGCGAGCCCAGCCCAGAGTGCAGGATGGTAACGTGCCCAGCCCAGAGTGCAGGATGGTAACGTGCCCAGCCCAGAGTGCAGGAGGGTAACGTGCCCAGCCCAGAGTGCAGGATGGTAACGTGCCCAGCCCAGAGTGCAGGAGGGTAACGTGCCCAGTCCAGAGTACAGGAGGGTAACGTGCCCAGTCCAGAGTACAGGAGGGTAACGTGCCCAGCCCAGAGTACAGGATGGTAGCATGCCTAGCCCAGAGTGCAGGATGGTAGCGTGCCCAGTCCAGAGTACAGGAGGGTAACGTGCCCAGCCCAGAGTGCAGGAGGGTAACGTGCCCAGCCCAGAGTGCAGGAGGGTAACGTACCCAGCCCAGAGTGCGGGATGGTAGCGTGCCTAGCCCAGAGTGCAGGATGGTAGCGTGCCCAGCCCAGAGTGCGGGATGGTAGCGTGCCTAGCCCAGAGTGCAGGATGGTAGCGTGCCCAGCCCAGAGTGCAGGATGGTAGCGTGCCCAGCCCAGAGTGCGGGATGGCAGCGTGCACAGCCCAGAGTGCAGGATGGTAGCATGCCCAGCCCAGAGTGCAGGATGGTAGCATGCCCAGCCCAGAGTGCAGGATGGTAGCGTGCCCAGCCCAGAGTACAGGATGGTAGTGTGCCCAGGTAACTTGCTTCCAGGCTCTTGCCTGTGTGGATTTGAGAAACTGGCTACTGGGAGATGTGATTCTACATCTAATTGTTATGATGCTTTCTGTGGGGAATTGCATGACCTCCGATCAACACCTCACAGTAGCATATCCGAGATCAATTAAAAAGCAGTTTAGACTATTCCAGGCACCACTGTGTCTCCTTAGGAGGTTGTAGTCCTTGAATGAGTTCTGCTTGTTACATAGCTTTCCATTGTAGTGTCTAAAGTATTTTTGTACTTATTACCTCGCCATCTGATATAGTCAGTGGTTCGGATGAATTAATTGTTTACACATCCACACTACTTTATTTTTTTAATATGCAGATAATTTATAATTGGGTAAGTAGGGTGAACGAGAAATAATACTTTAAGACCTGCTTAAACACATGCTACTGAACTATATCAATTCTGTGATTGTCTGCAACAAAATATTTTTTTCTTTGTGTTTCCCTCTGAATTCCCATTGTTCTCTCTCCTGACATTGAGATGCTCACCCGCTGTAGCCAGGAAGGCGGATGGGCAACTGGTGGCCAGGCTACTGTCACAATACCCTTCTGCCATGTGTTCGGAGGTGGGTGAGGGATGGTGGGTTGGACTGTCTCTCCTGTCAGACTTTCCTCCCTCCCTCCCTCTCTGCAGGGAGGTGTCTGGTCTCCACTCAGCCCTCTTCCCCCTGTGGTGGGTGGTTGTGTTGAGCAGTCCAACATTGAGGGGGTTGAAATTGCGCCAAGCCACTCTGTGCTGCCACACTCTGCTCTAACACACTATGCCAGCGTACACCAAGCATGCAATTCTCTTCACATCTTTTATTATGCTATATGTGTGTGACTGTAATTTTGATGCTTAAATAATGTAATTTTCTTCCAATTATTAAATTGACACCTCTAAATACGGTAGTGTAGTGGTTATGTTACTGAACTAGTAATCTAGAGGCCTGGACTCATAATCCAGATGAATGTGAGTTCAAATCCCACCATGGCAGATTGAATATTTGACTTCAGTTTAGAAACAAATGTGGAAATAAAAAGCGGATATTAGAAAAAAGTGATATGAAGCTGTTGGTTTGTTGTAAAAACTCAACTGGTTCATTAATGCCCTTTAGGGAAGAAAACCTGCTGCCCTTACCCTGGTCTGGCCTACATGTGATTCCAGCCACACCAATGTGGTTGACTCTTAACTGCCCACTGAAGTGGCCTAGCAAGCCACTCATTTTGGCAACTAGGGATGGGCAATAAATACCGACTTTGCCTGCGACACCCACATCTCGGGAATTAATTTTTTTTAAAGTCAATTCGGAATTTCATGTTCGATAAAAAAGAAAGTGTTTAGCTTTTTATTTTGCCAGATGGTGAAAACTGATGTAAGGACATCTGGCTGGTCATTACCTTGCAGGTTCGATGTATTTGCTTGGATTTTAATATACACTGCTGCAGCTGTTTGTCCATTCTCCCATCTATTCATAATTTATTTGCAAAGATACTTTTTACACATTTCACATCTTTGTTTTGCTAATGTAAAGTGTTGCCTGCTCGAAAGGTAGGAATGGATTTATTCAGCTATTATATGCCCAGCTGTCCTCCCCTGAGAGAGGCTATCGGTACAATCCAATACTTCAACCTGTTCAGCTCCTCTCTGCAGAGGTTAGAGAGGAATTATGAACACATTAGTATCTTAGTTTGACTGAGTTTCAGCATCAAACTATTTTAGGCTCTGGTGTAAGGGCAGGGGAATTCCACCACTCTGTTCTAAACTAAGTGGGACTGTTTGATGAGGAAGTTATAGCTCTGCAAGTGATAAGAGAACCTAGTTTAGAAAAAAAGTCTGTGCTTAAAAGGGGCAAAGTCTTCATAAAGAGAGTCTTTTGCGAATCCTTTCTGTTTGGAAGAACGGTAAGGTTGTTTCCATCATATCATTTATAAGTATGCAATGATGTGCTTTGGTCTGCTTTATTTCCGTTGCATCACAGATTCTTTAAACTAACAAAAATAAACTTTGTCGAACACTTTTCGTGAAGGTATATTTTAACAAAGAGCAAAATGATTATCAGTCTCTCTTATCAGCGTTACTGTAACAGATAAATCTTTTCAGGAGTCCAAAGATAATGTGATAGCAAAACGCAATGCTACGTTGTGTCTGCAGTTTTTTAACCCTCCCTGTCCAAAACCAGTATTTTTCATGATGATTAGAAGCCCAAGTTCCCAGTACAATATGCTTGAGTTGATGATACAAAAAGCTGTTGCTTATTTTTTTTAAACTCTCTAACAGCCACAATATAATTGTCATACCCAATAAGAGGATTCTGATTTGAGTTAGGTGACTTTTATATTTTGTCTGTGCATTACAATGTTTCAGATAATTTTCAGATTTGTAACTATTTTGTGACATGAGACTGTCTATTAATATATGGTGACGAATTCTCAATACAAGAAACTATTGTGGCTCTGTACATATTCTGTAATAGTTGTTTGACAGCTGTTGAAAATGAAAATGATAAGAAGCAACCCCTTGTGTACTAACACATGCCCTGCAGCAATTGTATATGGGGTCAGTCACGAGTTGTTGCCAGCTTTCAGTTGGCCTGTCAGCTGGGAAACACTGAATGGAGGCTGGGCACTTCCAAAGGGTTTCCTAGCGGCTTGTTTTTATTCAGTATTCATTCTCGGGATGTGGGCATCACTGGCAAGGCTGGCATTTATTGCCCATCCCTCGGGAAAGGGGTGGTGTTTCATAAGCATCATTGACAGCGGCATGGTTGTAGAGCAGTGAATGCTTGCAAGGGAACAGAAAGGGAGAATATTGAGACTATGATATAGCGGCAATAACAGAGACCTGGGAGGATTAAGAACATAATATTCCTTGCTACAAAGTATTCAGGAAAGATAGGGAAGGAAAAATAGGAGGGAAGAGGTGGCAGCATTAATCAAAGAAACTATTATAGCACTGGTGAGGAATAATGTAGTTGATGTATTTGGTTAGAATTAAGGAACAATAGAGGAGCTCTTGTGGTACTGGGTGTGTACTATAGGCCACCAAATAGTGGGAAGGAGATAGAGGAGCAAAATACAGGCAAATTACAGAAAGATGCAAGAGCTACAGAGTAGTGATAATGGGGGACTTCAATTATCCTAATATAGACTGGGTTAGTAAAAGTGTAAAGGGCAAAGAGGGGGAGGAATTTCTGAAATGTGTACAAGAGATCTTTCTTGATCAGTGTGTTTGCAGCCGAATGCAGAAGGAAGCAGTGCTGAATCTAGTCCTGGGGAATGAAGTGGGGCAAGTGCAGCATGTTTCATTGGGAATATGGAGTCCAATACTTCCCGTTCAGGTCAAGTGTTCCAAAATAATTTTTATCATCTAAACAATTAGACTGACCACCACTAATTCCGCAACACGTTGATCATTTATTTGTTATGATCAATTTTGTTTTACTCTCCTGAAGAAGTGAATATTAACAGACTGTGCAATCACAATGTCAGCACTGCTGTGCTCAGTTCTGACCTCCTGTTATGTCCAGATGCATTTACTTCCAACAGGGGTCAATTGCATTGTGATCAGGGACTGGGGCCCTGATTAATTTGTCCCCTTACTCCCTTCCCCTTCCCCGAACCCGTTAGCTGTAGAACACCTATCATTGCCCCACCTGAGATCAACACACTCAGCATGGGTCATTGGAACGTGGAAACTGGAGCAGGCCATTCATCCCCTTGAACTGGTCCTGCTCTTCAATTAGATAATGGGTCATCTGTATCTTAACTCCATTTACCCACCTTTGTTCCATATCCCTTAATACCCTTGCCTAACAAAAATCTATCAATCACAGTTTTGAAATTTTCAGTTGACCCAATCTCAACAGCTTTTTGGGGGAGAGATTTCCATATTTCCGCTGCCCTTTGTGTGAAGAAGAAGTGCTTTCTGACATCACCCCTGAACTAATTTTAAGGTTATGCCCCCCTTGTTCTGGACTCGCCCCATCAGAGGAGATAGTTTCTCTCCATCTGCCCTATCAAATTCTTTAATCATCTTAAACACCCCAATTAGATCACCCCTTAATCTTCTATACTCAAGGGAATACAAGCCTAGTCTATGCAACTTGTCCTCATAGTTTATCCCTTTTAGCCCTGGTATCATTCTGATCAATCTGCGCTGCACCCCCTCCAAGGCCAATATATCCTGCCTGAGCTAAGGTGCCCAAAACTGAGTGCAGTTCTCGATGGGCCGAATGGCCTCCTTCTGTGCTGTACTATTCTATGATTCTATCGGGTCCAACCAGAGCTTCATAGCAAGGATTTTAATCAAGACAATTAAATGGCAAAACTTTTTCTAACCAATTGGTTTATGCCCCAATGAAAGTGGGAGATATTTAATTTTGAAGGCAGTGTATTTTTACTGTGCACTAGTGCGCTGAGCAGACAGCTACGGCAAGGAAATAAACTGCTCGGGATTAATGTCCAGCTCTGCGAACAATACGGGCGTGTTGTGCTATGTCGTGCTTTGGCTTGCCATTCAGTCGTTGGACTTATTTGAAGCGACTGTCTTGAGAGTAACTTGCTTCGCGATACTGAATGACTGACTCAGTGAGTTGCGGCGAGACTGATTACACTGCAGACAAGAGAGCAAGCGCCTGCCTCCTTGCAGCAGTGAAAACATGCTGGGAGACGTGGGCTCTTCACGTTTTCTGTCGTGACTTGTCTTGGGGTTGCTGCCTTGGTCGTTTCTGCGCATGTCTGTTTCAATGTCCTTCACGAGTTTCAGCTTGCCTGGGAGCGGTTCGTTGGCAGGTGTTTTACATGTTCCTGTGTTTGATGCACTCTTTTGTTCTCTGGGCATGTAGCACAACGCATTTTTAAAAACCCGGGCTGCCTTGTATGGCTGTGTGCTGCGTGTTTAGTATACTTAATGCATCTTGTCAGCTGTCCCAGACACTGTATTAATCTATAGTAGAGTATATAACCCTATGTAAAACATATTAATTAAAATTTAAAATGCGTCTCCCTATAAAAGTGCATCAATACTGTCTGTGCTTTAATATATCAAATTTCAAAAGCTATTGGAATTGCTTCAAAATTTGTATTTTTAAGAACGATATTTATCTTGTTATGGATGGTAGGATTATATAACAAATGATAGGTGTAAGATTAGTGGCTGGGCAATAGTGAGTCGACCATTGGGCTGAAAGTATGTTATTTTTTCCAAGGTCTCTTTAACCTTGTTCAAGTCCGGATTAAGGCCAGAGAGAAACTGTCAACTTCACAAACAGTAGCTCAAGAGGTTGAATTGATAGCAAAAAACAGAATATCCTGGATTGTTGGCTGTGTCCTCATACATTTTTCTCATTTTAAGTTCTGTCCCTCCAGTTTTCTACCCCCTCCCGAAAACATTGACTTATGATGCAGGTCCCCACTGTTACAAATTTCGGGTCTGCACTAGGTATTCTCACCAATTCAACATCAGTGATTTCTTCTTTAAGCGGATCGCATGTCCCTTATGATCAGGAGTTTCCCCTTAACTGGCCAATACTCTAACATGACCTACGGAGGGTAACAATTCACCCCCTTGTGTGTACTGGATACTGTAAACCTGCATGTGCCTTTCTCCTACCTTCCAGAATGCAGACTGATAAGCATGCGAGACAAGGCCAATGAAGTTGGCTTATTTTATGTGTAATATATGAACATAGAGAATACCTTCTTCAGCAAAATTCAATTTAATCTCTCTTTACTCCTCGTAACATCGAAAACAACAAATTGCGCAAACTTGCTTCCTGGCAGCAAATTTAGGAAGGGAGATCTCTCTCTTTGTGTCTATTTCCCTGCCAAGTCTTTGCAGACTGACCTTGTTTCTGCTGAACGGGAAGGCAAAAATATGACCTCTGATCCTCCACAGGTCTTTGTGTCGGGGGATTGCCAAGTTGAGCTGACAATCAAACCTGCTACCAACCTCCAAATGTGAGTCTGCAGGCAACTAACCCCTGCTGTGTGAATGACCCTAGAATGTATTAAGGAACCTCACTGTCTCAACTCACATAGTATATAGGGAACACCTAGCTATATTGGGTTAAATACGTTTTCCCAGATAGCTTGTGTGTAGTGTGCATTTAGCCTCGCATTTACTGAATTGAACTTGATAGCAAATGAATATAAATTATCCAAAATCCTGCTGGGCCAAAAATCTTGAAAATATGATATTCACATTCTCCATGTGTGAGCTGCTAGTGAATGTTAGGTTATTCAACACTGGGGTCATCACAACAAAGTCCAATTCTATCTTCAAGTGAAGTCCACATGCGTGCGCAGGTAACAGGAATTGTTCACTGGTGATCAGGAGTGGGAACCCTGCTGATTTTTCCTTCCTAGTCGGGGTGGGGGTTGTGGTGCGGAGGCAATTGTAGCACTCCCAACTATCACCTCAACCGTCGCCCCAGCCGAGATCAGCTAATTGTATCCGCAGTGTTCCTTGTCTGCATGGTCCCCAGTGGACTGAATTTAATACCTTGAGCCATCATTTTTGTTAAGCTTTATTTATACAATATATATTTTTTGGTTCACTTTGGAACCATTCTCGAAAATGCAAAAATCGAGAAACGCGACAGCCACCTGAATACTTACCATTCAGCATACATCAGAAAACACTGACATTGGCGAGATGTAAGTTAACGGCCTTCCAGATTCCTGAAGGTTACTGAAAAGTTGCCAGTGAGTCTGGGAATCTCTCTCCACCCCTCAAACTATAGCCAGTAGAGTATTCTGTTTCCCTCTGCCTTTGACCTCAGACAAATTAGTAATATATTGTAAGCTGACTCTAATTCTAAACTGATCAGTTTTTAGAGCAAGGCGTCAGACTTGGATCAGTGGGTAGCGCTCTCACCTCTGAGTCAAAAGGTTGTGGGTTCAAGTCCCAGTCCAGAGATTTTAGCACAGAATCTCACTGACACTCCAGTGCAGTACTGAGGGAGTGCGGCACTGTCGGAGGTGCCAGCCTTCAGGTGGACGTAAAAGATCCTGTGGTACTATTCGAAGTAGAGCAGGAGAATTCTCCCGGTGTCCTGGTCAATATTTATCCCTCAACCAACATCACTAAAACAGATTATCTGGTCATTAATCTCATTGCGGTGTGTGGGACCGCACTGTGTGCAAATTGGTTGCCGTATTTCCTACATTATAGTGACGTTTTTTTATTCGTTTATGGGATGTGGGCATCGCTGGCAAGGCCAGCATTCATTGCCCATCCTTAATTACCCTTGAGAAGGTGGTGGTGAGCCACCTTCTTGAACCGCTGCAGTCCGTGTGGTGATGGTACTCCCACAGTGCCGTTAGGGAGGGAGTTCCAGGATTTTGACCCAGCGACGATGAAGGATCAGCGATATACTTCTAAGTCAGGATGGTGTGGGACTTGGAGGGGAACTTGGAGGTGGTGGTGTTCCCATGCGCCTGCTGCCCTTGTCCTTCTAGGTGGAAGAGGTCGTGGGTTTTGGAGGTGCTGCCGAAGAAGCCTTGGCGAGTTGCTGCAGTGCATCTTGTAGATGGTACACACTGCAGCCACGGTACGCCGGTGGTGGAGGGAGTGAATGTTTAAGGTAGTGGATGGGGTGCCAATCAAGTGGGCTGCTTTGTTATGGATGGTGTCGAGCTTCTTGAGTGTTGTTGGAGCTGCACTCATCCAAGCAAGTGGAGAGTATTCCATCACACTCCTTACTTGTGCCTTGTAGATGGTGGAAAGGCTTTGGGGAGTCAGGAGGTGAGACACTCGCTGCAGAATACCTAGCCTCTGACCTGCTCTTGTTGCCACAGTATTTATGTGGCTGGTCCAGTTAAGTTCCTGGTCAATGGTGACCCCCAGGATATTGATGGTGGGGGATTTGGCGATGGTAATGCCGTTGAATGTCAAGGGGCGGTGGTTAGACTCTCGCTTGTTAGAGATAGTCATTGCCTAGCGTGAATGTTACCTGCCACTTATCAGCCCAAGCCTGAACGTCATCCAGGTCTTGTTGCATGCGGGCATGGACTGCTTCATTATCTGAGGAATGTATAAATGGCACTGAACACTGTGTCAGTCATCAGCGAACATCCCCATTTCTGACCTTATTTTGGAGGGAAGGTCATTGATGAAGCAGCTGAAGATGGTTGGGCCTAGGACTCTGCTCTGAGGAACTCCTGCAGTGATGTCCTGGGGCTGTGATGATTGACCTTCAACCACCACAACCATCTTCCTTTGTGCTAGGTATGACTCCAGCCAGTGGAGAGTTTTCCCCCTGATTCCCATTTTTCTAGGGCTCCTTGATGCCACACTTGGTCAAATGCTGCCTTGATGTCAAGGGCAGTCACTCTCACCTCATCTCTGGAATTCAGCTCCTTTGTCCATGTTTGGACCAAGACTGTAATGAGGTCGGGAGCCAATCATCCACTCGGCACTTCTGGCTGAAGATGGTTGCAAATGTTTCAGCCTTGTCTTTTGCACTCACGTGCTGGGCTCCACCACCATTTGAGAATGGGGATATTCATGGAGCCTCCTCCTCCCGTTAGTTGCTTAATGGTCCCCCACCATTCACGACTGCAGAGCTTTGATCTGATCCATTGATTGTGGGATTGCTTAGCCCTGTCTATAGCATGCTGCTTCCGCTTTTTAGCATACATGTAGTCCTGTGTTGCAGCTTCCCACCTCATTTTTAGGTACGCCTGGTGCTGCTCTTCTACACTCCAGGGTTGGTCCCTTGATGGTAATGGTAGAGTGAGGGGTATGCCAGGCCATGAGGTTACAGATTGTGGTGGAATACAATTCTGCTGCTGGTGATGGCCCACAGATGCCCAGTTTTGAGCTGCTCTGAATCTATCCCTTTAGCATGGTGGTAGTGCCACACAACACGATGATAGGTGTCCTCAGTGTGAAGACGGGACTTCATCTCCACAATGCATCTGTGACAGGTAGATTTGTGAGGACGAGGTCAAGTAGGTTTTGCCCTCGTGTTGGTTCTCTCACCACCTGTCGCAGACCCAGACTGGCAGCTATGTCCTTCAGGGCTCGGTCAATGCTACCGAGCCACTCTTGGTGATCGAGACATTGAAGTCCCCCACCCAGAGTACAACACAGGACTGCTTGTACTCTCAGTGCTTCTTCCAAGTGCTATTCAACATGGAGGAGTATTGATTCATCAGCTGAGGGAGGGCAGTAGATGGTAATCAGCAAGAGGTTTCCTTGCCCATGCTTGACCTTCATGGGGTCCGGAGTCAATCTTGAGGACTCCCTTCCCGACTGTATACCACTGTGCCGCCACCCCTGATGGGTCTGTCCTGCTGAAAGGTATGATTCTGTGAGTATGACTATGTCAGGCTGCAGCTCTCCCAATTTTGGCACAAGTCCCCAGATGTTGGTTGACTGGGCTGGGTGTGCCGTTGCCGTGTCCATAGCCGGTGCCAAGGTCGATGCCGGGTGGTCCGTCTGGTTTTATTCTTCGGTTTGTTACAACAATTGAGTGGCTTGCTAGGCCATTTCAGAGGGCAGTTAAGAGTCACATATAGGCCAGACCAGGTAAGGACAGCAATTTCCTTCCCTACAGGACATTAGTGAAACAGATGGGTTTTTAACGACAATCCGATAGTTTCATGGTTATCCAGATTTATTTAATTGAATTTAAATTCCCCAGCTGCCGTGGTGGGATTTGAATTTATGTCTCTGGATTACTAGCCCAGTGACATTACCACTGTGCTACCATTCCCTCTACACTTCAATAAAATACTTCATTGGCTGTAAAGTGCTTTGGGATGTCCTAAGGTCATGAAAGGTGCTATATAAATTCAACTTCTTTGGGCTAAAAATTCGTGGGGTTGGCGCCACCCGTTACTGCCAGATTCAGAGGGGGGGAAATGGTGGCCGCCGCACTATCGCCCATGGCCGGCGGGTCCTGTGGCGGCCGCCATTTTCGGCAGGTTGGCAGTGCTGCCGTTGCCTGCGCTTGCCGAAATTATTGTAATGAGTCGGCGTGCAACGCCGAGATGATGCCCGCTCATCCATTTTGGATTTTGCCGCTCCTGTTGCTGCCCTCTCTAAAGCACGCCAGTGCGGGCGGCCGCTAACAGCGTTTCAGGCCATGAGGAGTCTGGCAGGACTTGGCAGATTGTACACGAGGATGGAGGCTTAGAAGCAGGAAAACAACTCAGATGCATGCCGGAACTTCAAACGCTTCCTTTGCCAAGGTTCTTCTTTAATACTTTCATTTTTTGCCCATCGTGGGGGGGTGGGGGGGCAGTTGCATTTTCTGGTGGCTTTCCGGGAGGCCTACAGTGTTAATGGGTCAGTAAATCAATGGGTGTAACCTTGTGGAACAAGTTTTTAGCTCAGAACTGAACACCTATACAAACCTGTCAGTGAGATTCTGTGCTAAAATCTCTGGAGTGGGACTTGAACCCACAACCTTCTGACTCAGAGGTGAGAGTGCTACCCACTGATCCAAGTCTGACGCCTTGCTCTAAAAACTGATCAGTTTAGAATTAGAGTCAGCTTACAATATATTACTAATTTGTCTGAGGTCAAAGGCTGAGGGAAACAGAATACTCTACTGGCTACAGTTTGAAAATAACAAATTCCTAAAGAGCATCAGATTGGCTTGTACTCTATTGCAACGTTTGAAGAACATCTCTGATAAGATCTCTTTTATCTTTATGATAGCGTCACCAGAACGTCAACCCTAGCAAATCGGGACTCAATTGCTTAAGATTTTAAGGAATTATAATTAATTTATTCAAAATTCCATAACCAATTATTGATCAAATAATTATTTTGTGTCGAGTATGCAAGACCCACTAAAAGCTGGCACGATTACTACACATTTAAACACTTTCAAGAGTGACCATTGGGGAAAGATTAGTGTTACAGAGAACGCAGATGCATTCATTTCATGAACTATTAAAAAATCAACAAATATCGGCTGGCGGGTAATACTTTTGCAGCAAGTGCGACAACTATTCCGTACATGGCCTACAGGTTCTCTCCTTTCTTCCCCGTTCCCCTTCACTGCAAGCGGGAGACCGATGCGATCTTCGGCCTCCTGCTGAGCTCAGTGCTGGAAAGAGCGCGTGACACCACAAAATCAACGCTACGCTGACGTTAATTAGCAGGCAGCACCAAAATACCGGTGCTGCCTGCGCTCTCTCGGCGGGCAGCGTTAACCTTGGCCGGCGGTGTTACCGGCAGGTTTCCAGCGTTCTCGAGTTTTTAGCCCTTTCGTTCTATTTAACTGTGTCCTCTCAAGTTTGTAAATAACGGATGCATTATGGAGACTCATGGGATGGCATTCATAATCCCACAAGAGGCTTATCTGATAATTATGAGGAACAAACACATGATTAAATTATGGTCAGTGCCTTGATTGACATGTATTCCATGTGTTCTGTTTATACCGTGCACCTCATAATTCAATAATTAGTAGGGATGTAGTGGTTGTGTTTCTGTGATACACCAAAGATGGGTTTAATGGTGCGACTATATATTCCTTTCTGGAGTGCTTGGGATGCAACTGGAGGCAGTGCTTTTGAGTTTATTTTTATGGATTTAGACTGTTTATACACCTTGAACATTCTCTTGATCCATTGCATGATGTCAGTTTAGAATGCTTGCACTCTGAATGTTCTTTTAGTCCATTGTCTGTTTGGAATCTTCAAACTGAGAGGTTTTCTTAAACTGCTAACTTGAATTCAGACTGACCAGCGTTCATGTAGCAGCTCCAAGTGTTAGGTTGCTAAGCCCATCTCTTTAGTCTTGGGGGCAGAATCGTCTGCTGCCTTGGTAAGGGAGCTGGATTCAGTAGTGCGAACGCTGGGAGCTGGCTCAGGAGCACACTTCCCTCAGAATTCAAATCAAATGAGCAATAGTGGAGATGTGGCTTCAGTATACTGTTGTGCAATTTGGGTTTAGAACTTCTCTCACTCAAAACATGATCTCTGAAACAAATTTTCTAAGGAAAAATAGGTAAATTGATGCCATCTCAGTGACCTATGAAAGCTATCAGGAAATGACACAAGTTACAGAGCAACATGAATTTGGGTATAACCAAATATTAAAATACCAGTTGATATAATATGGTGTATACACCAGTACTGTGTACAGATCTTCATGCCCTGCACGCACATGCAGTTGACTGATGGGCCATTCAGTAGATCTTGTAGGTTGTACAGTAATTTACATTCTATACTTTGAATGCATGTTTAAAGCCACTTATTTGGACAGTGCTGTTGCACACTGTCCCATTCATTCCATTCTCGATCACACAAAGTAACCAACAAATCCAAACTGAAATTGTGTAAAGGTTCAAAGCATTATTTTTTAAGTCAGCAAACAGCCTGTAGCTATATTTTGGGGACATATCGATGAAATGACGAAGGAGCTATTTTAGCTGTACGAGTGTTTTTATCCTGACTCAATTGAGGCCAGTTGACCACTTGACCAGTTTTAGTCACAAACCATCTTTTCTTGAGTGATCTGGTCCATTGAAATCCCATGTTGTCCTTGCATGTGCTTCCATTGAACTCCGAGCATTAACATTGGATGGCAGGGTCTGTTACCTGTATCCACTGAAATGCAAGTACATCTCTAGCCACGTGCTGGTGAGTATAGGAAGAGTAAGATAAAGCAGGTTAATGCATGGCTGGATAAATGGTGCAGGACGGAGGGCTTCAGATTGTTGAGGCATTGGGGCCAGTTCTGGAGCAGGAGGCACTTGTACAAGATGGATGGGTTGCACCTCAATACGGCTGGAAACAATGTCCTTGCACGGATGTTAACTAGTGCTGTGAGGGTGGGTTTAAACTAATTTGGCAGGGGAGGATTAGCAGAATGAAGCATTAGAAAGGAGATACAAGGTGCACAGAGGACTGGGAGATACATACAGCATTAGAATAAAGAGTAGTTCAGAAATAGGAGGGATCAGACAGGGGGGAAATGCAAGGCAGACTAGGATGGGTTTAGAGTGCATGTGCGTAAATGCACAGAGCATGGTAATTAAGGTTGGTGATCTGAAGGCACAAATTGCCACATGAGATTATGATGTAGTGTCAATAATGGAGACCTGGCTCAAAGAAGGGGAGGATTGGGAATATAATATTCCTGGCTACAAAGTATTCAGGAAAGATAGGGAAGGAAAGAAAGGAGGGGGGTGGCAGTATTGATCAAAGATACAGTTACAGCACTGGAAAGGGATGATGTACATGAGAGTTTAAAGACAGAATCTATTTGGTTAGAAACAAGGAACAGTAGAGGAGCTATTGCGCTGCTGAGTCTATACTATATAGGCCACCAAATAGTGGGAAGGACATAGAGGAGCAAATTTCTGGAAGATGCAAGAACTATAGAGTAGTGATAATGGGGGACTTCAATTATCCTAATATAGACTGGGATAGTCACAGTGTAAAGGGAAAGAGGAGGAGCAATTCCTGAAATGTTTCCAGCCCAAAGTGGAGAGTGCTGAATCAAGTTCTGGGGAATGAAGTGGGGCAAGTGGAGCAATTTCAGTGGGGGGAGCATTTGGGAAACAGTGATCACAATATCATTAGGTTTAGAGCAGTTATGTAAAAGGACAAGGAACAATCAAACGTGAAGATACTCAATTAGTGGAAGGCTAATTTCAGTGAGTTGAATGGGGATCTGGCTGAGGTGGATTGGAATCAAAGATTGGCAGCTAAAACAGTAAATGAGCAATGGGAGGCCTTCAAAGAGGAGATAGCTCGGGCACAGACTAGGCATATTACAATGAGGGGGGAAAAGAAGGGCATCCAAAACTCGAGATCCCTGGATGACTAAAGATAAAGAGATTAAAGTGAAACAGAAAAAGGATGCTTATAAATGTCAGGCTCGTAATACAGTAGAGAACCAAGATGAATATAGGAAGTACAGAGGAGAACTGAAAAAGGAAATAAGAAGGGCAAAGCGAGTGTATGAGAATAGATTAGTGGGTAACAAAAGAGAACCCAAAAGTCTTTTTATAAACATATAAATAGTAAAAGGGTAGTCAGAGGAAGGGTGGGGCCGATTTGGAAATAAAAAGGCGATCTTCTTATGGAGGCAGAGGGCATGGCCGAGGTACTAAATGAGTACTTTGCATATGTATTCACCAGAGAAGTGGATGCTGCCAATGTCACAGTAAATGAGGAGGTATTATAGAAATTAGATAGGATAAAGAGGAGATACTTAAAAGGTTGGCAACGCTCAAAGTAGAAAAGTCACCCAGTCTGGATGGGTTACCTGCTAGTTTGCTGAGGGAAGTATGGGTGGAGATAACAGAGGCTCTGGCCACAATTTTCCAATCCTCCTTAGATATGGGAGTGGTGCCAGAGGACTGGAGGACTGTAAATGTTACAGCCCTGTTCAAAAAAGGGGAGAGGGATAAACCTGGCAACTACAGGCCAGTCAGCCTAATATCATTGGTAGGGAAACTTTTAGACAATAAACCAAGACAAAATTAATTGTCACTTGGAAGAATATGGGTTAATAAATCACAGCCAGCTTGTATTTGTTAAAGGCAAATCATGTTTGACTAACTTGATTGAGTTCTTTGATGAAGTAATGGAAAGGGTTGATAAGGTAGTGTGGTTGATGCCGTTTTGATAAAGTGCCACATAATAGACTTATTAGCAAAATTGAAGCCCATGGGATCAAAGGGGCAGTGGCAACGTGGATCCAAAATTGGCTAAAGGACAGAAAGCAGAGAGTAGTGGTGAACGATTGTTTTTCAGACTGGAGGGAAGTGTACAGTGGTATCCCCCAGGGGTCCATATTGGAGATGACATGAAACTCAGAAAAGGAGGTGGATAGTAACAGACTTCAGGAGGACATATTCAGACCGATGAAATGGGCAGACACATGGCAGATGAAATTTAATGCAGTTAAGTATGAATTGATGTATTTTGGTAGGAAGAATGAGAAGCAATATGAATGAAATGGTACAATTTTAAAGGGGGTGCAGAAACAGAGAGATCTGGGGGTGTAGGTACACAAATCTTTGAAGGTGGCAGGACAAGTTGATAAGGCTGTGAAAAACATATGGGATCCTTGGCTTGAGAAACTGAGGCATAGAGTACAAAAGCAAGGAAGTTATGCTAAACTTTATAAATCACTGGTTAGGCCCCAGCTGGAGTATTCTGTCGAATTCTGGGCACCATGCTTTAGAGAGGGTGCAAAGGAGATTTACTAGAATGGTACCAGGGATGTGGGGACTTCAGTTACTTGGAGAGTCTAGAGAAGCTGGGGTTGTTCTCCTTAGAGTAGAGAAGGTTAAGAGAAGATTTAATAGAGGTGTTGAAAATCATTAAGGGTTTTGATAGAATAAATAAGGAGAAGGGTCGGTAACCAGAGGACACAGATTTAAGGTAATTGGCAAAAGAACCAGAGGCGAGGTGAGGAGAATTTTTTTACGCAGTGAGTTATGATCTGGAATGCACTGCCTGAAAGGGCGGTGGAAACAGATTCAATAATAACTTTCAAAAGGAAATTGGATAAATACTTGAAGGTGAAAAATTTGCAGGGCTCTGGGGAAAGGGCAGGGGAGTGGGACTAATTGGATCGCTCTTTCAAAGAGCTGGCACAGGCATGATGGGCCGAACGGCCTCCTTCTGTGCTGTATCATTCTAGGATTCTATGAATTGCATGGATGTGTATTTGTTTAAAACACACAGTGCAGTGCAAGCCAAAATTTAGGCAAATACTTTCTGCAGTATTATTTATTGAGCCATAGATTTGTGCCATTGTAAGAAGGGTCAATTTGGCAGCTGAATAAACAGGATCTTTATGGGCAGCATAGGAGAGGCTGCAACTGCAACTTACTGCTGAAGATTGGCCGCCGCTTTTCCAACCTTACAATAATGACTACATTTCAAAAGTACGTCACTGGTTGTAAAATGCTTCGGGACGTCCTGAGGTTGTGAAATATGCTATATAAATGCAAGTTTGTTCATTCTTCTTTCTTGACCTCTGTACTTTGACACTGAGGTCTGCTTCCTTCGAATCGAAATCGGCTCGCAACAAAATTCCTTTCTGACCTCCGTAGCGCTGACTGCATCCCGCAACATGCACAGATCATGCGATCCTTTCAAGTTGACTTTGAATTTGCTGTCACTAATGCTCTAGTTTCAAGAGTGCTCGTCGTTTCAGCAACATCTTGATGGAAAATTCACAAGAAAAACAGAATAAGATCCACTTCTTAAATTCCGCTTTCTGTTCCAGTGCACATTTCTGTGTGAATAATGTAAAAGCTAAAAAAAACGAACTGTCGCAATCGTCTGCATGTCTGGTTTGAAACGTATGTGGGAAGTAAAAGTCATCTTAGACTAGTAGAAATCGAATGACCTCTACGTAGAAACTATTTTAAGCCAAGCTAGCACCTGACTGGATGTTGTGCTTGTGATGGGATGACCTCTATCTCAGTCACTGTAACCAGTTCTATATACCGAGGATGGATTTTCTTCTCCATTTCCGTGATTTCTCCCCTCTAATTACGGACTCGAGTTGTTCCCTAGCCACCGATTCCATTCCCCTCCCTGACCATTGTCTCAGGCTGAACCAGACTCGGCGTCTGATTTGACCCTGAGCTGCACTTCAGACCCCATAGCCTCTCCATCACCAAGACCGCTTACTTCCACCTCCGTAATATCGCTTGTCTCCTGTCTGAACTCCTCTGTTGCTGAAAATCCCATCCATGCTTCTGTTACCCCCAGACTCGATTATTCCAACGCTCTCCTGGCCGACCTCCCACCTTCCATCCTCCGTAAACTCCAGCTCATCCAAAAGTCTGCTGCCATATCTTAACTCGCACCAAGTCCCGTTCACCCATCACTCCTGTGCTCGCTGACTTACATTGGCTCTCGGTCCGGCAACTCCTTGATTTTAAAATTCTCATTCTTGTGTTCAGATCCCTCCATGGCCTCACCCTTCCTTATCTCTCTAACCTCCCCCAGCCCTACCACCCACCGAGAACTCTATGTTCCTGCAACTTTGGCCTCTTGTGCATCCCCAATTTCCTTCGCCCCATCATTGGCAGCTGTGCTTTCAGCTGTCTAGGCCCTTAGCTCTGGAATTCTCTCCCTAAACCGCTCCACCTTCTAACTCTCGCTCCTCCTTTTAAGAGTCTGCTTGAAGCTATGCCGTTCACCTGTCCTAATGCCTCCTCCTTTGGCTCGTTGTCGATTTTTGTCTGATTACGCTCCAATGAAGTGCCTTGGGATGTTTTACTACGTTAAAGGCGCTATATAAATAAAGTTGTTGTTGTTGATTATAACTTCACATGTGCTGACTGCCCTTCATTACCTCTCGCAAGCGGCCATTCATCATGTATCAATAGAGGATTTTTGGTAGGCCATTTGACCATGTGGTGCATTGCAGCCATGCCTGAATCTGTCTGCACATGTACTTTCCAACAAAGAGTTTCTGGATAGCAATTGGAAATAGGAAATCTAGTCTGATGTGTTCCTCCTCCTTTTCCCTCCCCCTCTCTCCTTTTCCCCTCCGCCTCTCCTTCTCCCCTCCCCCGTTCTCCTTTTCCCCTCCCCCGCTCTCCTTTTCCCCTCCCCCGCTCTCCTTTTCCCCTCCCCCGCTCTCCTTTTCCCCTCCCCCGCTCTCCTTTTCCCCTCCCCCTCTCCTTCTCCCCTCCCCTCTCTCCTCCCCTCCCCTCTCTCCTTCTCCCCTCCCCTCTCTCCTTTTCCCCTCCCCCTCTCCTTTTCCCCTCCCCCTCTCCTTCTCCCCTCCCCTCTCTCCTTTTCCTCTCCCCCTCTCCTTCTCCCCTCCCCGCTCTCCTTTTCCCCTCCCCCGCTCTCCTTTTCCCCTCCCCCTCTCCTTCTCCCCTCCCCTCTCTCCTTTTCCTCTCCCCCTCTCTCCTTCTCCCCTCCCCTCTCTCCTTTTCCCCTCCCCCTCTCTCCTTTTCCCCTCCCCCGCTCTCCTTTTCCCCTCCCCCGCTCTCCTTTTCCTCTCCCCCGCTCTCCTTTTCCCCTCCCCCTCTCCTTCTCCCCTCCCCTCTCTCCTTTTCTTCTCCCCCTCTCTCCTTCTCCCCTCCCCTCTCTCCTTTCCCCCTCCCCTCTCTCCTTTTCCTCTCCCCCTCTCTCCTTCTCCCCTCCCCTCTCTCCTTTCCCCTCCCCTCTCTCCTTTTCCTCTCCCCTGCTCTCCTTTTCCTCTCCCCCTCTCCTTTTCCCCTCCCCCGCTCTCCTTTTCCCCTCCCCGCTCTCCTTTTCCCCTCCCCCTCTCTCCTTTTCCCCTCCCCGCTCTCCTTTTCCCCTCCCCCTCTCTCCTTTTCCCCTCCCCCTCTCTCCTTTTCCTCTCCCCCTTCCCTGAACTAAAGTTAGTTTTCAACTGAAATGGACGTGCATTTTAAAACACTAGTGCATACACAACAGCACTCTTTGTATTGTGTTGCTAGAGGGGGCCCCACTGAGGAAACTTTTTACTTTGGAGAGAATTGATAGAACGGCACTTCTTAAGAAACTGCTGTGTTCATGTAGAAAACCCCCATGTGTTGACAAGCAAATGTTGTGTACAAGTCCAAACAAAGGCGACTGCTGTCATTTGCTGTTTTACACTCTCTTCATTCAATTCGTCAGAAATATTAGTGACATTATGATTGAACAGGGAGAGAGACCAGCCAAGCATTGTGTGCTGTAGATATCATCTATGAGATTGATTACTATCTACAAAATCTCTTCTGCATGTCTATGCGAACACGTACAGGACATGTTATTGCACCATTTTAATAAAAGATCTCTCAGATCTGGGCACAAATTCCAAGCTGCCCTCTTTTGCTAGATATATATTGGGATATAAGGTGGAATCTTAACGCAGTGTAAAAAAACTCTGATTTGGTGAATATGTTTTGCGTTGTTTTGAGGCTCTGTTAATGCAGCTGATCTCCCAACAGGTGAGGGCATTTCAAGAAGTCTATCGGTAGGTTTTAAGTCTCACCATCGCTAATATTGTTTCACCGACAGACCCTTGCACTTTAGATTTACTGGGCTGGAATTTTAATGGCACAAAGTATTGCGAGCAATGTTACATTTTAACTAGAACTTGCTTTTTATAATCAACATTTTACCTCATTAACCCCTTTTGCAGACTGCGGGACTTAAGTAATTTTGAGAGAAGCAATTAAAAGAATGAAGAAAGCGTAACATTTTCCAGAATTCCGGATAATGTATTGGCCAGACAGAGTTCACAAGAGACATACATTTTTTTCTTTGTAAATTTCTATTTCTCCAGCTGTCCTTGAACCTCCTTTTGGCTGTCTAGTTCAAAGCTATGGAAAATGACCTGTCCCCAGGAGCTCTCCAGTAATGACCAGGAGCCAGTCTTTGGCTCAATGGTAGCATTCCTCTGAGTCAGGAGGTGTAGGGTTCGAATCCCACTCCAGACAGTCCCAGCGAGTGGAGCTCCGGCTGTGAGTTCTGGGTTGACATCCAGCGGGATACTCATGTCCGGTGGGTGTGGGAGGCCCCCCCCACTCATCGTATGGGTTCTAGCATCCCATAATAACCTCCCGCCGAATCATAGAATCACAGAAAGTTACAGCACGGAAGGAGGCCATTTCGACCCATCGTGTCCATGCCAGCCAATAAAGAGCTATCCAGCCTAATCCCACATCCCAGCTCTTGGTCCGTAGTCCTGCAGGTTAGAGAATCCCAACTGCACATCCAAGTACTTTTTAAATGTGGTTAGGGTTTCTGCCTCTACCACCCTTTCAGGCAGTGAGTTCCAGACCCCCACAACCCACTGGGTGAAGAAATTTCCCCTCAAATCCCCTCTAAACCTTCCACCAATTACTTTAAATCTATGCCCCCTGGTTTTTGACCCCTCTGCTAAGGGAAATAGGACCTTTCTATCCACTTTATCTAGGCCCCTCATAATTTTATACACCTCAATAAGGTCTCCCTTCAGCCTCCACTGTTCCAAGGAAAACAAACCCAGCCTATCCAATCTTTCCTCAAAGCTAAGATTCTCTACTCCCGGCAACATCCTTGTAAATCTCCTCTGTACCCTCTCTAGTGCAATCACATCTTTCCTGTAATGTGGTGACCAGAACTGCACGCAGTACTCTAGCTGAGGCCTAACTAGCGTTTTATACAGTTGAAGCATAACTCCCCTGCTCTTGTATTCTATGCCACAGCTAATAAAGGCAAGCATTCTGTATGCCTTCTTAACCACCTTATCTACCTGGCCTGCTACCTTCAGGGATCTGTGGACATGCACTCCAAGGTCCCTTTGTTCCTCTACGCTACTCAGTGTCCTACTATTTAACGTGTATTCCCTTTCCTTGTTAGCCCTCCCCAAATGCATTACCTCACACTTCTCCGGATTGAATTCCATTTGCCACTGTCCTGCCCATCTGGCCAATTTATTGATATCTTCCTGCAGTCTACAGCTTCCTTCTTCAGTATCAACCACACAGCCAATTTTAGTATCATCTGCAAACTTCTTAATCATACCCCCTATATTCAAGTCAAGATCTTGATATATACCACAAAAAGCAAGGGACCTAGTACTGAGCCCTGCGGAACCCCACTGGAAACAGCCTTCCAGTCACAAAAACATCCATCAACCATTACCCTCTGCTTCCTGCCTCCGAGCCAGTTTTGAATCCAACTTGACACTGCCCTGGATCCCATGGGCTTTTAACTTCGTGACCAGTCTGCCATGTGAAACCTTATCAAAAGCCTTGCTAAAGTCCATATACACTACATCAAATGCACTACCCTCATCTACCCTCCTTGTTACCTTCTCAAAAAATTCAATCAAGTTTGTCAGACACGACCTTCCCTTAACAAATCCGTGCTGACTATCCTTGATTAATCTGTGTCTTTCTAAATGAAGATTTATCCTGTCCTTCAGAATTCTTTCCAATAATTTTCCCATCACCGAGGTTAGGCTGACTGGCCTGTAATTACTTGGTCTATCCTTTTCTCCCTTTTTAAACAAGGGTACCACGTTAGCAGTCCTCCAGTCCTCCGGCACCACACCTGAAGCCAGAGAGGATTGGAAAATGATGGTCAGGGCCTCTGCTATTTCCTCTTTTGCTTTGCTTAACAGCCTGGGATACATTTCATCCGGGCCTGGAGATTTATCCACTTTTAAAGCTGCTAAACCCCTTAATACTTCCTCTCTCACTATGTTTATTTCATCTAATATTTCACACTCCTCCTCCCTGATAGCAATGTCTGCTTCGCCCCTCTCCTTTGTGAAAACAGGCGCAAAGTATTCATTAAGAACCCTACCGACGTCTCCCGCCTCCACACACAGATTACCCGAATAGGACCAACCACCCTATCGGCTTTGATAAAAATGGTTACAGCCATGGAAGGAGCGTTCACATCATAACCTGTCAGACTATTAATCAGCCTGTAAATCCTTCCACTACTTCACACTATTCTCCAAGGGAAGAAGGTGAAGGTACGAAAACAACAACAACACCACCCTGTCAGACTGTTAATCAGCCTGTAAATCCTTCTACTACTTCACACTATTCTCCAAGGGAAGAAGGTGTAGATAGGAAAACAACAACCAGCTGACTAATAGAAGGTGAAAATGACCCCAGTTTTGTTTGTTCCTCTGGGAAACCAGTGGTTTCTGGCTTTGGTGCTTCACTCTGATAGTACAACTGAGACTGTGAACTCAATGAACTTGCCCCATATCTCTTTATTGCCTGCCAAATGTTTTGTATTATTCAGACATTCTATTGGCCTATTGAACTCTTTTTAAAGCCCAGTACTTTAATTCCTATGGGCAATCTGTATTGTACCCTAACTATAAAGGTCAGTGTGGAATCTATTTCAAGATCGACTGGCACAAGATGGGAAGGAAGGGCAGCATCAAGCCTTTCTTCCCAGCCTTGCAGACGAACAGCACTCCTTGAAACTCCATGTGCTCTGCCCACCAGCCGAGCTGAGAATTCACCCAGCTGGGATGAGCTGGTCTGAGTGACTGGAACTCAAACTCTCACCTTTCTGATCGGCAGTGCTGAGTGGGCTGACTGAACACCATCAGCTGGTCTCTCAGCTTCTGTCAGGAAGCCGACCTATGGAATGCAGATCCTGTCACTCATGCTTTGAAAACAAGCTGAGGGACTTTGGCTAGACTACAATGCAACTGTTATGACAAGCAGTGGATCAGGCAAGAGTTTTTCCTTTTTCTGCTCATTCCTTGTAGTTTTGACTACAGTTAGGCTCCACCCTTCCTTTTAGTTCAATTGCTAGCTCCCAGATATCTTTATGAATGAGAATGCCAGCTTGGTAGTTTCATTGTCTTCACCATTACTTCCAGGCCCATTCCAGTTGCTGATCTTCTACCCTCCCTTTCGGATTAGTGGGATTGATAACTGACTGTCTATCTCGGCCCCTTTTAGATCGGTAGTATTGATCGCTGTGTATAAAGCAAAGTACAAACGGCGGTGGTCTGGTTTGTATTTGTCTCTCTGTGTTTCTACTACGGTTGGCTGGTATCAGGAGACAGTAATTAAAACTCTTAGCAATTTCCCTCAAATTTACAGCAACCTTTAATTACAGTCTGGGTCTTATTAACCAAATCAAAGTTGACCCATCTAAAATCACAGTTGAAAATCTGATAAAGGCTGCAGTGCTTTAGTAGATTTACACTCTGATCTGTTTTTTTAAATTAATTTGAGGGCACAGGATGATTTAATTATTGTGAAGTGACGGCTGATTTCAATAAAGATCAGTACTTTGCATAATTGGTCTCCCAGGTTTTAATTTGCTGTCTTTAAGTAAACAAATCTTTTTCTTTCAAAGTGGTGATTATTTAATAACGCATAATTTGGGCAATTAGGTAGAATTCATATTATGCATAACTGCATAAAAAATCTCTGTGGTTCATTTCAAAATCTTGGGGCCATAAATATAAGATAGTTATTAATAAATCCAATAAGGAAGTCAGAAGAAACGTCTGTACCCAGAGAGTGGTGAGAATGTGGAACTTGCTATTACATGGAGTGGTTGAGGCAAAGAGCATAGATGCATTTAAGGGGAAGCTAGATAAACACATGAGGGAGAAAGGACTGGAAGGATATGTTAATGGGGCGAAATGAAGTTGGGTGGGAGGAAGCTCATGTGGAGCAGAAACACCGGCACAGGCCTGTTGGGCCAAATAACCTGTTTCTGTGCTGTAAATTTGATGTAATTCTAGTTTTTTTTTTTGCTGGCTAGCACCAATGTGAGCTGACTGCTTGAAAGAGTACTCAATGCACAGATTCAATGCCAGGAATCCCAGAGAAGAGCTTGAGTCCCACCATCCAGTAGTGCAGTGCATTAGTGAGACAGTAAGCTGCATCACAGCCGGATCTGTCCTGCTTAGACATTCCCCGTCCCGTCTCAGTATCTTGCTCACTTAAATAATAAATACTTGCATTTCCATGTTACCTCATCGTGTCAAGATGTCTCAAAGCCTTACACACAATTAATTACTTTATGAAGTTCAGCTTTATGACTGTTGCTGAAGTAAACTTGCTCCCCATTACCAGGAAAGATATCTTCCACGCACTTCGTTATTGCAAATTTTATTTACACTAAAGCTCTGTGCCTGCTGTGCTGTCACAGCATGGTATCTAGTATATGGCAAAGACAGGAGGACAATCCCTTTTGCTCGAGACTGGATTAATTGGGTACTGGAACTGAATATTGTATATAATGTGCAGATGGACCAAAGTGAATGAACAACTCCATGGGGACAGTAGCAGAAAGGAAATATAGGGTCCTGGATATAATTTTTTGGGGATCTTTGTTTCAACTGAAATGCATAATGGGATTTAGCTGTTTTTTTTGGGAGCCAATGAATGTCCAAATTACATAGAATTACACAGATTATACAGCACAAAAATAGGCCATTTGGCCCAACCAGTCCATGCCGGCGTTTATGCTCCACTCGAGCCTCCTCCCATCCTTCCTCATCTAACTCTATCAGCATAACCCTCTATTCCCTTCTCTCTCATATGCTTATCCAGCCTCCCCTTAAATGCTATTCACCTCAACCACTCCCTGTGGTAGCGAGTTCCACATTCTCACCACTCTCAGGGTAAAGAAGTTTCTTCTGAATTCCCTATTGGATTTCTTGGTGACTATCTTATGTTGATGGCCTCTAGTTTTGCTCTTCCCCACAGGTGAAAACACTCACTCTGTATCCACTCTATCAAAAACTTACATAATTTTAAAGACCTCTATTAGGTCACCCCTCAGCCTTCTCTTTTCAAGAAAAAAGAGGCCCAGCCTGTTCATCCTTTCCTGATAGGTAGAACCTCGCAGTTTTGGTATCATCCTTGTAAATCTATTTTGCATCCTCTCCAATGCTTCTATATCATTTTTATAATATGGCAACCAGAGCTGTACACAGTACTCCAAGTGTGGTGTAACCAAGGTTCGATACAGGTTTAGCATAACTTCCCTACTTTTCAATTCTATCCCTCTAGAAATAAACCCGAGTGCTTGGTTTGCTTGGAATGGCCAGTTTAGCCAGTGTTCAAGCATTTGGTTCTTTGCGTCTTTTTTATGATGGGTAGACTTGACAACCAATGAATTGGCTTGGGGGTTTGCTGTCTGTACCCAAATGTTCTGCAAAAAAAAGTGCATTACTACAGTGAGTACACTTTAAAATTAATTGTCTGTAAAGTGCTTTGGGATCTGCTGCGGTTGTGAAATGTGCTATAGAAATGAAAGTTTTTTCCTTTTCAACCCTACATACTTAATTTAATAAGTTCAAGAGTATGCATTTATTAGGGTATAATAAGCAAAATTGATAACTGCACACTTACTCTCATTCGAACACACTGGTATCTTCCTGCAGCCTCATCTAAATTCACGTTTAGTAAATATGCAGTAGTCTTAAGAGGGTAAACTATAGAGTTATGTGATCAGTGCTTTCACACCAGCCTAATGTGCAGGTTTATAAGATGTGCTTGAAATTAAAGCTAAAAATGATTTCAAGCTCGGAAAATCTTAACTGATTTAATTGTAGGAGACCATAATGAGAGGTTTGAATGTGCAAGCGGCCATTTTGGTTGTATTGAAAACTGTTTTATCACAGAGGACATATTTTTCCATGTAGCCTTTGGAACGCATTTCAAACTGTAATGTTCTACATCGTCAGAGAGTAGCTCCACCAGTTGAGTTTTGAATTCTCTTTTTAAAGGGGCATGAGATGTAACAACCAATATTTGAGTGAGGCTCCTCTCAGTGAACAGCATTTCTCTACTTCTTAGCTCGGGTGCTAAAAGGGTTAAATTATGAGGAAAGGTTGCATGGACTAGGCTTGTATTCCCTTGAGTATAGAAGATTACGGGGTGAACTAATTGAGACGTTTAAGATGATTAAAGGATTTGATAGGGTAGATAGAGAGAAAATATTTCCTCTGGTGGGGGAGTCCAGCACAAGGGAGCATAACCTTAAAATTAGAGCTAGGCCGTTTAGGATGATGTCAGAAAACACTTCTTCACACAAAGGGTAGTGGAAATCTGTAACTCTCTCCCCCAAAAAGCTGTTGAGGCGAGGGTAATTGAAAATTTCTGAACTGAGATTGCTAGATTTTTGTTAGGCAAGGGTATTAAAGGACATGGAACCAAGGTGGGTAGATGGAGTTAAGATAAAGATTATCCATGATCTAATTGAATGGTGGAACAGGCTCGAGGGCTGAATGGCCTACTCCTGCTCCTATGGGAATCAAGTGAGAGTGTTCCATTTGGCTGGGAGGGGCTGTGGGATAATGGAGACGAATAGGATCCCAGAACCTTGCTTCTGAGAAGTGATTGGCACCAACTGCCTCATTGTCATGTTTGAATAAAATTGAGAGGTCGCACAACACCAGGTTATACCCAACTGCCTCATTGGCATGTTTGAATAAAATTGAAGAGGTCGCACACTCCAGGTATATAGTCCAACAGTTTATTTGAAATCACAAGCTTTCGGAGCTATCGATTGCCTCTTCCTCAGTGTGAAGAAGGAGCATTCACACCTGAGGAAGGAGCAATCGATAGCTCGAAAGCTTTGTGATTTCAAATAAAACTGTGGACTAAACTGGTGTTGTGCGACCTCTCAATTTTGTCCACCCCAGTCCAACACCGGCATCTCCGCATCATGTTTGAATAAGACATGACCGCATCCCAACAAAAGGAAACATCAACTTGCATTTATATAGCACCTTTTAACAGAGAAAAATCTCCCAGGCACTTCAGAGTTGTAAGAAAAAATGGGCACAGAGCCAAAGAAGGAATGATTAGAAGGGGTGACTGAAAACTTGATCAAAGAGGTGGATTTTAAAGAAGGTTTTAAGAGGAGAGACAGGTGAAGAGATGGAAGGAATTCCAGAGACTGGGACCTAGGTGGCTGAAAGTACGGCATGCGATAGAGGGGAGGATGTAAAAGAGGTGGTGGTGGGGGGGAAGAGAAGGATTTGTCTGTCTGGAGGAGGTTACAGAGATGGGGAGGGGTGAGAGACAATGGAAGGATTTAAACACGAGAATTACAGTTTTAAATTTGAGGCACTGGGGACCGGGATCCACTGAGGGCCGGTGAGATGGGGTGTGATGGGGTGGGATTGGGTGGGATGGGATGGGATGGGGTAAGATGGAGTGGGATGAGGTGAGATTGGGTGGGATGGGGTGAGATCAGGTGAGATGGGGTGGGATGGGGTGCAATGGGGTGAGATGGGGGTGGGATGGGGTGAGATGGAGTGAGATGGGGTGAGATGGGGTGAGATGAGGTGAGATGGGTTGGGATGGGGTGAGATGGAGTGAGATGGGGTGGGATGGAGTGAGATGGGGTGGGATGTGGTGGGATGGAGTGAGATGGGGTGGGATGGGGTGAGAAGGGGTGGGATGGGGTGAGATGGGGTGAGATGGAGTGAGATGGGGTGGGATGGGGTGAGAAGGGGTGGGATGGGGTGGGATGGGGTGAGATGGAGTGAGATGGGGTGGGATGGAGTGAGATGGGGTGGGATGGGGTGGGATGGAGTGAGATGGGGTGGGATGGGGTGAGATGGGGTGAGAAGGGGTGGGATGGGGTGAGATGAGGTGGGATGGGGTGGGATGGGGTGAGATGGGGTGAGATGGAGTGAGATGGGGTGAGATAAGGTGGGATGGGGTGGGATGGGGTGAGATGGGGTGGGATGGGGTGAGATGGGGTGAGATTGGGGTGGGATGGGGTGAGATGGGGTGAGATGGGGTGAGATGGGATGAGATGGGGTGAAATGGGGTGGGATGTGGTGGGATGGGGTTGGATGGGGTGGAATGGAGTGAGATGGAGTGAGATGGGGTGAGATGGGGTGAGAAGGGGTGGGATGGAGTGAGATGGAGTGAGATGGAGTGTGTTGGAGTGAGATGGGGTGAGATGGAGTGAGATGGGATGAGATGGAGTGAGAAGGGGTGGGATGGGGTGGGATGGAGTGAGATGGGATGGAGCCAGCAGTGGTTTGCGGAGAGTGGAGGAAGGGAGGTCGGCCAGGCTTACATCCTGTTGGTGGTTGAGTCCAGAATTACTGGTCATGAGACAGACTTTACAAAGAATCCTTAATCTGGGAACATGCTCTCTTGAATTTAATACGTTACAGAAACAAGAATTGTATGGAGTTGAAAATGAAAATGTGCAAAGTGAGTTTTCTTTTTGTAATCTTCCTTCTCCCTAACAATGAGATGTACTATTTGAGACTCTTCTGCGACTTGACCTTTGCGTAGTAAAGATGCTCAGATTGAGCAAACCTGATTCATGGCAGGTTCTTTAGGATGACGGCTGTGTTTTTCTCTCCAGTCTCTCCCCCAACAACAACTTCTTTCCATCGCTCCTGAAGGCAGTGACACGTGCTGGGGGACTTTTCCAAACTTTTAAACTAAGTGGTTGTCACAGACACTCTGATCCCACCCTGATTGGGCTCCACAAACGTGCACTTTGATGCAGGAGTCACTGGACGCAACGCAGCCAGCAGCACAAAAACTGTCTAGTTTTTATCTCCTTTCCACCATGGGGATACTAAATCAGAAGGTTATGGGTTCAAGTTCAACTCCAGAGACTTGAGCACATAATCCAGGCTGACACTTCGGCGTAGTATTCTGCTGCTGCACTGTCGGAGGTGTGGTCTTTCAGATGAGATGTTAAACCAGTCTTCCCCCTCAGATGGATGTAAAATATCCCACGGCACTATTCAACAAAGAGGAGGGGAGTCCTCCTCAGTGTCCTGTCCGATCTTTATCTGTCAACCAATATCACTAAAATAGATGATCTGGTCATTTATCGCATTGCTTTTTGTGGGACCTTGCTGTGTGCAAATTGGCTGCCACGCTTCCTACATTACAAAAGTGACTACACTTCAAAAATCCTTCATTGGCTGTAAAGCACTTTGGGATGTCCTGAGATTGTGAAAGGCGCTGTATAAATGCAAGTCTTTCTATCTTTCGTTCTATACTGAGTCCAATTGTAGCATCTGACCCACTGGCCTGAGTGAGGTTAGCTCAGCACAGACCAGCGATCACACCTGGTACTGTTGTAACATGGCCTCGTCCCTCCCGATCTCTGTAACCTCCTCCAGCCCTACAACCCTCCGAGATCTCTGCACACCTCCAATTTTGGCCTCTCGTGCATCACCGATTTTCTTCGCTCCACCATTAATGGCCGTACCTTCAGCTGCCTAGGCCCTAAACTTTGGAATTCCTTCCTAAACCTCTCTGCCTCTCTACCGCTCCCTCCTCCTTTAACAATGGCCTTAAAACCTTGCTCTTTGACCAAGCTTTCAGTCACCTGTCCTAATATCTTCTTATGTGGCACGGTATCACGCTCCTGTGAAGCACCTTGGGCGGTTTTACTACGTTAAAGGAGCTATATTTGAAAGTTCTCTATCTGAATGCACGTAGCATTCGTAACAAAATAGACGAGTTAATGGCACAAATAACTACATATGGTTATGATATTGTGGCCATTACAGAAACATGGCTGCAGGGTGACAATGCCTGGGAATTAAACATACCAGGTTATTTAACGATCAGGAAGGACAGGCAGGAAGGAAGGGGAGGTGGGGTGGCTATGTTAATAAAGGAAGGAATCACTGTAATACAGAGTAATGATATTGGGTCAAAAAATCATGATAATGAAACAGTTTGGGTGGAGATAAGGAATAATAAGGGGAAAAAAACACTAGTGGGCGTAGTCTATAGGCCTCCGAACAGTTGCAACTCTGTTGGACGGAGTATCAATCAGGAAATAGTTGAGGCATGTAATAAGGGAACATCTATAATTATGGGGGATTTTAACTATCATATTAATTGGACAAATCAAATGGGGCAGGGCTGCCTTGAGGATGAGTTCATTGAGTGTATTAGGGATGGGTTTCTTGAGCAGTATGTAACTGAACCGACCAGGGGGCAAGCAACCTTAGATCTGGTCCTGTGTAACGAGACAGGATTAATTAAAAATGTCCTAGTAAAGGATCCCCTTGGAATGAGTGACCATAACATGGTTGAATTCCATATTCAATTAGAGGGTGAGAAGGTTGGATCTCAAACAAGCGTGCTAAGCTTGAATAAAGGAGACTATGAAGGTATGCGAGCGGAATTGAGTAGAGTGGATTGGGAAAATAGATTAAAGGGTAAGACGACACATGATCAGTGGTGTACATTCAAGGAGTTATTTTACAACTTCCAAAAAAAATATATTCCACTGAAAAGAAAAGGGTGTAAAAGAAAGGACAGTCATCCGTGGCTAAGTAAAGAAATTAAGGATAGTATTCGACTAAAAACAAGGGCATATAAGGTAGCGAAATCTAGTGGGAGGACGGAGGATTGGGAAAACTTTAAAAGGCAGCAAAAAATAACAAAAAGATTGATTAAGAAAGGGAAGATAGATTATGAAAGTAAATTAGCAAAAAATATAAAAACAGATAGTAAGAGTTTTTATAGTTATATAAAAAGAAAAAGGGTGGCTAAAGTAAATGTTGGTCCCTTAGAGGATGAGACCGGGAAATTAATGGTGGGAAATATGGAGATGGCAAAAACACTGAATGAATATTTTGTATCAGTCTTTACAGTAGAAGACACTAAGAATATCCCAACACTGGACAAACAGGGGGCTATAGGGGGAGAGGAGCTAAACACGATCAAAATCACTAAGGAAGTGGTACTCGGTAAAATAATGGGACTCAAGGCGGATAAATCACCTGGACCTGATGGCTTACATCCTAGAGTCTTGAAGGAAGTGGCGGTAGGGATTGTAGATGCATTGGTAATAATTTTTCAAAACTCCCTGGATTCCGCTAAGGTCCCGGCAGACTGGAAAACTGCTAATGTAACACCCTTATTTAAAAAGGGCAGTAGACAGAAGGCTGGTAACTATAGACCGGTTAGCCTAACATCTGTGGTAGGTAAAATTTTGGAGTCCATTATTAAGGAAACAGTAACAGGACATTTGGATAATCATAATTTAATAGGACAAAGTCAGCATGGTTTTACGAAGGGGAAGTCATGTTTGACAAATTTGCTGGAGTTCTTTGAGGAAGTAACATATAGAGTGGATAAAGGGGAACCAGTGGACGTAGTGTATTTAGACTTCCAAAAGGCATTTGACAAGGTGCCACACAAAAGATTATTGCTTAAGGTAAAAAATCACGGGATTGGGGGTAATATTCTGGCATGGATAGAGGATTGGCTATCTAACAGAAAGCAAAGAGTTGGGATAAATGGTTCATTCTCAGACTGGCAATCAGTAACTAGTGGTGTTCCACAGGGGTCAGTGCTGGGTCCCCAACTCTTTACAATCTATATTAACGATTTGGAGGAAGGGACCAAGTGTAACATATCAAAATTTGCAGATGATACTAAGATGGGAGGGAAAGTAGTGAGTGAGGAGGACATAAAAAACCTGCAAGGGGACATAGAGAGGCTAAGTAAGTGGGCAGAGATTTGGCAGATGGAATACAACACTGGAAAGTGTGAGGTGATGCACTTTGGCAGGAAAAATCCTAGAGCAATTTATTATCTTAATGGCAAGAAACTGGAGAGTACTGAAGTGCAAAGGGATCTGGGGGTCCTGGTGCACGAAACTCAAAAGGTTAGTATGCAGGTGCAGCAAGTGATTAAGAAGGCAAATGGAATGTTGGCTTTCATTGCTAGGGGGATAGAATATAAAAATAGGGAGGTATTGCTTCAGTTGTACAAGGTATTGGTGAGACCGCACCTGGAATACTGCATACAGTTTTGGTGTCCTTACTTAAGGAAAGACATCCTTGCTCTCGAGGCAGTGCAAAAAAGGTTCACTCGGTTAATCCCGGGGATGAGGGGGTGGTCATATGAGGAGAGGTTGGGTAGATTGGGACTCTACTCATTGGAGTTCAGAAGAATGAGAGGCGATCTTATTGAAACATATAAGATTGTGAAGGGGTTGGATCGGGTGGATGCGGGGAGGATGTTCCCGATGACGGGTGAGACGAGAACTAGGGGACATAGTCTTAGAATAAGGGGCTGCTCTTTCAAAACTGAGATGAGGAGGAACTACTTCACTCAGAGGGTGGTAGGTCCATGGAATATGCTGCCACAAAAAGCTGTAGAAGCTACAACATTAATTAAATTTAAAACAGAAATAGACAGTTTCCTAGAAGTAAAGGGCATTAAGGGTTACGGGGAGCGGGGAGGAATTTGGACATGAGTCTAGGTTCGGATCGGTCATGGCCCTGTGGGTAGTGGAGCGGGCCCAGGGACTGTGTAGCCTGATTCTGCTCCTATTTTGTGTGTGCAATTCTGTTAGATGCAGGAGATGGTTCTGTGATAGATAGTAGATTGGCGGTTAGGATCAGATCAGCCATGATCTTATTGAATGGCGGAGCAGGCTCGAGGGGCCGATTGGCCTACTCCTGCTCCTATTTCTTATGTTCTTATGTTCTTATATAAATGCAAGTTGTTGTTGTTCTGGTTTGTATGGCTCAATATCACTGCATATATTTTTCAACTTGGCTATCAGGGGTAAAACTAGATTTTTTTTAAAAACTTGGATTAATGGAGTTCCATATCAAGAATATAGATAGCAAAATAAACCAGTGTGCCCTGTTTTGGGTTGAGTGGTTGCAGAATGAGATTGAAGTTTCAGTGAATCCATCGACCATCTCTTCCTTCTCTGCTGATCAGTGCTCTTCATTTCCTGGTGAACAACTGACGCAAGTGCAGTCATTGTGCTTACACTTGAAAACATTGGAGAGATTCTACTTAAAAAGTGCAGGTTTTACTCCAGGCTGGTAACACAGGGAGATGAAGCTCTGGGCCAGTCTTGAGGGAATCCTCAGGCAAGTTTGAGAAGGATTCTTAGAAGCTAGCTAGAGTGCAGGATTTAACATTTATTTCAGTATTGTACCAAATTGAAGAACCATTCTTGCATGTGAGCAAATCCAAAAGAAATGATGAAAAATGGTTCCATAGAATCATAGAATCATACGGCACAGAAGGAGGCCATTCAGCTCATTGTGCCTGTGCTGGCTATTTGAAAGAGCTATCCAATTAGTCCCACTCCCCCGTTCTTTCCCCATAGCCCTACAAACTTTTCCCCTTCAAGTATTTACCCAATTCCCTTTTGAAAGTTGTATTAAATCTGCTTCCACCACCCTTTCAGGCAGTGCATTCCAGATCATAACAACTCACTGTGTAAAAAAATTCTCCTCATCTTCCCTCTCGTTCTTTTGCCAATTATCTTAAATCTGTGTCCTCTGGTTACCGACACTTCCGCCAGTGGAAACAGTTTCTCCCTATCTATTCTATCAAAATACTTAATAATTTTGAATATCTCTATTAAATCTCCCCTTAGTCTTCTCTGCTCTAAGGAGAAAAATTTTAACTTCTCTAGTCTCTCCACATAACCTGGTACCATTCCAGTAGATCTCCTCTGCACCCTCTCTGAGGCCTAGACATCCTATCGTGTCAGAATTATTTGGCTAATATGTGCGGCTCTCCTGGATGGGTGTTGTGTTTCTGGTTCACTGGTTAATCAAGTTGAGCACAGGTCCCGGGGGCAATTTGCCACATTGTCCCAGGGGTTACAAATCAGCTTTCCCAACCACAAAGAATGTTCAGCGAGTACAGAGCCTTTTCCCTTGCGTGAGTACACAGAAGCTGCCCTCAGTGCACCAAGAGTAAGGTAAGGGTCTATTAAATGAGCACCCTTTGAAGTGCATGTTACAGCGTGTCAAGGGCCTGAGATAGTGACTGCACAGGATTGAGAAAGAAAGACTTGCATTTATATAGCGACAACCCAAAGCGCGTTACAGCCAATATGCGCACAGCAAGCTCACACAAACAGCAATGTGATAATGACCAGATAATCTGTTTTAGTGATGTTGATTGAGGGATAAATATTGGCCAGGACATCAAGGAGAACCCCCCTGCTCCTATTCGAAATAGTGCCATGGGATCTTTTGCGTCCACCTGAGAGGGGAGACATCTCATCTGAAAGACTGTACCTCCGACCAGTGTAGCACTCCCTCAGCACTGCACTGGAGAGTCAGCCTAGATTTTTGTGCTCAAATCTCGTACCCACAACCGTTTGACACTCTAGTTACAAAAGTTGGGCCCGTGCTATTCCCAATGGTGCTAAGAGGCCCATTTAGTTAATGGCAGTGGAACCTGTGCCGATCTGCCTTATTTAACTACTTGGTAAATATTTCGACTCACATTTTAGTTGAAATGTACTGATATGTGCTAAGTGATGAATCTGATGTTTTCCAGCATCGAGAGCGTTCACAAAGCATAGAGTGTAGTTTAACCAATATGGTGGTGGCAGGGGGTGGGAAAGTGAAGCATGGTGCGACTTCCAGTAACACGTGATTCCATGAATGACCAGACAGTGTGCTGACTTATGCAGTTTTATGTGGATTGACTTGCAACCTGCTCTTGGCTCTTTGACCAGGGGCCATGGAATGATGCTCTGCTCCTGCCAGTGCCCGCTCCTTGAGCCCAAAGTACTCGAGTTCATTGACGCCTCTGATGGTACAACAAGGATCGAGAACTTCCAGCTTTCCATGTGGGGATTTGTGGCTCTGAGCCTGTAGAGCTGAGAGTTTAATTCTGTTCCCAAGTAGCTGCTCTTGTTACGCTGTGATATTGGCACTCAACTTGTGCCCACAGCAGCGTAAATGTAGTGTAAAAATTGCAGTATAGAGCTGCTGACTCAATCTGCTCTGGCTGTGCAACTTTTACTTGGGTCGGTGGTGGAGTGATTCAGGCTCCAGTGAATGGTTGGGCTGCCCCACGATCCATTGCACGTCATGATGTGCATTGGAGGTAACTTAAAACTACCTCCTGGTGCCAAACCTTCAGAAATGGGGAGTGGTTCCTACTCCTTCGAATATGATATATTTATAGAAAGATTTTATCTGGTTCCTAATTTTACCCTGAGCTGAGCGTCCGACCCCATAATCCTCTCCATCCACAACGTCACCCCACTCCGTTATTGCATCACTCTCACCCATGCCTTTGTTACCTCTAGACTTGACTATAACAATGCTCCTCTCCGATGTTCCCTTTAAGCAGCTCTCTGGGTCGTCGGCTTTTTAATGCGAAAAACCGTGCATGCGTTTTATTTTGAATGGGCCGCACGGCCCCTTAAAGGGGCCGCACAACCAAAAAAAATTAACAGGAACTTTTCCCTCTCCCATTCTCCATCCTCCACAAACGTCAGCTCATCCAAAACTCTGCTGCCCGTATCCCAACCCACACCATGTCCTGCTCACCCATCACCCTTGTCCTTGCTGGCCTACATTGACTCCCAGTCCCTCAAAGGCTCTAATTCAAAAGGCTCATCCTCGTGTTCATATCCCTTCATGGCCTCGTCCCTCCCTATCTCTGTAACCTCCTCCAGACTTACAACCACCTCCCAAACTCTCTGTTCATTTAACTCCAGCCTCTTTGTGCATTCTCCTTCCTTCGCCCTACCATTGTTGTCCGTGCATTCAGCTGCCGAGGTTCCACATTCTGTAATTCCTTCCCTAAAACACCTTTGCCTCTCCACCTCCCTTTCCTCCTTTAAAACTCACCTCTTTGATCAAGCTTTTGGTCACCCCCCTCCACCTTTGGCTTTGCGTCCATTTTTTTGATGACACCACTGTGAAGCGCTGTGACATTTTTCTGCATTAAAGGCGCTCTATAAATGCAGGTTATTGTTTATGCTCATTTTCATTCAGGACATTGATTAAAATTCATGGTGGTAATAATTCCACATGGACTTGGGTTTGAAGCAGTTGTGTTACTGTCTACACGCCAGTCACATCAACAGACTCTAACATTCCTGTCATATTACTGCATACCTGTGTATTGTTATAATCCCATGACTTTGAACGTTAGCTGGCAAGATTCACAAGGAAGTTCAAACTGTATGAAGTTGAAAGCCTATTGTGTGAATTCTTTTCATGTTTTCTATCTGTTTTGGTGTGGGGCTCTGTTCGTTTAGTCGTGCAGTGTGTGATGATAAATATTGTTGACAATCTGCATAATAGTTGTTTGAGGTGCTTGTGGCACACTCTCGCAGCTGGAGGACGTCTGACAAAACTTGACTGTAGCGCTGATGCATTGAGGGGTAAAATGCATAAAGCAAGTGACATTATGATAGGAGCGCAAGAACAGGAGTAGGCCATTCAGCCCCTGAAACCTATTCCACCGTTCAATCAGATCATGGCTGATCTGTACTATCAACTCCATTTACCCACCTTTGCTCCATATCCCTTGCTACCCTTACCTAATAAAAATCTATCAATCTCAGTCTTGAAAATTTTAGTTGACCTCTCGTATCCACAATCATTTGGGGGAGAGTTTTCCAGATTTCCACTGCCCTTTGTGTGAAAAAGTGCTTCCTGATTTCACTCCTAAATGGTCTCGCTCTAATTTTAAGATGGTGTCCCCTTGTGCTTGATTCCCCCACTAGAGGAAATAGTTTCTCTGTATCTACCCTATCGAATCCCTTAATCATTTTAAATACCTCGATTAGATCACCTCTCAATCTTCCATACTCAAGGGAATACAAGCTTAGTCTATGCAACCTGTCCTTGTAGTTTCACCCTTTTAGCCCCGGTATCATTCTGGTGAATCTGTGCTGTACCCTCTCCAAGGCCAATATATCCTTCCTGAGGTGCGATGCCCAGAACTGAACGCAGTACTCCAGATGTGGTCTAACCAAGGCTCTGTGCAACTGAAGCGTCACTTCCTCACTTTTGTATTCCAGCTCCCTTGAGATAAAGGCCAACATTCCTTCAGCGTTTTTGGTTATGTAGTCCTGTATTTTATTTAGTGAGGCATCCCCCACACACCACGCTGATCGGCAGATTTATTCTCTACAAAAGACATCATGTGAGCAAGGCAGATAGCCCTGCAGTATCCTTTACGGTGTTTTAGCACACCCAATAGAATAACTGGATGCCTGAGAGCATCACAAGCCAGTCTTTGAGATAACATCTTGTACAGCTCGAAGACAACTCTGAACTTTCAAGTTTTTGTCACACCTTATAACCGCATCAGAAGGGGAATAAACTCTGAGTCGATGGTAAAATGTAGGGACAATAAGAGGCTGAGAAACCTTGAGGTCCCTCTGTGTTCTCTCACCCAACCTAATAGTCGATTGTTGAATTATATTACAGCAAATGAATGCGTCCCTTCTACAAATCTGAATCATTTTCCATTGTAAATTGTACCTGTGTTTTTTTATGCAGGGGTGGGGCCAGAATGGTTGCTACACTAACTGACAACTGATAGTTTGTAAATTTGCCTATTGTAACATACAGTGCAGTGTAATACCCAAATAGTTGTGCTACACTGATGAAGACTCAAACTGGAGGCAATCTATACCAGCAGGACATTAAATAAGCAGGAAACCTTGGTGAGCTGTGCCTAAATTCTCAAGAGGTGTTCCATTGGGTGAGGGCTCCTGCCTAAATTGAGATCTCATTTTACACCCAGGTGGCAAGTTGAAAATCTATCCCATATTTGCTTCTGTGCTGGAAACAGTGGAGGTGATCCATTTGATCCCTAAATACCAGGATCTGCTCAGAGATATCATGCACGTGATCTGCAAAGATCACTGGAAGAAACTGCCTATCCTTAATGTCCTCAGTGTGTTTGCCTTGGCTCACTGGGTAGCACTCTCACCCCTTGAGTCAGAAGGTTGTGGGTTCAATTCCCACTCCAGAGACTTGAGCACAAAATCTAGGTTGACACTCCATTGCAGTGCTGAGGGGGTGCTGCACTCTCGGAGGTGCCATCTTTCAGATGAGCCCTGTCTTCCCTCTCAGGTGAACTACTTCTCATGGCACTATTTCGAAGAAGTTCTCCCTGGTGTCTTGGCCAATATTTATCCCTCAACCAACATCACTAAAACAGATTATCTGGTCATTATCACATTGCTGTTTGTGGGACCTTGCTGTGCGGAAATTGGTTGCTGCGTTTCCTACATTACAACAGTGACTACACTTCAAAAGTACTTCATTGGCTGTGAAGCACTTTGGGACATCCTGAGGTTGTGAAAGGCACTATATAAATGCAAGTCTTTCTTTTTTAGTAGACTCTAGAGAGAGTATGTATTATAATCTCAGGATGGCAGTACAGATTAGAATATATGTTGGGCATAAAAAT
Organism: Squalus acanthias; assembly: GCA_030390025.1. Classification (NCBI taxonomy): domain Eukaryota; kingdom Metazoa; phylum Chordata; class Chondrichthyes; order Squaliformes; family Squalidae; genus Squalus; species Squalus acanthias. Next base: position 27,262,404 of record CM059428.1, on the reverse strand, counting down.
GTAAGATTGGACAGTTACCTATAGACATTGTCAAGTATCCAGTAATGCTGCCAATATTGGTTTTGATACTTCAACATTAAACATTTTATCATTGCAAATGCAGAATCTGTTGACCATAGCTAATCATTGTTTAATTTTTGGAGTAATAATGTGGCTTTTCTGCTCATACTTCATAGCGTCCATCAGCAATATTACTTTCAAAATTTGGTGGCTAAAAGTCATGTCCACCCCTTTTTACGTTCTGATTTTTTTTCTTGAACTGAGAGTCCTGATGAGTAGAGGGCAGAGGCCAGTCTTGGTTGTGCTACCTCTCTCGATCAAAACAAGGCACTCACTGCCCGACAACTGATGCTCCTCGTACCCCTGAATGAGTCTCCAACAGGGAAGAGAGGAAGAGTAAAGGAAGAAAACGTGATGATGGGGGGAACATTTCTCTTAAAAGTCAATTGATGGTTCGGTGGTTAGTTGTATGGGAGATAGAAGTTATTGTGCCTCACACTGTGTTGATGTGTTACTATTGACGCTTTGCTTTTGCAAAAGGCTCAGTAGATTGGTTTGATCCTGCCAAACTCTGCATCTTTGACTATCGTGGTGTCACAGTACTAAGTCCAACTGATCCTCATGGATTGACCCTTTCCACAACTGCCAATTCCCATTTTTAAGGACAAATGGTGGGACACCGCAGCTTTAAGAATAAATAACACAGCAAACTCGTGATATAATGAGCAGACCGCAGCAGTGCGTCTTTCACCTTCCAATTTGAATAGGTCTGCACTTTAGTGCTGTGAAGGACAACTTGATGTCAAATACAGCAGTTCACTGGAGGGACCAAAATGCTTATTCATACAAATCTCCTGCTCCAGCTTTTCTACTGAAAGTAACACGGCAGAGAGCAGTATTAAATTTGAGGGCTAGAAATTTATTGTAAATGTAACCTGTCTTAGAAATTAACAAGAGTATGTTACAATTGGATTGAAGTATTGTGGAGTTGTTTGTAATCACAGTTAGAATATTGCACATTAGTGATTGCAAAACATTTTAAGGTTGGTGTTTGTCAAATTTCATCTTGTGTAGTAAGTTGTATTTGATGCTTAACATCAAGTGCTGGACATGGTGAAGTGGGTGCATTGCACAACTGTCACGAATTAGATTAAAATGTATCTAAAGCAGCTTTGGTTTGCACAGTGGAGGTTTTAAGGAGAGGTGCACTGGAATAGTGTTTGAAAACCCATCTGAGATGCCGCTGTGTTGGTCAGTCCAATAATTTCTTTCTAAAAGGGCATTTATCTCAATTCAATTACTGTCTAATGTCGAGCTATCATGCCAGAAACTTCAGAAAATGGACACATTCAGCAACAACTTAAGTCAAATATCTGGTATGTGTAGATTGCTGGATGTTAGCCGGGTTTGTTGTGCCCATTGTGCAGTGTCCATTTATCTCTCTCCCTGTTGTTTCACCTCTTTCTGTTGCTTTCTTGTGTGTGTATTTTTGTCTTTCTGTCTCCCTGTTGTCCCTTATGTGTGTTTTGATTCAGCCGTCTCTCTCCTTTCTCTCTCTTGCTCTCTCCTTTCTCTCGCTCTCTCCTTTCTCTCGCTCTCCTCTCCTCTCGCTCCTTTCTCTTTCTCTCTCTCTTTCTCTCCTTGCCCTATCCCTCTTCTATCCCCTTTCCGTTGCCTACTCTCCTATTTCATTTGGCCTCCAGCTCAAAATGCTGCTGGTTACTCTGCCCTAAAAGTTGATGGCTCTAGGTACAGTTGCTCTACACCTCTCACTTGCTCCAACATGACAAACCCAATATCACCGCCATCAAATAGCTCTGCTCCATCCCCAAGCAATAAGTTGAGACCTGATAGGAACTTGGGGTTGTCCATGGCTTTCTGTCATCTGGGGAGTGGCTTGGACTTGGGTTTTATCTGTTTAGGAAGTACACAGTGCCAGGCAGGGATTGTAGTGTCATCTATTGTTCTGAGGGTGGACTTTGTTTCCCCCCTCCCCTGCCTCTCCAAGCCATGGTTGAACCAAATCATCAACAACAACTTGCATTTATATAGTGCCTTAAGGATCGTCTTAAAGGGGGAGAAAGAGGTAGATTGGTGGCAAGGTTTAGGGAGAGAATTCCAGAGCTTGGGGGCCTAGACGTCTGAAGGCATGGCCGACAATGATGGGGCGAAAGACATTGGGGATGCACAAGAAGCCAGAATTGAAGGAGCACAGAGATCTCGGAGGGTTGTAGGGCTGGAGGTGGTTACAGAGATGGGGAGGGGCAAGGCCATGGAGGGATTTGGGGAAAAAAGGATGATAATTTTAACATCGAGGCGTTGCCAGACCAGGAGCCAATGTAAGTGTGACAAAATCACTAAGTTTACACACCTTGATTTCTAGAGAAAAATAATGCATTCATGATTTTTTTAAATAAGTTTTCAAAACAAATCTAATGGCAGACGCCATTTGCTGATCAGGTTAGAAACCCCATCGACTATTGTGTCCTTGCATACTTATCTGTGTAAGGAGATGTGCAAAGTGCTTCATGTAGTGGCAGCACCAGAGACTGACTGGAGCAACTGCTCTTTGGATTTTTTTAATAATTTAAATCAATTGACCATTTGCGTCAGTATTGGTGTCTGACACATCTGGTTTGCTTCACTAACAGAGATAGACAGAACTCAAATGGAAATGATAGATAAGCCGGTATCAGTAAAAGTGACCATGAAGCTGTCGGATTGTTGTAAAAACCCAACTGGTTCACCAATGTCGTTTAGGGGAAGGAAACTTGCCACCCTTACCCGGTCTGGGCTATGTGTGATTCCGCACAATGTGGTTGACTCTTAACTGCCCTCTGAAGTGGCCGAGCAAACCACTCTGTCGTATCAAACTGTTACAGATATTAACACATTCACCACATGGACTGCAGCGGTTCAAGAAGAAGGTCCACCACCTTCTCAAGGGCAACTAGGGAGGGCATTAAGTTCCGGCCTTGCCAGTGATGCCCACAATATGAATGAATAAAAAAACCAAATGTCATACTTTTAATGCTCAGAGCTTGGACACTATAACCTGATGGGTTTTAGTTTTGATTAACTGGATGTAGCACCAGTCAGAAGGACATAGCTAGTCTACATAAACATTGGGCTGGTTCTCTGCTTGAAGCAGATGCCAAACTTGCAAGCCTGTTGATGCACAGTGTCTTGCTATAAATCTTAAAAGGGATCTCGGGTTGGAGATTGTTATCAAAGGAAGCATCAAAATGGGTTACCTATGGCCAGCTGCAGGATTATTTGCAAAAGCGAATAGATCAGGCAGAAAAAGATAAAAATATAGAAAAGGTAGGAGTTAATTTTCAGTCTTACAGTTGGTGCTTTCAAAAGTAATGAAAAAACAGAGGCAAGCCGTTAAATAACAGCAACAGTAGGACAGCTGAAACAACAGGTGTGATGGCTGTCAAATGAATGAAAACCCCTTTAAGTCAGAAAGGAACCAGTTGATCCAAAAACTCTTAAATCTTTGCCTCGGTAACTCAAAGTACCTCAAATATCACTAATGATAAGTCCAACTTTGGAATGAATATCAAAATTATCTTTTAGATCATATTCCATACTGCCTCTCACTATTTCTGCTACAATTCATATTTAGTGACAGCAATCAACTTGAAGTTTGACTTAATAAGGCTGTCAGGCTGGTCAGCTTTCACAGCCTCCCCAATTGAGCTTCAGTAGTCTTTGTCCCGTCTGACGATCCTGTCAGCAAGTGGATGAATTGGCAAGTATCCTTTTTCTATCTGCTGACTTTCTCCCCCACTTCAAATTTATACCTCGTGGTGCGTTTTGAAATCTTGAAAAGTAGATTGCTATGTTTGCACCTGGAAGAGTTGCTTGGGTCAGTATCTGAATCCATAAGATGTCCATCACCTTGAGGTGATCGCACTGATACTCCCTCCCCAACCCCAAGCTCCAGTACATATTTTACATAAACTGCTGTCATTGCACTTAATAAAGATTGCAAAAGGAGGGGGTTGGAGGCTGTGTGCGAAGATTGTAAAAGGTTTGGTCTATGAATGTGTATGGGGAGCCACATAACAGCAATACTAATTAGTGTTTTTTTTAATGCCCTTACCAGGAAAATAAAGCTTTCACAAAATTGAGTATTTTTCTCTCTCCCCTTTTTGTAGGTGAACTGACCGCTTAAAGGGTTGAGAACATAATTAGGGACTGATCATTGCAGCTACCAAGATGCAAATTTAAAGTTAGCGCACTTCATCTAAATACCATTGGGTGATGGTAACTCTACAAGAAAAATGCCTAATGTGTCACCTCCAGACTCGACTATTCCAATGCTCTTTTGGTTGGCTTCCCACCTTCCACCCTCCATAAACTTCAGCTCATCTAGAACTCTGCTGCTCGTATCCTAACTTGCATCAAGCCCCGTTTACCCATCACCCCTGCGCTCGTTGACCTACATTAGCTCCTGGTCCACTAACACCTCAACTTGAAAATTCTCATCCTTGTTTTCAAATCCATCCATGGCCTCACCCCACCCTATCTCTGTAACCTCGTCCAGCCCTACCACCCTCCGAGAAGGGCCTGAGACTGAGCCTACTAAAGAGTAAAAGCCCATTCCCAATGGAAAAATACCAATTAAAAATTCTCCTTTCAAGTTTCTGCTGTGATATGTTATGGTACTCTGCTGCCCATATCCTAACTTGATCCAAGCACCATTCTCTCATCATCCCTGTGCTCGTTGACCTACGTTGGCTTCCGGTCCAGCACCGCTTCAAATTTAAAATTTTCATCCTCATTTTCACCCCCTCCCTATCTACAAGCCTCCTACAACCCTCCGTGAACACTGCGTTCCTCCAACTCTGGCCTCTTGCGCATCCCCCACTTCCTACGCCCCACCATTGGCGGACGTGCCTGCAGCTCTCTCGGCCCTAAGATCTGGAATTCCCTCCCCAAACCTCTTTGTCACTCCACCTCTCTATTTTTTAAGACACTCCTTAAAACCTGCCCCTTTGACTAAACGTGTGGTCGCCTGCCCTAATGTCTCCTTCTTTGACTCGGTGTCAAATTTTGTCTGATTTACGCTCCTGGAAGTGCCTTGAGATGTTTTCCTTTGTTAAAAGCGCTATATCAATGCAAGTTGTTATTGTTGTTGTGCACAACATATTCACGAAAGTCAAACAGTAGAAAATCCACTGTGCCCCCTCCTGAAATAAGTGCTGATTTTCCTTTATGGAGCAGGGGATTACTGAACTCAATTACTTAAGGAAGAGCGAGAGTTCCAGATCAAGGTGTTCATTGCTAAGGCACTGCAGGTTAGTTTCCACCGTTAATCGTACTGCACTGACAGATCGGTTATCAGTGAAGCAATTAGCCCTTTGTGCTCTGGTTATAATCCCAGCAACTGTTAAAACAGTATTAACTTTCAAACACTCCCCCTCTTTCCCCCGGGGCTTTTAACATGTTTTGCTCAGAGATTCCTAATATTTCACAAATGGAAAGATTGTATAACCCACAGGTACTTCCATTTCCTGCCCATATTTTTTCAGCCCAGCCTGTAAAGGTTTGTTTCTCTGCCACACTTCCTCCCCTCCCTTTCCATCCGAGTATTGCAGTGTGTTTTAAAAGTTTCACATAACTTGTGCCTTAATTAAGGAATCGCTTGATAACTAACTCACCTCTCTGTGGATAGTCCACATAGATTATGTGATTGTGTTGGCTCCGTGTTAGCGCTCTCGCCTCTGAGTCAGAAGGTCGTTGATTCAAGCCGCACTCCAGAGACTTGAGCACATAATCCAGGCTGAGGGAATACTGCACAGTCGGTGTTGCTGTCTTTTGATGTGACGTTAAACCTCTCGGGTGGATGTAAACGATCACAAAAATCTATTCGAAGAAGAGCAGGGGAGTTCAACCCAGTTCCTCTATGACATTTATCCCTCAACCAGCACTTAAAAGAGATGATTTAGTCATTTATTTCATTGTGTTAGTGGGAGCTTGCTGTGTGCAAATTGACTGCTGCGTTTCCTACATTGCAACAGTGATACCTCTCCCTCTCCCCTCAGACCCTTCCTCTCCCCCCTCATCCCCTCCTCTCCCCCCTCATCCCCTCCTCTCCCCCTCATCCCCTCCTCTCCCCCTCACCCCATCCTCTCCCCCCTCAGCCACTCCTCTCCCCCTCATCCCTTTCTATCCCCTCCTCTCCCCCCTCATCCCCTCCTCTCCCCCCCTCATCCCCTCCTCTCCCCCCCTCATCCCCTCCTCTCCCCCCCTCATCCCCTCCTCTCCCCCCCTCATCCCCTCCTCTCCCCCCTCACCCCTCCTCTCCCCCCTCACCTCATCCCCTCCTCTCCCCCCTCACCCCATCCTCTCCCCCCTCGGCCACTCCTCTCCCCCTCATCCCTTTCTCTCCCCTCCTCTCCCCATCATACCCTCCTCTCCGCTCTCATCCCCTCCTCTCTCCCCTCATCCCCTCCTCTCCCCCCTCATCCCCTCCTCTCCCCCTCATCCCCTCCTCTCCCCCTCATCCCCTCCTCTCCCCCCTCACCCCATCCTCTCCCCCCTCGGCCACTCCTCTCCCCCTCATCCCTTTCTCTCCCCTCCTCTCCCCCTCATCCCCTCCTCTCCCCCTCATCCCCTCCTCTCCCCCTCATCCCCTCTTCTCCCCCCTCATCCCCTCTTCTCCCCCCTCATCCCCTCCTCTCCCCCCTCATCCCCTCCTCTCCCCCCTCATCCCCTCCTCTCCCCCCTCATCCCCTCCTCTCCCCCTCATCCCCTCCTCTCCCCCTCATCCCCTCCTCTCCCCCTCATCCCCTCCTCTCCCCCTCATCCCCTCTTCTCCCCCCTCATCCCCTCCTCTCCCCCCTCATCCCCTCTTCTTCCCCCCCATATCCCCTCTTCTTCCCCCCTCAGCCCCATCTCTTTCCCCCTCAGCCCCCCCTGCCCTCCCTGTCACAGTTTCTCCAGTCTCTCCACATAACTGAAGTCCCTCATCCCTGGTATGTTTGTCGATAAATCTCTCGACAGAAATCCACTACGGCAGAACTGTGGGTAGAAACCCAATCTATTGCGGCACAGCTGGTCGCCATGTTTCCAAGAAACCAAAGTACCTTTCACACTGGGTCAGAGCAATAAGGGTTTAATATATTTTTGCAAGGCTGGTGAGATTACAAACCCGGAGGCTTGAGTTGAAGTATTACAGTCCATGTTTTTTCCCCATTAGCCGCTGGAGGAGTTGAATATTCTTGGTTGGCGGAATGCACCTGTTGTAATGTTCTATTTCAATGGAAATGTTTCCCCCTCCCCCTCCCCCTCTCAGTCCAATGTACCGTCAGCTTGTTTATTTTTTAGGAGAGCACACCTCTCTGCATTTACAGTCTAACTTCAAACTATGCTCTAATTGTATATATTCTGAAAGAGAGAACCCAAACGTATTCAAACTTACAGGTAGCCCATTCTATACTCAGTCTTAAAAGCAAAGCTTGTACAGATTGTACTTTTCAAAAGCACATGCTAAGTGCAAATTCGTCAGTCCTCATGTGTATGTTCTCAATCGAGGTATTTAATTTCTTCTAAAGCACAATCGCTGTGCAACCAAGCAAATCGACTTCAAATACAGAGAAGCTTGATGTTTACATGGGAAGTAAAATGTATTCTTTGGTGTTGCAAACAATGATCGGGGGATTATTTCACTTCCTTTCACTCGAATGAAAGGCTCATGAAATGGATCCTGTCTGTCAGGTGATTATTGCACGTGTATTTTGCTTTCTGTTTTAAAAAAATGTTTTTAAATAAAATATAACAGTCAAACTATTCAGAGTATGCTGTGTCTGTATGTTCTTCTATTTGTATGTGTGTCTTTCTGTCTGTATCTGTCGGTGTATTTATCTGTATCTGTGTGTGTATGCGTGTGTCTTTCTGTATCTGTCTGTCTGTTTGTGGGCGTGGATGTCTATATGTGTGTCTGTCTTTATATATGGGTGTGCATGTGCGTGTGTGTGTGTTTGTCTTTATAGTTGAGTTTGTGTCTGTCTGTCTGTCTTTTATATATGGGTGTAGGTGTGCGTGTATGTGCGTGTGTGCATATGCTGGCTTTATATGGAATGGAGCCAGGTTTTCTGAGGTTCTCTGTGTAACAGTGGCAGTCTTTCCATCACCTCACTTCTCGCACTGAGGGCTGACCTATATTTACAACTCCAGGCTGTGTTCGCACAAGACACCTACAACATTTTTCTCATACAGCGGTCTGGGAACCTAATTGGTTGCTGGGAGGTGTACGTGTGTGTAGAACTGAGAGAGAAGGGAGGACGGGTGTGACGAGAGAGAAAAAACATTGTGAAAACTAAAGTGAACAAGGTTCAACAGTGAGGGAAAATTTAAGCATTTACTGTAACAAATATTTTTATTCTCAAATTCAGTTCCAAGTGTTCTAGACAGGAATATGGGCACATTAAAAAAAAATGCATGCTGTGCAAATTGCAGCTCGTGTATATTATTGTTCTCAGTTAGCAAAACTTTACCATATGGCATTTTAAAAATGTAGTTAATCGGGTTGCTCAATAACATAACCATTTGCAAATGAACTGTAGTAACTCATCCAAGAGCAGATATCATGTTCCAAAAAGCTGTCTGTCTGTTTTCTGCCATAGTTTTAAAAACAGAAGACGGTATATTTAACATCACTAAATCTGGAATAAAAAGAAATAACTTGTATTTCTACAGCACCTTTCACAACCTCAGGACGTCCCAAAGTCCTTTACAGCCAATTAAGTACTTTTTGGAGTGTAGTCACTGAGATATTGACCAGATATTCCATTTTAGTGATGTCAGTTGAGGGATAAATATTGGCTCAGGACACTGGGGATAACTCCCCTGCTCTTCTTTGAAATAGTGCCATGGGATCGTTTACATCTACCTGAGAGGGCAGACGGCACCTCGGTTTAACGTCTCATCCGAAAGACGGCACCTCTCACAGTGCAGCACTCCCTCAGTACTGCACTGGTGTCAGCTTAGATTGTGAGCTCAAGTCCCTGGAGTGGGACTCATACCCACAACCTACTGACTCAGAGGCGAGTGTGACAGTGAGAGAGCCACGGCTGACACTTGAATTGCAAGTACAGTGTAACAGATGAGCAAACCTTCTCCATGTTCTTTTGTAAGTTGTACTAATTGTAGTGTCCTTTGATTTTTTTTAAATGGAGAACATCCATTTTTTTGCTCTCCCCTTTGAGATGCACTGGCCTCTGCTCACCTGGAATTGAAATCCACGTTAATTAGTTTAAGCAAGACTGATGCAGCATCTACGCTAAGAATCCTGGGGGTGATGGGGGAAGTACAGTGGAAGTGACGCCAAGTGAGTGTGTGTAATTGGGTGGGGGGGGGGGGGGGCGATTAATACGGGTTGTTTCCATACATATTTGAAGTACTAACAGCTGTTGCTGGTCCCAATTACAGATCCATAGACACACCTCTCACTTAACCCAGACAGATGGTGTGGCTTTGCACAGTCTTCAGTTGTTGAAATGGCTTTTCCAGTTTAGCCTCCTCCCCCAGTAAAGCATGAAGATGTTCCAGCAGTTGAAGCATTTCACTTTTACGGCAGCTGTAAGGAATCAGCACCAACAACTTACAATTATACAGCACCTTTAACATAGTAAAACCTCCCAAGGCGCTTCACGGGAGTGTTATCAAACAAAATTTGACACCGAGTCACATAAGGAGATATTAGGGCAAATGACCAAAAGCTTGGTTAAAAGAGATAGGTTTTAAGGAGCATCTTAAAGGAGGAAAGAGAGGCAGAGAGGTTTATGGGGGAATTCCAGAGCTTAGGGCCTCAGCAGCTGACCTTTATTACTGACGGTCCGTCCCCTTAAGCAAGTGTCTTCTGGAGCTAAGTTGACTCCAAGATGATATCTTGGTGATGGGAGATTGGGAATCATTTTGACCTCTGGTAGAATCGGGAATCCTGTACCTAAGGCGGATGGGTCTGCAGTATTCCGGTATTTATGATTGATTAGGCAGCTTGGCTCACTGGTGGGACTTGTAGGGATAGACCCATCAATTGGGGTGGGTCAAAATTCTCCCCACTCAGCTCCAGGTCACCCTGCAAACCAATGCCACAGCCTAGTTGTGTCGTCTTAGTTTGACAAGCTGCAGGTAGCTTATTAGTACTTGGTACTGTTAGTCAGTATGTTTTAACTCCAGCAGAACATCTACACACACTGTGGGGGGGGGGTGGGGGAGTCTCAAAGCTTGACTTTCCCAATCAACACTTAAGCTCTCTAGGCTTGGGCATTAGTGTGTCCTCCACATCAGGCAGAAGGAAACTCTACATCTGTGAGTTTCTCAGTAGTTTGGCTTGCAGACTCTTGAACATGCTGATGGGTTTCTGCGCGTGTTAGACACATCGATTACCAAAAGAAAATTTAGCTTGTGGGCTGAGGGAATATGCTGTAACTAGAATAAACTCTGTACAGTTATAATTCAGACATGGATCTAAATCCCAGATCATCTATACAGACCACTGGAAGAAATTGACATATTTGGCCACCATAACATCACCCGTATCCGTATTTGCCTCAGCTCAGCTGTTGCTGAAACTCTCATCCATGCCCTTGTCACCTCCAGACTCGACTATTTCAATGCTGTCCTGGCTGGTCTTCCACCCTCAGCTCATCCGAAACTCTGCAGCCCGTATCCTTTCCCGCACTAAGTCCTGCTCACCCATCACCCCTGTCCTTGCTGACCTACATTGACTCCCGGTTTCCCAATGCCTCCAATTTGAAATTCCCATTGTTGTGTTTAAATCCCTTCATGGTCTCGCCCCTCCTTATCTCTGTAAGCTGCTCCAGCCCTACCATCCTCCCCCCTTGCACTCTCCATTCCTCTGTCTCTGGCCTCTTGTATATGCCTGCTCTTTGCTCCACCATTGGTGGCTGTGTCTTCAGTCACTGAGGCCTCACCCAGTGGAATTCCCTCCCTAAACCCCTCCACCACCCTTTCCACCTTTGTGACCCCACTTAAAACTCATCTCTTTGACTAAGCTTTTGGTCACCCTCTTAATATCTCTTTCTTCATTTTGGGGTCTATTTTTGTCTGATTACGCCTCTGTGAAGTGTATTGGGACATTTTTCTATATTGAAAGGTGCTATACAAATGCAAGCAGTTGTTGCGAATTGTGTGAATATTTGCTTTCGAGAAAATTTTCAAAGATTGGAGCAATTTAAAAAATCTCCCTCTCTTTCTCCCTTTATAAAAATACATTATTAGAATCCCCCTTTCCTTTCTCTGTTCCTTCCATCAACTCGGAAGGCACCAGACTGCAGACTGTGGCCAGAGGTCACTGCCTCCTTTATTTATCTGAAAAGAGGTGCCTAGCCTTAAAGAAAAAAAGAAAGACTTGCAGTTATATAGTGCCTTTCACGACCTGAGGACGTCCCAAAGTACTTCACAGTCAATGAAGTACTGTTGTAATGTGGCAGCCAATTTGCACACAGCAAGATCCCACAAACAATAGTGAGATAATGACCAGATAATCATCTTTAGTGGTGTTGGTTGAGGGATAAATATTGGCCAGGACACCTGTACAACTCCCCTGCTCTTCTTCAAAATAGTGCCATGGGATCTTTTACGTCCACCTGAGAGGGCAGACGGGGCCTCAGTTTAACGCCTCATCCGAAAGGTAGCACTTCCGACAGTGCAGCACTCCCTCGGTACCGCACTGGAGCATCAGCCGAGATTTTGTACTCAAGTCTCTGGAGTGGGACATGAACTCACAACCTTCTGACTCAGAGACAAGAGTGACACCATTGAGCCATGGCTGACACCTTAAGCTGGATCACTGAGCACAGCACAGAGTAGCCTGCCTGTGTACGGAATAGACTCCCGTTTCCTTGTATAATCCCTCTTCCGGTGAACTCGAATGACTTGTGTGGCTGGAATTTGAGCTTGTGATCCAGTTGCTGGTCTTGACGCTCTACAGCCTGAACTGCCCTGAAAGGAGGACTTTCAATTAAATGCATAAACAAGAAAAATACTAAAGGAAAGTAGTTTATGCCACGCAAAAAAGCAAAAAAGCAGAAAGAGCAATTTAAAAATTTCTCTCAATCCAACCACTTGGGTGAGGAAGAATTATTAAGTTTAAACCACCCACCCCAGAGGGAACAGCATTGTGGGGGTACCTTCGCCACATGGACTGCAGCGGTTCAAGAAGAAGGCCCACTACCACCTTCTCAAGGCAACTAAAGACGGGCAAAAAACCCCACAGATTATCTGGTCATTATCTCATTACTGTTTATGGGATCTTGCTGTGTGCAAATTGGCTGCCGTGTTTCCCTATATTACAACAGTGACTACCTTTCAACAGTACCTCATTGGCTGTAAAGCGCTTTGGGACGTCCTGAGGTCGTGAAAGACGCTATCAAAATGCAATCCTTTCTTTCAATAAATGCTCTCCTTGCCTACGACGTCCCCCATCCCAAGAATGAATGAGAAACTTTGACCTGTTGACTGCGGTTTGTAATTCTAAATTTTGAACTTACCCGCCCTATCTCTGCGAACGTAGGCCTACCTGGGTCTGAGCTACAACCTACATGCAGTGCGTTACCTCATGAAGGTGGCACATCAGCCAGTAAACAGTCACTATGTTTGTGAGGAGTGGGACCAAGTAACAGGTATGGACATTCCAATAACCTTTTGCCAACTACACTTTTATGGAAGTGGCAATGGCCTCGGTTTGTGAAGTTCCCTGGCTGACTGTGGCTGCAAGATTCCGCATCAAACCCTCTGGCTTCTTGTTTCCTTTTTTTTGTTCGAACCGAGCAACAGCACGAGTTTCTCGTTTAAAAAAAAAAAGAACTGTGTCAACCACAACAGTATCGTAATCAACATCCTCTCAACGGCTTTACTGTGTGTACGATACAGCAAAGCTTGATCTTGACAGCAAGTGGCTTGCAATCCTTACCATTTCCGTCTCTTCCAGTCCTCCAATCGGTTTAAGCACATCAGAAAGCAGGCTCGTGTAGATATGCAGCACATAAGGGGCAATTGAAGTAGGGAAGTATCTGCACCTACTCCTCCTCACATCCACTTTTTTTTTGCTTTCATAGTTGTTTTGGGGCTCACAAGTGATCTGCTTGGTGGTAAGCGCTTTGGGGCGTTTTACTACGTTAAAGACGCTATATAAATGCAAGTTACTGTTGTTGTAGAATGCATTTTATTTGGGTGATCAAGTCTATCAGCGTGACTGATCCAGCTACATTACAGATAACTTTTAATAAGATATTTGACCCACAAATAGAACTCCACTCTTGTATTAGTCTGTCTAGAATAGATTAATCTTGTGTCTGTGTGCACTTCAATGCATTATAAATTCCTACGGCCATACTTACAATGGAAACTTCCTATGTAAATGTGTCAGGCTGTAATCACATTCTTTGCCCCCTCGTTTACATAAGCAATTTCCATTATGAATATGGACATAAATATTCATAATAGAAATACAAAGGTAAGTGCAGAATGGCTTGACTTGAAAATGAGGACTGAATTATGTCTTTGCTCCCCGGTCCAATTAACCATCAAAGAGTTCACCTTGTTTTGATTCCCTATGGGATAGCGACGAGTAATATATTAAAAATCTTACATCTGCCTGCATTTTCTATCAACTTTTTCTATTGTAAATGCTTATGTCCACATTAATAATGGGAACTACCTATGTAAACTTGTCACACTGTAAATAAACTCTCGCCCCCCCCCCCCCCTCCTTACTGGATGCACTGTAGCGCCACCACTGGCAGCAGGTTCTAATTACAATGTGATAAGTTTACATGGGCAAGTTCCATTATAAATGTGGACATAAGTATTTATAATGCAAATATAAAAATAAGAACAGAAAGACTTTAAGTTGGTAACTGAATCATGTTTGAGCACCCTGGTCCAATTATTCCCCTGTCTTCAAACCCCATTTCACCCAAAAATCATACTTGGTCTTGACTCTCCATATGCAACACCATGAGACATCATCTTGTAATTCAATATTCCTTGCCTGCCAAACAGTGAACTTTTTTTTGGAGTTAATTATTTTAATGACTTCTCCTGAAATAAACAAAAAGTATGCTTTTTCTTCAACTCTTAACTGGTCCTTCTAAAGGTTCTGGCCAAAGTATTGGCTCCACAGTTTCATCTGACATCCAATCAAGTTTGCCTCATGAGAAGGAACCTGTGGTTAGGAGTTCGAAAACTACCTCACATTTCTTTTTCTCCTCTCCAGAATGGGAATGTTGTGATTAATTGCTAAGCCCTTACATCCGGTAGGCAGTTTCAAAGCTCTTATAGGATCCATTGTCTGATTTGATGCCATAGAATCATACAGCACAGAAGGAGGCTATTCGGCCCATCGTACATCGGAAACAAAAATAGAAATTGCCGGAGACCTGCAGACTAGAGTGCACGGAGAGAGCTGACCAACTTCATTTTTAGGTGAGGACCCATCACGACTGCAGGCCTGAAGAAGGATCCATACCTGAAAGATAAAGTCTGTTGTCTCCACCAGTTCAATGTACACATTTATTAATCAGTGCTTGAAAGGATGCATCAAAGTTATTGTGTAAGCTGCCCCACAACCAAACCAGAATTTAAAAAGGATTGACCAAGCCTCGCTAAGGAATGGATTCAGCCCAACCAATGAGTAGTGACGGCCAAACATACACATTGTGCAAGACTTTCAAAGCGAGCACAATGTGACCTAGAATGTAGCATGCATTCTATACTGTACAATGAGCTGAGGAATGTAAATCTTGTACATCTCAATTAAAATTTGAAAAGGAGGTAAAAGCTTGTCTTTTTACAATGTAATCTCTACTTTTTTTTGTATATTCCTAGACCTGAGAAATTGTCCAGGGCACTTCCATCATGATTTAGGGATCCAAAGTCCTGTTCTGTGGAGAGTTGAGGCATGAGTCTATGCCCATGGTGGCCCACATAGTGGGCTCCTGATCTCAACTGTGTCTTCAGGGGCAACTGGCTAATGACAGGGTAGGAAGTTCACCAGGAGACAGGGATAGAAGAGAACTCGGCATATCTCTAGGTGAGGCCTCTGTATCTCCTAGTGGTCTAGGAACATAGGAACAGGAGTAGACCATTCGGCCCCCCTTTCCGCCATTCAGTTAGATCATAGCTGATCTGTATCTTAACTTCATTTACCCGCCTTTTGCTCCATATCCTTTGACTCGCTTACCCAACAAAAAGGTATCACTCTCCTTCTTGAAAATTTCAATTGACCCAGCAGCCACTGCCTTTTGGAGGAGAGAGTTCCAGATTTCCACTACCCTTTGTGTGAAGAAGTGCTTCCTGATTTCACCCCTGAATGGCCGAGCTCTAATTTTAAGATTATGTCCTCTTGTTCTGGACTCCCCCGCCAGAGGGAATAGATTTACAAGGATGATACCAGAAATGCGAGGTTATACCTATCAGGAAAGGATGAACAGGCTGGGAGAAGGCTGATTGGTGACTGAATAGAGGTCTTCAAAATTATGAAAGGTTTTGATAGAGTAGATACACAGAGTGTTTCCACTTGTGGAGAAGAGCAAAACTAGAGGCCATCAATATAAGATAGTCACCAAGAAATCAAATCGAGAATTCAGAAGAAACTTCTTTACCCAGAGAGTGGTGAGAATGTGGAACTCGCTACCACAGGGAGTGGTTGCAGCGAATAGTTTAGATGTGTTTAAGGGGAGGCCAGATGAGCATATGAGGGAGAAGGGAATAAAGGATTATGCTAATAGAGTTAGATGATGAAAGATAGGAGGAGGCTTGAGTGGAGCATAAACGCCGGGATGGACTGGTTGGCTGAATGGCCCGTTTCTGTGCTGTATATCCTATGTAATCCTATGTAGATTCCCTATATCTATCCTATTGAATCCCTTTATCATTTTAAACACCTTGATTAGATTACCTTTCAATCTTCTAAACTCCAGGGAATGCAAGCCAAGTTTATATAACCTGTCCTTATAGGTTAACCCTTTAAACTCTGGTATCATTCTGGTGAATCTGTGCTGCACCACCTCCTGAGGTGCATTGCCCAGAATTGAGCGCAGTATTCCAGATGGGGTCTGGCCAAGGCTACTTATCGTGTTAGAGCATGTAATGTAGTTAATGTGGGCAGAAAGTGCAGGGAGATGAAAAAAGAGAAGATAATAGGGCTTTTTTTCCCCCACTGGGCGGGGGAAGGTATGTGATCTCTGATAGGTGCAGAACAAGGTGTGCTGCAGTAAACTGCAGAAACCAGCACAGCAGTGGGACCTCAAGCTTGTTGTTGATTTGGCCTTTTCTCATCGAGGCGCTTGCTGGCTCCTGCCAGCTTGACAGTATGTTGGAGTCTGAAGTTCCTGATAACAAGTACTCCTGCAACGTGTAGCTTCAGTTGGAGGTCTAATCGAGCCAGTTTAAACCAGTTCTGTGGTTTGTCCCGAGGCTGTTAGCTTGTCCGTTTTGGAAGCTGGCAGTCACACCTTGAATTACTGTAAATACGGTTTCAGAAATTTGAATACAACTGTAGGTATGTAGGTAGCCCAATCATCCCGAACTTAAAACTGCACAGGAATATTAAATGCAGTTTTTCCAAATGTCTTCCCTTGTTAGCTCATGGATGACTACAGCCATGGTGCGGGACTGAGCCACGCAGACTATGAAAGCCTTAGGCTTGGACTGTGGCCTGTGTTGAATCAGCTGATCTGAGGCGGCAGGAAGGAAAGGTACTCCAGCTAGCCTCAGTGCTGCTGAGCGAGAAAAAGAGTGGGGAGTGGGGAATATCAGCCAGGGTTCCCACTCCTGATTGCTAGGCAGTGAGCTCCGATGGAACGTGCTCCTGTGTGGATACCAGTAGCAAAGCAGGTTGCGATTGTTACGTTAGGTTACTTACTGAGCTGAAGAAAAGGCCTTCAGGCCCATTTGCACTCGCCCCATTTTGTTTTGGCTGACTTGGCGGTGAAGCCCCCTATAGTCCAATACTCTGACTTGATGTCAAGAACTTAAGTAAAAGTACTGTAGAGGAGAGGAGATGGTGAAGGGGGAGCCTGGAATATGTCCTGCCATTTTATGTTTGATTTGGAAAGAAAATCTGTTCCAATGGAAACTTCAGCTAACCATCAATGGATGGGTATGATGGATGGTCCTACCCCATTGGAGAGGGTCGAAGAGTTCTGAGTGATCTAAGTGAATGGAGGAACAACACAAAATAAGTGGAATCTTAAACCACGTGAAGCTGCTCAATTCAATAGTTATATGATTTTCATTTTTTTCTATCCTATGAATTGGAAGTTTGGAATCAATTTAAACGCCAACGCCAACTGCTGCTTCTAGAAGCTTTCAGTAAGCATAATTGTCAGCTGTGGCTCAGTGGGAAGCACTCTCGCCTCTGAATCAGAAGGTCATGGGTTCACAGGAGCCTAGGAACAGGAGTAGGCCATTTAACAACTCGAGCCTGTTCTGCCATTCAATGAGATCATGGCTGATCTGTGACCTAATTCCATATATCCGCCTTTGCCCCATATCCTTTAATACCTTGGGTTAACAAAAATCTATCAATCTCTGATTTAAAATTAACAATTGACCTGGCATCAACTGCCATTTGCGGAAGTGAGTTCCAAACTTCTACCACCCTTTGCGTGCAGAAGTGTTTCCTAACTTCATGCCTGAAAGGCCTGGCTCTAACTTTTAGGCTATGTCCCCAAGTCCCACTCCCAGAGACTTGAGCACATAATCTAGGCTGACACTTCCCGTGCAGTACTGAGGGAGTTGCTGCACTGTCGGAGCTTCCATCTTTCAGATGAGACGTTAAATCCTCGGGTGGATGTAAAAGATCCCACTCACTATTCGAAGAAGAGTTGGCGAGTTCTCCCTGGTGTCCTGGCCAATATTTATCCCTCAACCAACATCACTAAAATAGATTATCTGGTCATTTATCTCATTGCTGTTCGTGTGACCTTGTTATGCGCAAATTGGCTGCCATGTTTCCTAAGTTACAACAATGACTTAATGACTTACACTTCAAAATTACTTCATTGGATATAAAACGCTTTGGGACGTCCTGAGATCGTGGAAGGCACTATATAAATACAAGTTGCTTCTTTACACTGTGGCATGGAAGAGAACTCGGGACTGTTTAAAGACAAAAAATAACTCGAGTACGTTGGCGATAGCTTGTAGGTATAGACGGAAGAAGCCAGTTTGGTTGCCTGGATGCAATAAATGTGTTGTTTTTGTCTTTGCTGCTTGTTTCTGGGCAGAACGTGTAACTGGCTGTGACTGGTGGCGAGAGGCAGAGTGTGGGAATCAGCCCCTGAGCTGTTTGTGTTGAGGATGGAACGGACCCTGCAGTCGTGTCACGCACTAAAAGCCAGCTCTGAAATGGATCGCCAGCTTCCTTTGCTATAATCGTCTTTTGGGCAACATATTTCACAATTTGTGCACCGTAGTTTTGGAGCGGATGGGGAAATGGGGCAAGAAGATGTGTGTGGCAGCTCGCTATCACCACTGCATCTAGTGAGTTAATACCGAATGCCAGCTGTCAAATGCTCCTAATATCTGTAATGGCAATGAGCTCTGAATTTGATCTGTGGGTGTATGGAGTTGATGCCGTATTTGTTGAATAATTTAGAAACTATGGTTTGTACTTCATTGGCTGTCCAGCGCTTTGGGACGTCCTGAGGTCGTGAAAGGTGTTACACAAATGCAAGCTCTTTCTTTCTATCTTTTTCTTTTCTCTTCTCGGGGCCTCGAGATCCCAGAACAGCAAGCGGGTGTACAGTATAAAGCGAGGCCCAATGTGCACTCTTTGAGATGCTCTGTCTGTGCTCGGACTGCTGTTAGAAACATACAGAACTACAATGGGTCCCAACCGCTGAGCTAAAGAGAGTGGCGGAGGGGAGTGAAATCAGTAAAGGTTTTCACTCCCAATCACTATCCTGCTGCAAATTGCATGCGGACGGATGTCGAGGGAGAATTTGGCTTTCTTGTGAAGCCACACACGGTCGAGTGGCCAGTTGATGCTCAGGGGTGAAGAGTGTCTGGCCACTTGGGCTGCTGGTGCCCAGGATCCATACCCCAGCAAGACTTGATGCCTCCATCAGAGGAGAGGGCAGAGGGATGTTGGCTGGGGGGGGTAGGGGGGAGTTGTGGGGGGAGTTGGCTGGTGGGGGGGGGGGGGGAGTTGGCCTGAGGAGGGAGTGGGGGAGGGGAGTTAGCCTGAGGGGGGGGGGAGTTGGCCTGAGGGGGGAGGGGGAGGGAGTTGGCCTGAGGGGGGAGGGGGAGGGAGTTGGCCTGAGGGTGGAGGGGGAGGGAGTTGGCCTGAGGGGTGAGGGGGGGGGGAGTTGGCCTGAGGGGTGAGGGGGGGGGAGTTGGCCTGAGGGGGGAGGGGGGGGGGAGTTGGCCTGAGGGGGGAGGGGGGGGGAGTTGGCCTGAGGGGGGAGGGCCTGAGGGGGGAGGGGGATAAGTTGGCCTGAAGGGGGAGGGGGGGGGGAAGTTGGCCTGAGGGGGGAGGGCCTGAGGGGGGAGGGGGTTAAGATGGCCTGTGAGGGGGGGGGGGGAGTTGGCCTGAGGGGAGGGGTGGGAGTTGGCCTGAGGAGCGGGGGGAAGTTGGCCTGAGGGGGGAGGGGGAGAGTTGGCCTGACGGGGGAGGGAGTTGGCCTGAGGGGGGAGGGGGGTAGTTGGCCTGAGGTGGGGGGGGAAGTTGGCCTGGGGGGGAGGGGGGGGAAGTTGGCCAGGGGGGAGGGGGGGAAGTTGGCCTGGGGGAGGGGGGGAAGTTGGCCTGGGGGGGAGGGGGGGAAGTTGGCCAGGGGGGAGGGGGGGGAAGTTGGCCTGGGGGAGGGGGGGAAGTTGGCCTGGGGGGAAGTTGGCCTGGGGGGAAGGGGGGAAGTTGGCCTGGGGGGGAGGGGCGGAAGTTGGCCTGGGGGGGAGGGGGGGAAGTTGGCCTGGGGGGAAGGGGGGAAGTTGGCCTGGGGGGGAGGGGCGGAAGTTGGCCTGGGGGGGAGGGGGGGAAGTTGGCCTGGGGTGGCGGGTGAAGTCTTACACAGTGTAAAGCACACGTGCCTGACTGTATTAGGTAATCAGGACCAGACGGAACCCATCAGAGTACTTACGGGAATGAGGGAAACTGTGGCTGAAATTTTATGCAGCTGATTAGTCCCTCAGCAGATTAAAACACTCAGGAAGAGGATGCTGGGAACTATTGACCTGCTAGCCTGAGTTTCTTGCAATCGATTCAAGAGCATCCAACAAAAGTAAATGCGTATAATTCCAATTAGGCCATACATTGCAAATATATTTGCCTTATTTGGGGTAATAGCAGTGTAATATATTTTGATGTTTAGAAGGTATTTTGTTGAAGTTCCATTTATAGCTAAAAGAACAGAAAGCAAAAGGCCAGGGTCAATGTGGATCGTAACGCTGGACAGCAGAGCGCAGTAGGGGTATTACAGGGATCTGTCCCAGTACCTGTGATGTTCACAGTATAATTGTACAATGTTTCATCACAGAAACAGGCCAATTGGCTCATTAAGTCTGTGTCAGTGTCTTTTCTCCACGAGTCTCCCGCTCCCTCTCCATACCCTTCAATATTTTTCAAGCAAGGAATTCCCTTTTAAAAGAATCCATGGATTCTACTTCAACAATAGTTTTGTGGCAGAGAATTCCAATCTCTGTGTGAACAAGCTGTTTCTAACCTCCTCAACCGTCCGTGATTGGTTGAATAACTTTGACCACCACACGTGGTGCATGTCCAGTTAAAAGAAGTACTTTTCTGTAGTTGATGTCTCTTTTACATGTCGGGAATGTCCAAGCATTGAGTTTATTTATTGCTTTTTTTTAAAAAAAGTTCAAGAATGCGAAGTTAACTCAAGTAACCCTGCCGTAAGTATCATTTGTGTCTCCCAGCAACAAGCAAGAATTTCCAACTGGAAATTGATGCTAGACTGAAATTGTTCTCCGGGATTCTCCTCATTCACAACTGGTGTGTCGGAGTAAACTCATTGAGTCAGACTGTCGTTAGATTCCATTATAGAAGCATTTTCATAAATACTTGCAATTCTATCGTTCTTTGTCACATTAAATTATCCACAAGTACTTCCTGTGGTGAATTACTTTTGATTTGTAATGATTGTTATGTAGACATGTCACAAGAGCTATTCTGTGTTTATTAAAAAAATTATTATTCATTCTCGGGATGTGGGCGTTGCTGGCAAGGCTGGCATTTCTTGCCCGTCCCTGGTTGCCCTGAGAAGGTGCTGGTGGGCCACCTTCAACCGCTGCAGTGTAGCCGTTTGATACAACTCAGTGGCTTGCGAGAAGACAGTTAAGAGTCAACCACATTGCTGTGGGTCTGGAGTCACATATAGGCCAGACCGGGTAAGGATTGCAGCTTTCTTTCCCTAAAGGTCATTAGTGAACCAGTTTGGTTTTCACGACAATCCGACAGCACTTTTACTGATACCAGCTTTTTATTTGCAGATCATTAAAAACTGAATTCAAATTCACAAACTGTCCTGGTGGTATTTGAACTCACAGTCTCTGGATTAATTATCCCAGGCCTCTGGATTACTAGTCTAGTAATAAACCACTACACTACTGTACCCCTAAACAGTGGGCTGACCAATGAAGCAGTTTTTTTGGTGGTACTGGTTGAGGGAGGAATGGTTGTCGGGACACCGAGAATTCCTTGCTCCTCTATAAGAGCTTCGGAATCTTTTACATCTACTTGAATCACCGGAGTAGGCCGAACCCTCAGGCGAGGGACTGATGTGTGCTGTCTGCCTAATCTGTGTTATTCCAAAAAGAGGACTTGCATTTCTGTACAGAAAGAACAGAAGTGTTAGAGCCCCCACGGTAACTAAACTTGAGACACTTTCTGTGGTGATTTATTCTGGTGATTCATTGAAACATGAGACACATCACTGGTCCATGTGATCTCCGGGACTGGTTTCGATTGCCTGAGGGGGTCAGAGAGGAATTTTCCAGTGTATTTTTTCCCCCTGATTGTCCCTGTGTTTTTCCTCTGGTTTTTTGACTCTCCCGGGAGATTTCATGGCTGCGGGGGAAATGTCCAGTCATGACGCTCCAGCCATCGTGTTGTGGGGCAGGCTTGGTGGACAAACTGGTCATGAAACTATCAAGAATTAGACTGCGAAATTGTGCAGGAAATACTGTGCAAACCTGCACTCTGCATATGGCTGTTAACTTTCTATTCCCCTTCTTGGAATATTGGCTTAGTTTGTTTTGATGATTGTAATGTTCAGCAGTCTCGTTCGGTTACAGGATTAGCTTCCATACAACATGCGTGACTGTAAAAACAAATGATGCAGTCGCAGAATTATTAAATCTAGAGTATAACTGTAATATATGCTCAGTGATCTTTTTGGATAAGGACTAAATCCACGTGCACAGAGCCCAGAGGAAGTGCTCTCATTTCGATCAGATCAGCGGTGAAGGAATGGTGATTGATGTTGGACAACTCCCATTTTACACGTTGCTTTTGAACTTCAGATGTTTCCTCCGCTGGTCTCGCGCCCCTCCTTCCGCTTCCAGTAGTTTTCACGCACGACAACACGCGACTCCATTTCACGGGTCAGATAACAATCTCATTGGGTCTTCATGAGCTCGCTCCCAGGCAATGTGCATGGCATTCCACTCTTTTTGCTACCTGAGGGTAGAGTTGCCAACTCCCCAGGAGTTGCCCTGGAGTCTCCAAAGTCTAATTTCCAGGATGCTGCTGCAAGTAACCCAGGAGAAAAATCACAGGGGTGTTTAGAACAATTGTGTTTTTTAAACACATTTTCTTTGAACACTTTTGTTTACTAGTTAGAAAAAAATTAGACATGGCGGGGAAAAAAGGCAGTGTGACTGACAGTCAAGAATCATCCAATCAGATAACGAAGAGTCTATTCGCTTTCCAATTGGTGTGAGAAGGCGGTGGGCTGTGAGAAGAGACATGTTGGGCAACCACTGGCAGGAGCGTGGGGGCAGGGCGGTTGGAGGCAGGCGGTCATGTGATGTCAACTCCAGGAATATGTCCGACCAGATATGGCAACCCTACATGAAGGACTACGCTAGTACTTGACTGTGCCTCACTGTAAAGTTACCTCCTGGTGTAAGACACTGGACCTATGCACCCTTTGCTCATTATTGCACATGTCGTTTATTGTGCCTCCATTAAAATGGCTATAACTCCCCTCAGTGATCTGGACACAAACAGACCAAATTCACTGCCTTTCCCGTGCCAGACGATAAAACTGAACATTTTCTGTGTTTACTGCTGCATGAGCTTTAATATGAAACACAAGCGTCTATAGAATAAGTAAGCTATTTAACACTAAACAAAAAAACGCGAATGAAAGATTGGCCAGTATCTCCGATGGCCTGGCCCCACTTCGAGTTGGCACCAATGTTCCCCCTAATTTTAAATTTGGGTGCCCGGTCCCCTTTAACGGGCTGCGCGGCCAATTCAAAGTTTCGCGCATGCGTGAAATTTCACATTGGAAAAGATGGTCCAGGGGGCTACGCGGGACCAGCAGATAGCTGTGCGGTTGTGCAGCCGCGCAGTTTCGAGGGAACATTGGTTGGCACCATCCAGTATGGGTGGGTAGCACTTTCACCTCTGAGTCAGAAGGTTGTGGTGGGTTCAAGTCCCATTCCAGAGACTTGAGCAGATAACCTAGGCTGACGCGCCCAGTGCAGTACTGAGGGAGTCCTGCACAATATGAGGTGCCGTCTTTCGTCTGCCTTCTCAGGTGGACGTAAAAGATCCCATGGCACTATTCGAAGAAGATCAGGGGGAGTTCTGCTCGGTGTCCTGGGCAATATTTATCCCTCAACCACCATCCCTAAAAAAACCCAGATGATCTCATTGCTGTTTGTGGGATCTTGCTGTGAACAAATTGGCTGCCGAATTTCCTACATTACAACAGTGAGTACATTTCAAAAGTACTTAATTGGCTGTAAAGCACTTTGGGACATCCTGAGGTCATGAAAGGCCATATATAAATGTTTCTTTCTTTTAAAACTGCTATGCAGGTTACTACAAAAATTTGCTTTTATATAGCACTTTTAACATAGAAAAATGTCCCAAGGCACTGGGTCTATGTGGGAAGGTTAGGAGAGGTGACCAAATTTTTGGTTAAAGAGATGGATTTTGAGAAGGCTTTGAAAAGGGTAGAGGGCAAGGGGAGATAGAGATGGAAAGGTTTAGAAGGAGGTTCTAGAGAGTAGGTCCAAGGCAGCTGAAGAGCCTGTCACCAAACGTGGAATGCAGAGTGGGTGAGGTGCACAAGAGATCAGCATCAGAGGACTTAAAAGGTCTCGGGTTCAATGCTTGGCCTGTCCTGAGTCAGCTGATCTCAGCCCGAGCAGAAATTGGGATGTGACAGTGGCCTCAGTCCCCATGAGTTGGGTAAGGCATAGGAGGTAAAATCAATTGTGGTTCCTGATCCTGATTATTACCCACTGATGTCAGCTGGTCCCACATGAAAGATGGTCTCTTGTACTTAGTCCCTTGCAACACAGAATCCGATCTTTCAGCCCACTGCAAGCTGAGCCACTTTATGGGAAAGCATATGGTCCATGCAGTAGTTTACTTACATAGGATTACATAGGATATACGGCACAGAAACAGGCCATTCAGCCCAACCAGTCCATGCCGGCGTTTATGCTCCACTCGAGCCTCCTCCCGTCTTTCCTTATCTAAATCTATCAGCATAACCCTCTATTCCCTTCTCCCTTATATGCTTGTCTAGCCTCCCCTTAAATGCATCTATACTATTCGCTTCAACCACTCCCTGTGGTAGCGAGTTCCACATTCTCACCACTCTGGGTAAAGAAGTTTCTTCTGAATCCCTATTGGATTTCTTGGTGACTATCTTATATTGATGGCCTCTAGTTTTGTTCTTCCCTACTAGTGGAAACATTCTCCCTGTATCCACTCTATCAAAACCTTTCAGAATTTTAAAGAATTTTAGGTCACCCCTCAACCTTTTTTCAAGAGAAAAGAGACCCAGCCTCTTCATCCTTTCCTGATATGTATACCCTTGCATTTCTGGTATCATCCTTGTAAATCTTCTCCGCACCCTGTCCAGTGCCTCTATATCCTTTTTATAATATGGCGACCAGAACTGCGCGCAGTACTCCAAGTGTGGTCTAACCAAGGTTCGATACAGGTTTAGCATAACTTCCCTACTTTTCAATTCTATCCCTCTAGAAATAAACCCTAGTGCTTGGTTTGCTTTTTTTATGCCCTTGCGAACGTGTGGCACAACTTTTAGTGATTTGTATATTTGTACAGTCCCTTACTGCACTAGAGTAAGCACATGCCTCACTTGGAGCACTCAAGTCTCTTGGAATAGAGTCCTGCTGCTCATTAGACCAGGTTGCATAAACTTGGCTTGTATTTCCTTGAGTTTAGAAGGTTATGGGGTAGATACAGAAAAACTATTTCCTCTGGTGGTGACTCCAGAACAAGGGGGCATAATCTTAAAATTGGAGCTTAAAATTGGAAATAGGAGTGAAATCGGGAATCACTTTTTCACACAAAGGGATGGAAATCTGGAACACTCTCCCATAAATGGCTGTTGCTACTTGGGACAATTGAAATTTTCGAGACCGAGATCCATAGACATTTGTTGGGTAAGGGTATCAATGGATATGGAGCAAAGGCGGGTAAATGGAGTTGAGGTATAGATCAGCCGTGATCTAACTGAATGGCGTAGTAGACTCGGGGGCTTAATGGCCTACTCCTGTTCCTATGCTCAGCTTATTACAGACTGAACTGCTTTAATTTCTGTTCCCTAAGTTTGGCACTAGCCACCTTTCTGATCTGTGTTGGCTCAATACCAGAAATTCCCCGGCGCAGTCTTTAATTGTTACAACAACTTGCATTTATATAGCACCTTTCATTTGACACCGAGCCACATAAGGAGATTCTAGGACAGGCGAGCAAAAGCTTGGTTAAAGAGGTAGGTTTTAAAGAGCATCTTACAGGAGGAGAGAGAGGTAGAGAGTTTTAGGGAAGGAATTCCAGAGCTTGGGGCCTAGACAGCTGAAGGCACGGCCGCCAATGGTGGAGCGATGAAAATCGGGGATGCGCAAGAGGCCAGAATTGGAGGAACGAAGACATCTCATGGGTTGTAAGACTGGAGGAGGTTTCAGAGATAGGGAGGGGCAAGACCATAGAGGGATTTGAACACGAGGATGAGAATTTTAAAATCGAGTTGTTGCCAGACCGGGAGCCAATGTAGGTAAGCGAGCACAGGGGTGATGGATGAATGGGACTTGGTGCGAGTTAAGAGTGCGGGCACCAGAGTTTTGGATGTTACCTGAATACTTTTTTGTCATTGCAGACTTGTAGCAGTGGCTCTGTATTACAAGATTACACCCTTCAAATTGCTCCAGGCTATTTATTTGTTAAATTAAAAATAACTGACATTGTGGAATTTGTGTGGAGTTTTTTTATTGTGTTCCACTTTGGTTGGCCTTGCTGGCTGATGTTATGGTGGACTCCAGTGGGGGTCTTCTGCATATAACATTCACCAGGTTATAGTCCAACAGTTTTATTTTAAATCACAAGCTTTCGGAGTTACAACTCCTTCGTCGGGTGAAGTGAGGAGATACAGAATCGTCAAAGCATATATAGATAGAGAACAATGCATGTGTAACTTACAATTGCAGACAACTGAATTCAATCATCCTGACTGTTTATCTGCCGAGGTGTGATAAAGTTAATCAGGTCAGCCAGGAAGGTACCACATCTTGATGTGGTACCTTCCTGGCTGACCTGATTAACTTTATCACACCTCGGCAGATAAACAGTCAGGATGATTGAATTCAGTTGTCTGCAATTGTAAGTTACACATGCATTGTTCTCTATCTATATATGCTTTGACGATTCTGTATCTCCTCACTTCACCCGACGAAGGAGTTGTAACTCCGAAAGCTTGTGATTTAAAATAAAACTGTTGGACTATAACCTGGTGTTGTGCGACCTCTCAATTTTGTCCACCCCAGTCCAACACCGGCATCTCCGCATTATAACATTCACGCCAGTGGATTAATTACTGTAATGTGAATCAGTCTTTTTGTAAGTCTGGATAGACGAAAATTACAATGCAGTGACCAGAATTAGTCTGCAGAGGCTTCATAATAGATCCTTTTAAGAGGCAAATTCATTTTCAAATCGAATTGGTTTTGTTGGGGGATGTGCATGTGATGGACAAAAGATTGTGGTGCAGGACAGCTGAAATTTCCTGGACAGCTGCCACTTTTCCACAACACTAAATATAAAATCTGGGCTTTTCTCCGCTCTCCTGTGAGATAATCAAAGACCATGGTCGAAGACTCTTTAATGATCAACAGCGCAATGTTTTATTGACTGAAATAACTTCTTGCAAAATTGAACCCAAAACTTTGTAGACTTTGCGCTCCTGATATCCGCCATCTCATTCTCAGCTCTTGACAAGAACAAATTGTTTTCCCTCCCAGATTTGAAATATTTCAACGCAGTTTAACATTGGAAACCCATTACTTCTCTCAATTGAATTTGTTTGCCGTTTTGAAAGGAGGCAGGACATTTTTTTTGTGTCTGAAATCAATAGTTTCTGTTCGCTAAGAGTATTTAAGGGATGTGGAGCGAAGGTGGGTAAATGGAGTTGAGGTGCAGATCATCCATGATCTAATAGAATGGCGGAACAAGCTTGAGGGGCTGAATGGCCTACTCCTGTTCCTGTGTTCCTAATCCTAGTGACTGAATATTGTGCAGTGAAAGTTGCTAAGATCTTATTTCCATATCTTGAGAGTCCCCAAAGAATTGTACCAATGGCAAGCGTCTGACGTCAGCCCTGGAGTGAGGCTCCTCCTTTCCGCACAAATGTATGTAGGGAAGCAAATAAAAATGAACATTTGTTAGCACTTTCAATATATGTAATACAATACCCCATGACTACAAAGGAGTGTCATTTATAAACGACCTATATTGGAGTCGATCAATGTATGATTTATCTATCTTCAAAAAAAACCTGGTGTTGCTTTTCAGCCAGCTTATTGGCTAATAGTCATCACATGAATGTGGTGTTCTTACCGGCAATCTCTTTAGCCAAGAGTAATCATGTGACCATTTAGCGAGTGCTTCATTCTTGGAATCTGATTGACCATTAGTACAGGTCAAAGTACTGGCATCTGCATAGCGTCTAATCATGTCGAAATTTCTTTTGGAGTGCAATGACCTTTATGTGATTATGTAGTAATCACATGACCATGTTTTGTATCTGATCAACAAGGTCTGGTTTAGTGGCAGGATAGGCCTGTTGTGGAGATTGCATAGTTAATAAATACAAAGCTCATTACCTGTTTTGCATGTGAAAGTCCATAAAATAGCAGGGCTATTGGAAAAGAGCAGGGGAGTGGGACTAATTGGATCGCTCTTTCAAAGAGCTGGCACAGGCACGATGGGCCGAATGGTCTCCTTCTGTGCTGTAAGAATCTATGATAATGTACATCAGTGTTTAATCATAGAATATTATTTCTATATATAATATAATGTTCCAAGTTTTCCAATCACACCCCCAGGCCTGTTAGGAATTCCTACAGTTTGGACCCTCACTGTTTCAAAGGAGCCAACTGTTGTATCTGTATCATTGCTTGTCTCGTTGTGACATTGTGGCCCCTTTGCTTGCAATATGGGGTTAGAATGTGCAGTGGGGAGTTTTGCTCTACAGAGAGAGGGACAAAGGCAAAGCGCTGGCAGCAATGGCAGCAGGAGTGGAAAAGCATGGCGAGAGGTCCCGTAAAATGGAAATGGCCTATGTAAACTTGTCGCACTATAATTACATCCTCCCACCATATTTAGTGGAAAATGCATTAAATAAAGCATCAAAAAATCAACACATTTCCTAAAAAATGATACCATATGTGTTGTACATTATACCCACTGCGACAATTGTTTACTATACCACCGGGCCCAACCACCCCTCATGCAGCTCTAGGCAGACACCTTCTTGATCCGTCTGGGCATCATCCATAGTCCTGAGCTTTGGACTGTTGACACGGATAACTGTTACTGGGATTGTGGTTCCCTTGACACAAGTGAGTAACCATTGGCGTAGAGTGTGGCCCCTTGTCACATGTGTAGAACTGTATACGCTAGCAGTTAACACTGTGGAGCAAGAGATATTTGAGAGCAGTCACTCGCTGTGTTTGTGATAGAGGGGCCAATACTAACTTGATCTGTCTGGCACTTCCGATGGTTAAACCAGCTGCATAAGTTGTGTCTTTCTGTTGTACAGCTGTAGGTCTCCTGGAGTTCACTTCCTACCTGATACGTGTATGATTATATCTAAAAGCGGTGAGCGATGGGAGCGGGTTAGTGGTGAGAGGGTTAGTCACATCTTGCACTTTCTTTTTGTTTTTGGAAAGCGTTTCTTAAGCAGTTCACATCTCTGTGCCTTTTAAATTCTACCCTGAGCTCGGCTGTTTGCCAGTTGGCTCTGTCACATCCAGATTAATATCCCACACATCCAACTTGTTTATCAGCCAGTGACGGTCATTGGTTTTCATACCTCAATAAAAGCTGCGTCACTGTGGGCTGTTGTTGTGGTGCAGACAGCCTGCCAGATCACAAAGGTCTTCAAGGGTTGTTGTTCACTCGAACACTTAAACTCAGCTCAAGCACCACAAGTGTTAGCTGCTGGAGAATGCTTAACGCTGCAGCTGCTTCATTGCAGACACATCCAATAATGTTTCTCTCAAATTATTTTCCCCACTCTTTGCCTTTCTTGGGCCTTCCCGTGCCACTCACTGTCCCTGGATGTGGATGTCCATCACTACTGCTCTGATACTGGCTTCATTATTCCTCTGCCTTCTCTCTCTCTGAAGGGTCAAACTAGATTTTGTGCTCAAGACCTGGGCTTGAACCCACGGCCTTTTGACTCAGAGACTAGAGTGCTGCCGATTGACACTTATATGGGACAGTCTCAATTCAATCCCCACTAGATTGAAGTAGTACAAGATTGCCTCTAATTGAATATTAATTGGTAGTAAATTGGGAGAGAGCACAATGAGACACATTGTTAGGGTGGAGTAGGCGGAGCTTTACTCTGCATTTAAACTCTGTCATGAGGTGCTGCCTGAAATGGAAAAGTGTCCTATTCTCCAGCGCTAACATTTCTAACCTTGGTGAACACAAAATTTACACTAAAAGTTTGAGGGGAGGGGCTGGGGTGGCATTTTGTAGGTAATCTATCGCTCTCCTTTGTTTCCCAAATTGGCAATTTGACTTGCAAGGCAATTCAGTGGAGGCCAGGGGAACCTTTTGAGACGTGTTGCTCTCTCGTCCAGATACAACATTTCATGCCTCGTGGCAGCTACCGCACCAGCTATGGCTGAGTGTGCGAGAGTGGGCAACTTGCTTTCAGGCCCCTGGCAACGTCTCACTGAATCCTGTTGCTCAGAGATGCACAAAAATGGATCCCATTCCAACTTTCCCTCCTGGCTCATACTTGGTACCTTCCTTATGGCAGGATGGTTGAGATGAAGCATGAAGGGTATGGGGCTCACAGAGGGTTGCCAACTCTGTTTAGACGTATTCCTGGAGGTTTTGTCACATGACCTCCTGTCTCCAACTACCCTACCCCCCACACGCCTACCATTGGCCACCTGATACATCCATCCTCCTGGTGTCCCGCCTTCCCCTGCCAATCGGAAAGCAAACAGACTCTTGGTTACCTGATTGGATGAATCTTGGCTGTCAAAAAACAGTCCTTTTTCCCATCTCCAATATTTTTATAAAACTGTTCATAGAAGGTTTTAAAAAAAAACATTTTTAATGCCCCAGTGATTTTTCACCTGGGTTGTTTACAGCAGTGTCCTGGAGATTAATCTTAATTCCTCGAGACTCCAGGATAATCCTGGAGAGTTGGCAACACCAGGCTCACAGCGTGAACTTGTTGTACTGCTTTCGTGCTCAACATTCTGCCCCACCAAGCACCTTCAGTTACTCCGCAGTCTGCATTGATAATGATTCATACAGTAAAATTGGGGCCTTTACCTACTGTGAAACTTCCAGTGTGGCATAACTCATGGGGCTGGAGGAGATTCAGCACCACTGCAGTCCGAGTACCCTGAACCACATCTCTGGATTGCCCGCCTCCATTCACCTCCTGTACAAACAGGAATCCACATTAATAATCTTTTTTTTTAAATAAAAAACTACAATCAAATCTTTTATTCAGGCTGTACGTTTCATGACCTGCCAACCTGGGAGTATGACTTGCACACTAGTTCAACCCACGCATATCAGGTATGTTGAGCATTTTACACAGTGAAAGTACTGATGTACAGATGTATCCACATAGCTTATCTCACAACTGGTGTGTCGCTTGCTGTGCAATCAGTTCCAATTGTAAAAATATCCTGGTGCACCAGATATCCTGCGTCTTTGATTATTTTCTGAACAGTAAATCCTTCGTTACCAAAAGGGTTAAATTGGTTGCATAGACTAGGCTTGTATTCCCATGAGTATAGAAGATTAATGGGTGGTGTTTAAGATGATCAAAGATGTTGATAGGGTAGATAGAGAGAAACTATTTCCTCTGGTGGGGGAGTTCAGGAAGAAGAGGGCAATATCTTAAAATTAGAGCTCGGCCGTTCAGGAGTGAGATCAGGAAGCACTTCTTCACGCAAAGGGTAGTGGAAATCTGGAAAACTCTCCCTCCCCCCAAAATTCTTCCCCCTGCCCCCAGGTCAATTGAAAATTTCAAAGCTGAGATTGATAGATTTTTTTAAGGCAATGGTACCAAGGGTCAGAGAACCAGGGCCGGTAGATGGAGTTCAGATACAGATCAGCCATGATCTAATTGAATGGTGGAACAGGCTCGAGGGGCTGAATGGCCTACTCCTGTTCCTATGTACCTATGTTGTTACTGATCAGTCAGTTTTTGTAATTGTATTCCATGCATGAGATGGACGATGGCAAAGTATTAGCTTTTAAAATACACTTTATGCTTCTCTTCCAGCGGTTTCTTATTTCTAGGTTTGGCTTTAGATGCAGAACAAATATTTGACATGACCCTGACCCTGGACCCAACCTGATCTTGTTTACTTGGCCGAGACTGTGCTTCAATAAAATGAGAATGGTCCTGGGTACTAGAGCTCACTGGATTGAATATTCCTACAGTCTTGTGGGGGAGGGGGAGCAATGGCACTGGGTGGAACATTTCCTGATGCACAAAGTATCATCCTTGGCTCAGTGGTAGCACTGTCACCTCTGAGTTAGAAGGTTGTGGGTTCAAGCCCCACTCCAGAGACTTGAGCACAAAATCTCTAGGCTGACACTTCCGTACAGTACTGAGTGCTGCACTGTTGGAGGTGCCGTCTTTCGGATAAGATGTTAAAACGAGGCCCTGTCTGCTCTCTCAGGTGGACGTAAAAGATCCCACGGCACTATTTCGAAGAAGAGGCAGGGGAGTTCTCCCTGGTGTCCTGGCCAATATTTATCTCTCAACCAACATCACTAAAACAGATTGCCTGGTCATTTATCTCATTGCTAAAAACCCTTCTGACTCCAGGGTCAGGTGCTCCACAAGCACAAGGCAGTGCCAACTTCTGTAAGCTATACATCATATGATGCTCATGCAATCCTAATTGACTGGAAACAATGTTGTTGCACGCTGTATTGTAAACGAGAGTGGCAGGCTGTGTGTACGGCAGGTGACAGGAAGTGTTAGCTGTATGGCCATCTGTCACTTCCAATCACTTGGTTTTCAGTTTTGAGTTAGTTTTGTTCTCGGGAGGATCGAATGTCGGGCAGGGAATTAAATCTCCTCGGCAACAGGAGTACAAACTGATGCAGTTTAAGTGGCTTAAACCTGCCAGACCCCAGAGCATCACTGACAGTGGTTGTGAAGAGATTGTTAGCTTAGACAGTCCAGGCATCCTTGGTTAATGAGAATGAGTGATGAAAGAAAGAACTTGCATTTATGTAGCGCCTTTCACGGCCTCAGGACATCCCAAAGCTATACAGCCATTGAAGCATTTTTGAAGTGTAGTCACTGTTGTAATGTAAGAAACGTGGCAGCCAATTTGTGCGCAGCAACAAACAGCAATGAGATAATGAACAGAAAATCTGTTTTAGTGATGTTGATTGAGGGATAAATATTGGACAGGACACCAGGGAGAACTCCCCCCTGCTCTTCTTCGAAATAGTGCCGTGGGTTCAGTGCAGCACTCCCTCAGTGACTGCTTAAACTGTCGGGAGGTAAAATGTGGCCCTTTGAGGAGAGCTAGGCAAGAGATGTCAGAGGAGAGCAGAGTGCATGTGTGTGTATGTGTAAAGCTTCTAAAGGAGCAAGTTAAGTCTATTTGTCAGACTAATAGTATTTGCGAGTAGTAAAGCATGACTTAGGGATGGATTTCAGAGTCCTTTTGACACTGTGGCAAGAGCAGCTGTTTTGCAAATTAAAGAGGACAGCCTTGGTGGAAATGTGAACTCACTACATTAATTCAGTACATTGTCACACACACACACACACACACACACACACCCATCATATGAGACTGCACATTTCCCTTCGGAAGTAGGTGTTATTTGTTCGGTGTTAATCCTATATTTCTCTTAAACTTAAAGATATTTAACAAGAAAAGTAATTAAATTGAAGCAGCCCATGGCAATATTTCCAGCAACTGTGCTACACCTGCTCTATGTGACGCTAATGCTACAAGAAGGAATCAATTGACGTGCTGGAAATATTAATAGAACGCCAGGTTATCACCATAGCTTCCCAATTGGGAGAGTGTCAGTATTTACAAGGATGCCCTGGGAGTGTGTCAGTATTTACAGGGGGTCCCTGGGTGTGTGTCAGTATTTACAGGGGGTCCCTGGGTGTGTGTCAGTATTTACAGGGAGTTCCTGGGTGTGTGTCAGTATTTACAGGGGGTTCCTGGGTGTGTGTCAGTATTTACAGGGGGTTCCCAGGAGTGTGTCAGTATTTACAGGGGGTTCCTGGGAGTGTGTCAGTATTTACAGGGGGTTCCTGGGAGTGTGTCAGTATTTACAGGGGGTTCCTGGGAGTGTGTCAGTATTTACAGGGGGTTCCTGGGAGTGTGTCAGTATTTACAGGGGATCCCCGGGAGTGTGCCAGTATTTATAGGGGATCCCCGGGAGTGTGCCAGTATTTACAGGGGGTCCCTGGGAGTGTGCCAGTATTTACAAGGATGCCATGGGAGTGTGCCAGTATTTACAGGGGGTTCCTGGGAGTGTGTCAGTATTTACAGGGGATCCCCGGAAGTGTGTCAGTATTTACAGGGGATCCCCGGAAGTGTGCCAGTATTTACAGGGGATCCCCGGGAGTGTGCCAGTATTTACAGGGGATCCCCGGGAGTGTGCCAGTATTTACAGGGGGTCCTTGGGAGTGTGTCAGTGTGTACAAGGATGCCCTGGGAGTGTGTCAGTATTTACAGGAGTGCCCTTGAACTGTGTCAGTAATTACAGGGGGTTCCTGGGAGTGTGTCAGTATGTACAAGGATGCCCTGGGAGTGTGTCAGTATTTACAGGGGGTTCCTGGGTGTGTGTCAGTATTTACAGGGGATTCCCTGAAAGTGTGCCAGTATTTATAGGGGATGCCCGGGAGTGTGCCAGTATTTACAGGGGGTCCCTGGGAGTGTGCCAGTATTTACAAGGATGCCATGGGAGTGTGCCAGTATTTACAGGGGGTCCCTGGGAGTGTGTCAGTATGTACAGGGATGCCCTGGGAGTGTGTCAGTATGTACAAGGATGCCCTGGGAGTGTGCCAGTATGTACAAGGATGCCCTGGGAGTGTGCCAGTATTTACAAGGATGCCCTGGGAGTGTGTCAGTATGTACAAGGATGCCCTGGGAGTGTGCCAGTATTTACAAGGATGCCCTGGGAGTGTGTCAGTATGTACAAGGATGCCCTGGGAGTGTGCCAGTATGTACAAGGATGCCCTGGGAGTGTGTCAGTATTTACAAGGATGCCCTGGGAGTGTGTCAGTATGTACAAGGATGCCCTGGGAGTGTGTCAGTATGTACAAGGATGCCCTGGGAGTGTGCCAGTATGTACAAGGATGCCCTGGGAGTGTGTCAGTATGTACAAGGATGCCCTGGGAGTGTGTCAGTATGTACAAGGATGCCCTGGGAGTGTGCCAGTATGTACAAGGATGCCCTGGGAGTGTGTCAGTATGTACAAGGATGCCCTGGGAGTGTGCCAGTATTTACAAGGATGCCCTGGGAGTGTGTCAGTATGTACAAGGATGCCCTGGGAGTGTGCCAGTATGTACAAGGATGCCCTGGGAGTGTGTCAGTATGTACAAGGATGCCCTGGGAGTGTGCCAGTATTTACAGGGGGTCCCTGGGAGTGTGTCAGTATGTACAGGGATGCCCTGGGAGTGTGTCAGTATGTACAAGGATGCCCTGGGAGTGTGCCAGTATTTACAGGGGGTCCCTGGGAGTGTGTCAGTATGTACAGGGATGCCCTGGGAGTGTGTCAGTATGTACAAGGATGCCCTGGGAGTGTGCCAGTATGTACAAGGATGCCCTGGGAGTGTGCCAGTATTTACAAGGATGCCCTGGGAGTGTGTCAGTATGTACAAGGATGCCCTGGGAGTGTGCCAGTATTTACAAGGATGCCCTGGGAGTGTGTCAGTATGTACAAGGATGCCCTGGGAGTGTGCCAGTATGTACAAGGATGCCCTGGGAGTGTGTCAGTATTTACAAGGATGCCCTGGGAGTGTGTCAGTATGTACAAGGATGCCCTGGGAGTGTGTCAGTATGTACAAGGATGCCCTGGGAGTGTGCCAGTATGTACAAGGATGCCCTGGGAGTGTGTCAGTATGTACAAGGATGCCCTGGGAGTGTGTCAGTATTTACAAGGATGCCCTGGGAGTGTGTCAGTATGTACAAGGATGCCCTGGGAGTGTGTCAGTATGTACAAGGATGCCCTGGGAGTGTGCCAGTATGTACAAGGATGCCCTGGGAGTGTGTCAGTATGTACAAGGATGCCCTGGGAGTGTGTCAGTATGTACAAGGATGCCCTGGGAGTGTGCCAGTATTTACAAGGATGCCCTGGGAGTGTGTCAGTATCTACAGGAGTGCCCTTGAACTGTGTCAGTAATTACAAGGGGTTCCTGGGAGTGTGTGAGTAATTACAGGGGGTCCCTGACAGTGCGTCAGTATTTGCAGGGGCTCCCTGGGGGTGCATCTTTATTTACAGGGGGTCCCTGGGAGTGTGGCAGTATTTACAAAGGGTCCCTGGGAGAGTGTCCGTATTTACAGGGGGTCCCCCGTGTGTCTGTCAGTATTTCCCCAGGACTGAATCAGTAGTTACAGTGGGTGCTTGGGTGAATGTCAATATTTACAGGGAATCCCTGGGAGTGTGTCAGCATTTAAAGGAAGTTACAGGAAACTCTTTGGTATCCGGCATCTACGGGACCGGGATGGTGCCGGTTTATTAAAAATTCCGGATAACGGAGATGTATACCTACCAAGGTACGAGAGCCCCGTTACACAGCCACAACTGCAGGAGTCCCGGTTACACGGCCACAGATCCAGGAGTCCCTGTTACACGGCCACAGGTACTGGAGTCCCGGTTACACGGCCACAGATCCAGGAGTCCCTGTTACACAGCCACTTGTACAGGAATCCCGGTTACACGGCCACAGGTGCAGGAATCCCGGTTACACAGCCACTTGTACAGGAATCCCGGTTACACAGCCACTTGTACAGGAATCCCGGTTACACGGCCACAGGTGCAGGAGCCCCGGTTACACGGCCACTTGTACAGGAACCCCGGTTACACGGCCACTAATATACAGTAAAACTTACCTGAACCTACTCCTGAATTTTGCCGGTTAATAGAGAATTCCGGATATTTAGGTGCCGTTTAAACGAGAGTTTCCTGTACCAGGAATGAGTCAGTATTTGCCGGGGGGGGGCGGTGGGGGGTCTCTGGGAGTATGTCGATATTTGCAGGGTGTCCCCTGGTGTGCATTAGTATTTACAGCGGGTCCCCAGGAGTATGTCAATATTTGCAGAGGGTCCTGGAGTGTGTCAGTATTTATCGGGGGTGGGGGGGGGGGGGGAACAGGAGACCACATGCAGTGCCATCTATCTGCAAAGTCATGATGACATTAGCATGTGTACTCTAAGTACTTGCCCAGATCCACTTAGACTAGGCTTTATTGTGGTGGTGTGTGGAGAATTTTTATCTTACGATGAATAAAGAATACCCTACAAGATAGCCATGTATCAAATGATTGTGAAATGTGTTCACTTGCCTTACAACAAAAAATCAAAATGCCATCTAAGTTTAAGGAATTTTTTTTTTTTAAGTGTGACGAAATGCAAGCTTCAATTCTATTCACAGCACTTTCCATTTTCCTGTATCCTTCACCCTCAACATCGCTGTTATAATATTGACTGCTGCTTACACGTGTTCTGTCATAGCTAATATTTGAGGGTCATAATTTTGTACGAAGTAACTAGGAGCTTGTAAAAACAGAACAAATCCTGATTTGTTCCCACACAGGTTTCTGCCTGTCAGAGAAAAGCAGAAATGATTTGATTATAAACTCTACAAATATTGTTGATGCTTTCATCCAGAGCAAATGATTCTGCTAATTACGGTCTCCTCCTACCTAACAGCAACGACTAGAAACTGGGTTAAATGGATGACAAACTCTTCATTTTTTTGATAGGAGTGAAGTACTAAACCATCCCAGATATTCGGACTTCTCACTGTGAAGGGTGGACTGCTGTCTCAAACCCTCTTGCTCTTATCTACTGTTTTCGTTTAAAATTTAGGCAAGATACTGATATTTTCCTGCCCGTTCCACTCAGTACCAATGATGTAACCTGGCTAAGAAGGATGGTCGGCAATTTGGTCACAGGCCTCTAACTGGCTGTTAGAAAGTATGAGAGGCATGCACTGCGCATACGCAGGAAACCGGCATTTCCGATCTGTCAAGAAAGCTCTTGACAGATCCTCCGGCTGCCTGGGAGAAGGGCCTCTGCGGGGGGAGAGTTCCGTTTTTTGGAGACCCTCCGCCCGCAGAAAACCCTTACAATTCTTGCGCCTGGTAAAAGCAGGTGTAAGGCCTGCTTTTACCAGGTTAAGAGTTGAAAAATGTAAAAAAAAAAAAATTCCACTGATTTATCATTTAAAAATACTTTAAAGAAAGGTAAGTTTATTTTTAGCCCTGTTAAAAACTTTAATTATTTTCTTCAAAAATTTAAATTTTTGTTTAAAATAGTAAATTTATGTAATTTCAAGTCATTTTAAAAATGTGATTTTTAAAAATTTATTTGAAGTTTTACTATGTTTTGGGGGTGATCTCTATTCATATATTTGACAGGTCTTCCTGTCAAGTGTATGAAGGGAGATTCCCTTCTTTGATTGGCTCCCCATGGCCCACGTGTCCCAGGTTCGCTGCGAACTACCTGTGCCTCTGGGATACGTGGGCCCTGCGCACCGGCAGCTTGGAGAGGCCCAGCATCGGAATTGTGCGCCTCCCGGGAGCCCTCAGGTAAGGGCGCAGATTTTTCCAGATCGCAGCCCGCGGGAGACCTGCAATCGGAATATCTGGGCCAATGGATCTGACACCAGCTCTCATGATCCCTCTTGCTCTTCTTCTCTCTCACTCTCGTTCCCTCTCGTTACTCACACTGTCTCTCTCACTCGCTCTCAGTTCACTCTCTCTCTCGCTCTCGAGTTCTCTCTCTTTCTCTCGGTTCTCTCACTCTCTCTCGGTTCTCTCTCTCACTCGCTCTCGGTGTTCTCTCTCTCTCTCTCTCTCTCGCTCTCGGTTCTCTCTCTCTCTCTCGCTCTCGGTTCTCTCTCTCTCTCTCGGTTCTCTCTCTCTCGCTCTCGGTTCTCTCTCTCTCGGTTCTCTCACACTCGCTCTCGGTGTTCTTTCTCTCTCTCTCACTCTCGGTTCTCTCTCTCTCGGTTCTCTCAGTTCTCTCTCTCTCGGTTCTCTCTCGGTTCCGTCTCTCTCTCGGTTTTCTCTCTCTCTCTCGGTTCTCTCTCTCTCTCTCTCTCTCGGTTCTCTCTCTCTCTCGCTCTCGATTCTCTCTCTCTCTCTCTCGGTTCTCTCTCTCTCTCTCTCTCTCGGTTCTCTCTCTCTCGGTTCTCTCTCTCTCTCGGTTCTCTCTCTCTCTCTCGGTTCTCTCTCTCTCTCTCGGTTCTCTCTCTCTCTCTCGGTTCTCTCTCTCTCTCTCTCGGTTCTCTCTCTCTCTCTCTCTCTCTCTCTCTCTCGGTTCTCTCTCTCTCTCTCTCGTTCTCTCTCTCTCGGTTCTCTCTCTCTCTCGGTTCTCTCTCTCTCTCTCTCGGTTCTCTCTCTCTCTCTCTCGGTTCTCTCTCTCTCGGTTCTCTCTCTCTCTCTCTCGGTTCTCTCTCTCTCTCTCTCGGTTCTCTCTCTCTCGGTTCTCTCTCTCTCGGTTCTCTCTCTCTCTCTCTCTCTCTCACTCTCGGTTCTCTCTCTCTCTCTCGGTTCTCTCTCTCTCTCGGTTCTCTCTCTCTCTCTCTCTCTCTCTCTCTCGGTTCTCTCTCTCTCTCTCGGTTCTCTCTCTCTCTCGGTTCTCTCTCTCTCTCGGTTCTCTCTCTCTCTCTCGGTTCTCTCTCTCTCTCGGTTCTCTCTCTCTCTCTCGGTTCTCTCTCTCTCTCGGTTCTCTCTCTCTCTCTCGGTTCTCTCTCTCTCTCTCGGTTCTCTCTCTCTCTCTCTCGGTTCTCTCTCTCTCGGTTCTCTCTCTCTCTCTCTCTCTCGGTTCTCTCTCTCTCTCTCTCTCTCTCTCTCAGTTCTCTCTCTCTCGGTTCTCTCTCTCTCTCTCTCTCTCGGTTCTCTCTCTCTCTCGGTTCTCTCTCTCTCGCTCTCTCTCTCGGTTCTCTCTCTCTCTCTCTCTCTCTCTCTCTCTCTCTCGGTTCTCTCTCTCTCTCTCTCTCGCTCTCTCTCTCTCTCTCTCTCTCTCTCGGTTCTCTCTCTCTCTCTCTCTCGCTCTCTCTCTCTCGTTTCTCTCTCTCTCTCTCTCGGTTCTCTCTCGCTCTCTCTCTCTCGCTCGCTCTCGGTTCTCTCTCTCTCTCTCGCTCTCTCTCTCGGTTCTCTCTCTCTCGGTTCTCTCTCTCTCGGTTCTCTCTCTCTCTCTCTCTCTGTTCTCTCTCTCTCTCTCTCTCTCTCGGTTCTCTCTCTCTCTCTTTCTCTCGGTTCTCTCTCTCTCTCTCTCTCTCGGTTCTCTCTCTCTCTCTCTCTCTCTCTCGGTTCTCTCTCTCTCTCGGTTCTCTCTCTCTCTCTCTCTCTCTCTCGGTTCTCACTCTCTCGGTTCTCTCTCTCTCTCGGTTCTCTCTCTCTCTCCCTCTCGGTTCTCTCTCTCTCTCTCTCTCTCTCGGTTCTCTCTCTCTCGGTTCTCTCTCTCTCTCGGTTCTCTCTCTCTCTCCCTCTCGGTTCTCTCTCTCTCTCTCTCTCGGTTCTCTCTCTCTCGGTTCTCTCTCTCTCTCGGTTCTCTCTCTCTCGGTTCTCTCTCTCTCTCGGTTCTCTCTCTTCTCTCGGTTCTCTCTCTCTCTCTCGGTTCTCTCTCTCTCTCTCGGTTCTCTCTCTCTCTCTCTCGGTTCTCTCTCTCTCTCTCTCTCTCTCTCTCTCGGTTCTCTCTCTCTCTCTCGTTCTCTCTCTCTCGTGTTCTCTCTCTCTCTCGGTCTCTCTCTCTCTCCCTCGGTTCTCTCTCTCTCCTCTCTCGGTTCTCTCTCTCTCGGTTCTCTCTCTCTCTCCCTCCGTTCTCTCTCTCTCTCTCTCGGTTCTCTCTCTCTCGGTTCTCTCTCTCTCGGTTCTCTCTCTCTCTCTCTCTCTCTCACTCTCGGTTCTCTCTCTCTCTCTCGGTTCTCTCTCTCTCTCGGTTCTCTCTCTCTCTCTCTCTCTCTCTCTCTCGGTTCTCTCTCTCTCTCTCGGTTCTCTCTCTCTCTCGGTTCTCTCTCTCTCTCGGTTCTCTCTCTCTCTCTCTCTCTCTCTCTCTCGGTTCTCTCTCTCTCTCTCGGTTCTCTCTCTCTCTCGGTTCTCTCTCTCTCTCGGTTCTCTCTCTCTCTCGGTTCTCTCTCTCTCTCTCGGTTCTCTCTCTCTCTCTCGGTTCTCTCTCTCTCTCTCTCGGTTCTCTCTCTCTCGGTTCTCTCTCTCTCTCTCTCTCTCGGTTCTCTCTCTCTCTCTCTCTCTCTCTCTCAGTTCTCTCTCTCTCGGTTCTCTCTCTCTCTCTCTCTCTCGGTTCTCTCTCTCTCTCGGTTCTCTCTCTCTCGCTCTCTCTCTCGGTTCTCTCTCTCTCTCTCTCTCTCTCTCTCTCTCTCTCGGTTCTCTCTCTCTCTCTCTCTCTCGCTCTCTCTCTCTCTCTCTCTCTCTCGCTCTCTCTCTCTCTCTCTCTCTCTCTCGGTTTCTCTCTCTCTCTCTCTCTCTCGCTCTCTCTCTCTCGTTTCTCTCTCTCTCTCTCTCGGTTCTCTCTCGCTCTCTCTCTCTCGCTCGCTCTCGGTTCTCTCTCTCTCTCTCGCTCTCTCTCTCGGTTCTCTCTCTCTCGGTTCTCTCTCTCTCGGTTCTCTCTCTCTCTCTCTCTCTGTTCTCTCTCTCTCTCTCTCTCTCTCTCGGTTCTCTCTCTCTCTCTTTCTCTCGGTTCTCTCTCTCTCTCTCTCTCTCGGTTCTCTCTCTCTCTCTCTCTCTCTCTCTCTCTCGGTTCTCTCTCTCTCTCGGTTCTCTCTCTCTCTCTCTCTCTCTCTCTCTCGGTTCTCACTCTCTCGGTTCTCTCTCTCTCTCGGTTCTCTCTCTCTCTCCCTCTCGGTTCTCTCTCTCTCTCTCTCTCTCGGTTCTCTCTCTCTCGGTTCTCTCTCTCTCTCGGTTCTCTCTCTCTCTCCCTCTCGGTTCTCTCTCTCTCTCTCTCTCTCTCTCGGTTCTCTCTCTCTCGGTTCTCTCTCTCTCTCGGTTCTCTCTCTCTCTCGGTTCTCTCTCTCGCTCTCGGTTCTCTCGCTCTCTCTCTCTCTCTCTCTCTCTCTCGCTCTCGGTTCTCTCTCTCTCTCTCGTGTTCTCTCTCTCTCTCTCGGTTCTCTCTCTCTCTCTCGGTTCTCTCTCTCTCTCGGTTCTCTCTCTCTCGCTCTCGGTTCTCTCTCTCTCTCTCGGTTTCTCTCTCTCTCTCTCTCGGTTCTCTCTCTCTCTCTCGGTTCTCTCTCTCTCTCTCTCTCGGTTCTCTCTCTCTCGCTCTCGGTTTCTCTCTCTCTCTCTCGGTTCTCTCTCTCTCTCTCTCTCGGTTCTCTCTCTCTCTCTCGGTTCTCTCTCTCTCTCTCTCGGTTCTCTCTCTCTCTCGGTTCTCTCTCTCTCGCTCTCGGTTCTCTCTCTCTCTCTCTCGCTCTCGCTCTCGGTTCTCTCTCTCTCTCGGTGTTCTCTCTCTCTCTCTCGGTTCTCTCTCTCTCTCTCTCTCTCGGTTCTCTCTCTCTCTCTCTCTCTCTCTCGCTCTCTCTCGCTCTCGGTTCTCTCTCTCTCGGTTCTCTCTCTCTCTCGGTTCTCTCTCTCTCTCCCTCTCGGTTCTCTCTCTCTCTCTCTCTCTCTCGGTTCTCTCTCTCTCGGTTCTCTCTCTCTCTCGGTTCTCTCTCTCTCTCGGTTCTCTCTCTCGCTCTCGGTTCTCTCGCTCTCTCTCTCTCTCTCTCTCTCTCTCGCTCTCGGTTCTCTCTCTCTCTCTCGGTGTTCTCTCTCTCTCTCTCGGTTCTCTCTCTCTCTCTCGGTTCTCTCTCTCTCTCGGTTCTCTCTCTCTCGCTCTCGGTTCTCTCTCTCTCTCTCGGTTCTCTCTCTCTCTCTCTCTCGGTTCTCTCTCTCTCTCTCGGTTCTCTCTCTCTCTCTCTCTCGGTTCTCTCTCTCTCGCTCTCGGTTCTCTCTCTCTCTCTCGGTTCTCTCTCTCTCTCTCTCTCGGTTCTCTCTCTCTCTCTCGGTTCTCTCTCTCTCTCTCTCGGTTCTCTCTCTCTCTCTGTTCTCTCTCTCTCGCTCTCGGTTCTCTCTCTCTCTCTCTCGCTCTCGCTCTCGGTTCTCTCTCTCTCTCGGTGTTCTCTCTCTCTCTCTCGGTT
Organism: Squalus acanthias; assembly: GCA_030390025.1. NCBI lineage: Eukaryota > Metazoa > Chordata > Chondrichthyes > Squaliformes > Squalidae > Squalus > Squalus acanthias. The sequence goes on along the minus strand of CM059428.1, from coordinate 27,219,305 downwards.
CTCTCTCTCTCTCTCTCTCTCGGTTCTCTCTCTCTCTCTCTCTCTCTCTCGCTCTCTCTCGCTCTCGGTTCTCTCTCTCTCTCTCTCTCTCTCTCGGTTCTCTCTCTCGGTTCTCTCTCTCTCTCGGTTCTCTCTCTCTCTCGGTTCTCTCTCTCTCTCTCTCTCTCTCTCGGTTCTCTCTCTCTCTCTCTCTCGGTTCTCTCTCTCTCTCTCTCTCTCGGTTCTCTATCTCTCTCGGTTCTCTCTCTCTCTCTCTCGTTCTCTCTCTCTCTCTCTCGTTCTCTCTCTCTCTCGGTTCTCTCTCTCTCTCGGTTCTCTCTCTCTCTCTCTCGGTTCTCTCTCTCGGTTCTCTCTCTCTCTCTCGGTTCTCTCTCTCTCGGTTCTCTCTCTCGGTTCTCTCTCTCTCTCTCTCGGTTCTCTCTCTCTCTCTCGGTTCTCTCTCTCTCGGTTCTCTCTCTCTCTCTCGGTTCTCTCTCTCTCTCGGTTCTCTCTCTCTCTCTCGGTTCTCTCTCTCTCTCGGTTCTCTCTCTCTCTCTCGGTTCTCTCTCTCTCTCTCTCTCTCGGTTCTCTCTCTCTCTCGGTTCTCTCTCTCTCTCTCTTGGTTCTCTCTCTCTCTCTCTCTCTCGGTTCTCTCTCTCTCTCTCTCGGTTCTCTCTCTCTCTCTCTCTCTCTCTCTCTCTCTCTCGCTCTCGGTTCTCTCTCTCTCTCGGTTCTCTCTCTCTCTCTCTCTCTCTCTCTCGGTTCTCTCTCTCTCTCTCTCGCTCTCGGTTCTCTCTCTCTCTCTCTCTCTCTCGGTTCTCTCTCTCTTTCTCTCTCTCTCTCTCGGTTCTCTCTCTCTCTCTCTCTCTCGCTCTCGGTTCTCTCTCTCTCTCTCTCTGTTCTCTCTCTCTCTCTTTTCTCTCTCTCTCTCTCTCTCTCTCGGTTCTCTCTCTCACTCTCTATCTCTCTCGGTTCTCTCTCTCACTCTCTCTCTCGGTTCTCTCTCTCGCTCACTCTCGGCTCTCTCTATTTTGCTTACTTGCTCTCTTACATGTGCATTCTCTCTCTTTTTTTCTGTCTTTCTTTCTCTCACACTCACTCACCCTCCCTCCCTAATCAGCTGATGACCTGGGGGGTGGGGGGGGGGCAGAGCTTTGGGGGAGAGAGTTCCAGATCTTCACTACCCTTTGTGTGAAGACACAAGTAATCCAAGGCTGAATATTATTTTATTCTTTGAATATTATAGAACAAATATTGGATATAGGAAGCGGTCCATGGTATAAATAGAATTTCCCTCAGATACATTGAAAACAAAAAAAAGATCTGCCTCATCACTCCTGGGTCATGATGTCAGGTCACAAGTTATTTTTCATGCTCACTTGTCCTTTGGGAGGTCCTTTACATTTCTTCAGAAGCTGATCATGTGACAGAGCACAGTCGTACACCTCTTTAACACTTCTACTTCATAGTGTTCTTTTTAAAAACACATTTTCAGGTTCTGTTAAGAGTGGATGTGTGCCCGAGGACTGGATAGTACTTATTTTCAGAAGGGGAGTCAGTGCTAACATCTGTGGTAGGGAAATTTTTGGAATCTATTAATTGAAGATGAAATTACTAAATATTTAGATGAAGAGAAAATAATTAGAAGCAGCCAACATGGATTTCAGAAAGGAAGTTTGTGTTTGACGAAAACCTGATCGAGTTCTTTGTAGAGGTGACAGATATGGTAGATGGAGGAAATGCAGTGGATGTGGTGTATATGGACTTTCAGAAAGTCTTTGACATGGTACCACAAAGGAGACCATTGGAGAACATCAGTGACTGCACTTCAAAGTACCGAATTGCCTGTAAAAATGCTTTGGGACATCCTGAGGTCATGAAAGGCGCTATATAAATGCAAGTTCTTTGTTTATGCTAAAATGAGCTCAGGTGTGAATCCACATGAAGTCTGTATCATCTTGTTGGTAATTACACAGGAGAAAAAACAGCAAACCAATTACCCAAGGTTTAGCTAATTAAGAACCAGAATCCAAATTGGTTATCTGACAGAGAGTATAGGCGTCAGCCGTTGCCCATGCTGTTTTTAGTTTGCTTGTTATAAAAGTTTGCAGGAGCAAAGAAATAGGAGCAAGTGATAACTACTGATGTTCGGAGCATAGAAGTCATGCCAAAAATTATACCAAGCAAGTGCCCAGGACACTTTGTAGACTAGGACCTTCAGCAGGCAATGTTGGCAGCCATCAGCTGCTCTTGTCATTTCAATTCTACTGACAACCAAGCTGGCACTAAATTTGTTTCTTTTAATTCATTCTCGTGATGTGGCAAGGCCGGCATTTATTGCCCCTCCCTAGTTACCCTGAGACAGTGCAAAAGCATGGTGAGTGAAAAGTTTCTAACATCAAGAACAAACTTTATAGTGTTGAGGCTTGAGGAGAATATACCAGCCTGTTTCATTCATATAGAATTCCCTTATGAGTTCTTGTTATTCTCTTTAGCAGTGACATCGCCATGTATCAACTTGCTAGGAGGTCCCCATGGGTAAAATTTAAATAAGAAATGATCAGCACTACGTTGACTTGTGTATATTTTTAACTAATTGATTACATAGTTGCCCTTATTTTCCTCCCTCTTTTGCTCCTCCCTCCCCTGAAGATGGTGATTTGTACTGAGCATAGTCCCATGGGTGCTGGAAGACTCCTCATAGGCCATTCTTTGTGTGTGTGTACCGGGACAGGAGATGTCATCAGACTTACCCTGTCCTTGTGTACCATGTGCATCTCACTGAGAATGGGAAGTGCGGCTGACTTTATTTTAACCCTCCCAGAGATGTTGATGCAAGTTGTCGTATTTCGCACTGCTGTGCTGGCTAAGACCAGCCCAGACCATAAATGAACTGAAAGGAAAGGACTTGAGTTTATGTAACACCTTTCATCACCTCAGGTTGCCCCAAAGCACTTTACAGGCAATGAAGCACTTTTTGAAGTGTAGTCACTGTTGTAATGTAGGAAACACGGCAGTCAATTTGCCCACAGCAAGGTCTCACAAACAACAATGTGATAATGACCAGATAATCTGTTTTAGTGATGTTGCATGAAGGACAAATACTGGCCAGGACACCCTGCTCTTCTTTGAATAGCGCCATAGGATCTTTTACATCCATCTTAGATGGGGTTGTCGGTTTAACGTCTCATCTGAAAGATGGCACCTCCAACAGTGCAGCACTCCCTCAGTCCTGCACTGGGAATGTCAGCCTGGATTATGAGCTCCAATCTCTGGAGTGGGGCTTGATTCCACGGCCTTTTGACTCTGAGGGGAGATGCCAACTGAGCCACGGCTGACACCTAACTAGAGACCTCCTTGGTGTGTATGACTCAATTTCATACCAAGATGTGCATTTACCTACTGAGCCAGCAGGGAAACTTATAGTACTTGATATCCCTACTGTTGAGTCTATTTGACAATGCTCTCCTCCCCACCCCACCCCATCACCTTTACAGCACACCCCTTAATTTCAATTGATGACATCTCATTGGTTGGGGGGAGAGGTCCAGTAAACTAAAAGCTTGTCGTGAGGAGTCTGTTTTTTTTCTTCAATAGCTTTTATTGTAGGAGAAATTTTAAACAGGAGAGTTGTTGATAAATTCATCTGTTCTCCGATATCAGACTTGCAAGTATTAAATTAAACATTGGAATAAAAGGCGATTAAGGATGAAGAATTGAAAGCGAGATGATGAATAATGCAAGAAAGGGAAATGTGATATTTCATGTAGTTAGACAGTTACAAAAGAGAGAACCTTAAGCAAAGACCATTGATCGAGGAGTGAAATAACAATAGAACTTAAAAGACCGTTGGCATATTGCAGCTTCTACCAACTCTACTTAGAAGAATGGTGTGCGAGACATCTGGCCTTCTGTAAACCCCATTAAAATTTCATGTCGGCCTAGTAGGAATCAGAAGAAAACCATAGGTTTGGCACGGAAACTACTGAATAAATTGTATTCTGTGACTATTCAGAATATGGTAGCCCAGTGGTTGTGGTGTTGGGCTAGCAACCCATAGATCATGAGTTCTAAATCCCACCCTGGCAAGTTGTGAAATTGAATTCTATAAATTTGTGGGTTGGCACTAGATAAAATGACCATGAAAACTGCTGGATTGTTGTAAAATCCCAACTGGTTCACTAATGTCCTTCAGGGAAAGGAACCCGCTGTCCTTACCTGCTCTGGGCCTACACGTGGCTCCAGACCCACACTGTGTGGTTGACTCCTAATGCACTCGGCATCTAGGGACTGGCTGTAAATGCAGCCTTGCCAGAATGTATATAAAAGTAACCAAAGAGTAGGTTCAGGGAATTCCATCTCATAGATTCACTTTTTAAGTCCATCTCTTTCGTCTCTTACCTTGAATTATGATTTATTTTGATTCTGGCAGTGCCCTTTGAAGACCAACCTACAGTGTTTTTACTGGCTCACGTTACATTTGTTGATTTCAGGCTGTAAAAGTGTTTGGGATTTTCTTGTTGCTCATTTGGAGGATGCCCAGGCTGTGCGTGCTGTTGACCATCTTCTCCCAGTCACCTTATAACCTACGCCAAGAAGGTAGCCCAAGCGATCTTGAATTTGATTTGATTTGATTTGACCTTACACTGTATATATCTATATATTGTATAGGAGGAGGCTAATGGGTCAGTCTGTGCCCATGTCAGAGGCTTTCCTCTGGGAATCCCAAAAGCACTGAAAATGATTGCAATCAGTATCTATCACCAAGGAATGGACCTTCTCAAAACCATAACCCAGATACAAGAGGTTGCCAGCTTTGTGGCCTCTCCCAATATATTGTCTACTGAAGGGTTGCAGTGAAGTATACTGGAGTGTGGTACGCATTGCATGAGGCTTTTAGTTGACCCTTGTGTTACTGATGGGGGCTTTTGTATCCGCCATTGGTAAACACAGCCACCCCTCCCCCTCTCAAAGCTGACCAGTGCTCACCAAGGAACGTAAAGTGGTGAAGAAAAATGAGGCTAACTTGGTCTTGGAGGTTAAATATATAGGTCAAAGGGCATTGGAGCGGTACCAGTCTGAGCTTATAATGGGACCCCCAGTGCAGACCAGTGGGGTCACAGATATACAGCAGTAGATCATCTGCACATAACAAATACAAAATGCTGTTGATGCACCACTGAACCCCCGTGACTGTCCTTGTTGTGCTATATGCTGAGTGACTGGTTGATCATTAGTCACTATCTCTGGTCACTGCTCTGATACGAGATGGCAATCAATAGCAAAGAGCATCTCCTGCAGATCCATCTGGGTAAATCAGCTCAGTGCTGAAATCTTGGCAAGTTGCGCTTTTGCAAGGCAGTGTTTATGTTTTAGTTCTGTTTTTATGGTTGAGTATTAGATTTGAAAAGCTGCTTTCAATACGCACATGGCACACGTACTGTACAATCCCAGTGATGTGTGTAATGCAGTCATTCACAGCAGAATGAATAGACACATCACAGTGACTGTAGCTCGGAGGTGGTTGCCATGTTGAGTGAGAGACTCTGAATGATTGGAAGATTAATCAGAGCTTCGCCACGATGCGACTCCAGCCCTGCTTGCTATCTCGAGGGAGCTGGAATTGATTATAATTGAATTTTTCTGCCCATTCACATAATGCAAGAGATGTGAAGCAGATTTCCACCAGGTCTTGTTTCGATTCAGAGGATCAATACTTTGACCATGTTTGATATCATTCCTGATCCAATCATTTCTTTGCATCATCTGTAGTTAGTTATTTTATGACCAGAATTTTAATTGAGTCTCATTTTATAAACACTTTGGAGGTTAAATTGGGCCGTGTGGCACCCGATTTTTAGGTGCAACCCAGCCTTGTAAGATACCAAAATGGCAGGCAGGGAGCACGAGCACACTTCCAATCAGAAGGGCACCGCCCTCCATATTGGGAAAGGACAAACAAGTGGCATCCTTTACCCATGCCTGAAGCAGGCATTGGTCCATTAGCATATGGAGCGCTTGCCTCAGGACCCCGTTCCAACATTGGTTTGCCCTGAGGCAGCCGGCGCCAGCGCTGGGGAAACCAACTCTAAACATCGTGTAAGCAAAATAAAAGGTTAAGTGCTTGCCATAATCACCACCACTCCCGGTCCTGAGAGCCCCGGCATCCAGGTCTTGGCCCTGACTTCTGATCACCCTCCCCGACCCCACAACAGTATACCCGAGGTCCACGATCACAGACTCTGAGGCTACCCAGACCCCCACGATCCAATCCAACCACTTACCTGTGCAGCGGCCCAAACTTGGAGCACTTACCTGTGCAGCCACCTACCGCAGTGCATTATGATGAGGTCCGGGGCGCCTCGAACTCACTATTTGAGAGCAAGCTGTTAAGACTGTGTGGGGTGGCAGAGCCGGGGAGATGGTGTTATGTATTTAACCCCCTTTGGTTATTGCATTCATACTTACTGAAGTTGATTCACAACTTATGAATCGTGTCCCCAGGTGTTTCAATATCATTATACTGCATTAGAATGATTTTTTCTTAATTGTTTTTAGTGGTTTGGAGTAATTTTCTTTTATTCTTGCATTTATCAAGCTGAGGGATGTCTGTGTGGAAAATAGAATTTTCCAATTATTGGCTCCGTATCGTGTCCACACAAGGTTTTATTTTCATAAATGTTCAGGGGAAGGAGTATTGGTAGCGTTGTCTCAAAGTTTGTAGATGACACCAAAATAGCAGGAGTAGTTAATATGGCGGAAAAGGGGGTTTAGACTGTTTGGGGAGGTGGGCAGATGATTGGCCGATACAGTTTAATCTGGATAAGCGTAAAGCCACGGACTTCGTGATATGAAGGAGCAGAGGGATTATAGGATTAATGAGGGAATACTGAGAATAAAGAGGGTGAGAAGGTTGGATCTCAAACAAGCGTGCTAAGCTTGAATAAAGGAGACTATGAAGGTATGCAAGCGGAATTGAGTAGAGTGGATTGGGAAAATAGATTAAAGGGTAAGACGACACATGATCAGTGGTGTACATTCAAGGAGTTATTTTACAACTTCCAAAAAATATATATTCCACTGAAAAGAAAAGGGTGTAAAAGAAAGGACAGTCATCCGTGGCTAAGTAAAGAAATTAAGGATAGTATTCGACTAAAAACAAGGGCATATAAGGTAGCGAAATCTAGTGGGAGGACAGAGGATTGGGAAAACTTTAAAAGGCAGCAAAAAATAACAAAAAGATTGATTAAGAAAGGGAAGATAGATTATGAAAGTAAATTAGCAAAAAATATAAAAACAGATAGTAAGAGTTTTTATAGTTATATAAAAAGAAAAAGGGTGGCTAAAGTAAATGTTGGTCCCTTAGAGGATGAGACCGGGAAATTAATGGTGGGAAATATGGAGATGGCAAAAACACTGAATGAATATTTTGTATCAGTCTTTACAGTAGAGGACACTAAGAATATCCCAACACTGGACAAACAGGGGGCTATAGGGGGAGAGGAGCTAAACACGATCAAAATCACTAAGGAAGTGGTACTCGGTAAAATAATGGGACTCAAGGTGGATAAATCACCTGGACCTGATGGCTTACATCCTAGAGTCTTGAAGGAAGTGGCGGTAGGGATTGTAGATGCATTGGTAATAATTTTTCAAAACTCCCTGGATTCCGCTAAGGTCCCGGCAGACTGGAAAACTGCTAATGTAACACCCTTATTTAAAAAGGGCAGTAGACAGAAGGCTGGTAACTATAGACCGGTTAGCCTAACATCTGTGGTAGGTAAAATTTTGGAGTCCATTATTAAGGAAACAGTAACAGGACATTTGGATAATCATAATTTAATAGGACAAAGTCAGCATGGTTTTACGAAGGGGAAGTCATGTTTGACAAATTTGCTGGAGTTCTTTGAGGAAGTAACATATAGAGTGGATAAAGGGGAACCAGTGGACGTAGTGTATTTAGACTTCCAAAAGGCATTTGACAAGGTGCCACACAAAAGATTATTGCTTAAGGTAAAAAATCACGGGATTGGGGGTAATATTCTGGCATGGATAGAGGATTGGCTATCTAACAGAAAGCAAAGAGTTGGGATAAATGGTTCATTCTCAGACTGGCAATCAGTAACTAGTGGTGTTCCACAGGGGTCAGTGCTGGGTCCCCAACTCTTTACAATCTATATTAACGATTTGGAGGAAGGGACCAAGTGTAACATATCAAAATTCGCAGATGATACAAAGATGGGAGGGAAAGTAATGAGTGAGGAGGACATAAAAAACCTGCAAGGGGACATAGACAGGCTAAGTAAGTGGGCAGAGATTTGGCAGATGGAATACAACACTGGAAAGTGTGAGGTGATGCACTTTGGCAGGAAAAATCCTAGAGCAATTTATTATCTTAATGGCAAGAAACTGGAGAGTACTGAAGTGCAAAGGGATCTGGGGGTCCTGGTGCACGAAACTCAAAAGGTTAGTATGCAGGTGCAGCAAGTGATTAAGAAGGCAAATGGAATGTTGGCTTTCATTGCTAGGGGGATAGAATATAAAAATAGGGAGGTATTGCTTCAGTTGTACAAGGTATTGGTGAGACCGCACCTGGAATACTGCATACAGTTTTGGTGTCCTTACTTAAGGAAAGACATCCTTGCTCTCGAGGCAGTGCAAAAAAGGTTCACTCGGTTAATCCCGGGGATGAGGGGGTGGTCATATGAGGAGAGGTTGTGTAGATTGGGACTCTACTCATTGGAGTTCAGAAGAATGAGAGGCGATCTTATTGAAACATATAAGATTGTGAAGGGGTTGGATCGGGTGGATGCGGGGAGGATGTTCCCGATGACGGGTGAGACTAGAACTAGGGGACATAGTCTTAGAATAAGGGGCTGCTCTTTCAAAACTGAGATGAGGAGGAACTACTTCACTCAGAGTGTGGTAGGTCCATGGAATATGCTGCCACAAAAAGCTGTAGAAGCTACATCATTAAATAAATTTAAAACAGAAATAGACAGTTTCCTAGAAGTAAAGGGCATTAAGGGTTACGGGGAGCGGGCAGGAATTTGGACATGAGTCTAGGTTCGGATCGGTCATGGCCCTGTGGGTAGTGGAGCGGGCCCAGGGACCGTGTAGCCTGATTCTGCTCCTATTTCATGTGTGCAATTCTGTTAGATGCAGGAGATGGTTCTGTGATAGTAGATAGTAGATTGGCGGTTAGGATCAGATCAGCCATGATCTTATTGAATGGCGGAGCAGGCTCGAGGGGCCGATTGGCCTACTCCTGCTCCTATTTCTTATGTTCTTATGTTCTTAAGGGATCTCGGAGTCAAAGCATAAGACATCAAGCCAATGTCTGCATAGTGTCAAGAAAGCAAATGGGACACTAGATTGTATAAAAAGAGGAATAGAGTCTAGATTGAAGGACGTTACCGTGCTACTGTTTAGAGCATTGGTCAGGCTGCACTTGGAGTTTTGTGTGCTGTTCTGGGCCCCTCACTACAAGGAAGGATGTAGCTGAGTTGGAAAATGGTACAGAGGAGAGATACTGGAACAATTAGAGGACTAGAGAGTACAACATATGAAGATAGACTCCCATTGGAGAGTGCAATTGAAATTTTCAAATTAAGGTTTAGGGATGTAGAGGATCAGTTGGGGATATTTGACTTAATGCAAAACTGCAGAACAAGGAGACATTAATATAAAATGAAGAGAGTTGGAATCAGGTGGGGAGTAAGAAAGCATTACTTCACCAAGAGGGCAGTTGGTTTTTGGAACACCTTACCAAGGGATATTGTAGAGGCATCTAGTTTAGATCTTTAAGGTTTCTACTTTCTTGCATTCCCTACTGAATTGGACAAGTATCTTGGAGAAAAACATCATGGGTTACAACTGTGAGGAAGGCAGCGTAGATCGACAGCAAAATACTGCGGATGCTGGAAATCCAAAATAACAACAGAAAACGCTGGAAAAACTCAGCAGGCCAGGCAGCATCCGTGGAGAGAGAAACAGAGTTAACGTTTCAGGTCGAAGACCTTTCGTCAGAACTGGAAAAAAGCAGGAAATGAAATAGATTTTAAAGCAAGTTTAGGGTTGGGAAAAGGGGGAGGGGATGAAAGAACAAAAGGCAAGGTCAGTGATAGGATAGAAAGCAGGAGAGATTAAGAGACATTGAGAGACATTAAGAGATATTCAAGGCAAGAGGAGATGGAAATGGGACAGGTTGAGGAACAAAGGATGGCTCGAGATGAGGTGTGAATTGCGCTGGCAGCTGCCATGTGGGAGGGAAGAAAAAAAGGCCAAACAAAAGTGTGGATAAAAAAATATATATATACATATGTGATAGGGGCCGAGATTATGATCTGAAATTGTTGAACTCTGTGTTGAGTCCAGAGGGCTGTAGAGTGCCTAATCGAAAGATGAGGTGCTGTTCCTCGAGTTTACGCTGAGCTTACGTGGAACAATGCAAGAGGCCGAGGACGGTGAGGTCTGAGTGGGAATGGAGCGGTGAATTAAAGTGACAGGCCACCGGGAGCTCGGGGTCCCCCTTACGGACTGAACGGAGGTGTTCCGCAAAGCGGTCACCCAATCTGCATTTGGTCTCCCCAATGTAGAGGAGACCACATCGTGAGCAGCGAATACAGTATACTAAATTGCAGGAAGTACAAGTAAATCGCTGTTTCACCTGGAAGGGGTGTTTGGGGCCCTGGACAGTGGGAAGGGGGGAGATATAAGGGCATGTGCTGCATCTCCTGCGCTTGCACGGGAAGGTGCTAGGCGAAGGGGAAGGGGTGCTGGGGGTGGTAGAGGAGTGGACTAGGGTGTTGCGGAGGGAGCGGTCCCTGCGGAATGCTGAAAGGGGAGGTGAGGGGAAGATGCGTTTGGTGGTGGGTTCACGCTGGAGGTGGCGGAAATGGCGGAGGATGATCTGTTGAATATGGAGGCTGGTGGGGTGAAAGGTGAGGACAAGGGGAACTCTATCGTGGTTCCGGGAGGGAGGGGCAGGGGTGAGGGCAGAAGTGCGGTAGATAGAACGGACACGGTCAAGAGCCATGTCAACCACAGTAGAGGGGAATCCTCGGTTGAGGAAAAAGGAAGACATGTCGGAAGCACTGGTATGGAAGGTGGCATCATCAGAGCAGATGCGGCGGAGACGGAGAAACTGGGAGAATGGAATAGAGTCCTTACAGGAGGCGGGGTGGGAGGAAGTGTAGTCCAGGTAGCTGTGGGAGTCAGTGGGCTTGTAGTGAATGTTTGTCAGTAACCTATCCCCAGAGATGGAGACAGAGAAGTCGAGGAAGGGAAGACAAGGGAAGAGTCAGAGATGGACCATATGAAGGTGAGGGAAGGGTGGAAATTGGAAGCATAGTGAATGAAATTTTCTAGCTCAGGGCGAGAGCAGGAGACGGCACCGATACAGTCATCAATGTACCGGAAAAAGAGGTGAGGGAGGGAACCCGAGTAGGACTGGAACAAAGAGTGTTCCACATATCCCACGAAAAGGCAGGCATAGCTGGGACCCATGCGGGTACCCATAGCAACACCTTTGATTTGGAGGAAATGAGTGGAGTCAAAGGAGAAGTTGTTCAGCCTAGATCGACAGTTGGTTCTTTTCATCCTCAAGATCTCCTAATGTTTCCAAGTTCCCTCTACACTGCCTCAGTAATTTGCTTTATTTCCAGCCCGAGAAAAGCACCTCGATTGTAGTGAGCATGGCAGTGAAAGTAATCGGTTATCACTCCTTTGAAAGAATGACGTCAGTGGGAGAATATTTCAAGCTCTTGTAAGCAAGCCCTTGGGGGTTACTTCATCATGAGACTGGAAAAAAAGGATCACAGAATTTTTTTGAACAACTGAAGCCTGTTTAACTCAATTACCATTTGTTTTATTTTGAATCTGTTTTCTCCTCTTTTACCCATCTTTTCTTGTTATTTTTGCCATAATGAAAATAAAAATGATATTAAACAGATGAAGACCTTTCCCTCGTGCCCCAGCAGGTTTACCCAACATTAGCTGGGTCATACAGACCAGCAACATCCCTTGTTCAACAATTCAACAACAATTTATTTTTATAAAGCGCCTTTAATGTTGTAAGACGTCCCAGTACGCTTCACAGGAGCGTTATCAAACAAAACTTGACACCAAGCCATGTTAGGACAGGTGTCCAAAAGCTTAGTCAAAGAGGTAGGTTTTAAAGAGTATCTTAAAGGAGGTGGGAAGGTTTAGGGAGGGAATTCCAGAACTTAGGGCTTAGGCAGCTGAAGGCACGGTTGCCAATGTGGAGCGATGAAAATCAGGGATGAGCAAGAGCCAGAATTGGAGGAGCACAGAGATCTCAGAGGAGGTTATATAAATAAGGAGAGGCGTGGCCATGGACGGATTTGAAAACAAAGATGAGAATTTTAAAATTGAGGTGTTTCCGGACCTGGAAGCTCAGCGAGCACAGGGGTGATCAATGAACGGGACTTGGTGCGAGTTAGGATCCTCAGTTTGTGTTGAGTTAGCCAATCTCGGCTAGGAAATCAGTAATGGTGGTGCAATTGACCTCCGCCGGGTTAGGGACTGACTCTGCTGCGAGCACCGGGTAAAGCGCTTGAAGAAGGCGAATAGTAAGATGTATTCTAGGACTGCAACACCCAGCTGTATTGTGACAAGTAGGTAGAAATTTACAAACCATGACTGAGGCATGAGGGGTGGAAAAAATCCACTGAGAATAAAAATATCCCAGAGAAATGCTACACCAATGGAGCTTCTATGGGAGGTAGAACAAAAAATATTTTATCATATAAAAAGCTGGGAGTAAGAGGCTTGGAGAGAGAAAAGGATAACCTCACATCCTTCCCATTACCAAAAAGTGCTCATCTCTACCGCAGCATTTTCCACCTCTATTTCAACGCCTCCTCCATTGATACCCGCACCCATATGTTTGTCAATCATTGTCTTTCATCTTGCACTCTGCATAAACTCCAACTGGTCCAAAGCACAGCTGCCTGCATCCTGTCCCGTGCCAAATCTCGCTCACCCATCACCTCTCCTCTCCCCACCCACTGATCTACATTGGATCCCGGTCCCACCACAGTGTAAAATTCTCATCCTTGCCTTCCAACCCCTCCATGGCCTGGACCCTCCCAGCATTGCAACTTTCTCTGGCCTTGTATTTGCTCCCACACCCTTCCGCTTCCAACTCTGTCCTTTTCGCTTCGCCCCATTTTTGCCGACAGACCCTGGACCCAACTCTCTCTCTCTGCAACCTCTTTGCCTTTCCCCTTAACGCTCCACCTTTTGGGAAAGAAAAACACGTTTTTCAACTAAGCTTATGATCACCTGTCCTAATCTTTCCCTCACTGTCCATTCCTTTATTTATTCTTATTCGTTCATTTGTTCTTCCCCCCCCCCTCTAAAACACCTTGGGGATTTTCTATATAAATACAAGTTGTTTTAGTTGTTAGTAAATACAGCATGTGGAAGATTGTGTGTACAGTGCATATCCCTGGTAATTCTGTTCTGTTTCAATGGCCTAATCTGAATTAACTTTGGTTAGAATGGCGGGTGAATAGTATGCCAGACAAAGCTTGTAATTGGCAGGAAATTAATTGGGTGAACCCGAACTGTCATTTTGAGGAAGATGATTTTGGCAAGGCTTGTCTCTGGTACCCGCTATTTGCAACTTACAGCTCATATAGCTTTAGTCCTATTTCTCATCTACATGCTGCCCCATGGCGACATCATCCAAAAACACAGTGTCAGTTTCCACATGTACGCTGCCAACACCCAGCTCTACCTCACCACCTCTCTCGACTCCTCCACGGTCTCTAAATTGTCAGACTGCTTGTCCGACATCCAGTTCTGGATGAGCAGAAATTTTCTCCAATTAAATATTGGGAAGACCAAAGCTATTGTTTACGGTCCCTGCCACAAACTCCGTTCCCTAGCCACTGACTCCATCCCTCTCCCTAGCATCTGGCTGAGGCTTAACCACACTGTTCGCAACCTTGGTGTCATATTTGACCCTGAAATGAGCTTCCGACCACATACCTGCGGCATAACTAAGACTGCCTATTTCCACCTCCGTAACATCGCCCGTCTCCGCCCTTGCCTCAGCTCATCTGCTGCTGAAACCCTCATCCATGCCTTTGTTACCTCTAGACTTGCCTATTCCAACGCACTCCTGGCTGGCCGCCCATGTTCTACCCTATGTAACTTGAGGTCATCCAAAACTCGTCTGCCCGTGTCCTAACTCGCACCAAGTCCCGTTCATCCATCATCCCTGTGCTCGCTGACCTACATTGGCTCCTGGTTAAGCAATGTCTCGCTTTCAAAATTCTCATCCTTTTCAAATCCCTCCATGGCCTCGCCCCTCACTATCTCTGTAATCTCCTCCAGCCCCACCCCGCCCCCCACCCCCCCCCCCCACTCTGAGATATCTGCGCTCCTTTAATTCTGCCCTCTTGAGCATCCCTGATTATAATTGCTCAACCATTGGTGGCCGTGCCTTCAGTTGCCTCGGCCCTAAGCTCTGGAATTCCCTCCCTAAACCTGTCCGCCTCGCTACCTCTCTTTCCTCCTTTAAGACGATCCTTAAAACCTACCTCTTTGACCAAGCTTTTGGCCATCTGCCCTAATTTCTCCTTATGTAGCTCGGTGTCAATATTTTTGTCTTATAACACTTGTGTGAAGCGCCTTGGGATGTTTCACTACGTTAAAGGCGCTATATAAATACAAGTTGTTGTTGCTGGTATTTTTCTGCAGTAAATATGGTAAACTTTGCAGATTTTCTCATAAATCCTGTATATTTGAGAAAAAAATCTCATAATTTCGATCACCAACAAGACTATCTCTGCCCACTTCCTTGTATCCTGCACCACCTACATCCTCCTTCAACGCCACTTGCTTCTACATCCGCCCATCGAAAATACTTCACCTTCCATCACTTATAACCACATTTTGAAACCCCTAACTGCCAAGCCTTTGGCCCTCCATTTGCCATGGTGCCTCTGAAGCTGATGTTCTGCTCAATAAATCTCTCGCCTCTTCTTTCAAAGCCTTCATCCTCTGCAAAGCCTTCTCCCATCCTGATCAGTTTTCCGGTACAGCCCCCATCTTTGCTCCCTCAAGTCCAAGGAGAGCAAACTTGAATGTATCGGATACACAACTGGCTGAGCCATCCATTGCCAGAACTAGCTTGACCAAATCATGCTCTAACAGGCCCTGTTCTCCTCTGCCAAAATTGCCACTACTCCAGGCTCAGCCTGCAGGATAACCATAACCCCAGGTTCCTTTGCTGTACTACCAACCAGCTCCTTAAGCCCCGTTCCCAATCTCCCTCCACCCTCACCTCTAACAAGTGTGAGGGGCTTAAGGATTTATTGATCACCAAGTTAGAGACCATCCATTCAGCTGCCTACGTTGCTTCCCTCCCTCCATTTTTCACTATTCCCAAATCTCTCCCAGTGGCCCTGACATATTCCGAGATTCTCGACCATTTGGCCTGGGACGAATTTTGGGCTACTTTATATTAGGATGCTGCTATTTGGTTAAATTCAGCGCACAAGGAGTTAAATACACATGACCCACAAGCTATCTGGGAATGCATATTCGATCCAGTAGCCAGTTCTAGTTGACGTGGCTAACAGAATTGTGTTTCTTGCTTACCATATCAGTTTAAGACAATGAGGTGTTTTTTTTTACTACATTCCAGAGAGGAAACAACATGTTAGAATGGCTTCTCTTCACTGAGCACAGTGTAGGTCATATAGATGCCATAGGGCGGAGGTTTTGGATCCATGGTAGCAGTTTTAATTGACAGCACAACTAGCCAATCCCTGATCCACAGAGCTGGGACAGGGTCAGAAATCAAGTCTATGGCTTCCTGTCTTGGCAAAAGTTGGAATTGGAAAGCAATCAGGGCTCATGTGTACTGTAAGAGAAAGGATAGTTTCAGGGATTGCTAGTCTGTAAAGTGAGATTAGCCCATTGACGGGAGTAGAGTGATGTCCTTTCTTATTTTCTATGTTACAAGGAGCGATGCGAAATAGATTGCAATTTAGTGAAAACTATTCAGTCATATATTACATGTAAAATTCTTACGTTACAATTGCCCTTGCCTTGCTAGAATGTTTATCAGTCTGTCCTCCGGAAGAAAGGAGAAGAATACATGGGGGCAGATTACAGTATCTGGTACACACAATGAGGGGTCTCGCTGTTACGGCCCTGGGTCACGCTATCATATGACTAACTATTGGGCAGTAAGGGTAAACTCCTGAACGTAGGGTTTGGGGGTCCGCTTACAGGATTGTCTGCTGATGCTGAACCCAAAAGAGTATCTAATGCAGACCTGAAATTTGTAACAGCCCCATCCCACTGCAGCCCTGAACCTCCATCTCTCTCATTTTTCCTCTATTTCCCTTTAAGTCCTCCCCAAACATTTGAGTCCTACTTCCTGCTCCTCGACGTCATTCCCACTAAACTGCTGACCAAACAACTACTTCCTGGCCTCCATGCTAGCTAATATAAATGATCCTCTTCTGCCTACCTCCCTTTCAGAACTACCACCATAACCCCTCTGCCCGCACTAGCTACCGCCCCATCTTCAACCTCCCTTTTCTATTCATTGTCTTAATTTGTCGTCGACTCACAGATCTATGTCCATTGTTCTATTAGAATCACTTCAATTGGGCTTCACTATATCGAAACATTCTCTGTGACTGTGACCATAGTGCATTATCTCTCCTTGACTTCTCTGCCACCTTTGGCACAGTTGATCGCACAATCCTCCTCCAACACAGGTCCACGGGGAAAGAGCAAGAGAATGGGACTAATTGAATAGCTTTCAAAGAGCTGGCACGGGAACAATAGGCCAAATGGTGGTCTCCTGTGCTGTATGATTCTGTGGACACCTCTTCCATTCACTAGCCTATGGGACTGCTCTCACTTGGTCCCACTCTTCTCTATCCTGTCATAGCCAGAGGATCTCTAGCAATAGCTCCTTCTTCCAACTCCACACCTTCACTTCCGGAGGACCCCAAAGATCCATTCATTGGTGTCAGCCTTGGTTCAGTGGTGGTAGCACTTTCGTTTCTGTGTCAGGAGGTTGTGGGTTCAAGTCCCACTCCAGAGACTTGAGCAGAAGATCTAGGCTGACACTTCAGTACTGAGGAAGTGCTGCGCTGTCGGAGGTGCCGTCTTTTGGATGAGACATTAAACCGAAGCCCCGTCTGCTGTCTCGGGTTGGTGTAAAAGATCCCATAGCAGGGGTGTTCTGCCCAGTGTCCTGGCAGATTACGTGGTCATGGTCACATTGCTGCTTGTGGGACCTTGCTATATGCAAATTGGCTGCCGCGTTTCCTACATTACAACAGTGATTACACTTCAAAAGTACTTAATTAGCTGTAAAGCGCTTTGTGATGTTCTAAGGTTATGAAAGGCGTTATATGAATGCAAGTCTTTTTGTCTTTTCCTTCTTGGCCCATTCTCTTCCTCATTTACAGACTGCCCCTTGGTTACATCATTTACAGACATGAGGTCAGCTTCCACATGTATGCTAATAACACTCAGTTCTACCTCTCTTGGGTGCTGTTTGACCCTGAACAATCCCATATCCTTCTCCATTACACCATCTGCTTCCACCTCTATAACATCACCCCCATCTGTCAATACTTCAGCCCATCTGCCCCTGAATCCCTCATACGCCCTATAGACCAACTTATCCAAAACTCTGTGCCCATATCCTTCCGTGCGACAAGTCCTGCTAGCCCATCCACCCATCTCCCCCCCACGCCCCCCCCCCCCCCACCCCGCCCCTGTCCTCAATGACCTAAGTTGGCTCCTGTTCCCCCAATGACTCAAATGTTTTTTGGGTGCCGTCTATTTTTCCTTATGTCTCTGTGAAGCGTCTTAGATCATTGAAGGCACTACATAAATGCTGCTGTTGCTGTTAATTCCTTTACAATCTGCAAGCCAAGTTGAGTATTTCTGAAGAGGTGTCCAAGTGAACACTCTTGATTCCTGCTCATTACTGAATGTGTCAGGTAAACCTACAACAACAACAACAACGTGTATTTATATAGCGCCTTTAAAACGTCCCAAGGCGCTGCACAGGAGTATTATAAGACAAATAAACCTACAGAACAAACAGTTTGTACGCTGGCAGCATGGTTTGTTCATACTGATCATTAAGTTGAACGAGACTTTCAGGACATATTGATGAGAAGGCTGCAGTGCACGACCTGCTCTGTATGAATTAATTTTTAGTTTTGAATGTCTTTACCTTGGTTAGTTCCTCAAGAGCTGCCTCCCTTAATTCTACATCTACCTAACGGTAAAGGAACACCTAGCTAACAGTAACCATAACATGATAGAATTCGATATTAGGTTTGAGAGAGTCATGAACCAAGGTTTTAAATTTAGGTAGCGCTGACTTCGGAGGGATTGACCACAATAGACTCGGCAGCACTATTAACGGATAAAACAATGGATGAACAGTGGGAGGTATTCAAAAAAGTATTTGGTAGAAAACAAGACCTGTGCCTACCCCTAAAGGGCAAAAATTCTATATGTGCAATTAAACAACCTTGGCCAACAAGGGAAGTGAGAGATAGTATAAAACTAAAAGAAAGGGCTTGTTCAAAGGCGAAGAACAGTAGAGATCCAGTGGCCTGGGAGAGATAAAGATAGAAAGAACAACAAAGGGATACAAAGAAAGTGGTAAGAACTGCTAAAAGGGAATACGAGGAAAAGCTTGCAAGGGATAGCAAGGACAACACTAAAGGTTTTTACGAATATATTAAGAGAAAGAGGGTGGCTAAGAGTAATGTGGGCCCCCTAATGACAGACACAGGTGATACTGTAATTAGAAAGCAGTAAATGGCAGACTTACTAAATAGCTACTTCACAGTAGATGATGAGGATAAAGTACCAGAGATACAAAGAAAAAAGCAAAATAAATCAAGGGAGGAACTAACTAGATTCAATATAATTTTTTTTTAAATGATTAAGAAATTTAATGAGATTAAAAGAAAAAAAGAAAGACTTGCATTTATATCACGCTTTTCATGACCACTGGACGTCCCAAAGCGCTTTACAGCCAATGAAGTACTTTTTGAAGTGTAGTCACTGTTGTAATGGAGGAAACGCAGCAGTCGATTGGCACTCAGCAAGCTCCCACAAACAGCAATGTGATAATGACCAAATAATCTGTTTTTGTTATGTTGATTGAGAGATAAATATTCGCCAGGACAATAAAAATAGACAAATCTCCAGGACCTGATGGTTTTCACCCCAGGGTATTAAAAGAAATAGGTGAGGAAATTGTTGATACATTAGTCATGATTTTCCAAAACTATCTTTTTTATAATATGGAGATGTGCATTGTACTCCAAGGTTCTATACAAGTTTAACATAACTTCTCTGCTTTTCAATGCTATCCTCTGGAAATGAACTGGATTTTTATTTTTTTATGGCCTTTTTAACCTGCGTCACTACTTTAGTGATTTGTGTATCTGTACCCCTAGATCCCTTTGCTCCTCTACTCCATTTAGATTCATCATCCATGCAGTATGTGGCCTCCTTATTCTTCCTACCAAAATGCACCACTTCACACTGATCTATATTGAAATTAATTTGCCAATTATACACCCATTCTGCAAGGTTATTAATGTTGTTCTGTATTTTGTCACAGTCCTCCTCTGTATTAAATACACCCCCCAATTTGGTGGTGTCGGCAAATTTTGAAATTGTACTTCCGATTCCCAAGTCCAAATCATTTATGTAAATGGTGAACAGCAGTGGTCCCAGCACCGGTCCCTGTTGAACAAACACCACTTCCCACCTTCCACCAGTCTAAACAACTACCTTTAACTCCTACTCTCTGATTTCTGTTTTGTAGCCAGCTTGCTATCCATAGCTGCTTGTCCCCTGACTCCACATGTTCTGACCTTAGTCATGAGTCTTATCAAAGGCCTTTTGAAAATTCAAATATATTACATCTACTAAATTACTCTTGTCTACTCTTTCTATTACTTCTTCAAAGAATTCAATAAGGTTGGTCAAGTATGACCTTCCCTTTTGAAATCCATGCTGGCTATTCTTTATTGTATTTACGGTTTCCAGATGGGCCGAACGGCCTACTTCCGTGCTGTACTATTCTATGTTTTTCTATTACATCTTTGAGTAAAGATTCCATTATCTTCCCTACCACTGACATTAAGCTAACTGGTCTGTAGGGAATTGGTTAGGAGACAGAGAGTAGGGATAATGGGTATATACTCAAATTGGCAGGGCGTGACTAGTGGAGATCCCCAGGGATCTGCACTGGGGCTTCAGCTTTTCACTATACTTATAAATGATTTAGATGAAGGAATAGAGAGCCATATATCTAAGTTGGCTGACGACAGTAAGTTAGGTGGCAGAGTAAATCATGTAAACGGGAGCAGAAAGTTGCAAAAGGACATTGATAGATTAAGTAAGTGGCCAAGACTGTGGCAGATGGAATTCAATGTGGGAAAGTGTGAGGTCATCCACTTTAGACCTAAGAAAGATAGAT
Source organism: Squalus acanthias (assembly GCA_030390025.1). Classification (NCBI taxonomy): domain Eukaryota; kingdom Metazoa; phylum Chordata; class Chondrichthyes; order Squaliformes; family Squalidae; genus Squalus; species Squalus acanthias. The sequence continues at coordinate 27,198,802 of CM059428.1, read as the reverse complement.
CAGAATATTTTCCAAATGGTGAGAAGCTAGGAACTGTGGCTAAATAGAGAGATTTAGGGGTTCCAGTACAGAAATTGCTAAAAGGTACAAAAAATAAGTTAAAAGGCTAATGGAATGTTGGCCTTTATCTTAAGAGGGCTGGAATACAAAGGGATTGAAGTTACAGCTGTACAGAGCTGTGGTTAGACCCTATTTAGAGAACGGCATTCAGTCTGGGCACCGCACCTCAGGAAGGTATATTGGCCTGAGAGCGGGTGCAGCACAATTTCACCAGAATGATACCAGGGTTAAAAGGGTTAAGTTTGGAGGAGAGGTTGCATAGATTAGACTTGTATTCCCTTGAGTATAGAAGATTAAAGGGTGTTCTAATTGAGGTGTTTAAGATGATTATAGGATTTGATAGGGTAGATAGAGAGAAACAATGTTCCCGTTAATTTGTTTTGGGTATGCGGTCTCTTTAATGGGCTGGGCGGCCCATTCAAATTCCCGCGCATGCATGGTTTTTCCATTTAAAAGCCGCTGAGCGGCCTGCGCGGAACCCCCAGACTGCCTTGTGGCCGCGCGGCTTAACCGGAACATTGGAGAGAAACGATTTCCTCTGCTGGGGGTGTCCAGAACAATGGGGCATAACCTTAAAATTAGAGCTAGGCCGTTATGGGGTGATGTCAGAAAGCACTTCTTCGTACAAAGGTTAGTGGAAATCCGGAACTCTTTCCTTCAAAAAGCTGTTGAGGCTAAGTCAAATTGAACATTTCAAAACTGAGAGTATTAAGGGTTACGGAACCAAGGTGGGTAGATGGAGTTAAGATACAGATTAGCCATGATCTAATTGAATGGCGGAAGAGGCTCAAGGGGCTGAATGGCCTACTCCTGTTCCTATGTTGCTATGTTCCTATGTTCAGCCAGAGAGATTGGGTGAGCTGGGCCTTGGACCTCCATCTTCCCTTTGCTAATGCTGCATTACTGTTCCCTGATGGAAGGGAACTGGGGCCTATTCTTCACCCACGGGATCCATCTTACTGTGGAGACTAGCTTGTCAGTCTACACACAGTGCACTCTCGGTAATTTGAGCAGATTGACCTTGGTGAGTCAACCACTCATCCTCTCTAAACCATGATATCCTCCTCCAATGTCTCTCCTCCGTTGACCAGCTCAGTGGGACTGCCAGCACTGGGTTCCACTCCTACCTATCTAATTGTACCCAGAACATCTCCAGCAATGGCTTCTCTTCCTGCCTCCGCACTGTTAACTCCAGATTCCCCCAAGTAATGATCTTTAGCCCCTCCTCTTCCTCATTTACATGCTGCTCCTTGGCGACATAATCCATAGATATTGGGTCAGCTTCCAGTCTCGGGTTGAATCAGTGTGCTTGCAACCTTTGATGTCCTATACAACCCCAAGCTGAGCTTCTGGCCCAATATCCTTTCCATTACAAAGAACTCCTACTTCCATCTCCATAACATCGCCCTCCTCAGCTCATTTGCTGTTGAAACCTTCATGCATGATTTTGTCACTTCCAGATGCAACTCTTCCAATGCTCTCCTGGCCAGCCTCCCATCCTCTACCCTCCATAAACTTCAGCTGACCTAAAACTCTGCTACCCTGCCATCACTGACCTGTATTGGCTCTCGGTCTCCCAATGACTCCAATTTTAAATTTAAAATTCTCGTCCTGGTGTTTAAATCTCTCAAGGCTTCGCTCCTCCCTATCTCTGTAATCGCCTTCAACACTACGACCTCCTTCCAAGCTCCCTGTTCCTTTGACTCTGGTCTCTGGCGCACCCCCCTCGCTTTACCTCATACTTGGCTGCTTAGGCCCCACATTCTGAAATTCCCTCCTGGAACCCTTCCTTCTCTCTCTCTCTCCCTCTCTTCTATTAAGGCCCCCCTTAAATACTACCACTCTGATTAAACTTTTGGCCACCCCATCTAATATCACCTGCTTTGGCCCGGTCTCCCATTTTTGGGGGGGATTACGCCCCTGTGCAGTGCCTTGGGACATTTTTCTAGTTTAAAGGCACTATATAAATGCAAGTTGTTGTTCAATGATCTGGAACGCATATCATGAATTTACTGTGGCTGACTTCAAACAACTAGCAAGCTCAATATTCCAAGAGATAAAACAGGAATTGATGGCTTGGATTTCTTATGCTTTTGGGTTTTGTATTGTGGAACTGAAGAGAAGGACTCTAATCCCCTCAAAGGATTCTTCATATAAAAAATGAACTAGCAGTTTTATCATTCATATAATGCATTGAAGAGGGAATAAGCTGTGTGGAGTTAAACACATTGGTGGTTTGCTCTAGTTGATATTGTACTTGTGGATATCAGTTCCTGGAAAGAGTATGGGGTAATGAATAGTTAAAATAGTGAACTGTTGCCTGCATTTAGCTGCTGTCAGCTGCCCAGGATAAGTACTAGAGCAATCACTGAAAGGCTATTGGAAACACTGAAAGGCTGATCCTGATGTAGATAATGCATTGTCTTCTAGCCAAACAGATCAGGGGGGTGAAATAAAGATATTATTGTAATTATGATGGGAACTCAGCCAGCTCTTTGAAAATCAGCACCAATTTTATCGAGCGGTTTACTCCTGAGGAAACTGAATGAAATTGGATTGTGTGAAATCTAGATGTAGATTGAAAAGGCTAACAAAAAGTGGGTGAGAGTTGTCTGAGGGAGAATGACATTCCAAATGATAAATTTTAATTCTCGCCTGACCCTACCAAACTTTGGGTGGGGAGTGTTATTGCTAATGATTGGTTTGTAAGTGCTGACTTGCCACCTAAATCTCTTAAGTGCCTTTAATCGAGGTTGGGTTTGTTTTGTCAAGGCCACAACAGAAGAGAAACAGCAGAGCAGCACAGATTTCTTTTGATAATGAGCCTGCTTGAACCGGCCGTCCCAGTTTTGCCTTCGGCCCTGAAGTGAGGGTTGGGGTCCGGTGGTGTAGGGCTGGAGGAGATTACAGAGACAGGGAGGGGTGAGGCCATGCAGGGATTTGAACACCAGGATGAGAATATAAAATCGATGCATTGCGGTACTGAGGGCCAATGTAGGTCAGTGAGCACAGGGGCAATGGGTGAACGCGACTCGTGCGATATAGGATACGAGCCGTAGAGTTTTGGATGATCTGAAGATTATGGAGGGTGGAAGGTGGCAGGCTGGCCAGGAGAGTATTGGAATAGTAAGCTAATCTTCTTCTTAGGCAGTCCCTCGGAACCGAAGATGACTTGCTTCCACATTAAAAATGAGTTCTCAGGTGATTGATGAGTCCAATGCGGGACCTACAGTCTCTGTCACAGGTGGGGCAGATGGTGGTTGAAGGGGTGGGTGGGTGGGGTGCTTGGGTTGACGTGCGCTCCTTCCGCTGTTTGCGCTTGGCTTCCGCTTGTTCCCGGCGAAGGTATTCGGCACCTTCCCGGATGCTTCTCCTGCACATTGTACGGTCTTGGGCCAGGGATACCCAGGTGTCGGTGGGGATGTTGCACTTTTTCAAGGAGGCTTTGAGGGTGTCCTTGAAGCATTTCCTCTGCCCACCTGGGGCTCTCTTGCTGTGTCGGAGCTCCGAGTAGAGCGCTTGTTTTGGGAGTCTCGTTCCGGGCATGCGGACGATGTGACCCGTCCATCGGAGCTGATCGAGCGTGGTCAAAGCTTCGATGCTGGGGATGTTGGCCTGAGCAAGAACACTGATGTTGGTGCGCCTATCCTGCCAGTGGATTTGCAGGATCTTGCGGAGGCAGCATTGGTGGTACCTCTCCAGTGCTTTGAGCTGCCTGCTGTACATGGTCCATGTCTCTCAGGCATACAGGAGGGCGGGTATTACTACTGCTCTGTAGACCATGAGCTTGGTGCCGGGTTTGAGGACCTGGTCTTCAAACACTGTCTTCCTCAGGCGACCGAAGGCTGCACTGGCACACTGAAGGTGGTGTTGGACTTCGTCATTGACGTCTGCCCTTGTTGACAGTAGGCTCCCGAGGTATGGAAAGTGATCTACGTTGTCCAAGGCCTTGTCATGGATTTTGATAATCGGGGGGCAGTACTGTGTGGCGGGGGCAGGTTGGTAGAGGACCTTTGTCTTACGGATGTTTAGTGTAAGGCCCATGCTCTCGTATGCTTCGGTGAAGGTGTTAACGATGGTTTGGAGTTCAACCTCAGAGTGTGTGCAGACGCAAGCGTCGTCTGCATACTGTAATTCGACGACAGAGGAAGAGACGACCTTGGATCTGGACTGGAGGCGACGGAGGTTGAACAGTTTCCCGTTTGTTCTGTAAATTAGCTCCACTCCAGCGGGGAGCTTACTGAGGGTGAGATGGAGCATTGCCGCAAGGAAGATCGAGAAGAGCGTTGGTGCGATGACACAGCCTTGCTTGACCCCGGTCCGTACATGAATTGGGTCTGTGGTGGAACCGTTGGTCAGGATCACGGCTTGCATGTCGTCGTGAAGCAGGGGGAGAGGATGGTGACAAACTTTTGAGGGCAGCAGAATTTGAGGAGGACACTCCATAATCCCTCACGGTTGACAGTGTCAAAGGCCTTTGTAAGGTCAAAGAAGGCCATGTACAGTGGTTGGTGCTGTTCCCTGCATTTCTCTTGTAATTGGCGCGCGGTGAAGATCATGTCCATTGTGCCCCTTAGTGGGCGGAATCCACATTGCGACTCTGGGAGGAGCTCTTCAGCCACTGGGAGAAGGCGATTGAGGAGGATTCTTGCGATGACTTTCCCTGTGGCAGACAGCAGGGAGACTCCTCTGTAATTACCGCAATCGGACTTGTCACCTTTCTTGAAGATGGTCACAATTACGACATCTCGGAGATCCCCTGGCATGCTCTCCTCCTTGCAGATAAGAGAAATGAGTTCATGAATTCACGCCAGTAGTGCTTCTCCACCATGCTTTAGCACCTCGGCAGGGATTCCATCTGCTCCTGAGGCCTTGTTGTTCTTCAGTTGTCGGATGGCCTTTTCAACCTCATGCCGGGCTGGGGTTGTGCTGAGATGGTGGCGGGTAGCATGCTGCGGGATGGAGTTGAGGACACTCACGTCTAAGACAGAGTCTCGGTTAAGGAGATCTTCGAAATGCTCATTCCAGCGGGCACTGACTGTCTCCCTGTCCTTGATGAGTACCTCTCCGTTCTTTGCCCGCAGTGGGGTAGGACCTTGGGTGCTTGGGCCGTAGGCGGTCTTGACTACGCCAAAGAATCCACGCAAATCATGGTTGTCGGCTAGCTGCTGGATCTCCTGCGCTTTCTCCACCCACCATCTGTTCTTTAGGTCGCGAGTTTTTTGTTGGACCTCGGCCTTCAGGCATCTATAGAGCTGCTTTCTTGCTCTCGAGTTGTGTTGCTGTTTCCAGATCAGGAATGCCTTGCGCTTGCAGCTTATTAGCTCCTGGATCTCCTGGTCGTTTTCGTCGAACCAGTCTTGATGTTTCCTGGTCGAGTGACCGAGCATCTCTTCACAGGTGCTGATGATGGAGGCCTTGAGTGCAGACCAGGCGCTGTGGACACTCTGTGACTCTGCATCACTGGGAGTCGTCAGATTGGTTGTGAGGCGCAGGCTGAATAGGGATTTCTTAGCGGGGTCTTTGAGTGCTCCAGTGTTGGTTTTCCTGCGGCATTGTTTCTGTTTTGGGGCTACATTGATGGAGATGACAGCGGATTAGGCGGTGGTCTGTCCAGCAGTCGTCAGCTCCTGTATTGGCGCGGGTGATGCGGATGTCCTTGCGGTCCCTTGCTCGGACGATGACGTCCGTAAGCTAATAAGGCCCTTGGCACTGGGTCTGGCTATTGATGAGCTCCAGACCTTTCAGCCAAGTGACAAGTGATGCTGCATCTACCAAGATAATGACTGCCCTTAGCCCCACTGGGATGCCACTGTGTAGTTGTCTGCACTATGATCTGAAGTAAAAGTCCCACCATAACCAACCATTTGGGACACAAGTTATTTTTTATTTATCACCTCAAATTTAAAATTCCCATCCTGTGTTCAAATCCCTCCATAGCCTCGCCCCTCCCTGTATAACCTCCTCAAGCCCTACAACCCTCTGAGATCTCTGCACTCCTCTAATTCTGGCCTCTTGTGCACCCCTGATTTTCTTCGCCCCATCATTGGCGGCCGTGCCTTCAGCTGTCTCAGCCCTAAGCGCTGGAATTCCCTCCCTAAAACTCTCTGCCTCTCTTTCCTCCTTTAAGACGATCCTTAAATCCTACCTCTTTGACCAAACTTTTGGTCACCTGCTCTAATATCTCCTTATGTGTTTGGTAATGCTCCTGTGAAGTGCCTTGGGATATTTTAGTACATTAAAGGTGCTATATAAATGGAAGTTGTTATTTTTAATTGTACCACATAAAAAGCTTGTGTGGTTGTCATGTTGATGGAATAGCAAGCACATCTGTTTCATTTGTGTGAGAGACCTGAATAGCTCACTCACAGCAGTGTCATTTGTGAATTATAAAGAAAGAATAGAGTTGCATTTACACAACGCCTTTCATGCCCTCAGGACGTCCCAAAGTGATTCACAGCCAATGAGGTACTTTTTGAAATGTAGTGACTGTTGTAATGTAGGGAAATGCAGCAGCCAATTTGTGAACAAACAGCAATGGGTTAATAGAGCAGTAATTTGTTTCTAGTGATGTTGGTTGAGGGATTAATATTGGCCAGGACACGGGAGAACGCCCCTGCTCTTCTCCGAAAAGTACCGTGGGATCTTTTACGTCCACCTGAGAGGGCAGACGTGGCCTTGGTTTAATGCCTTATCCGAAAGACGGAACCTCCGACAGTGCAGTATTCCCTCAGTACTGCACTGTAGTGTAGGCCTGGATTATGTGCTCAAGTCTCTGGACAAATGTGAGAAGTCGCACAACACCAGGTTATAGTCCAACAGTTTTATTTGAAATCACAAGCTTTCGGAGCGCTGATCTTTCGTCAGGTTCGACTTCACCTGACGAAGGAGCAGCCGCTCCGAAAGCTTGTGATTTCAAATAAAACTGTTGGACTATAACCTGGTGTTGTGCGACTTCTCACATTTGTCCACCCCAGTCCAACACCGGCATCTCCACATCAAGTCTCTGGAGTGGAGCTTGACCCCACGATGACTCAGGCAAGAGTGCTACCACTGAGCCAAGAACCAGCTTGTGTCATTGGATAGTAATTGGAAGCAGGAAGCTTGACTGATTTCCCCCCTTCCCTAATTGAAGGGGGTGCCACTATAGGAGAGAGTGGGGGAGAAGAGACAAATCTGCTTTCCCAACACCAGAGACCGTTTCAGTAAACACCATCCGTGTGAAGTATATCAGCGGAGTGGAAAGATCTATTTGTACAGGTACAGGTGTTGCTGAGTAGTCTGTCAATACAGGCAATGCATAAAAAGTAGCACCACACTGTAAAGGCAAAGCAGGTTCTTCTCTAAACAAGTTCATGTTCTTTAAGTGTGCCTATAGTTTAGTGCTTGGTAAAATGAGAATGTTCAGTTTATCAATCATTAACTGAGTTGAGCTTTCATCTGACAATCTTACTTATAAAATGTGCTCTCTGTTATGTGAATAAATTTGTGCTGCTCTGCTGTTTCTTATATGTTGTGGCCTTGGCAAAATGACAAAGCTATGTATCATAAATTACAACATACAAGTTGATTGCCCATTGGCATTACACACAGAGAGTGGAGACCAAAGTAGACTTCAGGTGGTGGGGTTAAAGGACAGGGGCAATAATTGGACCAGGATATGCAAATGTAATTCAATCCCCATTTTAAAGTTATTGATTCTCCCTTATTTTTATATTTTTATTCTAAATCCCTGTGCCCTTATTTATAATGGAAATTGCCTATGTAAACTTGTCACACTGTAATTACACCCTCCTGCTAGTGCTGGCGTTGCAGCCTCTCTATTACAGTGTGACAAGTTTACATAGACAGTTTCCATTATAAATGTGGTCATAGGTATTTATAATGGGAAAGGATGACAGAAGATTTTTTAATATATTCTATGCACATGAGAAATAATGGATTTATTGAAGTAAAATTGGAATATTTTAAATCATTTGATTTAACAAATGATGCCCGTCAGTTAACTGCATGCAGTATCACAGTTGCGTGTGCACTCTCTGTAGCCAAGTGCTGATCTGGCTTGGATTACAAGCAGATAGATCAGGAGACTTGTTGTAAGTACTCTTCAGTTAGCTATTAACAATTTGGTTGAAAGAAAAACAACAAACCTCTGAATGTAAGGGGCATTACCTGATGGAAAGTTTTGGTTTTGCAAGCCTTGTTTTGTTTGAACCATCAGAGGCTTGATCACTTTGATCATGGCGCCATGTAGTAGTCTTTTAGTGCAGTTTATTGATGAATGAGGGCTGCTTTGCCAAATGCTTTTATGATTAAGGCAGTAAACAATCTACTTTACCTACCCACTAAAATGTGTGAGAGATGTTAGTAGAGTTGTTCAAGGTATTTGGCTTCATGGGCTGCATGGCCTCTTGTGCATCTCCGACTCCCTTCGCCTCACCATTGGCAGCCGTGCCTTCAGCTGCCTGGGGCCTAAGCTCTGGAATTCCCTCTCCGCCTCTCTACCTCCCTCTCCTCCTTGAAGGCACTTCTTAAAACCTACCTCTTTGACCAAGCGTTTGGTCACCTGTCCTACTGTCTCCTCCTTTGGCTCAGTGTCAATTATTTTTGTCTGATTACGCTCCTGTGAAGCACCTTGGGACGTTTTACTACGTTAAAGGTGCTATATCAATACATGTTGCTGTTGTTATAGTTTATTGCAGCAAGCTATTCAACAGACTTTGAATTCCTTTTTGAATCATCGAAAAGTCTACATGAGAGTAGGACCGTCTAACAGTGAAACTCTGCCCCAGATTTTGCTGAAAAAATAACGGCATCAGAGCGACGCACACCATTATTAACGTGCAACTTGACCAACAACTTGTGGCAAGGAAGAGATACCCCGTCAATTGCGAATCGCCACAAGTTGCTGGCTGATTTGTGCCGCTGTGCCGTGAGCTTCGAGAAAACGGCATCTCGCCCTTAACCGCCCCGTGATTTTCATGAAGTTGCTGCATTTGCACATTAATTGCCCATTAAACTCGCCACAGAAAGTTAAGTCTAGTAATTATCAGCATAAGTACACTTTTAACAACAATGTGATAATTGTTGATGACTGCCAATCAACATCTCTTGCCCAGAAAGTGAACAATTAAAAGTGTGAAGTCTCGTTCCTCCAGATTGTGAATTCTTGGAAATTTAAAAAATGTCAAATTTGAAATTTTAAACATTTTTTCGTACTTTTCCTTTCTGTCTTTTTTTTCACTCTCACTCTTAATCCAATCTTTCTTTCCTTCCTTTATTTCTCTTACTGTAGCTGATTTGATATTGAATTCACCCTCCTTCTCAGTCCTTCCTCTGTTTACTGCTCAATCCTTTAATCTCATTGGTTGTCCCGTTGTTCACCAAAGCCCCAGATGCCCTGTTGGCCTCGCTGTGCCATTATCAGCTCACTTCCAGCAACTTTGTGGGCAAAATATTTTAAAACCTTGACGTGCAGGAACAAGTCTAATGAACAGGGCATGCTGCAGCATAATCTGGGCATCTGAGTTGAGAGGAGTTCGATTGTCCAAGTGCTTTTGCCAGGTGATGATGTGATGAATGGAATTGTCCAGATTATAACATGGCAAAGTTCTCCATTCATGAGGGAACAAGTTGCATGTGGATTATAGCCAATCTCTAAATTGGGGAGACTGCACTGCTACCGTGACCTGTGTCTCCTATTCACCTAGCTCTTATGCCAGAAGAAGTGTACTTTAATGAGAGCCCCAGGAAAAGCAGTTACAAATATTTTGTGGTGTCACTCCGTCATTGGGACGATGTATAAGTGTTTGTTTCAACTTGCGTTTCTCCAACAGTGATAAGAAAATAAAATTGCCATGCATGTGCAGTCACATTGCTAATTTTCAACTGTAGCAGTGGATTATTGCCTCCAAGTAACAGAACTCTTATTCTCTGTACTGACTGAATCTCCTAATTACTCTTTTTTTAAATTAAGTTTATTTTGAGAAGCACTTACAATGTGCTACAAAGCAGCTTGCACTGCCTTGAGTAATGGGTTACCTTTGCTTGTACGAATGTCGTACAGGCAGCTGTGCCTCAGGTTTTTCTGTGCTTTAGTGTGTCACAATCGCCTATGGACCAATATAAGATAGTGTTTGTGCATCAAATATAGGCTTTCCCCATTGATCTAATTTTGTATCAAGTTTAATTTATTCTCTCTCTTTTTTTTTAAACCAGGTTTCAAGTGTCCTGTGTGCTCAAAGTTTGTTTCTACGGATGAAATGGATTTGCACCTTGTCATGTGTCTGACCAAACCAAGGGTGACCTACAACGGTAAGGTGCTTCATTCCGCTGCATATGCTGAGCCTCGATTTGTACAGGCCGTTGTAATCTTATATAGAATCATAGAATGGTTACAGCACAGAAAGCGGCCATTCGGCCCGTCGAGCCCGTGCCGGCCCTTTGCAAGAGCACTTCAGCCAGTCCCAGTCCCCCCCGGCCACCAAAGAATCACTTTGAGCTGTCACCATCACCTATATGGCCGCTATAGTGAGCAAATGTGTAGCTCATTTTGACGCTGTGACGCAGCATAACCTGACCGGGAGTGGCAGCAGGCAGGCTTTGCCCATTTTAACGGCTGGGCCTTATTAGCGTGGTGCTTGCCAGCCTCCCGACCAAAACGGTCCAGGGGAATGGTCCCCGGCACAAGGCAAGTGCGCCGGCAGGGGAATCCCAATCGGGGAAAGGGGAGCTCGGGGCAAGGAAGGCCTAAGGCTTCCTGTGGGGCCCAGAGGAGAACTCCTGCTCCTCCTGGTCCACAAGCAAACTTTAAAAAAAATTAAACTTACCTTCTGGTCCTGCTGCTGTTCCAGACAGGTTTGACATGGCGGGAAGCTACCAATGTTCCCCCGCTCAGACCTCCAGTTAAAATGGCAGATCAGGCCTCAATTACATCATTGGAGCCCGAGCTGCATATTTAAAGGGGACCTCGCCAGCTTAGGGTGGGTGTCCTTGCCGCCTGCAATTTAAAAGTGCAGTCAGCTAGATCAGGGCGGGAAAGGAGTGGGTAAGTCCCTCGCTCCACTTTAACTGCCTAAAACTGAGCTAAAATTGAGCCCTATGTCTAAAAAGAGGTTCTGAAGATTCTAGCTGCCTGAAAGCTGTATTATTGGATATAGTTTATGGGAGTTAGACCTCCCACTGTCCAATTTTCCATTTCCTTTATGGCATCACAACACTATTAGATCAGAGTGTTGTATCCTGGATACAGTAACAAGTTGAGAGGGGGTGTGATGGGAGGTGATCAACTCATAAAATGTTAATCTGTTGCTATAAAAATGGCAAATGGAAACACAATTGGAAAAAATATATAACAATTTATTGACACAAAAAAAGAGAGATTTTCGCACCAGGAAAGCGAGAAGCAGATTTCACAATGACCAATTTAGTGCATGCCACAGGACAAAAAAAATGAAAAGAAAAAGACAAGATTCAATGAGTGGCTCAATAAACTTCTCAGAGTAGGGAAAATATCTGTGAATGAGATCAGGTAAAGCAATATTTGTGCGCATATTTACCAAAAAAAAACTTTGCAGCAATGCTGGCAACTGTTGTACTCACTCTAACCATATCACAGCACGAACGAGGGAGAGAGAATGAGAGAGAGTCCGAGAAAGAGATAAATGAGACAGCAAAAGTCAGAGAAAGGCAGGCACACACACACACACACACACTAAATCTAGGTTGACACTCCAGTGCAGTGCTGAGGGAGTGCTGCACTGTCGGAGGTGCCGTCTTTCGGATGAGACGTTAAACCGAGGCCCCGTCTGCTCTCTCAGGTGGACGTAAAAGATCCCATGGCACTATTTCGAAGAAGAGCAGGGGAGTTATCCCCGGTGTCCTGACCAATATTTATCCCTCAATCAACATAACAAAAACAAATTATCTGGTCATTATCACATTGCTGTTTGTGGGAGCTTGCTGTGCGCAAATTGGCTGTCGTGTTTCCCACATTAAACAGTGACTACACTTCAAAAGTACTTCATTGGCTGTAAAGCGCTTTGAGATGTCCGAAAGGTGCTATATAAATGCAAGTCTTTCTTTCTTTTTCTTTATCCACGAGCAATGCCAGGGAAGATCAGCCAGTGCCCACCTATTCAGCAGCTTTTAAAGGTTGTATATTTGATACAGTAAGCATTTCCTTTCCCTCCATTAAATGAATGCAGCCAAATCCAACTGAAAGGTATCTGGATGCAATGTTTTATTTGGATATACTGAAGAAACTGGAAACTTTTTCTAGGCCTCACATAGTACGGTGTCTATAATCCCCTTAGAAAAGCACCTCCAAGTCAGGATCGGTCACTCCTACACTGGAGGAATGGCATCTCAGCTATTAGATACTAACTCAGTTCCCAGTCTCAATGGAGATATACGTTGTGCTCCCACTGCACAGTCTCATCCAGTGAGAGGGGAAACTATCCAAGCTTACTGCATAACTCAAGCAAATCCGTACCAGCCTGACCAAATACCAGTTTTGACAACATCCAGAGAGATGTTCGTGGGCTGGGACTCCCTGACCAGAGGACCACAGCACAGAGGAAATAGCTAAATGCTGAAGGAAGAAACGGCTCAGAAGAAAATAGAATGAAAAACCACCCAGAATGACCGTTCTTTATCAATTAACAAAACTACGACTGATGCAGTACGTCAGTTAACGGGAATCCAAGAATGGAGAGACACTTTGATCATTACAGGAACAGCAAGCAAACCAACTGCTTAAACAAATTGAAGCTTCTCTCAGGATAGGATTATTTCTTTCATCAGTGCAAACCTATATTTAGATTTGAACAAGACATAGTCTGCAATGGTACTGCCCTATATTTCAGCTGTTTTAACTGCTCTCTATTATCTTCTGACCTACAACTGACTGGCAGATGGTCTATTTGCACGTGGAAATGAAAATGAAAATAAGTTGATAGTCATTCGCTGTCCATGCCGTTTTACTATTTCAGGGAGCCCAAAAAATCACCACTAGCTGAACCATCATCTCACCTCGCTAATCTGTGGCGTTTCCTGAATAATTAGTTGTAAAACAAGCAGCATTTTTAATCCATCCTGACTGGCCTACTAGATCTTTCACACAATACACTGGTGACATCTGGACACTCTTAAGATAGGTGTTCTTGCTCAGCCTGCTGTACATCTGGACTACTTGTACCCAAAGACAGGAGCGATTCAAGAACCGTTAGTCCCACGCCACAAAACACCCAGCCCAGAGGAGCAAACAAACAAGGTTTCTCTATTGGTGAAAAAGGTTTTACAAACGGGTGCAAAGAACAGAAGAGTGAAAAAGTAATGATGAATTTACACAAATCAATGGTTAAGCCATTGTTCTGTTTTTGACACCACATTATAGTAAGGAGATTAAACCCATAGAGAGCACATTGTGGATTTACCAGGGATGGGAAACTATAGTTATGAGGAGAGAGTTGAGATACTGGGTCTATTTCCACTGGAGCATCAAAGGCAAAGAAGAGGTTTAATCGAGCTTTTTAAAGTTGTGGTCCGTTTTAATGGAGTGAAGAATAGGAAAAGACTATTTCCTCTGGTTGGAGTGTCAGTAATGAGGGATCATCAATTTAAAATTGTCACTAAGGGCGTGAGGAGAGAGTTTCGGAGACATTTCTTTACGCAGAGGGTTGTTGGAGCATGGGCTACTTTGCCGCACGGAGTGGTTGAGGCAGAGACCATTGCATCTTTCAAGGGAAATGTGGATAAATATACGAAGCAAAGGAAAAACAGGTCTATGGGGAGAGAGCAGGACAGTAGGATTAGTTCTAGGTTGGTCTAGCAAAGAGCCAGCACAGACTTGATGGACCAAATGTTCGCTTGTAAACTTCTATGGATCAAAAAATAAAAAATACTAGAAATGCACAGTAGATCGGTCAGAATCTGATAGAGAAAGATGGGTTTGCATTTTGTTTCTAACCCTTCATCAGAATACTTGGCAGGAAAGACCTGGTTCATTGCGACACCATGGAACCACTTTGCAATCTACCCATCAGTGCAACGTATTCAAAATTAATGTTGATGCTTAACTTTATTATTTAATTACCTACCTGATTATGCAATATAAAGAATTACATAGAATATACAGCACAGAAACAGGCCATTGGGCCCAACCAGTCCATTGCGACATTTATGCTCCACTCCTCCTCCCGTCTTTCCTCATCTAACTCTTATCAGCATAACCCTCTATTCCCTTCTCCCTCATATGCTTATTTAGCCTCCCCTTAAATGCATCTATACTATTTGCCTCAACTACTCCCTGTGGTAGCGAGTTCCACATTCTCACCACTCTCTGGGTAAAGACATTTCTTCTGAATTCCCTATTTGATTTCTTGGTGATTATCTTATATTGATGGCCTCTAGTTTTGCTCTTCCCAAAAGTGGAAACACTCTCTCTGGGGGGAATTTTCCCAGCCCTGGGGAGGCGGGTATGGAGACGGGACTGCCGGGTAACTGGCAGAAACTGGGAGCGGCTCCCAACCCGCCTCCGTGCCATCTTCCCAGGAGGCAGGTCCCCAAGTCGCGCAGGGACCCATCTCCTCGAGGCGGGAAGGGGATTAGAGCCAATTAACTGCCTGTTAACGGGCAGTTTTGAGGCTTTTCCCCATTTTACGCCTGCAATTGCGGGCTTCCCGACAGCTGCAAACCTCGCCAGGGTCAGCGAGGCGAGCAGTGGGTCTGCGGGGGTGAGAGGGGTCGAAATGTCAGCTGTAGAGGTGAGTGATGGGTGCAAGTGTGGACAGGTAAGTATGAGAGGTGAGTGTAAAGTGTTGAAAAAAGTTTCCTTACCTTTGCTTCTTTCTGCAGGCTTCAACCGTTGAGGATCCGGAGGTGCCTCGTCTCAACGGCAGAGATGACAGAATGACTGCTGTATTCTCAGATGCAGCAGCCATCTGCTTTCTGCTGAGGAGAGAGGTCTTGGTGAGCCTTTGTGCAAGGGCTCACCTTACAACAGAGATTGTCAGTGTTTGACAGCTTCTCAAGGCTGTCAAACGCTGACAATTCATCTGTCAAAAAAATTTCGACAGATGAAGCGTCATACGCTGACGTCATCGGTCACCGGCTTTCCCTTAATTGGCTGGTAAGCCCACAGGGCGGGCTTAACAAGGCCAATCAAGGGAAAATAGCGTGGGTTGGTCAGACGTCGCTGGGGGCGGGACTGAAACCCGGAAACCGGAAGTCCCACCTCCAGCACATCTCCATTGACAAAATCCAGCCCTCTGTGTCGACTCTATCAAAACCTCCCATAATTTTAAAGACCTCTATTAGGTCACCCCTCCGCCTTCTGAGGCCCAGTCTGTTCATCCTTTCCTGATAGGTATAACCTCTCAGTTCTGGTATCATCCTTGTAAATCTTTTTTTGCACCCTCTCCAGTGCCTCTATATCCTTTTTATAATATGGCTTTTTAGAATATACCATATGGAACTAAGATATAAATCTTGGTCAAGACCATGGAGAGGTTACAGAAATGATTCATTAAAATGATACTGGGGATGAGAGGATTTAGTTAGGCAGAAGAGAAACTTGAGGCTCTTGCCTCTGGGACTTGAGAAGGATTAAGAGGGGATTTTATTGAGGTTAGATCTTAAAACCAACTCAATGTGCTGAACAAAAATACATAATTTACCCTCAACATCCTACCCAATTGCTCTTCAAATGCAATTATTTGCATATACACCTCCTCTGTTGCATATTTTTAAATCATTTTTTAAATGGAACAAATGTAAGATTAATATAGCACAGTCCATATCAAACATAAACCATTTGACAGGGTAATTTGCAGGTTTTGAGCTCAACACATGACTAAATTCAAATATTTTGAAGAATCTTTCTTGTGTAGAAGGATTCACTGACTGCCGTCACTATTGTAACAACTTGGAAGCAAACTCAAAACACAGTTTTTGTTACCGTTAGCAACTTTACACTTATAGCAATATATAAATGTAAATGTGGAGTACTGCACTTTACCCACTCATAGAGGGTGCACCTGACAGAAGGTTAACTAAAAGGGGGTCAAGAGAAGTGACAAAGAAATAAATGGCACACTTGGAAATCAGACGCAAAAATGAGGCAAACAAGATAAATGAGATCTAAAGTGGAACAGAGGAAAGAAGTAAATGCCAGATGGAGGTCATGAGGTGTGTTTGTTGTGAGATATTTATGAAAGAACAAGCCATGTTTAATAGATGGGCAAAAAGATGCAGAAGTTGCTGACTTTAGAGAGGGTGGTAGAGGAACTTTAAAAGACAGACAGAAATAAGGTGATTATTGAACACAATTGGGTAATATTAGACTTGGTAAGTGAGTTAGAAAGGTCCAAGCTATCACATGCTTTTGAGAACCAAACATCAGGAAGCAGAATGAGAGACCAGGGCCGTGATTTTTCGGTTCGAGGCGGCTTGGGTGTGGGACAGCTGCCTTCCGGGTTCCAGTCCCGCCCCCAACGACATCAGATGCACAAACGTGATTTTGTGTTAATTGGCCTTGTTAAGCCCACCCTGCGGGCTTGCCGGCCAATTAAGAGGAAGCCGGTGTCAGATGACGTCAGTTGATGACGCGTCATCTGCCGGTTTTCTTAAAGGGGCCACGTACATTTTTTTTTGACAGCCGCAGCGTCACGGTACTGCAGGCCTTCCTCCCCTTCTTAAAGGGGAGGGGCCTTGCGCAGCGCGACCCAGGGCCCAGCTGGGCCACCAGGGATCGGAGTGTCGGCAAAAGAGCCCGGCACTCCGCGGGGGTGCTGGTCAGGAGGCTGGGGACGGCAACAGGGGCAGGTGCTGGCAGGCAGCCAGCAACAAAAATGGCCGCCCGGCACCTCGCCTTTAATTAGCATCGCCCTGGCCGCAGGTAGGCCCCCCTGACCCCGTCGGACATAGCGTCCGGCGGTAAGTCAGTGGGCGCTACCGAAGATCGTGGCCAGGGCACGAGCGGGGCGCTGCGCGCAGCGATGATGTCATCACCCGGCGCAGCGCCGCAGGGCGCTAACGGTTACCGCCGCCGCTAACCTCCCGCAGAATTTCGCCCTCTTAGATTTTAAGGAAGTTCAGTGCTTCTGTGAAATGGTTGGACATGTTGAGTGTCGAATCTCAGCCCTAGGTCTTTTTCATCTCCATACTTAGTTAATTCAACGCCACCTGTGTAAACAGCAATTTGACCATATGGCCTTAAAGGCACAGGCCAGTTTAAACACAGATCTGCCTTGGCAAAATACATAACATGGTATAACACTCCTGTTCTTAGAAAACAAGGTATCCTCCAACTCCAAAAGGAGACCTGCTAGTATTCTTTTACCTGTTTCCCAATCCAGGAAATCACACTAAGCAGATTCTGTTGCCCAACTGATTCTTTTCTGGCCGGCATACTTGTGTTATTTTTGGAACACTGTTTTTCTATGGCCTTTGTGTGTGTGTGTGTGTGTGTGTGTGTGTGTGTTTTTAACACTAGCTCTGTGCTCGTGTAACCTGTTTCCCAGTAGTGTGCTGTTGCCAATCAGATGGTGTTTGCTTTGTTATTGTTCGAGTTACCATCAATAAGGGATGGTACTAGAGAGATAGTTCAACCCTTATGAGCTGCAAACATCATTGGAGCAAGGGATCGGTTAGCCAAGCAACTGAAGAACAATGCTTTTGTTTGTAAACAATGGGATCTAAGGGACAAGAATACAATATAACCTTTTGCAATGAAATCTAAGCTCTTTACAGTCTTTTGAATGTGAAAATAATTTCTGATTCTCTCCAATCTCCTACTCCTTCAGAAAAATAATGTTTAAAGAAAGAACTTGCATTTATATAGTGCCTTTCACATCCCAAAGCGCTTTACAATGAAGTACTTTTTGAAGTGTAGTCACTGTTATAATGTAGGAAACGTGGCAGCCAATTTGCACACAGCAAGGTCCCACATCCATGTAATAATGACCAGATAATCTGTTTTAGTGATGTTGGTTGAGGGATAAATATTGGCCAGGACACTGGGGAGAACTCCCCTGCTCTTCTTCGATTTCTTCTTGGGATTTTTTACGTCCACCTGAGACAGGGGGCTGGATTTTGTCAAGGGGGAGCTTTTGGAGGCGGGACTCCCACTTGTCAGGTTTTAGTCCCGCCTCCATCAACTTGTGGCCAACCCACGCTATTTTCCCTTGATTGACCTTGTTAAGCCTGCCCAGCGGGCTTAGCCGGCCAATTAAGGGAAAGCCGGTTACAGGTGACGTCAGCGAGTGACATTTCATCTGTCAAGAGCTGTTGACAGATAAATTGTCATTGTTTGACGGCTCTGTGAAGCTGTCAAACACTGCCAATCTGTCTTCTAAGTTGAGTCTTTACTCAAGACTCAATTAGAAAGCCTTCCTGAGCAGAAAGCAGAAGGCTGCAGCTATTGACAATTCAGCGGCCATTCTGCTTTCTGTGCCGGTGAGCTGAGGGACTCCCGAGACCTGAAGGGAGGAAGTCTGCAGGAAGAAGTAAAGGTAAGTAAAACTTATTAAAACACTTTATACACACACCTCACACACTTACCTCTGCACACATGCGCCCATCACTCACCTGCGGGATGGGTACCCGCCCCCAGATTCTGCCATTTTCCAGGAGTCCTGCCTCCAAACCCGCCTCCCCAGGGCTGGCAAAATCACCCCCAGGGTTGCCAACCCTCCAGGATTGTCCTGGAGTACAGAGGATTTAAGGTTAATCTCCAGGAAACTGCTACGAGCAACCCGGGGAGAAAAATCATTGGGCCATTAAAAAAAATTGTGGTTTTTTTTCATTGCCTTTGAACACTTATTAGTTACAAAAATATTGCAGATAGGTGAAAAGGCTGTTTGACTGACAGTCAAGCATCATCTAATCTGGTTACTGAGAGCCTGTTCGCTTTCCAATTGGCATGGGAGGGCGGTGCACTGCGAGGATGGAAGTGCGGGCGACCAATGGCAGGTGCGTGGGGGCGGGGTGATTGGAGGCAGGAGGTTGTGTGATGAAACCTCCAGGAATATGTCCAACCAGAGTGGGCAGCCCTAACCCAAGAGGGCAGACGGGGCTTCAGTTTAGTGTCTCGTCTGAAAGATGGCACCTCTGACTGCACTGGAGTGTCAGCCTAGATTATGGGCTCAAGTTTCTGGAGTGGGGCTTGAACACCCATGACCTTTGAACTCGGAGGCAAGAGTGCTACCAACGGAGCCACGGTTGACACCTTTTGTAGCATGTTTTTTTAACTCCGTAAGAAGGCTTTTTAAATGCATTAAGAACAAAACCTTTTGGGTAAACCAAAAAACCTATTGTTAGCGAATCATTGCACTGTGGAAGGAAAGGGGCAGTGTCTGCATGGGTCAGTGTCAGTACCAGGGCTGATGAGGTGTCTAGGCCCATGGAGAGCTTTGCTGATGTTGTTTCTACAAGTTGTGTGGTGAGCTCCTGATCTCCTCTGTACTGTTGTGTGAAGACACAGAGCAGAGGATGTTTCTACACGCTGCAAAGGAGGAAGTATCTGAGGGAATGGCCGCTCTCGCTCACCATCCCCTTGTTTTTGAGTGATCTCCGCACCCAGCAGCTCCAGCTGGGGATATGGACGTTAACCAGCTCAGTGCCACATCAGTCACTCGCCAGAAATCCCCCTCCCATCTGGGACTCGAGAACACAGCTGCCGGCAGGACTTTGCGGTTGTACAGTGCGGAGTTCCTGGCGACTGTCGGAGAAGGTTACCCTCTCCATTTCACATACGCCCTTTTGATATTCCTGCAGAACGCTTTCATGCCAGGAGCACCGTCAATCAGAATAGGCACACTACTAACATCGGGGGTAATTGAGAGAGAGAACCGGTTTCTAATCCGAATAATTTGTAGTCCCACCCAAAAAAAGGCGAATCTTTCCTAACTCGATCTTGGGGCATTAAACTGATTGCTAATCAGGAGAAATTTGAAATGGCCGTGCTACAACAGATGATCCAGCCTGGGGGAATGGGCAACTATAAGATACAAAGGGGGTAATTATCACTTTAACCTGGCAGAGCCAGTTGCCCGCTCGTTGTAGAACCTGCCTAATTTTCATGCTATTGAGCGGGCAATCCGCTCAGCCTGATTGCTGCCCAGGCGAGGAAAGTGAAAATTACCCCCGCACTTTCACATCAACGTGTAGGAGTCCCATACTCGTGTGTACCTACAATTGTCCTTTTCCCTCACGCTCTTGCACATGTCCACTCCCCTCACATGCACAGTCGCACTCGGTTTCCCTCTAATATTCTGTTTCTCCTTTCTGCCCCACCTATGGGGGAAGAAAACTCCAGCTAGGATTGAAAATCTGCCAAAAGTAAGATTAAACCCTCACTCCCCCTGCCCCCCTCCCTCTGTTTTCCTTGCCCTTCAATTTTGGGATTAAATGGTTTTCTGGAACAATATGTCGAGGAACCAACCAGAGATCAGGCCATCTTAGACTGGGTATTATGCAACGAGAAAGGATTAATTAGCAATCTTGTTGTACGAGGCCCCTTGGATCAGAGTGATCATAATATGATAGAATTCTTCATTAGGATGGAGAGTGAAGTAGTTGAATCAGAGACTAGGGTCCTGAATTTAAATAAAGGAAACTACGATGGTATGAGGCGCGAATTGGGTAGGATTGATTGGGGAATGTCACTCAAGGGGTTGACGGTGGATAGGCAATGGCAAACATTCAAAGACTGCATGGATGAACTACAGAATTTGTACATCCCAGTGTGGCATAAGAATAAAACAAAAAGGATGACTTAACCGTGGCTAACAAGGGAAATTAGGGATAGCATAAGATCCAAGGAGAGGGCATATAAATTGGCCAGAAAAAGCGGTAGCCCTGAGGATTGGGAGCAGTTTAGGATTCAACAAAGGAGGACAAAGGGATTAATTAAGAAGGGGAAAATAGAATATGAAAGTAAGCTTGCTGGGAACATAAAAACTGACTAAGAGCTTTTATAGATATGTGAAGAGAAAAAGATTAGTGAAATCAAGTGTAGGTCCCTTGCAGTCAGAAGCGGGGGAAGTTATAATGGGGAACAAAGAAATGGCAGCCCAATTAAATGCATATTTTGGTTCTGTCTTCACAAAGGAGGACACAAATAACCTCCCAGAGATGTTGGAGAACATACGGTCTGATGAAAGGGAGGAACTGAAAGAAATCAGTATTTGCAGGGAAATGGTGTTAGGGAAATTGACGGTATTGAAGGCCGATAAATCCCCAGGGCCTGATAATCTACATCCTAGGGTACTTAAGGAAGTGGCCCTAGAAATAGTAGATGCATTGCTGATCATCTTCCAACATTCGATGGAATCTGGAACTGTACCCATGGATTGGAGGGTAGCTAATGTTACCCCACTATTCAAAAAGGGTGGTAGAGAGAAAGCGGGGAATTACAGACAGCCTGACATCGGTAGTGGGGAAAATGCTAGAGTCCATTATAAAGGATGTAATAGCTGAGCATTTGATAAACAGTGACAGGATCGGACAAAGTCAACATGGATTTACAAAAGGTAAATCGTGCTTGACTAATCTACTGGAATTTTTTGAGGATGTAACTGGGAAAATAGATAAGGGAGAACCAGTAGATGTGGTGTATTTGGACTTTCAAAAGGCTTTCGATAAGGTCCCGCATAAGAGATTAGCGGGTAAAGTTAAGGCACATGGGATTGGGGCAAGGTATTGACTTGGATAGAGAACTGGTTGGCGGACAGAAAGCAGAGAGTAGGAATTAATGGGTCTTTTTCCGAGTGGCAAGCAGTGACTAGTGGGGTACCGCAGGGATCGGTCCTTGGACCCCAGCTATTCACAATATACATTAATGATCTAGATAAGGGAATTAAATGTAATATCTCCAAGTTTGCAGATGACACAAAGCTGGGTGGGAGTGTGTGCAGCGAGGAGGATAGCGAGAAACTCCAGGATGATCTGGACAGGTTGGGTGAGTGGGCAGAAGCGTGGCAGATGCAATATAACGTGGATAAGTGCGAGGTTATCCACTTTGGTGTCATAAAACAGAAAGGCAGACTATTATCTGAATGGCAATAGATTGGGAGAAGGGGAAGTGCAACGAGACCTGGGTGTCCTTGTGCACCAGTCGCTGAAAGTAAGCATGCAGGTGCAGCAGGCGGTGAAGAAGGCAAATGGTATGTTGGCCTTCATAGCGAAAGGGTTTGAGTATAGGAACAGGGATGTCCTGCTGCAGTTGTACAGGGCCTTGGTGAGACCACACCTTGAGTACTGTGTGCAGTTTTGGTCGCCTTATCTGAGGAAGGATGTTCTTGCCATGGAAGGAGTTCAGCGAAGATTCACAAAGCTGATACCTGGGATGGCAGGAATGACATATGAGGAGAGATTGGGTCGATTGGGCTTATACTCACTGGAGTATAGAAGAATGAGAGGGGATCTCATCGAAACATATAAAATTCTGACAGGTATGGACAAACTAGATGCAGGAAGAATGTTCCCGATGGTCGGAGAGTCCAGAACCAGGGGTCATAATCTACAGATAACGGGTAAACCATTTAGGACAGAAATGAGGAAGAATTTCTTCACCCAGAGAGTGGTGAACCTGTGGAATTCTCTACCACAGAAGGTAGTTGAGGCGAAGTCATTAAATATATTCAAGGATGAGTTAGATATATTTCTTAAAGCTAAAGGTATCAAGGGATATGGGGAGAAGGCAGGTACAGGGTACTGAGTTTAGATGATCAGCCATGATCTCATCGAATGGTGGAGCAGGCTCGAGGGGCCGAATGGCCTACTCCTGCTCCTATCTTCTATGTTTCTATGTTTCTAAATCATGCAGACGCTGGGACAGTTCCCTGCATCAGGCTGGTGAACGTTCAGTAACCCTTAATTGCCCAATCACATGGTACAGTATTACCTGGTACCTACTCACAGTGCATATAGCAGACCCAGATGTGACGCAAAGAAAACCCCAGTGGTGCAGAGCTTTGGGAATCTTAGGTATTAATGGACAATAGTCTGATTACTATCAGGCTGAATGTGGGCAAACAGAGCTTAGCGCCTAGGCAGCTGAAGGCACAGCCGTCAATGGTGGAGCGATGAAAATTGGGGATGCGCAAAAGGCCAGAATTGGTGGAGCACAGAGATATCGGAGAGTTGTAGGACTGGAGGAGGTTACTGGTTCTTTGTATTTGGGATTAAATGCCCCAATACTATCGATGTTGAAGCTGGCAAAATTGAACTTGATGACGAGCTCAGGCCTGAAGAATTAAGCAATCTCTTTTTTTTTTCTTTCGTAATGTTGACTTGGCCTGCTGTATATTTCCAGCACTTTCTGCTTTTTATTTTGGATTATCAGCCTTTGGAAGCACAGAATCTATAATTGTACCGCTGGGTGTTTTCACACAGTTCAGGTGAAGAGTATTAAAATATCATCTGCCCACTGGAAACCCAGTGACATCTGATGGATTAATATCCTGGAGCCTTTGCTCTGCTATCTTCAGGGGTCAGGGAGAAAATGTCATCTTATTTTCTTGGAAGTTTTGCATCTGGCTATTCAGCTCCCTCCAGACCTTAGAAATTGGGTACAGTCATTAGGAATATAAATTGTCCGTGCACTGTTGGAAAAATTGGGTTTAATGGACTGACTGACCTTCTGATGTTTCATGTTAATATAGTTGGGTAATAGTTTAATTCTCAGTAGTTTCCCACTGAAAACAAAGTAAAACTGTTGAACTAGCCGTGTGATGCTATGTAATGAAAAAAAAAAAATTCTTGCATTTATATAGCACATTTCATGACCTCAGGAGGTCCTGAAGCACTTTACAGCCAATGAAGTACTTTTGAAGTGTAGTCACTGTTGTAATGGCTAGGAAATGCGGCAGGCAGTTTGCGCACAGCATGCTCTCACAAACAGAAATGAGATAAATGGCCAGATCATCAGTTTTCCTACATCCATGTACTATGACACTATCTTAGTTATTCTTCAGTTTGCATCATTCTGTTGCTACCATAATCAATAATCAAGTTTAAAAGCCCTCAGATTAAAAGGGGTAGAGATTGGTATGCATTGCGGGCGTAAAGCAAGGGCAAAGCATACTAATTTAGCACTGGGACTGCGTGCATCCAAACAGCCTCTGTGTGTGTTGGTGTTTCTCTGCGGTGAATTTTTAAGTAAAATCAGTGTAGTTTCTGGAATGGGACTTAAACTCACAACCTTCTGACTCGGAGGTGAGAGTGCTACCACTGAGCCAAGGCTGATGCCTTTCTTGTGGATATTGATGTAGGAATAGACTGTCAAGAGTGGTAGATTCATGAGCTCAATGTCCCACATGAAATCTATCTAATATATAAAAATATGAGAGAATGAAGAGTAGCTATTCATTGATGCTTCTTTACAGCACTTAACTAGTCTTCTAGTTAATGACAGTTCTGGTATGCAGATCAGATTCACATAAGGCGAAAGAAGATTGAGTGGCTCAGTTCAGACACGTAATTTTTTAATATACAGAACAGGAAGTTTAATAGACATTACTTATTGTATCACACCAAGCTCTTCACCTCGAGTGTTTTTAAGTGCAGAGGGATTTTTGTTCTGACCCTTTCATTAACAATATAATACAGGCCTTCTACATCAGTGATAGGTTTACACAATAGCAGACTCATCCCCATTACTAATTCAATAATCTGGTAACTAAGCTTTAAAGAACTGTAACTTCACAAAGGGAGATCAGCTCCAAGTGATTCAGAAAGCATTAAAGTATTTTTGACAGGAACAACTTACATATTTGAAACACGACTCAGTGGTTACGACAGTTTTGTGCCAATGTCGGGGAGATTCAGATCAGATCACCTCCCCACATTCAATATAAAGCACATTCATAATCATCATCAGTGAATACAGGACTGAATCCTTATGACCCTCTTGGCATTAATACGTGGAGTGTCAGCTTGACCCAATGGTAGCATTCTCACCTCTGGTTCAAGCCCCACTCCATAGACTTGAGCACATAATCTAGGTTGACAATTCAGTGCAGTGTTGAGGGAGTGCTGCACTGTCAGAGGTGCCATCTTTCAAATGATGTTAAACCGCCTATTCAGGTGGATGGAAAAGATCCCATGGCAATATTTTGAAGAAGAGCAGCAGAGTTCGCTCCGGTGTCCTGGCCAATATTTATCCCTCAATCAACATCACTAAAGCAGATGATCTGGCCACTTAGCTCATTGCTGTGGAACCTTGCTGTGCGCGAATTTGCTGCCACGTTTGCTTAAATAACAACAGTGACTACACTTCAAAAATACTTCATTGGCTTTGCGACATCCTGAGGTCATGAAAGGCGCAATATGTGCACGTTTATCCTTCCAAAAGCCCACAGTTCCAGAGCAACCTGTACTGACATAGCAAAACACCTGTGCCTCATCTATTAATCGTTACTGTGAAGGCCGAAGCCTGTTATATACTGGAATAAAGTAAGGCTGGCTGGTGTCAGTCTGCAAATTCAAGGTCTTTTTTTTTATCGTAAAAGTCAGTTTTGTTTCTATTCATTCCTGTGTGTCACAGTGTTAAGAAATCAATGAAGATTTTCACCTGTAGCAAGGTACACCTCAGAACTCAAGCCATGATTCCACCCCATCTGTCTTGGACTGGGGAAAAGGTGATGTCCCCAGCCTTGAATTGAATAGAGCACTTGGCTGCACCTTGTGCCGCAGTTCTCTATTTTGATTGATACTTTTAAATGTGATGATATAGCCCATGAAGAAATTATATAATAAATAAGTGCTTTTCGTATCGGCATTACCTGCTAATAAAATGAAGGCACAGCATTATTGAAATTAATGTTGAAATCACTAATGTGTTCCTATCATCATTACTGAGCTGTGCAGAATATTGATCAAATGACCTTTCCTATGGTGCAGAGGCTGTGCCGCATATCATCGGATTATCACTGGTCGGATGGTGTCCTGCGCACAGCTTTATTGCTTATTAAATCTTGACTGCTTTTTAAACCCTCTACATGGCAGATTGAGCCGATGATGATCAAAATAACCTCGCAAAACAACAACGGCTGAGAAATTCAGTTTGAATTTTTCCGCTGTTTTGCTCTTGTTTTTTTGCAGCCTATTCAGTAATATTTGATCGCAATGCAGAGGTTTTGAAAGACATTATGTATTTAGTTGCCGTTTACGTAAGTGTAAACAATGATTTTTACGGTTTACCTCAGTTATACACAAAGGTTTACTTTGTTAAAAATCTTTCCCTTTTTTTCGAAAGCAAAACAGCCTTTAAAAAGCGCCTTTTAATCCCCCTGAATCCCATCAGTTGTCCAGTAACCTGTGACCTTTCAAGCTCAGACACCACTCTATGCGGGGTCCAGCCCAGAGGTGTGAACTCAGTGACTGCACCTCGATATCTATAAATGGCAGGAATCAACATTTCCTGGGCAATACAAGATTAAACGTCGAGATTATCTTCGACAGACAATATTGATGTGCGATTGTTGAGTCCTGACCGATGGAGTGGATCTGGTATCAACTGAGCAAAGGGGTAAGGACAGAACTCTGGAGGGTAGTGTTTGTCAACGGGGCCTGGAAGAAACAGTCCTTTGTGGGCCTTGGGATAACGATGCAATCATATCTTGTTCTCCATTAAGTTATGCCTGCTGCTTTTGAACCTGTTGCGTTGTCACTTTAAAATATTTAAACTGAAGACTGGTGTAGAGATTTTGGGAATCTTGAAATGAGGTTCAGAGCACACCTATCTCTATGTATTTAAGCACTCTCATTGGTCAATAGTAACCACATGACCAATTGCTTTACATCTCATGTTAGCAATCTGATGGCTTAAAGAAACACAGACACAACTTTAATTAGATAAAACGATAGAGCTAAAAAGGAGATTAAGATAAAGAATGAGCCTGAAAGCAGAAAATAAAATGCAGAACAACGGTATGATTAAATTAGGATAAATGCCACCGATACAATGGAAATAGATGATTCTAATTTTTATGAAATGCAGCAAAAGGCGAAGGGATTGAGATGTAGCTTGAGGCTTGCATCGTGAGGTTTGAGCGTGGTGTGAGGCCGAAACAGCAAACTGCTGTGAGAATCTGTGACCAGGGGATGAGGATTAGGAAGAGCAGCTGTGAAATATTAATGGGCAGAATTGCCCATTGCACAGTCTAAGCTCTTCATCAGAACTAACTGACTGCAGTATACTGTGCATTGTAATCCATCGCCCACACCTTACTGATGACCTAACTCAGCAATCTCATGTGTAACGCAAGCTTTTGACATTTGAGTGAAAGTATATTTTGAGATCAATATACTGTGTACAAACTGTCTTCCTCTCCCACCCCTCCTCCTCCATTTTTCTCTCCTGAAAGTGACGACCTTTGCTGGGATTTTAGTTCTGTTGGCGTTGACAGCTCTGTGACATCTCACCTGTATGAGGGTACGGTAACCTTGCAGTTATGGTACTGGACTCGCAACTCCGAGGCCATGAGTTCAAACCCCACCATTCAAATAAATCTGGTAAGTTGTGAGCCTTTCCTTGGCCCAGTTGTCCCAGCTGAGATTGGCTAACTGGCCACAGATCAAAAAATCAAACCAAGCAGATTGCCCAAGTGGTGGGGAACTGTATGCCACAGAGACAGACCTAATACCCATTGAGGACAGAATTGGCTTTGGTTGCAATGCCCCTCGTGATAGAATAGTCTGCCAACACACACTGTCTTACGAGAAGAGCGACTAATTGGATGAGGCAACTGTTCCCATGGAAACGTACGCCAGCGACAGTTGATGTCGTCAGAGGAGGGAAGAAAAGCAGCAATTGGAAGACACATGACCCTCGATCCTCAATAAATATATTAGTGGAGAGCCAGTCTGTTCTATATTGGGGAGATCAAACACAGATTGGGTGACTGTCTCCTTAGTCACTTTTCTAGTCCAGTTCATTTTCTGCATGTGTCTCTAGCCCCATAACTCAATCAGCTCCAGTCACCTTAATCGAGTATTCAAGATCCAATTTTCCACACCTGTAATGCTACACACCACACACAACACATAAGCATTCTCCCTACTCATCACCAGCTTCACGTTGTAATTGTGCAGAATCCTGCACATTGCTTAATGCTGCTTCTGCAGTTGCTGTCCCCCATTTAACTTCATCTATTGGATGTTATACTGCCCAGTCAACAGGTTTATCCACTTGTTCTATTTCCATATTGTTTGCTCAGTTTCTGGGATGTTCTTATTTATATATGAACTGTAGTTTCAATCTATATTCCCTGATATTTATAAGATCCCATAGCACTGTTTTGATGAAGAGAAGGGGAGTTCTCACCGGTGTTCTGGCCAATATTTATCCTTCAACCAACATCACTAAGATAGATTACTTAGTCATTATCACATAGCTGTTTGTGGGAAGTTGCTGTGTGCAATGTGGCTTCTGCGTTTCCCCACTTTGCAGCAATGAGTACACTTTAAAAGTACTTCATTGGCTGTAAAGCGCTTTGGAACGTCCTGAGGGCAGGAAATGCAAATCATTTTTATTTTTGATCTCCCTTCTCAAATATCAAACTTGACAGAATAGCAGCAGACAACCTTAAAATTTCCATATGTTTGTTATTCTAAACATAAACACGTCACAGTTTAACGTGAAACCAGTCACCAAGCATCTTACCCCGCGCCCCCCCCCCTCCCCAGACTCTTTCTACTTGTATTTAAACTTTTAATCTACAGTGACCTTGGTTATGTTCTAAAAATTTCAGGCCGATCCTGTTTAAAGCAGATTGCTTTTAAGCATAGCGAGTGTATGTTTAATTCTCCCAGTTACAAATTGTATCTACAGTGAAATGACTTCCCTGTGCTTGCTGTGCACAGTGGTATATCTAAAGGGCTTGGCGGAGAATGAATAATCATTTGGGTGTTTTTACATTTAGTTTTTCAATGTGGTAAGTAAAAATCAATTTGTGAACCATTTATTGAATGAATTGCCGTATTGTTTGGGGTGGGGACAAAGAGAAGGAACAGATCAAATTCATCATTATCAGGACTGTGAGACAAGTAGCGACATTAAATAATCCAGTCTCTCTCTTTGAATGGTTGGTTGCTTGTGAAATGATGCAAATCCTGTGCCATAATTAACGGGGTTGGTTCTGTTATCTAATGAAGAATATAAGCAAAAATCACTGGTTTACTCTCCAGAAACAGATGGACTTCATCTTTCGTTCTTCCTACCCTTCTCCCCAAAACAAAATCAATATTGTTCAGGTGATTAAACTTAATCAATCTTTTGGATAAAAATTGACACGTTGGCCGGAATTTTAATCTGGAGACGGATTGGGATTGGCGGGGTGCGGGGGCTAGTAGGCGGTCAGGAAACCCTAGGAGAATGAGTTTCCCACAGGCCCTGCCGAATTTAATGGCCGGGAAGGCCATCGGAGGCCTCGTGGGGGGGGGCATCGGAGGCCGCGGGGGGGTGGTGTGGAGGCCGGGAAGGCGATCGGAGGCCTCATGGGGGCGGATCTGAGGCCTGGGGGGGATCGGAGGCCCCGTGGGGGGGTCTCCGATCGCAGGGGATGGCTGAGGCAGGGACGCTGGATCCAGGAGCTAAGTGTAAAGGCACTTACCTCCTGGATCCAGCAGTCCTCGCCTTCTATTAGCTGTTGGGTTTTCCGAAGCCTGCGAAATCCGACCAGCCACAGTTAAATTTTAACCTGCTGGTTAAATCTGAGGTACGCCAGCCTCATTATAATATTTAAATGAGCGACCCGCCTCCTGGGAGCGGGCTGGCTGCCCATCCCGCTTCTGTTATAACTGGAAGTGATCGGGTTGGAGGCGGGTTCTGGTCGGGATTCAGTTTTTTAACACTTTAACTTCCCACCCGACCCCAACCCAACCATTTTTTGGGGTTAAAATTCCCCCCGTTATCTTTTTAGAAACGATTAGTTCTCAATTGTTAACTTTCTTGAAATGAGATATTATGGGTGAATATTTTCAGGAGGGCAGGGTACTTGTGGTGTAACTCATTCCCATTTTTTTTAAATGGGCGGCGAGCAATTGTCTTTGGATCTTTGGTTGGATTTTTCCACAGCTGTCTATGGGGCACACAGAGTTGTAGATTTTCTTTTGAAGAGCAGCGAGTATAACTGATCTCTGAAGATTGTATCCCTTGATACTAACATGGGCTCCGTGCATGTGACTGAAGTAAAACACAAACATCTACCTACATCAGGTGAGGAAGGGGGATTGGAGCTGGGTTGATCTGATTTTAAGCTATCTTGTATGCAATCCCTTGTATACTTTATAATGAAAAAGAAAGAACGTCCCAAAGGCTTTACAGCCAATTAAGTACTTTTGAAGTGTAGTCACTGTTGTAATGTAAAAAATAAACGTGGCAGCCACTTTGCACACAGCAAGGTCCCACAAACAGCAATGAGATAAATGAACAGATAATCTGTTTTTCGTGGTGTTGGTTGAGGGATAAATGTTTTCCAGGACACCAAGGCGAACTCCCCTTCTCTTTTTTGAATAGTGCCGTGGGAACTTTTACATCCACCTGAGAGGGCAGACGGGGCCTCGGTTTAACATCTCATCCGAAAGACGGCACCTCTGACAGTGCAGCACTCCCTCAGTACTGGCACTGAAGTGTCAGCTTAGATAATGCGCTCAAGTCCTGGAATGGGACATGAACCCACGACCTTGTGACTCAGAGGCGAGAGTGCTGCCCCTGAGCACTCAAAAAGGATCCCGAGAACAGAGGTAGCGGAAACAGAAGAAGGATGTTCCTTTATATATGTAATGCTCATTCGTTCCAAACTATGTGGGTGCATTTGTTTCACCAGTTAATAAACAGAGAATCTCACGATAACTCTGGTTTAACCTGAAGATAAGTCTTTCTTTCTTTGTTTGGTGGTCCTCTCCCTTCAGAAGGTCAGGAGCTTGGCTTCTCTCCAGTTGGATGGTTTAGCTCTATTTATGTCCCATTTTGTTTACTACAAGGTCCTGCCAACCTAAACAGTCTTCTCTGCTCTACCTTACTGCAGACATTTATCGTCTGTTCTAATTATCACGGTTTCAACAATGGGACTCCGCTCAACTCCAACATTTGCAGGTGACATACCCCTGTTCCTTCTTGTTCTTTCTTAAGGTTCCTTTAATTAAATTCTGATCTCCTGGACTGGTTTTGATCGGCTGAGGGGGTCGGAGAGGAATTTTCCAGAGTTTTTTCTTTCTCCCTTATTGGCCTTGGTTTTTTGAGGGGGGCGGGGGGGGGAGGGGCGGGGTGGATTCGCCCCTCCCAGGAGATTACATGGCTGTGGTGGGGGAGGGTAGGAAGTGTCTAGTTATGATGCTTCAACCATCATGAGTGTGACGCAGGCTTGATGGGCCAGCTGGTCTTTTTCTGCCCGACATTTTCGTATGTTTGTAATTTATGACTTTTTCAGTGTTTTTTTTCCAAGGTTGTTTTAAAAAAAAAAACCCTTTTTGTTTCATTAGCGTTACTGGTTTTGTGGATTCTTACTTGCAGTTCACAACTAGCTTTAAGTGATGACGTTATATTAATGAAATACAAAATACAACTACATTAGGTGATGCAAAACATCATACAGAATGCAATTATACGTCACAACAGTCAGATCCTGCTGTGTGAAAAGTGGCTGCTTTATGCCCA
This sequence comes from Squalus acanthias, assembly GCA_030390025.1. Lineage (NCBI taxonomy): Eukaryota > Metazoa > Chordata > Chondrichthyes > Squaliformes > Squalidae > Squalus > Squalus acanthias. Next base: position 27,167,079 of record CM059428.1, on the reverse strand, counting down.
CATAAGTCATTGCAATTCATTGTAAGTGGAGCACTCTCAGGCATTTCAGCTGTTTAGGTCCTAAGCTCTGGAATTCCCTCCCTAAATCTCTCCGCCTCTCTCTCCCTCTCTCTCCGCCTTTAAGACACTTCTTAATACCTATCTCTTTGACCAAGCATTTGGTGACCTGTCCTAATATCTCATGTGGCTCGGTGTCAGATTTTTTTCTGTTAATGCTCCTGTGAAGCGCCTTGGGATATTTTACTGTGTTAAAGGCGCTATATAAATGTACGTTGGTGTTGTTATTTCTGAGAATGTGCTATATAAATATTTATTTTTTATTGTTGAGCTGGTGTCTCCGTGATGGGCTTGGTAATGTCTCTACTGCAATTTTTTTAAAGCTTCCTTTCGTATTTAAAAAAAAAATGTACTGGCGTTTTGGTTCCTCTCCTGGCCTTTTTGCTAGATTTAGATCTGACTGCGAAGTAACACGCTCCAATTTAATGCTTCGTTTCATAGAATCATAGAATCTTACAGCACCCATTCGGCCCATCGTGCCTGTGCCGGCTCTTTGTAAGAGCTATCCAATTTGTCCCGCTTCCCTGCTCTTTTCCCCATAGCCCAGCAAAGTTTTCCTCGTGAAACTTTGTAGCTTGAAGTTCGCCTTTAGTGATGTGTCTGTCAACTTCATTTATTTTTGCCACTTGTTGCCACCTGTTTTATTGAGTCATTCAGTGGGGCTGTCTGTCTGCTCCAGGCTTTAATCTCTCACTGCCAGCTGAAAATGAAAGTAGAAAGTTATTTAGGGCATTGTTTACTGTCACGTTTCAGGATGTTGCACTATACCATCACTTGGTGTGATAGATGTTAAAAATGGCTGCTATTGCTATTACGGCGTTTGATAAAGTACCGCATAATAAACTAAAATTCAACAATTCTGTGATTCTATTGAGTTAACTTAGGTCTGAAGGGGTTAAGTTCACAGGCCAACAGGACTGGAATTGCTGGTTTTGTTCAGTCGTGTATTCTGAAGAATAAATCAGCGTCTTGACCTGTCATCGACTTCGACTTGCCAGAGTGTTCATAACTTGTGTCTACCTACCTATGGGGAAGCCCAGGTGGGGGCATGTGCGAGTTTATGGTACGCAGCATGCATGATGGGGGGGGGGCATGTGTGAGGTTACAGTACCCAGAGCGCGTGATGGGGAGCATGTGTCAGTTTATGGTACCCAGTGCGGGTGAGGCACGTGCCAGTTTATAATATCCCAGTGAATCTGATGGGGAGCATGTGCCAGTGCGTATGGGGGGGGGGCACTGTTGCACTCTCCGCTCGGTAAATATTGGTCAGTGCAAGTTAACTCTGGTCCATTGAACCCATCAGATCTGAAATTTGCAATTTGCTCTGTTTCGTAGATGCTGGTGATTGGGGGTATTGGGCAAGTCCAGTGCCACCAACTGCATCTACAAGTACCATCCCAACGAGAAGGAGGTCACCACTCATGACAGATAGTTCATCCAACCTAATATCCTAAAGTAAATAAAAAGTAACTTGTATTAGTGTCATCCATCCCATCCAACTCTTAACCGGTTGCAGAATGCCACTAGAATGAGTTGATGGCCCCCCAGAGGAGTCTATGCCAGAGAGAACCATAGCTCCGAAGATGTGACAGAGCAGTTAGAGATACTTTACCAGTGATCTTACACATCCTGGACTTGTGAATGGCTGATTTAGCCAAGCCCAAGCACAGACCCACCAAGGGTCTTCTGACCTGCTCACCCTACATGTGAACCTTGTTGGGTTGAATCTGGTACTATTGATCCATGTTCTTTCGTAGTCCCCCTTTCTCTCTTCGCCACCTGTCCTGCCTCTGGCCTAGGGTTGCCAATCTTCCAGGATTGCCCTGGGGTCTCCAGGAATTAAAGATTAATCTCCTGGACACTTCTGCAAGCAACCTGGGAGAAATATCAGAGGGGCATTAAAAAATGGTGTGTTCTTTTTTTTAATTTCCTTTGAACACTTTTGTTTTAGTTCTAAAAAATATTTGAAATGGGGGGCGGGAGAAAGGGATAAGGTGATTGGAGGCGGCAGGTCATGTGGTGAAGCCTCCAGGAATACATCCAACCAGAGTTGGCAATGCTATTCGCACCCTATTCTGAAGGTGCCAACTCCTACTGGGTCACAGGTCCACTGACAGACATGCAGTACCTCACATGGCCAGTCTTCCTTTTGTGAGAATGGACCTCGAGTGTCAGCAGACTATTTAGCCTTAGACACCACCACCACCTCCGATCTCAGTGCTGCTCTCGCTTATTGTCCACACGCACACACTTTGCAGCAGGGATCACTGGAGGAGAACCCAGGCTAGTTTTTACCCTCTCTTGCACAGGAATGCGGAGGCCAGTTGTAATGCTGCAGCTGTTGCCTGGGTACAATCAGCAGCATAGGCTGGGCATTTCAGCAGTGCCCAGTCAAATTGCAAATTAATAAGAAATTGTAAAAATAACCATAGAACAGCTTGGTTTTCAACCTTTTAGTTGTTTCCAGTTGTGAGTCTTGCCAGGGTGATTGGAATTCATTGTGGCTCAAATTCTTCACTACTCGAGAACATCTTCTGCCTGAATGGGTGAGGAGTATTGATAATGTCTGTGTGGAGATAACCGCAGATTGGACTCTTCCGACATCCTCATGTAGATGGATATTGTGGTTGGGGAGACTGAGGTGCAAGGGGCAAAAGAATCTGCTGCATAATCAAACTCGCTGCTGTGACGGTCAGAGTTTTCTGTTCAAAATGAATCCTTTGTCCCCCCCACCTCACTCGATTACTCCAATGCTCTCCTGGCCGGCCTCCAATCCTCCACCTTCTGTAAACTTCAGCTCATCCAAAACTCTGCTGTCTGATTCCAGTCTCGCACCAAGCCCTGCTCGCCCATCACCCCACCCCCGTCCTCACTGACCGACATTGGCTCCCGATTCCCCCAGCGCCTCAAAATCAAATTCAACATCGTCATCCTTGTGTTTAATTCCCCCTCCACAGCTTCGCCCCTCCTTATCTCTGTCAACTAATTCAGTCCTACAGCCCCACCCCTCGGGATCTTCCTCGGAATCCATCCTTTTCCGCTTCCCAACCACTCCTCTTCCCCCCCCCCCTCCCCCTTCACCCTGTCATTGGCGACTGTCCTTTCAGCAATCTAGGCCTCATGCTCTCCATCTCCTCCTTTAAGTCCCTCCTTAAATCTCACCTCTTTGACCAAACTTTGACCTTCCTAACATCTCCTTCTTTGGCTCAGTTTCTATTTTTTTCCTTATGCCTCCTATGCAGTATCTGGAGACATCTTCCTGTGTTAGAGGCACTATATAATTGTACGTTGTTGCTGATGATGAAGACGAATTTAGTCAACAGGCAAGCTTCAATCCTAGACATTGCAATTTCAAGGTTTAAAGCAGTGTCATGGGAACAGGAGTGGGCCATTTATCCCCTCGAGTCTGTTCCGCCATTCGATTAGATCATGGCTAATCTGTATCTTAACTCCATCTACCCGCCATGGTTCCATATCCCTTGATACCCTTGCCTAACAAAAACCAATCTCAGTTTTGAAATTTTCAAGTGACTGAGCCTTAACAGCTTTTTGGGAGAGTAAGTTCCAGATCGCCACCACCACTTGTGTGAAGAATTGTTTTCTGACATCACCCCTGAACCTCCTGGCTCTAATTTTAAGGTTATGCCCCCTTGTTCTTGACTCCCCCACCAAAGGAAATAGTTTCTCTCCATCAATTCCTTTGATCATCTTGGTGGTGGGCAAGTTTGGTTCCAGAGAGAGGGCAGTGTGCAAACCCAGCTTTGGATCCACTAATAGAGTTATATCATTTTAATAAAGACACCTATCTCAATTAAACATTGCAGTATTGTATTTACAAATCGACTTGAAGTTTCTTGAGCAATATTTCATCGTTGCAATCTGACCTTTTAAATATTTTCAGAAGTATAAAATCTGCGTCTACCTGGAAAAATCTGGGTTGTAGGTTGCACTTCAGCAGTTTTTCATAACCTTGATGTCGCGATTTGTTCACACTGGTCCATAAATCACAAGTATTTTCTGTCAGGTTAAGAGTTACACACTTAGCTTTTGTACCAGTGTGACTAATGCACTGGGATTTTACAATAGATTTTGCATTTCCAAAGTGTTAGTATATGTACAGGAACTAGTCGTGGCTCAGTGGTAGCAATCTCGCCTCTGAGTCAGAAGGTTGTTGGTTCAAATCTCACTCCAAAGACCAAAGCACAAAATCCAAGCTGACACTCCCAGTGCAGTGCTGAGGGAGTGCTGCACTGTCCGAGGCCCCGTTTGCCCTCTCAGGTGGGGCGTAAAAGATCCCATGGCACGATTTTGAAGAACATCAGTGGAGTTCTCCCTGGTGTCCTGGCCAAAATTTATCCCTCAACCAACACCTAAAACAGATTAATCTGGTCACTACCACAGTGCTGTTTTTTTTAGGAATCTTGCTGTGCACGAATTGGCTGACACATTTCCTACATTACAACAGTGACTACACTTCAAAAGTGCTTCATTGGTTGTAAAGCGCTTTGCGACATCCTGAGGTCATAAAAGGCGCTATATAAATGCAAGGTCTTTTTTTTTCTTCTAATCCATTTCATATGTTTGTCACAAAATACATTGAGTAATTATATAAAGAACTTGAAGTTTAAAGGCTGCAGCAATGAATTGCCACAACCATTGATTTGTTAGCGAGTCAGCTTTATAATAGTGAGTTGCAATGGCTTAAACATCTTGAAATGCAAGTGGCAAACCACCGTTAGCAAGCTGCAGCATAAAGGAGAAGTATTTAAAATAGTACAGAAAGAGGAAACCAGTCTGAACAAAGAGCTCTAAAGAGCGTGCCTGCATCTTCAGCAGTCACGAGCTATACTTTCTTTTGCTTCTAAACAGTACTTCTATCCTCGGTTGTCCTATATTACACTTGCAAAGCCATCTTTAAAGTATAACCTGATCCCCCCCGACACATTCAGATCTCAGTTACTTGGAGAGTGATGCGGTCGTGCCCTTTCAAGCTGTTCATTGGCATTGAAAGCAAAACTGCGGGCGAGAGAAGTACCGAGTGATTTAGAGGAACTTTGTGTCGGGTGGGGAGAGAATGGCGCTTTACTGAGAGCTCTGGTCATTAAACAGGTTGTTATGATGGAAGGATGAGGAGGGGGGGAAGGTACTGTGTAAAAGGCCCTCACACAGGGAAAGTTTTGTAAACCAAGCACGTTCGGGAGTTGTGTATTGAGTGAGCAGATCATTGCACAGGAGAGCTCAGGGAAGGGGAGAGGGGAGCCTTGCAGAGGAAATCTTGATTAAAATAAAAATACACTATAACTCACTGCCTCTGCAGCTGAGCGCTGTGGGTGAGCGCTTCTGATTGCATTACACAAATGTCCCGATGTGTTAAACAATTGTAATGTTTTTGGTAGAATTTGAAACTTGTGTACAACGGCTGTGGGGGTGAAAGAATGAACTTGCATTTCTATAGTGCCTTTCGTGACCTCAGGACAAAGCACTTTACAGCCAATGAAGTACTTTTGAGGTGCAGTCACTGTTGTAATGTAGGAAACGTGGTAGACAATTTGCGCACAGCAAGGTCCCACAAACAGCAATGAGGTTAATGACCAGATAATCTGTTTTAGGTGTTGGTTGAGGGATAAATGTTGGCCAGGACACTGGGGAGAACTGCCCTGCTCTTCTTCGAAAAAAAATGCCATGGGATCTTCTATGCCCACCTGAGAGGGCAGACAGGGCCTCGGTTTATCGTCCCATCCAAGGGACGGCACCCTCCGACAGCGCAGCTCTCCCCTCAGTACTGCACTGAAGTGTCGGCCTGGATTAAGGGCTCAAGTCTGTGGAGTGGGGCTTGAATGGTGGGAAGGAGACAGTTAAGCAAAGGTGGCTGAGTGTACAACGGCCTGCTTGGAGCTGAAATGATCAACGTGTTACAGCGATAGCTAACAGTCTGGACCAAACCAGTGATGAACCTGCATTTGTCGGCTTCATCGAGATGACTCAGCAGGATCTGACCTTCATAATAAGCAGAAGCGTTCTGTCAAGCGCAGACAGAAGCTGATGTCACTGCTCTGTAGAGGCGAAAGCGTATGTGAAGTAACTGGCCGAGCGAATGGGGAAAGGGCTTGGTTGGGAACGCCAAAATGAACATTCCGCGGTTTTAAGTGTCAGCTGTGGCTCAGTTTGCAGCACTCTCGCCTCCGAGTCAGAAGGTTGTGGGTTCAAGTGCCATTTTGGGACATCCTGAGGTTGTGAAAGGCGCTATATAAAAACAAATCTTTTCTTTTTTTAAAGCGCCTCTAAGCGCCTTTACACAATGAACAAAGCTTTCATGCACCGTCACCTTGTTCTGTGGGCAAACATTGCAGCTGCCGTGGTACCAGGGCTGTTGCCTCTGGGCTGGTAGCGAGTAACAAGCTCCCAGCTTCATCAGTCAGCTCAAGCTCAGCGTAGAGTACAAACCAATGTCATTTGCCTGCATAGTCATCAATTACCTGATGGTAAATTAGGAGAACGCGGCCAACACTTTGACCAGGAACAGCTGGGCGGAAAAAAAAGACAGCTGGGTGCACACTACACTACATTTGCACAATGCGTACATTGGAATTACCCTTGTTCTGTAATTCCTATTTAAATAGAATATCTATGCCCCTCTACAATGCCAGTGATCCCCATTATCTGAAGGCAGTATATTTTCTCGGGTGATTAGTTTGAATGTCGGCAACGAAATGGATGAAATGGTCATTTCCACTCACGGGCATCCATAGTACGTGGTCCAGGCAACTTAGTCCCTGCGCCCCATCCTGATGTCTCCAGTTTCCCATTGCTGAATTGCTTCTGCGTCACCTCCCAGCCATCTAGTCCCCTCTCCTCCATGTACTTCCAAACTCTTGCTCCAGGCACTCGTACTTTTATACTAAATAGGGTAAGCAACCCTCCAGGATTGTTCTGGGAACTCCAGGATTTAGAGATTAATCTCAAGGGTTCTGCTGCGAGCAACTCCGGGAGAAAAATCATAGGAACATCAAAAAAAGAGTGTCTTTTTTTCACTTTCTTTGATCACTTTCGTTTATCAGTTATGAAAATATTGGAGATGGGGAGAAAAAGGCTGTTTAATCAGGCGGGGCAGTTGGAGGTGGGACGTCATGTGATGAAACATCCAGGAATACATCCAACCAGAGTTGACACCCCTAATACTACAGTGCAAGGAAAGCGTAGGGAAATCCCTTTCTCTTCAAAGTTCTCCATTAATGTCTACCTTAAAAAAAAATGTGGTAACACATTTGTTACCTATTAGGACAGCGGCCTTGTGGAACCCACCATCCAGGGCTCGATTGCTCCTCCCCTCCAAGCCGTTGCATGGTGTCCATTACTAGGAGGGGTCGGGTGCAACCCAAAGCGATGCCAATGTTGACCAGTGGTTTGGTCCACCCAAGTAGAACATCTGGAGCCTTCTGATCACAGAAAGACACTACCAGCTTGTGCAGCTGCATACTCGGTCACAAGAGAGCTTTCCACGAACATGCAGCTCTGGATTGGAAATAGGTTTTGAGACATAGGTAAACATGGTTAAAATGGAAGCACACCAAGGTAACTTCACCACAACACAGCAGTGCCCTCAGTAAAGAGATAGCAAGTTCCTAATCTGTTTACATCGAGCTGATGCTTTGTCAACAAGCTCTGAGTAAGCCACGGTTTTCTTGGCCAACCTCAAAAACCAGTAATTCTGGAATTGTCGGCTATTTGATTCGTACGTGAAGGCAGAACAAGTCTACCACAAAGAGTCTCAAGTTTTTGCCAAAAGACTCCAAATATTGTTGATATTTTATAAATATCAGTGACTATTTCTGGACAAATCCAGATGCCCAGTTTATGGGATAGTTTTTAAAACAAAGGAAGATGGCTGTGGTTGTTGGAGGTCAATCATCTCAGCCCCAGGACATTGCTGCACGAGTTCCTCAGGGCAGTGTTCTCGTCCCAACCATCTTCAGCTGCCTCATCAATGACCTTCCCTCCATCATAAGGTCAGAAGTGGGGATGTTCGCTGATGATTACACAGTGTTCAGTTCCATTCGCAACTCCACAGATAATGAAGCAGTCCATGCCCGCAAGACCTGGACAACATTCAGGCTTAGGCTGATAAGTGGCAGGTAACATTTGTGCCACACAAGTGCCAGGCAATGACTATCTCCAACAAGAGAGAGTCTAACCACCGCTCCTTGACATTCAACGGCATTACCGTCACCGAATTCCCCATCATCAACATCCTGGGGGTCACCATTGACCAGAAACTTAATTGGACCAGCCACATAAATACTGTGGCTACAAGAGCAGGTCAAAGGTTGGATATTCTGCGGTGAGTGTCTCACCTCCTGACTCCCCAAACTCTTTCCACCATCTACAAGGCACAAATCAGGAGTGTGATGAAATACTCTCCACTTGCCTGGATGAGGGCAGGTCCGACAACACTCAAGAAGCTCAACACTATCCAGGACAAAGCAGCCCACTTGATTGGCACCCCATCTGCCACCTTAAACATTCACTCCCTCCACCACTGGTGTACCGTGGCTGCAGTGTGTACCATCTACAAGAATCACTGCAGCAACTCGCCAAGGCTTCTTCGACAGCACCTCCCAAACCCGCAACCTCTACCACCTAGAAGGACAAGGGCAGCAGGCGCATGGGAACACCATCCTCTCCAAGTTACACACCATCCTGACTTGGAAATATTTTGCTGTTCCTTCATCGATGCTGGGTCAAAATCCTGGAACTCCCTTCCTAACAGCACTGTGGGAGTACCTTCACCACACGGACTGCAGCAGTGCAAGAAGGCGGCTCACCACCACCTTCTCAAAGGCAATTAGGGATGGGCAATAAATGCTGGCCTTGCCAGTGACGCCCACATCCCAGGAACAAATACATTTTTAAAAAATTGACAAATCCCTCGATCTTGAAGTTCAACTGTGATTTACTTATATTGTGCTATTATTACTAAAGCCCCCCAAAATACCCTAATCGACAGAAAATCCAGTGACATATAGTGAAAGAAAAGAAAGACTTGCATTTATATAGTGCTTTTCACGAACTCAGGCTGTCTCAAAGCGCTGTGCAGCCAATTAACTACTTTTGAAGGGTAGTCACTATTGTAATGTAGGAAATGCAGCAACCAATTTGGCCACGGCAAGGTCCCACAAACAACAATGAGATAAATGACTTGATAATCTGTTTTTTATTGATGTTAGTTAAGGGATAAATATTGGCCAGGACACCAGGGAGAGCTCCATGGTGCCTCTTCAAAATAGTGCCATGGAATCTTTTACATCCACCTGAGAGAGGCTTGGGACTGGGGCAGGAAGCTGGGGGCTGGGACTGGAGCTCGGGACTGGGGCAGGGGGCTGGGAACTGGGACTGGGGCAGGGGCTTGGGACTGGGGCAGGGGGCTGGGGACTGGGACTGAAGCTCGGCAGGGGGCTCGGGACTGGGCAGGAAGCTTGGACTGGGGCTGGGGACTGGGATTGAAGCTCGGCAGGGGTCTGGGAACTGGGGCAGGGGGCTGGGACTGGAGCTCCACATGGGACAGGGGAGGGGCAGGGGGCTGGGTGCTGGGGATTGGGACTGCGGTCGTGGCAGGCCTAGTGCCAAGTTTACATATCTGGGCAAATCACCTGAAGGAGGAAAAAAGAAGGAAAACTGGCCTAGGTGGCAGGCTTCTTTTTCTGTGTATCTGATCTTGGGATGTGGGCGACACCACATCCCTAGTTGCCCTGAGCCTATCACGTAGTGTGGGACTGCAGTCACATGTAGGCCAAACCTAGTAGGGATCGCAAATTTCCCTGTTTGCAGGACTTTAGGGTTTTACAACAGTTGGGCAGCTTAATGGTGGGTCCTGATGTGTTGATGGTGAAAAGGCCCTTGGGCAGAAACATCTCACCCTATCACCGTGTAGGGAAGAAGCTAATAGAGAGGTTCATAGAATCATAGAAATTTACAGCACAGAAGGAGGCCATTCGGCCCATCTTGTCCGTGCCGGCCGACAAGGAGCTAGCCACCCTAATCCCACTTTCCAGCACTTGGTCCGTAGCCTTGTAGGTTACGGCACTTCAAGTGCATATCCAAGTACTTTTTAAATGTGATGAGAGTCTCTGCCTCTACCACCCTTTCAGGCAGTGAGTTCCAGACCCCCACCACCCTCTGGGTGAAAAGATTTCTCCTCAAATCCCCTCTAAATCTCCGACCAATTACTTTAAATCTATACCACCTGGTTATTGACCCTTCTGCTAAGGGAAATAGGTCCTTCCTATCCACTCTATCTAGGCCCCTCATAACTTTATACACCTCAATTAGGTCTCCCCTCAGCCTCCTCTGTTCCAAAGAAAACAACCCCAGCCTATCCAATCTTCATAGCTAAAATTCCCCAGCCCAGGCAACATCCTCATGAATCTCCTTTGCATCCCCTCTAGTGCAATCACATCCTTCCTGTAATGTGGTGACCAGAACTGCGCGCAGTATTCTAGCTGCAGCCTAACTCGTCTTTTATACAGTTCAAGCATAACCTCCCTGCTCTTATATTCTATGCCTCGGCTAATAAAGGCAAGTATCCCGTATGCCTTCTTAACCACCTTATCTACCTGTCCTACTACCTTCAGGGATCTGCGGACATGCTCTCCAAGGTCCCTCTGATCCTCTGCACTTCTCAGTGTCCTATCATTTACTGTGTATTCCCTTGCTTTGTTAGCCCTCCCCAAATGCATTACCTCATACTTCTCCAGATTGAATTCCATTTGCCACTGTTCTGCCCACCTGACCAGTCCATTGATATCATCCTGCAGTCTACGGCTTTCTTCTTCGTTATCAACCACACGGCCAAATTTTGGGGTGCAGAGGAGATTGACCAGGATGTTGCCTGGGCTGGGGAATTTTAGCTGAGGAAAGATTGGATAGGCTGGGGTTGTTTTCTTTGTGCGTGTGGTGGAAATAGGGGTGGTTAGAATCTACAGATAAAAATTTCAATAAACCTTCTGGGCTATTTCAGGAGCTCTGTGCCTGTCTGCAGCTAGAAGTATATTTGATTACATTTGTTTATACAGACAGTAAGCAGACAGCATCATGTAATACTGTGCAGTTGTAATCCTAACAACCTGACTGGGCTCTTACACTAAGTGAGGCTGCGGAGCCGGCTCTGTGGTGATGTAAGTCTCCTCGCTGGAGGACGGAAAACCCAGGTCATAATCCACAAGTGCAGTAAATAAATTCACAACCCCAAGAGGCTTCTGCTGCTATTTATTGTGGCATAGTTTTGCATTCGCAGCGTGGTGCAACGCTATTGCCTGTCTGTACTGCTATACGCAGTGGCCATTTTGAAATGTTTGTAAATGCCGGTGAGATTACCCTGCCTCTGACCTCAATAAGACGCTAGATATCTCTCTCTATGTTGATTCTGTGTGGCATAGAGATATTCAGAGAAATATCTTTATGCAGTCGGATCATGAACTTGGCTTTTCCACAGGGAGTAGTTGAAGCAGAGACTATTACATCTTTCAAGGGAAATATGGATAAATATACAGAGCAAATAGATGAGTCATAGGGGTAGAAATTAGGTCGCGCCCCATTTGGGGCGCAAATATCGTCCGGACGCAAATATTAGCGCCTGGCGCTAATTATCGGCACTGACAGGAAACTTCACTTTTACCGCCCCGGGAGGTGAGTGGAGCGCTAAAGCAGGCGCTGCACACCTCTCTTAAGGCGCAAAGGGCGAGCAGTGAGGCGCTAACTCGGAGCGCTGGCGAAGCTCATGTAATGTCAGTCAGCAATGGAACACACACACAATGGCACGGGCCAGTTCTTAAAGGGGATAGTTAATCTTGCTTTCCATCCACATCCTGTTCATTGCAGCCTTGAATCTCGGCCTGGAGAGACTTGCACATCAAATGTGCTGGAAAGTACAATGGAGAGTACCAGGCAAAGAGCTCAGAGTGCAGCTCCCACAGTCTCTGCTAAATCGATACAAGGAATGGCAAATCAAAATGAACCTGCAAAGTGCTGCTCAGTACCCAAAACTCCTTCACACAATGTTGAATCTCTCCAGAAGTCTCTCCCTCTCTCTCTCCGAATGCGTAGTTCAAAAATGCCACCAACAATAAAAGACAGGAAGAGGCCCCCTTTAAATAGCGCCCCCCCCAGCCCCACAGCGATTGATAGCGTTCCAGTCTTCTGGTCGTTGGAAGCGCCAGGCGGTAAGGCAGGGGGCGCCACTCAATTTCTGCTACGGGGCGCCACAAGGGCGTTGCACCATGGAATGACGTCACAATCTGCGCGCGCAGGTGGTCGCAGCGGTAAGTTTTAGCGCCGCCGCACAATCTCAAGTTAAGTTCTCGAGCGGCGCAAACATCGCTGCGCCCGGGCGTTAGCGGCTTTGCGCCCCATTAGCGCCCTCTTAAGGCGCTAACGGGAGGCGCAACCAACTGAATTTTTACCCCATAGAGTTATAACGGCACAGAAGGAGGCCATTCGGCCCATCGAGTCCGTGCCGGCTCTCTGTAGAGCAATCCAGTCAGTCCCATTCCCCCGCTCTATCCCCGTAGCCCTGCAAGTTGATATCAGAACTGAGAGGATATACTTGTCAGGAAAGGCTGAACAGGCTGGGGCTCTTTTCTCTCGAAGAGAAGACGGAGGGGCTTAATGGAGGTCTTTGGAATTATGAAGGGGTTTGATCGGGTAGACGTAGAGAGGATGTTTCCACTTGTGGGGAAGACCACAACTCGGGGCTATAAATATAAGACAATCTCCAATAAGGTAATTCAGGAGAAACTTCTTTACCCAGTGAGTGATTACAGTGTGGAACTCGCCACCACTAGGAGTGCACATGAGGGAGACAGGAATAGAAGGATATGGTGATGGGGTTCGATGAAGAAGGGTGGGAGGAGGCTCGTGTGGAGCCAGCATAGGCCAGTTGGGCCGAGCCTGTTTCTGTACTGTAAATTCTATGTAGTTCTATTCTCCCATATTACTGCGATTAAGCGCCATTGGACTGAACTGAATGATCTCCAGGTCAAAGATAGACCTGTTTAAAGGATTACTTTATGTTACGCAGTGTTGAAAGAATTATACAGCACAATAAAATTTATAGCCCTGTTGGACCATGACCTCAATGGGAGAGATTAGAGTCATGCAGAATGTGATGTGCTTTTTACTGTCACATACAGACAGTGATTGTGCCACTTATGGGTTTATTTTTAATTAAGTTGACCTTGAAACAGGTGTGTTATTAAAAAAAAATGCTGCAGTGTTGGATTTAAAATCACAACCAAGTCTGCTGCATCAAAGTCCAAGTTACCAGGTTCCACCTGCTGGCCTGAGGAGGGATTGGATAGGTCCTTTCCAGGGGTGGAGGAAGTTTTGTGCTGATCAGGTTAAAATGAGAGTGCTACGGAATGGAATGTTTCCTCTCCCTGGTATGGAGTCAGCCCAGGGCAGATGTAATCGAGCCTCGAGGTGTTGTTCAGTCTTCAGTCTTCTCCTGTACATTACTCACAGCTAACACATCTTCCACGTGATCGACAACAACAGTAACTTGCATTTATATAGTGCTTTTAAACGTTGTAAAATGTTCCCAAGGCGCTTCACAGGAGCGTAATCAGACAAAATTTTTGACACCGAGCCAGCTACAGAGATAGTAGGACAGGTCATCACAAAGCTTGGTCAAAGAGGTGGGTTTTAAGGAGCGTCTTAAAGGAGACGGAGAGGTTTAGGGAGGGAATTCCAAAGCTTAGGGCCGAGGCAGCTGAAGGCACGGCCGCCAATGGTGGGACGAAGGAAGTGGGGGGTGGATAAGAGGCCAGAATTGGAGGAATGCGGAGTTCTCGGAGGGCTGGAGGGCTGGAGGAGGTTACAGAGATAGGGAGGGACAAGGCCACAGAGGAATGCAAACAGAATTTGAACACTCCCAATTGCATGTTTGCATTATTTCTATTTCCCACAGCCGCTATCAGCCTGACCAGAGTGAGACTGCCCAAATATTGGTGGATTTGCTGGCGGGTTTGTGTTATGGACTGTTGTCCATGGGGAAACTGTCACTAATTTAGGAATCGCCAGACCCATACGAGAAAGAACACTTGAATCTCCTCAGTCTAGGCTGGATTAGTTTCAGGCTCCGATCCCAGGAAGGTTCTAACTTTCTGCACCTTACCCAGTCCTCCTGAGCATCAGCACAGTTGAACTAATAGTAGCTCGATGAGCCCAACACGCGGATCCCGGACTTATGCCCTTGTAGAAGGAGTATACCCTACTGTGCCCTCAAGTGGGCAACTCCAACACCTGCAGTCAGGAAGATGTTGGATCAAAAAGCAGAAAATGCTGGAAGCGTTCAGCAAGTCAGGCAAGTCATCTGTGGAGAGAAGTGAGAGGTTAACATTTCAGACGTTGCCCTCCACCAGAAGCAGAAAACAGTACAGATGAACAACTTATAAAAAGGAACAGAGTGAGCGAAAGAGGAGGGGGAAACATATAGAAAGAAAGAACCTGCTTTTAAAGCGCCTTTCATGACCTCAGGACGTCCCAAAGCGCTTTAAGTGAAGTCACTTTTTGTAATATAGGAAACGCAGCAGCCAATTTGTGCACAGCAAGATCCCACAAACAGCAATGTGATAATGATCAGATAATCTGCTTTTTAGCAATGTTGGGTGAGGGATAAATGTTGGCCACGACACCGGGGAGAATTCCCCTGCTCTTCTTTGAACAGTGCCACGGGATCTTTTCCATTCACCTGAGAGGGCAGACGTGGCCTCGGTTTAACGTCTCATCCGAAAGACGGCACCTCCGACAGTGCTGCACTGAAGTGTAAGCCTAGATTTTGTGCTCAAGTATCTGGAGTGGGAGTTGAACCCTCGACCTTCTGATTCAAAGACGAAAGTACTACCCACTGAGCCAGGGCTGGCACAGAAAAGGGAAAATGTCAGCTGTAATGTGGTTACTTGAGAACAGAAAATGGTTAACTGACAGAAGTGATAGTAGAGTGAGGCAAAAGGAAACACGATGAGAGAAATTAAAGAAATACGAGACCCAGAGAGCGTGTGAAGAGTTCAAGCAGGATAGTTAATTTGGACAGGGGGAGTATGAAAACCTGGCAAAGCGTAGCAGGCTCCAGTGGCCCAGGAGTCTGCTGGAAGAAAAAGGCAAGTCAGCACCCGCTGGGGGTGGTGTACTGATGGGGGATCCCCATCCCAAACACCCTCCTCCATCCCCAGAAGCGCTGGTACACCCACTGCACTTTACCAGCCCCTACTGTCAGAGAGCAAATGAGACCCACAGGCACTGTGGAACATAGAATGGAAAGCCTATCCCGCCCTTCAGTTGGAAGAGGTGACTATGGCATTGATAAGCTAACGTGTGGAAGAATGGATCAAAGTCTTCTTTCCTTCTCCAATTTTGGAACAGTTGCCAACTTATGCGTGGTGTTTGGCAAAAATACCAAGATTTTAAATAGAGCCTTCCAGGAACTCAGTGATGGTTTCCCTAAGGACCTTTGGGCCTATCACCAAGGCTTTAAGTGAAGTATTCCAGCAACATTGTAAATATTTCCCCACCGATCAAGTGACCATTACTATCATTAACTCACCATTACTACCATTAACTGATAGCTTTTTTTGTTATTTTTGGGATGTGTAACACTGGCAAGGCCAGCATTTATTGCCCATCCCTAGTTGCCCTTGAGAAGGTGGTGGTGGGCCGCCTTCTTGAACCGCTGCAGTCCGTGTGGTGAAGGTATTCCCACGGTGCTGTTAGGGAGGGAGTTCCAGGATTTTGACCTAGCGACGATGAAGGAACGGTGATCTATTTCCAAGTCAGGATGGTGTGTGACTTGGAGGTGATGGTTGTTCCCATGAACCTGCTGCCCTTGTCCTTCTAGGTGGTAGAGGTCGCAGGTTTGGGAGGTGCTGCTGAAGAAGTCATGGGGAGTTGCTGCAGTGCATCCTGTAGATAGTACACATTGCAGACACAGTACATACTGCAGCCACGGTGCACTGGTGGTGGAGGGAATGGATATTTAAACCAGTAGGGGTGCCGATCAAGCGGATTGCTTTGTCCTGCGCTATTAATGACCCACAAGATAACAATGGACAATCGCCTTTTGCATCTCTAAACACTTGGATGATCAGCATCACTTTTAAACCTTTGAGGGCCATTGCAATGTAAGAATTTTACAAGCACTGGCATAAACCAAACACCTCTGACCGGTGACATGAC
The DNA here is from genome assembly GCA_030390025.1 of Squalus acanthias. NCBI lineage: Eukaryota > Metazoa > Chordata > Chondrichthyes > Squaliformes > Squalidae > Squalus > Squalus acanthias. Next base: position 27,150,798 of record CM059428.1, on the reverse strand, counting down.
ACTTATAAAGGCTTCACCTCTCTGCCACATTCAAGGGGAAAGAAATGACTTTTCAAGCTAGCCCTAGCTCAAATAGGAATCTACACAAAGGAATGCATAATGTTCGAAACCAACTAGGCAACACACATGCACTGTTAATGTAATAGAGTTCCCAAAATCAATATGCAATATAACCACTACTTCAGTCACTTTATTCTCCTTTGTACGTTGGAGCAGTGCATTGTGGTGTTGTTTCTGACAATCCCACTTTGTAAGGCATTTTTTTTTTTTTTTAATTTCATCTCATTGTGACCATAATGTGCTTTCCAGAAAGGAAGCAAAGGTAGGAAGGTAGTTTGGTGGTGAGCTACCAGGGGGTGTGTGTGCTCCGCAGCGATAAGAATGCTGGTTTGCATCTGCGGTTCTCCACAGCGTCTACTTTTTGGTTCAGGTACTGAGGTGGGTAAGAGGGATGGAGGGGGAGGGGGAGGGGCCAGGTGGTCCGCTGGGAGAATGTAAAGAAAAAAGAAAAGAAAGAATTTGCATTTATATAAGGCCTTTCACGACCTCAGGAGATCCTAAAACGCTTTACAGCCAATGAAGTGCTTTTGAGATCTAGTCACTGTTGTAAACAGCCAATTATTGTGCAGCACAGTCCCACAAACAGCAATGCGATACTGATCAGAAAATCTGTGTTTTTTTTAGTGATGTTGGTTGAGGGATAAATATTGATCAGGACACCAGAGAGACCTCCCCTGCTATTCTTCGAAATAACGCTGTGGAATCTTTTACATCCACTTGAGAGTGCAGAAGGGGCATCGGTTTAATGTTTCATCCAAAAGACAGCACCGCCGAAAGTGCAGCGCTCCCTCAGCACTGCACTGCAGTGTCAGCCTAGAATATGTGCTCAAATCTCTGGAGTAGTGCTTGAACCCACAACCTTCTGACTCCGAGGCGAGAGGGCCACCAACTGAGCCAGGCCTAAAACAAGGGCCGGAATTTTAATCAGGAGGCGGGTTGGGAGCTGGGTGGGGTGGGGGGGGGGGTGCTCGGAAGCGGTAGGGAAACCCGGCAGAACGGGTTTCCTCGCAGGCTCTGCCAAATTTACCAGCAGGGCCTGATTAACATTTCTAAGATCTGTTTCTCACCCGCAGCCAGCCAGATGGAGAGGTTAGATGGCTGTGGGCAGGTAGGCCTGCGGCACTAGGCCACAGAGAGGAGGGAGGGAGGGATCGGGTGGAGGCCAGGGAGTGGCCGGGGGCTGGAGGAGGATCTGCTGGTGGGGAGATAGGATTGGGGGGCTGGGTGGGGGAGTGCTGGGGGAGGGAAGCATCGGGGGATCGGAGGCTTCGAGGAGGGGATCGGAGGCCGTAGGGGATGGGTTAGTCAGGGACGCTGGATCCAGGAGGTAAGTGTAAAGGCACTTGCCTCCTGGATCCAGCAGACCTCGCCTTACTTTAGCTGGCGGGTTACCCAAGGCCTGAGAAACCCGACCTCGTGTTAAATTTGAAATGCTGGTTAAATCTGAGGCACACGAGCCTCATTATAATATTTAAATGGACGACCTGCCTCCTGGCAGCGGGTTGGCTGCCCGCCCGTCCCACCTCCGTTGAAACTGGAAGTGGGCAGGCTAGAGTCGGGATTCAGACCTTTAACACTTTAACCTCCCACCCGACCCCAACCCACCCGTTTTTTGGGGTTAAAATTCCCCCCAAGTTGTCAACGGAGGTCTGAAAGCAGGTCATTTGCCTATTATCTTATGGAGGATTGAGGGGAGGGGGGAGGGGGGGGGAAAGGGGAAGAGAAAATGAAGTGAGGAAAAGGCAAAAAAAAAAAATTAATTTAAAAAAAAAGGAAATATTAATTTTGGGGAAATCCAAAATTCTGCATTCAACAGAATAAACTTTCTAATCCACTAATCCAGTTTGAAATTTAAATACAGTGTATCATATGATTAACTTGTTCTCATATTGGTTATATTTGAGGTTCCTTGTGCAGTTCCCATATTACAACATGTAATTATGGCATCAATAATGTAGTGGTTAGTTCAAAACCAGCTAGGGAACACACACACCCGCGCTATTAATGTAAGAGTTTCCAAAATCAATATGCAAAATGACCACTACTTCAGTCAGTTCCTCTGGAGCTTCGAGCAGTGCATTTTGCTTTTGGCCCAGATATTCCGATCGCAGGCCTCCTGCAGGCGGAGGACTGTGATCTGGAAAAATCTGCGCCCTTACCTGAGGGCTCCCGGGAGGCGCACAATTCCGGTGCTGGGCCTCTCCAAACTGCCGGTGCGCAGGGCCCACGTATCCCAGAGGCACAGATAGTTCACAGTGTCCCTGGGATCATGTGGGCCATGGGGAGCCAATCAAAGAAGGGAATCTCCCTTCATACATTTGACAGGAAGACCTGTCAATTATATGAATGGAGATCACCCCCAAAACATAGTAAAACTTTAAATAAATTTTAAAAATAATCATATTTTTAAAATGACTTGAAAGTACAAATAAATTAACTATTTTAAACAAAACTTTACATTTTTGAAAAAAATAATTAAAGTTTTTTACGGGGCTAAAAATAAACTTACCTTTTTTAAAGTATTTTTAAATGATAAATCAGTGGGAAAATTTATTTTTTAATTTTTTCAACTCTTATCCTGGTACTTTAACCAGGCGCAAGAATTGTAAGGGTTTTCTGCGGGTGGAGAGTCTCCAAAAAGCGGAACTATCCGCCCGCAGAGGCCCTTCTCCAGGGCAGCCGGAGGATCTGCCAAGAGCTTTCTTGACAGATCGGAAATGCCGGTTTCCAGCGCATGCGCAGTGCATGCCTGAAACCGGCATTTCCAATGTCCCTACAGGTGGGTACACAGCGCGTACACACCCGTAGCGATCGGAATATCCGGCCCATTGTTTCCAGCTGCCTCGGCCTAAGCTCTGGAATTCCCTCCCTAAACCTCTCCGCCTCTCTACCCCTCCTACTTTAAGATGCTCCTTAAAACCTATCTCTTTGACCAAGCTTTTGGTCACCTGTCCTAATATCTCCTGATGTGGCTCGATGTCAAATTTTGTTTTATAACGCTCCTGTGACATTTTACTATGTTAAAGGCGCTATATAAATGCAAGTTGTTGTTGTAGTACTCAATAATAGCGCAGTTAGTCAAACAGAAGTATGTTCCCATATTTGTTTCCAATAAAGACATCTGAGATGAAGGTTTACATATCGGATTTGCTTGTTTTAGCTGAACTATTTGCCCTGAGCATTCATTCTTTTTTTTAATTGTTAATTAGGCAAATTCATCTAGTGGGCATTGGATTACAAGTCGGAACACGTTATAATGATGATGGTGCAGCTCACTGTTGCGTCCAGTTCTGGACTAGTGTTCTGCCTTGGCCACATTTGCCTGAAAGAAGATATATTTACATTGGAATGAGCTCAGAGTGACAAGTGACAAGGACACATCCAGGCCTTAGGGGGCTAAGTTTATGAACAAAGACACAGCCACCATGTTATGACACAGACGATCAGATAAAGTCATAGATAAAGAAGGGGGTTGAAGGTAATGCAGCCATCAGTAAATCTCTTTGATTCACATGGGGGCTAGGAAGAGAGTATAGAGATTAAGCTGGTTGGGAGGGCAGAGTTCAAGATCTGGGGAGCCATGTATGGACTGTAGATGGAGTGGGTTTGATGGGTTGAATGGCCTTTTCTCACGCCAAGCTTTTTTATTTTTTTAATCCCACCTCACTTTGATGGCAGTGTTTTTAACGAGAAGATTGTGGCGGATCGCCACCTAAACGGGCATTACCCACTTTTCCGTCCGTGGACAATATATCAATGCACCTTCCCTTTAAGGCACCTTACCTTTAAGGCAGGAGTGGGCGGGGCCTCAGGGTTTTGCCAGAGAATTCTGGGAGCAGGCTGTCAGCCATTTTGTACCATGCAGTTGCATTAAAGTCTCTCTTTTTCCACACATGGATTCAGCCTTAATTCATGTTTCGCGGCAGCCTCAACATTGGTGACCCCGACGCTCAGAACGTATTCCGAGCACTGCAATGGCGGACATGAACGCAGTTTCCGTGAAACTGCCGGAGTTTAGGGAAAACCAGCCCGAAGCCTGGTTTCTCCAAGCTGAATCGCGCTTCCGGCTGCAACGCATCACCACAGATGGGACGAAGTACGACTATCTCGTCACATCACTCGGTAGCGCCACAGTTTCGAAGGTTTGGACAACGCTGCAGAACCCACCAGAGGAAGGCAAGTACGCACATCTCAAGCCAGCGCTCCGTAAAAAATTTACGGCCTCGGCATATCAGTGAAACTGCCACCTCCTCGACCTTCCAGGCCTCGGTGATGCCTCACCGTCAGACCTCCTCTCCCACATGCTCTCCCTCACCGACGAGAGCCCACCTGGATCCCTCTTCCGCACGCTGTTCATCCGCCATCTCCCTCTCAGCATCCGCCCAGCGATCGTGGCGTCCGGCCTCACGAACCTGGAAGCCCTGGCCGATGAGGCCGATGAGGCCGACAAGCTGTTGTCCGCTCACTCCAGCCGCGACGTCACTCCGGACCTGGCAGCCAATGCCTGGGCGCGCCCCTCACCGGCCAGCACGCGGCCACAAGGGCCTGCCACCAGGCCCACGGGGCCTTCACGCCCCACTAACCCAGACTACTGTTACTACCACGCACGGTTCGGCGCCAGGGCACAACGGTGCACACCTCCCTGCTCTTTCAAGTCCGCCCCCGGGCTCCCTGCTGTTCGTCACGGATGACAAAACCGGCCGCCGGTTCCTGTGCGACACTGGGGCTCAGCACAGCATCATCCCGGCCTCCTCCCTCGACATCCAAAAGGGAGAACGATGACCGGCGCTGGCTGCTGCTAACGGCTCGGAAATCCGGACTTATGGCACCCGGACAGTCACCCTCGACCTCGCTGGTCACCGCTACCGATGGGAGTTCATCACTGCCAAGGTGCTCTCCCCCCTCATCGGCGCAGATTTCCTGTGCGCCCACGGCCTACTGGTAGACATCCCTCGTCTCCGCCTCGTGGACATGAACACCATGTCCCCCATCCTGGGCGCCATGGCCCCCCGTCAACCCGCCGACATGGCGCCACAGTGCCACGCCCGAGCCACGGATGACTACTCGGCACTCCTGGCCGAATTCCCGGCCCTTACCAATCCGACCTTCTCCGCGGAGGCCGCCAAACACGGGGTGGAACACTTCATCCCCACCACAGGCCCCCCAGTGTACGCCCACGCCCGCAGGCTGGACCCGGCCAAACTGGAGATCGCGCGGACCAAGTTTGCCACCATGGAACAGCTCGGCATCATCCGCCGCTCCAACAGTCCCTGGACCTCCCCACTCCACATCGCCCCCAAACCAGGCGGAGGTTGGCGCCCCTGCGGGGATTACCGCCGCCTCAATGACGCCACCACCCCTGATCGGTACCCCGTGTCGCACATTCAGGACTTCTCGGCTAGACTGGCCGGCCGCTCAGTCTTTTCCAAGGTCGACCTGGTGCGCGGCTACCACCAAGTCCCCGTCCACCCCGCGGACGTCCCCAAGATGGCCGTAATCACCCCCTTCGGCCTGTTCGAGTTCCTGCGGATGCCCTTCGGCCTCAAAAACACGGCCCAGGCATTCCAACGGCTCATGGACTCGGTCCTTTGGGACCTGAAGTTCCTGTTCGTCTACCTGGACGACATCCTGGTAGCCAGTTCCTCCAAGCAGGAACACCTTCGCATCCTGTTCGGGCGCCTCAGCGACCACGGGCTCATGCTCAGCCCAGCCAAATGCCAGTTCGGCCTGGACAAGATCGACTTCCTCGGCCACCACATCACCCATGCTGGGGCCATTCCCCTGCCCACCAAGGTGCAGGCCGTCCAACAATTTCCCCACCCCACCACCATCAAAGGCCTCCAGGAGTTCCTCGGGATGGTGAATTTCTATAACCGCTTCATCCCCAAAGCGGCGTCCCTCATGAGGCCCCTGTATGAAGCCCTCCGGGGCAGGAGAGGCAAGATGGCGGTCGAATGGACGGCAGACGCGTCCGCCGCCTTCGACTCCACCAAGACCACGCTCGCCAACGCCACCCTGCTCGCGCACCCACGGCCCAATGCCAGGGTAGCGCTCACCACGGACGCCTCCGACCACGTGGTCGGCGCCGTGTATGAGCAGTGGGTCGACGGCGCCTGGCAACCACTTGCCTTCTTCAGCCGCCAACTACGCCCCCCGGAGGTCAAGTACAGCACCTTCGACCGCGAGCTCCTCGTGCTGTTCCTGGTAGTCCGCCATTTCCGGTTTTTGCTTGAGGACCACCCCTTCACTGCGTTTGTCGACCACAAGCCCCTGACAATCGCAATGGCAAAGACAACCGACCCCTGGTCCGCCAGGCAGCAGCGCCAGCTCGCGGCAGTGTCCGAGTTCACCACGGACATCCAACACGTCTCCGGCCGAGACAATGTGGTAGCCGACTGCCTCTCCCGCCCCGCCATCCACGCCGCACACCTGGCAGTCGACTACGCTCAACTCGCAGCAGACCAGATCACTGACCCTGATCTGCTCTCCGCACCCACCAACCTACCAGGGCTACGCCTGGCCGACGTCGCCTGTGGCCCGACCGCAGTCACGGTCAAGTGCGACATATCCCTATGTCAACCTCGGCCCGTCGTCCCAGCGTCCTGGCGCCGCCGGGTATTCGACATTCTCCACAACCTCTCCCACCCCGGCGCCCACGCATCCATCAAATTGGTAGCCAACCGCTTCGTCTGGCGCGGCCTTCGCAAGGATGTGCGTACTTGGGCCAACTCCTGCCTAGCCTGCCAACAGGCCAAGGTACAGCAACACACGAAAGCACCCCTCGAGGAGTTTACCGTCCCCTCGCGGAGATTCGACCACATCCACGTGGACATCGTCGGGCCCCTGCCGCCGTCGCAAGGCCACACGCACTTGCTGACCATCGTTGACCGCACCACACGCTGGCCTGAGGCAATTCCACTGACCTCTACCACCACCGCCGACATCGCCAGAGCCTTCGTCAGCACCTGGGTCGCACGGTTCGGCGTCCCCTCCGACATGATGTCGGACAGAGGTCCGCAATTTACCTCTGAACTCTGGACCGCCGTCGCACGCAATCTCGGGGTGACCATTCACCGCACCACAGCGTACCACCCCCAAGCCAACGGACTGTGTGAGCGGTTCCACAGATCCTTGAAGGCATCTCTTCGAGCCAGCCTCCAAGACGGCGCCTGGACCGACCGACTTCCGTGGGTCCTCCTCGGCCTGCGCACCGCGGTTAAAAAAGACCTCCACGCATCGGCAGCAGAGCTCGTGTATGGTCAGCCGCTGCGCCTACCCGGCGAGTTCCTGCCCATCGCCACGACACCCTGGTCAGCCAACCAGCAACGCCACGACTTCGCCTCACCGGCGCTGCAGTTCGCCCCGGTGCCCATTGCCCGACACGGCGAATCCACCTCACACATCCCACTAAGCCTGCACCAGGCACGGTTTGTTTTCGTCCGGCACGATGCCCACCGTAGACCCCTTCAACCCCCGTACGACGGGCCCTACAAGGTGCTACAGGCTGGGGACAAATTTTTCACCCTGCAAGTGGGCGACAGGACTGAAAAAGTGTCGGTTGACTGACTCAAGCCAGCACACTCGGAGCCCAGTGAGCAGGTCCCTGTAGCTCGTCCACCTCCACGCGGCCGACCTGCCCTCAAGCCGGTTCACCCGGCTGCTCCACGCCCGGCAGTTCCACGTCCACCGGCGTCCTACAAGAGCCGCTCCGGCTGGCCCATCAGACCGCCGCACCGTCTCGTCCACACCTCCTAAGCGGATTCTGGGGGGAGCTGTGTGGCGGATCGCCACCTAAACGGGCATAACCCACTTTTCCGTCCGTGGACACTATATCGAGGCACCTTACCTTTAAGGCAGGAGTGGGCGGGGCCTCAGGATTTTGCCAGAGAATTCTGGGAGCAGGCTGTCAGCCATTTTGTACCATGCAGTTGCATTAAAGTCTCTCTTTTTCCACACATGGATTCAGCCTTAATTCGTGTTTCGCGGCAGCCTCAACAAGATAAACCTAACTCCTGCCCTTTAGGCTTCTTCTCTCTTCTCAAGCCACAATTGTCTATTTTTAGCCAAACACGTTTTTTTCAACAGGGTTGTTCCTCTTATGTTTTTTGCAGCTCAGAGGAAATGAGCTGAAAGAGAGAAAAGAGAGCGTTGGGCATTTTTTTTTAATCTTCCCGCTCCGTTCTACTCAACGCGAAGCAGAAATGGAAAGTTTTCAGAGTGAATGTTCCAGGACTAGTTCCCCTTTCAGTTCCACTCAACACAGTGTGCAATTGCAAATGACCAGATTGAACAGTGTCACTGGGCAGGAGGACCTTGTCTAAGATGTTCCTTTACCTTATAGCAGTGCCGAAGCTTTAATGCAATTTAGCGCAGCCTCTGCAGGCCTCGAGTCCCACTTAGGGTCGCCAACACTGATTGGACTGGTTGGATGTATTCCTGGAAGTTTCATCGCATGACCTCCCGTCTCCCGCTGCCCCCCACACGTCTGCCATTGGTTGCCCGACACGTTTGATCCCCCGTTCTGTGCTGAGTTAGCTGGTCTCACTGGGGTCTATAGTGGGAGTGTTACAATTCATGCCCATGCCCTTAAGCTATGGAGGTGAAGAGAAAATAATAAGCCAACGTAACTGGTCCTGAATTCCTATTCTGTGGTGACATCAGGGGCACTGATTTAGTGACTGAATAAGAAAAATTCACTTTGTATTAAATGACTACAATTGCATATTTTAAATATATATACACACACACATATTTATATGTAAAATACACACTTACACACACACATATATGTAATATAAATATGTGTGTGTGTGTATATACTGAAAATATGTGGTTGTAGTCATTTAATACAAAGTGAATTTTTCTTATTCAGTCACTAAATCAGTGGCCCTGATGTCACCACAGAATAGGAATTCAGGACCAGTTACGTTGGCTTATTATTTTCTCTTCACCTCCATAGCTTAAGGGCATGGGCATGAATTGTAACATATATATACTGTATTCCGTGCTGCGAGTGATAGATTTTTATTAGTTAAGGGTATCAAGAGATATGGATCAAAGGTTGGTAAATGGCATTGAGACACAGATCAGCCATGGTCTAACTGAATGGCGGGGAACAGGCTTGAGGGGCTGAATGGCCAACTCCTGTTGCTGGAACATGTCTCCACTTGTTGCAGAGATGCACTGTAATCGAGGGGCTTAGTCTGGGTTGTGGGCCGCAGTGATGGGGATGCACGAGGGATATGTGACTGTTACCCAGACTGTGTCCTTGAACCCGTGCATTCATTCAAAGGGCGTTTTAAAGCCAGTTAGATCAAAATCAGAGGTTTTAAAAATAACAGACCGATAAGAAGGGCAAACAAAAACCGCGTGACTTTGGGTCACTGAGCTGGAGGCGGTGAGTGCCTGTGTTTGAAGTGTAGATGTATTGGGAAGAAGTGTGTGTAACCGCAGTTAGTGGTCACTGCTCACATTAAAATCCCTCAGCGGCAGAATTTACTGCTGGATCTCTGGGTTCATCTCCGTTTTAATTTACAACTGAGGCAGGCAGATGAGTGTGCAGTGAGAGGTGTACAGTGAGGAGCTGAGCAGTTACTATAACCTGCCTGTGGTGTAGATGAAATAAGTGAACAGTGCAACGATTGTTCCATTTTCTGATTTCCCCACCCTGCCGGAGGTTGTCTTGGATCACTGCATGTCACTAAATGTTTTCTGACAGTATAACTGGTGAAGCAGCTGAAATCCGACCGAAACCTACTCCACCTCTTTGGGTAGAAATGGGCCGCTCCATTCTAAACCAGGCCATTGTACAGAAAGAAAGACAGACTTGCATTTATATAGCGCCTCTCACAACCACCAGACGTCCCAAAGCACTTTACAGCCAATGAAGTACTTTTTGAAGTGGAGTCACTGTTGTAATGTGGGAAACGCAGCAGTCAATTTGCGCACGGCAAGCTCCCACAAACAGCAATGTGATAATGACCAGATAATCTGTTTTAGTGATGTGGGTTGAGGGATAAATATTGACCACGACATTGGGGAGAGCATCCCTGCTCTTCTTTGAAATAGTGCCATGGGATCTTTTACGTCCACCTGAGAGGGCAGACAGGGCCTCGGTTTAACATCTCATCCGAAAGTGAGCTAAGGCCGAGGCATGACATCTCAAGTTGAAGCAAAGAAACTTGGATTCTGCCTTAATATTAAGGGCCTGAGACTGAGCCTACCAAACAGTGAAAGCTCATTCCCAATGGAAAAATACCAATAAAAATTCTCCTTTCAAGTTTCTCCTGTGATATGTTATGGTACTCTGCTGCCCATATCCTAACTTGATCCAAGCCCCATTCTCTCATCATCCCTGTGCTCATTGACCTACATTGGCTTCCGGTCCAGCACTTTAAAATTTTCACCCTATCTACAACCCTCCGCGAACTCTGCGTTCCTCCAATTCTGGCCTCTTGCGCATCCCCAATTTCCTTCGCACCACCATTGGCGGCCGTGCCTTCAGTCGTCTAGGCCCCAAACTCTGCAATTCCCTCCCTAACCTCTCTGCCCCTCCACCTCCCTCTCCTCCTTTAAGGCACTCTAAAACTCTTTGACCAAGCTTTTGGTCACATGTCCTAATGTTTCCTTATGTGGCTCGGTGTCAAATTTTGTTTGATAACGCTCCTGTGAATCGCCTTGGGACATTTTACTACATTAAAGGTGCTATATAAATGTAAGTTGTTGTTGTGGTGATAGCTCATTCCCAATGGAAAATTAAAAATAAAAATCATTCTTTAAAGTTTGCCCTTTGTTAAGTTCTGTATGTTAATTGATTCTGAGTCCGATATCCTGGATTTATAGTGGCTGGTTAGTCACGTCCTATTGCAGATACCTGGCAGGTTTAGTGCTGAGCATCAGTGACTCCCCGAGCACATTGATCTCATTTGCTTTGCTTTCCCCGTGGCTTCCCCTAGGAGCTGCTTGCTGAATGTGACCTGAGCTCACAAGCACAAAACAGGGAGAGGCAGCCCCCTCTACTGGTGCCATTTCATGAAGTCATTTAGTAAGGTTTTTTAAAACAAATACTCCGAAGCCTGATCATTGCCACAGCGGACTGCGTCCTGAGCGCTCTGCTCAGCCTCTTGTATACTTAACACACGCTCAATAGGGACTGTGACTTGTATTAGGCCTGTGGAAGAATGACAGGCGGGTCTGCTCACAAATTACATCCACTCTTACTATACCAGTAAATGCACGCAGTAAAACATTATACCTAAACTGATCTCTTTCTCCCCCCCCGCCCTTCCACACACACATGTATACATCCAGAAGTACATGCACATGTGCGCACACCCACATATATATGCATGGTGATAGCCCACCTAAGCCAGAAAAGTACTGGGCAACACCACCACCATCTGCAGCTGGGGGGGGCTCGACAAGCCAATGCCATTGGATGCAGCCTTGTAATATGAAGGAGCCATTAGGTTGTGCTAATGGGCTTGGCAGCTACAGTTCCTGCAAAACATATTCTTCATCTACTTAAGGAGCAGTCAATCCTGTATGTGCAATGTGTACTAACAGGACCTTCTCCTTGCACACATTACATATAGAGGATTGACTCAGGACACACTGATACAGAAACAGAAAATGCTGGAAATACTCAGCAGGTCAGGCAGCTTCTGTGGAGAGAGAAACAGCGTTCACATTTCAGGTCGCCGACCTTTCGTCAGAACTGGAAGTTAGAGATGTAACCGATTTTGAGCAAATGCAGAGGCAGGGAAAGGGGAGGAAAGAACAAAAGGGAAGGTCTGTGATAAGGTGGAAGGCAGGAGAGATTAAATGACAAAAGGTATGATAGTGCAAAGCAAAAGGAGATGGTAATGGAACAAGTAAAGAAACAAAAGATGCGTCTAGAAGAGGTGTAAATAGGAATGGCAGAATCATCAACAGCTGCCATGTGAAAAAATAGGGGCAGAGGTTATGGTCTGAAATTGTTCAACTTGATGTTGAGTCCAGAAGGCTGTAAAGTGCCTAATCAAAAGATGAGGTGCTGTTCCTCAAGCTTACGTTGAGCTTCATTGTAAGAGTGTAAGAGGCCGAGGACAGAGAGATCAGAGTGGGAGTGGAGCGGAGAATTAAAGTGACAGGCGACCGGAAGCTCGGGGTCACCCTTACCGACTGAACGGAGGTGTTCCGCAAAGCGGTCACCCAATCTGTATTTGGTCTCCCCAATGTAGAGGAGACCGCATTGTGAGCAGCGAAGACAGTATACTAAATTGCAAGAAGTACAAGTAGATCACTGTTTCACCTGTCACACTTAACTGCTGGTGTTTTAGCAAAGACTTCCTTTCAGAACTCTGTCACGTCAACATGATGTTGGGCCTCTGCTGGTACAAGCTCGGAACGATATTGACACAGTAACAATCAACAGACCATTTGTTTGTCGTAATGTCATTTATGTTTTTTCTCTGCAGAGGATGTGCTCAGTAAAGATACTGGAGAATGTGCAATATGCCTTGAAGAACTGCAGCAGGGAGACACCATTGCACGCCTGCCTTGTCTATGCATCTACCATAAAGGGTAAGTAGGCTGTAAGGGGCCGCGATTATCGCTGTAGCGGATGCATTTGAGTGTCAAGGGCTCTTGCACCCAAGGAGGAGACTTGTGATAGAAATCCTGACAATACTGCCAACGTGCAGTAGTGGCGGCCTTTGAATATCACCAGTGTACTTTGGAACATTTTGAGCCGGTCATTTCAAGAGATCACTGTAAATGATTAAATTCACTAGCTCCCAACACACTGTGTCCGAGAATGTTCAGACTTGTAATTCTTAATAGAGGGTGATTCCCAGTTGTCTTCGCACAGTCACGGAGCAGTAAAGGGTAGTTAGCTCCATGCTGGAATGGTCGAGGGTAATTTCACACTGAGCGAGGGTGGCCAACTCTGGTTGGACATATTCCTGGAGGTTTCATCACATAACCTCCCGCCTCCAATCGCTCCATGCAGTCAAACGGCCTTTGTCCCATTTCCAATATTTTTATAACTAATAATTGAAAGTGGTCAAAGAAAATGATAATAAAAACCCACTGTTTTTTAATGCCCCAATGAATTTTCGCCAGTGTCGAGGAGATTAATGCTCAATTCCTGGAGACTCCAGGGCAATCTGGGAGGTCCCGCACAGGTCGCTTGCCGGCTTTTAAATGGGAGAAACCGCGCAAGCGCGAGAATTTGAATAGGCCGCGCAGCCACTTAAAGGGACCGTGCACCCAAAATAAAATTAGAGGGAACATTGTTGGCAACCCTACACTGGGCCACATTTTACTGACCGTTGACTCCATGTCATTGCCAGTGGCTCAGAAGCAAGCCTCCTTGCCCCACTTTTGGCTCAAGATTAATCCATGAGCAGAGACCTCCCAATAAGTACAAGGGCGAATTGTCAGGAATTCATTACATTTTGCTCTTCACTATAACACTGTTTCATTGATTTGAAAAAGGAACATCTCAAGCAGGAGTTGCTGTTTATTCAAGATACGTTGTGGAAAATTGCAACAAAAAATTTGTATGGTTTCAAGTTCTAAGAAAGCGTTAACAAAAGTGTCCTCCTCCTTGAGGTCTGTAAGATCCATCCCCTCCATCTCGTGTCTTCCCCACCCCCCACAACTCACCCAATTTTAGCCGTTGTGTCATTTAGGTCTTTTGCTCTGCCTTTTTGTCCCTTGTGGCTTGCATTGGTACAGAAGCACCAAAAACATAACACTCCCCTGAAAACTGGAAATGACGGAGAATCAATATGGGATTGGGATGGTGTCCTGTTTTTGTTTTTGAGCACAATGAGTGGAATTATAGAATCATCCTCCGCAACACGGTGGCATAGTGGTTAGCACTGGTGCCTCACAGCGCCAGGGACCCGGGTTCGAATCTGACCTCGGGTGACTGTCTGTGTGGAGTTTGCACATTCTCCCCGTGTCTGCGTGGGTTTCCTCCGGGTGCTCCGGTTTCCTCCCACAGTCCAAAAATGTGCGGGTTAGGTTGATTTGGCTATGATAAATTGACCCTTAGTGTTAGGGGGGGATTAAATATGTGGGGTTATGGGGATAGGATGGGATATGTTAGGGGGAATTAAATACGTGGGGTTACGGGGGTAGGGTGGGATATGTGTACTGTGGGGATTAAAGCAGGGACAGGGTACTGGATTTGGATGATCAGCCATGATCGTATTGAATGGTGGAGCAGGCTCGACGGGCCGAATGGCCTACTCCTGCTCCTAGATTCTATGTCTATGTCTATGTTTAACAACAACTTGCATTTATACAACACCTTTAACACAGAAAAACATCTCAAAGCACTTTACAGCCATGAGGAAAATGGCCACCAAGTCATGAGCTTGGTCAATGAGGAGGCTCTTAAAGGAGGCGAGGGAGGTTAGGGAGGGACTCCTGGACAGTGGCAATTAACCAGAGTTAAGTGCTCCTAGTGATACTTGCCACTTTTCACAAGATGGACAATGAATGTAACCTCTCTTTCTCCATTTGGCCCACCACACTGCTCTTTTCAAAGACCACGAACAACCTTTGCAATGAGGAAATATTCCCTTTAAATACACTAGCCTCCCCACTCTTATCAAAGGTAATAATGTTGGTTAATGCAACACTGCAACAATGTGTTAGTGTAGGGCATGTGTATTTTTTTGACCCAGGCCACCTCACATGGTGAGTTAATGTTCTCCGCTAGCCTTTTGACAGTGTTGCAGAATATTTTCTCCACAGGGAGAGAGGGCCAAGCGCAACACTGACAGAAGCCTTAATAGCAGGTAATCTCGTCTTGCTGCCAGTCAGGAAATAACAGGTGTTATGGGAGATATAAAGAGAGACAGCAGGCACGCTGGGAGGAAAAGCAGGAATACAGAAAGAGACGAGAAAATGACTTGTCCTCAGGAGATTTGAAAGGTACCATACTCATTTGAAATGGGGCATTCCTCACAAACTTGGCTGTGTGATGATTCCATTGTGTTAGCTGCCATCCTCCAACTTTACAGACTCTGGAAGGCCCCCCTTCCATGCAATTGGCTTTACTGTCCTTTAAGAAGATGCTTTCTTTCTAGTGAGAGGTCGCACAACACCAGGTTATAGTCCAACAGTTTTATTTGAAATCACAAGCTTTCGGAGCTATCGATCGCCCCTTCCTCAGGTGAAGTAGTAAAGAAATACAGACTCGACAAAGCATATATAGATAGAGAACAATGCATGTGTACCTTACAATTGCAGACAACTAAATTAAATCATCCTGACTATCTGCCGAGGTGTGATAAAGTTAATCAGGTCAGCCAGGAAGGTACCACATCAAAGACATAGCAAGATACAACTGAGACAATGAGGTGGAGTCGCAGGGGGTCTAACGTGTCAAAAGCTGCCGTCTGTATGTAAAACGATAAGCTGTAAAAAAAATTTTTACTTTTTTACTGGGAAAATTTTTACTTTTTTTACTGGGAATCACATCTGTGAACAAGCCAACGACGACTCGAGTCCGGATCACATCATGTATCGTGACATAAACCCAAGATCATTCTTTCTAGTAGGCAGTGTCTTGTGTAAACTTGGCATAACAGCAATGTTGTGTCTGCTTTTCTTTCTCCAGATGTATAGACTCTTGGTTTGAAGTCAATAGGTCATGTCCTGAGCACCCATCAGATTAACAGATGAACGGAACCGACTGTTTGCTGTTGCTATAAGGTAATGCCTTTGTAAGCCTTGTCTCCACAAAACGCTCCTCCATCTCGGTATTGATCTGTTATCTAGATTTTTTTTTTGCCTGCTTGATTGATACTGCACTGAGACACAAGTCACTTCCAGTTACTGAAGTCTCTGGGAAGCTTTTTAATGGGATTCATAGAATGTTTTTCATCTGAATCATATGCAGGATATCCAATGTGCTAATAGGATGCTCGTGATGTCTTCAACATTCAGCTCTCATTCGCATTCAGTGCACTGTAAATTTGTCCTGAATATGAAAAAGCTTCAGGCTGGAAATGAGCTGACATATATCTAAACTGGCAGATGCGTAATGTAACTCCATTCAGAGAGTGTGTGCGGACAAGGCGTGTTAGGATTATAAAATGATTTTCTAGAGTTGAATTGTTTTAACAATTACCAATTATCAAGGAAGAGAGGATTTGCCTCCAGTAATTCTGGTTGGAACAACTTGCTCTCGTTTAAAGTTCTATTCCTGCTCTGCCATTCATATTTACTGGCATTTGACTTCATTTCACCTAATGAATCTTGCTTATTTATGCGCACAGTTAGTTGTTGGTCAAAGACCCTGTTTCCTACACTTTGTTGACTTAACTGGGGATGCTCATTGAAATGATTCACTTTCCATTCCATGCCTTGAATAATTTTAATTGGAATTGAAAATGTCCTGAAATATGAAATGTTTCATTTTACTGTAAAACCTGCTTGTGTTTGAGTTGTGACTGTGAAGGATGCTGCAATTATTCTGATTGATCACAAGTCAACGCTATGCATTTTTCAGACGTAATGAAATGTTCCCTTACTGCAGTATACAGCCGCGGGCTATGGGAGAGACGATAAAAGTTTGACAGCTGCAACAGGCTGTCATTGTGATATAACATACGGCATGACTGGCTTTATAGAACCTTACAGCACAGAAGGAGGCCATTCGGCCCATCATGTCTGTGCCGGCTCTTTGAAAGAGCTATCCAATTAGTCCCACTCCCCGCTCTTTTCCCATAGTCCTGCAAATTTTCCCTTTTCCGGTATATATCCTCATTCAAGTATATTTTCCTTTTCAAGTATAATGGGAGCTAGATGAGTACATGAGGGAGAAAGGAATAGAAGGTTATGCAGATAGGGTGAGATGAAGAGGGGTTGGAGGAGGCTCATGTGGAGCATAAACACCAACATGGACCAATTGGGCCAAATGGCCTGTTTCTGTGCTTTACATTTTACGTATCCAATTCCCTTTTGAAAGTTACTATTGAATCTGCTATCACCACCCTTTCAGCTAGGGCATTCCAGGTCATAACAATGATTAGTTTTATATCAGCATAGATTGAATTGGGTGACCATACTCTGATTATAAAGGAACCTCTCCCTGCAAGTTTTGAGCAGCAAAGGATCATCCAAATTGTTTTGTTGTGGGAGGTGAATCTGAGATAAAACTCAACAATCAAAAGGTTGGAGCATCTGGTCATTTGACAAAATGTTTTTCTTTGGCAAAGAGAGATGGATCTACTTTTCCAAATTAACTTGAGGTCTCGATCCAATTTCTTCCATCAGGAAGGGTGGGGTTTGTGTGGGCCTCGGAGCACATTTCTCCCTGAGCATGATTGGTCAGCAGGAGATGCAATTGGTCTGAGTTCAGGCTTCATGCAGTCGCCTGTCGTGAACTCTGTCATTTTCTAGTCATCGATCTGAAAATCAGTGAATCTCATTTAACTTTTTTTTTATTCGTTTATGGGATGTGGGTGTCATTGGCAAGGCCAGCATTTATTAGCCATCCCTAATTGCCCTTGAGAAGGTGGTGGTGAGCCGCCTTCTTGAACCGCTGCAGTCCGTTTGGTGATGGTACTCCCACAGTGCTGTTAGGTAGGGAGTTCCAGGATTTTGACCCAGCGACGATGAAGGATCGGCGATATACTTCTAAGTCAGGATGGTGTGTGACTTGGAGGGGAACTTGGAGGTGGTGGTGTTCCCATGCGCCTGCTGCACTTGTCCTTCTAGGTGGAGGAGGTCGCGGGTTTGGGAGGTGCTGCCGAAGAAGCCTTGGCGAGGTGCTGCAGTGCATCTTGTAGATGGTACACACTACAGCCACGGTACGCCGGTGGTGGAGGGAGTGAATGTTTAAGGTGGTGGATGGGGTGCCAATCCAAGCGGGCTGCTTTGTCCTGGATGGTATTGAGCTTCTTGAGTGTTGTTGGAGCTGCACTCATCCAGGCAAGTGGAGAGTATTCCATCACACTCCTGACTTGTGCCTTGTAGATGGTGGAAAGGCTTTGGGGAGTCGGGAGGTGAGACACTCGCCGCAGAATACCTAACCTCTGAGGCAATTGGCCTTCTGTGTGGATGCTGAGTCTTAAACTTACGAACATACGACCAATGACAGACAGAAAAAGACCCTCTGGTCCATCCAGCCTGTCTCGCACCTTGTGCATTGCAATATATACACTCCTCACCCCACCCGAAAACATGTGATCTCCTGGGAGGGGCAAAACGCCAGATAAAAATCTAAGCCAATTTGAGAAAAAAAAATTGGGACACTCTGGACCCCCCCCCCTCACCACCTTGTTAAATATAATAAGGCTATTTATCCCAATATACTTATCCATTTTGATTTGTCTCATCAATCTGCATTCTCGCTGTAATCCTCAATCCCTTCTCTCTCCAAGAATATGTTTAGTTGGGTCAGAGGTTAAAAAATTTTAAATCTCAAACCCGCTTCCAATCTGCCCATACAAACGGAGGCGGGACAAGGGGTGGGCAACCAACCCGCTCCCAGGAGGCAGGTTAGCAATTTAAATGTTTTAATGAGGTTGGCAGCCTCGGATTTAGGCTGTTTTACAAGTTTAACTGTGGCCTGCTGGGTTTCCAAGCCTCGGGAAAGCCAGCAGCTCAAGGTAGGCAGGAACAGCTTCAGGGAGAAGGTAAGTGCCTTTACAGCACTGCTTGTGGGCCAGGAGGATCAGGAATGCTTTCCCCCTGTCTCCCCAAGCTCTCCCCTCCCTCCCCCCCCCCCCCCATACAAAGACTCTGGGTGTTAGGGATCTGAACCCCCCCCGCTGCGCGGAACTGGACCCCAGCCCGCTGGGATCGGAATCCCCCCAAGGTTTGGGCATCGCCCACCACCGCCCTCAGAGTCGGGGATCAGACCCACCCGGGATCGGACGCCCCCTCCCCCTTGGGGTCATGGATCGGACCTACCTGGTCCTGCCACCTGCTTCGGAGTCCACCCCACCTAACAGGAAGCCAAGTCTATCAATCAGGTGACAGGCCAAAAGTTGCCCCCTCGGCCCCCGCCACCTACGTAACTCGCCTGTTAATATCCAGGCCAAAGTGTCCTTCAGGTGAAGTCATATCAATCCAATGATGGCTCTGGGCAAAATTTGTTGCTGGAGCTGGGCTTTATGTAAACTAAATTGGAAAATCTCTTGCAGCCTGTCACCAGTCAATCACTCATTCACTGAATTGCCAATACGTATTTAAAGTATTTAGAAATGAATTTACCGTTTATTTTTGAAAACTGAAAACGCTCGAGTAAGAATGACATTTTTGAATGCGCGGTATTGCTTGATAATGAGTTGAGCTGCCTCTTGTCTCTCTCCAAAGGGGATTGGACGCCTGAGAGAATGTATTAGTTCCATAGTATCATCTGACCCCCAGCAGCAACCTGGTTTATTGGAGAGTGCTGGAACTGCTTTCCATGTTTAGCTTCATGATTTCATGCGTGTACAAAGGAGTTCAGGCCATTAGCCTTGCTGTTCTACTGAAATAAGAGCTGAGTGATCACTTCAAGTTATTGCAGAGCGAGCCAATAATTGCATGGTTTATTTGTCTTCATCTTGAGAATAAATTTGACTCTGAGTTGAAAGAAATTCATTAAATTTGTTAGCTTAATAACAATTTAAAACAATATGTATTTGGAGCTGAAAGAAATAATTTGCCTTTGACAACCTCAGGATGTCCCAAAGTGCTTTACAGCCAATTAAGTACTTTTGAAGTGTGATCGCTGTTGTAATGTTTGAAGACCCTTAAAGGGGCCGCGCACCCAAAAAAAATTACCGGGAACATTGACCCTTAGATGTGGTATTGTGGCACTTTAGGATGGGGAAGGGGGTAAGAGTGAGTGTGAAGGGCTTTTAAAGGCTTTAGTGTGTGAATTGAAGGATTCATAAGAATTATAGCTCTGAAGGAGGCCATTTAGCCCATGTGCCTCTGCTGGTGCTAGCTCTTTAAATGGAGCTGTCCAGTCTACCTCTATCTCCCTGTCCTTGTCTTGTATCCTGTTATATTCATCCCTTTTCACATTATTATCCAAATTCCTTCATTTGTTACTGTCTTTGCTTCACTAGCCACTTGTGATAAAGCATTCCATGTTCTAATAAACCTTTATGTAAAAAAAAATCTTCCTCCTTCATTCTTCTAGTGCTTATTCTGAGTCGCTGCCTCCTTACTGATTCATCAATCAATGAAAACAATCTTTCACTGTTTACCCTCTCGCATTCTTTCATAATTTTGAAAATCTCTATTAGGTGCTGGGAAAAATTCCCAATTTGTTAAGCCATTTGTTATAACTACACTCTCTCATTCCTTCAGTCATTCCTGTATCTTCCCTAATTAACCTATAGTTTCCTATCCCATCCCTGATTGCCCTCTGATTTCCTGTCTCATCCCTAATTGACATATAATTTCCTGTCCTGTCCCATTTTCCCCAATTTGAACAAGGTGTAACATCCTCTAACCCTTTGGCAGAAATCCTGTTTGTGCTGTACCTGACCTGGGAGTGTTTGATGGGGCAGCGTGGAAGGAGCTTTTCTCTGCATCTAACCTGTGCTGTACTTGATATGGGAGTGTTTGATGGGCTGTGTAGAGAAAGCTTTAGTCTGAATCTAAATGCGAGTTAATTTGATCTCACGGTATCAAATGTTGAAATTAGATGCTAAAACGTGAAAGATGTTCTGTGGCCCAGTACTGTCAACACTTTAACAGGCTGGCAATGACTATGTAATGTGCTGAGCTGAGGTCATTTCATCCTGATTGTGCCTAAGACAATGAGCTAAAGTGCAGGTATCTGCGCCTTCCTTTGTTTTAAAGTCATCCCTCTTGTCTAATTTGAAATCAGGTGATTCGGGCATCCATGAAGTGGGTACATAACGGTCTTTGCTTTCTCTACACATTCTGCCTAATATTAGAGATGTAAATGGTGATGAAACACATTTCAATTTCCTGTATTAAATTTCAGAATTCTCTGAAGTATGTTTAATTCATTTTATTTTTTTTGTTCGTTCCTCAGGTTTTCCTGTCACTTCTGTAAACGGAACAACTTGTTCAAATAAGCAGGGGCTGTGACTGAATTCCTAAAAGGCAAGGAGATACTTAAAAGAGTACAATGATCATTGCTGCTTCCTTAGACTGTTGAATAGGAAAACTTATCTACTGTTCTTTACAAATGATGGCTACAGATACAGTGACGCCACATCCCTCATCTCCTTCCTGGGTTTTATTTCGAATTCCCTGTGGGTTGGCTCTGTTGCCATTTGGACATGGTGTGCCAAATATATATATGAAGGACACACACGCGGATTAAAAGGTTTTTCTTTTTGTATACAGCCAACGTTTAATTGTATGGTAATTAGTTTGTGCCTTTCTACATTTTTTTTGATTTGAAAGCACACGCCGATTAATTTGTTCATGTTATTAATTCTTTTCTATTCTTTTGTTTTGCACTGTAACTGTGCAGCTGTAGCCATTTGTGAAAGATGTGTGATTGGCTCAGTGTTTGATCTTAAAAAAACTGGGATAGGGTTGTTGGAACCCTAGGGTATAACTGGACCTTCCTGCCCAACATGCAGACATACATGAAGCAACTTCAATGCCGGTAGCAGCGAGCGATGGCGTTCCAATCCAGTTTTCAGACGACACGTGGAAAAGCGGAACTCACCCTGGATGGTTCGAACAGAATTTGGGACCTGCGGTTTATCGGCACTTTGCACACACTGTTATACAAAGGAAGAGGTGTCAGAATGGACCATGTTCCCTCATCTTGATGATGTGGTGATTTAGGGTTAACCCAGTGAACAAGCCTGTGTTTCCCTGAAGATCTAGACCTCTTTAATAATAGGTGACCTTGCAAGGACGGAGTGGTGCGGTGGGTTAACATTCATCCCTTGGGACCAGGCTTCTGATCCAGCCGAGAATAAGATTAAATCTCCTCTCTCTCCTGGCATTATGGATCCAATGCATAGACCAATCAGCTTGGGGGAGCCTCAACGCGGCTCCTAATGAGCGCGGGTTTGCAATGTAATATTGACCGCATTCCGACACTCTTGCTCTGAGAAGGATCCTGTAGGAAATGCTAATGTCACATTAGTATAGCAAGGGAGCGCTCTTCCATGGCTGGGATTAAGGCACATTGTTGGAGAACCTACTTCCTGACATGGGGACGCTCGATATTAACCGTGAGTGCCAAAAGTAGGAAGATGTTCCATCGTTCTCCATCAGCCAAAAAAAAGGTGCACTTGCGTATATACCAGCACCTCTCCTTGATATCTGGGCACCACAAAGTCTGTGCAGTAAAAATCTGAACTGAGTAATAATTGCTAGCAGCTAATAATGTTGCAAGAAACCTTGTAAACTTTGCTCCGCCTTTAGGGGTGACTATGTCTCAACCTCTGGGAGGAAGAAGAGATATTATCACAAACAAATCAACGTTTAAAAAAAAATTCAATAAATTGACTATATAAAAAATATGATTATTCTGTGCCTGCTTTGAGAAAGAGGAAAATACAAAGTTGAAGATGAGATGTTGATGCAGGAACGTGGTTAAGTTTATTGTTTTTAATGCTCTTGGGCATGTTTACAGAAATAACCAGGCTCGAATCCAAAAGCCAAGCGGTCAGCAAAATGCACTTCAGTTCCAAGCACAGGTTTTCTAGTCGAGTTGGATATATAAAGAATGAACTCATGCATTTATAAAGCGCCTTTCACAACCTCAGGATGTCCCAAAATGCTTTACAGCCAATGAAGTACTTTTAAGGTGTAGTCACTGTTGTGATGTAGGAAAACACAGCAGCTAATTTCCGCACAGCAAGGTCCCACAAACAGCAATGAGATAATGACCAGATAATCTGTTTTTTAGTGACATTGGTTAAGGGATAAATATTAACCAGTACACTGAGGGGAAACACCCCTGCTCTTCTTCAAAATAGTGCCATGGGATCTTTTGCATCCACCTGAAAAAGCAGACTGGACCTTGGTTTAACATCTCATCCGAAAGAGGGCACCTCTGACAGTGCAGCACTCACTCAGTACTGCACTGGAGTGTCAACCTAGACATTGTGCTCAAGTCTCTGGAGTGGAACTTGCACGCACAACCTTCTGACTCAGAGACGAGAGTACTATACTTGAAAAGGAAAAATTTGCAGGGCAATAGGCAATGTTCCCTCTAATTTTTTTTTGTACCGCGCGGCCCATTCAAAACTCCGCACATGCACGGTTTTTCCATTTAAAAGCCGGTGAGCTGGCAGTGAGAGACCGCAAGACCGCAGCGCGGCTGTGCAGCTTAAAGGGAACATTGGCTATTGGGTAAGGGCAGGTGTGTGGGACTGATTGGATAGCTCTTTCAAAGAGCTGGCATGCAGGATGGGCCGAATGGCCTCCTTTATTGTAAGATTCTGAGTTCCCAACCGACTGTATCAGCATCTCATGCCTTCCGTGTCCAACTTCCAGGTCATCCTTGGGTGAATATTTCTACCGTGCTTTAATCCAACAAATTTTGTGCATTAGTGATGTTGCGTAGACCTAAGTGCAAGCCGTCCTTGCAATCAGGCCATGGCGGATTGTCACAACAACCTGGAAAAGTTCTCACCCATAACCTTTTAAAGTATTTGCCATGGTGACGCAATAAACATTAATATTTCCTCCACGCCATCCCCCCACCCGCCGCTCCCCAGGGATTAACAAACGTCAAGCTTTGTGCGCTAGTTAATCATTTCTTGCCGATGGTTA
The DNA here is from genome assembly GCA_030390025.1 of Squalus acanthias. Lineage (NCBI taxonomy): Eukaryota > Metazoa > Chordata > Chondrichthyes > Squaliformes > Squalidae > Squalus > Squalus acanthias. The sequence goes on along the minus strand of CM059428.1, from coordinate 27,127,014 downwards.
AGCTAAAAACAAGCACAGCTGGATAGTGGAGCAAACAAATGCACATTCATCCCTTACTGTCTATGACTTTAAATTTTCTTGCACTCATCTGTTATTTAAAAAACAACCATGGCTTGGTTGCATCTTTTGTGTTAGGTAAGGGTGTTGGGATAATCTTTTATCCTTTTTAATAATAGATTTGTGAAAGCTAGAGACAGCAATATGTCTGACAATTAACTACATGTATTATTATTTCAAAACATTCATCTTAAGACTACATATAGAGCAGTCCTCTATCTAGAAATCCACGCATAAAGAACTCCCCAGGAATAGTGAGCGACTGCCTGTCCAGGCCGTTCACGGTACCTCTTCTTGAAGGTAGCTAAAGCTCCTCACTGAGTGAAGGTTTGTATCTCTCTTAAGCATTAGTTGTCCCATTTTCGCTGAGATTAACTTTTTTGTGTGTTTTATGACCCTTAGGCTGTCGGAGCAAAAAGGCGCAAAGTGATTCTACACTTTATTTGGGGGAAATGCCTTTTTAGCTCCACAAAGTTTAATTTTATAGTTAACTTAAGGGGCTTATTTTCCGAAAGAGCCTTCTGGCACAAGCCATGGCTTTATAAAGAAAACTATCATTTATTGTACACTAGAAAAATTAACATTAGAATTAAACACCATCTTGGGTTTATGCTCAATTTAGAATTGTATTAAGAACTATAAAACACCATCTGAATTCCCAAAATGCACGATCTTTTGGAAATCAAATGTCAATCTTAGATTAACCCCATAACAAAAATCCTTATATGCTCATGGTTGGTCCAAGCTTGTCGAAGATTCCAAATATTTTGATTGTATACTGTTGTACTGTAGCATGGATTTTTTTGTAACCAGCTCATCTACTTCACAATCTGTAAGCCTGCATCGAGGCATGAAGCTGAGGGGTAGTGTAGGGGGTGGTAATGGGGTCAGCCTTCTGACTCAGTGAGCGGTTCAACTCGCTCCCACGCCCCTGGTTCCTAGACTTTGGACTTATTTAGGGGTTGTGAACAAAAATGCAGTAGACAACAGGTTCTGATGAAAGAATTTTGACTTTATTAAAAGGAAAAGGTAACAAACTTAAAACACACTTAATACTTAAACACAGATTGGGGAGCACACGGTACAGGCGAGGGAGAATGACAATATACCAAACAAAACCCTTATCCCTCCCAAAGATCCCACTATCTAGCTAGGTTTTTGGTTTCAGTAGATCAGGGATAATGCTCACCAACGAATCCTTGACAGGATTTTAGAGTCTTTTGATTAAAAGATTTCATAAGGCCCTTGTTGCTGCGAGGTGTCCGATGGTCACTGAGGCAGTCGCTCTGGTTTCTTCTTGTGTGATGGTCTGTTTGCTGGCCTTCCTCCTCGTGGCTTGTAGTGGTTTTGCTGGAGCAGGGGGAGAGCTGTGCCGGCGTTGTCAGCGAGTCCAAAAGGGAGAGAGTTTTGGGACAGGCTTTCAATTATATTGTCTTTTTCGCGCCCAAAAACCCCTTACTAAAACGGTTTCCTTTAGGTTGCAAATGAGCCTTGTTTAGTCCATTGTCTAGTTTTGGCGGGCTTGCCAGTTCCGATGGCTTTAGCTCAGTGTTAAACATGCCCTGATCATTTTCCGATTTAACACAGCCTTATCTACGTGCCAAATCGCAACCCTATTGTCCTAGGTCTATTGGCGGGCTTTTAAATCTGTCCTGTGGATACCTGGTTGATTGGTTTTTGATGAAGTACTAAATGTTTTATTGATTTCAAAAGAGGTCTTGGATTATTCATATTGTCTTTTGTGTTGTGAGGCTTTTGGTTTTGTCTTTTCCTCCTTGATAGGAAAGGCAGTGTAAACACTGCAGACAGCTTACTACACTGCCTGGCCACGCCCCTCTGCAGCCTGTGTGTCTGTGAAAGGTGTCTTTCCCAACAGTAAGATTCGAAAAGTCATTTTCCTCAGGGTTTTCTTCTTGTGATCTTTAAAAATCACTTCACTTAGGGTTCGGTTTGAGTTTCTGGGGGATTTTGCGAAGCCTACATCCCCCACCTTGATACTAAAACTGAATTAGTATCATTAACAGGTGAGCAAAATTTCTGATCCCCGAAAACCAACCTTCCCCTGTATTACCTAAACTAAAAACCCAAACATACATTCCCCTTTTAAAAGTGGTGTTTCAGGTACATACAGGTAAGAATCAATCTTTATTTCACATCCAAGCACAGAGAGGGTCCGACACCCCTGCACAGCTTGGAAAAACTCATCATACACATCATAAAAATGACACAACACACATACAAAAATTTTATTAAAAGACAAAATTCAAGGTTAATTCCATCCCTGGCCATAGCCTTTATTTTGATGCACCTCCCAAGTCCCTTCGTGTCTGGAACGGAGCTCCCCGTCCCTTCCCCTGCACTTTGTACACAGCAGGTAGAGAACTATCCCGAGCTGGCAGACCACCAAAAGATGGGAAGCCATCCTGATCCAGGACGGCACCTCTATATTCTCAAAAATATCCCACCAGGGTGGAACTACTATATCCAAAATCTCTGCCCCTATTTCAACTGTTTTCTGTTCCAGGGTGTAGAAATGTTTTTGTGAAATCTCTACAGCTTTAAGTAGGATGGTAAGATGTTCGGGTAGAGGAAGAATTTTATATCCAAAGTAAGTCACATACTTTTGCAGGTTGGTGATGTTTTCTGTTAGTGAGGTGAACAGTGGAAGGTTCAGGAATGGGGACAATCTGTTCCTGGGCCACTTGAACTTCTGCCTCAGGTTTAAAGCAGAAACTGCTGTCACTTACCGGACACCAGAAGTGTCCATGCTGGTAGTGGGACGCACCTGTGGTGACACAATATGTCCCACCCCCTATATATGCTACCTGTGGGGAAACATGGCCGTGTGCCATCACCTCCATGGTACAGTTGATAGGTCGTGCGCCAGCAGCTTTAAACCCGCACTGTGGTTTAGAATAGGCGTTCAAGTGCTGGGAACACAGTATTATGTGTGAACCCCGGCTCCGGCACCCGGAGAGGTCAGTACCTGTCATGGCGTGCTCCCACTTTATGACATAAGGTGGGACCGCTGTAAAACGGATGTATGCACCCCCTTGAATGACTCCAATGTTCTCCACCCTGTATACCGGTACGGGTCGGGCTGTCCCACTCATGACCGGCATTCTCACTACTATCCCCATGATAGTGTGATTGGAACGCCCACAATCTATTGGGACAGGGTAGGCTTCAGAGGCTAGACGAAATTGGCATGGGCTCAGCGAATTACTAAACGGGTGGAGGGCTGCGAGGTGCTTGTTGCTGATCCAGGAGGGGACTAAACCTTGCTTTAAATCCTCCAGCTTGCTACGGCCCTCGCCCAGCAACCATGCCCCATACAGCACACACACACACCATTCTGTGCAGCCTGATCCGATGCATTCCTATCCTCCCGTATGAGTGCATTTACTGTTTTGGCATGCCTTTCCAATTCTGCAATAATTTCCTTTAAATGAACCGTCATAGCTTGGTCCTCGTGTAGCTCTGAGCCTACCACTGTGTTCCCATCCTTCAGGATCTTTCTTAACTGGGTTTTTTAACCATTTATCTGTGTCTGTAATTCCATGTCATCCAGGCTATTTATTACAGAGGACCCTGTACTATAGGCAGTGAAAACATCATTCTAGGCTCCCCTTCTTTGTCTACCCGTGCCCATAGGGTTCTCAGGGTGTATTCTGTATAGCTCTACTTTGTCTATATTGGCAAAATCAAATTCGTAAAATTTCCTAAACATTTCCTTTAGCAGGGCCTGGTACAGCTGCTCCGTCTCCTTAGGACACCACTCAGGTAAATATACCTCGGTAAGGTTTAATATTACTGAAGCTACTGCATAGTGTACCCCCTGGTATAGTACCTTTTCGGTTGGTACTAGGACTAACCCATTCCCTGGTCCCTTGGTGGTGGTAGGGCACTTTTCTTCCAGGGTTTTCGGTACCTGGGTCGTGGGTAGGGGCTTTCGGGTGTGTGCCACGAGTTCAGTGGCATTAACTGGGACCGGAATGTGTGGGACCACGCACCCATGCAGGCTAGAATCCCACCCTATCCACTCCCCGGCATCTTGCCATTGGCTGGAGAAGATGATGGATACCCCTGTGGGGCAGGCTTCCTCTGATCCCCACATACAAACATAGACTCCCTGTTCCGACTCCCACCACTTATCCCAACACACACTCACTCCTCCTTGGGTCCCTGTGATTGTCCGGTCTCTGTCGTTCCCTAATCTTTCCCAGTCGGCTGTATGGTCCCCTGCGTCCCTGCTCAGTTTCCTGAGCCACCACCACCTATTCAGGGGAATTCATCCCTTACAGGTAAGGCACACACGCTTCCCCTCGGTGACACTGACCCTTGTGGCAACGACCTGTATTCTGGGGCATGGGAGGGAGGCCTCCCCGTACGTGAACCCGGGCTGGTTGGAGTATTTAGTAGAGTTGGACCCCAGCCACCCTGGCCACCTTCCCTCGTGGAAGTAGATGGCGAGCTCCTCCACTCCCCGCTCGCCACCCCCTGCGGGACGACTGGTGCTCTCACTCCTGAGCACCCATAGATGTGGGAGTCCTCTACGTCACCTCGGTCACCGATGCTCACCCCTACCAGGGCGAGCAGGAGCAGAAACCTTGTCATTCCGAAGTCCTTTCTGTAGGGGCACACACAAAACATATATCCATGTCCCAGAAAGGTTCTCTGGCTGGATAATTAATCAAGCCCTTAAACTTAAAACTCTACAAACAACTAAACTAATGATAACCCATAACTACCAAAACTGCAATTACTTAAAACCGAAAATTCTGTACATGTGCCGCCCGTCTCCGGACGGCCAGGTTAAATCCTGTTTAGTCTCTGCCTTGTGTGGCCTCTGGATGGCTTGTACACCTGGGTGTAGTGTGGCCTGTACCGCCGGACCCAGAAGGCCTTCCCCAAAACCGCTGGGGGTATCTTAACATCCCAGCTACGTCCTGTGCTGCAGCACACTACCCCCTTTGGTGTGGCTGCAGCGCCCTCGTTCATATCTGTGGGCTCCTCCCAGCCTGAGGCTGCAGGCGGGGGACCCTTCTCTCTCTCTTCTCCCAGTACTACCTCTCCTGTGAAACCCTCATTGTTGGAGGCTGTAGGCTGGGAATCCCCAACTTTAGAACGCTCCCTGCTCTTGGGCGCTCTTTTTCGGGTTGCAACCCTCTTTGGGTGGGACCCTCTAAACAGATACACCTGTGGCCACAGTGGCCTTGGCTGTGGTGTGCGGGGAGACCTTCTTAGGGCTCTGGCCACTGTGGGTGTGCTTGAGTCCCACATAATCGGTGGAGTGTTCTCCCCTGTGAAACAACACACTGTCCCTCCCGCTGCAGCTTGTGCGTCTGCCGCAGCTGCGGCTGGCTGCGGATTTCTAACTTGGGGGCAGTCCACCTTTGCCGGCTGTTCCCTTTTAGGTTTAAACAGTTTGCATTGGTTGATGTGAAACCACTTTGTACGGCGGGGCATCTTTATGGCATAGACCATGGGGCTTGCCTTGTCTACAATGTTGTAGGGCCCCATGTACAATGATTCGAAACTCCCTACCCGGGCAAAATTTCTCACCATGACCTGATCTCCAACCTCCCACTCGTGGTGCTTGCGGGGTTCCAGCAGCAATCGGTTACCCCGATGCTGCTTTCCCATGTTACTCGCAGCCTGCCAGTGGACCTGTTTAAGGTGGTCCAACAGATTCCTGACGAATCTGTCCCGGTTCACCTCCCTGAGCTGCCCTTCCGTGAGCACCGGGGCTAGCACATGGGTGGGGGTCCGCATAATCCTGCCAGTCATGAGCTGGTGTGGGGAATACCCCATGCTTTTTGACTGGCTGGCTCGGATCCCCATTAAGACCAACGGTAAGAGTTCTACCCACTTTTTGGGTGAGTCTCCCATCTCCTTTCGCAGCCTTTCTTTGATGGTACGGTTTAAACGCTCCACAATCCCTGATGACTGTGGGTTGTGGGCGACGTGCCATTTCCCTCTATGCCGAGTACCCTGAGGGTCTCTTGCATGACCTGCCCAGTAAAGTGACTCCCCTGGTCTGACTCCACATACTGTGGGAGCCCCCATTGTGAGAACACTTCCCTGACCAGGATCCTGGCTTTACCCAAAGCGGTAGCTGTTCGACATGGAAAAGCTTCCACCCACTTTGAGAACACATCCACCAGGACTAGGCAGTATTTGTAGCCTCCCTGAGCGGTGGGTAGGGGCCCGATGTAGTCGACCTGGATTGACTGCCATGGTCCCTCTACCCTCCTGATGTGTCCCATAGATACCTTCCTTTTCTGGGGGTCAGGGTTGTTAGCAGCACACACCAGACAGCCTGCACAGAACTCGCGGACATCCTCCCTCAGTCCTGGCCACCATCCTGCCTGTTCCACCCGCTGCCAGGTGGTCTCAGGCCCGGGATGTCCCGCTCCTGGACCCTCATGGGCCAGTTGGAGGAATTCCCTTCGGTGCTGCCGCGGCACTACCCATTGTTCCCCCCTGAACAGCATGCCTTCTTTGTGGGTGATGGCTGCTGCGCCGTATGGGCCCTCTACCTTCTCCCCTTTAGCCAGCGTTTCCAGGACAGTTTTTAGGATGGGATCCTGTGCCTGGACCGTCTTTAGGTCCAGGGTCAATGCTACCCCTGCACTCCCTTGGGTCCCTCCTCTGCCTCTGATTGCTGCTACCGGGTTTGATCCATATGGATCCCACAACGTGCCTGTACTGGCGCCCTCTTTGGCCAGCATGTCGGCTTGGTGATTGCCCTCTGCGCGGGGCTCTACCTTGGAATGGGCCTTCACCTTTTGGATGTAGACCCTACCTTCCTCCCCTACTGCCCTCATGATTTTCTCCAACAGAGGCTTGATGGCCAGGGGTCTCCCATCAGCAGAGGTGTATCCACGACGGGACCAGATGGCCAGGTACTCTGTACACGAATTGCATGTGAACATGCTGTCCGAGCAAATCGTGTATGGGGTAGGGAATTTCTCTGGGTGTGTGACTACATACACCACCGCAGACAGTTCAGCCTGCTGGGCACTCATGGTGCTGGGGAACTTGATTGCCAGAACAATGCCTGCCTCTGGGTCATAAATCCCACACCCTGTGAGTCGTTTGCCAGCTGATACTGTGCTTGAACCGTCCACATAGATTTCGCGGCCTGTGGGGTGTATCCCAGCTCGCAAACCTATGTTGACTTCCCATACCCCTTCAACGGAACACCGGTGGGCTGTCCCTGAGTAAATCATGTTGGCTGCGAGCTTTGGCTCGCAGAGACCTTTTACCCTCAGATCCATTTGTGAGAGAAACAGGGTCCAGCGAGCAATGCGGGCACTGCTCACTGTCCCATCTTTAATTCTCCCATCCAAGAGCATCTGGGTGGGCGTGTGGCGAGTGAGGAGTGTGATGGGAGAGGTGCCTGTGAAGATCAATGATCTTTTCACAGCCCAGTGAGTGGCTAGGAGGTGCCTCTCACAGTTGGAGTAGCTCCTCTCCACATCAGTGAGTATTCTGGAGGAGTAAACCACTGGTCTCAGCTTGCCATGCCTCTCTTGGAGCAGCACTGCACTCAGACTGTCCCCACTGGCTGCTACCTCCAGGAAAAACTCTTCCCCCTCCATCAATGGCCCCTAGAGCCGGTGCGGTCTGCAGATCTCTCTTGAGTTTCACAAAGGCAGCCTCGCAACCCTCATCCCAAACCCACTCCACTCCCTTGTGTAGGAGTCGGAGCAGAGGGGCTGCTGTGGCTGCGTAATCCTCAATGAAATCTCTGCAGTACCCAGTTAGCCCTAGAAAAGACCTTACTCCTGTAACTGTGTTGGGGGCTGGTAACTCCTGAACTGCTTCCCTTCTAGCTTTGTCAATGGCCCTCTCCCCTGCTCGCACAGCCAGGCCCAGGAATTTGACTTCCCGCTGGCCAATCTGTGCCTTCTTGGGGTTTACTTTAAAGCCCTCTTGCCTGAGCAGTTCCAGCAGTTCTGCCAGAAGGGGACCATGTTCCTCTCCCTCATCGGTAAAGAGGAGTAGGTCGTCCACATACTGGACCAGCTGATGGGGCCTGCTGAAGCCCTTCAAGCAATTCGCCATACATTGGTGAAAAATGCTTGGGCTGTTGTGGAAGCCCTGGGGCAGACAGTTCCATGTGTACTGTTGGCCTTTAAATGTAAAGGCGAACTTGTACTGATCCTCTCTCCTTAGAGGGATGGACCAGAACCCGTTGGAAATATCCAGCACTGTAAAGGTGGTCGCAGATGCTGGGCTACTTCCAATGAGGTCGGCTACGGCTGCAACCGTGGGGGCACAGGCAGGGATGTTTCGGTTGAGTACTTGATAGTCCACTGTGGCCCTCCAGGAGTTGTCTGGTTTTCTAACCGGCCACAGTGGGGAGTTCACGTGGGTAACTATAGGTCTCAATACCCCCTGCTTGACTAAAGAAGTCAAAGCCGTTTCCAAGTCTGTCTCAGCTTCCCTGGGGAAGTTATACTGCTTTTGTGGGCGGTTCATGGGGTCCCCACTCACACTAACCTCGACCCCGGTTACCCTCCCACAGTCGTGCTTGTGAGTGGCAAATGCTGCGAGGTTTTCCTGCACAAATGCCTGGTACTCCATTGGAGTGTTACTGACCATGAGTTTGAGGTCGTAACCCTCCTTTGGTTTTACTGTGCACAAGGTCCCCTTGCCTTGTGCCTCCGGGATGACTGCTACCTCACTACCCTTTTGGGTACATGCTCCCCATAGACAGTGGTTCCTTAAATCCACTAAAATCCTGTGGCCTGTGATAAAGTCGGCCCCCAGGATCCCCTTCCCTTCTTGCTCCCACTTCATTAGGACACAGATCCACTTGGTGTGGAGCGTTCCCAAATGAATGGACAGCGGGATGGAGAATGAGACAGCCTGCTCGTTACCTGTGAATCCCACTAAGCTGTACGGGACCCCGTTAGACAGAGGTGAAGTGGCTGGGTTATCTGAATAAATGAGGGTGCTCGAAGCTCCTGTGTCTAACAGATAGGTCCCTTCTACCTTTTCTACCTCCATCTTAACATGCGGTCTCTTCCAGGCATCATACTCGAGGGGACACAGGTAGACCGGCTGTGCTAGCTCTAGTCATGCCTCTGGGTTGGGTGGGGCAGATGGGATTAGAGCGCCAGTGGCTGTAGCCACCTTCCCTGGGCCATCAAACAGGACTCTGATGGCCGCTACTATTGTGTCCAGTGTGGGGGAAGAGGTCGGTGCCTCTACTTTTGGGGCAGGAGTTGGGGAATTCTTTGCTAGGCTATCCTTCCAGGGATTTCTACAGTCCTTTCTCCAGTGCCCACTCTTCCCGCACCCGAAGTAGCTATGCTTCATGTCGGAAGGTTTACCACCTTCCTGGTGCCACTCCTTCTTATCCTGACTGGGCTTTATTTCATACACCTTCCCTTTTGGTGGGGGCTCTTCAGCCCCTCTACCGTTCCGGTAGGCTAGGGTCAGTTGTCTGACCACTGCCTCCTCGGTGACCCGGGGATCTCTTGGGTCAAACCAAAGCTCAGCCTTGGCTTTGATTCATGGCAAGCTGTTTGCAACTAGGCTACGGAGCCAGTGGGCCAGCTCGTCCCTGTTCAGGTTAGCTCGGTCGAGATCCCCATTACAAGCACCCCTGTACACCGGCCACAGCCTGTCTGCGAAAGCCTGTGGGGTCTCCCCTGCGAGCTGCACTGTCCTCTCCACCCGGGAGAAAGGACTTCCCTCATTCTTTCCCATGGCCTCTAAAACTTCCTCTCTGACGGCAGCATACCCATTCCGTCCTCTCTTGCTCTCAGCAGAGAGGGACTGGTATAGTTTGCCATCCAGTGAGAACAGGAGCATTTTTGCCATCTCGGCATCATCACAGTCGTTGATGCCTGCTGCCTGTTCCACTTCCATGAAGTGGACTGAGGGGTCTTCCTTTTGGGTAAGTTTACTCAGGTGGCTTACCATAGCCCTGAGCTGTTGGGTACCGTGGGGAGCCAAGAATTGACTTTCAAGGGGTCCCTGACCTCCTCCACCGGCGGGCGGGCCAAATTTTTGCTGTCGTGCTGGGCACATTGGCCCTTGCTCCGACTTCTCCTGCATCGGTTCGCCCCCCTCTCCCTGCTGCCAGACCGAGTCAAAACTCGGCGCCACAGGTGCTGGTGTGCACTCCCCATCAGCCTCACAGATTGTCTGCCCCTCCTGCTGCCTAACCAAGCTTCTCCTTGGCGCCACAGGTGGTGGTCGAACAGTCTCCCCTTGCTCCTCCAGGTCTACCTGGGCTGCACCCGGACTTATCAGGCACAGCATGCCTTTTGTCTTGGACAGAGCAAGGTTCAGATTCTCAATCTGCTTCTGACAGGGGCCGTGGTCCCCTACCTCAAACTCCCTTGTACTGGCTGCTCTGTAAGCTGCCTGAACATCGTTTAACTTCTCTGTGAGTTCCCTTAATTGCTTGGCAAGGCGGGTGTTCTCTTCCCGTAATGCCAGTTCACTACTTTTGGCCTCGGTGGCCTGACACTGGAGGTATCCCTTACTGGCACGGTGTTCCTCCAACATCTGTGACTGTTCCTGATCTTTTGTGCCTAGCTCTGCTAACAACCTATCCCCTGCTACAGCTCTGGCACGGGACAGTTGGCTTTCTTCCTTTAGCTCTTCTGTGAGAGCCTGAATGCGCTTCCCCATAAGCTGCATTTGTTTCTGGGAGCAGACCAACCATATGGCTTTCTCCACAGTCTTATTGTATTCCTTGCTCTCAGTCCATGCAGCTGCAGCGTCCATAGGACGTTCAGCATGCAACAGCCTGAGGACCCATTTCTTGGTGATATTGACTTTTTTATATACATAGGATGACATCCTCTCTTCCATTTTTGTTCTCTCCTCAAAACAAGCATTTACTGTTTCACAACCCTTTTGCCAAAGTCCTGCCGCGGTCGCCATTATATAGTGGGTGGTAATGGGGTCAGCCTTCTGACTCAGTGAGCGGTTCGATTCGCTCCCACGCCCCTGGTTCCTTGACTTTGGACTTATTTAGGGGTTGTGAACAAAAATGCAGTAGACAACAGGTTCTGATGAAAGAATTTTGACTTTATTAAAAGGAAAAGGTAACAAACTTAAAACACACTTAATACTTAAACACAGATTGGGGAGCACACAGTACAGGCGAGGGTGAATGACAATATACCAAACAAAAACCTTATCCCTCCCAAAGATCCCACTATCTAGCTAGGTTTTTGGTTTCAGTAGATCAGGGATAATGCTCACCAACGAATCCTTGACAGGATTTTAGAGTCTTTTGATTAAAAGATTTTGTAAGGCCCTTGTTGCTGCGAGGTGTCCGATGGTCACTGAGGCAGTCGCTCTGGTTTCTTCTTGTGTGATGGTCTGTTTGCTGGCCTTCCTCCTCGTGGCTTGTAGTGGTTTTGCTGGAGCAGGGGGAGAGCTGTGCCGGCGTTGTCAGCGAGTCCAAAAGAGAAAGAGTTTTGGGACAGGCTTTCAATTATATTGTCTTTTTCGCGCCCAAAAACCCCTGACTAAAACGGTTTCCTTTAGGTTGCAAATGAGCCTTGTTTAGTCCATTGTCTAGTTTTGGCGGGCTTGCCAGTTCCGATGGCTTTAGCTCAGTGTTAAACATGTCCTGATTGTTTTCCGATTTAACACAGCCTTAGCTACGTGCCAAATCTCAACCCTATTGTCCTAGGTCTATTGGCGGGCTTTTAAATCTGTCCTGTGGATACCTGGTTGATTGGTTTTTGATGAAGTACGAAATGTTTTATTGATTTCAAATGAGGTCTTGGATTATTCATATTGTCTTTTGTGTTGTGAGGCTTTTGGTTTTGTCTTTTCCTCCTTGATAGGAAAGGCAGTGTAAACACTGCAGACAGCTTACTACACTGCCTGGCCACGCCCCTCTGCAGCCTGTGTGTCTGTGAAAGGTGTCTTTCCCAACAGTAAGATTCGAAAAGTCATTTTCCTCAGGGTTTTCTTCTTGTGATCTTTAAAAATCACTTCACTTAGGGTTCTGTTCGAGTTTCTGGGGGATTTTGCGAAGCCTACAGTAGCGAGCAGTCATGAAGATTCCAAGTAATGTGTTGCCACCAGGAGGCGAAAGGTGAGGTTGGATCAGTCGCGGTGGAGCTGTGTCTCTCCCCAACTCTAACTTCTGCTTAGCTTTAAAAGTCTTTGGGGGAGAAATTCATTATGGCCCAGGAATGGGCGGTAACTTTTGAAAAGTTTGAGAATTAGCGCCGGGCGCTAATGCTTCAGACTGCACGCAAAATTCAGTCTCATTGCACAAAGAAAGGATTGGAGCATTAAATCAAGCGCTAATGGCCAGGCTCAGTGGCGTTAAACTCGAAGCACTGACCAATATCAGGTGCAGTCTAATCACAAATCATCATTGCCACAGGCACTTTCCAGTTCTTAAAGGGGAGGTTCATTGATGCTGCAGAACCTCATTCTCATCATTGCTGGCTGTGCAGCCATCTCAGCCAGCAACAGCAGGTCAAGGAGAAGGAGCCGGACGAGTCAAGCAGCCATAATGATGGCAGATCCACGCCTCGGAGGGAGCCCGCAGATTCTGCGACCATGCATTGGAGGCGTTGGTGTTCGCAGTGGAAAGACGGAGGGCGATGCTCTACCCGGCAAGTGGCAGGAGGCCCTCACCGCAAGTCTTCCGCACCATGTGGAGGGAGGTAGCATAGCATGTCTCGGGTAGCACTGTGGTCCCCAGGATCCACATACAGTGCAAGAAGAAATTTAATGACCTCACTCGGGTGGTCAGGGTGAGTCAATACTTCAACAAATGCTACATACCACCATCTGAACCACAGTCTGCACACACTGCCTAAAGCACCACACCCCCAGCACTCACCCACCAACAATCTCTACCTACCAACACTCACACCCACATCTAACATTTTGCACACAATGACAGCTATTCAACTATGGCAGGCACATCACCCAAACACATTGCTTCACACTCGCACACACTTTCCTTTTCTTGCAGGCCAAGGTGGCTCACAACAGGAGGGAGCAGGAGTGCACAGGCGGGGGACAAGCCGACACCCAAACACTGTCTGAGCTGGAGACTCGAGTGCTGCACATTATTGGACCTCAGGTGGTGGGCACCGTGGCCACCAGCGACGTTGACCCCCTTGGGGACAACAACAGTATGTTCATCCCTACTCCTTCTCACATCCCACTCCCCCCTCACCCCACAAGCCTTTCGCACTTTCTAGCTAATCATGCTGTATGCATGCATTTCTCCCTTCCTGCCCTCTCCCCTCACCTTAACCCAAATCCTGTGCCTTTATGCTTTCAGCTAATGAGCAAGCACCTGAGCAGCCTGTCCCTGAGGATACTGTTGAGAGCGAGGCAGGAGAAGAGGCGGAGGAAGAAGACACCGTGTCACTGTATGTCTCACCCGCAGGCACCAGCTCAGATACTAGCACTACGCATTCTTTAGAGGCTAGTATAGTAGCGGGTTCTGAACAGGGTGATGCACCGGGGACGAGTGGGCTGCAGCAAGGCCAGGGGGAAAGGGTAGCTCGGGAGCCAGTTCCCCAGAGGGCGAGTTTGCGTGCTTGTTCTGCTTCACAGGACTCAGATGAGGACCTCGATGGGGAGGCCTTTAGAAGAAGGGTGATGGGTATGCAAAATGAGATGATAGGTGCAATGGCAAGGGTGCCCGAGAGCCTCTCGGCAATGGTAAGGAGCATGGAGGAGTCCGCCTCCAACATTGCACAGAGCTCTGCGCACACCATGGAGCCCATCATTTCCAGTCTGCAAAGGATGGTAGACTCCCAGAGAGATTGTGGCGACCCAGACCTGATGCCGTGTGTGATGGGCGATCTGGCAACTTCTATTGCAGCACAGACGGAAGCGACGCAAAGTCTTAGTGCTGTAATGCAGTCTATGCTTGGTGGCATCCAATCTCAGACTGCTCTCATGCAGTCTCAGTTTGATGCAACACAAGCTCTGACTGCTGCCATCGTGGCTGGGTCTACCACCATCGACCGGGGCTTTCACGGTGTCGCAGCAGGCCAGCAATCTGTGCTCCAACAGATTGCTAGGGATGCTGAGGTGCTGCCCCGGGGCAGTAGCAGTGGGTCAGTGGAGCAAGAACCTGCTGTCCTCTCTCAGGATGACAGCATTCCTGCTCCCACCACTGCCACTCCGCCGTTGCCCTTGTTACTGTCTGTTATCCAGCCAGCCCAGACTGCTGCCACCCATGCTGAGGTGGTGCAGTCTACAGCCGGGCCTTCCAGGCCCAGAGCTGGTCAAGGGCGTCCTGCAAGGCCATCTGAAGTCTCCCGCACGGACACTCAGCAGCCTTCCACCAGCCCTGCTGCAGCCACTGGGCCAACACTTCGTAGGAGCACTAGAGTCGGCAAAGGCACAGTAACAAGGGGCACTAAGGGATTGCACAAGGGTGAATAGGTAATATTGCTGTTGTAAATATGTGTTCAGTGATTATTGATAAATTTATTAATTCAGTTTGGATTATTTTGTGGTGTCTCTCATTTCAGCTTTGCGCTGTGATATGGCCTGCAGCAGGGATGGAATGATGGGGATGTGGTGAGCAACGGGGATCTGTGGTTTAATTTATTGGAACCGCAGTCTGATGAGGCGGTCACGGACCGACCTTCCAGAAGGCCGATTGAGTGGCTGCCTCCTCCCTCGCTCCTCCTCCTCCTCCTCGTCTTTCTCTTCCTCCTCGTCGTCCTCCTCTCCCTCTTCCTCCTCCTGAGGTGGTCCCACAATCCCTGATGGCAAGAGATTATATGAGTGCTGGGCAGGAGTGTTGGGGTTGCGGAGGGGAGTCATGAGCCAGGTGGAGAGCAGATAACCCTTGTCTCCGACCAGCCAGCTGTGAGCTTGATGTGGTGGCTGGAAGAGTGCTGGAACACCGGTCTGGTGCAGAATCAAGGCATCGTGGCTGCTTCCAGGATTGCGGGCATGCACATTGAAGATTCGCTGTCTGTGGTTGCACACCAACTGCACATTAAGTGAGAGGTAGCCTTTGCGGTTACGGAAGATCTCAAGATTGTTATGCAGTGCCCGCAAAGCCATGTGGGTGCAGTCAATGGCGCCCTGCACCATGGGGAAGCCCGCTATCCTGGCAAAGCCACGTGCATGTTCGTCCTGCTTCTCTCTGGTGATGGGGAAGGAAATGTAGTCGCTTCTCCTACTGTAGAGAGCCTCAGTGACCTCTCGGATGCAGCAATGGATGGTGAACTGCGAGATGTTAGCCATATCTCCTGTTGCAGACTGGAAGGATCCACTGGCAAAGAAATTAAGGGCGATGGTGATCTTGACTGCCACTGAGAGCCGTGGTCGCCCTTATCTGAGGCTCAAAGTCTGGTTGCAGGAAGTGGCAGAGTTCTGTGACCACCTCCTTCTAATATACTGCTCCTCACTTAATTGGAGGTAGAAGTGCTCTCCGAATACCCTTGGAGTGTAAGGCCTCCTCATGGCCCTTCTCCTCCCTCTGGCCACATGTTCCAATCTTTCTCACTGCCTCCGCTCCCTCCGCCGTAGATCCTGGAGGGCGAGGTCGACTCCCAGTACAGCCCCCATTAATGTAACCAAGTGTAGCACTTTGAGATGTTGAGAATAAATGTAACTAATTGTTAGTAGCCACAACACTCCTGATACTAAACAACCTTTAAATGACTGAATTAAACTGTTGCACAATGTCAAACTGACAAGGAAGCAGTGAAACAGCACTAACATGACCGCTGCGACTCATTACTCACGATCCCTTTAAGTAGCGCCCTGGAGCCGGCATCCGTCTGCTTGACGCCTCCTCTCCCTGTAGCTGTCGGGGTGAGACGCTAAGGCAGGGGGGTGACAATTAATTTTGCAGATCGGGTGCCCAGTGAGCATTGCACACTCACTGACGTCATGATCTGCCTGGCGCTGAGGTCCCCGGCGGTAACTCATAGCGACGGCGCTACGGGGGGGAGCGGATTTGGTGTGCGTCCCTGGATTCGCCTCACCCCAGCGCTACTGCATCAGAGCCCCGTTAGCGCCCCCTGGAGGCGCTAACCAACTGAATTTGTATCCCCCTTTAACTTTGAACCACACTTCTGGGTGGTGGCTTGTCAACAATAGGTTCCTCCAAAGACAACCCCTGATTAATTGGCACTTCACTTGTTTTCTCTCGGTGTCTGTGGCATAATCAAGTTAAGTAGGCAGGTGTTCAAACAATCTCCAGTAGACCTGGAGTTGCGTTCTTGTTGTTATGGTCAAGCTACTATGGTGATCTATCCTTTACTGTGTGGTCTTTTATGAAGTATAAATTAACAATCCTTCTAACTGTCCCTTTCTTTCAGCATGCAGGAGCCGATATAATATCAAGCTTTCGTTTATCAGATGTATTTTTACTACAAGGTAATCAAACAGATTTCTGGACATACACCCGTGGTGAGGGGTGGAGGGGGGGGAGGGTGCTCATCCTGGACAATATCCTGTTTCATTGTCTAAAGTTTCATGCTTCTCCAATGTTCTCAGTGTCATTGTGATCAAAAGATAAGATCTGCAAGTATACAGTTTAAACCCATTCTGCTTGCATTAACTGTTCTGTATTAAAACAATATAAACACATATTTATATTCTTACAAAGGTTATCGAGGGACAAAGGCGGGAAAATAGAGTTGAGGTGCAGATCAGTCATGATCTGAGTGAGTGGTGGAGCAGGCCCAAGGGGCCGAATGGCTTACTCCTGTTCCTAATGTTCCTCACACACTAGGACGTGTCTGTAATGGGTAGAGGAAGAAAGGGATGGTATAGTGCAGTAGGACTATTCTGGATGCTCTTGGTCCCATGTTCAACTTTTTTGTGACTATTTGGAGACCGTCAGCTCTGTACCTGATGGGAGCTTCAGATTTAAAGTCACTAAGTGATGCTTTTCTACATTTAACGTCATGGTCCCGTATCTGAGATGGTTGTATTCACAATCATTCTGAAGGACACTGGGTTGACCAGCAGTAGAGTATTTTTTGTGGGGATGGGGGGGGGGGGGTAGTTATACCACAGCTACCAGTCTCTGTGGAGCAAGTTGCGCAGGTGGCTGATGGGAGTTCCAGCTGCAAATCCTTCCAGGTTGGAGTAAGGTCAGCTGCAGAGAAGCTCTGTGCACATGTGGTTGGACCCTCGTCCAATGCTGCTGTCCCAGTCGGCTAATCTTTAATGTTAGGATGGAGGACATTTGGGCCCCCATTCCTAGTTACGTTAAAAAGATTCCATCCAAATTTCCAAGGAGACTGCTTAGGTTCTTTTAAATTATAGTTGTGCAGTGGACTGGAGTCATACTGATGTGAGATGACCTCCTGGTGATGCGGGGTTGGATCTCGCACTGCTTGGCTTTAGTATGTTGACGTCCAATGGGGATCTGGTACCAAGTTAGACCTTTTACTTTGATGTGCGGTAAAAACCAGCAGTACAACAGCAACTCAAGACTGTTGTACCATTTTTATTCCCTCTCCTGGTATCTCGGACCACCAGTTGTGACTAAAACTATCCATCTCTATTGCTTTTAAATCAGGTACTGGGTGGTGCATGAGAGCAGCAGTGGTAGTGACAAAGCACGTTCATTAAAAATATCTCCATTGTTTCCAAACTGTTTCCAAAATGCATTTCTCATTTTAAACACTTTGTTTCCAGTGGCAGAAGGGTAGGTAATCAGAGGACACAAATTTAAGGTAATTGATAAAAGAACCAGAGGTGACATGGGAATTTTTTTCTTTTTTTACACAGAGAGTTGTTCTGATCGGGGTGGTGGAAGCAGATTCAATAGTAATTTTCAAAAGGGAATTGGAAAAATAGTTGAAGGGGAAAACATTTGCAGGGCTAGGGGGAAAGGGCAGGGGAGTGGGACTAATTGAATAGCTTTTTCAAAAGAGCCAGCACAGGCACAATGGGCTGAATGGCCTCCATCTGTGCTGCATTATTCAATACAGGAAACTCTCTTTTAACCGGCACCCAAATAACCGGAAATCTCTCTTAACCGGCAAAATTCTTGAGTAGGTAACCGGGGTTTTCCTTCATCTCTCCTTTAAAAATAACTTTAAAAAAACCCCGAGGCGTTTGCCTTGTATCGGAGCGTGTAGATTGGGAGGGGAAATGTGCAGCCCGGGTAGGCAGTGGACACGACAGATGGTCAGCTGGCGGTCCCCGGGGAGACGGAGCTCCGAATGCAGGCGCATGTCAGTGTGTACGGGGCTCTCGTACGTTGGGAGATATAACTCTCCATTATCCGGACTTTTTGATTAACCGGCACCACGCCGGTCCCGGTTAATAAAGAGTTTCCTGTAATTCTATCGCGATCATTTCTTTTCGATGCACTCTGCAACAGTCCAGTCCAGGCTCACACTTGCTCCATATGGTTGCCAGCTCATCAATACAAACACTAGTAATTGAATCTTGATTTTACCACTGGTACCTTACAACCGGTGATGGTCACTCCGATTTGACCTACCACATCTTCACTTTTTCAGTCAGCTCATGTCCTGCACTATGTGCCTTGGTCCTTCTCCATTTTAAAAGGTGAAAGACTATGTTCTACAAACAAGCATGTACTCTAGAAGTTAGCTGCAATTATGTGTTGTTAGCAATAAGATATTGTATTTTCTACTGATCAGCCTTCATCTAAAACAATTGAAACAGCTAATATGAACCTATAAGTGTCACAAATGTTAAAATGTATACTATAGTACCTTTTTATGTGTTAATTTTATTAAATATATATAACAGATCATATAAAGTTGCATATTATATATAGTACGTCCACAACATACATATATATATATATATATACACACAAACCCTGTTACACTTCACAATATGTGCTAGAGTACAATGATGTTATGTACTGTGTAGTGACTGTGCAAATCATTCAAAATTCTATAATTGAAAAGAAATCACTTGCATTTATATAACACATTTCACAACCTCAGGATGTCCCAAAGTACCAATGAAGTACTTTTGAAGTGTAGTCACTGTTGTAATGTGGGAAAGATTCATATTAAGAAACTAACTCTGTGGTAAGCTAAGCATCTGAACTATAAATGGTCTTTCAGAGATTCAATGTTAGCAATATAATAAGTGATTGAGCTGGTTTTACCGGAGAGGTAATTAAGGTATGAGGTTAAAATTCACACTTTTCTGCTAATTTCTTTTAATCTGCCCTTTTTTGTTGACTCATTAATAGGACTGTCCTCATTCAGTCTTGTTTGGTGATGGTGCAGTTTGCAACAGGTTGTTATCGCACCTATACAAGATGGCATTAAAATGATATGTGGCTGTTTCTTTGCTCCATCATCCTCAGCAGCAGAAATGGTGTCCCTCAAAAAATGTACTGTGTAGTGACTGTGTACATCATTCAAAAGGAGTAGGAGTAGGCCATTCTGCCCCTTGAGCCTGTTCTGTCAATTAAACAGGTCATGTCTGATCTGTATCTCACCTCCATTTTACCCGCCTTTGCTCCATATCCCTTGGTACCCCTAGCCAACATAAAATCTATCGATCTCAGTCTTGAAAGCTCCAACTGTCCAAGCAACCAAAGTCTTTTAGGGGAGAGAATTCTAGATTTTCACTATCCTTTGTGTGAAAAAGTGCTTCCTGATTTCCCTCCTAAATGGCCTAGCTCTAATTTTAAGATTATGCCCCTTTGTTCTGGATTCCCAAACAGGGGAAATAGTTTATTTGTATTTACTCTGTCGAATGCCTTACTCATTTTAAGCACTTTGATTAGACCACTCTCCAACTCAAGAGGATAGTAAGTGGGTGGCCATCTGGCACAGTAGGAAGAGGCAGGCAGTGCAAGAATCCTCCGGGAGTGTGGCACTCTCAAACTGGTTTTCAGTACTGAATACTGGTGAGGGTGACAACACCTTGGCGGATTGCAGTCTAGAGCACATCCACAGCACCATGGGGCAAATGACTGCACACGGGGCACAGCGAAGTGTAGAAATGCAGTTGTCAGAGGGAATTCGATTGTCAGGGAGATAGACAGGCGTTTCTGCAATCGCCAACATGAGTCTCGCATGGTGTGTTGCCTCCCTGGTGCCAGGGTAAAAGACATCACAGAATGGGTGCAGACCATTTTACAGGGTCAGCTGTGTCTCATTGGGTAGAACTCTCGCCACTGAGTCAGAAGGTTGTGGGTTCAAGTCCCACTCCAGGGACTTGAGCGCACAAATCTAGGCTGACACTCCAGTGCAGTACTGAGGGAGTGCTGCATTGTCGGAGGTGCCGTCTTTCAGATGAGACGTTAAACCGAGGCCCCGTCTGCTCTCTCAGGTGGACATAAAGAATCCCATGGCACTATTTCGAGGAAGAGCACGGAGTTCTCCCCGGTGTCATGGCCAATATTTATCCCTCAATCAACATAACAAAAACAGATTATCTGGTCATTATCACATTGCTGTTTGTGGGAGTTTGCTGTGCACAAATTGGCTGCCGTGTTTCCTACATTACAGCCAATCAAGTACTTTTGAAGTGTTGGAAAGCGCTTTGAGATATTCGGTGATTGTGAACGGCGCTATATAAATGCAAGTCTTTCTTTCCTGGGCAGAGGAAGAGGAACAGCCAGAAGTCGGAGCCCATGTTGGAACCAATGACCTAGGTAGGAAGAAGAGTGAGGTCCTACAGGCAGAGTTTCAAGAGTGAGGAAGGAAGTTAAAGAGCAGGATCTCAAAGATGGTAATCTCTGGATTACTCCCAGTGTTAACGCATAGTTGTAGAAATGGTGCAGGAGGGAGGGCTCCAGATTCCTGGGGCAGTGGGACCAGTTCTGGGGCAGGAGGAGCCTGTACAAGATGGACGTATTGCACCTCAACAGGGCTGGGACCAATGTCCTCGCAGGGGGTTAACTAGTGCTGTGGGGAATGGGCACCAAGATAAAGCATTAGAGAGGAGATGCAAGGTGCCCAGAAGACTGGGAGAGACAAACAGCATTAGAGTAAAGAGTAGTTCAGAAATAGGAGGGATCCGACAGGGGAAAATGCAAGTCCAACTAAGATGCATTTGGAGTGCATGTGCGTAAATGCACGGAGTGTGTTAAATAAAGTTGGTGAGCTGCAGGCACAAGTTGCCACATGAGATTATGGGATAGTGCCAATAACGGAGACCTGGCTCAAACAAGGGAAGGAATGGGCACATAATATTCCTGGCTACAATTAATTCAGGAAAGATAGGGAAGGAAAAAAAGGGAGCGGTGTTGTTCAAAGATACTCTTACAGCACTAGAAAGGGATGATGTGGGTTCAAAGACCGAATCTATTTGTTTGAATGAAGGAATAATAGGAGCTATTATGCTGCTGGGTGTATACTATAGGCCACCAAATTGTGGGAAGGAGATAGAGGCGCAAATTTGCAGGGAAATGACAGAAAGATGCAAGACCTTTAGAGTAGTGATAATGGGGGACTTCAATTATCCTAATATAGACTGGGGAAATAACAGTGTAAAGGGCAAAGAGGAGGAGGAATTCCTGAAATGTGTACTAATTAGGGTCCCAAAAGGAAATCATCTTGTGGAGGCAGAGGACATGGCTGAAGTACTAAATGAGTACTTTGCATCTTTCTTCGCTAAAGAAGGGGATGCTGCCAATGTCACAGTAAAGAAGGAGGTAGTAGGGAAATTGGATAGGATAAAAATAGATAAAAAGAGGAGGTACTTAAAAGGTTGGCAGCACTCAAGGTAGAAAAGTCACCCGGTCTGGATGGGATGCATCCTAGGCTGCTGAGGGAAGCAAGGGTGGAGAAGGTGCAGCGACTCCAGCCACAATCTTTCAATCCTCCTGAGATATGGGAGTGGTGCCAGAGGACTGGAGAATTGCAAATGTTTACACCTCTGTTCCAAATAGGGGAGGGATAAACCTGGCAACTACAGGCCAGGCAGGCATTAGAGACAATAATCCAGGACAAAATTAATTGGCACTTGGAAAAATATGGATTAATAGATAAAAGCCAGCACGGATTTGTTAAAGGAAAATCATGTTTGACTAACTTGATTGAGTTCTTTGATGAAGTAACAGAAGAGGTTTGATGAGGGAAGTGCGGTTGATGTTGTGCATATGGACTTACAAAAGGCTTTTGATAAAGTACCACATAATAAACTTGTTAGCAAAATTGAAACCCATGGGATTAAAGGGACAGCAGCTTTGTGAATACAAAATTGGCTAAGGGACAGAGCAGAAAGAGAGGGTGCAGAGGAGATTTCCTAGAATGGTACCAGTGATGAAAGACTTCAGTTGCATGGCGAGACTGAAAAAACTCGGGTTGTTCTCCTTAGAGCAGAGAAGGTTAAGGGGAGATTTGATAGAGGTGTTCAAAATCATGAAGGGTTTTGATAAGAGTACATAAGGAGAAACTGTTTCCAGTGACAGAATGGTGGTAACCAGAGGACACAGAATTAAGGTAATTAGCAAAAGAACCAGAGGCAACATGAGGAAAAACAATTACGCAGTGAATTGTTATGAATACACTGCCTGAAAGGTGGAAGCAGATTCAGTAAAAACTTTCAAAAGGAAATTAGATAAATACTTGAAAGGGAAAGAGCTGGGGAGTGGGACTAATTGGATCGCTCTTTCAAAGAGCTGGCACAGGCACGATGGGCCAAATGGTCTCCTGTGCTGTGTCATTCTATGATTCTATGAATACAAGCCAAGCTGTTGCAACCTGTCCTCATAATTTAACCCTTTTAGCCCTGGTATCATTCTGGTGTATATGTGCTGTACACCTTTCAAACATGTTGCAATGGTTCTCATTTTTAGATGTTGACCAGGAGTGAAGTCACCCACCTAATGCAGCAAATGTTTGTCAAGTGATGTAAAGTCAATTCTGGGACAGTGTCTGACATCTTTCCAGCTTCTCAGTTGCAGTTATACTTCAGCTGGTTCAAAGCAGTTCCAAGTTACTCTAACAGACTTCTAAAACTTGGAACGTTAAGCTTCTTAAACGTCAGCAAGGAACCATCTCTTCCATCGGCTCCCTCCTAACATGAGAAACTTATCCAGCATTTTTTCGGCGAGCAAAGATCTGCACACTCGTGTGATCGCTTAGTCACAGAGCTCCACTGGGCTGATCAGAGACTGATGTGGAGCAGACAGTATAGTTTAGTGCAGCCTTGATTTAAAGCAGGTGCTCATCTCAAACTATAACCCACTAAACTAAGGCCAGAAAATAATTTACTTCAGGGAGTGCTTGAAAATGTAGAAGACTTGCATTTATATAGTCTCTTTCACGACTTCAGGGCATCCCAAAGCGCTTTACAGCCAATGAAGTACTTTTGAAGTGTAGTCACTGTTGCAATGTAGGAAACGCGGCAGCCAATTTGCGTACAGCAAGGTCCCACAAACAGCAATGAAATAAATGATCATATTGTCTGTTTTAGTTTTTTTTTATTCGTTTATGGGATGTGGGCGTCGCCGGCAAGGCCAGCATTTATTGCCCATCCCTAATTGCCCTCGAGAAGGTGGTGGTGAGCTGCCTTCTTGAACCGCTGCAGTCCATGTGGTGAAGGTACTCCCACAGTGCTGTTAGGTAGGGAATTCCAGGATTTTGACCCAGCGATGATGAAGGAACAGCGATATACTTCTAAGTCAGGATGTTGTGTGACTTGGAGGTGGTGGTGTTACCATGCGCCTGCTGCCTTTGTCCTTCTAGGTGGAAGAGGTCACGGGTTGTGAATTAAATATTGGCCAGAACACTGGAGAGAACTTGCCTGCTGCTCTTCAAAATAACGCCCGAGAGGGCAGACAGGGCCTCGGTTTAATGTCACATCTGCAAGACAGCATCTCTGACAATGTAGTACTCCCTCACCACTGCACCGGGAGTGTCAGACTAGATTATGTGCTCAAGTCTCTGGAGATGGGCTTGAACCAATGATTTCCTGATTCAGAGGGGAGAATGTTACTAACTGAGCCAAGCTGTCCTTTAGCGCTGCAAACAGTAACGGTTCCGGCAGTGGTCTAGATGACAATGCGTTTGTCTTTCACAAGCTGCCAAGTATCTTCTGGTGGAATTCGATTATCCTTTAGACTGAAAAGGAAACAACAGATCATTACACAATTGCCACATGTTACTTTTCTCAGACCAAAAACTCCAAACTGAATTAGATTTACTTCCTGGCGTGGACTCAATGGGCCGAATGGTCTCCTTCTGTGCCGTTATGATTCTATGAAGCATTTTTTAAATCTTAACAAAAGATGAAAAATGTCCCAAATGCTCATAACATACAACCACATGCAAGACAATTTAGTGACTGATGTCCTATTTATATTGGCTCCCAGGGCAGTTGGATCCTTGAAGTTTCTGTTTCTGTACCAGATCCAACCATAGCTGATTCTGGAAACCACTGGAGATCACAGGTCTGACCGAACCCCGTGGACTACCAGTCTGCACTGTTTATAATCTCCATTGTAGACTGGTGCATGCGGGAAGGCTTGCAGGTGCCTCTGCCCCCGTTGGTATTGAGGTGCAGCAGTTCTAGTCACATCAACCACTGACTGATCAGACTGCTCCAGCCTCAGCAATGGATCCTTTCAGTATTAGGGTCGCCAATCCTCCCCAATTGTCCTGGAGTTTCCAGGAATGGAAGATTAATCGCTCGGACGCTGCTGCGAGCGACCTAGGAGAATTTTTTTTTTTTTTTAAATTGTGCTCTTTTGCACGTTTTCATTTATTAGTTATTAAAATATTAGAGATGGGGGAGGGAAAGACTGACTCAGTCAGGAATCGTCCAATTGAGTAACAAAGGCGGAGCACAGCAAGGATGGGCGTCTGTGGCGACCAATGGCGGAGGTGTGGGGACATCATGTGATGATACCTCCCAGAATATGCCCAACCAGTGTTGGTGACCTTACAGCATGTAGAAGTGGCTTTATGATACGTACACCATCACTTGTCTGGAAATGACCACGTCACTCGGGCTAAACACACAACTGACAGATCACCTTTTTTTGGCCATAGTCTCGGTGCTTTCGCACTTGCAGCCCGTTTAATTCCTGGGAGTCCAGAACCCTGTTTTTAAGCCGTGTTTGGAAATTTACTCGGTGACACTCCCGCTTCACCTCCATAACTTTACTAGAGTAGAAGCCTCGCCCCCTTCCTATCTCTCTAATCTCCTTCAGCCCCACAACCCCCCCCGAGATATCTGCGCTCCTCTAATTCTGCCCTCGAGCATCCCTGATTATAGTCGCTCAACCTTTGGTGGCCGTGCCTTCTGTTGCTTAGGCCCTAAGCTCTGGAATTCCCTGCCTAAACCTCCGCCTCGCTACCTCTCTTTCCTCCTTTAAGACGCTCCTTAAAACCTACCTCTTTGACCAAGCTTTTGGTCACCTGCCCTAATTTATCCTCATGTGGCTCGGTGTCAAATTTTTTGTCTTAAAATACTCCTGTGCAGCGCATTGGGACGTTTTACTATGTTAAAGGTGCTATATTAATACAAGTTGTTGTTGTTGTAGAAGTGCAGCGGAAATCCTGTATCCTTTGGTTCTGCCCTAAAGTATCACCAATTCCTCTAACGTTCAGTGACGGAACAGAAATGGTTGACCTCGGAACACAACTTCCTGAGTCCCAATCATTGGTGCCTCCATCCCTCTTCCCTCCACCCCAGTAATTTTTATATATTGCTTTCAAAGGCAAATTTTTTTTTTTTTAATTCGCATTAGATTATCTCAATAGAATGTAACGCCAGGTTTCAAAGTGAAAATTATACATCTGCCTATAGAAGCGGCCACCATTATTTGGTATAGTGAGATCGAGAAACGTGTCACAGGAGAAGTGCTCACAATAGATTGTATACAGAATTCCTGAGCTCATCCAATGGATCAGTTAGTAAAGGCAGTGGGTGATTGATCCATAGAGACCAGAAGGTCCCAGGTTCAATTCCCACTCTGTTATTGTTTTCGTAGGAACATCGGAATTGCCAAATGAAAAAAGATCAAGATCCGTCTAGTTCACCTTTTACCATATAGTCACATGATACATCCATACTGAAGTTGTTGACTAATCATAGCAATCAATCTTTTATCAATTAGTCTACAACAGATCCAGAAATGGCATGATAAAAACCTCCAGTGGTGGAGAGCTTTGGGAAGTATAGATCCAAAGTCAACTTTTTCCTCCTAAGTATGCTACACGTGCCACATGTCATGTCTCTAATACTCATATACTGCATCTCAAAATATTATTTTCTGAAAGAAATGTATCTAATTTCTTATCCTCATGCTCTTCCCTTGGAGAACAGTGTGAAGTAGTGGGGTTCAAACCCTGCACCTTCTGACTCAGAGGCAGGAATGCTAACACTGAGCCAAAGGCTTAGTCAGTCTGTGTTGAATTATCTGATCTCAGGAGGATGCTACAGTTGGCCTCAGTACCACTGAGCTAGAAAGGGGGGTTCCCATCCTAATTGTGATGCAGTAATCTGGGCTAAGAAAGGACCAGTGTGTAGACACTGGGAGGAGGCCAGGATATTGGATACCTGCCTCTGATTACATAGCCTGTTGACATATAAAGACTGTTGATGGTGCCTGAAGGCTGTGTACAGCTTCAAGAGAAATGGGAGCAAACTGGATAAATAACGTAGAATTGCCAGTTGCCTGACCTTATGACTTAATGCTCATTAAAATTCAGTATCAAGTGGACACTCACTGACGCAACAGAAATGCCGATTGAGATTTTTGCCTTACCAGATCTCATCTAAGGTGGTGTTTCCTTTCAGTGACTGGAGGAGATATGTAGCTCCACGGGTTGTTATCTTGTTTTCAATCAACCTGCAAAAAATTCATCACATTCTTGGTGATTTGCCTGCGACCACACACATGCTGGATACAATGCCACCTCCTGCAAATTTTACCATTGCAAAGCTAGTTGCTGCTTTTCTATTGGCCCTTACTTTTTTCTAGAAAGAGAAAAGATTGCAACATATGCAGGTAAATGTGAATGTGCAGGCCTGGGTGCATTGAGACTGAACTAGCGAGGGTAGATATGCAATAGAATGTCAAACATAGTAGAACGTCACTAATCCAAACTGGTGAAGATTGAAAGTAGATCAACCTAAAGATTCATCACTCAGAATCTGATGTTTATGATACTGATGGCGGCATAGGAAAATATTGTGAGCAGCTGTTATACGTTTTGTTGAGAGAGTGCTAAATACATTAGCCTAGAAATTGGGCCGCGTCAATTTTTGGGTCCACGTGTGTGGGGGAGGGGTGAGGCGTGAGGCTCTGCAAAAATTACGGGTCAGGCCTCATTTTAATGTTGCCGGAGAAGCGTCAAAAGCCCCCCTGGTGAAGGGGACTCCAAATTTGGGCCACTGCTAGCATCGCAGCGAGGGTGGGGCGGGGTCGGGAGGAACACACCTGCTTCTCCCAGCTCCACATAAGTTACTTATCTTTGTTGCAAACGTTTTGTATGGCTGGTTTCGCTAAGTGCAGCTGGCTGTCTCAGGCAAAATAATCTGACAGAAGTGGGGCTTGAAACAGGCTTCTGCGAAGGATCAATGCCTGCTTCAGGCGTGGGTAAAGGACACCTTTTGCTTGTCCTTACACATGCTTCTTGCCCACCATTTTGCGGCCTTAGTAGTCCAAGCAGCGCCTGAAAAACAGGTGTTGCGTGGACCAATTTTTAGACCATAGTCACAGTTTAACATCAGCATCAAGGTTACGATGGGTTAGGATGAGGTAAATAGTGATGGATTGTTTCCACTGATTGGAGGGAATGAGAAGGCGCAAATTTATAATAATCACAAAATGGGTAGAAAAAAATATCTTCAGATGGAGGGTGATTAGAAACTGTTGGAGTCCAGTAGAGTCCATAAGTTCTTTTGAAAGGGAATTAGATAGTTGTTTGAAAAAGAGTTAATTATTAAAGGGTATGGGGAGTGATAAATGAGCAAGAGAGTGGGATTAGAAACAGAAAAGGCTGGAAACACTCAGCAGGTCAGGCAGCATCTGAGGAAAACCAGCAGTCAATGTTCCAAGTTGTTGGTCCTTCCTCGAGACCAGGAGATATTACAGATGAGCAACATTTAAAATGGAACACAATGAGGGGAAAGGAAGAAGGGGAAAAAGACCCATCCACACAGGACAAGAAATAAAGACCTGTGAAGAGTTCGAGTGGAGGACAGGAGGTGACTGAATGGCAGACATGATGTTAGCAGAAGGTCTAATGAGGAAAGTCAAAGAAAGGACATATATGAGACACAGAGTGTGTAAATCGCTAAAGGGGGATCGGTAGAAAGCGAAGCCTGGGGAAACCGGGAAGACAGAGCAGAGTGGTCTGGGAGTCTGGTGGAAGTAGAATGAAAGAGGCAGGTCAATGCCAAAGACGGAGGCTACCCTTCCAGTAGGGGGTGCCCACCCCAAGCACCAACCAGAGAGTGAGATTAGATTAGGGGACTCACTCACACAGAGGAGATACACTGGACTGGCCATTTTCTGTGCTGTGACATTCAATGATTCACAAAGCCAAAGCTGAAGTTGGGAGGGAAATCTGCTATTTGAATATCACAGTGCTGGAGGAGCAGAACAGAGGAGCGGGTGATAGGAATACGCTCTGCTCCTCTGGGTTAAAATCAGCAGTGGGACCAAGGACAGAATTCAGCAGTCGAGAGGGAGCGTTACTATTTGAATTATCAGGGCACTAGAGAAGAGCAGTGGAGCAGAGCGGAGTGGAGCAATAACTGGTTCAGGATTGTGCTCTGCTCCTCTAGTGCGGTGATATTTCAATGCCAGCTCTCCCTTCTGTCTCCCAGCTTCAGGCTAGGCTCCCACTGCTGATTAAGTTTTAAACATGGAGAGATTTCTTGCATTCCTGCCAGTCAGCACAAGGCTCAAGCCTACCTCTTCAGGTCACCTCTCCTTACTCTTTTCCCGACTTTCATTTGTTATCTGGCTCCCCTCGCTCCCACTTTGTGAAGTCCCTTGGGATATTGTGCCATATTTAAAGCTGCTATCTCAGTGCATGTGGTTCGAAAGTCAACCTTAAAGCAACTGAGCACGTGTAATTTTCCATATGTGCAGTTGATCAAAAGTTGCATTTGCACCTTTGGGCTCACGGTGCGGATTTTCCCCAACATTTCTGTTCTGCATGGGTGGGTTGAGAGCTCCACCTACTCTGGAAGACGGCAAAAACCAAATGGGAGCCTGGTGGCTCTTTGCACTTTATCTCTGGAGCCAAGCAACCAGAAAAAAAAACTTGCGATGTTCCTTTACAGTGGTGCACACAGTCTGTTTTATACTACAACTTCAGCCTCTGGCAGCAGTGCTGTGACGTGAAAATGTGTGCAAGTCTCCCATCGGGGGGGCGTATATTAAGCATTACCATAGCTTTTCCAAAGAGGAGTTAACTCTCAGCATTTTGCCAAAGCTTTCAGCTGCTTCATCATCTAAATCGTTTTGTGTCAACCTGCAAGAAGGAAAATAAGTCAATACTGTAAATCCAAAGTCTGCGTTTCTGATGGGAATCTCGCTGCAAGGCAGTTCCTCGGCACGTAACTATCTCACACCAAATTTGGCAGAGGTGATTTGTAATCACAAATTTTAAAAGATGTAATAAATCATTATAAATCCAGAGCATTAATCATTACTTATAAACACAATAATACAAGTTAGTTATTAATACAATGTATTTCTTTAAACTTGATAGCCATTGGTTACAATCCAGCTTTCGTTCCAAGTCCACATATCCGCTAATATATTGAACATGGATTAAGGTTAATTTATGTGTTTAAACCTTGTCCTTAACTTTGCAGCAACATGACTGGGTTCTTAGTAAAAGGAATGCTTTAAATTAAATATATATTTGTACGCTTCTTATAAATGTCTCCTTAATTTAACACTATGGAAGTTCTGAATATTCTTAAACATCTCAAAACTAATTTCCTGTAAACTTGTAAAGAAAGGGTTATTAACATTTGACTTTTGCTCAACTATTTTTGGAATAAATGAGCAGAAAAGTACATTTTTCTCTTAGTGATTGCTTTTAGTATGATGTCTACTATTGCCTTCAGTATTCAACCATCAATCAGCATGCTGAGCAGCTATGTAAGTGCCTGTTTATACCAGAGTATCTTCAGCGAGCTGTTGCTGCAGAGTGCCTTGGCCAGGTGCTTGCTGCCCTCTGATGAGATCTGGTTTGCTGCAAGGCTGGGAAAATATGGAAACAAGTGATTGATTTACTTTTGCAGTGAATTCAGGCCCTGACCGTGACTTTAAAAGGTTTTAGAATTCAATGGAAAGAACCAAAAACATCAATTTGTATTTATATAGCGCCTTTAATGTCGTAAAACGTCCCAAGGCGCTTCACAGATGCGTTCTCAAACAAAATTTGACACCAAGCCACATAGAGAGATTAGGACAGGTGACCAAACATTTGGGTCAAAGAGGTAGGTTTTATGGAGTGTCTTAAAGGATGTAGTGAGGCGGAGAGATTTAGGGAGGGAAATCCAGAGCTTAGGGCCTCGGCAGCTGAAGGTGGAGAAATCAAAATTGGGAATGCGCAAGGGGCCAAAGTTGGAGGAGCGCAGAGATCTCGGAGGGTTATAGGGTGGAGAAGGTGACAGAGATAGGGAGGGGCAAAGCCAGGGAGGGATTTGAAAACGAGGGTGAGAATTTTAAAATTGAGGCGTTGCCAGACCGGGAGCAATTGTAGGTCAGTAAGCACAGGGGTAATGTGTGAACAGGACTTGGAGAGAGTTAGGATACAGGCAGCAGATTATTAGACGAGCTCAAGTTTACGGAGGTCGGCCAGGATAGCATTGGAATAGCATTGAAAAGATCAATTATAAACTTAAAGTTGTTCGTAATTGAATCCAGCTGCTGAGAATTCAATGGAAGTATGGTAAAGAACGAATGAGACATCCTCTAATATGTGAAGAATTTCAGAGACTAATTACTTTTCTATGAACTGCCACTGGTCAAGTAACAATTATTCTGTCTCAATTGTATTAACGCAAAAATTAATTTAAATTTATTTTGTAAAGGGCTGCAAGCTACTGATTTATTTTAATGGATGAAGATAATAAAAATTGGACCTAGTTCTAAACAAAGTCAATTAGATGCAGTATGTTAGTGTACTGGTTATGGTTTTGGACTAGTTATCCAGGAAACGCGAGTTCAAATCCCACCTTGGCAATTTGAGAATTTGAATTCAGTTTCAAAACAACACCAGCAAAAGTGATCACGAAGCAGTCAGATTGTTGTAAAATCTCAACTGGTCCTTTATAATGTCCTTTAGGGAAGGAAACCTGCTGTCCTCACATGGTTTGGCCTATATGTGACTCCAATCCCACACCAACATGACTGCTCTCTCAAGTGGCTGAGCAAGTCACGCAGTTTGTACAAGGACAACTAGGAATGGGCAATTAATGCCAGCCTTGCCAGCGACGCCCACATTCACAGAACGAAGAAAAAGAAATGCAACCATTTAATTTCACTTCATCTGTCTCCCCTTTATTTTAATGAGGTTGAAGCAGTACCAGACAGGGAAAGAAAAAGTAGTACTGATCTTCTTCATCCAGAGACACAACTAAATACTTCAGGTTTTTGTTTCAGTCAGAGTTAAAATCCTTCTTTATGGCATTTGTATCTTCTTCCCTGGCTCTTTCTAATGGTCTCCCTGCAACATGAATCATTGCAGCGGAGAGAAGTGGCTGGACAGCCTACTTTCAGGCTTCCACCAATGTGGATTTGGAACCAACCACAGAGGGAGATCCCCAAGAGCTGAGTTGACTCTCCCTATGATTTTCCTTCCTTCCCATGGAATACCAATGGAGCTTAGGAGTGAGCCAGTATCTTAGTAATTACTACCCAGCAACACCCCATGTAGTATTTCTGGTTATAACTAGTGTAAGCCAATCAGGATACAATAGGATTCCCAATCCTCCCGGAATGACCGGGAGTTTCCCGGAATCGGGGGGTTCCTCCTCCATGCGCTGCCTCCAGCAGCCTGGGAAATTCAGAAATTTAAATTTCCCACTGCAGTGATGTCACTGGCAGAGAGCCGCAACCACGTGGAGGAGGCTGGAGAGTCGAGAATCACAGGTTTCAGCAATCTGGCCGGTTTGGGGGGTGGGGGGGGGGGCGGTGGTCCTCGGGTTTCTCCTCTCCCCCGCCCTCAGTTTCCCCTCTTTATCTGCTCCTGGTTCTTGGAGCTTGTCGCACAACAGCTACTGGCGCAAAACCACGAGCAAATAAGCTCAACTACAGGGGACCCGACCTTCATAGGGCAAGTGCAATAACATTTGTAGAAGTCATGTGAACAAATGTCACATGATCAGATGCCATGTGTTCAGGCATCACGTGGTCAGGCAGCATGTGGTCAGAATGTCACGTGATCAAATCTCCAGGAATGCCTCCAACCAGAGTTGGATCGAGGATATATTTTCTTCCATTTACTCTTTTTAAGCCAACCTTCCGGTACTTTGGTAACGAGGGGACTGGTAGGGTTCTACTTTTTTTCCATAGATCATTTTAGGTGAAAGTGAAGATGTAGAACTAAACTTTCCGACATGGCACATAAATGCCTCTTTAAACATTCAGGAAGTTTTGCACACAAATGCCACGTGATAACAAACTCCGTTACCTCAGATTCTTCAGACTGTGGTGATCTTTCAATGCCTCTGCAAAGGCTTCAGCTCCTCTGTCTCCTATCTGATTTCCCCAGAACCTGTCAATCATTAAAACTTAAATTACTTTGGCGAATTGTTTGAGATTTACAAACTAAGTAAAAGAGAGGAATGAGTATTTTCAAAAAAATAAACACATACTGTGATAAAGATGTTAAATACAATTGGATTGATCGTGGTTTTCATGGTGAAAGAACTTGCATTTATATAGCACCTTTCATCCGAAGGATGTCCCAAAGTGTTTCACAGACTATGAATTACTTTTTGAAGTGTAGTCACTGTTATAATGTAGCCAAATGCAGCAACCAATTTGCACACAGCAATAATCGAAATGACTATGTTGGTGGTGCTGGTTGAGGATAAATATTGTCCAGGACAATTCCCTTGCTGTTCATCAAATAATGTTAACGGATCATTTATATCCACCTGACCAGGGAGGGCCTCAGTTTAGCATCTCATCTGAAAGGTGGTATCACTAACAGTGCAGCACTCCCTCAGTACTGCATTGGCGTGCCAGCCTAGATTTTGTGCTCAAGCCTCTGGAGTGGGACTTGAACCCATGACTTTGGACGCAGAGGCAGGAGTGCTACCACAAGGCCAAGCTGATATTTGACATGTGCAGTGCTGGATTCTCATTTACAAGGCTTGGTTTCTGATCCTAGCCTTGACGAATGTAAAAACGTCTGCTACTCTCCAGCAACCTGCTCCTCAGCTGGACCTGCTAGGTGGCACATCCTGTGACTGTGGAATGCTTCTGGTGGGCTGGGAAGGGAAGGAAAAGATGAATTCAGCACTGTGAAGTAAAAAAAAACTGACTGATGGGAAGTAATGTCAGATTTCCAACATCTACAGTATTTTGTTTTTGTAATGTTGAGGCTAGTTTTGGCTTATATTGTTCCTATTCTCTGACTCATAGGGGATGGTGTTGAGTCCGAAAGGTGAGTAGGAAGAAGATAAGGGAAGAGGAAATGGAAATCAATGAGAAGATAACAAATTTTCCGCACTCTCTCTGGCTTTGACAGAGTGTAAATCTGAAGAATTCAACAAGAGCACAGTTTTCCATTGGTATCACTAGTAGATAACCAACCACCTCTATCTCACCACCGTTTGAATTTCTACTCTCTAAATTATTTTCTTTCAGACTCCACCAAGTTATTTTCAGGATTGCAAATATTAGATTTGAGATACAAAAGTGGACAAACAAATTGGTGGAGTAGGATATTATGCCGGAAAGATTTTTAAATAGCAGTTACTAAATATGCTGGTGTTATCTAGTGGATGGCAATGAGGACTGAATTAATCTATTATTATTACAGATGCTTTGGACAGATATCTTCCTTTGTCCAGAGTATAATTTGAATGTTAACTGTGTATTGGTTATTTGCTGTAGAACTAAATCTAACACTCTGAGCTACAATGTGGGAAACCCCATCCCATTTCGAGGGCAGCTATTAACAAGCTCAGGGGTTTGCTCTGTCGCGCAGATGCAGCGTTTTTGTCAGCCTAACCCTAGGCTGACACTCCAGTGCCATATTGAGGGAATTCTACACTGCCGGAGGTGCCTTCTTTCGGATGAGGCATTAAACCGAGGCCCTGTCTGCCCCCTCAGGTGGATGTAGAAGATCCCATGGCACTATTTGATGAAGAGCAGGGGAGCTCTCCCCGGTGTCCTGGCCAATAT
This sequence comes from Squalus acanthias, assembly GCA_030390025.1. NCBI lineage: Eukaryota > Metazoa > Chordata > Chondrichthyes > Squaliformes > Squalidae > Squalus > Squalus acanthias. Next base: position 27,092,663 of record CM059428.1, on the reverse strand, counting down.
TTATCCCTCAACCAACATAACAAAACAGATTATCTGGTCATTACCTCATTGCTGTTTGTGGGACCTTGCTGTGCGCAAATTGGTTGCCGCATTTCCTACGTTACAACAGTATCTACACTTCAATAGTACTTCATTGGCTGTGAAGCACTTTGGGGTGTCCTGTGGTCATGAAAGGCGCTATAGAAATACAGGTTCTTTCTTTTCTTTCAAGCACAGAGTAGCTTTCACAGCAACAGACGTGTTGACAGCTCAAAAGGTCCAGCTATCTGACCTGCTCAACAGGAACGAGAGTTAGTCACAGGAAAAGGCGGGGGAGAATTCTCTTTTTAGTGAGTATTCCACAGATAGAAAAAAAAGAATCACCCAAAGCATATCAACAAGGGCACACGTTCGATTTGTTTTTTAAATTGAAGCCAGTCAAGGTCCCTATTTGTCAAGTTTGATAGGCCTCCGCAGTACCCAACTTAAATCATTAATTATATGAGTTTTAATCTCCTTTATTTCATAGACTTCTTCTAACAGAGTCTCCATAGGGTAAAACATATCACAGTTGTCAACAGATTTCTACCACATGAAGATTGTGTTAGACATTCATTGCCATAATAGGGATTTCCTCAGGGGAAATATAACATTCTTCCAATATGTCAGATTTAGTAGCTTTGCAGCATTTTGTATTAATATTTTGTTAGCCTTGAGTTAGTATAAATTTCAGCCCCCTGCATGCCACTGTACTCGGATATCCAACTTACCCGATGTCTTCCACAGTTTTACTTTTTTGGATTGCTTTAGCTAGGTAAGTTCCCCCTTCATGGGTAATCATGTTTGCTCCCATCCTGTTTGAACATAATGTGTCTGGTTAGGCATAATATGAATAATTTTGCGGTTGTCTGAAAAGTGTTTTTTCGGGAGGAGCGAGAACTTGTAAACACGATAGAAGTGACTCACCTCAAACAAACAAGACTGGGACAACCTTCGATCAGCTCAGCGACATCCCTCGCACCAACATCACTTATGCGATTCTTGTAAAGTCTGAAATGGAGCAAGCGCAATTGGACTTTAGCCGTTCAAAAACAAGTGTCAAACTAACATCGTGAGGTAATTACGGGTGAGGAAGTCCATTCGGCCCACCTAAGTTCATCCATCCAGAAGCACTCTACAGTCACCCTTCCCCATTGCAGCATCCAATTGTTTCTTAAATGATTCCAGCAGTTTCATTGAATCATAGAATCTTACAGCACAGAAGGAGGCCATTTGGCCCATCATGCTATCCACTTAGTCCCACTCCCCCGCTCTTTCCCTTTCAAGTAGATGTCCAATTCCCTTTTGAATGTTATTATTCAATCTGCTTCCACCACCCTTTCAGGCAGTGCATTCAGATCATAACAACTCGCTGCATAAAAAACATTTCTCCTCATCTCCCCTCTGGTTCTTTTGCCAATTATCTTAAATCTGTGTCCCCTGATTACCGACCCTCCTGCCAGTGCAAAAAGTTTCTCCTTATTTACTCTATCAAAACCCCTCACCATTTTGAACACGCTTATTAAATCTCCCCTTAACCTTCTCTGCTCTAAGGAGACAATCCCAACTTCTCTAGTCTCTCCATGGGTTTGGCAGTCCATTCCATGTGCTGATCACTCCTTGATGAGGAAGAGTTTTCCTGACATCTGTCCAGTTCTGCCAAAAATGCCATCATCCATACCAAGTTCAAATTCACCTGTTTCTCTCAAACATTTGACATTTACCATATTTCATGTCTGAGATTAGTCATATTAGTGTATCCCAAAATATTAATTTCTGAAAGAAAGCCATCTAATTTTCATTTGAATGAATCAATACTTCCTGCCTCCCTGAATCTAAATCGGACATCTCAAGCAAGCCTCTCCTATTATTGTTCACATCCCAGTGCAGGGCAACATTAACACCCATCAATCAACAGGTGAACCACTGCATGCTTTCTCTTTCTGTTTAAATTACATTTTTCTTAATTTGATAGATGAGACATAAACTGGTAGATGAGGCACACCCACCTTGGCAATCCACCTGCCCGAACTTGCATTTATATAGCCCCTTTCACAGCCTCAGGACGTCCCAAAGCGCTTTACAACCAAAAAAGTACTTTTTTGAAGTGTAGTCACAATTGTAATGTAGGAAACGTGGCAGCCACTTTGCACACAGCAAGGTCCCACAAACAGTAATGAGATAAATGACCAGATAAGATGTTTCAGTCATCATGTTGGATGAGGGATAACTATTGGCCAGGACACCGGGGATAGCTCCCCTGCTCTTCTTCGAAATAGTGCCGTGGGTTCTTTTACGTCCACCTGAGAGGGCAGACGGGGCCTCGGTTTAACATCTCAACTGAGAGACAGAAGTGCTGTATCTTGCACCCAAGCCACAGAGCAGTTGTGCTACCAAAAGGAATGAAGGACTCTGCAGCTGCTCATGAACGTGTGGGGTTGAGGAGCTAGGAAGAAGAAAAGCAAAAACAGGATAGAGAAGGAATACAATCAATTTTTTTTTTAATGGAAAATACCACACAGGCATACTAGGATCTCACCCGAGTGATCTGATCTGCTGATGCTTTTTGAGTTCTTCTACCAAGATATGGACTCCGTGATCTGTGACCTGATTCACGCTCAACCTGTTTCGTTTAAAAAGCATGTTAGAAACAGACTAATTTAACAATAAATATTGTTCCAAGCAAAGATGCTATTTCATTTGCAACTTCAGAAACACAGATTTGTTCAGCAAATCAAGGTACAATGTGATAAATTACCAGATAAACTGTTTTAGTGATGTTGGTTGAGGAATAACATGTTAGAAATATATTTTTGATATATATTAATGACCTGGACTTGGGTATACAATGCATAATTTCAAAGTTTGCAGATGATACGAAACTTGGAAATGTAGTAAACAGTGAGGAGGATAGTAACAGACTTCAGGAGGACTGAGAGAGGCTGGTGAAATGGGCAGACACAGGGAAGATGAAATTTAACACAGAGAAGTGTGAAATGATGCATTTTGGGAGGAAGAGAGGCAATATGAACTAAATGGTACAATTTCAAAGGGGGTGCAGGAACAGTGAGACCTGGGGGTGTAGGTGGCAGGACAAGTTGAGAAGGCTGTTAAAAAAGCATATGGAATCCTTGACTTTATTAATAGAGGCATAGAGTACAAAAGCAAGGAAGTTATGCTAAACCTTTATAAAACACTGGTTAGGCCCCAGCTGGAGTATTGTGTTCAATTCTGGGCACCATATTTTAGGAAGGATGTCAAGGCCTTGGAGAGGGTGTAGAAGAGATTTACTAGAATGGTACCAGAGATGAGGGACTTCAGTTATGTGGAGAGACTGGAGAAGCTGTGATTGTTCTCCTTTTAGCACAGAAGGTTAAGAGGAGATTTGATCATGAATGGTTTTGATATAGTAAATGGGAGGCCAGTCAGGAGTGCGTTGGAATAGTCAAGTCTAGAGGTAACAAAGGCATGGATGAGGGTTTCGGCCGCAGATGTTACGGAAGTGGTCGGAAGCTCATTTCAGGTTCAAATATGACACCAAGGTTGCGAACAGTCTGGTTCAGCCTCAAACAGATGCTAGGGAGAGGGATGGAGTCGATGGCTAGGGAACGGAGTTGTGGCGGGGAGCTAAGACAATGGCTTCGGTCTTCCCAATATTTAGTTGGAGGAAATTTCTGCTCATCCAGTACTGGATGTCAGACAAGCAGTCTGACAATTTAGAGACAGTGGAGGGGTGGAGAGAAGAGGTGGTGAGGTAGAACTGGGTGTTGTCAGCATACATGTGGAAACTGACGCTGTGTTTTCGAATGATATCGCTGAGAGGCAGCATGTAGATGAGAAATAGGAGGGGGCCAAGGATAGATCCTTGGGGGACACCAGAGGTAACGATGTGGGAGTGGGAAGAGAAGCCATTGCAGGTGATTCTCTGGCTACGTTTAGATAAATAAGAATGGAACCGGGCGAGTGCAGTCCCACCCAGCTGGATGACAGTGGAGAGGCGTTGGAGGAGGATGGTGTGGTCAACCGTGTCAAAGGCTGCAGACAGGACGAGGAGGGGTAGTTTACCTTTGTCACAGTCACAGAGGATGTCATTTGTGATTTTGATAAGAGCTGTTTTGGTACTGTGCAGTGGCAGAAACCTGATCGGAGGGATTCAAACATGGAGTTCCAGGAAAGATGGGCACGGATTTGGGAGGCAACAACACGTTCAAGAACTTTGGAGAGGAAAGGGAGGTTGGAGATGGTAGTTTGCAAGGACAGAGGGGTCAAGGGTTGGTTTTTTGAGAGGGGTGATGATGGCAGATTTGAGGGAGAGGGGGACAGTACCTGAGGAGAGAGAACCGTTAACAATATCAGCGAACATGGGGGCCAGAAAAGGAAGTTGGGTGGTCGGCAGTTTAGTGGGAATAGGGTTGAGGGAGCAGGAAGTGGGTCTCATGGACAAGATGAGCTCGGAGAGAGCATGAGGGAAAATCGGAGAAAAACTGGATACTGCACTGAAGGGTCAGTCTAGATCAGGTGCTCAAGTCTCTGGAGTGGGGCTTGAACCCTCAACCTTCTGACTTAAGGACGAGGGTGCTACCAACTGAGCCACGGCTGACACCTTAAGGCAAAGCCTAATCCTGTAAGACAAGGGTGAATTCGAACATCCCAAGTAATAATAGTTCTATTGGAAGCACCTCAGTTCCACATGACTGGGACAGAAAACACCAATATCTGGTGACGATGTTTACCTGAGGACTGTGAGCTGTCTGAAACAGGAGACCAGTTGCTCCACACCATAATCATTGATGTTGTTGTTGTCCATCTCCAGTGCCAGGGGTCTCTGGATGTGGCGCAAGATAAACGCAAGAGCGCTACAGTCAGCGGAAGAGACATTGCAATAGTTCAGCTTTATGTAATCGGCACAGATACCTTTGGCTGCCACTTTGGCTGCTGCTTCATTCTGCATTTCGAATATGTACCTTATCAGCCATATGAAACGTGGTAGGACGTGAACCTTGCAGCCATCTTCAAGGTGCGAGCGAGGAAGACTTTGCAAGTGCGTTTTCATGCAGTTGAACAGGTAGGACGTCAACGCTGACTGCTTTTCCTTAACGGTTGCGGGAGAGGCGAGGTTTAGCAGCAGACCAATATTGCTGTTGGACAACAAGCCACAAAGGAACAGCATGGTAAATTGCAGATGTTCGCTGAATGGCTTGAGGACATTTGTGGAGGAATGCCTCGTAGGGCTCAAGAAAGCTAAAACCATATTACTTAGTTTGTTGGTTGACGGTGTTGGTACATTCCCATCGTCGAATAGTGCAAGAAAGTCCCGTGAACTGATCTCATCATCTATAACTAATGAAAAAGCAGTGAAAAATGACTGGAGTGTTAAGTGAATATATTCATATGTCGATTGGTTCCCACATCCATTATAATGGCCTACAGTTTTGATGAAGCCCAGCTGTAAATCCTCTTCCCGAATCTTCGCTGCTGCAATTTTCTCCTGGCTGAATACAAAATTGTTGTTTTCAATGCCTTTTTGGGCTAGTTTACTGAACCGTATTAGTGCTTCCTTTTTTGTTGTGAACAAGTTTATCTGGCTTCTGGCATTTTTCCTATTTAGATTGGCCTGAGAAGAATGGTTAAGGAAGACCTCAATCATGACCAGGTAGATGTCAGTCAGTGTAACGGAATGGGACAAGCGCTGGGAGCTACACGTGGACTGAAAGTGTTCGTAACATTTAAATATAATCCAGCAAAACAACGGCACTGAACATAGACTGCACAGGTGAGGGTTCGCCTCCAGCTGGGTCAAAACCAAAGTTTGATGGGCCTCGCTTTTGAAGAACTTCTTCAAATACTGCAGCAAATGGTCCTTGGAAAAGCCCTTCAGTGTCACTCTCTTTCTCACCATTCTCATTGGTAGGTTAGTGCCAGTTCTTGCTGTCAATAATTTTTTGGAACCTTTTAATAACTTTCCTTGGAGAAGATTCATCAAGAGGGCCACAGGATGCGTGGGGTCAAAGGGCGAAGAGACGTCAGGGATGTCATTAAAGTCACAGTCCACATTAATTTCATCAAACCCATCCAGTGTGAAGAGAACAGAAGCTGGGTGTTGCCGGATGTAACTGAATATCTCATCAGCGTCTTTGTCAGGGTAACAGTTGTACTTGAACAGTAGATCTCTGAGAGAGATCTTGTCTTCCTCCTTAAAGCTATTGAAAATTCGACATCTAAATTTGAAGAAGAATTTAACATCAATGGACAGCTCTCCCTTGGACCACAAGTTCTGAAGTCTCTGGAGCAGTATGGTCTTACCAACCCCAGCGTCTCCAGTTACAAACACTGTTTCTGCATCTTCATTGATGACTCCTGTGTCACTGAACAAATCCGCCAAGTGGGCGATGCTTCCTTGGGTTTCATTGACTGCGTTGATTGATTCAATAAAAGTCTCAGTGTAAATGTCATCAAACGGAGTATCTTCCTTTTGGGCATATGATGAGTGAACCTTGTATCTCGTCGCAATTCATCGCGGAGCTTTTCAGTATACTGACAAACTGAAAGACGAACACAATACATTAGTGAGAGGTTTTGTGACTGGTTTATCAATGACGTAATTGTAGGAAGGTTTATTTTTGTCATTACTCTCCAGGGTGTTTTCTTGAGCTTAAAATAAAATTTTCACAATCATGAAAATAATATATTTACTGTAATCCATTTACTGTGATCCAACGCAGTGTGTAATCATATTAGTTTTGCCTTAATGTACTAGAATGGCAGAGCCTATATTAATAATCCACAGATTTGATATAAACATTGTACAGTGATTTGTTCTAAATATAACTCGGATTGCTTACAATAACAGTACAGCCTAAACTTGATCAGGTTAATAGAATCTCCTGTACTTTGTTACACTTTGATATAAAGCTTTCTTTGAATGTTCTGGGGATTTCATTAGGAAACAATGAACAAAAGTTGTGCATCTATCCGTGGTACTACCATGCCTGTGATTGGTTTCATGTGAGGAAAAGCAGAGTGGTAAAGTAACCACCAATGTGTTTTGTTTTTAAAACAATCGATTGACAAGGAGAGTGCAATGGTATCAAGTACTAGTTGATTCACTTCTGGGCACCGCACCTCAGGAAGAATATATTGGCTTGGGAGGTGGTGCAACACAGATTCACCAGAATTATACTGGAGCTAAAAGGGTTACATTATTGAGGACAGGTTGCATAGACTAGGCTTGTATTCCCTTGAATGTAGAAGATTAAGTAAGCGGTGATTTACTTGAGGTGTTTAAGATGATTAAAGGAATTGCTAAGATCAATAGGGAGAAACTATTTCCTGTGGTGGGGGAGTCCAGAACAAGGGGGCATAATCTTAAAATTAGAGCCAGGCCTTTTAGTGGTGATGTCAGAAAGCACTTCTTCACACAAAGGGTAGTGGAAATCTGAAACTCTCCCTCCAAAAGCTGTGTCAATTGAAAATTTCAAAACTGAGATTGATAGATTTTTCTTTGGCAAAGCTATTCAGGGTTACAGAACCAAAGCGGGTAGATGGAGTTAAGATACAGATCAGTCATAATCCAACTGAATGGGGGAACAGGCTTGACGGGCTGAATGGCCTACTCCTGTTCCAATAATGCTGAGCCACATATAGAGTGTGAAGGATTCAGATGTGATCTCCCAAGAAGGAGCTTGCTAGAAGATTTGGCATCTCTCTGCAGAGGACAGCAAATATCGGATGGGGATATTCTGGTTGGACAGCAGCTAGAAGAGACATGAACTAGATAGGGGGGTGACTGGCAGCGGTCTGGGAGCAGACTGCCTTCTCAGCAGCAGAGGAATGGGTCCAGGTTGGCTTGAAGGATAAGGGGAAAAGTAGTTTTCGAAATTGGTACACATTTATGAATTCATTATTGCCACTATTTGTTTTTATCTCATGTACACTTGTTCTCAGGCTGTGTCCGCATTCATTGGCGATCTCAATTGCCTTGAGAAGGTAGCGGTGGGCCTTCTCCTTGAACCTCTGCAGTCCGTGTGGTGAAAGTGCTCCCACAATGGTGTTAGGTAGGGAATTCCAGGATATTGACCCGACGATGATAAAGGAGTGGCGATATACGTCTAAGTCAGGACAGTGTGTGTTGGAGGTGATGGTATTGTACCATATTGCTGCTCTTGGAGGGAAAGGAGGTGCTGTCAAAGTAACCTTGGCGAGTTGCTGCAGTGCATCCTATAGATCACACACACTGCAGCCACTGTGCGCCTGTGGTGGAGGGAGTGGATATTGAGGGTCAGCAGTACAGACCCCAACCAAATAAACTGCTCTGTTCTAAAATAACTGTTATTTTTATTATAATTAATTTTAATTCGTAACCATGAATGAAATTTGTACCTGTGATGTGACCGTCTCATTGGCTTGGAGAAAATTTGTTTATGTAGAGGAGATAATTATCACCAATTGCAATGTTTTCTGAGAGTATTCTGGGGTTTCTACAATGCTGCAATCACTAGTTACAGTATCGGTACCTATCTCACCGTGGACTAGTGGCTCTCAGCCACAGTAACTGTCTGAACAATCATAACAATAGATTGCCTGATGGCAACAAAGGTATTTGGTCATCGTTGAATTAATTCTCGGCCCTGGATCGTTTCATTAACGCGGGAACCGAATGCATTTGTGAAACACTCACTCACCGGCATCTGTAATCAGCACTGGTTTATTCAGCAGGTGGTCTGATGGGCAGTAATGAATTTCTTTCAACCAAGGATGGAAATCCAAGTAAACCTCTTTGGCGCAGTGCAGGATATACACGAAGTACTCCGCACTTTCTTCTCCTTTAGCCGATATTATATCCAGCGTTTTACGAACCTGAAAAACATTTTTTACGGAAGGTTGCAGAGGCAAGTTTTGATCTGGTTCATTTTTTTCTGCTGTACATGTTGCATCAATTTATTAAATGTTTTAGCCCCTGCAAAATGGTTTGTTTATAACCGTAATGGAAAAACATCAAATCCTAGATGAGACGCATTCTTATTACTAAAGGCCCTTTCATCAACCTAGCCTTCAACCACCTCTCAGCATTGATCCTTCTCCAACCAATTTAACCAGCACAGCCGGCACTAATCATTGCAAACTAGATGAGTATCTAACAGCAAAACCTACAGCAGCATCCAAAGGTCTAAGCTGCCATCAGTCCACACACTATGAAGCATCTAGAGGTGATTGGTATTGACTGGGACCCAGTGATTGAAATAACTGTCTGTTAATTTCAAAAGAAGTTGCCAACCAAACACATGCAGAGATTATTACCTTTGAGCTTCTGCTTTTTAATTTGGATCCTAGCTCCTCAAACAGCCTCAGCAGAACCTCATTCCTAGTTCTACCTATGTCATTGGTTCCTACGTGGACCACGACAGCTGGATCCTCCTCCTCCCACTCCAAGTTCTTCTCCAGCCGCGAGGAGATGTCTTTAACCCTGGCACCGGGCAGGCAACACAACCTTCGGAACTCAGTCGCGGCTGCAGAGAACAGTATCTATCCCCCTGACTATACTGTCCCCATACCACAACTACATTCCCTTTCACTCCCCCCACTTGAATGGCCCCCTGCACAATGGTGCCATGGTCAGCTTGCTCATCCATCCTGCAGGCTTTTCCCTCATCCACACAGGCAGCAAGAACCTCATACCTGCTGGACAAGGGCAAAGGCTGAGGCTCCTCCAGCACTGCACCTGGGGTCCCCTTACTTGCCTGAGTTGCAGTCACACCCTCCTGTCCCTGACCACTAACCAGACCTGTAGCACTACCTAACCTAAGGGGTGTGACTGCCTCCTGGATCAAAGTGTCCAGGTAACTCTCCCCATCCCTGTTGCCCCGCAAAACCTCTGAGCTGAATTTCTTCAAGATGCAGGCACTTACTGCAAACGTGGTTGTCTGGGATCACAATGCTCTCCACAAACTCCCACATGCTGCAGTTGCGGCGCACCACCTGCACTGCCATCCCTATATGACCTTGTTTTATTTAATTAAATGTAATTAAATTTGTAATTAGGTAACTTAGTTTACAGTGTAGTTTCTTGACTACTTACTTGATCTAGATTAAGTTAAGGGTACTGAAGTTATATATCTACTTGTAACACAAAGCACTACAACTAGTGTAGGCAAAAAGCAGCAACTCCTTCCCCGAATTCCCACTCTTTCCAATTCCCAAATAAAACACACTGTTCAAGTCCACTCCATTTAATCTCGCTCTGTGCATCAAGCACCCACCCTGCCCTCAACACCAACATAGCCGCAAGCAGCCCAAAGAATTTCAGGAGTGAGTTTGAGCAAGGTGTACTTGGCGAATCACAAGCCCCTGTGAAGGAATAAGTCATATAACCTATTCAGAAAAATATGAAAGAATTCTGGCCTTATTAAAACATGACAAATTGAGTTTGGAAATTTAGAAACCTAACTATGAAATAGCTATGAAAGCATTCTGGCTATTGAGATAAGACAGTTGTTGACCCTGAATAAATAACCTTATTGAAACAGAAGGTGAAGGGCTCCGACAGGCTGAACTTTTGGGAAAAAAACAATGGTTCACCCTGGATAAGGTGTTCTAATTTACACTTCGTAAAGAAGCAAATAAGATAAGGAACATCTGCCCTTGTAAAGATGACAAAGTAAGGAACACCTGCCATCACACCGTTTTTATATAGTAAACTTAGAACACCGAGAGATGAGACATGATTCTGGCTGAGGTGGCAGTAAGAGTTGCAGAGGTCGGCAGAAAAATGACTAGAGATAATTAGCTTGCATCAGCAGAAAACCTTAAAGGAAATACCACTGGAAAAGGGTATAAATATTGAACTCTCAAATGGGATAACAGACTCGCTTTAATCGGGCAAAGCGATTCTCGGCTTCAGAGGCAGCTCTGTAGTCTCCAACTCTTTGTACCTCGGGGATCAAAGGTATTTGATATTGGTAGATATCCTGTAGAAAACTTTAAGAACTGTAATACTGTAATGAAGTTAAGATTTGAAAGTAAGATTCTCTGTTAAAAAGATCGTATGTTTTCTCTTTTTGGAACTGTTAATGTTGCGATTGACTCACCAACTGTAAATTGCATGTTGGTTCTTTAATAAATCTATATATTTTTAGAATGATCTCACCAGACTTCTGTATCAAAAACTCGCGAACTTAATCTCTGTACACTCTTTGGTGGAGAGTTACAGAATTCTGGGGGAGTTCTCCAGACCCTCATAATATCCGGAATGTTACAGTCTAGCTAGACTTATTAAAAGCGCTATCTGGAGGACGGTAACATTCTCAGGTTGTTCCTTTCCTTTAGGGAGAGATAGCCTGGACCTTTAGACCCAATTAAGCATCTTTAGGATTTGGCTACCTCAAACTTTAGTTGAAAGTGAACATCTGAGAAATACGCTTGATCCGGGGTAGCCCTAAAGGGGCTAAGACTAGTAATTATCCCTTCACCCCGAGGGAGGAAGTTAGGAGTTCGGTAAATCATAGAAGTGTGAAATTTTCGTACTGTGTCTACCTGAACCGTGAAACAAATACATTATAGATTCTGTCCAGGCAAACATGGGGGTTGTGCATTGAGGGAGTATCTGGAACTATAGAAAAACTAGGGTGAAGTACTGGCAGCTAAAGATCTGTTACTGGTGTTGGATGTGGTGGGAGTAACTCACGAGATGAATCACACAAGAAGACTATCAGACACGGTAAACCAATTTTACTTAAGCAATATTTTTGCTACAATTAACATGCTAACTGAACCTAGTGACTACATAAATCTCCAAATCCAGGCCGCTCATTAAAAGGTAAATGATCTATAATTTCTTGGCTGGCTGTACCTTTTCATGTTGAGTTGGACTCTGCTGTATAAACTCTGTATCTTCCGTCGTGAAGTATCCCAACTGTAGCATGTTATCCAGGATGCACTCGGTGTTTTTAATTCCATTCACTAACTCCACCCGATGCACTATAAGGAGATCGAGGTAAGAGGCAACCTGCTGTTTATGGGCTGCAATGTGCTCCATAGTAATGTCACGTCTTGGTGATGTTCAAATTCTGCTTTCCTAAAGGAAGCAAATACTAGGATGGTCAGTAATATTATTTTATACTAGTAAATTGACCACAGTCAGTTGATAAATATGAGGGGGGTTTTATATACAAAATGGTAAGGGAGTTGGGAGAGAGACTTCCGAATCTCTCACCACAGAGCCGCCTAGTAGTAAGAACTTGTAACTACATTGTGACAGTTTACGTAGAAAAATTGAATGGTAATTGTTGATTCTGACATGCCCAAAATATCATGATAATAGGAAGTAAGGTTTGTGAACAGGAAGAGTGGCCTATGTCAATTTTTTAATATATATCTATAGTTGATTGGCAATCGGATAATCCAGGTCTGCCATTTATACATTGCTCTCTTAAACCCTTGAGTTTCAGTGGGTCTTTATAACGGTTGAGAATAACTTTAATTCTTGTTAATCCTGAAGACATAATCGTGATCTCATTCAACTTTCTACAGCCTTGTTCTCTCTAGTTACAGAATTCTCACATTTCATACAAACCCTTTTGACCCTTTCTTTGCTTAAAGTTGTGTTGTCCTAAGAAAGATTTTATTCAAAAGTTCTGGACTAAGGAAGCACACTTATTAAAATTTCTGCTGTCTGTATCCTAACACACACCAAGGGCTGGATTTTGCCAATGGGGAGCTTTTGGAGGCGGGACTCCCACTTGTCAGGTTTCAGTCCCGCCTCCATCAACTTCTGGCCAACCCACGCTATTTTCCTTTGATTGACCTTGTTAAGCCCGCCCAGCGGGCTTAGCAGGCCAATTAAGGGAAAGCCGGTTACAGAGAACGTCAGCGTATGACGTTTCATCTGTCAAAAAATTTTTGACAGATGAATTGTCATCGTTTGACAGCTCTGTGAAGCTGTCAAACACTGACATTCTCTGTAGTTTGATGAGTTCTTGAATTCAAGACCTCATCAAACTTCTTTCTTTTGCAGAAATTAGATGGTTGCTGCATTGGAGAATGCAACGGCCATCTGTCATCTCTACCGTGGAGGTGCGAGACTCTCCACATACCCAACTCTTGAAGCCTGCAGGAAGAAACAAAGGTAAGTAAACTTTTTCTAACACTTTCCACTTACCTCACATACTCACCTCTCCACACTTGCACCCATCACTTACCTTCACAGTGCACTTTTGCACCCTCCTCGACCCCCACAGACCCACTACTCGCCTCAGTGACCCTGGCGGGGTTTGGAGCCGTTGGGAAGCCCGCATTTGTGTGGGTAAAATGGGGATAATCCTCTTATCTACCTGTTAACTACCTGTTAACAGGCAGATAAGTGGCACTAATCCCTTCCCGCCTCCAAAGAGACGGGACCCGGCGCGGGTCGGCTACCTGCCTCCTACCCACTTTCCCGGCAGTCCCGCCTCCATACCCGCCTCCCCAGGGCTGGCAAGATCGCGCCCCTTGCCTCAGTAACCCATCACCCCTGTCCTCGTTGGTCTAAATTGACTCACGGTCCCCCCCAACGCCTCAGATTTAAAATTCTCAGTCTCCTGTTTAAATCCCTGAATGGTTATTCCACCCTAAACCCTCCCTTCATCGGACACTGGCCTCTTGTGCATCCTCCCCACCATTGGCGGCCATGCCTTCAGCTTTCTCAGCCCCAAGCTCTGGAATTCCCTCCCCAAACCTCTCCATCTCTCTCCTCCTTTAAGAGGCTCTGTAAAACCTACCTCTTTGGCCAAGCTTTTAGTCACCTGTCCTTGTGGCTCTTTCTTTGGCTGGGTGCTCATTGATTACAGCTCTGTGAAACACCCTGGGACATTTTTCTACATTAAAGGCAATATTAATGCAAGTTGTTAAAAAAAAATCATAATTAATTCTCAGGATGAAATAGTTTCTTGCAAGGCTGGCATTTATTGCCCATCCCTAGTTGCCTGAGAAGGCGGTGGTGAGTATTCTATCACTTCAGAGGGCAGTTAAGAGTCAACCACATTGGTGTGGGACTGGAGTCACCTCGGGCCAGACCGGGTAAGGACGGCAGGTTTTCTTCCCTAAAGTGCATTAGTGAACCAGTTGGGTTTTCATGACAATCCAACAGCTTCATGGTCACTTTTACTGATACCTGCTTTTTATTTCTAGATTTTTTTAAACTGCCAAGGTGGGATTTGAGCTTGCGTTCAAATTATTAGTCCAGGCCACTGGATTACTAGTCCAGTATCACTGCACTACTGTCCCCCATAGCTCATAATATGGATAGTTGTTTTCTTTTATTTGAAAGAAAGAAAGACTTGCAATTCACAACCACAGGATGTCCCAAAGCGCTTTACATCCAATGAAGTATTTTTGAATTGTAGGCACTGTTGTAATGTAGGAAACACTTCTTTGAAAGGTTTACTGCACTGATTTTACAGTAAATCCGTTCTGTGGATTGCTACATTTGGATTGCTCATTCATCCTATTGATACGCTTTAATGTGATAAAATATCCCGGAGTGCGCCATAGAGACGAAAAATAACTGGAAAACAAGCAGTGGTGGGAGAAGGATTGAGGGGAGGGGGTGACAGAAGGAAATATCAAGGAGCAAGGCTTTCAGGGGGCTGTTAAAGAGGAGGAGAGAGGCGAAGTGCCATACTAAGGGGTTTGGTGATTTCTGGTGGGGATTGGCTGTATTCTGCACCCCGCTCCCCCCCAACACTTACACTAATGAAAGCCTTACCACTCTCCTGCTCATGTACTAGCGCAGTACAGCCATACTCCATGCATTCAAACACTTCGACCGGAATTTTGCCGGCGCTCAGAGGGCGGGTTTGGAGGAGGGTCCGCTGTCAGAATAGCAAAGATTGACAGCGGGTAGGAAACCTACTGTCAACCCGCCTCCACGCGAGTCTCCCTGGTGTCGGGTCTGTCAGCGGAGAACTGACCTGACTCCAAGCGGCAGGGGATACAATGGAGCTAGTTAAATGGCTTGTTAAGAGCCAATTTAATGATATTTTGAGGCTTCCTTCCAATTTTACGTTCTCCCCCACGGGTTACCCGCTGCTCGGGGAACACACCAGCTCACCCTGGCGTGAGTGGAGTCTGCTCTGATGTATCTGATAAGCTGACAGCTGCAGAAGTGGTGTAAAGGATGCCATGTTGCAGATGGTCAGTTTCAGAGCGCAGAAACTGTTGGTTACTGCATTTGTAACACATATAGAGATTTCTTTAGCTTGCAAATGTTTAGAGGCAACTGTATGTCCAGTGCCACCTCATTGGAACAACCTCACTCACCATTGACAGATCGCTTCTGTCATCTCACCTGCAGCTGCCCTTGAAAAAATCAGACCTTGGTCCTCTGAATCCTTCCACGATCAGCCCCAACACCAACATCACCAGGCAGACCAACATCACCAACCTTCTCCGCCATCACCTGATGCTGCACAGGTCACAGGGAATCAGCCCCTGACAGCATTGCTGCCCGGGAGGCCAGCAATGGCATCACCATGGCCAGATTTACTTCACTTGACGCTGTAAACCTTGGCTGCCACATGATGCGCCAGGTTGACACCATCCCACACCAGCACCGTGAAGCATCCCTTTAATGTCCAAGCCATTCCATGCACACTCATCACTATAGGGGGGGGGGGGGGGGGGGGCAGAAAGTTATGTCTCAACATTCACTGGAACTCAGTAAGACACTTCTCAAGGTGCACACAGATCTGTCCAATTAGAGGCTGTGTTGAAAATATAGATTTCACTGTATGATAATACATTACCAGAAACTTCACATGGAATTGGCTAAACCTCTCAAGTGCCTACCCTTGTGTGTTGTTAGTTGGTATGCTTGCAGAAGGATGAGGGTGAATGTGAGGGGTGGCTAGTGAGATGGGGAAGTGATAATGTAGATGGAGAGGGATGGGTGGAGGTGCAAGGTAAGTTGGTGTGAGTAAGAATGTGCAGGAGTAGGGTAGGGAAGGGAAGGCAGAGTGAGGGGGATGTGATGAGAAGCACAGCAGGGTGAGTTTGAGTGTGGCTTTGAAGTAATGTTTCGTGATCTACTGAGATCATTGAAAGGTTGGCACCACTGCAGCCTGGTCCTCCTGATGACATCCCTGCTTTTTCCCTCCTGTGCAATGTGCAACCAGGCTGCGTTGGTGTCCTGGGGAGGTCTCTTCCACCCTTGGAAGAGAAGAGAACCTCCCTGCATGCTGTGACTCCCTCCATAAGCATATGGAGGGAGTCATGGGAGAGCCTGAGTGCAGCCATGCACCTCTGTGCAGTGCTCGTCAGTGTTTGCAGCACCTCAATGCTGTCAAACACTGACAGAATGACTGTTAAACTCAATGTGGTCATGGTCCCTATAAGGAAACCGGCTGATGATGCGGCATCAAATGACGTCATCAGACCTGCTTCCTTCAATTTGCCGGGAAATGCGCTGGGCGGGCTTAACAAGCCCAATCCTGGGAAAGTCATGTCGGAGGTCAGGATGGAGTCAGCAGCAAGGCCGCGACCTGCCACCGACCTCGCCCGCCACGGACCCGCCCAGGCAGGGGAAATTGCGGTCGTGGTGTTTGTGGCAGCTTCCCCTCTGTATAACCTTTATATAGTTCAAAACTTCCTCTCAGGATGAGCTGTCACAAGTGTACAACTGGGAAGGAAAAGGGAGATCTTGCTCGGTTCTGTCTTTTTAAACTGTCACTATTAGCAAACATTGCCTGGAAGGAGCTTGTTGTTGGATGGCACTAGGTTGGGGCTACTTCCAAAACCAGCTAAGCAACATAACTCCCATTGGTGCCAAATTCCCTTCAGTACCACCCAATTGGCCATCTTTTCATGTGGGAGCCTGGTCGGTGAATGTCAACAACCTATTTGACCATGGAGGGCATCACAGTGGATCCAAATCCCTGTTCTCACCTGAATTTCTCACTTATCCACACTTCCCAGCATAGGTCACAAAATAATGACTCTGCCTAATTTTCCCCTTCTCAAGCATCGCAGCTGAAATTGGTAACTCAACTGGGAATTGAACCAGGAACTTCGGATCTGCATTGTTCAGTTGCACACCTAGTGGTGTATTCACTCAGCCACCAGGTCAACAGTAGAGCTAGGCCATTTATAAGGGCCCGAATTTTGCAGTAAGACTAACGGTGAGCATTCACCATTAGAGAGTAAAGCGGACAGCAACTACCGGCGACCGCACATGCGCAGTTAAACCCGGAAAGCAGGAAGTTGTTGTCCGAGTTGTACTGCTCTTCCAGAAGCTACGCTATACTATTATCTTGCCGAAATACTCGGCATTGAAATACATGAAATTACACAGCATTAAAACACACGAAGGGTGTGAAGTTCTGGTATTTACCCACTAGATACCCACTAAATACACCAGGAAAAATTAGGGCTTGTCCATCCAAGTGTAAGCGAATTTTTAACGGCATGTTAAGTTTTAATTATTGCCAACAACCCCTCTGGCACTGAAAGTTTACTTTTACAAGTGTGGAGTCTCATTCCTTCAAATTATAATTATGATTTTTTTTAAATTTAGAAACTTAAATAATTTTTTTTTTAACTTTTTCTGTCTCTTTTATCTCTCTCTTAATCCCATCTTTCTTCCCCACTCTTTATTTCGCTTTCTGTACATGATTTTACATTGACTTACATATTCTAACTGACATTTCCAAGTTCAGACTCTGCACGTCTCAGTAAGGATTCTTCAATCGGATTGGTTAAGGAGATACACCATTGCTGGTCCTGTTCACACAGGTCCCAGATCTCCAGTAGAGGGCACCACGCTGATTTGGCTCTCCACTGACCACAAGTTCCAGTGCAAAAGTCCATAAAAAGTGTGTGGGCAAGTGCAAATGTAATGAACGGCTGATGTTGTTCGTTCACCGCTGACCGCAAAATCCGGTACCATGTCACCACAAACACAAGTGACACAGTTTCATGGAGCAATTAATAATACAAATAATCATGTTGAAACATCTTGGGATCACAGACGTTCACAGCACAGAAATAAGTCATTTATCCCATAGTGTCTGTGCAGCCTCTATGCTAAAGCAATCCAAAAACTATTCCCATTGCCATGCTCTCTCCCCATAGCTCAGTATCTTCCTCCATTTCAAATATTTATCCACTTTTCCCTTAAAAGATGCAATGGTCTCTGTCTGAACCACTCCTTGTGGCAAAGCATCAAGCTTCAACAACCCCTTAACATATGAACATACAAAATTAACGGGCAGGAAAAGACCAGCTGGTCCATCAAGCCTGCCGCACTCTATGACGGCCAGAGCATTGTGACTAAACAATTCCTCCCCCGCAGCCATGTAATCACCTGGGAGAGGCAAAACAACTGAAAAAAAAACCCATAAAAGAAATTTCATTTAACCTCTCTACTCACTCTCTTAGTGCCAATTTGCCTGGATGAGTGCAGCTCCAACAACACAAGAAGCTCGACACCATCCAAAACAAAGCAACCCACTTGACTGGCACCCCATCCACCACCTTAAACATTCACTCCCTCCACCACCGGTGTACCGTGGCTGCAGTGTGTACCATCTACAAGATGCACTGCAGCAACTCACCAAGGCTTCTTCGACAGCACCTCCCAAACCCGCGACCTCTTCCACCTAGAAGGACAAGGGCAGCAGGCGCATGGGAACACCACCACCTCCAAGTTCCCCTCCAAGTCACACATCATCCTGACTTAGAAATATATCGCTGATCCTTCATCGTCGCTGGGTCAAAATCCTCAAACTCCCTCCCAAACAGCACTGTGGGAGTACCTTCACCACACAGACTGCAGCGGTTCAAGGAGGCAGCTCACTACCACCTTCTCAAGGGCAATTAGGGATGGGCAATAAATGCTGGCCTTGCCAGCGACGCCCACATCCCATAAAAACAAATTTTTAAAAATGTTAACCTGTGACTGATTCCCCAACGAGACCAAATAGTGTTTAAAGTGTGTTCCATAATGAATTACTTTTGAAGGATGGGGAGTCTCGGGTAGACAAATGAAGCAGCAACCTTCCACACACAACGAGATGAATGAGCAGCTAATCTGGTTGTATTAATTGGTAGGAGGAATAGTGGCTTGAATACCTAGGGGCTTGAGATCTTTAACATCCACCTGAACCAATGGGGTAGGGGAACAGAGCCAGAGTTTAATGTCTCATCTGAAAGACAGCAATACTGAATAATTCAGGAATCACTCCGTACTACTCCAGAGTATCACCCTGGATTACGAAATCAAACCTCCAGTTGACAATTACACGCCCTCAGATCACGGTGATGCGACATTTGGTGAACAAAATGTTTGCAGATTTTTTTTAAAGTAACACAGCTTAACCCTCTTAAACTCCAAGCATTACTATTTCAACCAAAAAACAAAACCTTGTTAGTTTAGGGCCTGTACTGGAGTCATTAGTACTTAGAGCTACGGATGTCTTACTCTCGCAGTTGTCTGAGTCCCCCAGAAGTACGGTACACACTTAGCACTTGTGTATGTGTGTGTGTTCCACTTCCTTCAAAATAGTTGTTTTCCCCATAAAGCCCGAGGACTTCTGGTTTTAGCCTTACGTCAGTTATGTGGCATGCAGTAGAGTTGAAGTATGCTATTACTGATTTTCTTCGAGTCGGGAAATGCTGACTTTTTTTTCCCCGCAGAGACCGTTCAATGGGTTGTTCCTCTTCGTTCCGTCTTGTTCACCCAAAGGAGAATCTGTTCCCTAAATCGACGTCACCAACAGCAGTCAGACAGGATGTGTGAGTGCTTTAAGGTCACATGCCAAACTGGCTGAAATCCCATGACTGTCGGAGCTGATTACGATGAAATGGTAATTGCAAGTTCGGGAAAGTTTCTCTCTTTGCCAAGTAGTGTGGTATTCCTCTAAGTTGCAAAAAGATGGCTTATTTTATCTTAGTTTTTCCAGAGGATGTTTAAATATTTTTTATTCAAATACAACCTATACAACTCATCAATTACATAGTAAATCCATTACATTCATCCATCACAGTAAAAATAAAGCCTTAAAAACAGCCTTATAGTTAATATAAATGCAATGATTAATTTTACAAATAATCAATAATGTTTACAGTACAAATACCCTTAACCAATACCACACAACTTTTTAGATTTAAAATAATAAATCTCAAAGTTAACTCCACATAAAACAAAAACCATTTCAACACCACAGTGTACAAACACATAGCACCATCATAATCCAATTAAATGCTACAGATAACATTTATTCCAATAAACCAAGAAAAAACCCGTTTTACGCCAGTCCTACTGGCATTGTTCGGTCGATCATTCGATCATTCATTCAATTGTTCGTTCGATCGAGCGTAAGTTCCAATATGTATGTCTGAATGCGTGCGTGCGTATCATCCAGAGGATGTTTAACAACAATCCCATTTTCTTTCTGGTACTCAAATATCAGCAGCAAATCATTTACCTACCACGCCAGTGTTAGTTTATTTTGCTTTCACTGTCAATTAAAGCTTGGTAAACACAATGATAAGATCTTGAGAGAAATCCTTTTACTGTGTAGTACAATAACTTGCATTTATATAGCGCTTTTAACGTTGAAAAATATCCCCAGGTGCTTCACAGAAATGTAACCAGACAAAAGTTGCCACCGACCCAATGAAGGAGATATTAGGAGGGAAAGGGGGAACGCCGCAGTTTAAGGGAGTCAGAGTGCAATGTTGGGGGCAGTGGGGAAGAAGGGGAAGCTAGAGAGATGTTAAGGAGGGGCGTCAGGAATGTTATGGGAGGAAGGTGATGGGGATTAGGAGATGGGGAAATGGGGAGGGGACGATCAAAGGTTTGCAAGTGACAAAGAAACAACAGGGAGGGGTGGATATAAGGGACTCGGAGACAATAGAGGGGCACTGGGGAAGCAAAATAATGTGGCATTCAGGAAGCATATGTACGACAAGGTATTAAAGCTCCATCCTCTTCACCCTGTGTCATAACCAAACCCCTCCCCTTAGCCACAACCCAAAATCTGCTGCAATCCTTGTCGCATCCCATCTAGTTCCACAAGCCAAAAGCCAGCCTGCAGCCCTTGACTGATTCCTCCCCGAGATATCTCCAGCTACCTGCGGCCCGAAAGTTGTCCCACCACCCTCCACCTTAAAGCAAACCTACAACTCTGCCTACGTCCCTCCATCGCCACCCATGCCCACTGGCCTGTACCCTGGCTGCATCCCCCCTTCACACCTGCTTCCTCAAAAGGTGCCCTGCGGCCTCCCGTGGCGCTCTCCCCTGTCCAAGCAGCGTTCTGCACCCGTCGCCGAAAAACAGGGTCTGTGACCACCTGAGGCTCATCCCGTGTCAAGCCCCCCGCCAACTCACACCCATGGAGAAAGGCGAAGAGGGAAGAAGAACACCGCACAGGAAGCACAAAAACAACGAGATGAGGAGACAGATGAGAAAAACAGAACAGAACCAGAGAAGCAAAAACATGACACAGATAGACACAAATGAACAGCAGCCTGAAAACGACAGCCAGAGGAAAAGAAAGAAGAAAGACTTGCATTTATATAGCACCTTTCACGACCACCAAAATATAGAGGACACACAATTGGGGACAGTGGGATATAGAGGAGACACATAATGGGGGACAGTGGGATATAGAGGAGACACAATGGGGACAGCAGGACGTAGAAAGAAAGAAAAGACTTGCATTTATATAGCACCTTTCACAACCATCGAACGTCACAAAGCGCTTTACAGCCAATTAAGTACTTTTTGAAGTGTAGTCACTGTTGCAATGTAGGAAACGTAGCAGTCAATTTGTGCACAGCAAGTTCCCACAAACAGGAATGTGATAATAACCAGATCATCTGTTTTTTAGTGATGTTGATTGAGGGATAAATATTGGCCAGGACACCGGGGATAACTCCCCTGTTCTTCTTCAAAATAGTGCCATGGGATCTTTTACGTCCACCTGAGAAAGCAGGTTTAACGTCTCATCCAAAAGACGCCACCTCCAACAGTGCAGCACTCCCTCAGTACTGCACTGGAGTGTCAGCCTAGGTTTCTGTGCTCAAGTCTCTGGAGTGAGACTTGAACCCAGGACCTTCTGACTCAGAAGCAAGGGTGCTACCAACTGGGCCACAGCTAACAAGTTGTATCCTCCAAAGTCCCATGAGCAATACCACAGGAGATCTGCTAGTAATGTATATAAAAAAAGCTGAAGCTCGATTTTAACTGCAACACTCGTTAAGTTTGGTGGGCGGATTCCGTTAAAAAGCAACTGCATTTTCACATTTCACAACGCAAAAATTGGACATAAACATGTTGGTGTTATTTTTCATCCTCTTCGACTGATTTTTAAAAAATACTGAGAATGCACAAAGAACTATAAATAATCAATATTACGTCAAGAGTGAAGCACAGGAACAGGATAACTTTGGTAGCAGTAAGTGCATGATGGGATGGTGAGAATGAAACACATCGACAGACAAATGGCATAGCACTGCAAACCTAAATATAGATTCATGTTTCTGCTGTAGTAACTTCGAACAGAGCTAGCCGTAGGTTATTGATGGTGAAAATGTAACTTTAAAAAAATGAGAGTTGCTGCTCTGAGCAGATAGTTGTGCATGTGTTATTCTATCCGAAAACAACCAACTTACCAAAAATAAAGTATGTATTGCTGATGAGGCAATTCGTCAATAATTCTGTGTTTGGAAATAAAAAGTTCTAATTTATAATCATTATGAGTGATTTGTAGGGGGAAATAGTACAGTGCCTCCTGGTGGTCAGTCTGTGCAATACATAGTGACGAGTTTACATAGGCAGTTTCCATTGTAAATATGGATATAGGAATTTATAATAGAAAAAAACTGACGCAAAAGTGTGACAAAATTGTGACAACAGGAAGTAAGGTTCTGTAGACAGGAAGTATGTAAAAAATGTAATAAGCTATATACATGTATATTTTTATAGAATGCACAATATATTTAATTTCTGAAATATTAGCTTGACAAAGGTAGCACTTGCATACATCAGATACATTCCACAATATTACAGCTATTAATTTTTAATCTTTTGAGTCGTTTGGTGTACGTTATACCACATCGCACAGTATTTGCTAAGTTCTCTTCAGGTAGTATTGCAGATGAGGTAGCTCCTCAGTGCAGGTTATCAGTACTACATCCCGCCCCAGCAGATGCAGTTCAGAACACAATGCGTTGCTCTGCCTTGAGAGCTGCGGCTTCCTCAATGGATATTTTATTGCTCTTCAGACTAATTTGAGACAGACACAAAAAATAAAACACTATGAGATGGCCATTTGTGAAATATTTTCAACCAATAATATTTGCATTCTCTTTCCTAACCAGTCACAAGCGACAGCCAATATGGAGGATAGGCCCTGTTTTCTCAACCCCCTGACCCTGCCACTCTGTGACTGACCACTGGGGGTGCACGAGAGCAGCCCTTTCCTGTGTGTTTCCCTCGCTCAATACTAACTAAAGCACTGAGTGTGAATAATGATGGGAATTGAACTACTGTACAAGCACCTATGTTGCTGATCTGATTCTGGGTGTGGTTAATGATTTGGAAGTTTAAGAGTTAAAAGAGTGTTGGTGAAGTTGTTTACAGAAGCAGATGGTGGTATGGAAAGTTGAAATACGACGCAGTGGGTGAGATAGAAAGAGGGGGCGTGTGTGAGCATGTGAGGGATAGAGAATACGTGCAAGAAGGAGGAAAAAAGAAAACTGAAGAGAGTATTATAGAGCTAAAATGTAATTGGAGACAAGACTTACTAGAAACTAATGTTGACCGAACGTACTTGCTTTGAGAAGTCATGTGGTAAATACTAATGAGTTTTAAACAAATGATAAGGCCAGTTTAAGAGAGAAATAATGAGGCAAATTCATGAGCTGTTTGCCTGAATAAAACCTGGGGTAAACATGAGACCCCATGTTGTGTGTGACATAAACCACTGCCAATGTACTTGCTGATTGCCAACCAGAACAGAAAATGGAAATTTTAATTAACTCAGAAAAAACCAATGCGACAGATAGAAATAAACTTGAGAAAATGAAGAGTTATTAAGAAAACCACAAGTTACATTTTAACTTGAGGTAGGTATTGCAATGATGTGGGGTTTTTTCTGTAAAAGTGTTTGATAGACTTTATTTTGTTCAGGGAAGGAGAATAATCATGTTCTTTTTGCCATAATGATGTTACACAAGCAATGTGATGATGCGTTTGACTCCAATTTACGTCATCACTCTGCACGTTTGGGAACAGATGGAGAGCTTCTCCAAGCAGCTATTCATTAAAGATGCTGCTCACTTAAGCTGAATGTCACACCTGGCAATATTGTAGTGATGGTGTCACAGCAGGTTTCCCAATCCAACAATTTAATGATGAGGGCTACAGCCTGTAGGAGCAGTGGCTAGAGTGTCAAACTATCCAATCAGGATCTACTGTACATAGGATTACACAGGATATACAGCACATAAACAGGCCATTCAGCCCAACCAGTCCATGACAGCGTTTATGCTCCACTCGAGCCTCCTCCCGTCTTTCCTTATCTAACTCTATCAGGATAACCCTCCAGTCCTTTCTCTCTCATATGCTTATCTAGCCTCCCCTGAAATGCATCTATACTACTCGATTCAACCACTCCCTGTGGTAGCGAGTTCCACTATCTCACCACTCTCTGGGTAAAGAAGTTTCTTCTGAATTCCCCATTTGCCTTCCTTATTGCTTGTTGTACCTGCATGCTAGCTTTCCATGTTTCTTGCACAAGGACACCCAAATCTCTCTGAACACCAACATTTGAAAGTTTCTCACCATTAAAAAATATTCTGTTTTTCTATTCTTCCTTCCAAAGTGAATAACCTCACATTTCCCTACATTATATTCCATCTGCCACCTTACTGCCCATTCACTTAGTCTATCTATATCCCTTTACAGACTCTTTGGGCTGGATTTTGTCAGCCCTGAGGAGGCGGGTATGGAGGCGGGACTGCTGGTAAAGTTGCAGAATTTGGGGGTGGGTGGCAAACCTGCCCCCAACCCGCCTCCATGCCCTCTTGCCAGGAGGCGGGAAGCCGTCCTGCCCCGGGTCCCGGTCTCCTCGAGGCGGGAAAGGGATTCGTCTATTAACTGCCTGTTAACAAGCAGTTAACAGGCAGAAAATAGGATTATCCCCATTTTTCGTTCCGAAGTGCAGGCTTCCTGACCTCGGGGAACCCCGCCAGGGTGTAGGAGACGAGGAAGAGGTCTGTGGGGGTCGGAGGGGTCTGAAAGTGCGGTGTAGAGGTGAGTGATGGGTGCAAGTGTGGAGTGGTAAGTATGTAAGGTGAGTGTAAAGTGTTAGAAAATGTTCACTTACCTTTGTTTATGCCTCCAGCCTTCAGCCGCTGTGGAGCCGGAGTCCCGACATCTCATTGTAGATATCACAGACTGGCTTTTGGATCCTCCGAACCAACAGCCAGGTGATTTCTGCAAAGTAGAAAGGTTTGATGAATCCTGAACACAAGGGCTCATCAAACTACACAGAATGTCAGTGTTTGACAGCTTCACAGAGCTGTCAAACGATGACATTTCTTCTTTCAAAAGTTCTTGACAGATGGCACGTCATACGTTGACGTGCTCTGTCACTGACTTCCCCCTAATTGGCCTGCTGAGCCCGCTGGGCGGGCTTAACAAGGTCAATCAGGGGAAAATCCCGCTGGTTGGCCAGAAGCTGATGGAGGCAGGATTGAAAGCCAGCAAGCAGCAGTCCCGCCTCCAAAAGCTTCATTTTGAGAAAATCCAGCCCCTTGTGTTCTCCTCACAGCTTACTGTCCCACCGAGCTTTGTATCATCAGCAAACTTGCATACATTACACCCGATCCCTTCATCTAGGTCATTAATATAGATTGTAAATAGCTGAGGCCCCAACACTGATCCTTGCGGCATCCCACTAGTTACAGCCTGCCAACCTGAAAAAGACCCGTTTATCCCTACTCTCTGTTTTCTGTCCGTTAACCAATCCTCTATCCATGCTACGATATTACCCCCTACCCCATGAGCCCTAATCTTGTGTAATAACCTTTTATGTGGCACCTTATCGAATGCCTTTTGGAAATCCAAATATACTACATCCACTGGTTCCCCTTTATCTACCCTGCTAGTTACATCCTCAAAAAACTCTAATAAATTTGTCAAACAAGATTTCCCTTTCATAAAACCATGTTGACTCTGCCTAATCATGTTATGATTTTCTAAGTGACTTGATACCACTTCCTTAACAATGGATTCCAGCATTTTCCCGACGACTGATGTCAGGCTAACTGGCCTGTAGTTCCCTGTTTTTTCTCTCCCTCCTTTCTTGAATAGCGGTGTTACATCTGCGACCTTCCAATCCACTGGGACCATTTCAGAATCTAGGGAATTTTGGAAGGTCAAAACCAATGCATCCACTATCTCTTCAGCCACCTCTTTTAGAGCCCTAGGATGTAGGCCGTCAGGTCCAGGGGATTTGTCGGCTTTTAGTCCCATTAGTTTCTTTAGTACATTTTCTCTACTTATACTAATTATGTTAAGTTCCTCACCCTCATTAGACCCTTGGTTCCCCACCATTTTTGGTATGCTTTTTGTGTCTTCTACTGTGAAGACAGATACAAAATATTTGTTTAACGTTTCTGCCATTTCCTTATTTCCCATAATAATTTCTCCTGTCTCAGCCTCTAAGGGACCAATGTTTACTTTTGCTACTCTTTTCCTTTTTACACACTTGTAGAAACTCTTACAATCTGCTTTTATATTTCTTGCTAGTTTTCTCTCATTCTGTTTTTTCCCTTTTTATCAATTTTTTGGTCAACCTTTGCTGGTTTCTGAAACTCTTCCAATCCTCAGGCTTACTATTATTCTTTGCAACATTATAAGCTTCTTCTTTCAATCTAATGCTATCCTTAACTTCTTTAGTTCGCCACGGTTGGATCACTTTTCCCATGGAGTTTTTGTTTCTCAATGGAATGTATTTTTGTTGAGATTTATGAAATATTTCTTTAAATGCTAGCCACTGCTTATCTACCGCCATACCTTTTAATCTATTTTTCCAATCTACCTTAGCCAACTCGCCCCTCATACCTATGTAATTGGCTTTATTTAAGTTTAAGACTCTAGTTTCGGACTTAGGTAAGTCACTCTCAAAATGTATGTAAAAGTCTATCGTATTATGATCACTCTGCCCCAGAGGATCCTTTACTATGAGATTGCTAATTAACCCTGTCTCATTACACAATACAAGATCTAAAATAGCCTGTTCCCTTATTGGTTCCATGACATATTGTTCTAGGAAACTGTCCCGAATGCATTCCATGAACTCTTCCTCCAGACTACCTTTGCCAATTTGATTTGTCCAGTCTATATGAAGATTAAAGTCCCCCAAGATTATTGCATTACCTTTGTTACAAGCTCCTACTATTTCTTGATTAATATCCTGTCCAACGGTATAGCTACTGTTAGGGGGCCTATATACTACTCCTACCAGTGTTTTTTGCCCCTTGTTATTCCTTATCTCCACCCATACTGATTCTACTTCCTGATCCTCCAAGCCGAGATCCTTTCTCGCTACTGTCCTTATGTCATCCTTTATTATCAGGGCTACTCCCCCTCCTTTTCCATTCTGCCTGTCTTTTCGAAACGTCAAGTATCCTGGAACATTTAGTTCCCAACCTTGGCCACCTTGCAACCATGTCTCTGTAATGGCTATTAGATCAAACCCATTTATCTCTATTTGTGCCACTAGTTCGTCTATCTTGTTATGAATGCTTCATGCATTTTGTTGTAATGTGAAGGTGAAATCCCAGTTGTGTATAGACTACAGACACATCATTGTGTCCATTATTGTAATTAAAGGGGAAATGTGTCACCTGCTTTGGAATTCCAGTGGCAAGCTAAGAGTGTGGATTCTAGGTAGAACTCGCCGATCATGATGCGAGTGGAGAAGAGCATTATGATGTCACAAGAGGAGGGAATTCTCCACAAAATGTCTGTTCTCAGGTTACCTCTAACCAATATGTCTAAATATAAATAATGGGATAACAAAACTGACGAAGAGAACAGATATTTAAATTTAAAATGTTTAGGATTACAGGCAATTCATTAGCCTATACTTCCCCTTACCTCGTTCTCCCCAAGTTACAGATTTTAAAATCTTGTTTAAAAAAAAATGTTTTCAGCTACAGGGGGGAAATAAAAATGTGCTTTTGATAACTGTCAGCTCCTTAGAATAAATTCAGCCATGTGACTAATCTTAGTACAGAGAAAGGGGTAATTCAGCAGTGAAACTACTCGATTGCTTCTCCGCATATAGCACAGCTTTTCAGGACTGTTCTTACCAGATCTCTCGCATTGAGCTGTTTTCCCTCAATGCTTCAATGAAACTGTTTGCTCCAAGCAGTGTAATGTTGTTCTTAATCAACCTGAAATAAAACAGTCTTTTAATTTTGTTTTCCACCATTTGATGGTCTGTCTCCCTTGTGGTGGGCTTCACCCACCCACCTGGGCCACAGATTAGATCCTGCAGATGCTGGCACTGTGATGAACAGGCAGGCAGTATACTGGCTAATGTCAGTTATTTCCTTGTCTGAGGTATTCCACTTACGTGGAATTAACTGCAAATCCCACTGCCTCCCACTATGTAACTTCTATATCCCACTGCCACCTATTATACATTCCCTACATCCCATATCTTCATTGTGCATGCATTATGGCCCACTACCCCCATTTTGTGTCCTCTATATCCTATTGGCTCCCATTGTGTGACCTCGATATCCCACTGTCCCCAATTGTGTGACCTCGATATCCCACTGTCCCCAATTGAGTGACCTCGATATCCCACTGTCCCCAATTGAGTGACCTCGATATCCCACTGTCCCCAATTGTGTGACCTCAATTTTCGACTGTCCCCAATTGTGTGTCCTCTATATCCTGCTGTCCTCCATTCTATAACCTCTATATCCCACTGTTTCATTATCTCTGTAGTCTGCTCCCCAATGTCCTCTCTCTATATCTCACTGCCTTTGGTTCTATACCCATTTTATCTTACTATATTCTAAAGCATATCCTCTAAATATCTTCTGCCCTACATTACAACAGTGTCTTGAATTCAAAAGTACAGTCCCCACCACTTAAAACACCTATATTGAAATTGGACAATCACTTAAATTGGCCAAAAAGTGCCACCATTATCAGTCTGTATTAAAATCAATTTCAAAGTTGCCGGTTATAGTGTGTTAAGTGCTCTGTGTATTTTGGGCAGAAACAGGTGGGTTTACTCTCTAGTCCACACCTCGATAAGGTGCTCTGAATGCAAGAACAAGTGTAAGTAAATAGCACCTCATTAAGGTCCAATTACCTTTTGTATCTTGTGAACTTTATCCACTCTAAGCACCATTAAACCGTGTGGGTTTACAGTTTGCACTAAACACTCCATTTTCCGCAATTCAATAGTGATCTACTACATTTGTGTTCAATAGTAGAGTACTGTAATAGCGCTACCCCTTTAAAGCACCCAACGGATATAGTAGGCAAATCGCGTTAGCACGAACGCACCCGCTATAAGCGGTGGGGACTGTACTTCATTGACTGTGAAGCATTTTGGGATGTTCGGAGGTCATGAAAGGTGTCACACAAATGCAAGTCCTTTCTTGCTTTCCAATCAACAAGATCTCTTTCTCTCTCATAGTGCCGGTTTCACAAAAATACATAAAGACCCGACTTAATCGACCATATCTGGAACACGTACCACAAAGAATGTAGGCTCTGTTTACTTTGAGCACATCTGCAAAGCACCTTGCTGCTTCGTCATCCAATTCATTTTCTGTAAGCCTAATTTAGAAAAGTCACATTTCCAGAATATTACTGAACTCTACCATGGCTAGCTGAGGTTTGACATTGAGAGTGCTCAAGGGGCTGTAAGCACAACTATTAGGTAAAGTTAGAGAATATTATTAGGAAAATACCATCCCTGAAAGGACAATTTTCATTATTCTGGTGCATTTTCTTTCAATAATATTTTCCCTCTTTTTTGTAGATATTCCATTACCAAATGGTGGCATAGTGGTTAGCACTGTTGCCTCACAGCGCCAGGGACCCGGGTTCGAATCCGGCCTGGGGTGACTGTCTGTGTGGAGTTTGCACATTCTCCCCGTGTCTGCGTGGGTTTCCTCCGGGTGCTCCAGTTTCCTCCCACAGTCCAAAGATGTGCGGGTTAGGTTGATTTGGCTATGATAAATTGACCCTTAGTGTTAGGGGGGATTAAATACGTGGGGTTACGGGGATAGGGTGGGATATGTTAGGGGGGATTAAATACGTGGGGTTACGGGGATAGGGTAGGATATGTGTCGGTGCAGGCTCGATGGGCCGAAATGGCCTCTATCTGCACTGTGGGGATTCTGTGATTCTGTGAAACATATCTGGAGAAGGGAAAATAGGAACAGGAGGAGGCCATTCAGCCCTCGAGCCTGTTCCGCCATTCTTTTAGATCATTGGCTGATCTGTACCTCAACTCACATTTATCTGCCTTTGCTCCATATCTCTCGATACCCTTACCTAACAAAACTCTATGGGGTAAAAATTCGGTTGATTTGCGCCTCCGGTGAGGGCGCTAACGGGGCGCAAAGCAACTAGCGCCCGGGCATGGCGCCACTTACGCCTCCTGCAAAATTCACCGGGAGTTTAACAGTGGCGGTAACCATTAGCGCCCGGCGGCGCTGCACCTCCGGCGATGACGTCATCACCGTGCACAGCGCCCCGCTCGCACCCTGGCCGCGATCTTCGGTAGCACCCTCTGACTTATCGCCAGACACTATGTCCGACAGGGTCAGGGGGGTGTACGTGGGGCCGGGGCAGCGCAAATTAAAGGGGTGGAGCTGGGCGGCCATTTTTGTTGCTGGCCGCCTGCCAGCACCTGCCCCCGTTGCTGTTTCCGGCATACTATGAAGCCCCTCAACGGGGTGCCAGATGTGCTCCAGGAACCCGGCACTCCTCTTCAATGCCGGGCTCTTTTGCCGGCTCTCCGATCCCTGGTGGCCCAGCCAGGTTGCGCTGCGCTAGGCCCCTCCCTTTTAATAAGGGGGAGGAAGACCTACGTGCCGCGATATTCACTCGCAGCGCCCCAAGAGGGAGGCGGGGCATTTCCAGTAGCACCCCGCCTCGCTGTTGGGGCGCTACCAGTGAATTTCGGGCGTGGGGGTGCTAACTTTTTCGGGGTGCTACCCCAAAGGGGATTCGACCCAATTTTGCCCCCTATCAATCTCAATCTTGAAAATGTCAATTGACCCCAGCACAGCCTTTTGGGGGAAGAGAGTTCCAGATTTCCACTACCCTTTATGTGAAAAAGTGATTCCTGACTCAACTCCTGAATAGCCTAACTATTGTACTGCCAGGTGGAAAAGTACAAAACATAATACCGCAAGTTTGGAGACTCATGCTGTGGGATTTGAAGGTGTAAATATTTGCACTCATCGCATCAATGATGTTAACACGCCTGTTGCGTGTTGTACGTGCCGTGACAGCGTCATGGATTTGATGCGCCCATATCACCGAACTACATTCTGGGAGAGGAACAGGGCAAAACTTTGTTGTTGTTGGGTTTTTTTTTAATTCATGAAGAAATTGTTTTTTAACTGCTCCAACATCAAAAAGACTAATCCAGGAATTTATGGTGAAAATGTTTAACTAACAATTTTAATGCTCCTTAAAAATACTGCCAGTCAGGTAAAGGACAGCCAGAGGTACAGTAGGAACATAAGAATAGGAGTAGGCCATTCAGGCCCTCGAGCCTGTTCCGCCATTCAATTAGATCATGACTGATCTACATCTTAAGTCCATTTACCTGCCTTGGTTCCATATCCTTAATACCCTTACCTAACAAAAATCTATCAATCTCAGTTTTGGGTGAGTTCCCGATTTCCACTACCCTTTGGTGTGAAGGAAGTTCCTTCTGTTCTGCTCCAATTGAAAGCTTCAGAGCCAACTTCAGAACATCACCCGCTACTGCACCAGCGTGACTGACTATCTTCCATTAGCCATTGAGTGAGACCGCCAATTTTGGGGTCAATTAATGCCAAATTAGTTTTGTGCTGTGGGTCCATGTCCATTCGGAACTAAATTGACACTTGCCCCAAATCATTTTACATAGGCCCCAGCTACCAGAAAGGACTTTCATTCCAGCTGAGCTGAGGGCTTAATCCCACAAAGTACAGAATTAAAACCAATACCAGAGTATCTTCAGGGAGCTGTTGTCTCGTAGTGCTGCAACTAAACTTTTACCTCCCTCTGTGGAAATGCCATTGGCTGCAAGACTGGGGAACAAAAAAATTTCGTTAATTAAATGATAAATTGCAGATAATTCACAAAATGACATACCTGCTTTATAGGATTGCTTTTTAGTCCCACACAAAAATAGCGATTAAGTATACAGAAAATGTTCGGGTGAAGGTATAATGTGCTGTTGACTTTGTTTTAGCACTTTAGTGTCTAAATGCCTAGTGGAGCTTTGAGAGAAAATAGGAAGTAATAGGTGATATCTGAGAGAAGGAAGAGCCATAGAAGACCAGTAGGGAGGGCCGAGGAAGGTGAGATCAGCAGGTAAGGTCAAGGAATGGGGGAACTGAGAGAGACAGGAGACCATCATTATTTTATGCACTGGTTTACACATTGTATTTTTAAATTATGGTTGCCTAAATAACTTGGATTTCCAAAGACTTTCAAACTACCTAAATATTGTAGAATTCTCTCATTTCTTTATTTGTGGCCTGAGATCTGGACTTTGTGGATGAACTGAGATTTGTGTTGCTCATGTACAATGTCATACTGTGAATATTTATTTAAAAAACTTCCATCCCAAAGTCCTGTCAAACTGTACAAGAAATCTGATTGATAAAGGGTATTTTCACCCCTTGTAGATTCATTCGATTTTGCTTGCTTGGTTTTTGTCAACCTGTAAATAAATCTGATATTAGTTTAAGCCTGTATGTATTGGTCTGATGGCATGATATTTTCTGCTTTTTAAAGGAGTCAGGTGAATATACGGGCATCTCATGCAGTTGACTCCAGAGTTAAGGGGTAATTGTTAATTCTAGGAAGACTATCTGACTCAGAGCAGGTATAATGGTAACGGTGCAGGTTCCAGATCGTAGGAGACTCGGCTTCTTCATGGAAAACACCTTTTCACCATGAACATAAGACAGGACTATTGGGAAAAAAAGCCCAAACCGCAACTATACTAATATCACACAATGCAATTTCTAAGCTTAGAATGTGAACAACAACAACAACTTGCATTTATATAGCGCTTTTAACGCAGTAAAACATCCCCAGGTGCTTCACAGGAGCGAAATCAGGCAAAATTTGACACCAAGCCATATATGGAGATATTAGGACAGGAGTTAGGTTTTAAGGAGCATCTTAAAGAAGAATAAAGAGGTGGAGTGACGGAAAGGTTTAGGGAGGGAATTAAAGCGTTCAGAAAGGATCAGAATTTGTTGGAATTTATCAGAAGAGCTAAGTCGGAAAGATAGTGAATGTAAAAGAATACTAGTTAAATGCAAACAAAGATGGTCTTCCAGTCTTTTGAGAGTTAATCACCATGGAGATATTAGCATTGATTCATTTTGAGACTTTGTCTGGTTTATGTGATCAAAACCCCCTGCGGAATGTGATTACCTGAGCTCTTTCAAAGAAGGATGGTTTCTTAAAGCTTCAGCAAAGGCGACAGCGCCCGAGTCTCTGATCTGATTTCCCCACATCCTGTAAATCAATTCAAGACTGACCATCACTGCAGATTCACCTAGAAAACCTTCATTAAGTAAAGTAAAATGGTAGGCAATTCATTACCTAGCCCTGTACTTAAATGAGATACAACGGGTGTTGCATTTTTTTCTCTTTACTGCACTGGGAGTGTCAGCCTAGAATTTGTGCCTCTATATCCTTTTTATAATATGGCGACCAGAATTGTACACAGTACTCCAAGTGTGATCTAACCAAGGTTTGATACAAGTCAGGTTTCAATCCATGATCTGCTGATTCCAAGGCAAGAGTGCTACCACTGAGCCAAGGCGAACACCATTGGAGAGTGACAGAAAAGTGCTACAATGAATTTTAGTGATGGTACCACAGAGCCTTTCTCAGAATATCACTGCAGTTTTTAAAGAGAGGCTATAACACAAGATTTCTATTTGGTAGTAGATCATTTTACATAGGATTACGTAGGATACACAGCACAGAAATAAGCCATTCGGTCCAACCAGTCCAGGCCGGCGTTTATGCTCTACTCGAGCCTCCTCCCATCTTTCCTCATCTAACTCTATCAGCATAACCCTCTATTCCCTTCTCTCTCATATGCTTGTCTAGCCGTCCCTTAAATGCATCTATACTATTCACTTCAACCACTCCCTGTGGTAGTGAGTTCCACATTCTCACCACCCTCCAGGTAAAGAAGTTTCTTCTGAATTCCCTATTTGATTTCTTGGTGACTATCTTATATTGATGGCCTCTAGTTTTGCTCTTCCCCACAAGTGAAAACACTCTCTCTTTGACTACTCTATCAAAACCTTTCATAATTTTAAAGACCTCTATTAAGTCACCCCTCAGCCTTCTTTTTTCAAGAGAAAAGAGACCCAGCCTGTTCATCCTTTCCTGATAGGTATAACCTCGCATTTCTGGTATCATCCTTGTAAATCTATTTTGCACTCTCTCCAGTGCCTCTATATCCTTTTTATAATATGACGACCAGAATTGTACACAGTACTCCAAGTGTGGTCTAACCAAGGTTTGATACAAGTTTAGTATAACTTCTCTACTTTTCAATTCTATCCCTCTAGAAATAAACCCTTCGTACCTGGTTTGCTTTTTTTTAATGGCCTTATTAACCTGTGTCACTACTTTTAGTGATTTGTGTATTTGTAATCTGAGATCCCTTTGCTCCTCTACCCCATTTAGATTCTTATTTTTCAAGTAATATGTGACCTCCTCATTTTTCTTACCAAAATGTAAAATCTCACATTTATCTGTGCTGAAATTAATTTGCCAATTATATGCCCATTCTGCAAGTTTATTAATGTCTTCTTGTAATTTGTTGCAGTCCTCCTCAGTATTGACTCCCCACCCCCCCCCCCCCCCCCACCCAATTTGGTGTCATCTGCAAATTTAGAAATTATGTTTTTGATTCCAAAGTCTAAATTGTTAATATAAATTGTGAACAACAGTGGTGCCAGCACTGATCCTGTGGGACCCCACTTTCTACCTTCTGCCACTCTGAATAGCTACCCTTTACCCCTACTCTCTGCTTTCTGTCTTGAAGCCAGCTAGCTATCCATTCTGTTACTTGACTCCGCATTCTCTGACCTTGATGAATTGCGGGCAAATAGCTGAATGAAAAAGATCTCCTCTAATAATTTCACTTGCTTAAGGATTCCTTCCATTAGATGACAAATAAAGTGGGTGTTAGCCTTGCCTC
This sequence comes from Squalus acanthias, assembly GCA_030390025.1. Lineage (NCBI taxonomy): Eukaryota > Metazoa > Chordata > Chondrichthyes > Squaliformes > Squalidae > Squalus > Squalus acanthias. Next base: position 27,057,165 of record CM059428.1, on the reverse strand, counting down.
AGTGGTAGCACTCTCCCCTCTGAATCAGAAGGTTGTGGGTTCAAATCTCACTCCAGAGATTTGAGCACATAATCCAGGCTGACTTTCCAGTGCAGTACCGAGGAAGTGCTCAGAGGTCCCGTCTTTTAGACCATGGCTCCATTTGCCCCCTCAGGTTGATATAAAAGATCCCATGGCACTATTTGAAGAAGAGCAGGGGTGTTCTCCCCAGGGTCCTGGCCAATATTTATCCTTCAACCAACATCACTACAACAGATTATCTGGTCATTTATCTCACTGCTGTTTGTGGGTCCTTGCTGTGATCAAATTAGCTGTCGCGTTTCCTACATTACAACAGTGACTACACTTCAAAATGTATTTCATCAGCTGTAAAGTGCTTTGGGACATCCTGAGGTGGTGAAAGTTCTTCCTTTCTAACAGCAATTTCAAGTCCAAATAGGTGCCAATTGATTGAGTTATCACTTGTGCAGCCTAACAGATTGCAGATGGATTGTGTTTTTGCAGTCATGGTTGTATTTTGAGTGCTTTTATTTACACCAATATGTGTACATAAAGTACATTGCACAATTCTGCATTAATGGAGGAGCCTCAGACCTCAATAGCAGGGAGTTGTAAGAGGTAAAATTAGAATTTTATTTAAAAAGGAGCAAAGCAGTCACAATATGAGACTACAGTAATAATAAGGCTTTTGAGAGTCATGGTCATTTATGATTCTCAATGATATAAGCAAGGCTACATGGACCTAGCAGACACAAGATAGACAGAAGCAAATAAACTTTACAGCGATGGAATAGAGTTTCAAAGCTGTAAAACTCATGATTTTGACTTTAGTAGTTTGGGAAGGGTAAATGGTTTAGCTGGTACAAATCATGGGGTCATGCAGTTTTAGTGGCCTGGGTGTATACTGACATCATTCTTCTTTCTGTACCTCCTTCAAGAAAGAAAGAGCCAGTGTTTTTACACGTAAAAATAAAGTTCTTAAAAATGTCTCAAATTTAGACAATGGCCATTGAAGTAGTTCTGACTCTTTGAACATGATGTCAACATGTGAATATATTGGACATTTATTTTGTAAAACCGATATTAAAAAAAATGAATCTACAATATGGTTCATGTTTAACAGCTCAGTATAACAGACAAGGACAACATGAGACTTCATTCTCCATTTGTTCCCTTACTCACCAGATATGTTTGATTGTCTTACTTTTCTGAACTGCTTGTGCTAGCATTTTCCCACCTTCACTTGTAATCTTGTTGTATCCAATGCTTTAAATATACAAACAAAAAAACAATTAGTTTAACATTTTTTCTCTCTTCATCAAGGTGCCTTTCGCTATCTAAGGGCCTCACTGAAGCTGGGATTGAAAGGTTACGGAATTCCTCAGGAATGCTCAGTTTGTATATAAGTGTTCTGATTGTAGCAGGCTCCTTCAGAGCATTGCTTGGTGAACTGTACATCTCCACCTCTCCAGATCCTTGGCTCTCCTCTCCAAAGTGTTCTCAGGCAGACATTTTCCTACAGTGATGGCTGAAATTAAACACTATAACATTTATTATTGTAAGAAATTAAATATTTCAAACTCACTGTTGGTTAACTGTTCATGTTAATACTTGCAAAGGTTAAGTTTCTGGGAATTTCAGAAGTGTTAGATGCCTGTAGTGCTCCATATCCTTAGATTTAAATTTTTCCTATAGATCCTATACTCTTCCTGTGTTCTCATTCTGGGATTCTGAGATTCCAATCTCACCAGATCATCACTGGAGGGGGCTGCACAGCAGAAAGCAGACACTTCCTGACAATGCAAAGACTAGAAGGGCAAGTTTATTTAGTGCACCTCGAGGCATCTGTTTGAAAAGCTGGGGTGCAGCTATTTTGACTATACTCTTCACAAGGGGGAAGCATGCATCTTTGCATCAAGTCTTCATATTTATGTTAGGGACACAAGAATGACTACTCAGCACACCAATAGCAAATCTTCACACGCTGCTTCCCTCTTTTGTGTAACATTCACTCACAGAGCATGTTTTGCCTTAGAATTCTGTTCCTTGTCTGCATAAATTTAGGCCTAACATTAATCGTCACTCACCAAATTGGGGTTGCTGGAGGGAGCACAATTTTATTGGAAACCTGATGTTCATTGGTAACCCACTTACACTTTCCCCAAGTCTTTCTGTGCTCTCAACACCCAGTGTCTACTTGTAAGACACCTTTCCATGTCACGTTAGTCTATGAAAATAGGAGGTTATACAACCTGATCTCCGACTATGTGAATAATGTGAGCGCAGGCTGATATTTGAAAGTATGCGTGAGTTTCCAAAGTCAGTTTGCTTACGCCAATTTTAAGAGACTTGGACATTCATCGATCAGTGTTGAAACATACTGGGCACCAATGTCAGTAATCTGATTCTTGTACAAGCTGGAAAAACAAATACAAATAAAAAAAGTCACACAATAGAAACACTGGAGTCTCACACAGAGAAAATATAGCAATAACTAGACCATCTGAATCATTGATCATTTCATGCTCTGTAACTGCAGAAAGAGTAACCTATCTCTGTACCTCCTCCAACCCTCCAAGAACTCTGCATTCCTCCAATTCTGGTCTCTTGTGCATTCCCCACTTCCTTCGTCCTACCATTGACGGCCGTGCCTTAAGCTGTTTAGGTCCTTAAGCTCTTACACCACCACCACCAACCCCCCCCCCCCACCCCACCCCCCGCCCCCCCACAACCTCTCTCTCCTTTAAGATGCTCCTTAAAAACTACCTCTTTGGCCACGCTTTTGGTCAGCTGTCCTAATATCTCTTTATGTGGCTCGGTGTCAAATTTTGTTTGATAATACTCCTGTGAAGCGCCTTGGGACGTTTTACTATGTTAAAGGCACTATATAAACACAAGTTGTTGTTAGTTACATCATGACTGTTTCATTTGAACTACATCCCATTGTATATTCATGGCACGTTGCATTGAGCTAGTAATGAGATAATAAACTGAAGGCAGATCTTCTAACAGAGTGAAGACTGAAAAATGTCTCTTAAGGAAATACAAACCTTTGTGAAAATACATCTGTTTCAAACATATTGTAAACAACATAAGTTGTGTCTACTTGCTGTCATCATAGCAATAATTATTCACGGCTATATTCCTCCCCAGAGAGCCGGCACGGGCTCGACGGGCCGAATGGCCACCTTCTGTGCTGTAACCATTCTATGATCCTATGATTCAAGTTAAAAGAGGTTTTCCAAAAATGTTGTCATGAAGACAGTACCCCTTTAATGATGGTTAACCAGGCAGTCAAGAGCTTCTATCATATCTGTGTTATTCTAACCAAAAAAAGCCTCAATTTTAAAGTCTTTCTTCATATTTATATTTCCTTATACCAGGCAGCCTCACAGTGAATCGGCATGGTACCTGCTCCAAAGCCTCAATATCCTTCCTATATTGTGGAGCCCAATACTGCACACCGTACTCTAACTGAGGTCTTATTAGTGTTTTATAAAGGCTCAACGTTACCTATTGGCTTTTACATTCTATACCTCTTGTGGTAAAACCCAGAATTCTATTATTTTTGTTTACAGCCTTATCAATCGGAGGTGCTGCCTTTAAGGTCCTGTGAACCTGTACCCACAAATCCCTCTGCACTTCCACAGCACCGAGCCTACTCCCATTCACAGTATAATTACTGCTGTTATTTTTTTAACCAAAATGTACACCTCACACTTACTGACATTGAAATCCATCTCGCACTTTTTAGACCATTTCTCCATCTTATCAGTATTCATTTGGTCTTCGGAAGAATTTTTTCTTCTTCCTATTTTGGTGTCGGCTGTAAATTTCAATATCACTCCCTCTAGGTCTCCATTTAAATCATTGATTATATATAGCGAATAGAAATATATTATACAATAAAACATCTACGTCACATGCATCCATATATACACTACATAATGAAATGTAAACATCTTTTATTGAAACACTTGTTACACATTGATAATATCTATACACAGTAAACAATAAATTATCCATCTGTCTCAGTACTTTCTAAGATTCAAGGGAAGAATAGAATCTGTAGTACCTTTTTATCTTGCTAACTTACCCAAGAAATTGAACAATTTTGTACTTTTTAAGTTCTTCAGTTAGCACTTGAACGCCATCATCTGTGATTTGGTTTGCATTCAACCTGAACAAAGTCACAATAGGAGATATTAGAATGATTGAGGTAAAGCAAGGCCTCGTCTGCCCTCTCAGATGAACGTAAAAAATCCCATGGCACTATTTCAAAGAAGAGCAGGGGAGCTGTCCATGGTATCCTGGCCAATATTTATCCCTCAAACAACATCATTAAAACAGATTATCTGGTTATTTATCTCATTGCTGTTCGTGTGACCTTGCTGTGCACAAATTGGCTGCCACATTTCCTACATTACAACAGTGCCTACACTTCAAAAGTAATTCATTGGCTGCAAAGCACTTCAGGACATCCTGAGGTCGTGAAAGGCCATATATAAATGCAAGTTTTTTCTTTTGTAGAGCTAAGAAGACGATTCAGATAGTTTGAGGATACTGCAAAGAAGCTTTGAAGAAATTCCGCTGTTCACCAGATAAAGCCGGATAAGCCAAGTGGCAGGTTCACACTAAGTACAGAATTCAACCAAATTCCAGAATGTGTTATGGCACTTTCTGACTGCACTGGGGTTCAAGGTTAACCTGAGTCTTTATCACTCACTAGGGTCTCTGCGGCTTCCTCCCACAAAAGAAATTACACTTAAAAACTCTCAATCCAAGTGGCCAAGAAAGTGGAGAGCAAATTTCAAGTGCCGCTTGACCCCTTTCCGCTGAAAACTCGCCCACCTGTTGGCCGCCTGATGCCTGCTTGATGCGATTTTCAGGCGAGCTGGCAAATGGGTAGCTAGTAATCCCGCCCAAAACCTACTTGACTTTGCAAATCAGTGTCATCTGCCGATTGTAGGATCTGTTTGCAATACCAATGCGAGGAGCAGGTGATGTCCACAGTCCGCCCACATCCGACCACATTTCCTCACCATAACTAAGACTGCCTATTTCCACCTCCATAACATCGCCCGACTCCGCCCTTGCCTCAGCTCATCTGCTGCTGAAACCCTCATCCATGCCTTTGTTACCTCCAGACTTGACTATTCCAATGTTCTCCTGGCCGGCCTCCACGTTCTACCCTATGTAAATTTGAGGTCGTCCTAACTTGCACCAAGTCCCGTTCACCCATCACCCCTGTGCTCGCTGGCCTACATTGGCTCCCGATTAAGCAACGCCTCGATTTTAAAATTCTCATCTTTGTTTTCAAATCCCTGCATGGCCTCACCCCTCCCTATCTTTGTAATCTCCTTCAGCCCCACAACCCCTCAAGATATCTGCACCCCTCTAATTCTGGCTTTTTGAGCATCCCTGATTTTAATCGCTCAACCATTGGTGGCTGTGCCTTAGCTGCCAAGGCACTGAGCTCGGGAAATCCCTCCCTAAACCTCTCTGTCTCTCTACCTCTCTTTCCTCCTTTAAGATGCTTCTTAAAACCTACCTCTTTGACCAAGCATCTACCCTAATTTCTCCTCATGTGGCTCGGTGTCAAATTTTGTTTTATTACACTCCTGTGAAGTGCCTTGGGACGTTTTACTACGTTAAAGGCGCTATATAAATACAAGTTGTTGTTGGTACTCAGGCTTGGGCAGCCTAACCGGTGGTCCTTGAAGGGATCAATGGAGGCCGCTCACAAAATGGTCATTAAACATTTTTCTGTGTATTTTTGTGGGGCCTGGGGAGTATTGTTAGTCAGAGTTAATCATCTTCCGAATATTAGGCCGGCATATCTCAAGGGGCATAAAATCTATGCAGATCTACTTTAACAGTACAGATCCTTGCATCAGAGAAAGCTTATTACAGGAAACTCTTTATTAACCGGCACCGACGGGACCGGCGTGGTGCCGGTTAGTCAAAAAGTCCAGATAACGGAGAGTTATATCTCCCAACGTACGAGAGCCCTGTACACACTGACATGCGCCTGTATTCGGAGCTCCGTCTCCCCGGGGACCGCCAGCTGACCATCTGTCGTGTCCGCTGCCTACCCGGGCTGCACATTCCCCTCCCAATCTACATGCTCCGATACAAGGCAAACGCCTCGGGGTTTTTTAAAAGTTATTTTAAAGGAGAGATGAAGGAAAACCCCGGTTACCTACTCAAGAATTTTGCCGGTTAAGAGAGATTTCCGGTTATTTGGGTGCCGGTTAAAAGAGAGTTTCCTGTATCTTTTTTCTAAATTAATTCTCGGGATATGGATGTCACTGGCAAAGCCGACATTTATTGCCCATCACGAGCTTGATACAACTAAACGGCTTGCTTGGTATGTAAAAAGAAAAAGAAAAAGATTAATGAAGACAAATTTAGGTCCCTTACAATCAGAAATGGGAGAATTTATAAAGGGGAACAAGGAAATGGCAGAGCAATCAAACAAATACTTTGGTTCTGTCTTCACGGAAGAGGACACAAATAACTTCCCAGAAATGCTAGGGAACCAAGGGTCTAGTGAGAAGGATGAATTAAAGGAAATTAGTATTAGTAAAAAAATAGTGCTGGAGAAATTAATGGGACTGAAAGCTGATAAATCCCCAGGGCCTGATAATCTGCATCCCAGAGTACTAAAAGAGGTAGCCATGGAAATAATGGATGCATTGGTTGTCATCTTCCAAAATTCTATAGATTATGGAACAGTTCCTGCAGATTGGAGGGTGGCAAATGTAACCCTACTATTTAAAAAAGGAGGGAGAGAGAAAACCGGGAACTACAGATCAGTTAGCCTAACATCAGTAGTAGGGAAAATGCTAGAGTCTATTATAAAGGATGTGATAACAGGATACTTAGAAAATATCAACGGGATTAGACAAAGTCAACATGGATTTATGAAAGGGAAATCGTGTTTGACAAACCTACTGGACTTTTTTGAGGATGTAACTGGTAGAGATAAGGGAGAACCAGTGGATGTGGTGTATTTGGATTTTCAGAAGGCCTTTGATAAAGTCCCACATAAGAGGTTAGTGTGCAAAATTAAAGCACATGGGATTGGGGGTAATATACTGGCATGGATTGAAAATTGGTTAACAGACAGGAAACAGAGAGTAGGAATAATGGGTCTTTTTCGGGGTGGCAGGCGGTGACGAGTGGGGTACCGCAGGGATCAGTGCTTGGGCCCTAGCTATTCACAATGGCCCGGATATTCCGATCCCTACAGGTGGGTACACGCTGTGTACCCACCCGTAGGGACATCGGAAATGCCGGTTTCAGGCATGCACAGCGCATGCGCTGAAAACCGGCATTTCCGATCTGTCAAGAATGCTCTTGACAGATCGGACGCCTGCCCTGGAGAAGGGCCTCTGCGGGTGGAGAGTTCCGCTTTCTGGAGCCCCTCTGCCCACAGAAAATCTTTAGAATTTTTACGCCTGGTAAAAGCAGGCGTAAGGCCTGCTTTTACCAGGATAAGAGTTGAAAAAAGTTTTTAAAAATTAAAAAAAAAAATTCAGTCATTTATCATTTAAAAATACCTTAAAAAAGGTAAGTTTATTTTTAGCCCTGTAAGAAACTTTAATCATTTTTTTCAAAAAATTAAATTTTTGTTTAAAATATTTAATTTATTGTAATTTCAACTGATTTTAAAAATGTGACTTTAAAAAAAATTTATTTAATGTTTTGAAGTGTTTTTGGGGTGATCTCCATTCATATATTTGACAGGTCTATCTGTCAAGTGTATGAAGGGAGATTCCCTTCTTTGATTGGTTCCCCATGGCCCATGTGATCCCAGGGACGCTTGCGAACCGCCTGCACCCCTGGGATACCTGGGCCCTGCGCACTTGGAGTTCGAGAGGCCCAGCATCGGAAGTGTCTGCACCTCGGGAGCCCTCAGGTAAGTGCGTAGATTTTTTCCAGATCGGAAGCTTCCGCACGCGGGAAGCCTCCGATCGGAAAATACGGCCCAATATATATCAATGATTTGGATGAGGGAACCAAATGTAATATTTCCAAGTTTGCTGACAACACGAAACTAGGTGGGATTGTGAGTTGTGAGGAAGATGCAAAGAGGCTTCAAGGCGATTTAGATAAGTTGAGTGAGTGGGCAAATACATGGCAGATGCAGTATAACGTGGATAAATATGAAGTTATCCACTTTGGTAGGAAAACAGAAAGGTAGAGTATTATTTAAATGGTGATAGATTGGGAAATGCTGGTGTACAAAGGGACCTGGGTGTCCTTGTACACCAGTCACTGAAAGCAAACATGCAGGTCCAGCAAGCAGTTAGGAAGGCAAATGGTATGTTGGCCTTCATTGCAAGAGGATTTGAGTACAGGAGCAAGGATGTCTTACTACAGTTGTACAGGGCCTTGGTGAGACCACACCTGGAGTACTGTGTGCAGTTTTGGTCTCCTTACCTAAGAAAGGATATATTTGCCACAGAGGGAGTGCAGCAAAGGTTCACCAGACTGATTCCTGGGATGGCAGGACTGTCGTATGAGGAGAGATTGGGTCGACTAGGCCTGTATTCACTAGAGTTTAGAAGAATGAGAGGGGATCTCATTGAAACGTATAAAATTCTGACAGGGCTAGACAGACTGGATGCAGGGAGGATGTTTCCCCTGGCTGGGGGTGTCTAGAACGAAGGGTCACAGTCTCAGGATACGGGGTAGGACATTTAGGACTGAGAGGAGGAGAAATTTCTTCACTCAGAGGGTGGTGAACCTGTGGAATTCTCTACCACAGAAGGCTGTGGCTGCCAAGTCACTGAATATATTTAAGAAGGAGATAGATAGATTTCTAGACACAAAAGGCATCAAGGGGTATGGGGAGTGAGGGGGAATATGGTATTGAGATAGAGGATCAGCCATGATCATATTGAATGGCGGAGCAGGCTCGAAGGGCCGAATGGCCTACTCCTGCTCCTATGTTTCTATGTTTCTTGGTCACTTCAGAGGGCAGTTAAGAGTCAACCACGTTGGTGTGGGATTGGAGTCACATATAGGCCAGACTGGGTAAAGATGACCTTCGTAAACCAGTTGGGTTTTTACGACAATCCAATTGCTTCATGATCACTTTTACTGTAAAGTAAGTTTTCAGCTTTTTATTTCCAGGTTTTTTTTTAACTGAATTCAGATTCTCAAACTAACACGGTGGGATTTGAGCTCAGATTCTCTAGAGTATTAGTCTAGGTCTCTGGATTACTGGTCCAGTAACATAACCATTACATGACTGTACCCCATGTTACACTCTAGGCACAGTTAATTCTTGACAGAATGAATTCAGTGACAGATTTCCTTGTTTGTTCAGTTGAAAGAAAGACTTGCATTTCTATGGGTCAGGCAACATCTGTGGACAGAGAAACAGAGTTAATGTCAGAACTGGCGAAGGGTCATCAACCTGAAACGTTGGGCTCGATTTTGCCAGGCCTGAGGAGGCGAGATTGGAGGTGTGAGAGTTGTAAAAATCGCAAAAAATGGCGGGCGGCTCCGATCCCGCCACCATCCCGCCTCCGAGCAATTTTCCCACATTCGTGGTTTCCGACCCCGTTTCCATCCCGCCTCCAAGAGGCGGGATAGGCCCTTAAGGCCTTTAACTACCAATTAATTGCCTCTATAATCCCATTTTGAGAGGCCTTTCTGATTTTAGCACATTTCCCCCGTCCTGCACGTCTCCTCTGGAACACGCCAGTTAATCCTGGCGGCATCACAAGGGGATTGCTGACTAACAGCTGCAGCTCCACCATTAAAAAGGAGCTTTCACCAATTATCATTTGCAGGTGGCAGAACTTTGTTGTCTCAGGTCTTGGGGAACTTTTAGCAGGCCTACTCATTGTTGTGGAAGTTTGGAGCCTGACACCCATCTCCAGTGTGACCTCCTGGGAAACCCCTCTCCCCACCTTGACTGAGCACTTCCTCAACTGAGGTATATACCAGAAGCATGGGAACCATTTATTTTCTTTCCTCCTGGACATCAGAATCGGACGAAGACCAGCCGCGGCGGCAGCAGAACCCTGGACAACAGCACCACCAACATCAGCAGCAACAACACGAGCGCCAAGCTGCTGCTCACCCACCTGAAGCTGCACAGGACAGAAGGCGCCAGCGCGCGACTACATTGCTGCCCGGGATGCAAGGGACGCACTCATCTTGGCCAGATTTGCTTAGCCTGCACAATCAAACACTTTTGCCTCGCACCTTCTTACCAGAGCATCGACAATGGACAAGAACCTACAGATTCCTATCACTCTGACGACCATACTGACAATTGCAAGTCGCTCTAAGCCCTCAGTGTGGAAGTCCCATTTGCGAAATGACACAGGCCACAACAGTTTGTCATCAAATCTGTTTATCATAACAATTCAAGGATGGCTTGTCAAAAATCAATACAACAGAACACCCAAGTGACTACCCTTGTGACTACTTGTGCTTTATCTTCCTCTTACGCATGCTCCTACGTGGTGCTTCCCCTGTGGCTTCAGCAGATGTGGAGGCCCCTTGCTCACTTTCTTGCTGCTCCTGTCTCGACACCTTTGGCGGCCGTCCTTTGGGGTTGCGAACCTCTGAGGGCTCGGCAACAGTCTGCTGCTCCTGCAGCTGTGTAGGGGATGAAACGCCCATCTCAGTTGGGTGAGGACTCTGGTGGGGCTCTGACCGAGGGCTCTGCAGTGGCATGGTTGTGTGAGTGCTTGGAGAGGAGCCCCCACTTCCTTGTTGTCTACCACCAACATCCCTCTCATGGGTCAGCCCCACTTCAGAGTTAGCAAGTGGCTTGACAGCACCTTGCTGCACTTCAGGGGGGCCATGAGGACCCGTTTCTGCACTGGAAGTCCTACTCCAGAGGACTTCCATGAAGGTCTGGTTTGTCTGCTCAATAGCTGACCATCGCTCCTCAAGAGATGTCAGTCTATTCTGAACAATGACCATGTTTTCAATACCCTGGCGACTAAGCTCCTCCATGGCTGTAGCCATCCTCTCCTCTACCGTAGCCATCCTCTCCTCTACGGTAGCCAGCCTTACCACAGAGGTAGCCATCCTTTCCACGGAGGTTGCCATCCTTTACGTGGTGATGCGTTCATGCGCCAATGCCTCCACAAAGGCTCTGCTCATGTTAGCGATGGACTCCTCCATTCGCTCCACACTCGCAGCGACCCTGGAGATAAAATCTGCCAGAGACTCCTGCACCTGTTCCTGGAGTTCCAGCACCGCTCTCCTTCTGGATGGACCCGGAGGCACAGGGTCGACATGCAGCTGAGCTGAGCTGGGAGAGTCCTGCGTCCTCCGACGAGGACTCTCCACTGCTGTCCCTGTCTCCACCATCTGCTGATGCTCACTTGTGATCTGTGATACACCAGGTGACAACACTACTCTATCTCGCGAAGGTCCCACCGAGGTGTGATTGTCTGCGCTGGTGCTGGGTGCGCTGAATTCTGCTGACGCTGCGCCCTCAGAGGTTGCAGCTCCCTCTGAGGAGTCTTGAGGCTCAGACTGTTCCTCCTGGACAGTGGGGACGGGGGCTCGCGATGGTCCTGTGGTTGTGTAAAGGAAAGAGTTAGAGATGTGAGGTAAAGGTTGCATGCACATTGAATTGTGCAGATGATCATAAGTCAATCTGTTAGAGCATCAGAATCATTATCAGTCACTCATGCAATGTCAATGAGAGAGATGCTAAACTATTCTGTCATCAGCTTGCTGTGATGCGCCCGTCTGTCCGTCCCCCACTTGTGAATTGTCCTCCACTCCAGCAATCTCCAGGGCCGCCTCCTCCGAAGTGGTGAGCTGGGCTACTGTGGGTGGCCCTCCTCATGTCCTCACTCTTTCCCTCTTATTGTGGGCTCTCTTTTCTGCTATGAGAGACACAAGTGGAGTTTGAGTGAGAATGAAGGAGTGAGTGGAGAGAATCCATAGCATAGATGCTTAGAAGGAGACAAAGGGCCCGCCCTGTGTGTTGTAAGTTGTTGTCATTGCATCACAGTGATAGGGAGTGTGAGGGCTGCATGGTCGAATAGTTAAGTGAATGTGACCATAGAGAGAGACGGAATGGGTAAGGGTGCAGGGATGTAAGTGTCAAGTGGCATGTGGAGGAAGAGGTTGGCAAAGCAGAATGCTGGTGATGAGAGGCGATGGGGATCAGATTGAGGCTGATGGGAATGTCATTCTCACTTTTCCTGTGCGGAGAAGGTCATGAAACCTCCTCATGCACTGCAGCCAGGTTCTGCTGCTCATCGAGATGGAGTTGACCTCCTGGGCCATTTGCAGCCACACAGCTTTAGTCTGCTGGGGAGGCTTTTTCCTCCCTGAGGAAGGGAAGAGCACCTCCTTATTTTATCTTGCTCCCTCCACCAGAGCTTGGAGGGAGGCCTCATCGAATCTTGGAGCACACTTTGGTCTACTGGTGGACATAATTGTTGAAGGAAGTGCTCAGAACAATGGGCATTAAGTTTAAAGACTGAAAAAGAAGCAAGGCTGCTTGCAGGCCTTAAATCCAGCAGCATTGATGATGTCATCGGAGGCGACTTTCTGTATGAAAAGACTCATTGGGCCAGGGGTTCCCACACGCTGGAAATCAAGTGCCCAATTAGGGCAAAATCGCACTTTTGTCCCATTTCACATCGGAGTCGGGATCCTGACACGATGTCCACCTGACACACCCCCAGCCCGCCCCCAATGACAAAATCCAGCCCGTTAACTCTGTTTCTCTCTACACAGATGTCGCCTGACCTGCTGAGTATTTCCAGCATTTTCTGTTTTTATTTCAGATTTCCAGCATCCACAGTATTTTGCTTTTGTACTTGCATTTCTATAGCGCCTTTCACGACCACCGGACGTCCCAAAGCACTTTACAGCCAATGGTGTACCTTTTTTTGAAGTGTAGTCACTGTTGTAATGTAGGAAGTTGAATAAATCCCCCAGAAGTGATTTATTTAAATCTCCTACCTGTTTAGGACTCTAATATCTATAGAGAACTGAAACTAACAATTACATTCCACTTCTTCCAAGTATTCGTGGATGCACTCACACACACACAAGTGCACACACACAGGTACACACACTGAAAGGATAGGAGGTAGGAGTTTAAAGTGTTTATAAATCTTACCCAATGACGCAAAGCTTACTGAAACAAGGAATTAGTTCTTTCACTCCGTAGTCGTTGATGTTGTTATTGTCTAGTTCAAGTGCGATTGTTTTCTGAAGATCACGTAAAATAAATGTGATTGCACTGCAGTCAGCTGAGTAGACATTGCAATAAGTTAACTTTATACAATCTTTGCAAATCCCCTTGGCAGCAAGTCTGGCTACTTCTTTACTCTGCACTTCAAATATGCACCTCAACAACCATATGAAGCGTGAAACAGCACGCATCTGATAGAAATCTTTGATCATGTATGTTTCCACGCAGCCAACAAGGTAGGACTTCAATGCCGATCTCTTCTTTTGAACTTTTCTTTGGCAAGTCAAGTGATTCAACAAGTCCGTTTTGGCTTTAGAAAGCAAACCACAAAGGAAAAAAACAGTTAGCTGAAAATGCTCTCTGAACTCAAGCAAGTATTCTCTGGAGCTCCTCTTCGAATTTGGACATGGGACTGAAGGGCTGAGTTGCTGTCTTCCAGGTGGAACATGCCCAGCGAAAAACTTAATGGTTTCCCTCGCACTGATTTCCTCGTCTACAACCAAGGAGAATGCGGTGAAAAATGACTGGAGGGTCAAATGAAGGAACTCATAAGTCGATTGGTTCCCACATCCGTCGTAATGGCCTGCAGTTTTGACAAAGCCCAACTGTAAATCCTCCTCTGAGATGGCGGCCGCTGAGATTTGCTCCTGACTAAAGATGAAGTTGCTGTTTATAATCCCCTCTTTTGCCAATTTGCCCAGTCTCATTAACGCGCCCTTCTTTGCTTTGAAGGTCTCGCTTTGACTATTGTTTCTTTTGTTTAATCCCACCTTGGAAGAACGGTTTAGAAAAACCTCCAACATCAACAGGTAGATGTCAGTCAGTGTAACGGAATGGGACAAGCGCCGGGAGCTACACGTGGACTGAAAGTGTTCGTAACATTTAAATATAATCCAGCAAAACAACGGCACTGAACATAGACTGCACAGGTGAGGGTTCGCCTCCAGCTGGGTCAAAACCAAAGTTTGATGGGCCTCGTTTTTGAAGAACTTCTTCAAATACTGCAGCAAATGGTCCTTGGAAAATCCCTTCAGTGTCACTCTCTTTCTCACCATTCTCATCGGTAGGTTTGTGCCAGTTCTTGCTGTCAATAATTTTTTGGAACCTTTTAATAACTTTCCTCGGAGAAGATTCATCAACAGGGCCACAGGATGCATGGGGTCAAAGGGCGAAGAGATGTCAGGGATGTCATTAAAGTCACAGTCCACATTAATTTCATCAAACCCATCCAGTGTGAAGAGAACAGAAGCTGGGTGTTGCCGGATGTAACTGAATATCTCATCAGCGTCTTTGTCAGGGTAACAGTTGTACTTGAACAGTAGATCTCTGAGAGAGATCTTGTCTTCCTCCTTAAAGCTATTGAATAGTCGGCATCTAAATTTGAAGAAGAATTTAACATCAATGGACAGCTCTCCCTTGGACCACAAGTTCTGAAGTCTCTGGAGCAGTATGGTCTTACCAACCCCAGCGTCTCCAGTTACAAACACCGTTTCTGCATCTTCATTGATGACTCCCGTGTCACTGAACAAATCCGCTAAGTGGGAGATGCTTCCTTGGGTTTCATTGACTGCGTTGATTGATTCAATAAGAGTCTCAGTGTAAGTATCGTTCAGCAAGATATCTTCTTTATGGACATACGAAGTGACAAACTTTGTTTCTCTTTTCAATTGACGTTGAAGTTTTTCGGAATACTGACAAACTGAATGTAGAAATCAGAAGTTTGAAATAAATTTTCATAATCATATTGGAATATATATATTCTTTATTTATACATACCTTATGCCACATTGTATACTTTAGGTCCCCTACTTCTGCCACAATTCCTCCCTCAAGTAATGAGAATGATAGGCCAGGAATCTCCATACCTTCTTGTCTTTGCAGACATATATATCAGTTTAATTAATAACAGAATTACTTACCAGCATCTGTAAGAAGTACTGGTTTTCTCAGTAAGTGTTCAGACGGTTGATACTGAATTTCCTTTATCCAATCCTGGAGTTCTGGATAAACCTCCTTAGCCAGGTATATCACATGTACAAAATATTCAGCAGCTTCATGTCCTTTGCTGTATATTATGTCAAGGATTTCACGCACCTAAGGAAAATGTATCAACAAACTTAATGTTACCACCAACAAACCAAGTTTCAAGATGGTGTATAATGTGCCAAGGGGTTATAATATTCGAGAAATCGTCTAGAATCTCTGCCGTCCACATCCTGTCCCACACCATGCTCTATTTCCCCATTACTCCCATTCCTGCTGATCTACACTGATTCCCCAACACATGACTTTCAAATGCTTGCCCTTATCTACAACCCGCCCCCCCCCCCCATGGCCTTGCCACACCTTACCTCTTCTCCAGTCTTTCATTCCTTGTCTTCCAGTCCTCTAACTCATGCCTTCTGTAGATACCTCTTTCCCTCTGTTCAACCCTTGGTGACAAAGTGTTCAGCCATCTCGACCCTACTTACTGGAAACCTCTCTCTGAACCCCTCAGTAGCTTTACCTCCCATTTTGCCTTTAAAAACCTTCTCACAACCCTCATGTTTGACCAAGCCTTCAGCCATCTCTCTTAACTTTCTGGCTAAGGCTCAGCGGCCTTTCCTTTTCTTCTCCTGCCTTGGAATTTCAGTTTTTTTCATGCTAAAGGTTCTCTATAAATGCATGTTCTTAAGATTTAGAGACTAGCTGATCTCTTGTGACATTGCTGGCGGGTAAGTCTGAGGTCGGGAACACGGTTGTGATGTTTGGTTGCAAAGATGGAGCTGTGTTTAACGCAGCCTGTCTCTTTAAGGTCACTGCTCAACTACAGTCCCCACCATTTATAGCGGGTGCATTGGCATTAATGTGGTTTTTCCCGCTATACGCGATGTCCGATTAAACCGTAATAGGTTAAGTCTCCTCATTTCAATCTCAGTGTTAAGTCTCCTCATTCTGTTGCTCTAATAGACTGAAGCTAGCTAACATATTTTCGACAGGCTAAAATCAAACAATAGTCAGGTGCTAAGGATTAAACGGCAGCCTATGAACCCACAACCAGTTTTGATTGTGCTTCCTCTCTTCCCCTTTACGGCTCTATTTTTTCGGGTTGGAAGCGTACTCCGGCGGCACGACTCCGACCGCAAATTTCGGCCCAGTATCTGATCATTATCTCATTTCTACTTGTGGGGCCTTGCTGTGCGCAAATTGGCTGCTGCGTTTCCACCATTACACTTCAAGAGTACTTCATTGGCTGTAAAGTGCTTTGGGACGTCCTGAGGTTGTGGAAGGCGCTATGTAAATGCAAGTTCTTCTTTTAATAATGCCAGGGCAGTAGTTTCTATCTAAAATGGCAGGTCTCCATCGGGAGTAGAAAAGTTAAGATAAATATTTCCTGCCAGACTGGAAATTTCTTTATAGTTTAAAAAAAAAGTAAGCAATCTTCACTTCTCCTTTGATAAACAAGTTGAACCTCAGTGGCACCAGAAATGTTAAACGGAGTGGGTACTACAGAGGAAAGCTTTTTCAATGCAAGGGACTTCCTCCTTTTACTGTTTTCCACGAATTATATTACATACACATTCATTGAAATAAGAAGTGTCCTAATTATCAGGAATTACCCTGCTGCTCAGCATCTGTTCAGGAGGCTCAATATTCCCAGCCACGCAGATTAACTGGACTAATTTTAGTTTGACTTACTGATTACCATGCAAAAAAAAAGGGAAATAAAATACACGGTTCCCACGGGGACGATGCGGAACCGTGCCTGAGAATACGAGCGCCAAGTGCCGCACAGTGCAGGGATTCCGGTTAATTCGGCTCAGTAACACTGATGTGGGGAGAGACAAGGGAACATAGGAGTAGGTCATTCAGCCCCTCGAGCCTGCTCCGCCATTCAATTAGATCATGGCTGATCTGCACCTCAACTCCATTTACTCGCCTTGGTGCCATATCCCTTGATACCCTTACCTAACAAAAATCTAGCGATCTCAGTCTTGAAAGCTCCAATTAACCCCCAGCACCCACAGCCTTTTGGGGGAGCGAGTTCCAGATTTCACTCCTGAATGACCTAGCTCTAATTTTAAAATTATTTCCCCTCGTTCTTGATTCCCCCCCACCAGAGGAAATAGTTTCTCTGTATCTAACCTATCAAATCCTTTTGACATTTTAAATACCTTGATTAGATAACCCCTTAATCATCTAAACTCAAGGGAATACAAGTTTATGCAACCTGTCCTCATAATTTAACCCTCTAAACCTCGGTATCGTTCTGGTGAATCAACTCTGCACCCCCTCCAAGGCCAATATATCCTTCCTGAGGTGCAGTGCCCAAAACTGAACGCAATACTCCAGATGGGGTCGAACCAAGGCTCAATACAACAAGGCTCTATATAACGGAGATGGTTGCTGCAAAAGGGAGAAATGGGAAAATTTTGGCCGAGTCCACACTGTCACAGGAAAGGAAACTGCTCTGTTCCTGTGGAGACTCGCTGATTTGCCAACCTTTGTACCTGGTCATGTCGAATTCTATTCTTCCGCACGAGTTCCTTATCTTCCGGCGTGAAGTATCCAGACTGTAGCAGGTTATCCAGGATGCACTCAGTGTTTTTCATTCCATTCACTAACTCCACTCGATGCACCATGAGGAGATCGAGGTAAGAGGCAACTGGCTGTTTA
Organism: Squalus acanthias; assembly: GCA_030390025.1. Taxonomy (NCBI): domain Eukaryota; kingdom Metazoa; phylum Chordata; class Chondrichthyes; order Squaliformes; family Squalidae; genus Squalus; species Squalus acanthias. The sequence goes on along the minus strand of CM059428.1, from coordinate 27,039,308 downwards.
TGGGCTGCTGTCTCTTCCATATTAAATGCTGATCTGTTTCATTTTCTTCTTCCCTGGTATTTTAAGCAGCAGACTGATATCCTCCTTAACTCTTTAAAAGCTGTTTTTTGCAGGGTTAAGCAATCACGGTGCATTGATTCCTCAAATCAAACCTCTACCAAACAGCCGGCCTTCGATCTAACTACAAAACTTCACATCTCCTTATATGTAATCAGAGACTTCCTCAATGAGTCGACTCACTTCCGACACAGTAATACCCTATGCTTTTACATAGCTTACATTTTTAAGAGACTTGAGCACATAATCCAGATTGACACTCCAGTGCTGTAAAGAGGGAGTGCTGCACTGTCGGAGGTGCCATCTTTTAGATGAAGCGTTAAACCAAGGCCCCATCTACCCCCTCAGGTGGAAGTAACAAAATCACGGGGCACTATTTCGAAGGCAAATGTAGTCACTGTTGTAATATAGGCAACGCAGCAAACAGCAGTGTGATAATGACCAGAAATGACCACACCATCGACAATGGACAAGAACCTGCGGCTTCCTATGACTCTGACCACCATACTGACAAATCCAAGTCGCCCTGAGCCCTCAATGTGGAAGTCCCATTGAGGAAATGACACAGCCCACAACTTCAACAGTTTGCCATCAATTCATTTTATAACATTCAGTAAAGGATGGCATTTCATAATTAAACACAACAGAACACCCAAGTGACTACCCTTGTGACTACTTGTGCTTTATCTTCCTTTTACGTGTGCTCCTACGTGGTGCTTCCCCTGTGGCTTCAGCAGATGTGGAGGCCCCTTGCTCACTTTCATGCTGCTCCAGCCTCGACACCTTTGGCGGCGTCCTCTGGGGTTGCGAGCCTGTCAGTCTGCTGCTCCTGCGGCTGTGCAGGGGCTGAGACGCCCATCTCTGTTGGGTGAGGACTCTGGTGGGGCTCTGACCGAGGACTCCGCAGTGGCATGGGAGTGTGAGCGCTTGGAGAGGAGCCCCCACTTCCTTGTTGTCTGCCACCAACATCCCTCTCATGGTTCAGCCCCACTTCAGAGCTAGCAAGTGGCTTGACAGCACCTTGCTGCACTTCAGGGGGGCCATGAGGACCCGTTTCTGCACTGGAAGTCCTACTCCAGAGGACTTCCATAAAGCTCTGGTTTCTCTGCTCAATAGCTGCCCATCGCTCCTCCAGAGATGTCAGTCTATTCTGAACAATGACCATGTTTTCAAGACCCCGGCGACTTAGCTCCTCCATAGCCATAGCCATCCTTTCCTCTACCGTAGCCATCCTTACCACGGAGGTAGCCATCCTTTCCACAGAGGTTACCATCCTTTCCGTGGTGATGCATTCATGCACCAATGCCTCCACAAAGGCTCTGCTCATGTTAGCGATGGACTCCTCCATCCTCTCCACACTCGCAGTGACCCTGGAGACAAAACCTGCCTGAGACTCCTGCACCTGTTCCTGGAGTTCCATCACCGCTCTCCTGGATAGACCCGGAGGCACAGGGTCGACATGCAGCTGAGCAGAGCTGGGAGCACCCTGCGGCCTCTGACGAGGACTCTCCACTGCTGTCCCTGTCTCCACCATCTGCTGATGCTCACTTGTGAGCTGTGATACACCAGGTGACAACACTACTCTAAGTCCCGAAGGTCCCACCGAAGTGTGAGTGTCTGCGCTGGTGCTGGGTGCACTTAATTCTGCTGACGCTGCGCCCTCAGAGGTTGCAGCTTCCTCTGAGGTCACTTGTGGCTCAGGCTGTTCCTCCTGGACAGTGGGGAGGGGGGCTGTCGATGGTCCTCTGGGGAAGTAAAGGAAAGAGTTAGACATGTGATATAAATGTTGCATGCACATGGAATTTTGCAGATGACCATAAGTCAATCTGTTAGAGCATCCGAAGCCATATCAGTCACTCATGCAATGTCAATGAGAGAGATGAAAAACTATTCTGTCACCAGCTTGCTCTGATGCGCCCGTCTGTCCGTCCCCCACTTGCACATCCTCCTCGGCTCCCACGATCTTGAGGGCCGCCTCCTCAGCGCTGGTGAGCTGGGCTATTGAGGGTGGCCCTCCTCCTGTCTTCGCCCTTTCCCTCTTATTGTGGGCTCTCTTTTCCTGCAATGAGGGACACAAGTGGAGTTTGAGTGAGAATGATGGAGTGAGTGTAGAGAATCCATAGCATAGATGCTTAGAAGGACACAAAGATGGAGTGAGGTCCCAAGACCAAGGGCCCTCCCTGTATGTTGTAAGTTGTTGTCATAGCATAACAGTGATAGGGAGTGTGAGGGCAGCATAGTCGAATAGTTAAGTAAATGTGTACATAGAGAGAGGGAATGGTTAAGGGTGCAAGGGATGTACGGGTCAAGTAGGATGTGGAGGAGGAGGTTGACAATGCAGAGTGCTGGTGATGAGAGGCGATGGGGAGCAGATTGAGGGTCATGGTGATGTCATACTCACTTTTCCTGTGCGGAGAAGGTCATTGAACCTCTTTCTGCACTGCAGCCAGGTTCTGCTGCACATTGATATTGCACTGACCTCCTGTGCCACTTGCAACCACACAGCTTTGGTCAGCTGGGGAGGTTTTTTCCTCCCAGAGGAAGGAAACAACACCTCTTTCTGAGCTCTGGCTCCCTCCACCAGAACTTGGAGGGAGTCCTCATCAAAGCGGGGTGCGGCCTTGGACCTTGACGTTGACATCTCCGCAGCACAAATCCCTTAGAAGAATCCCACATAAATGTTCTAAGGCAGAAAATGAACCAAGGTTGCTTGCAGGCCTTAAATGCAGCTGCATAAATGACGTCATCAGAGGCGAGTTTCAGGACCAAAAGACTCATTGGGCCAGGGGTTTGCAAACGCTGGAAATCAATTGCCCAATTAGGGCAAAATCGCTAAATTATCCCGCCTGACATGGGAGGCGTGAGCGGGAACCGCTGACCACCCTTTGGGGCGCTACCTTCGCCGTGGCGCTAATTTTAGCGCCCTGAAAAAGTTAGCATCCCCGCAGCCGAATTCCCAGGTAGCGCCCCGAGAGGGAGGAGGGACGCTACTGGAAGCGCCCCACGTCCCTCTTGGGGCGCTGCGAGCCAATATTGCGGCACGTTGTGCCGCGGTACTGCAGGCCTTGCTCCCCTTATTAAAGGGGACGGGGCCTGGCGCAGTGTGTCCCGGCGGCCAGCTGGGCCACCAGGGATCGGGAGAGCTGGCAAACGAGGAGTGCCGGGCTCACAGAGAGTGGCCTGCGGGGGGCTTCACGGGGGCCGGGGACAGCAACAGGGGCAGGTGCTGGCAGGCGGCCAGCAACAAAAATGGCCGCCCGCCACCTCCCCTTTAACTAGCATCGCCCCAGCCGCAGGTAGGCCCCCCTAAACCCGGCGGACATAGCGTCCGGCGGTAAGTCAGGGGGCGCTACTGAAGATCGCGGCCGGGGCGCGAGCGGGGCGCTGCACACGGCGATGACGTCATCGCCGGCGGCGCAGCACCACCACTAACCTCCCGCTGAATTTCGCAGGAGGTGTTAGCAGCGCCGTGCCCAGGCGCTAACGGGAGGCACAAATCAACCGAATTTAGCCCCGTTAAGGTCTCCACTCCTGTGTTAAAAAGGAGATAAAGAATAAAATGCAGTTATATATTTAAAAAATGACAGATTTAAGTCCATTCATTGCCACAAATTAATTTTATTATCCACCAGTATGTTATACCATAAATAACCATAAATAACCGCTGCCGGCATGCGTCTGAATGACGGAAATGCCAATTCGATGCTGCTTCAGTTTAAATTATTTGAATCTGTGGTGGAAGAGCAGTATGCAATGGTAGGTGTCATGGTAATGCTCAGGCCTTTGCAATGAAACCCTGGGATTGCTGTCAGCAGCTACAGGATGTTTGTATCCAATGAGTCATGAAGTCAGTTTCAATGTATCTTGAGGGGCCAGTAGACAATACCACGGTTTACAAGCTGGTTTTCCAGCACAATTTCAGTCCCGTTAGATTGTCCAATTGTCGCAATCAGTGCAACCCACGTAGAAAGCACATCGTTTTTTTTTCATTCTATAGGTAGTGTTACGACTGTTGAGCATTTTTCAGCTTCACGGTGTACGATGGCTCCAGTACATTAATCACACGGGAAATGTCATTCACAGCAGAATCCGCTTTTCTTCCTCAAACCTTTTGGCTTCTTCAGCAGATATGTCATTGCCATTCAAGCTGATTAGAAAAGAAATGAGGACAGGTTAACGCCTGTCCCAGAGATCCACAAAACTGCTAAGTACCGCAAAACACTTCTTATTTACAAGACTCTGCGAAAGAGCAAAGATCTGCACTAATTTTACTGATAAAACATTGTTTGAATCCTCACGCTCTTGGAGTACAGTGTGAAGTAGTGGAAGGATTTGCAGGCTGATTAACTGATTAACAGTCTGCAATGTGAACACTCCTTCCATGGCCCAAACCATCTTTATCCCAGCCAACAGAGTGGTTAGTCCTACACGGAGGGAGGGTTTTATGGGCTCCAACAACCCATACGATGAGGGGGAGCCTCCCACACCCGAAACCGGATGCAAGTATCCCGCTGGATGTCAACCCAGATCTCAGAGCCGGAGCTCTGGTCTTCACACGCTGGGACTGTCTGGAGTGGGAGTTTGAACCCTGTACCTTCTGACTCATAGGCAGGAATGCTACCACTGTGCCAAAGGCTCGGTACATAGAAGGGATTATGACCTATTTATGCTGCCGAACCATTTCAAAGCACTTTATGATTGCCTGAGGCTATCGGAGTTGCGTAGATACCCCTTTAATGTTGTCGGGCAGACTGCTAAACATCAGCACAACAGTAAAGCAACTGTGAAAATTGGTGCTAGAATCTAAAGCTGACTCATTCGTAACACGGTGGCATAGTGGTTAGCACTGGTGCCTCACAGCGCCAGAGACCCGGGTTCGAATCTGACCTCGGGTGACTGTCTGTGTGGAGTTTGCACATTCTCCCCGTGTCTGCGTGGGTTTCCTCCGGGTGCTCCGGTTTCCTCCCACAGTCCAAAAATGTGTGGGTTAGGTTGATTTGGCTATGATAAATTGACCCTTAGTGTTAGGGGGGATTAAATATGTGGGGTTATGGGGATAGGATGGGATATGTTAGGGGGAATTAAATACGTGGGGTTACGGGGGTAGGGTGGGATATGTGTACTGTGGGGATTAAAGCAGGGACAGGGCACTGGATTTGGATGATCAGCCATGATCGTATTGAATGGCGGAGCAGGCTCGACGGGCCGAATGGCCTACTCCTGCTCCTAGATTCTATGTTTCTATGTAACAATAGTAGTCACAGCAGCATTTACCTTAGACCTAGTCATCTGGTTCAGTTGCTGATTACGATAAATTAGAAGGATTTTATTAAAAAACACAGAGGCCCCGATATTGACACAGGGGCAGGTTCCGTGAGTGTGGGCGGGCGGGGGGTGGAGTTTTGGCTGGGAAACCCGAAAGTCCGAGTTTCCCCACATGCTCCATAACGTCCGCCTTTTTTTCCCCCAACAGGTTCCCCGCCTGATTGACAGGCTTGGCTCCCTTTCAGGAGGGGAGCACTCCGGAGGCTGCAGGAGCAGGTATGGAACCTGCTGTTGCGTTAGTGGGAGTGTGGAGTGGTCTGGATCTTGGGAGAGTCCGATCCCCGATGGTTGGGGGGGGGGGGGGGGGGGTCAGAACTCTGATCGGGGCAGGGGTCTTTGGCTGGTGTAGGGGGTCCGATGGCGGTGGGGGGTCTGATGGCAGGGCAAAAGGTAGCTTGGTGGGCCAGGGGGCCGTACTCCTGCTCCTCCTGGCCCACAGGCAGTGCTGGAAAGGCACTTACCTTTTCCCTGAAGCTGCCCTCACCTCCCTTGAGCTCATTATAATATTTAGATGGCCAACCAGCCTCCTGGGAGCGGGTTGGCTGACCGCCCCCTGTCCCGCCTCCATTAAACCGGAAGTGGGCGGGTTGGGGTCGGGTTTGAGATTTTAAAATTTTTTATATCTCACCCGACCCCAACCCACCCGTTTTGAGGGTGACAAGTACCCCCAGAGTCTCTAATGGCCAGGTGATATCGCAGGAACATTTTGTTTTTGTTGAAATGGTTTTGCCTGGGAGCAGAACTGTTTCCAATCTCTCTGATGTGGATGGGTGAGTGGCACAGAGAATCACCATGGAAACGAGAACACAATGTTACAAGTTCAAAGGGAGGACAATACAGATAATCCAGGGATTGGATATATATTTGAAATGGAAACATTTGCAGGGCTGTGGGGAAAGGGCAGGGGATTGGGGCTAATTGGACAACTCGTTCAAAGAGCCGGCACAGCATGATGGGCCGAATGGCCTCCTTCTGTGCTGTAAGATTTTATGATATTCCCAGGCAATGTGTTTTTTCTTACCATATCTCTTCTATTGTTGCATTTTCTTTGAGTATCTCAAAGAAATGATTTGCTCCCACCGCTGTAATTTTGTTGTTTATCAGCCTGTAAAATAACATATTTAAATATTATCTCTGCATAATATTTTCATCATTAAATCAACATACTATGCATTTCAATTCCATTTTGCTAAACGTGAGTGTCAGTGAAAGTAATTACATTGGCTAATGGGTTGTCCTCCTATCTGCATCACAAAGACTACCTCTGGAATATCGCCCATCTCCGCCCCTGCCTCAGCTCATCTGCTGCTGAAAACCTCATTCATGCTTTTGTTACCTCCAGACTCGCCTATTCCAATGCTCTCCTGGCCGGCCTCCCATCTTCCACCCTTCGTAAACTTAAGCTCAACGCAGACTCTACTACCCATATACTAACTCGCACCTAGTCCTAGTCACCATCACTCCTGTGCTTGCTGACCTACATTGGCTCCCGGTCCAAGAATGCCTCAATTTAAAAATTCTCATCCTTGTGTTAAAATCCCTCCATGGCCTCGGTCTTCCCTATCCCTGTAATCTCCTCCAGCCCCACAACCCCCCGAGAACTCGGTGTTCCACCAACTCTGCCCTCTTGTGCATCCCCCACTTCCTTTACCCACCACTGGCGGTCATGCCCTTAGTCATCTAGGCCCTGAGCTCTGATAGTCCTCGAGTCTCCAGGAATGAAAGATTAATCTCCTGGATACTGCTGTGAGAAACCTGGGAGAAAAATCATAGGGTCATTAAAAAAAAAGTGTTTTTTTCCCCCATTTTCTTTGAACACTTTCACTTATTAGTTCTAACAATATTGGAGATGGGGCAAAAAGGCTGTTTGGCTGGGTGGGGTGGTCGGAAGCGGGAGGTCCTGTGATGAAACCTCCAGGAAAAGTCCAACCGGAGTTGGCAACTCTAACTTGGGTGCAAAATCCAGTCCTGGCTAACAGGGACATGGGTGACAAAGGAAAAGTATTGCACAGAATGCACAGCGACACTTACCATAAATGAAGCAGGCTTTTGTTTACTCTGAGTGTTTCTGCAAATATTCCTGCTACTTCATCATTCAACAGATTTTCTGTCAACCTATTTTGCAAAAGAACAAGTCAAAAAGGTGAAAAAGCTTCTGAAGTCGATTGTTGTCCAAACACAGTAAACACAAGTTAGAAGCAAAATGGTTGCAATCTTTAACAAAAACAGAGAAAAGCTGGAAACACAGAGCTGGTCAATCAGAACCAGTGGAGAGAACTGTCTACGATTCGGGTGTGTACCCTTCATTAGTATGTTGCCAGTTTTCTCTGCCTTCATTACAGTAAACACGACAGTGTTTGTATTCCCTTTGTATGTTATAACCATTCCATGCGTTGATCAGTCTGTGTGTGAATAACTTCCTAGCATTAGTCCTGAATTTGTGTTTTACTACTTTCAACCCTTGTCCTGCTGTTGTGGTATCAGTTGTGGCCCAGTGGTAGCATTTTCACCTCTGAGTCAGAAGGTTTTGGGTTCAAGCTCCACTCCAGAGACTTGAGCACGTAGTCTAGGCTGACACATCAGTGCAGAACTGAGGGAGTGCTGCACTGTTGGAGGTACTGCCTTACAGATGAGATGTTAAACCAAGGCCCCATCTGCCCTCTCAGGTAATAGTTCCCATGGCACTATTTCGAAGAAGAGCAGGGAGTTATCCCTGGAGTCCTGGCCAATATTTATCTCTCAATCAACATCACTAAAACAGATTATCTGGTCATTAACTCATCGCTGTTTGTGGGAACTTGCCGTGCGCAAATTGGATGCTGCGTTTCCTACATTACAACAGTGGCTACACTTCAAAAAGTACTTAAATGTCTGTAAAGCATTTTGGGACATCCTGAGGTTGTGAAAGGTGCTATATAAATTATTTCTTTCTTTCAAAGAGCTAAGAGGACTAATCAGAAAGTTGGGGATACTGCAACAAAGCTTTGACAAATGCTGCTGTTCACCAGATAAAGCCGGATTTTCTGATGCTGTACTGTTCTTACCAAAATATCTCCAGGGAACTGTTGTCTCGCAGTGCCGCCGCCAAACTTTTCCCGCCCTCTGTGGAAATGCCATTGGCTGCCAGGCTAGATAAAGGACACAAACGCTGTTAATACACGTTAAAGAACCATCATGACAGCTTGAATAATCTAACGTTAGACAGTGTAGTAAAGGAATGGTCCAATCCCCCACACCACAAATTCATTTGATGCGGGTTCCAAGCCGTGTCTTCAGCTGCCTAGGCCCTAAGCTCTGGAATTCCCTCCCTAAACCTCTCCGCCTCTCCACCTCACTACCTCTCTTTCCTCCTTTAAGACGCTCCTTTAAACCTACCTCTTTGACCAAGCTTTTGGTCATCTGCCCTAATTTCTTATGTGGCTCAGTGTCAATTTTTTGTCTTATAACACTCCTGTGAAGCGCCTTGGGACGTTTTACTACGTTAAAGGTGCTATATAAATACAGGTTGTTGTTGTTGTTGTTGCTCTGGAATTTCCTCCCTAAATCTGTACGTCTCTCTCCTTCTTTACGATGTTCCTTAAAACCTACCTCTTGGAATAAGCTTTAAGTCGCCCATCCTATTCACCTATAACCTCTGTGCTCGCTGACCTACATAAGCTCTTGGTCCCCGATAACCTCAATTCTAAAATTCACATCTTCGTGTTCAAATCTCTCCAAGGCCTTGCTCCTCCCTATCTCTGTAACCTCCTCCAGCCCTACAACTATCCAAGAACTCTGTGTTCCTCCAACTCTGTGCTCTTGTCCATCCCCACTTCCTTCACCCTTCAGGTGTTTAAGCTCTAAGCTCTGGAATTCTCTCCCTAAACCTCCCCACTTCTCTCTCCTCCTTTAAGACACTCCTTAAAACCTGCATCGGTCACCCATCCTAATATCTCCTTCTTTGGCTCAGTGTCAATTTTTGCCTGATTACACTCCTATGAAGCGCCTTGGGACATCTTGCTACATTAAAGGCACCATATAAATACAAGTTGTTGTTGTTATTATTATTCCCCGGATATCAGGCTCGCCACTAGGGGGAGACACCAAAGAGATGCAGACATTTACACCCAAAGAGGCATGGGAAATTGGATGGTGTCTCCACCTAGCCTGCTCTTTCACATATAGAGAGTTGCAATGGCGAAGGGCTAGGAATAGCTGGCTAAAGAAAGAAAGAACTTGTATTTATATAGCACCTTTCACAACCTCAGGACATCGCAAAGGGCTTTACAGCCAATGAAGTACTTTTGAAGGGTAATGAAGGAAACGTGGCAGCCAATTTACGCACAGCAAGATCCCATAAATAGAAATGAGATAATGACCAGATCATCTGTTTTGAGGTGTCGATTGAGGGAAAAATACTGGCCAGGACACCACACCACACCTATTCCTCTTCGAATAGTGCTATGGGATCTTTTATGTCCACCTGAGAGGACAAACAGGGCCTTGGATCAACAGCTCGTCCAAAGGACGGCACCTTTGACAGAGCAGCACTCCCTCAGTACTGCACTGAAGTATCAGCCTAGACTATGTGCTCAAGTCTCTAGAGTGGGGCTTGAACCCACAGCCTTCTGATTCAAAGGTGAGAGTGCTACCACTGAGCCACAGCTGACACCTCTTGTGTTTGTAAACAGTGTATGACATGAAGTGGACCTTAGTAATGGCAGGGAGACCCTTCCTCTCCCCACCCCCCCGAAAAAAAAGGACACTCAAGTTTCTAGAGAAGATTACAGGCAGTCTTATTCACCACAAGCCCTCCTTGAGCCAGGAAGGCTGGGTGAGGGGTCTGGGCAGCTCAGCAATGCACACTCTCAAGCCAAGAGCACTGGATGGACTGGGTTGCTCAACAACATTCTATCACCATTACAGCAAGGTCACATTCCTCACAGGGTTAGCTGTCCTGAGCAAACTGTCATCAAAATGCCACGAGGAATGTAACTACCTGAGCTCTTTTAAAGAAGGATGGTTTCTTAAAGCTTCAGCAAAGGCGACAGCGCCCGAGTCTCCGATCTGATTCCCCCACATCCTGTAAATCAATTCAAAATTTATCAGATTGGCAAATCACTGCAGATTCAAACCAAAACAATGTGCGAGAACAAGGTGATCATTTCATCATTAATCAATCGCTACATTTAAGTAACAGAATCATTATCTTACAAACAAGTTTCAAATCCCAGGGTCGAATAACATTTTCTATGACGTGTAGTTGCTGTAGAGAAATACCCTGTCGTAAGAATGAGCCTTACGCGTGGTAAACTTAATGTAAGCTTTAATCAACTTAAAACGGTGCTGCATACAAAAGAGGTCTTACCCTATGCCTCTTCCAGAGCTAACTGATCAGTCCAGTATTTATCCTGGACTGATTACAGGAAGTGATGTCATACAGGAAGCTGAAAAGTGTTACCACATTCTCCCCCCCCAAAAGATTAGGAGGCCGGAATGCTCCCTCCATTTCGTAGCCGTTGGATGAGGGAGAGCCGCACCCGTTTGGGTTGTCGTAGCGGTAGAGGGCCCCTAGCCCGTTTACCCGCTGCGGGCCATGGACCAGAGTCCGAGTGCTCCAGCCCGCTCTGTGAGGGGTCAGAACGATCCTGACCGTGTACTGGTACCCGAATGGGTGTCGGGCAGGGCTGTGGCAGATCCGTTTCTGAGCGTACGGTACAGGGTTGATCGTGGCTGCGCGTGCGAGCCCCGACGGGCTCATAGTCAGTCTGCCCCAGGTCGGCACGCTGGAGTGAGGTACCAGCCGGCGTCAGATCCCGATCATGATGAGAGGCACCTGGCAAGCCCAGAGATGTGCCTGGTACAATATCATCCCCTGGTGTCCCTCTATGTTTCGGTGGGCAGGGAGCCAGATCCCGCAATGACACGGTAGATTCCCGACCGTCAGGATACCGAATATAGGCGTAGGTAGGGTTGACGTCAGTGAGCTCAACCTCATCTACCAGGGGGTCATTCTTAGACGCCCGGACATATCTTCGGAGTAGCACTGGTCCCGGTGTAGTCAGCCACGACGGGAGAGATGTCCCATAGGATGAGCGACGCTGAAATCGGAAGAACCGTTCATGAGGCGTCGTATTTGTGGCGGTCGAAAGGAGGGACCGTGTGGAGTGTAATGCGTCTGGAAGTACTGCTTCCCATTGCTGGTTGGGTAGGCCCCGAGATCTCAAAGCCAGACGTACCGCATTCCAGATGATAGCGTTAAAACGCTCGACTTGCCCATTCCCAACCGGATGATAAGGCGTCGTTTTGCTGGCAGCAATACCCCGTTCCGAGAGATAGGCCTTGAGTTCTCCCGACATAAAAGAAGGGCCCCGATCTGAATGAACATAGGATGCCATGCCACAGAAAGCAAATACCTGTTCAAGGCAGCTGATAACCGTGGTTGTCAGCATATTGGGGCAGGGAAAGGCAAACGGAAAACGAGAATACTCATCAACCATTGTTAATAGATAAGTGTTGCGAGTCGAAGAGGGCAACGGCCCCTTAAAATCGATGCTAAGCCTTTGCATTGGCTGGGTCGCATGTATGAGTATACCACCCGAGGGGCGGAAAAACCGAGGTTTCAATTCCGCACAGACTCTGCAGTCCGAGCACATCTTCTTTACATCCCCGGTAGAGAATGGGAGATTTCGGGACCGCACGAAGTGCAGCATGCGAGTAACGCCTGGATGACACAACCCATCATGGATGTCTACGAGCGTAGAGGGTGCCATGGCGGAGCAGAATGCTCGTGTGAGGGTATCCGGAGCCACATTCTCCTTGCCAGGTCGATAGTGGATGGTGTAACCAAAAGAGGCCAATTCCAGCCGCCAAAGCTGGATTTTATTATTTTTAATTTTGGTCCGTTTTCGATTATCGAGCATGAAGGCGACCGATCGCTGGTCCGTGATTAAGGTAAAGTGCTGGCGAGCCAGGAGATGACTCCACTTCCGTACTGCCTCTATGATGGCTGTAGCTTCTTTCTCGACTGGAGGATAATGTAGCTCAGCCCCTTGAAAAGTCCTGGACAAAAATGCCACCGGACGACCTTCCTGATTCAGAGTGGCTGAGATTGCCACCTCCGAGGCATCACACTCAACCACGAAAGGAAGACTCTCATCAATGGAGTGAAGAGCCGCTTTCTCCAACTGCTTTTTCAGGAGGTTAAAGGCTGCAACAGCCGTTGTGTCTAGTGGGAATGTGCTGGCCTTCAGTAGAGGTTGGATTCGGTCCGAGAAGTTAGGAATCCATTTCGCATAGTATGCAAACAGGCCGAGGGCCCGGCGCAAGGAGGCCGGATTCTTAGGTGGCGGGAGTTCTTGGAGTGGGCGAAGCCTTTCAGGGTCAGGTTTAATGATGCCATTGCCCACACAATAGCCAAGGATGTTGATAGTTGGTTGTGACTCAATGGATTTAGCCGCATTCAATGTCAAATTACGGTGCTGGAGTGCATCCCAAAATCGTTGGAGATTGGCGTCATGTTCCTGCTGATTGCGACCTGCGACAGTAATATTGTCCAGATAAGGAAACGTATCCTTCAAGTCTTCCTGTTTGACCAGGTCATCCATTGCTCGCTGGAAGACAGCCACTCCATTAGTGACCCCAAAGGGGAGGCGACGAAATTGATACAGCCGCCCATTGGCTTCAAAGGCTGTATACTGCTTGTCTGAGACCTTCAAGGGTACCTGATGATAGGCGCTTTTCAGATCATAAGTCGAGAACACCGTGTACTCAGCCAATTTATTAACCATATCATCGATGCGCGGCAATGGGTATGCGTCCAAGTCCGTATACTGATTGATGGTCTGTGAATAGTCAATGCACAGCCGTTTCTTGTGAGGTTGTAGAGGGTTCTTAACAATAACGACCTGGGCGCGCCATGGCGACGAACAAGGCTCGATGATATCCTCTGCTAAAAGCCGAGAAATCTCAGCCGCAATAAAAGACTGGTCTTCCTGACTGAAACGGCGTGACTTTGTTATAATCGGTTTGCATCGAGGAGGGATACTGGCAAACAGTGAGGGTTCATCCAGTGAAGCTGCTGACAAGGCACAGAACGGTAATCGAGGTCGTATATTAGAAATAGTGAGTTCAGGTTTGGATCCGCCGAACTCAATGGTAAGCTTCTTATGCTGCTTTTGAAAATCCAGCCCTAAGATAAGATCACTACATAAGTCCTTGAGCACCGAAAGCCGGGTGGAGGGATACCTGTGACCTTTAAGCATTATTTCAACTACACAGAAGCCAGAAATTCTGGTATTAAGTGATGACTGAGCCATCGCAACTGCCTGGTCCGATGGAAAAACATGTAGCTTTAACTGTGCAACAGTCTGTTCCCTAATGAAACTATCAGTGCTACCTGAGTCAATTAAGGCATCTAAAGTATGTCCCTTAATTGATGCTTTTGTAGCTGCATGGAATAGATTCTGAGGACAAGCAGCTGTAATTGGTGTCGTTGCACAAAGAGTGGCTGAAATTCTAGGTGTGTTTCTTCGAGAAAAAACCCGAGAGGAAGCACGATAGTTTTTAGTTGGAACATCCTGATAGGCCCTTACTGGGGCAGTTCGGTAGGACTTAGCTTGATAAGCCCTCGTAGAGGCTCTTGATAGGCAAACCTTTACAAAATGACCCTTTTTGTTGCAATGACTGCAAAACGCATTGCGAGCAGGGCAGAATCTCCGAGGGTGAAACTCATCCCCACAAAAAAAGCATTTCTTAGATTGCCAAGAGGCTGCCACAGTGGGGTCATCATCCTCTTCATCGGTGAAGTCATCAGATCGATCGTCAGGGATAAAGTCCTCCCTAATAGAGTTCACCTGTGGCCTCTTAAATTGCCTGACTGTAGTTAAGGCAGCAGACCGAGGTCTGGGCACTGTAAAAAGGTCTGCATTTCGTTTTGCTAGATCTAGAGAGCAAGCCAGGTCATAAGCTCTCTGCAGCTCAAGTGTCTTACTTTCCAGTAGACGCTGGCGTATAAATGGGGAGGCAAGCCCGCAGATGAACGCATCACGGATCATTTCTTCGCGGTATAGCTCAGCTGAGGCTGCCCGAAAGTTACAGTCCATACTAAGTCTGCGAAGCTCTTGGAGGAATTTATCAATGGATTCCTCCGGCCCTTGTTGGGCTGTAGCTAGTAGATGTCTAGCATAGACCTCATTCGGTGTCTTAGTATATAGTCTCTTAAGCGTCTGAATTGCCTCCTCATAACTGTCCCAGTCTTCCACATACTGAAATACATTCGGGGTGACACAGTTGATGAGTATCCGCAACTTTGAGTTATCATCCGCTTTGCAATACTCAAGAAAATTCTCAAACGTGCGATACCAGTGTTTCCACACCTTACCGGCTGCTGGGGTGTTTGGGTCCAAGTCAAGACGCGATGGTTTAAGGATGTTTTCCATGATGGGTGATTCCCTGGATCCTTAGCTCCGAGTTCGTCCAAAAAGTTTGAGTGCGAAGTTTTTCAAAAGTTGATTAAATTGTCGTAAGAATGAGCCTTACGCGTGGTAAACTTAATGTAAGCTTTAATCAACTTAAAACGGTGCTGCATACAAAAGAGGTCTTACCCTATGCCTCTTCCAGAGCTAACTGATCAGTCCAGTATTTATCCTGGACTGATTACAGGAAGTGATGTCATACAGGAAGCTGAAAAGTGTTACCACATACCCCTCCACGATTAAACAGCGAATAAATGAATGCAGTCACCTCTCGCTAATTGCCGGGAATCAGAATCTAAGCTGTACTTTGGAAATCGACAATTGTGAGGGTACAAGGCAAGAATTAAAAGAAAATCAATACTTCTTCCTTCCCCTCTCTGCGATCTCCTTGGGCCATGAACCGTCTCTGATTGTGTCAGCTGTGGCTCAGTTGGTAGCACTGTTGCCTCTGAGTCAGAAGATTGTGGGTTTAAACCCACTCCAGAGACTTGAGCTCAAAAATCTAGGCTGACACTCTAGTGCAGTGCTGAGGGAGTGCTGCACTGTCATAGGTGCCGTCTTTCGGATGAGACATTAAACCGAGGCCACGTCTGCTCTCTCAGGTGGACATAAAAGATCCCAAGCCTTTTGAGGAAGAGCAGGGGAGTTATCCCCAGTGTCCTAGCCAATATTTATTCCTCAATCAACATCCCTAAATCTGGTTATTATCACATTGCTGTTTGTGGGAGCTTGCTGTGCGCAAATTGGCTGCTGCATTTCCTAAATTACAGCAGTGACTACACTTCAAAAAAAGTACTTAATTGGTAGTAAATTCCGAGGGATGTCTGGTGGTCATGAAAGGCGCTATATAAATGCAAGTCTTTCTTTTTTTCTTTGATGAAGAGGAAGGGTTGCTAACCTGCTCCCAAACCAATAGCAGTGCTACTCGATGACCTGGTTCATAGGGATAGCCTGGGTGACTCTTCTGACTCTCTCTCTCTCTCTCTCTCCCTCAGAACAGGCGTCTGACCTCTGCTTGATGCCTTCCCACATTGACACTGCGTGAGTGCGAACCATTTTGAGGTGTAGTGTGTTGGAGTTTAAAACACGGTGTCCCCTCTTCAAAGCAACTATTTTTTAAGAGATCATGGACTGTGCTCAGAGTGGTACTTTATCTACATTTGCTGCTGCTCAAGCTGGCTCTTTAAGGACTTTAAAACGATAGTGCAACTGGACTGCACTTCACTATAAATCACTGGTTAGGCCTCAGCTGGAGTATTGTGTCCACTTCTGGGCAGCACACTTAGGAAGGATATCAAGGCCTTAGAGAGGGTGCAGAGGAGATTTACCAGAATGGTACCAGGGATGAGGGACTTCAGTTATGTGGAGAGACTGGAGAAGCTGGGATTGTTCTCCTTGGAGCTGATAAGGTTAAGGAGAAATTTAATAAAGGTATTCAAAATTATGGAACGTTTTGATAGAGTAAATAAGGAAAAACTATTTACACTGGCAGGAGACTCAGTAACCAGAGGACACAGATTTAAGATAATTGGCAAAATAACCAGGGGAGATGATGAGAATTTTTTTATGCAGCGAGTTATGATGATCTGGAACGCACTGCCTGAAAGGTGGTGGAAGCAGATTCAGTAATACGTTTCAATAGGGAATTGGATAGGTACTTGAAAAGGAAAAATGTGAAGGGCTATGGGGAAAGAGCAGGGGAGTGGGACTAATTGGATCGCTCTTTCAAAGAGCCGGCACAGGCACGATGGGCCAAATGCCATCTTTCTGTGCTGTGTGATTCTATGATATTTCTGAGAAGATTGTTTTTTGTTGCCAAGAGCTGTACTGGTACCTGGCTGCCACGCTTGGGTTGAAGGGCTCTAACTGCTATTGTGATGAGGTTATGGTGTCGCAAAGAACATTTCCGGAGTATCGAAGATTCACTTTTGCTTTAAAGTACTGGTGGCCACTGGCAATCTCACTCAGAGAGGCCTCAGGGTCGTTATTGTGGGAAACAGAAAAACACTTGTGCAGTTGGGGGGTGGGATACCTGTGGCACAGTTGGAAGCACTCTCGCCTCTGAGTCAGAAGGTTTTGGGCTCAAGCTCCACTCCAGAGACTTGAGCACATAATCTAGGCTAACACTCCAGTGCAGCACTGAGGGAGTGCTGCACTGTCGAAGGGGCCGTCTTTCGGATAAGTCGTTAAACCAGGTAGGGGTAAAAGATCTTAAAGCACTATTTCGAAGAAAAGCAGGGGAGTTCTCCTCGGTGTCCTGGCCAATATTTATCGCTCAACCAAAATTACTAAAAACAGATTTATCTCATTGCTGTTTGTGGGAGCTTGCTGTGCGCAAATTGGCTATGGCGTTTCCTACATTACAACAGTGACTACACTTCAAAAACACTTTGGGACATCCTGAGGTTGTGAAAGGCGCTATATAAATGCAAGCTCTTTCTTTCTTTCTATGTCTGCCCTTCCGACACTGGGTTTAGAACAGATAGCAGTTTGTTTTGCATCTGGATTTTCTACATCTGCCTCAGGGGTACCCGATACTGACATTCGGTTAAACTAGAGATTAGGAAAAAAAAACTTTTGTTCTCCCCCTCCCCCACAGTGGACAAGTGGGGGAAAAGTGTTCCATTCCCCATCATTGAGATCCCTTCCCTTAATAAGTACAAAAAAAACATCAGAATTTAATTGAATTTAACGATGTGTTGAGAGGATACTTTCAGTGCTGGATACACTACAGGGAGTGGTGGTTTAATGGGGAAATAACCATAAAGTGGTTTGGAATCCTACAAGTTCTGATTGGCACAGATAAGCAAGATATAGTTCTGACTTGCAAGGTGGTTCACCATGATTTATTTATACAAGACACCAGAAAATAAGGGGGAGAAAATACTTCCGTATTTCTCTTTCAAAACAGATAGTGTCAAGCTGAGTACTTGCGCTAGATTCCTGTAACTAAAAGACTTTGCTTTTCTTGTTGCATTCATTTCGATACAAAGGAAATTCCAGAGCTGGTTTGTTTAAGGAACATTTCTGCTGGAAAGAACAGAAAACTTGTGGTAAAATGCAACTTTAAATGGGTGTTCTTTTAAAGCCGCATTTTAAATCTTGGAGGAAGCTGGTGTGAAAACTGCTGAACAGAAGTGAATGTTGAGAAGTGCTGTTGATGATGAGGTGCAGACAGATTCGCACTACAAAGTCAGAGACTCCAGGATCCACAAGCACAGACCTTCAAAGAAGAGTGAAGAGTAGGGTGCAGAATATAAATCAACAAAAGGACGGGAGGGGGAGATATGAAACGGAAAGCTGGCTTCACACCAACCTCCTCCAGGATTGATGGGTGATCTGATCGAGGTGTTTGAAATGTTAAAAGGATTCGATAGGGTACATACAGAGAAACTATTTCCTCTGATGGGGGAATCAGGAACAAGAGGACATAATCTTCAAATTAGAATAGCAAAATACTGCGGATGCTGGAAATCTGAAATAACAACAGAAAGTGCTGGAAACACTCAGCAGGTCAGGCAGCATCGAGGAGGGAGAACCCTTCGTCAGAACTGCTCTCCTCGATGCTGCCTGACCTGCTGAGTGTTGCCAGCACTTACTGTTGTTATCTTAAAATTAAAGCTAGGCCACTCAGGAGGGAAATCAGGAAGCACTTTCTTTACACAAAGGATATTGGAGATCTGGAATTCTCTCCCCTAGAAGCCTCTGGATGCCAGGGGCCAATTGGAACTTTCAATACTGAGATTGATAGGTTTTTGTTGGGTAAGAGTATCAAGGAATATGGAGCAAAGGTGGGTAGATGGAGTTGAGGGACAGATCATCCATGATCTGACTGATTGGCAGAGCAGGCTCGAGGGGCAGGTGTGAGGTCTGGACCCGGAATCTCGAATCCCTCATCTTTTTTTGTGCTGATGGAATGAAATTAAATATTTTCAGAACTGCCTTGAAAAAAACAAAGGGTGTTTCAACCTGAATTATGTTTCAATTCTGTGTAAAATAATGGAATCGACTAACAGGAGTAAACTGGAAGATTATTTGATCAGGAATAACAGCAGTCAGAAGGTCAAGATGCTGTCCGAACAACTTCCTTGACTTTTTTGAGGAAGCAACAACTGTGGAAAGCCTTACAATGTGGTAAACTTGGGCTTCCAAAAGGACATTTGACAAAGTTTGGCACAAAAGCCCACCAGTTAAGCTCAATGTGTTGGGTTTCAGCATAAATCTTGGGAATGGGTAAAAAGTTGGACAAGGGGTAGAAAGTAGTGGGTACTAGGAGCACAGGAATGGGAGTAGGCCAGTCAGCCCCTCAATCCTGTTCCGTCATTCAATTAGATCATGGCTGATCTGTATCTTAACTCCATTTACCCATCTTGGTTCCATATCCCTTAATACCCTTACTTAAAAAAATCTATCAATCTCAGTTTTGAAATTTTCAATTGACCTAGCCTCGACAGCTTTTTGGGGGAGAGACTTCCAGATTTGTGGCCAATTCTGGGCACCACACTTTAGGAAGGATAGAGAGGGTGCAGAGGAGGTACCAGGGATGAATGACTTCAGTTACGTGGAGAGACTAGAGAAACTGGGGTTGTTCTCTTTACAGCAGAAAAGGTTAAGTGGAGATTTGATAAAGATGTTCAAAATCATGAAGGGTTTTGATAGAGTAAATAAGGAGAAACTGTTTCCAGTGGCAGAAGGGTCAGTAACCAGTGACACAGTTTTAAGGTCATTGGCAAAAGAACCAGAGGCGACATGAGGAAAAAGTTGTTATGATCTGGAATGCACTGCCGGAAAGGGCGGTGGAAACAGATTCAATAAGAACTTTCAAAAGGAAATTGGATCAATACTTGAAGGGGGAAAATTTGAAGGGCTATGGGGAAGAGGAGGGGAGTGATACAAAAGTGGAATCGCTCTTTCAAAGAACCGGCACAGGCATGATGGGCTGAATGGCCTCCTTCTGTGCTGTATCATTCTATGATTCTATGATTTCCACAGCCCTTTGTGTGAAGGAGTGCTGCCTGCCATCACCCTGAATACCCTAGCTCTAATTTTAAGGTCATGCCTCCTTGTTCTGGACTCGGCCACCAGAGGAAATAGGTTTTCTCTATCTACCCTATTAAAAGGCAAACATGGGTCCTATGTCAAGAAGTTCCTCTCTGCACAAAGAGTGATTCACACATGGAACGGACTGCCAGATAGAAAGGTGGAGAGAAAAACCCCCCAGAATCATTTAAGAAACATTTGGATGCTGCAATGGGGTGAATCTGAGGTCGTTCTGGGTGGTCAAACTAAAATGAGCTGAGTGGTTTTCCTCATCCATAATTATCTTGTTATTTTATGATGCGGAGATGCCGGTGTTGGACTGGGGTGGACAAAAATGAGAAGTCGCACAACACCAGGTTATAGTCCAACAGTTTTATTTGAAATTACGAGCTTTCGGAGCGCTGCTCCTTCGTCAGGTACAGTGAGGGAATACAAATCAGTTACAGAGCATATATAGACAGAGAACAATGTGTCTGCAGAGATACAATCCGTCAGGGAGGCATTACATCAAAGACACAGCAGAATACAGCTAAGACAATGAGGTGGGGTCACAGGGGGTCCAACGTGTCAAATGCTGCAGTCTGCAGTTAAGCTTTTTACTTCTTTTTTTAAACTGGAAATCACATCTGTGAACAAGACAACGACGACTCTAGTCTTGACTCTAGTCACGTCCTGTAGCGTGACATGAAACCGAGATCCCGGTTGAGGCCGTCCTCATGGGTGCGGAACTTGGCTATCAGTTTCTGCTCGATGATTTTGCGTTGTCGTGTGTTTCGAAGGCCGCCTTGGAGAACGCTAACCCGCAGATCCGAGGCTGAATGTCCTTGACTGCTGAAGTGTTCCCTCACTGGGAGGTTACAATCCTGCCTGGCGATTGTTGCGCGGTGTCCGTTCATACGTTGTCTCAGTGTCTGCATGGTCTCGCCGATGTACCATGCTGCGGTGCATTCTTTCCTGCAACGTATGAGGTAGACAACGTTGGCCGAGTCACATGAATATGTACCATGTACCTGGTGGGTAGTGTCCTCACGTGTGATGATGGTATCTGTGTTGATGATCTGGCATGTCTTGCAGAGGTTGCCGTGGCAGGGTTGTGTAGTGTCGTGGTCGCTGTTCTTCTGACAGCTGGGTAATTTGCTGCGAACGATGGTACTTTTGAGGTTAGGCGGCTGCTTGAAGGCGAGTAGTGGAGGCGTGGGGATGGCCTTAGCAAGGTGTTCGTCGTCATCGATGACATGTTGAAGGCTGCGAAGAACATGGCGTAGTTTCTCCGCTCCGGGAAAGTACTGGACGACGTAGGGTACTCTGTTGGTTGTGTCCCGTGTTCGCCTTCTGAGGAGGTCTATGCGATTTTTCGCTGTGGTCCGTCGGAACTGTCGATCGATCGACACGGAACAGCCATGGGGACCAAATTCGCACCCCAATACGCCAACATCTTCATGCACAAGTTCGAGCAAGACTTCTTCGCTGCACAGGACCTCCAACCAACGCTGTACACCAGATACATTGACGACATTTTCTTCCTTTGGACCCACGGCGAAGGATCACTGAAAGGACTACACGATAACATCAACAGGTTCCATCCCACCATCAAACTCACCATGGACTACTCCTCAGAATCGGTTTCATTCTTGGACACACGAATCTCCATCAAAGACAGACACCTCAGCACTTCACTCTACCGCAAGCCCACGGACAACCTCACGATGCTCCACTTCTCCAGCTTCCACCCTAACCACGTTAAAGAAGCCATCCCCTATGGACAAGCCCTGCGAATACACAGGATCTGCTCAGACGAGGAGGAACGTGATGGACACCTACGGACGCTGAAAGATGCCCTCGTAAGAACGGGATATGACGCTCGATTCGGATCTGCGGGTTAGCGTTCTCCAAGGCGGCCTTCGAGACACACGACAACGCAAAATCATCGAGCAGAAACTGATAGCCAAGTTCCGCACCCATGAGGACGGCCTCAACCGGGATCTCGGTTTCATGTCACGCTACAGGACGTGACTAGAGTCAAGACTAGAGTCGTCGTTGTCTTGTTCACAGATGTGATTTCCAGTTTAAAAAAAGAAGTAAAAAGCTTAACTGCAGACTGCAGCATTTGACACGTTGGACCCCCTGTGACCCCACCTCATTGTCTTAGCTGTATTCTGCTGTGTCTTTGATGTAATGCCTCCCTGACGGATTGTATCTCTGCAGACACATTGTTCTCTGTCTATATATGCTTTGTAACTGATTCGTATTCCCTCACTGTACCTGACGAAGGAGCAGAGCTCCGAAAGCTCATAATTTCAAATAAAACTGTTGGACTATAACCTGGTGTTGTGCGACTTCTCATTTTTGTTATTTTATGAACACAAAGAAGAGCAATAAGACCATATTCTATACTCACCCTACGTCTTTCATGGCCTTGTTTTTCTGAATTGCTTGTGCTAATAATTTCCCTCCTTCGCTTGTAAGTTTGTTGAGTCCAATTCTACAAAAACAGATTGATGGAAACGTTCATATTATATATTTTATAAAGTATTTTATTTCAGCCCCAAATATCAAACTTGAAGTTTCCCCTTTTCCTTCCTCTGACTCTTCAGTGCTCACAAAAAGTATCCCAACAGCAGAGAATTAGAAGAGGACTTGTCTCTAGGCTGGTAGAAGTTTGGAACCCTCTGGGAATATTCATGGAATAGGTGGGTCAGTGGCAGCTTGGATAAGGAATTGGCTTAAGGACAGAAAACAACGAGTTGTGGTAAATGGCTGTTTTTCAGACTGGAGGATGGTAGACAGTGGTGTTCCCCAAGGGTCAGTGCTGGGGCCACTGCTTTTTTTGATATATATATATATATATATATATAAATATATAAATAAATAAATTAATGACCTGGATATTGGAATAGAGAGTAGAATTTCTAAATTCGCAGATGACACCAAACTTGGGGGGGTGGCAAACAGTGATGATGATATCAATCGACGGCAACAGGACATAGAAAGGCTAGCAGAATGGGCAGACAAGTGGCAGATGGAATTTAATATAGAGAAGTGTGAGGTGATGCATTTTGGCAGAGGGAACAGGGACAGGCAATATACACTTAATGGCACAGTTTTAAAGAGTGTGCAGGGACAGAGGGACCTGGGAGTTAATGTGCATAGGTTCCTGAAGGTGGCAGGACATATTGAGAGAGTGGTTAACAAAGCATATGGGATCTTGGGCTTCATAAATAGAGGTATTGGCCCAAAAATTCGGCCGAATATGGGAGAGTACGCACTGTGTACTCACCCGTATTCGATCCCGAAGTGCCGGTTTCCTGCATGCACGGGAAACCGGCACTTCCGGTATGGCGAAGGGGGCGGTTCCTAGGTGAACCGCGTGCGCACTACAGGCTGTGCGCACGCAGCACACTTAGGTTTTTTTTCAGGTTTCAACGCGAGGGTAAGTATGGAAGATTATACACATGTAAAAAGGAGGCGTAAGACCCCTTTTGAACAAGGTAAGTAGTTAATTAAGTATAATTTTTAATTTTTTTCAACAGGTTTATCTTTTTTAGAGACTTTAAAGAAAGGTAAGTTTATTTTTATAACTTTTTTTTTAAAAAATTATTTTTTCAAAAATTTAAATTTTTGTTTAAAGTGGTTAATTTATTTAACTATAGTTATTTTATTAATGTAATGGTTTTTTTAAAATTTATTTGAGGTTTAGCTGTTCTTTTGGGGTCTCTTTCAATTCACAGATTTGACAAGTCTCCTGTCAAATCTATGAATGAAAGATGGTCTGCTGCCATTGGCTCTCCATGGCCCACGTGATCCCAGAGGTCGCATCGCACTAACTGCGCCCCTGGGACATGCACACACTGCGCGCCGGCACCAGGGAGAGGCCCAGGACCCGAAGTTCCTGTGGGCCCAAAACACAACGGCCGGCACGGAGTGTGATATCGCGCGCGATCCTTACCCCCGCGGCAAGCCTCCAAGTCAAATTTCTGGGCCATTAAGTACAAAAGTAGAGAAGATATGCTGAACCTTTATAAAGCGCTGGTTAGGCCACAACTGGAGTATTGCGTCCAATTCTGGTCACCACACTTTAGGAAGGATGTGAAGGCCCTTGAGAGGGTGCAGAGGAGATTTACCGGAATGGTTCCGGGGATGGGGGATCTTAGCTACAAGGACAGGTTGGAGAAGCTGGATTTGTTTTCATTAGAGCAAAGAAGGTTGAGAGGTGATTTGATAGAGGTGTACAAGATTATGACAGATTTGGATATGCTAGACGGGGAAAGCTGTTCCCACTAGTTGATGGTACAAGGACCAGTTTTAAAGTTTTGGGCAAGAGATACAGGGTGGATGTGAGGAAAAACATTTTTACACAGCGAGTGGTGATGACCTGGAATTCGCTGCCGACGGAAGTGGTGGAAGCGGAGACACTCAATGTTTTCAAGGGGAGACTGGATAGGCAGTTGAGGGAAATAAACTTGCAGGGCTACAGGGATAGAGCGGGGGAACGGGACTGACTGGATTGCTCTACAGAGAGTCGGCACGGACTCGATGGGCCAAATGGCCTCCTTCTGTGCCATTATGACTCTATGACTCTTCTGCAAATGGCAGTTGATTCTAGGTCAATTGTTAATTTTAAATCTGAGATTAATAGATTTTTGTTAACCAAAGATATTAAGGGATATGGAGCAAAGGCAGGTATATCGAGTTACGTCACAGATCAGCCATGATCCCACTGAATGATGGAACAGGCTCGAGTGGCTAAATGGCCTACTCCTGTTCCAATGTTCCTATGATGGGCACTGACAATGGTTAGGTTCTTCAACTTTGACCAATTCAACTGACACTTTGCTTCAGAAAGATTGCTCCTCTTCCCAGTTCTGCCACTTCAATGCTCCATACTCAACTAGCTCCAGCTTTGAGAGGTCTGGATTTATTGGCCTTGACATTCTCAAAGAACTATGTAAATGGCCATTTTGATCTCCGATCTATGCTAGGCCATCAGCATCACAGTGGGGGGAAAAAACATTCTGGCCGGAATTTTCCTGTCAAAAATGGGTGGGTTTGGAGCATGGGGGCAGTTAAATTGTTAAAAATGTGACTACCGACCTGATCCCGCCTCCAACCCGCCCACTTCCAGTTTTGCCTGAGGCGGGACAGGCAGCCAACCCGCTGCCAGGGGGCGTTACCTCAATTTAAATATTGTAATGAGGCTGGAAGCCTCTATTTTCCCCTCCATTTTGTTTTTAACTGCCTGTGGACGGGTTTCACACAATTCGTGAAACCTGGCAGTTAAACAGAGGCGGGGCCTGCTACATCCAGGAGGTAAGTGGCTTTATACCTACCTCCTGGATCCAGGTTCCTGACCATATCCACCCCCGCGATCAAAGACCCCCCCCAGGAGGCCTCCGATTGCCTTCCCAGGCCTAACCCACCTGCCCTCAGGCCTTCCCACCTCCTCCCCAATGATGATGATGAGGCCGGCCACAATCCTCCGGTGGCCGGCCCTGGTCCTTCGTCCCCCTCCCAATCCCTGTCCGACCGCTCCCCCCCCCCCCCTGTGATCTCCGATTCCCCCGCCCCCACCCCGCCTGCCGATCCCCGACCTCCCCGAATTGCCTGCCGATCCCCCGCCGATCCTGCAACCTCCTCCCGATCGCTCTCTTCCCCTCCCGATCGCTGACCCCCGCCGATCCTCTCTCCCCCCCTCCCGATTGCCGAACCCCCTCCTCCCGATCGCCGAACTCCCTCCCGCCAATCCTCTCAACTCCCTCCCACCGATCCCCGACCCCCGTCCTGTGATCCCTCCCCCGGACCGACCCCTCGTAACTGAGGCCTACCTGCCCGCAGCCAGCCAGCCTCTCAAGCTGGCTGGCTGTGGATGGGAAACCAAGGCCTCACATTCAAATTAGGCCCTGCCAGTAAAATCGGCAGGGCCTGCGAGAAACCCGGCCTACCGGGTTTCCCACCTGTCTCTGAACCCCCCCCACCCCAACCCCTGAACAAAATTCCAACCTCAGTCTCTGCAATTCTTACTAACTCTTTAGGGATGAGAGGGCTGTCCTAAGGGGAGAGATTGAGTAGATTGGACCTATACTCTCTGGAGTTTAGAAGAATGAGAGGTGACCTCATTGAAACATATAAGATTTGGAGGGGGATTGACAGGGTAGATGCTGAGAGGCTGTTTCTCCTGGTTGGAGAATCTAGAACTAGGGGGCATAGTCTCAGGATAAGGGGTCGACCATTTAAGACTGAGATAAGGAGGAATTTCTTCACTGTGAATCTTTGGAATTCTCTACCCCAAAGGGTTGAGGATGCTGAATCATTGGTTATATTCAAGGCTGAGATAGATTTTTGGACTATAGGGGAATTAAGGGATATGGAGATCGGGCGGGAAAGTGGAGTTGAGATTGAAGATCAGCCATGATCTTATTGAATGGTGGAGCAGGCTCAAGGGGCCATATGGCCTACTCCTGCTCCTAATTTTTATGTTCTTATGTTCTTTGTCTTCCTCTTCCTCGAGAAATAGTTTTCCTGGGGTAGAACTACAGTGGGGCCTTCTTGATATCCCATTGTAACTTCAGCAGAAACCCTGGAAAAACGCCATAACCAGCTCTTTATGCAATTTATCCAGGGTTTCCGCTGATCTCTCGCCAAAGCTATGGAAGGAGATTGGGAGAAACCTGCGGAAATTCTATCCCAATATTGTTTTCACTCTTGCCAGTTTTCACCCATCTCTTTAAAGAACTGCTGGACAAAAAAAGAGCAAGGTCCATCTATTCGCCTTCTACCAACCTTGCAGTCGCATGGTACAATGATAATGGGGTTGTTAACTAATGGGGTTGTTGACTAATCATGCCAATCAATGTCTATCAAATAGTCTACAACAGACACAGATTCCACTGGCTCCTTGCTGGGTTTGGTCTACTGGTTGCTGGTCATGATCAAGTACTTCACCTCATCATTGTGAGCATTGACAGCGAATGTTAATGGGTGCAATAAGGATTAAAACAGTGGGGCTTGACTCTGTCCTCATCGAATGTTCACACGCAGAGCTTGCTGGATAGCAGTTGGAAGTAAAGTAAAAGATCCCATGGCACTATTCAAAGAAGAGCAGGGGAGTTCTCCCTGGTGTCCTGGCCAATATTTATCTCTCAACCAACATCACTAAAATAGATTATGTGGTCATTACCTCGTTGCTAAATTACAACAGTGATTACACATCAAAAATACCTCATTGGCTGTAAAGCACTTTGGAGATCCTTGCTATATAAATGCAAGTTCTTTCTTTTCTTTAGTGGGTTTTGCAATGATTATGTGATGCAATAATATTAACCAATTACTTTTCTAAAGTTACAAGCATTCCTTCGTGTTTATATATTGTTTTTGTAGTTTCAACTTGCTATTGGATGTCTTCAAGGTCACATTAACATTAAATACAGTACAAGTAATTTGCGTAAATGGGCAACACATTTCTTACTTTAATGTTCGAAGATTTGGGCATTCTTCAATGATTCGGGCGACAAACCGGGCACCAACATCAGTGATCTGATTCCTGTACAGGCTGGAAAAATAACACGCCTCGTTTAAGAGAGGTGACTCAACAGTGGGGCAAACCTTATACTGGCAATTAATTGCAATCTGCAGTTTTTAAATCTTTCTGCTCCGGCATCGTCATTCAGTACCTTGAGCAGTTTGTGAACAGGGTAATGTGATGGAATAAGATCAGAAAATAAGCAATTGGCTCTATTAAGTTACTTTTACATTGGCTTCATTTAATTCAGATTCCAGCAGACCAATCAATGTCTGTGAGCCAACTCCCAGTGATTATGGTGCTAAATCTTTTATTCTGTTGGCATGCAGTCCTGAGTTAAAATGGTGTCTACCTAGAGGCAGCTGAGTAATAAACACAGTGATGAGTCAGTCCTTTTGAAGGATTTTGGGACCGTTAATTTGATATGATTTGAGCCTGTTACTTGACATATCTTCAGGGCTAGCCGCCAGTGGGAAGATACTGTCCAAGAAAATAAGACATCAGGAAGAACCTTTACAGACAAGGAGACTGATCATTTCATCGTTCTGAGTGCAGTGCAGCCCAGTCAAGGTTGTATGTATTAATGTTAAAGTTGAGGGAACTGTGCCATAATATTACGCTGACAATTGCATTAAGAATTGTATGACTTAAACTAGGCAGTAAAGCGTGTTGTGAGAACAACTGAATTTGTTTGAGACTCATTACTCCACTCAGTATATTAAGACCGAGAGATAGAAGGTTCTGGGTTCATGTTCCACTCCAGAGACTTGAGCACAAAAATCTAGGCTGACACGCCAATGCAGTACTGAGGGAGTGCTGCACTGTCGGAGGTGCCGTCTTTCAGATGAGATGTTAAACCAAGGCCCTTTCTGCTCTCTCAGGTGGACTATTTCGATGAAGAGCAGGGGAGTTATCCCCGGTATCCTGGCCAATATTTATCCCTCAATGAACATCACTAAAAATAGATTATCTGGTCATTATCACAGTGCTGTTTGTGGGAGCTTGCTGTGCACAAATTGACTGCCGCGTTTCCTACATTACAACAGTGACTACTCTTTAAAAAGTACTTCATTGGTTGTAAAGCACTTTGGGATGTCCTGAGGTCATGAAAGGCGCTATCTAAATGCAATTTTTAAAAATAATATTGTTTATGACCAGCTCAAATGAAAAAAAATGATAGAACTAAAAGGTGCCCATCCCCTCCACAATCATCTTCTGGAACAAGCCGGTCTGTAGGTACAAATCATGGACTTACTCAGTGACCACCCATGTACAGGATAGTGTTTGATATAATAGGAAAAATTGCTTAACAATACAGAAGTCAGTATTAATATGAGAATGTGTTGTGTGTGATAGAGGCTAACATACGGTTTATATTAGCATTCCCCTGCGGAATCCGAATAACCTAAGTAAGTACAAGGTGTCAGCCTTCCAATTTAAGAAACATCAAAGGATTTGTGTAAGTATTATAGCTAGTTTGGAGCCAACATGTGTATGTTTCAGCTGTTAAGGTATGATTTTTATATCTAAGCAAAATACTACATAAACAAAGCCTACATTCCAGTGAGAATGGAGTGTATGTGTGGTGACACACTGCCATATACTGGTGTAATGACATATGGTACATAAAGATCACATGGTAATAATCTCAGAATTGATAGGATTATAGTAAAGTCAGCTGATATTGTTATTTAGGTGTATAAATAGGCTCACTTTCAATAATTCTTTGGTATTCCATGCTGAGAACTTGCCTGGATTGATTAGAATTAAAGGTGGACTCAAGGGATATCCTACTAGTAAGTATATAGACTTATCTGTACTTTCTGTTGCTAGTAATAAAACCAACAAGTTGATTTATCTTTGGCATTTGAACCTATGTCATTTAGATTAATCTACTCGGTTGATCTAACACCATGCATTAAATGTGCAGTCTCTGGTGTGGTGAGGTGTTTCTGTAAAATAAATAAAAATGTTTTCCAAGCGCTTTTTCATAAACACACTGGGGTAGAGTTTTGTCTCTTATCAACTGGGCATTGAGCTTCGTCTGGGCGGAGCGCAGAGAGGAAAATCCGACAGGAAAGGATCACTGCAATTGCCGGAGAGAACTGGTTTCTGGTAGTCGCGCATGATTCCTACCCACCCCCCCATCTCCACCCCCGCCTGATGTTTCTCTCCGTGCTTGGCCTAGGCGGAACTCAATGCCTAACCGATGGAGACAAATATCTGCCCCAATGGCCCTTTAAATTCCACTGATGGAGAACAGGTTCATTCTCTGCAGAATACGATTGTAATGATTGCCTCAGTTACACTTTTCACATAGAGCACTTACATGATGGTCATGAAGTGCACCGTAGTGACAGGTATAATCACTACTGGTAATCTTACCAATGACAATCAACACAAGTGATAGAGATACAGTAAGTAGCGCATTCTCAACGTATTTTACAATACAAAAAAGACCCCTGTTGGATGGATTTTGTTGTCATAGAAACAGGTTCTGACACTGATGAAGTTGTGTTTGGATTTCAATTTTTTGCTGTTCTGTGATTTTACTTCAGGAAAAATTAAAAGCAAAGACAATTTTTTTTTATATGGAGTTGTTGGTATATATTTACTGAGATCCTGTGAATGTAAGTTAAAATTAAGGGTAAAAAATTAATTTGATTTTGAACATACCGGGACATCAAAGCAGGACCCAACACTGTCAAAGCATCCAACAAGTGAGCAGCTGTGAACCCAATGCTGAAGTACAGGTTTTTACCACTAGAGACTGACAGTGAGCTATTGGGGACAGGAGTAGGCCATTCAGCCCTTCGAGCCACCATTCATTTAGATCATGACTGATCTGTACCTCAACTCCATTTACCTGCCTTATCTCCATACCCTTTGATACGTTTATCTGATAAAAAAAACTATTGCCCTCAGTCTTGAAATTTTCAATTGACACAGAAACCACAGCGTTTTGGGAGAGTTCGTTCCAGATTTCCACTACCCTTTGTGTGAAAAAAATGCTTCCTGATTTCACTCCTAAACGGCCTAGCTCTAATTTTAAGATTATGCCCTTTTGTTCTGGATTCCCCAACCAGAGGAAATCGTTTCTCTGCATCTTTTTTATTTATTCGTTCATGGGATGTGGGCGTTGCTGGCAAGGCCAGCATTTATTGCCCATCCCTGATTGCCCTCAAGAAAGTGGTGGTGAGCTGCATTCTTGAATCGCAGAGGGCAGTTAAGAGTCAACCACATTGCTGTGGGTCTGGAGTCACATATAGGCCAGACCGGGTAAGGACAACAGATTTCCTTCCCTAAAGGACATTAGTGAACCAGATGGGTTTTTACAACAATCCGGTAGTTTCATGGTCACCATTACTAATACTAGTTTTTAATTCCAGATTTATTTAATTAATTGAATTTAAATTCCCCAGCTGCCTGTAGAGGGTCTTTGAAATCACATTTCTTGGTCATTAATCCAGGCCTTTGGATTACGATTACTAGTCCAGTAACATAACCACTATGCCACCACACTTGCCATAGAGGGAGTGCAGCGAAGGTTCACCAGACTGATTCCTGGGATGGCAGGACTGTCGTTTGAGGAGAGATTGGGTTGACTAGGCCTGTATTCACTAGAGTTTAGAAGAATGAGAGGGGATCTCATTGAAACGTATAAAATTCTGACAGGGCTAGACAGACTGGATGCAGGGAGGATGTTTCCCCTGGCTGGGGGGGTCTAGAACGAGGGGTCAGAGTCTCAGGATACAGGGGTAGGACATTTAGGACTGAGATGAGGAGAAGTTTCTTCACTCAGAGGGTGGTGAACCTGTGGAATTCTCTACCATAGAAGGCTGTGGATGCCAAGTCACTGAATATATTTGAGAAGGAGATAGATAGATTTCTAGACACAAAAGGCATCAAGGGGTATGGGGAGAGAGTGGGAATATGGTATTGAGATGGAGGATCAGCCATGATCATATTGAATGGAAGAGCAGGCTCGAAGGGCTGAATGGCCTACTCCTGCTCCTATTTTTCTATGTTTCTATGTCCCCGTTATCTACCCTGTCAAATCCTTTTATCATTTTAAACACCTTGATCAGATCGCCACTCAACCTTCTACACTCAAGGGAATACAAACCAACTTTATGCAACCTGTCCTCCTAATTTAACTCCTTATGTCCGAGTATCATTCTGGTGAATCTGCGTTGAACCTCCTCCAAGGCCAATATATCCTTCCTGAGGGGCGGTGCCCAGAGCTGAATGCAGCACTCCAGTCGGGGTTTGACCAAGGTTCTATACAACTGAAGCATAACTTCCTCCCTTTGTATCCAGCTCCCTGGAGATAAAGGCCAATATTCCATTAGCCGTTTTGATTGCTATTTGTGCACGAGCTTTCGATGATTTGCGCACATGGACTCCCAAATCTCTCTGCTCCTCCACAGTTCCTAGTTTCTCACTGTTAAGAAAATATTCTGATTTGTCTTTATTGGATTTAAAGTGGATGACCTCACACTTCCCACACTGTCTTGGTCATTTTCAGCAAGGGCTAGTAACAAGACACGACTGACGTATGTTTGCAAGCAAGTTATCCCCACATCTTCTAGTCTGGTTCATTGCAGCTGAAGAGATGACTGTAATCAAAGCTGCTATGAAATGTTAGTGTCAGCTGTGGCTCAGTGGTTAGCACTCTTGCCTTTGGGTCAGAAGGTCATGAGTTTCAAGTCCCTACTCCAGAGACAGGAGCAGAAAATCTGAGGCTGAGACTTCAGTGCAGCACTGAGGGAGCACTGCACTGTTGGAGGTGCCATCTTTTCGATGAGTCTACCCTCTCGGGTGGGCGTAAAAGATCCCGTGGCACTATTTTGAAGAAGAGCAGGGGAGTTCTCCCCAGTTATCTGGTGTTTTGCCTCACCCAGGAGATCATCACATGTGGGCAGAAATTGCGGTGTCTTCGATGGCATACGCTCAGTGATAACCCAGAACTTGCGATCTGTCAGGGTACGCCTTAACAGATCATACGAACCGATTGGAAAATCACTTTCGCTGGCGCAGAGTTGGGCTATTTGCCCAGGAAACTCTTATGGCTGGTAAAAGCAGGCCTAGGGCCTGCTTTCATCAGCGTAAGGGTTATTATAAATCTTAAATTAAAAATTAAAAAGGATGCACAAACACTTAAAATTAGTTTATGCAAATATTGGCCCGGATTAAAATGTTTAAAATTATTTTTCAAAAAATCACATTTTTATCGTATTTGGTACACCAAATTAAATTTGAAAATCAGAACATTTACATTTATCTGAATTGTCTAAATTGTTTAATTATTTGAGGATTCCATTGCATGTCATTCGGGGATTCCATTCGGAAATGACTGCAATGGAATCCTCCTTTGTGATTGGAGAACCGGGCCCACGTAATGCCAGGGACTCTTCCGAACCGCCTGCGTCCCTGGGATCCGTGGGCCTTTACGCAGGCGTACGCCTGGAGGCCCGAGACCCGATCTCTCCGCAGCATGGGAGCCTGGAGGTAAGTTCGGAAATGTTTCGCGGGTGGGAGGTGTACTCCAGAGGCTGAATGGACCAGAGAGTCTTTTCCTGTTCGTCGCTGTCCGTATGCTTGTATTAAAATGTATTGAGGGGGGAAGCACACAAGTCAACACGCACAGCCACCATTTTAGAACTAGTGCTTATCGTACAAACGTGCAGCGATTTCCTCCCAGCCCAATGTGTCAGATCATTTGAACAACCTGGCCTGAATTTCCTCGGGGCCTAGGACACCAGGAGGAGGTAAAGCTGGAGCAAGCAGCACAGCCCAGGGAGGCAGGAAAATCAGGTTGGACCCAAAAAATCTGGGTCGCCGCCCAGAAGATCCACGGAACCCACTCCCCCACCTTTTACCGATGAGCTCACCTCAACCCTGGATATTCCAGCAGGGCCAGGAGTGGAGGTCAGCAGCTGAACGGGATCCAGCTCCATGGCAGCTTGGTAGGCCTGAGGATTTTGAGGGCCTACAGCCATAATTCACAGAATGATCGCACATAACGTTGCACATTAATCGTGCACAAGTATATTTACTCTCGACTTACCCGAGGATTTTAATAATTTTGTACTTTGTGAGTTCTTCAGCCAGTACCTTAACTCCATCATCCGTCACCTTGGTTTACACTCAACCTGAGTTCAATGACAAAGGACACATTAGAATGACCAAGAGCAATTATACAACACACACAAAATACAAGCGAGGTTACTGTAGTTTATCAATAACTAGCCGATCTCCTGTGGCATTGCACATGAGGAGTGAAGACCAAGTGTAGTCTTCAGGTGAAGTGGGGTTAGAGGGCAGGGCGATAATTGGACCAAAGAAGCAGATGCACATATTGATTATTCGTCATAATACAGCCAGTATTAAGGAGAATTACTGGCCATTTCATACTTGAAAAGTACTCATTTTGGTTATTTTGACACTTTGGGTAAAGATAGACATACAACCTAAGAGTTACCTTCAAACTTTACTGTAATGGCACATGTATTTGTGTGGGCAAATACTCCATGTAATAATAAAAAATGTAGTCTGACGGTGTATTGGATAGGAATGTAAAGAAAGAAAGACTTGCATTTATATAGCACCTTTCACGACCTCAGGACGTCCCAAAGCATTTTACAGCCAATTAAGTACTTTTGAAGTGTAGTCACTGTTGTAATGGAGGAAACACAGCAACCAATATGCACGCAGCAAGCTCCCACAAACAGCAATGTGACCTTTTTGTCATATTTTTGTGTCAATCTTTTCTATTATAAATAAATTCCTATGTCCATATTTACAATGGAATTTGCCTCTGTAAACTTGTCGCGTTGTAATGGCACCCTCCTGCCAGTGGTGGGGCTGTAGCACCTCAGTTTCGCATCTCCCAATTCTTGAGCCCATACTGCAGAAAAACTCCGATGTTCCAACCAACTCTACTTCCCAAATCACAGTAGCTTTTTGTAGGGGTCTGAGGGTGTACTGGATGGTTAACTTAATTATTATTAATGATTACATTCTTTAAGAAAGGGCCCTGTGAATGTATTCCATAAGTAATTTTGTGCATGAAGGAATTCTGAGCCAATTTGTTATTCAGCGTGACAGAGAAAGACTGCAATGTTTCCTCCATGTTAACTGATTTTTAAAGATTCACCTTCCACTGTTCCCATTCTTGCTGCCAGTGGATGAAACTTCATGGTGTTACAGGAGGGAGTGCTACATAAAATGGCTGCTCCCAGGCAACAGAAAACTGGTGATGACTGAGAAATGTTGTTAAGTTTACAGGCATCTCCCTCTTATAATGCATAGAATTATGGGCAATTCAGTGGAATATAAAATTCTGTTTTGAATTAAGATTGTTTGTAAACATATCTATCCAATTCGCAAGCCTTACCCTTAGCGTTCTGAAAATCCTTTAATCTTACTAAGCGAGTTGTTATGATCTGGAACGCATGGCCTGAAAGGGTGGTGGAAGCACAAGAACATAAGAAGTTCGAGCGGGAGTAGGCCATTCGGCCCTTCGAGCCTTCTCCGCCATTCAATAAGATCATGTCTGATCTTCTATCTCATCTCCACCTTCCCGCACTATTCCCATATCCCTTGATTCCCTTAGTATCCAAAAATCTATTGGTCTCTGCCTTGAAAATACTCAACGACTGAGCATCCACAGCTCTCAGGGGTAGAGAATTCCAAAGATTCACAACCCTTTGAGTGAAGAAATTTCTCCTCACCTCAGTCCTAAATGGTCAACCCCTTATTTGGAGACTGACTCCTAGTTTTAGACTTCCCAGCCAGAGAAAACAACCTCCCAGCATATACCCTGTCAAGCCCCTTAAGAATTTTACATGTTTCAATTAGATCACCTCTCATTCTTCTAAACTCTAGGGAATATAGGCCCAGTCTACTCAATCTCTCCTCATAGGACAATCCCCTCATTCCAGGAATCAGTCCAGTGAACCTTCATTGCACTCCCTCTAAGGCAAGTATATCCTTCCTTCGGTAAGGAGACCAAAACTGTACACAGTACTCCAGGTGTGGTTGTGGGAACGGTAGCGTAGTGGTAATGTTACTGGACCAGTAATCCAGAGGCCTGGACTAATGATCCAGAAACACGAGTTCAAATGCCAGCATGGCAGCTGGGGAATTTAAATTCAGTTAATTAAATAAATCTGGATTCATTACTAGTATCAGTAATGGTAACCATGAAACTATCAGATTGTTGTAAAAACCCATCTGGTTCATTAATGTCCTTTAGGGAAGGAAATCTGCCGTCCTTACCTGGTTTGGCCTATATGTAACTCCAGACCCACAGCAATGTGGTTGACTCTTAACTGCCCTCTGAAATGGCCCAGCAAGATACTCAGTTGTAACAAACTGCTACGAAAAAGAATGAAACCAGACGGACCACCTGGCATCAACCTCGGCACCGGCTACGGACACAGCAACGGCACACCCAGCCCAGTCGACCCTGCAAAGTCCTCCTCATCAACATCTGGGGACTTGTGCCAAAATTGGGAGAGCTGTCCCACAGACTAGTCAAGCAACAGCCTGACATAGTCATACTAACAGAATCATATCTTTCATCCAATGTCCCAAACTCCCCCATCACCATCCCTGGGTATGTCCTGTCCCACCGGCAGGACAGACCCACCAGGGGTGGCTATACAGTCGGGAAGGAGTAGCCCTGGGAGTCCTCAACATTAACTCCAGACCCCATGAAGTCTCATGGCTTCAGGTCAAGCATGGGCAAGGAAACCTCCTGCTGATTACCACCTACCGCCCTCCCTCAGCTGATGAATCAGTACTCCTCCATGTTGAACACCACTTGGAAGAAACACTGAGAGTAGCAAGGGCACAGAATGTACTTTGGGTGGGGGACTTCAATGTCCATCACTAAGAGTGGCTCGGTAGCACCACTGCTGGCCGAGTCCTGAAGGACATAACTGCCAGTCTGGGCCTGCGACAGGTGGTGAGAGAACCAACACGAGGGAAAAACCTACTTGACCTCGTCCTCACCAATCTACCTGTCGCAGATGCATCTGTCCATGACGGTATTGGTAGCAGCGATCACCGCGCAGTCATTGTGGAGGCAAAGTCCCATCTTCACACTGAGGACACTCTCCATCGCGTTGTGTGGCACTACCACCGTGCTAAATGGGATAGATTCAGAACAGATCTAGCAGCTCAAAACTGGGCATCCATGAGGCGCTGTGGGCCATCAGCAGCAGCAGAATTGTATTCCACTACAATCTGTAACCTCATGGCCTGGCATATCCCTCACTCTACCATTGCCATCAAGCCAGGGGACCAACCCTAGTTCAATAAGGAGTGTAGAAGAGCATGCCAGGAGCAGCACCAGGCGTACCTAAAAATTAGGTGCCAACCTGGGGAAGCTGCAAAACAGGACTACATGCATGTTAAAAAGCGGAAGCAGCATGCTATAGACAGGGCTAAGCGATCCCACAATTAACGGATCAGATCAAAGCTCTGCAGTCCTGCCACATCCAGTCGTGAATGGTGGTGGACCATTAAACAATTAACGGGAGGAGGAGGCTCCATGAATATCCCCATCCTCAATGATGGTGGAGCCCAGCACGTGAGTGCAAAAGACAAGGCTGAAGCGTTTGCAACCAGAAGAGCCGAGTGGATGATCCATATCAGCCTACTCCTGAGGTCCCCACCATCACAGAAACCAGTCTTCAGCCAATTCGATTCACTCCACGTGATATCAAGAAACGGCTGAGCACACTGGATACAGCAAAGACTATGGGCCCCGACAACATCCCAGCTATCGTGCTGAAGACTTGTGCTCCAGAACTAGCCGCACTTCTAGCCAAGCTGTTCCAGTACAGCTACAACACTGGCATCTATCCGACAATGTGGAAAACTGCCCAGGTATGTCCTGTCCACAAAAAGCAGGACAAATCCAACCCGGCCAATTACCGCCCCATCAGTCTACTCTCAATCATCAGCAAAGTGCTGGAAGGTGTCATCGAAAGTGCTATCAAGCAGCACTTACTCACCAATAACCTGCTCACGGATGCCCAGTTTGGGTTCTGCCAAGACCACTCAGCTCCCGACCTCATTACAGCCTTGGTCCAAACATGGACAAAGGAGCTGAATTCCAGAGGTGATGTGAGAGTGGCTGCCCTTGACATCAAGGCAGCATTTGACCGAGTGTGGCATCAAGGAGCCCGAGTAAAACTGAAGTCAATGGGAATCGGGGGGGAAAACGTTCCACTGGCTGGAGTCATACCTAGCACAAAGGAAGATGGTTGTGGTGGTTGAAGGTCAATCTTCACAGCCCCAGGAGTTCCTCAAGGCAGTGTCCTAGGCCCAACCATCTTCAGCTGCTTCATCAATGACCTTCCCTCCAACATAAGGTCAGAAATGGGGATGTTCGCTGATGACTGCACAGTGTTCAGTTCCATTCGTAACTCCTCAGATAATGAAGCAGTCCATGCTCGCATGCAACAAGACCTGGACAACATTCAGGCTTGGGCTGATAAGTGGCAGGTAACATTCGCGCCACAGAAGTGCCAGGCAATGACTATCTCCAACAAGCGAGAGGCTAACCACCTCCCCTTGACATTCAACGGTATTATCATCGCTGAATCCCCCACCATCAACATCCTGGGAGTCACCATTGACCAGAAACTTAACTGGACCAACCACATAAATATTGTGGCAACAAGAGCAGGTCAGAGGCTGGGTATTCTGCGGCGGGTGTCTCACCTCCTGACTCCCCAAAGCCTTTCCACCATCTACAAGGCACAAGTAAGGAGTGTGATGGAATACTCTCCTGGATGAGTGCAGCTCCAACAACACTCAAGAAGCTCGACACCATCCAGGACAAAGCAGCCACCACTTTAAACATTCACTCCCTCCACCACCGGTATACCGTGGCTGCAGTGTGTACCATCTACAAGATGCACTGCAGCAACTCACCAAGGCTTCTTTGGCAGCACATCCCAAACCCGCGACCTCTTCCATCTAGAAGGACAAGGGCAGCAGGCGCATGGGAACACCACCACCTCCAAGTTCCCCTCCAAGTCACACACCATCCTGACTTAGAAGTATATCGCCGTTCCTTCATCGTCGCTGGGTCAAAATCCTGGAACTCCCTCCCTAACAGCACTGTGGGAGTACCTTCACCGCACGGACTGCAGCGGTTCAAGGCGGCGGCTCACCACCACCTTCTCAACAGCAATTAGGGATGGGCAATAAATGCTGGCCTTGCCAGCGACGCCCACATCCCATAAATGAATTTTAAAAAACAAAGCCCTATATAATTGTAGTAAGACTTCTTTACTCTTATACCCCAATCCCTTTGTAATAAAGGCTAACATACCATTTGCTTTCCTAATTGCTTGCTGTACCTGCATGTTAACTTGCTGTGATTCATGTACAAGGACACCCAGGTCCCTCTGAATACCAACATTTCCCAGTCTTTCATCATTTAAAAAATATTCTGCTTTTCTATTTTTCCTACCAAAGTGGATAACTTCACATTTCTCCACATTATATTCCATCTGCCATGTTCTTGCCCACTCACTTAACCTGCCTAGATCCCTTTGCAGCCTCTTTGCATCCTCGTCACAGCTTACTTTCCCTCCTAACTTTGTATCGTCAGCAAACTTGGATACATTACATTCAGTTCCCTCATCCAAGTCATTGATATAGATTGTAAGTAGCTGAGGCCCAAGCACTGATCCTTGATTCAATAGTAATTTTCAAAAGGGAATTGGATATATACTGGAAAAGGAAACATTTGCAGGGCTATAGGGAAAGAGCGGGGGAGTGGGACTAATTGGGTAGCTCTTTCAAAGAGCTTGCACAGGCATAAAGGGCCAAATGGCCTCCTTCTGTGCTGCAAGATTCTATAATATAATCTTCTATTTTGTTCAAAAATGATATTTCAGTCCTCAAAGGGTGCACTTTTAACATGCGAGATGGACAGAATCTTTGTCTATCAACTTGGCTCAGTTGGTGGCACTCTCTCCTGAGTCAGTAGCTTGTGGGTTCAAGCCCCACTCCAGAGACTTCAACGCATAATCTAGTCTGACACTTCAGTGCAGTACTGAGGGAGTGGTACATCATCCTCTCTTGGACCAAATGTTAAACTGAGGTCCCATTTGCCTGCTCAGGTGGGCAACATTCTTCCCTCAACCAAAACAGATTAACTTGGCATTGATCTAACTGCTGTTTGTTGGCAGCTTGGTGTGTGAAATCGAGTGCCACGTTTATCTACTTAACAACAGTGATTACAGTTCAAAAGTAATTCATTGGCTGTAAAGGACTCTGGAACGTCTTTGGGGATGCAAAAGGTGCTCTATAAATGCAAGTTCTTTCAGGGAATGCTGCGCTGTCGGAGGTGCCGTCTTTCGGATGAGATATTAAACCGAGGCTCTGGCTGCTCTCTCAGGTGGACATAAAAGATCCCACGGCACTATTTTGAAACAGGGCAGTGGAGTTCTCCCCGGTGCCCTGGCCAATATTTATCCCTCAACCAACATCACTTTATAAAAAAACAGATTATCTGGTCATTGCTGTTTGTGGGACCTTGCTGTGCATAGATTGGCTGCCACGTTTCCCTACAGTAACACAGCAGCTACACTTCAAAATTACTTCATTGGCTGTAAAGCGTTGGGACGTCCTGAGGTCATGAAAGGTGCTGTATAAATGCAAGTTCTTTCGTTTCTTTCTATCTAGATGACACAACAAAAACTTTTGATACAGGGAGCTAGAACCTTTTCATGAAGAATGGAAGAGAATATCGGAAAACATACCTAACCACTGTAAGTTTATCGAAACAAGGAATTAGTTCTTTCACTCCATAGTCATTAATATTGTTGTTGTCCAGTTCAAGTGCAATTGGTTTTTTACGATGGCGCAAAATATTTGCGATTGCACTGCAGTCGGCAGAGAAGGCATTGCAGAAGGTGAGTTTGAGATAATCAGCGCAAATCCCCTTAGCTGCGAGATTGGCTACCTCTTCACTCTGGGTTTCAAAAATGTAGCGCATCAACCAAACAAAACGGGGCAAGGCCTGCACTTTAGAAAATTCTTCGAAGGGCGACTGAGGAAGATTTTTTAAGTGTGACTTTACACAGTCGGCAAGGTAGGCCTTGAGCGCCGACCGCTTCCTTTGGATACTCCTCGCGGAAGCCAAATGTTTGAAGAAGTCCCTCTTAGTTTTTGACAATAAGCCGCAAAGGAAAAGAGTAGTGAACTGCAAATGCTCATTTGTTTCAAATGGGTCCTTTCTGTGATGGGTGTTATAGCCAAAGCACCGTAACAAATGAACATTGACCCCGGCTCCAGTCATGTGGCTATTACATTTGGCAAAAAACTTAATGGTTTCCCTCGCACTGATTTCCTCGTCTACAACCAAGGAGAATGCGGTGAAAAATGACTGGAGGGTCAAATGAAGGAACTCATAAGTCGATTGGTTCCCACATCCGTCATAATGGCCTGCAGTTTTGACAAAGCCCAACTGTAAATCCTCCTCTGAGATGGCAGCCGCTGCGATTTGCTCCTGACTAAAGATGAAGTTGCTGTTTATAATCCCCTCTTTTGCCAATTTGCCCAGTCTCATTAACGCTCCTTCTTTGCTTTGAAGGTCTCGCTTTGACTATTGTTTCTTTTGTTCAATCCCACCTTGGAAGAACGGTTTAGAAAAACCTCCAACATCAACAGGTAGATGTCAGTCAGCGTAACATAATCCGACAACCGCTGGGAGCTACACGTGGACTGAAAGTGTTCGTAACATTTAAATATAATCCAGCAAAACAACGGCACTGAACATAGACTGCACAGGTGAGGGTTCGCCTCCAGCTGGGTCAAAACCAAAGTTTGATGGGCCTCGTTTTTGAAGAACTTCTTCAAATACCGCAGCAAATGGTCCTTGGAAAATCCCTTCAGTATCACTCTCTTTCTCACCATTCTCATCGGTAGGTTAGTGCCAGTTCTTGCTGTCAATAATTTTTTGGAACCTTTTAATAACTTTCCTCGGAGAAGATTCATCAACAGGGCCACAGGATGCGTGGGGTCAAAGGGCGAAGAGATGTCAGGGATGTCATTAAAGTCACAGTCCACATTAATTTCATCAAACCCATCCAGTGTGAAGAGAACAGAAGCTGGGTGTTGCCGGATGTAACTGAATATCTCATCAGCGTCTTTGTCAGGGTAACAGTTGTACTTGAACAGTAGATCTCTGAGAGAGATCTTGTCTTCCTCCTTAAAGCTATTGAATAGTCGGCATCTAAATTTGAAGAAGAATTTAACATCAATGGACAGCTCTCCCTTGGACCACAAGTTCTGAAGTCTCTGGAGCAGTATGGTCTTACCAACCCCAGCGTCTCCAGTTACAAACACCGTTTCTGCATCTTCATTGATGACTCCCGTGTCACTGAACAAATCCGCCAAGTGGGAGATGCATCCTTTGGTTTCATTGACTGCGTTGATTAATTCCATAAGAGTCTCAGTGTAAGTATCGTTCAGCAAGATGTCTTCTTTATGGACATACGAAGTGACAAACTTTGTGTCCTGCCATAGATCATGCTTAATCTTTTGAATGTACTGGCACACTAGAAACAGAAATGCAAAGATATTACAACTGGTTTTTAAAATCGGTCAATCAGAAACATCCAAGCAGGCCTGCTTACTGTATACCACTTGGCCAACTGTTGAGATAGTTTTTACCTCTCAGTTCTGGTATCTATCAGGAAAGGCTGAACAGGCTGGGGCTCTTTTCTCTAGAAAAGAAAAAGCTGAGTGGTGACCTAAAGGGGGTTGATAGGGTAGATATAGAGAAGATGTTTCCACTTGTGGGGGAGACCAAAACTAGGGGCCATAATTGTAAGATAGTCACTAATAAATCCAATAGAAAATTCAGGAGAAACTTCTTTACCCAAAGAGTGGTAAGAATGTGGAACTCGCTACCACAATTATTGGAAAAAATTCTGAGGGACAGGATAAATTTTCATTTAGAAAGACACGGATTAATCAGGGACAGTCAGCATGGATTTGTCAAGGGAAGGTCGTGTCTGACAAACACGATTGAAATTTTTGAGGAGGCAACAAGGAAGGTCGATGAGGATAGTGCGTTTGATGTAATCTATATGGATTTTAGCAAGGCTTTTGATAAGGTCCCGCATGGCAGACTGGTCACGAAAGTAAAAGCCCATGGGATCCAAGGCAAAGTGGCAAGTTGGATCCGAAATTGGCTCAGAGGCAGGAAACAAAGGGTAATGTTCAAAGGGTATTTTTGTGACTGGAAAGCTGTTTCCAATGGGGTTCAGCAGGGCTCAGTACTGGGTCCTCTGCTTTTTGTGGTACATATCAATGATTTGGACTTGAATGTAGGAAGTATGATTAAAAAGTTTGCAGATGATACAAAAATTGGCCGTGTGGTTGATAATGAAGAAGGCGGCTGCAGACTGCAGGAAGATATCAATGGACTGGTCTGGTGGGCAGAACAGTGGCAAATGGAATTCAATCTGGAGAAGTGTGAGGTAATGCATTTGGGGAGGGCTAACAAGGCAAGGGAATACACAATAAATGGAAGGACACTGACAAGTACAGAAGATCCGAGGGACCTTGGAGTGCATGTCCACAGATCCCTGAAAGTAGCAGGACAGGTAGATAAGGTGGTTAAGAAGGCATACGGGACACTTGCCTTTATTAGCCGAGGCATAGAATATAAA
Organism: Squalus acanthias; assembly: GCA_030390025.1. Taxonomy (NCBI): domain Eukaryota; kingdom Metazoa; phylum Chordata; class Chondrichthyes; order Squaliformes; family Squalidae; genus Squalus; species Squalus acanthias. The sequence goes on along the minus strand of CM059428.1, from coordinate 26,996,202 downwards.
AGCAGACAGGTTATGCTTGAACTGTATAAAACACTAGTTAGGCCGCAGCTAGAATACTGCGTGCAGTTCTGGTCGCCATATTACAGGAAGGATGTGATTGCACTAGAGGGGGTGCAGAGGAGATTTACGAGGATGTTGCCTGGGCTGCGGGATTTTAGCTATGAGGAAAGATTGGATAGGCTGGAGTTGTTTTTGGAACAGAGGAGGCTGAGGAGAGACCTAATTGAGCTGTATAAAATTATGAGGGGCCTAGATAGAGTGGATAGGAAGGATCTATTTCCCTTAGCAGAAGGGTCAATAACCAGGGGGCATAGATTTAAAGTAATTGGTCGGAGGTTGAGAGGGGACTTGAGGAGAAAAGTTTTCACCCAGAGGGTGGTGGGGGTCTGGAACTCACTGCCTGAAAGGGTGGTAGAGGCAGAAACCCTCATCACATTTAAAAAGTACTTGGATATTCACTTGAAGTGCCGTAACCTACAAGGATACGGACCAAGTGCTGAAAAGTGGGATTAGGGTGGATAGCTCTTTGTCAGCCGGCACGGACAAGGTGGGCCAAATGGCCTCCTTCTGTGCTGTAAATTTCTATGATTCTATGATTCTAAGGAGTAGTTGAGGCGAATAGCATAGATGCATTTCAGGGGAAGCTAGATAAGCGCATGGGGGAGAAAGAAATAGAAGGTTATGCTGATAGGGTTAGATGAAAAGGGAGGAGGCTCATGTGGAGCATAAATGGCGGCATAGACCGGTTGGGTCGAATGGTCTGTTGCTGTGCTGTAAATTCTATATAATTCTATGTAATATCTGCCAAATGTCATCTTTGGGCTATCGTTTTGATAAGAGTATTGTTCATGGACGGAACCCGTCTATGTTCATCATTCTCTCTTGGTCTTTCTGAGCCACTCTCCAATTGTGATCAAGAACACAGGCACATGACAAGCTCACAGGGAGGGGGGGAGGAATTATAATGAAATGTTAATAAGATTCAAATTGTAAATTTTGATTCTGCCTTTCACACAGGTGATGGCAAGAAGACAACTATAGGGGAAAAAAGAAAGATGCGTATAATCCAGCAGGCTAGAGCACTAACAGTTCAAAGTGTTGTATAATTAATAAACTAGTCGATCTCCCATTGTGTTGCACAGGAAGAGCCAAGCCCAAGTGTAGTCTTCAGGTGAGTGGGGGGAGGGGGGAATTAGAGAGCAGAGGTAACTGGACCAAGGCCTCCTTTTCACTATGGACGTACAATCCCTCTACACCTCCATCCCCCAGCAGGATGGCCTGAGGGCGCTCCGCTTCTTCCTTGAACAGAGGCCCAACCAGTCCCCATCCACCACCACCCTCCTCCGCCTGGCTGAACTTGTTCTCACATTGAACAACTTCTCCTTTGACTCCACTCACTTCCTCCAAATCAAAGGTGTTGCTATGGGAAACCGCATGGGTCCTAGCTATGCCTGCCTTTTCGTGGGATATGTGGAACACTCTGTTCCAGTCCTACTCGGGTCCCCTCCCTCACCTCTTTTTCCAGTACATTGATGACTGTATCGGTGCCGTCTCCTGCTCTCGCCCTGAACTAGATAATTTCATTCACTATGCTTCCAATTTCCATTCTTCCCTCACCTTCACATGGTCCATCTCCGACTTTTCCCTTCCCTCCTCGACTTCTTCATCTCCATCTCTGGGGATAGGTTATTGACAAACATTCACTACAAGCCCACTGACTCCCACAGCTACCTGGACTACACTTCCTCCCACCCCGCCTCCTGTAAGGACTCTATTCTATTCTCCCAGTTTCTCCGTCTCCGCTGCATCTGCTCTGACGATGCCACCTTCCATACCAGTGCTTCCGACATGTCTTCCTTTTTCCTCAACCGAGGATTCCCCTCTACTGTGGTTGACACGGTCCTTGACCGTGTCCGTTCTATCTCCCGCACTTCTACCCTCACCCCTGCCCCTTCCTCCCGGAACCACGATAGAGTTCCCCTTGTCCTCACCTTTCACCCCACCAGCCTCCACATTCAACGGATCATCCTCCACCATTTCCGCCACCTCCAGCGTGATCCCACCACCAAACGCATCTTCCCCTCACCTCCCCTTTCAGCATTCCGTAGGGACCGCTCCCTCCGCGACACCCTAGTCCACTCCTCTACCACCCCCAGCACCCCTTCCCCTTTGCCCGGCACCTTCCCGTGCAAGCGCAGGAGATGCAACACATGCCCTTATACCTCCCCCCTTCCCACTGTCCAGGGCCCCAAACACCCCTTCCAGGTGAAACAGCGATTTACTCGGACTTCCTGCAATTTAGTATACTGTATTCGCTGCTCACGATGCGGTCTCCTCTACATTGGGGAGACCAAACGCAGATTGGGTGACCGCTTTGCGGAACACCTCTGTTCAGTCCGTAAGGGGGACCCCGAGCTTCCGGTCGCCTGTCACTTTAATTCACCGCTCCATTCCCACTCTGACCTCACCGTCCTCGGCCTCTTGCGTTGTTCCACTGAAGCTCAGCGTAAGCTCGAGGAACAGCACCTCATCTTTCGATTAGGCACTCTACAGCCCTCTGGACTCAACATAGTGTTCAACAATTTCAGAGCTTAACCTGGCCCCTATCATATATATATATTTTATCAACACTTTTGTTTGTGCTCTGTTCTTCTCTCCCACATGGCAGCTGTCTTTCATTCTGCCAGCGCAATTTACACTTCATCTAGAGCCATCCTTTGTTTCTTAACCTGTCCCATTACCATCTCCTTTTGCCTTCAATATCTCTTAATGTCTCTTAACTTCTCCTTCCTTCTATCCTATCACAGACCTTCCCTTTTGTTCTTTCATCCCCTCCCCCTTTCCCAGCCTCTACACTTGCTTAAAAATCTGTTCCATTTCCTGCTTTTTTCCAGTTCTGACGAAAGGTCATCGACCTGAAACGTTAACTCTGTTTCTCTCTTCACAGATGCTGCCTGGCCTGCTGAGTATCTCCAGCATTTTCTGTTTTTATTTTATGTAATTAAGTCTCCATTTTAAAATCATATATTCTGTCCTTATTTTTGTATGTGCATTATAAATTTCTATATCCACGTTTATAGCGAGCTGCCCATGTAAACCTGTCATGTTGTAATTACAATTACACTTTCCTGCCAGTGGTGTTGCTACAGTGCCACAACCAGGGAAAAGGTGTAATTACAGAGTGACAGGTTTTCATCGGGATTTACAATGGAAAAAGCTGAAGGGAAGCATGAATAGGTGTAAGATTTTGAATAGATGAATTGATTGGCTATGTGGAGGAAATACTTACCAGCGTCTGTAATAATTACTGATTTGGTCTGTATGTGTTCTGACGGCTGATACTCTATTTCTTTCAACCATGGGCTAAGGTCTGTGTAAACCTCACTGGCCTGGTACAGAATGTGGAGGAAATACTCTGCTGTTTCTTCTCCCTTGCTCGCAACCAGATCCAATATGTTCCGACCTAAAAGAAAGCAAGTTGCAGTGTAATAGCTGATGCACACTTTCACCAGGAGTCATAAATCAATCTGACAATAAGGATGCTATATGCACTGAGTTTGGACAGTCTCGATCCAGCTCCTCGTGGGCTTGTACCTACAGCGCAAAGCTGTCCCTAATTTGGCGCAACTTGGCAATTTGTTTGGTGTGGGAAATGGAAAATGTTGCACTAGTACAGGAGGGAGTGCTCCTCTGAGCTTGGGGCTGAGGCACATTGCTGGGAGTAGAGCTGATTCAGATCAGCTAAATCAGCCAAACCTGGAATAATCTGGCCTGCATGGCTTAGTGCTACATCCGATGGCGCCTTTATCCATGAGGCATTTGGGGCCTTATTTTAACAGAAACGGGAAATTGGTCATTCCCATTATGGCCAAGTACAAGCAGATCTTACTTTTCTTTTAGTGATGCCAGGGCTGGAGACACAAGGGGGTAAAAATTGGGTAGCGCCCTCTTTGGGGTGCTACCTTCGCCGGGGCGCTAATTTTAGTGCCCTGAAAAAATTAACACCCCCACGGCCGATTTTCCCAGGTAGCGCCGCGTCCCTCTTGGGGCGTAGTGAGCCAATATCACGGCGCGATGTGCCGCGGTACTGCAGGCCTTCCTCCCCTTATTAAAGGGGAGGGGCCTGGCCCAGCGCGTCCCGGCGCCCAGCTGGGCTACCAGGGATCGGGAGTGCCGGCAAACGAGCCCGGCACTCAAGAGGAGTGCCGGGTTCACGGAGAGCAGCCGGCAACCCCACGGGGGGGCTTCACGGGGGCCAGGGACAGCAACGGGGGCAGGTGCTGGCAGGCGGCCAGCAACAGAAATGGCCGCCCGCCACCTCCCCTTTAACTAGCGCCGCCCCGGCCGCAGGTAGGCCCCCATGACACCGGCGGACATAGCATCCGGCGGTAAGTTGGGGGGCGCCACTCAATATTGCAGTCGGGGCGCGAGCAGAGCGTTAGCGGCGCCGCTCCCAGGCGCTAGTTGAATTGCACCCTGTTAGCGCGCTAACGGGAGGCGCATATCAAGCGAATTTAGCCCCCAAGACCTCCTGATCACAACAGTGCTTCTATATATCATTGAAAAATATTCTGTTTAGCTGACACTTCCTGTCCACAAACCATTACTTCCTGTAATACTTTATGTGAACATTTATAATGGAAAACCTCATAGAACACGGCAACATATAAAATGGAAACAAACCTCAGGAACGTATGAAAATTTCACCCTAAACAAATAACTCAAAACTCTTTTCTAAAAATGTTCCTTTGTACCTTTCCCCCCTCAATAATTGAAATTTCAAAATAATGTCCAACATAAAGTTTTAAACAATTTGGGGGAAAAATTCAGTATCGCCCCGTTTGGGGCGCAATTATCGGCCGGGCGCAAAGATTAGCGCCTGGCGCTAATTATCGCCTCCGACTGCAAACTTGACTTTTATCGCCCCTGGAGGTGATTGGAGCGCTAAATCAGGCGCTTCACAACTGTCTTAAGGCGCAAAGGCCAAGGAGCGAGGTGCTAACTCAGAGCGCTGGCAAAGCTCATGTGATGTCAGTCAGCAATGGAACACAGACACAATGGCGCCGGCCAGTTCTTAAAGGGGAGGGTTGATCGTGCTTTCCATCCACATCCTGCTTATTGCAGCCTTGAATCTCGGCCTGGAGAGACCTGTACATCAAATCTGCTGGAAAGAACAATGGAGAGAACCAGGGAAAGAGCTCAAAGTCTCTTCTAAATCGATACAAGGAAGGGCAAATCAAAATGAACCTGCAAAGTGCTGCTCAGTACCCAAAACTCCTTCACACAGCGTTGAATCTCTCCAGAAGTCTCTCTCTCTCTCAGAATGCGTGGTGCAAAAATGTCACCAACAAAAAAAGGCAGGAAGCAGTCGCCTTTAAATAGCGCTCCCCCAGTTCCTTCCTGACTGCAAAACGCTCCCCTCAACCTGTCGTTGCTAGCGGCAGGCGGTAAGGCAGGGGGCGCCACTCAATATCCGCTCCGGGGCGCTACCGGGGCGTTGCGCACTCGACTGACATCACGATCTGCCGGCGCAGGAGATCGTGGCGGTAGTGTTTAGCGCCGCTGCAAAATGTCTAGTTAATTTCGCGAGTGGCGCAAACATCGCCGCGCCCGGGCGCTAGTTGCTTTGCGCCCCATTAGCGCCCTCTTAAGGCGCTAACGGGAGGCGCAACCAACTGAATTTTTCCCCCTTTTTGTTTTAAAATGAAGAAATTACATATTTCACAACAACATGATTAAGTTTTGCGCACTGACTTGCCTTTTCCGGTTTTGAAATCCTTCATCAAATATCTTTCTTCAAGGCCTCTGACTATTTCAAAAGACTGGGCCTCAAATGGATATTTTTTACCTCACAGCAGTTGGCCAGAGCTCCCAATCACATCTGTGTATTCTAAGTATGTGCAGTTTGCAGAATTTCCCAGCATGCATTTTTTGCAGTTAAGGCTTTTCAAGGGTTTGTCCTCTCACTCTGTGAGGATCTAAGAGGTTCTTTGCTTTGAAAGAAACTGCAGACTGACTTTTCAAAGCTTTATTTCTGGTTTACACCTGGCATTATGGGGATAATTTTAACTTAACCCGCTCGTGGGGAATGGAGGGGGTTAAGTTTGGGTCGGTGCCAGTTTTACAGCCCGTCCGATTTTATGCTCCAATGAAGTCAACTCCAAGCCCCCCTCCCCCCCACTCCCCTCAGTGCTCACAAATCCCTAAATCATATTCCCAGTGCTCTCTGATTCCAGAACTACGCCAAATACCCTCAGATCGTCCTCCCCAGTGCTCACAGATCCCTGTACCCCTCTCCCAGTAATCCTGCTCCAGAACCACCCTCACATGCGGCCAGAACATCCTCCAAGACTCTGGGTCTCCTCTTTTTGAGGATGTAACTGGTAGAATAGATAAGGGAGAACCAGTGGATGTGGTGTATTTGGACTTTCAGAAGGCTTTCGATAAGGTCCTGCATAAGAGATTAGCGTGTAAAGTTAAGGCACATGGGATGGGGGCAGGGTACTGACTTGGATAGAGAACTGGTTGGCAGACAGGAAGCAAAGAGTTGGAATAAATGGGTCTTTTTCCGAGTAGCAGGCAGTGACTAGTGGGGTACTGCAGCGATCGGTCCTAGGACCCCAGCTATTCACAATATATATTAATGATCTAGACGAGGGAACTAGATGTAATATCTCCAAGTTTGCAGACGACACAAAGCTGGGTGGGCGTGTGTGCTGTGAGGAGGATGCCGAGAAACTCCAGTATGATTTGGATAGGTTGGGTGACTGTACTGCATTTGCCATGCATCTGCCCAATGTGGATAAATGCGAGGTTATCCACTTTGGTGGCAAAAACAGGAAGGCAGATTATTATCTGAATGGCAATAGATTGGGAGAAGGGGAAGTGCAACGAGACCTGGGTGTCCTTGTGCACCAGTCGCTGAAGGTAAGCATGCAGATGCAGCAGGCGGTTAAGAAGGCAAATGGTATGTTGGCCTTCGTAGCGAGAGGGTTCGAGTACAGGAACAAGGATGTCTTGCTGCAGTTGTACAGAGCCTTGGTGAGACCACATCTTGAGTATTGTGTGCAGTTTTGGTCGCCTTATCTGAGGAAGGATGTTCTTGCCATGGAGGGAGTGCAGCGAAGATTCACCAGACTGATACCTGGGATGGCAGGAATGACGTATGAGGAGAGATTGGGTCGATTGGGCTTATACTCGCTGGAGTTTAGAAGAATGAGAGGGGATCTCATTGAAACTTATAAAATTCTAACAGGACTAGACAGACTAGATGCAGGAAGGATGTTCCTGATGGCCGGGGAGTCCAGAACCAGGGGTCACAGTCTAAGGATAAGGGGTAAGCCATTTAGGACAGAGATGAGGAGGAATTTCTTCACCCAAAGAGTGGTGAACCTGTGGAATTCTCTACCACAGAAGGCAGTTGAGGCCAACTCATTAAATATATTCAAGAAGGAGTCAGATATATTTCTTAAGGCTAAAGGGATCAAGGGATATGGGGAGAAGGCAGGGACAGGGTGCTGAATTTGGATGATCAGCCATGATCTCATTGAATGGCGGAGCAGGCTCGAGGGGCCGAATGGCCTACTCCTGCTCCTATCTTCTATGATTTTATGAAAACACTGCAGGAACTTGACACCACCCATCCCAGGATTGCCAGACCTGGGCCTTCTCCCGGGTGCTCCCGGATCCCAGGAGCATCTCAATGTAGACACGTAATGCTCCCTGGAAATACATCTTGACAGAACACTTCTAAAGACAGGAGAGTGACTAAAGAAAATCCATTCTCAATAAACAACCGCCTACTTATCAGGAGCAATGCCACAGGAGATCTGCAAAAAAGATTCAAACATTGAGAAGTGTAGCGCCTTGAGTCATTACCTTAGCTGCTTGTGTAGGATACTGCTGTGACAGCTCAGCCTCTTCATTGGAAATGTATTCATGTTTCATCAAGTTGCTCAGCACACACTCTGTGTTCTTGATACGACCAACTAAGACCTCTCGGTGTAACTTCAGCAACTTGCTGAATGAGTGTGTCGATATGAATGGCACTTGCTGCTGGGATCCAGGCTGACACACTCCATCCATTCTTGCACAAGCATCCTCTGCACAGGAATCATAGACTTCTACCATCTTCCCCTGCCAGGCTGGTCACTGAGATGCAGGAGTTCATTTGTGGATCCCACATCATGCATCTATGTAAATCATAATATACCAAAAATATAAAATTCAAACAATTAATACCGATCACAACATACCAATGCTGTAATGACAATGCAGAACAGTCAGACTGCAGAACCACAGACATTTACAGAACGGAAGGAGGCTGTTTGGCCCATTGTGTCCATGCCAGCTCTTTGTCAGAGCAATCCAAAACTAATCCCACTGCCCCGCGCTCTCCTCGTAGGCCTGCATCTTCCTCTATTTTAAATGCTTGTGCACTTTTCTCTTAAGATCATCATCATTATCTTTTTCCTCTTGTACTGTACGCCCCTAACTATGAAATCAATAATGCTCTTGGCATATCCTCTAGCCCCATCGACCTGCACTCACACTTGCAGGGAATTAGTAAATAAGGAGAAGCTGTTTCCACTGGCAGTAGGGTCGGTAACCAGAGGATACAGATTTAACGTCATTGGCAAAAGAACCAGAGGGGAGAGGAAGAGACATTTTTGTTATGCAGCGAGTTGTTGTGATCTGGAATGCACTGCCTGAAAGGGTGGTGGAAGCAGATTCAATTGTAACTTTCAAAAGGAGAATTGAATATATACTTGAAAAGGAGAATTTGCAGGGCTATGTGGAAAGAGCAGGGGGGTGGGACTAATTGGATAGCACGTTCAAAGAGCCGGCACCTTCACGATGGGCTGAATGGCCTCCTGCGCTGTGTGATTCTATGATTCTACAAGTGAAGCTGTTTCATATATAGCAGCATGCTGTGCTCACCTCTAGCTTATATAAATTCACAGAACTAGGCACAATCTCTTCTGCTTTTTCTCAAGTGAGAGTCTCTCTCTTTAGCTTGACTTGCACTGCGAATCTCTAGGAGTATCAGATTGGGGTTTTTTTCATTGCCGTGAAGCATTAATAGAAAATCAGAGGTTCCTGGGATGATTGTTCTTGCAAATAAACCTGATAAGTATCCGGAGATAAATCTTTTTAAAAAGTTCAGCTTACAGAAAATATAAAGGATGAGAAAGGGCCCTTACACAGGTACATTGGAGGTCATTTAATTTCACAGCCCAACTGACCTCCCCCACCCCCCTCCCCCCGCCCCCTCCACCCCCACCCCGCACACTTCTCAACACCAAGTTTGGTAGGGTGCTGAAAACGGTTGCACAAAGCAACAGCATTTAAATAAAGCATGGAAACGGGACTGGCAGGCAGTACAGGAAGCACAGAGCCCTGGCAGAATTACCCTCCACAATACGTGCAGCAGCCTGCCTACAGCTGATCAAGGTTTACATTGCATAAACAAATTAAAATATTGAGTTTCATATAGAGTAACATTCCCGGCTTCTCGCAGACCAGTGAGGATATGAGAGATCGTATTTACCTCACAGACTGCACTGTAGCTTGTCAATCAAAATCTACCAGGGCAACTTTACTTGTAAAATTACTTCCTCCTCTTATAACCCCTGCACTTTCCAGAATAGCTACACGGCTCTTTAACTGGCTTCTAAGGCCCACTGTGAATTACAGAACTTCTGCTTTGTCCGATATCCTATTTTCATAGAATCATAGAAATTTTACAGCACAGAAGGAGGCCATTCGGTCCATCTTGTCCGTGCCGGCCGACAAAGAGCTATCCAGCCTCATCCCACTTTCCAGCACTTGGTCCGTAGTCTTGTAGGTTACGGCACTTCAAGTGCATATCCAAGTACTTTTTAAATGCGATGAGGGTCTCTGCCTCGACCACCCTTTCAGGCAGTGAGTTCCAGACCCCCACCACCCCCTGGGTGAAAAAATTCCTCCTCAAATCCCCTCTAAACTTCCGACCAATTACTTTAAATCTATACCCCCTGGTTATTGACCCTTCTGCTAAGGGAAATAGGTCCTTCCTGTCCACTCTATCTAGGCCCCTCATAATTTTATACACCTCCATTAGGTCTCCACTCTGCCTCCTCTGTTCCAAAGAAAACAACCCCAGCCTCTCCAATCTATCCTCATAGCTAAAATTCCCCAGCCCAGGCAACATCCCCGTAAATCTCCTCTGCACCCTCTCTAGTGCAATCACATCCTTCCTGTAATGTGGTGACCAGAACTGTACGCAGTATTCTAGCTGCGGCCTAACTAGTGTTTTATACAGTTCAAGCAAAACTTCCCTGCTCTTATATTCTATGCCTCGGCTAATAAAGGCAAGTATCCCGAATGCCTTCTTAACCACCTTATCTCTTTCACACTTCAGTCCACGGCGTTCCCCCACCACTGATCAACAGCTACTCTGAAAGCTAATTTTGAAATAGTTCTCAGCAATTCGCGTGCTGGATTTTGTACAATCTTAACACTTGCTTTCCGCAGGACTTCTATTCTGTATTGTAGCACTTCTAATGTACCTAAGCCAGTGTTGTCCAATAGAAATCGCTGACTAGCCACAGGGTGTGGCTACGGCGACACTTTATAGCCACATGCACTAATTTTAGTGGAGCACGCCGTAGACATAACACAGGTAAATGTACCACACACGTATATATTTCCTTACCAAGCATCTACCACCATTCAGCAACCAAGGAAGGAAAGCAGCCACAACAATCATAAAAACACTCGCACACTCTGCTTTTCATCGTACCATTTTACCAACAAACGCACAGAAAGGTTAAAGTTCACATGCATACGTCGTGTGAATATGATTATTGAGATCACGTGACCAACCACGCTGTCTATTACTCATTTTTTATTTACGAATCAGAAATGCAATTTGCCACATCTGGATTCCCAATTAGCCACATGTGGCTCGTGGTTAACATATTGGACAACACTGATCTAGGTCATTATGCTTGAAAGGAAGTTTAAGAAATAGCTTGAAACCCTTTGGTCAGTTCTAATTTGCTGGTTTCACCATTAATGTTCCAAGTATCAGTTCCTAAACCAAAGCACCACCAATTTTACAAGACCAGCTCCACAGAACGGATAGCCTCGGTTCCTCAATACTGTGGCTCTCCTCCAACTCCACACATTGGCCCAAAAATTCGTGAGGAAGCCTTCGTGCGAGGGTAAGGCTTCCCCGCGATCTCTCACTGCGCGTTGGCTTTTTCAGTTCCAGCTCGCACGAACTTGATGTTCTGGACAGCTGCTGTGCTGGGCTTGCGTATCCCACAGGCGTAGTTAATTCGTGCGAGCTGTGGGATCACGTGACTCAGTTAGAGCCAATGGCAGCACACCATCTTCCATTCATAACTTTCACATAAGTGCTGTGAAAGCTATGAATCTATACCCCCCAAAAGAACAGCTAAACCTCAATTAAATTTTTTTTAAAAACCATCACATTAATAAAATAAGTATAGTTAAATAAATTAACCATTTTAAATAAAATATAAATTTTTGAAAAAATTTAAATCTTTTAAAAAGTTATAAAAATAAACTTACCTGTCTTTAAAGTCTCTAAAAAAGATATACCTGTTAAAAAAAATTCAAAATAATACTTAATTCACTACTTACCTTGTTAAAAGTGGGTCTTACTCCTCCTTTTTTTATGTGTAAAATCTTCCGTACTTACCTGCGCGTTGAAACCACTAAGTGCACTGCATGCGCGCAGCCTGTAGCGCGCACGCGGTTCAGCTAGGAACTGCCCCCTTTTCCATTCACCAAGTGCCGTTTTCAGCGCATGCGCAGTGCATGCAGAAAACCGGCAATTGGAGACAGAATACGCGAGAGTACACAGTGCGTACTCTCGCGTAGCGGCACTAATTTTTGGGCCATTGTTTCCCTGAAAATCCTTGCAGTGTACGATAGGCCTCAACTGTTAGATACTCTCGTCCTGAACTAGAAAATTTCATTCACTTTGCTTCTAATTTCCACCCTTCCCTCACCGTCACACGGTCCACCTCCGACTCTTCCCTTCCCTTCCTCGACTTCTCTGTCTCCATTTCTGGGAATAGGCTATCGACAAACATCCACTATAAACCCACTGACTCCCACAGCTACCTGGACTACACTTCCTCCCACCCCGTTTCCTGTAAGGACTCTATTCCATTCTCCCAGTTTCTCCATCTCCGTCGCATCTGTTCTGACGATGCCACCTTCCATACTAGTGCTTCCAATATGTCTTCCTTTTTCCTCAACCGAGGATTCCCCTCTACCATGGTTGACATGGCCCTCGACCGTGTCCGTTCCATTTCCCACACTTCTGCTCTCACCCCTTCCCCTCTCTCCCAGAACCACGATAGGGTTCCCCTTGTCCTCACCTTTCACCCCACCAGCCTCCACATTCAACGGATCATCCTCCGCCATTTCCGCCACCTCCAGCGTGATCCCACCACCAAACGCATCTTCCCCTCCCCTTTCAGCATCCCTCCGCGACACCCTGGTCCACTCCTCAGTCACCCCAACACCCCCACCCCTTCCCAAGGCACCTTCCCGTGCAAGTGCAGGAGATGCAATACTTGCCCTTTTACCTCCTCCCTTCCCACTGTCCAGGGCCTCAAACACTCCTTCCAGGTGAAACAGTGACTTACTTGTACTTCTTGCAATTTAGTATACTGTATTCGCTGCTCACGATGCGGTCTCCTTTACATTGGGGAGACCAAACGCAGATTGGCTGATCACTTTGCAGAACACCTCCGTTCAGTCCATAAGCGTGATCCTGAGCTTCTGGTCGCCTGTCACTTTAATTCACCGCTCCACTCCCACTCTGACCTCCCTGTCCTCTCTGTCCTCAGCCTCGTTCCAACGAAGCTCAACGTAAGCTCGAGGAATAGCACCTCATCTTTCGATGAGGCACTTTACAGTCTTCTGGACTCAACATCGAGTTCAACAATGTCAGACCATAACCTCGGCCCCTATTTTTTCACATGGCAGCTGTTGATGTTTCTGCCATTCCCATTTACACCTCTTCGAGACTCATCTTTTGTTTCTTTACTTGTCCCATTACCATCTCCTTTTGCTTTGTACTATCATCCCTTTTGTCATTTAATCACTTCTGCCTTCCACCCTATCACAGACCTTCTCTTTTGTTCTTTCCTCCCCATCCCCCCTTTCCCTGCCCCTGCACTTGCTTAAAATCTGTTACATCTCTTAACATTTTCCAGTTCTGACGAAAGATCATCGACCTGAAACGTTAACTCTGTTTCTCTCTCCACAGATGCTGCCTGACCTGCTGAGCATTTCCAGCATTTTCTGTTTTTATTATGTTAGATACTCTAACTTTCAACACAAACTTGAAGAGGCAAGCATCATCTACACATGTATTCTCCCATCAATAGAATTCAGGGTAAACTCCTTTAAACCTTACAGATCTGCTGTACAGTTATCAGTAATGATTCTTTCACGGTTCCTTTTTTTAAACTGTCCCTATATCTGTCTGCCCTGCTACTTCCCTACTTGTCTTTAAAAGGCGCCTCAAAACCACCTTTATGATCCTGCTTTGAATCATCTTGCCTGGGTGCAGAGGCCATGGCTCAGTGGTAGCACCCTTGCCTCTGAGTTATGAAGGTTGTGAGGTCAAGTCCCACCCCAGAGACTTGAACACATAATCGCGGGCTGACACTCCTGAGGGGGTGCTGCGCTGTAGGAGATGCTGTCTTTCAGATGAGATGTTAAACCAAGGCCCTGTCTGCTCTCTAAGGTGGATGTATAAGAACCAATAACACTATTTGATGAAGAGCAGGAAACAGCATGTAAATCACTAGAAAAAAAATCAGGGGGAAACTATTTTTTCACATGGGTCTCCTGATGGTTTAGACTGCAACAACTTACATTTATATAGTGCCTTCACCAGGGCAAAACAGATGGTGTGCACTGATAGGAAGATTAGAAAGAAAGAACTTACATTTATATAGTGCCTTCACCAGGGCAAAACAGATGGTGTGCACTGATAGGAGAGATTAGAAAGAAAGAACTTACATTTATATAGTGGCTTTCACGACTTCAGGACGACCCATAGCACTTTACAGCCAATTAAGTACTTTTGAAGCACAGTCACTGTTGTAATGTAGGAAACACGTTTGGATGAACAGGCTCGTTAACACCTTCACCGAAGCGTACGAGAGCATGGGCCTTACACTAAACATCCGTAAGACAAAGGTCCTCTACCAACCTGCCCCCGCCACACAGTACTGCCCCCCGATTATCAAAATCCACGACAAGGCCTTGGACAACATGGACCACTTTCCATACCTCGGGAGCCTACTGTCAACAAGGGCAGACGTCAATGACGAAGTCCAACACCGCCTTCAGTGTGCCAGTGCAGCCTTCGGTCGCCTGAGGAAGAGAGTGTTTGAAGACCAGGACCTCAAACCCGGCACCAAGCTCATGGTCTACAGAGCAGTAGTAATACCCGCCCTCCTGTATGCCTCAGAGACATGGACCATGTACAGCAGGCACCTCAAAGCACTGGAGAGGTACCACCAACGCTGCCTTCGCAAGATCCTGCAAATCCATTGGCAGGATAGGCGCACCAACGTCAGTGCTCTCGCTCAGGCCAACATCCCCAGCATCAAAGCTTTCGCCACGCTCGATCAGCTCCGATGGACGGGTCACATCGTCCGCATGCCCGATACGAGACTCCCAAAACAAGCGCTCTACTCGGAGCTCCGACACGGCAAGAGAGCCCCAGGTGGGCAGAGGAAACGCTTCAGGGACACCCTCAAAGCCTCCTTGAAAAAGTGCAACATCCCCACCGACACCTGGGAATCCCTGGCCCAAGACCGTACAAAGTGGAGGAGAAGCATCCGGGAAGGCGCCGAATACCTCGAGTCTCTTCGCCGGGAGCAAGCGGAAGCCAAGCGCAAACAGCAGAAGGAGCGCACGTCAACCCAAGCACCCCACCCACCTGCCCCTTCAACCACCGTCTGCCCCACCTGTGACAGAGATTGTAGGTCCCGCATTGGACTCATCAGTCACCTGAGAACTCATTTTTAACGTGGAAGCAAGTCATCTTCGGTTCCGAGGGACTGCCTAAGAAGAAGTAGGAAACACGGCAGCCAATTTGCGCACAGCAAGATCCCACAAACAGCAATGTGATAATGAGCAGATAATCTGTTGTAGGTGTTGGTTGAGGCCCAATATTCAACAGTGTAAAACTGGGTGAGCTGCCTGTAGAGGTATGACAGGCTCATCCAATTAATGTTAATGAGGCCCGAGGCCCATTTTGGGCCGGTCTCGGGGGGGGTCCCGGTTGGGGCACGTGTTGTGTGTGCGCCACTGGTCCTGCACCCGAAAACGGCCAATAACCAATTTCTAGGCCACTATCTTGTAGAGGTACTGAGTTTGGAAGATAAACCAAAGCAATCCTACTTCAATAGAACTTCAAGAAAGATTAAGGTATTCCACTGGTAAATATTAAAAGGCTACAATTAAGCAAATGAAAAAAAATGGCCTGTGCTCAGCCTCCCTCTACATATACCAGTCCTCTTGACACCAACGTTAGGGATTGGACATGCTCCAAGAGTATCCTATTGCCCCAAGTCATTGCAGACCATCCACGCTCCTTATATATAGCACGCCGCAGTGCAATACTGTAACGTGAGTGATTTCAGTACTGAATCCCCGAAAACAAAAATCAGCTGCTGTTCCTGTGGAGGAAGTACTTACATTTCTGCAACTGCACTGATCTGAGCCCCTGATCATGTGTTTTTTTTCGAAAGTGTTTCCTGTGCAGGAAGTGGACTCACAGACAGATAACGAGTGCATGTGTCAGGACTGCCTTCACTTTGACTGATGGGAATAGGATGCAACTTGCCTCGAAGAGAATGGATACGTTGTGACTGCAGAAACAGCTGTTGTTCTGACCTTCAGACAGAGAGAAGACCTTGTCCATTCAACCCATATTGTAGTTACGTTCAAACCTTCTCTCTTGGCTTGTACAAACAATGCCAATATATCCAATGGTATTGACATCTGACTGCATTGCCATCATAGCCCAGTGATGACGCTCCCTCTGTATGTATGAGGGGGCATGGAATCTGCTAGGCACCTCCTCCTCACAGCACTGTGGCTAACACCAGGCCTCAGCACTGTGGCACAATGGTGCTCCAACACCTGTACTACTTTACCACTGGCCCGTTGGAGGTAGCTGAGAAAAACGGCCATTTTAAATGCATGTATACTTGATGGGCAAACGGCCAATAAATGAACAATCTGGGTCTCTGGGACACTCACGTACCAACTTTTCCTGTCCAATTTATCTGAGTTAGATCTCTTTCCATCCCTCTCAATTGTGATTTTTTTTACACTCTTCGTACCTTTGTGTTTCATTTGTCATTTATTTCTCTATTTTGACTCTAAACCTATTAATGTTATGAAGATTCTCCACCTCACTCTAAGGACTGAATTTTGCCGGCGCTCAGAGTGCGGGTTTGGAGGCGGGTCTGCTGTCAAAATCGAAATGATTGACAGCGGGTTGGGAACCCGCCTCCATGTAAGTTTCCAGAGTGTCAGGTCTGCGATTTCAGAACAGACCCGACAGCAAGCGACGGGGGAGGCATTTAAGATACTTAACTGCTTGTTAACCACTATTTTGCCAGCCTTTTTCTATTTTACCACATTTTTAATGAGGTTCACGTAGTTTGGAGATCACGTCAGGTAAGTAGGTCGGGTTCTCTATGTCTCCCCATTGCTGTGAATAGGTGACAGCTGCAAAAGTGGTATGAAAGCTACCATTTCACAGCTGGTCACTTTCCAATGTCAGAAGCTTGAGCCTTCAGGACTTGGAAGACACTTTTGAGCTGTATGCAGTTTGGAAGTGTTTGGAGTAAACTCTCTATCCACTGTCACCTCCTTGGAGCAAGCTCTCTCAACATTGACAGATCGCTTCTGTCATCTCAACTTCAGCTGCCATCTATTCCAGCAACATCGGTGCCCTTGAAAAAATCTCACCTTGGTCCTCTGAATCCCTCCACAATCAGCCCCAGCACCAAAATCACCAATCACACCATCATCAACAACAACAATACCAATCTTTTCCGCAATCACCTGATGCTGCACAGGACACAGGGCATCAGCACCCGACAACATTGCTGCCTGGGAGGCCAGTGATGGCATCACTATGATCAGATCTACTTCACTTGACGCTGTACACCCTGGCTGCCACATGATGCGCCAGGTTAACACCACCCCACACCAGCACCATAAAGCATTCCTACAATGACCAAGCCATTCCTTTCACACTCATCACCATTGCGGGGGGTACCGTTATGTCTCACCATTCACTGCAACTCACGAAGACACTTCCAAAGGTGAGCACAGATCTGTACAATAAGGCAAAGTGTTGAGAATAAAGATTTCAATGTTTGACACCACACTAACAGAAAATTTACATGAACATTGCATAAAACACCCAAGTGCCTACCCTTGTGTATTGTTAGTACGTATGATTACACCAGGATGAGGGCGAGTGTGAAGGGTGGCTAGTGAGATGGGAAAGTGATAATGTAGAGAGGGATGGGTGGAGGTGCAAGGTAAGTTGGTGTGAGTAAGGATGTGCAGCAGTAGGGTAGGGAAGGCAGACTGATGGGGATGCGTTGAGTGGCACAGCAGGATGAGGTTGAGTGTGGCATTGCAGTAACATTTTGTGATCTACTGAGATCGTTAAAAGGTTTGCGCCACTGTAGCCTGGTCCTCCTGACGACATCCCTGCTTGTACCCTCCTGTGCAATGTGCAACCAGGCTGTGTTGGTGTCCTGGGGAGGTCTCTTCCGCCCTTGGAAGGGAAGAGAACCTCCCTGCGTGCTGTGACTCCCTCCATAAGCATATGGAGGGAGTCATGGGAGAGCCTGGGTGCAGCCGTGCACCTTTGTGCAGTGCTCGTCAATGTTTGCAGCATCTCAATGCTGTAGAACACTGACAGCACAACTGTCAAAATGAATGTGGCCATGGTCCCTTTAAGGAAACCGGCTAATGACGCGTCATCAAATGACGTCATCAGACCCACTTCCTTTTAATTGGCTGGGAACCCCGCAGGGCGGGCTTAACAAGCCCTATTAACAGAAAATCCTTTTCACAGAGCGGCTGCAGCCGGGAGCGGGACCGGAACCCGCCAACCACCTCTCCCACCGCGATCCCGCCTCCGCTGGCAAAATCGCGGCCTAAGTGTTTGCCTAGCTTCAGCACTGAATTGTTCCTTGTTGGATTTGAATGTACTAATTTAGTAAGGGGACCTGAATGCATTCTGTTAACCCCTCCCCACTCTGACCATCATGGTTAGTGTTATCCCAATCTACAGGTATCAGCCTTGTATCTTGTGTACTTAATCCCCTTTAAATGGTGTGCGGTTACAGTTTACACTAAGCACTGACTGCAGTAGCTTATTCAACAGTGATCTACTACATTCTTGTTCAGTAGTAGAGTGCTGTAATAGCGCTACCCTTTTAAACCACCCAACACATATAGGGGGAAAAATTCAGTTGGTTTGCGCCTCCCGTTAGCGCCTTAAGAGGGCGCTAATGGGGCGCAAAGCAACTACCGCCCGGGTGCGGCGCCGCCCACGCCTCCCGCGAAATTCAGCGGGAGGTTAGCGGCAGCGCTAACTGGTAGCGCCCTGACGTCATCGCCGTGCGCAGCGCCCCGGCCACGATCTTCGGTAGCGTCCCTTGGCTTACCGCCAGACGCTATGTCCGCTTGGTTCAGGGGGGCCTACCTGCGGCCGGGGCGGTGCTAGTTAAAGGGGAGGTGGCGGGCGGCCATTTTTGTTGCTGGCCGCCTGCCAGCACCTGCCTCTGTTGCTGTCCCCGGCCCCCGTGAAGCCCCCCCACCACGAAGTGCCGGCTGCGCTCCAAGAGCCCGGCACTTCTCTTGAGTGCTGGGCTCTTTTGCCGGCACTCCCGATCCCCGGAGGCCCAGCTGGGCCCCGGTTCACGCTGCGCAAGGCCCCTCCCCTTTAAGAAGGGGAGGAAGGCCTGCAATACCGCGGTGCGACGTGCTGCAGCGCCAGCACCACGATATTGACTCGCAGCGCCCCAAGAGGGATGCGGGGCGCTTCCAGTAGCGCCCCGCTTCCCTCTTGGGGCGCAACCACTCAATTTCCGGTGCGGGGGCGCTAGTTTTTATGGGGCGCTAAAAGTAGCGCCCCGGCGAAGTTAGCGCCCCAAAGGGGGCATGACTCAATTTTTCCCCCATAGTTTGTAAATCGCGTTCGCACCAACGAGTCTGCTCTAAGTAGTGGAGATTATACTTCGTTGGCTGTGAACTGCTTCAGGACATCCCAATGTCGTGAAAGGCGCTATATAAATGCAAGTTGTTTCTTTACATCTGGATAATGAAAACAGCCATTATTACAACGCTAATTCTTTACAACCTCCCTTGAATTGTCTGCAAGTTTCTATCTTTATTTCTTTCTCACTATTTCATGTTTTCCTACATTAGAACAACGACTACACTTCAAAAGTACTTCATTGGCTGTAAAGTGTTTTGGGATGTCCTGAGGTTGTAAAAGACACGATATAAATGCAAGTCTTTCTTTCTTTACTTTTTGACAGTCCATAATGGGCGCCCAGTATTGCTGCGGAGTCCTTATTAATTCTCCATCTTCAATGATGTCCTTTCCTTCTATTGCATTACTTGTATCTTTGGTTAGTAATGTCATCACTCCTTCCTTTCTCTATCTCTTCAGAAGATATCACAACCAGAAATATTAATTTCCCAATCCCGCCCTACTTGAAGCCAAATGTAACAGCTGCAAAGCTTTAACTTGCTTCCAATCATAGAATTGTCATAGAATAGCTGGGCCAAGTATTGCCAACTTAAAATTAGATGCTTGTTTGCTTTTTTTTTTAAAGGAATTCTGTTGCCATTGACTGGGGTAGAATTTATATACAAAGTATTGGCAAGGTACAGGTACATTTGTGTGGAGATTCCATAGCCTACCCAGACGTTACATGTCCATTACATTAGGAGTGCTCTCTTATCTTTGAAATGTGGGTTGCATGTCAACCTTGCAGATGCACGAGGGTCAATAAGAGTTGCTCTCAAGACAAAAAGCTATTTGATATGTGAAACCCATCAAAGTTGGAAAACTGCAATATAGCCATGAATTTCTGCTTTGCCAAAATTCCAACGTGTAGTCGGTGGAGAGGGCTTCGTGCCTGCTCCATTAATCCTGTCTGACTGATTCTCCAGGGTCAGGCGAGTTTACATATTGTTGGCCGGCTCAGTCAGGGAACCCGCCTGGGGCAAGACCCTAAAATGGCGGCCGTAGGCCTTGGGCACTTGCCACAGTGTAGCATGGCCCCAAAGTGAATACTTTATTATAAAAAATTCCACCCCTAGCCCACTTCAGGCTGTGCGATTGACTACATGGACTAAGGAACCTAGGGGGAAAAATTCGGTTGCTTCGCGCCTCCTGTTAGCGCCTCCTCGGACACTAACGGAGCGCAAAGCAACTAGCGCCCGGGCGCGGCGGCGCGAACACCTCCCGCGAATTTCAGCAGGAGGTTAGTGGCGGCGGTAGCCGGTAGCGCCCCGTGGCGCTGCGCCTCTGGCGAGGACGTCATCAGCGTGCACAGCGCCTTGCTTGCGCCTCGGCTGCAAGCTTGGCTCGCAACCCCTGACCTACCACCGGACGCTATGTCCAACAGGGTCAGGGGGATGTTCTTGCGGCCGGGGCGGCGATAATTAAAGGGCAGATGCCAGGCGGCCATTTTATTTGGGCCGCCTGCCAGCACCTGCCCCCTCTGGCATCCTCCTGCGGGGTGCCGGCCGCGATCGGTCAGCCCGGCACTCCTCTTGAGTGCCGGGCTCTTTTGCCAGCACCCCGCTCCCTGGTGGCCCAGCAGGGCCCCGGTGTGCGCTGCGCTAGGCCCCTCCCCTTTAATCAGGGGAGGGAGGCTTGCAGTACCGCGGCGCTACGTGCCGACGCTGCTGCACGTAGCATCGCGATATTCCATGGGAGCACCCCAAGAGCCAAGAGGGAGGTGGAGCGCTTCAAGTAGCGCCCCGCCTCCTGCTTGGGGCACTACCATTGATTTTGGGCACGGGGGTGCTAACTTTTTCAGGGCACTAAAAGTAGCGCCCCGGCGAAGTTATCGCCCCAAAGGGGACGCGAGCCAATTTTCCCCCCCTAGAGTTTAGAAGAATGAATCTTTGGGGAATCCTCTACCCCAGAGGGCTGTGGAGGCTCAGTCGTTGAGTATATTCAAAACAGAGATCAATAGATTTTTGGATATTAAAGAAATCAAGGGATATGGGGATAGTGCAGGAAAGTGGAGATGAGATCAGCCATGATCTCACTGAATGGCGGAGCAGGCTCGAAGGGCTGAATGGCCTACTCCTGCTCCTATTTCTTATGTTCTTATAGAGCAGACTGGGCCTCAGTTTAAGGTCTCATCTGAAAGACGGCACCTCCCTCAGTTCTGCACTGGAGTGTCAGCCTGGATTATGTGCTCAAGTCTCTGGAGTGGGACTTGAACTCACAACCTCTGACTCAGAGGCAAGAGTGCTACCACTGAGCCACAGCTGACACTAAACTAGTAATTTTGGAAGGGTAGGATAGGGAAATTCACCTTAGCGCAGATGGGGGGGAAATTGAGAATAAGTGTAGTGTAATCCTAGCATCCAGTGTTGCTAAGGTGCCTGGGCCCTTTGAATATTGAAAAGGTTAAGAACATAAGAACATAAGAAATAGGAGCAGGAGTAGGCCATTTGGCCCTTCGAGCCTGCTCCGCCATTCAATAAGATCATGGCTGATCTTCTACCTCTACTCCACTTTCCTGCACTATCCGCATATCCCTTGATTCCCTTAATATCCAAAAGTCTATCGATCTCTGTCTCAATTATGTGCAATGGTAACACTGAAACAGTATATAGAAGACCCAGGGAACAGATGAGGGGGTGGAAATTGGTTGTGGACTGCCGATGGTGCACACGCAACCGACAAGGAGGCCTGAAATTGGGCCTCGGGCCTCATTTCAATAAATAGAAGCAAGCTGTTGTACCTCCATGAGCTATTTCATGCAGCTGAATTTCAGGGTGCTTGCCTCGCCAGCCAGGGGGGGGCGGGGGGGGAAGAGGACAACGGGAGCGGGGGCCGATCGCAGGTCAGCAGTGGCTCTCAGGAGGGCTGTGGAACCAGGAGGCGCACTCCTACACCCCCTGCCTCCACGTCAACCCTTAAAAACAAAAGACCTACCTTTCTGCGGGCGGCCGCATGCTACAAAAACTTGCATTTATATAGTGCCTTTAACATAGTAAAACATCCCAAGGCGCATCTACACTTGGCAAACACAAGCGGAACAGGTCCAATACCTACTCTACACAGGGACGCCCAATTCTTCGGAGGGGACTAATTCAGGCAGTAGGCCCCTCATTAGCATATGCACGGGGCCTAACGTCCATTTTTGGCAGTCGCCCCGGACACCTGATAATTAACCAAGACCAATATGGCATCAGATGTTTTTCAGGCATCCCTGGGGCACAAGACGACATAGCCCAGTGAAATTGGTCATTTTTGCCCCATTTTCCATCTGAAAAAGAGGAGCAACGAGGACCAATTTCTAACCCTACTACCACGGATCAACACGCGCAGATTGCTGATGAAATTGGAACTGGCACAGAAGCAACTGCTAGAGAAGTGACTATGAAAGTTATGGCCTGTTGGACTGCTGATGTATTATTGGACCATGACACCCAACTAACAAAATAGGGAAGACATTTCAATCTCTGTGGGTGTAGAGAGGAAGGAAATAAAGGCAAGACAGTGCCAACACCCCTTGTATTTCCTTCTCATATAACGGGAATGGAAAGAAGCCGGTATAATAGATTGTTTTACGGCTCTGTGCAGCAAAGAAGTTCTGCTCCTTGCTTTGTTTTCCACTGGCAATGTTTTGAATTGTGCACATCTAATTCTTAATGTGGAACTTCAGCTCACAGAGTTAGTAAGTGAAAGCTCTTATTGTCAGATCAGCTATTTTTGATCCAGCCTTCCGATTGGGCCATTTTCTTAGCTCCCATATGGAGTTTTTTACATAAACTAATTCCCCGGTTTCATTTGACCAGGAGGTTGCGAGCCCGCCATTTTATCTGCTAGAACAACGGTCAGATATGGAGTCTCAATTTCCACTGCAGAGATGTCTCTCTGTCAGCCTTGGATCAGTGGGTAGCACTCTCTCCTCTGAGTCAGAAGGTCATGAGTTCAAGTCCCACTCCAGAGGCAGGGGCACAAATCTAGGCTGACACTTCAGTGCAGTGCTGAGGGAGTCCGCTGCACTGTTGGAGGTGCTGTCTTTTGGACGAGGCGTTAAACCGAGGCCCCGTCTGCCCTCTCCAGTGGACGTAAAAAAAATCCCATGCCACCAGTTTGAGGAAGAGCAGGGGAATTCTTCCCGGTGTCCTGCTCAATATTTGTCCCTCAACCAACATCACTAAAACAGATTACTGTATCTGGTCATTTATCTCACTGCTGTTTGTGGGACCTTGCTGTGCGCAAATTGGCTGCCGTGTTTCCTACATTACAACAGTGACTACACTTCTTGGGATCTCCTGAGGTCGCTATATCAGCACAATTTTTTTTACTTTTTAATTCAACAGTGACTCAGCAACACTTCTATCAAGATACATCAGAACCAATTACTCACAAAAAATATTTCAAAATGCAACATTGCCCCATCCTGCCCCACTTGAGCAAGGGTTCTGTAGATTATTACAGCTGCGTCTTTATCGCTCACATAGAAACATAGGAAAATAGGAGCAGGAGTAGGCCATTCGGCCCTTCGAGCCTGCTCCGCCACTCAATATGATCATGGCTGATCCTCTATCTCAATACCATATTCCCGCTCCCTCCCCATACCCCTTGACGTCTTTTGTGTCTAGAAATCTATCTATCTCCTTCTTAAATATATTCAGTGACTTGGCCTCCACAGCCTTCTGTGGTAGAGAATTCCACAGGTTCACCACCCTCTGAGTGAAGAAATTTCTCCTCATCTCAGTCCTAAATGTCCTACCCCGTATCCTGAGACTGTCACAAAACAGAACTCCCCACTTTCCTGAAAGTCTGCAGACTGTCCTGCAATACAACCGCTACAGGGCTGAGCTGGACATCATTTTATCACCGCTTAAAACCGTCAGCGCAGTTTACATTACTCAACAGTAAATGCTGAGCGTATCAACAGGATGAATGTGAATTTGGAATGTAATAACCCACAGAACGGATATACTGTAAGATCAATATTAAAGGTAAGATCAGTACAGTAAACCTTTCAGAGAAGCATTATAACAGTAACTACACTTCAAAAGTACTTCATTGGCTGTAAAGCACATTAGGACGTCCTGAGGTCATGAAAAAACGTGCTATATAAATGTAAGCCTTTCATTCTTTTCTTGCTTTCAAACAAAATAAAACAATTCTTCATATTATTACTGTGATGGTTATAGTGCTGGACGAATAATCCAGAGGCCTGAACTAATCATTTGAATGTGAGTTCAAATCCCACCATGGCAGTTTTTGAATTGAGTTTTTAAAAATCGGGAAATAAAAAGCTGGTATCGGTAAAAAAAAATAACCATGAAGCAATGTTCCCTTAAGGTGTGTGGCCGTGCACCAATCAGGAGTTCCCGCGCAGGCCGCTCACCAGCCACTGTCGCTGGAGAAGATACCGCGCCGCAAATTTAAAGGGACCGCGCACCAAAAAAAAAATTAGAGGGAGCCATGAAGCTGTCGGATTATCGTAAAAACACAACTGATTCACTAATGTCCTTTGGGGAAGGAAACCTGCCGTCCTTACCCGGTCTGGCCTATATGTGACTCCAGTCCCACACCAATGTGGTTGACTCATAGCTCCCCTCTGAAGTAAACTAGCAAGCCACTCAGTTATATCAAACCACTACATAGAATAACCACATGGACTGCAGCGGTTCAAGAAGAAAGCCCACCACCACCTTCAAGGCAACTAGAGATGGGCAATAAATGCCAACCCTGCCAGTGACACACGCATTCTGAGAATAATATTTTTAAATGGCGTTTTCACTCAACAACAACAAAGTGCATTTATATAGCGCCTTTAACATAGTAGTAAAATCACAGAAGCGTTATCAGACTAAAATTTTACACCGTGTCACAGAGGAGATATTAGGACAGGTGACCAAAAGCTTGGTCAGAGAGGTAGGTTTTAAGGATCACCGGAGGAGGAGGAGGAGAGGTAGAGCGGCGGAGAGGTTTAGGGAGGGAATTCCAGAACTTAGGGTCTAGGCAGCTGAAGGCACGGTCACCAATGGTGATGGAAAGGAAGTGGTGGGGTTGTGCAAGAAGCTAGAATTGGAGGAACCCAGAGTTCAGGGGGTGTTGCCGGGCTGGAGGAGGTTACAGTCTCCGTGTGTCAGACTCCGGGGGATGGGGACATGTCATGGCACAGACTCTCTTGCTCCTGAACCAGTTGTTAGTTAATTTATCCTCTGGTGATTTCCCTCACAACCCCTGGGGACGAAATCACCTCCTCTCAGTCCCTCCCCCAATAATGCAGCTGACGTTCCAACTCACCGCGTCGGAAAGCTGCCACATCGGAGGCACCAGGCCCTGCCAGTAATCATTTCAAAGCTTCTTGCACAAAACTTGCTCCCAGAGTGAGTAGGCTGCACCTCCTGAAACCTGGTTTACAGCAACCAAATCCCCAGTTACAAAACGCGAGAGCATAAATTGTACAAACTGACACGGTTTACAATAAACTCCTGTACTTACACGACATTTTCAACAAGCAGTCCTGCCCAGGCTCCCAGTGACAGACACTTGTATCTGCCTCGATCCTCTGGCTGACTACAGTGTGACTCTATTGCAACCATTTACGGGAAATGAGGGCTGACTTGTACCAATGCCCAGTAAAGTATGGATGCCTGCCAGCAAATCTACATGCAAAACTTACTGTACGCCTTTCAGGAGCTCCGATGACGCAGATGTCAAATGAAAATATATCTTGCAGGGAGCCAGCGATTACTGTAGCATTCCACGCCCATCACACAGACACAAAATCATTCTGTAACTGAATTCTTTATCTTTCCAGGATATCATTGCAAATTTCTCAGATAGATTGCAGACCACTTCAGAGAACAGATATTAGAATCCTTTCATTTGCACAATGGAATTCTGCACAAAGGTTTACTGTTTCTCAGTTCTGCAGAAAATGCCTTGAAGAAACAAAAGAACTACTACTTAAGATAACAATTGATCTTTAAGTCTTAAAACATTAATTGAGCTTTTTTCTCCCATTAAAGAAACAGGCACATTTATATGAGAAGCAAACTTGGTGTCCATCTGCTACCTTCCTGCTCGTTGCCTGCGGGACACTTGCATCTTAGTGCTGTCGTAACGAGTCCTGACAAACATTTGTTTTTACATCAGAATGCATGGGAATATTTGGTGAAATCACCAAGCAGTTTTGTCATGTGGTATTTGCAGGTGATTTTTTGAAATTCATTCACAGGATGTAGGTGTCGCTGGCAAGGCCAGCATTTATTGCCCATCCCTAATTGCCCTCGAGAAGGTGGTGATGGGCCTTCTTCTTCAACCGCTGCAGTCCATGTGGTGAAGATACTCCCACAGTGCTGTTAGGGAGGGAGTTCCAGGATTTTGACCTGGAACGGTGATATATGTCCAAGTCAGGATGGTGTGTGACTTGGAAAGGAACGGGGAGGTGATGGTGTTCCCATGCACTTGCTGCCCTTGTCCTTCTAGGTGGTGGAGGTCGCGGGTTTGGGAGGTGCTGTTGAAGAAGCCTTGGCGAGTTGCTGCAGTGCATCCTGTAGATAGTACACACTGCAGTCATGGTGCGCCGGTGGCGGAGGGAGTGAATGTTTAAGGTGGTGGATGGACTGCTGATCAAGTGGTCTGCTTTGTCCTGGATGGTGTCGAGCTTCTTGAGTGTTGTTGCAGTGGCAGAGTTGGAGCTGTCAGTCTGGTTGTACATACTCTAGGAACAACGCACTGTTCTTGGGATCAAGATAAATTGATGACAGTTTCCTGGGGTTCTGGCTGCGTTAAATATCAGATGCCCTTTGTGGGGTAATGGAAGCATATTGTAAGTTTGTGGTCTCATTCTAACCTTATTGGAAGATGGTTTGGGTGTGCATTGAAGGTGTCTGACGCACGTGGGTGGCCAGACACGGTCCATACATTACCTCCTCTGACTGACGTATCTGCCTCAGACCCTTCATCCGTCTGTTTGGTGAGGGGTGGATTTGCTCTTTGCCACAGTGGGTGGGGTGGGGGGGTGATGCACCTTCTTGCAGGCACCAATGACAGTTGTGCCAGTCTGCGTGTTGCGGGGGATAGGGAGACTCTTCAGTGTGCAGAGCCAGGGAGTACAGGCTTGGGTCTGCAGAGACTGCGAGGCCAGGTATGCTCACTGAGGCCTCCAGATAGGCTGCCCAGAACGGCTGAATGCAGGGGCACGATCAGAGTGTGTGTATAGTAGTGTGCCCTTCTGGTCATGGTGCCTTTAGCAGTGGAATGTGTAAAGCATCTGAGGGTTGCAGTGCGCTCAAATTATTATCTTCAGCTGCCTTCTTGCCTTCGGCTTTTTTTAATTCATTCTCGGGATGTGGGCATCGCTGGCAAGGCCGGCATTTATCGCCCCTCCCTACTTGCCCTTGAGAAGGTGGTTGTGAGCCTTCTTCTTGAACCACTGCAGTCCGTGTGGTGAAGATGCTCCCACAGTGCTGTTAGATAGGGAGCACCTGACCCAGGTGCAAGTAGTAGTTATGAGGGTCTACTTTCATCATGCCTCTCTCCATTATTGTTCCGTTACCGATTGCCCCAGGGCCTTTAAGGTTCCTGGCCTGTAGAATTTTGGGTCCACTGTGAGAGTTCCGGAAGCAAGTGAGGATTTCAATAGAATCATACAGCACAGCAAATCCTTCCTTTTCAAGTACTGTGCACAGTTCTGGTCTCCATATTACAAAAAGGATATAGAGGCATTGGATAAGGTGCAAAAAAGATTGACAACTATGATACCAGAAATGTGAAATAATAACTATCAGGAAAGACTGAAAACGCTGGGGCTCTTTTCTCTAGAAAAGAAGTCTGAGGGGTGGCCTAATAGAGGTCTTTAAAATTCAGAAGGGATTTGATAAGATAGACGTAGAGAAAATGTTTCCACTTCTGGGCGAGTCCAAAACTAGGGGTCATCATTTTAAGATAGTCACTAATTAATCCAATAAGGAATTCAGGAGAAACTTCTTTACCCAGAGAGCGGTTAGAATGTGGAACTCGCTACCACAAGGAGTAGTTGAGACGAATAATATAGACACATTTAAGGGGAAGTTAGATAAGTACATGAGGGAGAAAGGAATAGAAGGTTATGCTGATTGCATCAGATGAAGTAAGGTGGGAGTAGGCTCATGTGGAGAACAAACACTGGCATAGACCAGTTGGGCTTTGGGACGTTTTACTACATTAAAGGCGCTGTATAAATGCATGTTGTTGTTGAATGGCCTGCTTCTGTGCTGTATTTTCTATGTAATTCTATGAGTATATAGCCAATATCCAAGATGAAAAGATAAATAATGTTGAACCTCCGTTGTAGACATTCTCTGAGCCCCATACTAATGTAGATTTCACTGATAAGTGAGTGTACCTTCGCTTCAAAAAGGAATACATGAACCAAGTATTCTAATAATGTATTGGAAAACTATTAGCATATGGAAAACACACTCCACTCATCTGATGAGGCAATACCCTCGCTGTGAAGCAACTATTGCCTTTCCCCTGGTATTTCCTCACACAGTAACTATGTAAAGTATTGAGAAGTTGTTTTTCTTATTGGTCTTTGAGTTAGTTAATTTATAACAGACTGACTCAACCCTGTAGAAAAAAATCTCATGGCTACTGACTAAAGGATAAGCTCTGCGGCTGTTTGTAACCGAGTTTTTCTTCAGCTGTACAGCGCAGACAGGTGGGTTAACTGTGTGTGAGAGCAAATGTAAACCTGGATTTTCCATAGCTTTGGCAGCCTCAGGGTAATAGTAAAGGGCTAATGATGCTAGAGGTTTGAGAGTTCAAATCTCACCCATGGTAAATTGTGAAACTAAATTCACTAAGTCTGCTAATCTGTGGGCGAAGCAAGATTGTGTTGCAATTTGGATTGTTGTAAAAACCCAATTAGTTCACTGAAGTCCTCCAAGGAGAAGAGCTCACCATTCCTCTTTTATCTGGCCTACACATGACTCCGTCCCACACTATGTTTAACTCTTTATGCCTTCTGAAATAGCCACTAAGTTCAGTAACAAGAAGATAATCGGACAGACCTATCAGCAATGATCCAGATGTGGAGATGCCGGCGTTGGACGGGGTGGACAAAAATGAGAAGTCGCACAACACCAGGTTATAGTCCAACAGATTTATTTAAAATTACAAGCTTTCGGAGCTGTCGCCCCTTCCTCAGGTAGAGTAGCTGTGAGAGAATCTCCCAGAATTCACAATATAAACACAGAAAAAATGTATTCAAATCTTTCCCTACATCAAAGACACACTAAGAGCACAGCCAAGACAATGAGATGTGTCCCAGGGGGTCCAACGTGTCAAAACACCTGCTGGCTGCATATCCTCTACAGTTGAGTTTGGTTCCTGTGTTAGTTTTTTTTTTAAAAAGCTGGAAAGACCGGCCATGATGTCAAGTCACGTTCTGTATCGTGACATGAACCCGATATCGCGATTGAGGTCATCCTCATGAGTGCGGAACTTGGCTATCAGTTTCTGCTCTATGATTTTGCGCTGTCGTGTATCCCGAAGGCCGCCTTGGAGAACGCTTACCCGCAGATCCGAGGCTGAATGCCCCTGACTGCTGAAGTGTTCCCCGACTGGGAGGCAACCCTCCTGCCTGGCGATTGTTGCGCGGTGTCCGTTCATACGTTGTCTCAGTGTCTGCATGGTCTCGCCGATGTACCATGCTCTGGGGCATCCTTTACTGCAACGTATCAGGTAGACAACGTTGGCCGAGTCACATGAGTATGTACCATGTACCTGGTGGGTAGTGTCCTCACGTGTGATGATGGTATCTGTGTCCATGATCTGGCATGTCTTGCAGAGGTTGCCGTGGCAGGGTTGTGTGGTGTCGTGGTTGCTGTTCTCCTGAAAGATGGGTAATCTGCTGCGAACGATGGTACTTTTGAAGTTAGGCGGCTGCTTGAAGGCGAGTAGTGGAGGCGTGGGGATGGCCTTAGCAAGGTGTTCGTCGTCATCGATGACATGTTGAAGGCTGCGAAGAACATGGCGTAGTTTTTCCGCTCCGGGGAAGTACTGGACGACGTAGGGTACTCTGTTGGTTGTGTCCCGTGTTCGTCTTCTGAGGAGGTCTATGCGGTTTTTCGCTGTGGCCCGTCGGAACTGTCGATCGACGAGTCGAGCGTCATATCCCGCTCTTACGAGGGCGTCTTTCAGTGTCCGTAGGTGTCCATCGCGTTCCTCCTCGTCTGAGCAGATCCTGTGTATTCGCAGGGCTTGTCCATAGGGGATGGCTTCTTTAACGTGGTTAGGGTGGAAGCTGGAGAAGTGGAGCATCGTGAGGTTGTCCGTGGGCTTGCGGTAGAGTGAAGTGCTGAGGCGTCCGTCTTTGATGGAGATTCGTGTGTCCAAGAATGAAACCGATTCTGAGGAGTAGTCCATGGTGAGTTTGATGGTGGGATGGAACCTGTTGATGCTATCGTGTAGTCCTTTCAGTGATCCTTCGCCGTGCATACTGATAGCCAAGTTCCGCACTCATGAGGATGGCCTCAATCGCGATATCAGGTTCATGTCACGATACAGAACGTGACTTGACATCATGGCCGGTCTTTCCAGCTTTTTTTTTAAAAAACTAACACAAGAACCAAACTCAACTGCAGAGGATATGCAGCCAGCAGGTGTTTTGACACGTTGGACCCCCTGGGACACATCTCATTGTCTTGGCTGTGCTCTTAGTGTGTCTTTGATGTAGGGAAAGATTTGAATACATTTTTTCTGTGTTTATATTGTGAATTCTGGGAGATTCTCTCACAGCTACTCTACCTGAGGAAGGGGCGACAGCTCCGAAAGCTTGTAATTTTAAATAAATCTGTTGGACTATAACCTGGTGTTGTGCGACTTCTCAGCAATGATCCAGGCATTGTATCAAAGAAAGAGAGACTTGTATTTCCATCGCGCTTTTCACGACCTTAGGACATCCCAAAGCCCTTTACAGTCAAAGACGTTTAGTCACTGTTCTAATGTAGGAAATGCGGCAGCCAAATTGCACAAAATCCCACAAACAGCAATGTGATAATGACCAGATAATTTGTTTTAGTGGTGTTGGTTGAGGGATTTTAACAGGACACCAAGGACAACTCCCCTGCTCTTCTTCGCAATAGTGTCATGGGATCTTTTACATCCACCTCAAAGACCAGTCAGAACCTCGATTTAACATCTCCTCCGAAAGACGGCACCTCCGATAGAGCAGCACTCCCTCAGTGTTGCACTGGAGTATCAGCCTACAATTTGTACTCAAGTCTCTGGAGTGAAACTTGAACCCACGACCTTCTGATTCAGAGGTGAGCGTGGTGCCACTGAGCCATGGCTAACACATCAGAATGACAACTGAGGCAATCGACCCTGCAAAGTGCTCCTCGGTAACGTCTGGGGGCTGGGGCTAAAGCCCACACATAGGCAGGAATTTTGTCTACCTGGGTGGGTCTGATGCAGGCGGTGGCCATGGCGGGTCGCGACCCCGCTGCTGGTTCCATCCCGCTGCTGAAAATGACTTTCCCTTAATAGGGCCTATTAAGCCCACCCTGCGCGTTACCCAGCCCAATTAAATGGTGCGGGTCTGGTGACGCCATCGATGGCACGTTTTCAGCCGGGATCTTTAAAGGGGCCATGGCCACATTTGATTTGGATGTCAATGTAACTTAGTGCTGTCAGTGCACTACAGCATTGGAGTGCTGCAAACACTGACAATGACTGCACAGAGGCCGAGGGCTGCACCCAGGTTCTCCGGTGACTCCCTCCATTTGCTTATGGAGGGAGTCAGAGCATGCAGGGAGGTCCTCTTCCCTTCCAATGGGCGGAAGAGACCTCCCCAGGAGACCAAGACAGCCTGGTTGCAGATTGCAGAGGAGGTCAACAGCAGGGATGTTGTGAGGAGGACCTGGGTGCAGTGCCGCAAACAATTCAATTATCTCATTAGTTCAGGAAACGTGAGTACAAAGCCACACTCAACTTCATCCTGCTGTGCCTCTCATCACATCCCCATCACTCTGCCTTCCCAAGCCTACCCCTGCACATCCTTACTCACGCCAACATACCTTGCACGTCCACCTATCCCTCTCTCTCTATCTACATTATCACATCTCCATCTCACTAGCCACCCCTCACACTCACCCTCATCCTAATGTAATCATACCAACTAACAACACACAAGGCGGCCACTTGGCTTTGGCACCCCACTCCATCATAGTCACCCTCTAAAGATCTAACCCATCCATTCCTTACACTCATTCCATCACTCTCACTCAACCTTCTCTTCTTTCCCTCCTTGTAGGAAAAGAGTGCCTAAAATAAGAGGGAGAGGGGGAGAACCAGCGGTGGCCCTCCATCATTTGTAAACCTTACAACAGCAGAGGAGGCGGCTTTAGAAATATCTGGAGTTGTCGAGCAGCTGGAGATGGAAGACGGAGAGAGGGGGACCTCTCAGCAACCTGGTGACAGAATTACATATCATACAGCTACATGGCATACCTCAGTCACTCACATGGGCACTGATGTCAGCAGCCACTGAATGGTCATCATGTACATAATGGTATCTGTACCCATTCTTCATATGACATATCTAAGTCATCTCTTTACTGTCTCACAGGTCCATCAAGAGCCCCCACCCCACCGCCCCCCACACACTGTCCAGGAGGAAGAGGACGACGACTCCTCAGAGGAGCTTCCAGCCTGAGGGCACACCGTCACCAGACATAAGCGCACCCAGCACCAGCGCAGATACACACACCTCGGTGGGTGCCACGCAACATAGAGTAGTGCTGTCACCTGGTGTCTCACAAGTCACAAGTGAGCAAGAGCAGATGGTGAAGACAGGGACAGCAGTGGAGGCTCCTCGCCGGAGGCCCCAGGATGTTCCCAGCTCTGCTCAGCTGCATGCAGACGCTGAGCCTCGGGGGCCATCCAGAAAGAGGGCTGTTCCTGGAGGTGCAGGAAGAAGTACAGGGGGCTCTGACAGGTTTTGCAAGCGTGATGTCTGCAAATGTTCAGAGAATGGAGGAGTCCATCTCCAACATGAGCACCACCGTGTCGCAGGCGATGGCGACTGTAGGCTCCTCCATGGATAGGATGGCCACCTACATGGAGCAGCTAATGCGCCACTCACAGGAGCACATGGTCTCTATGGAGACTAGATGGCTATCTATGGAGGACAGATGGCAGAGGCTCATAGACCTCCTCTCTAGGAGGGATGTCAGCATAGACGTGTGTCCTCATTGCCCCACTGATGTGTAGCAAGGTGTTCTCCAGGTCCTTGGCAGCAAGGAAGTGAGCAGGCTGCCTGTACCTCTGCTGAAGCACCTCGTAGAAGCATGAGGAAGAGAAAGGTGACACACAAGTAGATTCACAAGGGTAGTCACTTGGGTGTTTTATCCAATGTTTAGGTAAAGTTTCCGTTAATTGCTGTCAAACATAAAAATCTTTATTTTCAACACTTTCCGGTCTTGGACACATTTGTGTGATCCTTTGGAAGTGGCTTAGTGAGTTGCAGTGAATGGTGAGACATAACGGTACCCCTAGCAATGGTGGTGAGTGTGAAAGGAATGGCTTGGTCATTGCAGGGATACTTTATGGTGTTGCTGTGGGGTGGTGCCAACCTGGCGCATCATGTGGCAGTCATATGGGTGTACAGCGTCAAGTGAAGTAAATCTGGCCATGATGAGGCCATCGCTGGCCTCCCGGGCAGCAATGTGCTCGGGTGCTGATGCCCTCTGTCCTGTGCAGCATCAGGTGATTGCGGAGAAGGTTGGTGGTGTTGTTGTTGGTGCTGCGGCTCATCGTGGTCTGATTCCGAGGACCAAGGTGAGACAGTATAAACGGCATCCATGCTAATGGAATAGATGGCAGGTGAAGTAGAGATGACAGAAGCAATCTGCCAATGGTGAGAGAGGTTCTTCCAATGAGGTGACACTGGATGGAGACTTTGCTGGAAAGACTTGCAGCCTGCAGAATCTGTGCTGGGAATGCAGTGAGAAACAGCTTCTGCCTGAGGAAAGTGATCATCTGTCAGATGGGAGCTTTTATAGTACATTTGATGTTGTCAACTAATCAGCTGGAGCAATGGCCACTGAACTCCCGCCTCAGGTTGACAGACATGGTTCCCGAGCAGCATGTTTCCCATGGCCATCCAGTTAAATTTAAAAGGTAAGGTTAAGACCACTCTTAGGGTCTGACAACTAGCTGCTAATAATTTAAATTGGGTCGCCCGCCTCTGCCGGTCGGGTCGGGTCCGCGCTGACAGACGTGCCTGTGGGAGCGGGATGACATCTGGTTCCCGACCCGCTCCCAAAAATAACAACTTTCCCACCCAACCCGCCTCCGATCGCGCCTGCTACCACCCGGGAAAGTTCCGGCCATAGTCATACTCACAAAATCATATCCCATATCTCCATCACCATCCCTGTCCCAGTGGCAGGGTACACCCACCAGAGGGGGCCAGTAGTATCCAGTTGGGTGGGAGTTAATGTTCCCTTTAATTTTTTTGGGGCTGCGCGGTCCATTCAAATTCCCGTGCATGCATGGGTTTTCTTATTGTAAAACCGGCAAGTGGCCTGTGCGGGAGTTCCAGGCGGCTGTGCAGCTGAAAAGGAACATTGGTGGAAGTGACCGTGGGAGTTCTAAACATTGACTCTCGACCTCATGAATCAGTACTCTTCCATGTGGAACATCACTGGAGGAAGCTCTAAGGGAAGAATGTACTCTGGATGGAGGACTTGAATACCACCACCAAGAGTGGTTCAGTAGTATCACCACTGACCGAGCTAGCCGCCAGACTGGGCCAGTGTCAGGTCGTAAGGGAACCAATACAAGTGGTAACCTACTTGACCGTGTCCTCACCTACCTATGGGTCGCAGACACGTCTGTTCAGGATAGCACTGCATTTAGGTACAGAGTAATAAATATAAAGCAGCTGTGTCGTTTCTGTATTTTCCCAATGTCAGTCTGAGTGTAGAGCACAAGGAAATTGGGATTTTGAGGCAGTGAACATATCTCACTTTTTGAAGTATCGAAGAGAAACTTGCATAGTGTTTCCTAGAGGTTAACAAAATACGTTTTTTTAGGGTTTCCTGTAACCTCCAGTTGATGAATGAATTGTTCTTTGATGATATGGATCCAATGTTATCCTTTCTAGTGTGTGCACCACCTACAAATAGGTTCATTCCGTTTCTGCGATCTCATGGGTGGATTGCCCTGGGTGGATTGTGAATTCCCTCTCAATAAATCAGTCAAACTAATTCTGGTAGGTTAGTGTGTTCTTCATTACGTTACTTCAACTATGATATATTGTAATATTGTAGACAGTATACTAAGAAAGAACTTGCATTCATAGAGCAACTTTCACATACTCAGGACGTCCCAAAGTGCTTCACAGCCAATTAATTACTTTGCGAACGCTTGAAAATGACGGGCAAGAAAAGACCAGCTGGTCCATCAAGCCTGTCCCACACTCATGATGCATCTTGGCTAAACAATTCCAACCACCACCCCCCCCCCCCCCCCCCCTTCCCCGCAGCTATGTAATCTCCTAGGAGAGGCAAACAGCAGAGGAAAAACACAGGGGGAAAAATACACTGGAAAATTCCCCTCTTTTGTGGAAAACACAGCTTCCAATTTGTACACAGTAAGATCCCACAAACAGCAATGAGAAAAGTGCCCAGGCATTGGTTGAGACATAAATGTTAGCCAGGACATCAGGAGAATTCCCTTCGAATAATGCCACGGGTTTTTTTGCATCCACTCGAGCAGGCAGACAGGGCCTGAGTTTAACGTCTCATCTGAATGACAGCAGCTGTAACAGTGCAGCATTCCCTCAGTTGGCTTAATTAGTCAGGGTATTTTTTCAGTGCTACCTCTGATGCTCTGTCTGTGACAGTACAATCCACATATCTGCATTGATACCAGCAGCATGTTTCTATTCATGTTATTAGTGGCCACATGAATTACCCATCAGGTTCTAGGGCTCCCGAAAGAAGAGTATAAATCACAGAGTTTGGAGAATGCTCCATGTGCACATCGGACCAACTGTCCATTGATTATTCCTGATCATTTAAACCTTAGGTTTAGATCACAAAAACAGCCATCAATAATATGGAATCAGCCTTCCGGGAGACAAGGACAAGATTCATTTTGCCAACTGGAATAAGCTGTGCTTGGTTTAGAATAAGCAAACCCCACTCTCCAGGGCCATCTCAGCTCTCCCCACAGCTATCACTACCCCCACCCCAAGCTATTGCCCCCTCCGTCCCGCTATTAACCCCCCTTCTCTGTGGCTCTCATCACCATCATGTCGCTGCCAACCCCCCACATTGTTGCCACCTCTTTGCTGAATTCCTGGAGATTTAAACACATGACTTCTCGCCTCCAACCAGTCAAACAGCCTTCCCCCCCATCATCTCCAATATGTTTATAAACTAATAAATGAAAATGCTCAATGAAAATGAAAGACCCTACACAATTGTCTCCCTCCCCCCTCAAGGCCCTATTACCCCCTACCCTGTGTGTCCCTCCCATCCTTCCGAGGTATCTCTGAGCTGCTACTTGTAACAAAAGTAACTAATTCACGAAAAGTAACAACTTTCGGCAGGCGGTGGGACAGGGAGAAAGCTCGCCCACAGTCCGCGGCCGGGCCGGGCCAAGTCTGGGCAGAGCGGCCGACCCCGGGCTCCGGCACACACTCCCACCGCCGCTCCTCACTCTCCTCCCCCCAGCAACTTTGCTCTCTTACCTCGCAGCTTCTTCTCCAGAATAGCGGTAAACGGGAGCGCCGGAGGATCGGGGCTGACCTTGCCGCGCTGCCGGGGCTGGCCAGTTCACCGAGCGGCCCCCAAAGTGTGAATAAAAAGAGCCACAAGCCTGAGTCCACCCAGCCCCGCCGAAAGGTTGCCCTCGCCCGGCCCCTTACGCTGCTGAAAGAAAATCTGAAAGCAAATAAGTACCCACGCCAAAATAATCCGAATTAACTGTTTTTAAAAGTGAGACTTTCACTTTCCTTCCATTTCCCCTCTTACTCTATTAATAAAGGAAAACTGAAGCCCCAACGGATCGACCTAATTCTACAGAAATCCAGTGTTGATATTTCATTCTTTGTTATATTTATGTTTCATTTCTTTTTTTCCTGTGCATGTGTTAAAACATTCATATTATTTAAAAATGTATTGCGTTTGTCTAAAACCACAATCCCAAAAATAATTTGAGTGATGATACTTTGTAACAGATAATGGGCCGAAAATTGATCCCGGGACGCGAGAGTACGCACTGCGTACTCTCGCGTATTCCCACTCCAATTGCCGGTTTTCTGCATGCCCTGAAAACCGGCAATTGCTCTTCTGAAAAGGGGGCGGGTCCTCGGTGCATCGCGTGCGCGCTACAGGCTGCGCGCACGCTGTGCACTTCATGCTTTGGACGCGCAGGTAAGTACGGAAGATTTTGGAAATGTAAAAAGGAGGAGTAAGACCCACTTTTAAGAAGGTAAGTAGTGAATTAAGTATTTTTTTGAATTTTTTTTAACAGGTATATCTTTTTTAGAGACTTTAAAGACCGGTAAGTTTATTTTTATAACTTTTTAAAAGATTTTAAATTTTTTCAAAAATTTAATTTTTTATTTAAAATGGTTAATTTAATTAACTATACTTATTTTATTAATGTGATGGTTTTTTTTTTTAATTTAATTGAGGTTTAGCTGTTATTTTGGGGGGGTGTAAGATTCATAGATTTCACAGCCGTGCTATGAAACTTATGAATGGAAGATGGTGTGCTGCCATTGGCTCTAACTGAGTCACGTGATCCCACAGCTCGCACGAATTCACTACGCCGCTGGGATACGCAAGCACTGCCCAGCTGATCTCTAGAACATGAAGTTCGTGCGAGCTGGATCTGAAAAAGCACAAGCGAGGTGAGAGATCGCGGGAAAGCCTTACCCCCGCTGGAACAGAGCGAGATCAATTTCTGGGCCAATGTGATTCACCCCCATCTTTGCAATTAATTGACATTGATCTTAAACCGCGTCAGATTTAATAAAGGAAGAAAGACTTGCATTTATATAGCGCCTTTCACGACCTCAGGACATCCCAAAGTGCTTTACAGCCAATGAAGTACTTTTTGAAATGTAGTCGCTGTTGTACTGTAGGAAACGGGATCGCCAATTTGTGCATAACAAGCTCCCACAAACAGCTTCTTCTTACAATGTGATAATGAGCAGATAATCTGTTTTCGTGATGTTGGTTAAGGGATAAATGTTGTCCATGATACTGGGGAGAGCTCCCCTGCATCAAATTCAAATATATACAGATTTAGCCTGTACAAAAATAACTGGACACAATACTTGGTGTCAGCCTTGGCTCAGTTGGTAGCAGTCTCGGCTCTGACCAGGGAGACAATGAGGCCTGAGAATGGCAGTCAGCGAGAGCAGCACAAGTGAGGCAGGAGGCCAGGGAGAGTGACAGCATCTAATTAGGAGGCCAAGTAGAGTGGCAGCAGGAGGAGGAGTGTGAAATATTAGATGGGATAAACATAGAGAGAGAGGAAGTATTAAGAGGTTTAGCATCTTTGAAAGTAGATAAATCATCAGGCCCAAATGAAATGTATCCCAGGCTGTTAAGAGAGGCAAGGGAGGAAATAGCGGAGGCTCTGACCATCATTTTCCAATCCTTTCTTGTTACAGGCGTGGTGCCAGAGGAATGGGGGACTGCTAACGTTGTGCCATTGTTTAAAAAGGGAGAATGGGCTAGACCGAGAAATTACAGGCCAGTCAGCCTAACCTCGGTGGTGGGAACATTATTGGAAAAAATTCTGAGGGACAGTATAAATCATCATTTAGAAAGTCACGGATTAATCAAGGACAGTCAGCATGGGAAGGTCATGATTGAATTTGTTGAGGAGGTAACGAGGAGGACCAATGCATTTGATGTAGTGTACATGGATTTTAGCAAGGCATTTGACAAGGTCCCACATAGCAGGTTGGTCAAAAAAGTAAAAGCCCATGGGATCCAAGGGAAAGTGGCAAGTTGCATCCAAAATTGGCTCAGTGGCAGGAAGCAAAGGGTAATGGTCGATGGGTGTTTTTGTGACTGAAAGGCTGTTTCCAGTGGGGTTCCACAGGGCTCAGTATTGGATCCCTTGCTTTTTGTGGTATATATCAATGATTTAGACTTCAATGTAGGGGGCATGATTAAGAAGTGTGCAGGTGATACAAAAATTGGCCACGTAGTTGATAGTGAGGAAAAAAACTGAAGGCTGCAGGAAGATATCAATGGACTGGTCAGGTGGGTGGAAAAGTGGCAAATGGAATTCAATCCGGAGAAGTGTGAGGTAATGCAGTTGGGGAGGGATAACAAGTCAAGGGAATACACAGTAAATAGTAGGATACTGAGAAATGTAGAGGAACAGAGGGACCTTGGAGTGCATGTCCACAGATTCCTGAAGGTGGCAAGACAGGTAGATAAGGTGGTTAAGAAGGCATACGGGATACTTTCCTTTATTAGCCGAGGCACAGAATATAAGAGCAGAAAGGTTATGCTAGAACTGTATAAA
Source organism: Squalus acanthias (assembly GCA_030390025.1). Taxonomy (NCBI): domain Eukaryota; kingdom Metazoa; phylum Chordata; class Chondrichthyes; order Squaliformes; family Squalidae; genus Squalus; species Squalus acanthias. Next base: position 26,956,331 of record CM059428.1, on the reverse strand, counting down.
ACACTAGTTAGGCCATAGCTAGAGTACTGCGTACAGTTCTGGTCACCACATTACAGGAAAGATGTGATTGACTAGAGAGGGTACAGCGGAGAATTACGAGGATGTTGCCAGGACTGGAGAATTTTAGCTATGAAGAAAGATTGGATAGGCTGGAGTTTTCTTTGGCGAAGAGGAGGCTGAGGGGAGACTTAATTGAGGTGTATAAAATTATGAGGGACCTAGATAGAGTGGATTGGAAGCACCTATTTCCCTTAGCTGAAAGGTCAACAACCAGGGGGCATGGAGTTAAAGTAATTGGTAGAAGGATTAGAGGGGAGTTGAGGAGAACATTTTTCACCCAGAGGGTGGTGGGGGTCTGGGACTCACTGCCTGAAAGGGTGGTAGAGGCAGAAACCCTCATCACATTTAAAAAGTACTTGGATATGCACTTGAAGTGCTGTAACCTACAAGGCTACGGGCCAAGAGCTGGAAAGTGAGATTAGGCTGGAGAGCTCATTTTTGGCCGGCACAGACACAATGGGCCGAATAGCCTCCTTCTGTGCCGTAAATTTCTATGATTCTATGATCTAATGAGGAGGCCAGGAAGAGTGGCAGCAGTGAATCAGGAGGCCATGGAGAGTGGCAGCAGCAAGGCTAGTGGCCAGGGAGAGTGGGAGCATCTAATCCGGAGGCCAGAGAGAGTGGCAACAGTAGTGAGTCCAATGGCCAGGGTGGATAACCAATTCAGGGAAAGCAGGTCTTAGAGCATTTCCACTCAGTCATGTCTTCTGCAAATGAAAGCACTCTGTACTGAAACAGGTCTACATAAAACTGGAGCATCTTCAGATCGTAGTCCTTTAGTAATCATGTGATGTTGCGAAAGGCCAAAGAAAAGCCAAGACCAACTTACAAACATGCTGAGAAGATCAAGAGGTGGTAACAAAGTACCAATGAGCCAAGAACCGAGACCACGTCCAGGACTGTCTAGGTCAGTTTTAGATTAGCGGGCCAATTCAGTGGGTATCCAGCATAGCAGCGACAGCTGAGACTGTGATTTCACCAAATGAGACGTCTGTGAACAGTGTGAAAGAGACAATCTCGGCTGCAACTTCAAAATTGTTCATGAAATTTATAGTAGTCATCAGTATCATGATGGGCACACCCAAAATCAGCCCTCAAGGGAAAGAGACAAATGTCAACACCTCTTTAAAGGTAGATAAAAAAGTCAGTTAAACTGGTTATCTATTAGGAGTTGACTTCCCCATGCATTCCTGAATGAGTAGCATCTAGTGGTGAGCCACAGCTGACGCATGCTAGAATGGCACCAATCCAGGATGCAGCTTTTGGAGTGCTTGCAGATAAGTGTGTTTCCATTTGGAGTGCAGAGATACCGTCCAATGAAGGTCAGTACCAGACGATGGGGGTTGCTGAAAGAGCCCGTGCTATCTCACCTGCGTACAGATCCTGGGAGCAAGTGAAGAAGAGCTTTGCTTGTCTCTGCAAAATTGGCAGGGTAATTGTGTGCACTCTTGGCCTTACAATGTGTCTCAACAACACTGCAAGCTGAATGGAGCATCAGAAAAAGATTGCTCAGTGCTCTGGCAACTACTCACCTACTTTCCAAATGCACGAATGTTTTCGCATTTTTGTAGGGCACTTTCTACCTGTGGCCATGCCAATAAAGTTCGCCTGTGACCCACTAAATGTGGCAAGCCGGAAACAGCAGGCATTCTGCTAACATAGGGTCCCTGCATGCTGCATGTTCAGAGGCTCACAGAAGAAGGCTGCAGGGCTGGGCACTTGGATGCCACACATTTCTTTCATTCCAATATACGTGCCTTTTCTATCTGCTAGCAGACAGTGGGAGGCAGCGCTTTGCAGACTGGAGGGGTGGTAAGCCAATCTAAGACCTTTGACTCTCTACAAGGACAGAGTATTCCAGATGAAAGGGAGTGCAGGAAGTTAAGATTGGAGGCCTTCCATCAAGCTCACAGCTAATACCATCTTTTGCATTTTCTTTGCTGTGAGACACTGCTGGGAGGGAGTGATTGAGCATGATGTCGGGTACAAGGACTGAAGGACTCAGCACAAGCAGCAGGAGACCAGAAGAGTGACACAACAACAACTTGCATTTATATATCGCCATTAATGTAGTAAAACGTCACAGGAGCATTATCAAACAAAATTTGTACTGAGCCACATAAGGAGATATTAGGACAGGTGACCAAAAGCTTGGTCAGAAGTAGGTTTTAAGGAGCATCTTAAAGCAGGAGAGAGAAGTAGAGAGGCGAAGGTTAATGGAGGGAATTCGGAGCTTAGGGCCTAGGCAGCTGAAGGTACGGCTGCCAATGGAATGGTGTGATGAATATTGGGGATGTGCAAAAGGCCAGAATTGGAGGAGCACAGAGATCACAGAGGGTTGTAGAGCTGGAGGTTACAGGGATAAGGAGGGGCGAGGCCATGGAGACATTTGAAAACAAGGATGAGAATTTTTAAATTGGGGAATTGCTGGACCAGGAGCCAATGTAGGCCAGCGACCACAGGGGTGATGGGTGAACAGGACCCCAAGGAGGATACCTACAGCCCAAGATCATCTAGGTTGAGACAGGAGCTGGCTGGGAAGATGCAAAGGTGACAGAGTGGCCCCCATTAATGGAAAAAAGAAAATACATTCAGTGCTTCTCTATCGCCACAGAACTTGCGGTTATCATCGGCCAATCAAAGCACGATTAGTATTGGCAGCATGTGATTTCCGCAAACCAATCAGTTCACTCGAAGATGAATATATCTATCAGATGGCCAGAAGAGGGCTCAAATCAATGTTTTTAATAATCAATATTCTTTCTCCTGCAGGGTTTTAAAACATAGTATTATGTTTGCATAGCTTTTCAATATTGATGTTGCTAGAGCCAAACTCCTAGGGGCAAGGTGAGGTGATTTCTTACTGTAGTTAATTATTTTCTCTAGGTTGTTAACATATTTACTATTGTACTGGTGGAGCTCTGAAATCATGAATAAAAACTATTTTGGGTTCCAATGCCCAGCAGGTTTGTGCTGTTAGGTATCAGCTGTGGCTCAGTTGGTAGCAATCTTGCCCCTGACTCAGAAGGTCATGGCTTCAAGTCCCACTGCAGAGACTTGAGTACATAATCTAGGGCTGACATTTCCAGTGCAGTACTGAGGGAGAGCTGCGATGTTGGAGGTGCCATCTTTTGGATGAGATGTATGTGGGTGCATGTCTGCTGTAAGATAATGGCTACTTAGATATTTAGCGTTTTGGAAAAGCTAAGCATCCCAGCATGCTTTTTCAACAGCCCAAGAAACCCTTGATGAGATGTAGCAACTATCAATCTCCCACAATAGCCAAATGAACAGGCTGTGACTAACAAGACAAGGGAGATTAGATCTAGCAAGCTATCAATCTCCGGAGTGATTATTTGCAAGATCTTCTGCGCCCTTCTGCGCATGCGCCCCCGTTTGGGGCGCCCGAAGACTGTCTGGGAAGCCTGTAGACCGTTTTGGTACTGCGCATGCGCACTCAGTCGGTTGTGCAGGCGCAGTACGAGGCATGAGGAAACCGGAAGTGGGGCCTGTCGAAGCACGTTGCCGAGCCTGGAGCCGCTTGCTGCCTGTTGTCTAGCGATAAAAATTCTTTAATTCAGAATGAAGGGACCAAGGTCAAGGCTACAACTTTAAGGCAGAACTGCTCAATAAATAGGAAATGGAAAACAAGAAGTGCAAATATTCAATGGTGTCGGATCTCAGGTAGTGCTACTATAGCAGGAAGCTGGTAAGGATTTGCCAGTCAATAAACTAATGGGTGCGGGCATGTGGGTGCTTGTATGTGGGGCGTGTGTGTGTGTGGGGCATGTGTATGTGTGGGGCGTGTGTGTGGGTGCGTGTGTGTGCGGGGTGCGTGTGTATGTGTGGGGCGTGTGTGTGGGTGCGTGTGTGTGCAGGGTGCGCGTGTGTGTGTGGGGCGTGTGTGCGCGGAGTGCCAAGCAACCGGAAGCTCGGGGTCACCCTTACGGACTGAACGGAGGTGTTCCGCAAAGCGGTCACCCAATCTGCGTTTGGTCTCCCCAATGTAGAGGAGACCGCATTGTGAGCAGCGAATACAATATACTAAATTGCAAGATGTACAAGTAAATCGCTGTTTCACCTGGAAGGAGTGTTTGGGGCCCTGGAGTTCAGAGGGAGGTAGGTTGGAGTGGGTAAGGGGAACAGAGAAATTGAGACCCACTCCAAACTACAGGAAACTTTCGTTTATCCGGCACCCAAATATCCGGAATTCTCGCTTAACCGGCAAAAATCATCCTCCGAAAACTCCTCTCAAATAACCGGCAATGTTGCCGAGTCGCAGTCGAGTCTCCGCGAACGCCGAGTGCTCCGAAAAATACTCTCAAATAACCGGCAATGTTGCCGATCCCGAGTCCGCGAACGCCGATTTAGTCAGTAGGGGTACTTTTTAAAAGTGCCACTACTCGGCCTCCTGGCGCTGTCGCAAGTCCGAAACATTGCAGTAGCTTGAATAGATTCTCCCGTGCTGCTTGGAGTCTCTTTGTTAAAAATAGCCTCGGTAGATATAACTCTCTGTTATCCGGTACTTTCGATAAACCGGCACCACGCCGGTCCCGTCGATGCCGGATAAACGAAAGTTTCCTGTACCTCCCTCTGAACTTGCAGCACTCCATTCTCTCAGATCCAACCCCAACATTGTCATTAAACCTGCTGACAAGGGTGGTGCTGTTGTTGTTTGGTGAATCGACCTCTACGGGGGCGCATGCGCAGAAGATCTTGCAAATAATCACTCCGGAGATTGATATCTTGCTAGATCTAATCTCCCTTGTCTTGTTAGTCACAGCCTGTTCGTCTGGCTATTGTGGGAAATTAATAGTTGCTACATCTCATCAAGGGTTTCTTGGGCTGTTGGAAAAGCATGCTGGGATGCTTAGCTTTTCCAAAACGCTAAATATCGAAGTAGCCATTATACTTCAGATTTCCAGCATCCGCAGTATTTTGCTTTTATATGATAACTGCTATTGTATGATTGACTCCACCCCGACCACCTGCAGTTTCACAAGCAAGAGATAACTAACAATTACTTCTGGTTGCCAAATTGCATTGCTGAAGTTAATCACCGGCTGTACTAGTTTAAAAAAAAAATTTGGTCTCACACCTTTTGAGCTTCCAGCCCTTCAATCTGCCAAGTCATAGCTATCTGATTGGTAAGAGCAGTCACTGTACAAACAGTTCCATTGCTCCTTGATAAAAAGAATATCATTCATGATGGCCCTCTGATTTTTGTAGTTCCTACAGTCCTGCTCCACAAACTCATTCGGACAGTCCATGATATTGGGCCGCAAATTGATCCCGGGACGCGAGAGTACGCATTGCGTACTCTCGCATATTCCCACTCCAATTGCCGGTTTTCTGCATGCCCTGCGCATGCGCTGAAAACCGGCAATTGCTCTTCTGAAAAGGGGGCGGGTCCTGGGTGCATCGCGTGCGCGCTACAGGCTGCGCGCACGCTGTGCACTTCATGCTTTGGACGCGCAGGTAAGTAGGGAAGATTTTGGAAATGTAAAAAGGAGGAGTAAGACCCGCTTTTAAGAGGGTAAGTAGTGAATTAAGTATTTTTTTGAATTTTTTTTTACAGGTATATCTTTTTTAGAGACTTTAAAGACAGGTAAGTTTATTTTTATAACTTTTTAAAAGATTTTAAATTTTTTCAAAAATTTAATTTTTTATTTAAAATGGTTAATTTAATTAACTATACTTATTTTATTAATGTGATGGTTTTTAAAAAAAATTTAATTGAGGTTTAGCTGTTATTTTGGGGGGGTGTAAGATTCATAGATTTCACAGCAGGTCTGTGAAACTTATGAATGGAAGATGGTGTGCTGCCATTGGCTCTAACTGAGTCACGTGATCCCACAGCTCGCACGAATTCACTACGCTGCTGGGATACGCAAGCCCAGCACAGCTGATGTCTGGAACATCAAGTTCGTGCGAGCTGGATCTGAAAAAGCACAAGCGAGGTGAGACATCGCGGGGAAGGCTTACCCCCGCGGGAACAGAGCGAGATCAATTTCTGGGCCAATATTAGACAATGGCAAGTCGGGCACTGATAAATATCCCTTAGTGATTGACAGCATTTAAAGGTACTCTTGAATAAATTCCGGTCATGTTGTGGAGATGTGAAGGAGTGACAGCTCCGAAAGCTTGTAATTTTAAATAAATCTGTTGGACTATAACCTGGTGTTGTGCGACTTCTCATTTTTGAATAAATTCAGCAGGGGTTCCTGGAACTGGCGATGTTACTGTTGTTCTGTTTTCACAGGTGTCGTATGATACTTTTAAGCCTAGCAGTGGGTGCAGGCTGGTGCCTGAAGTGGTAGGTATCTATACATATTAAGAATGAGGCAGTCTGGAGCATTGTAACTAGTGGAGACCAGCTGGTGCCTGTCTGTGTTATCTCTGGTCAAGACCCGAAGTAGATCTGGATGTGACATTCTTTAAAGAAAGGCTCGAAAACAGTAGGAAACAGTTCTTTTGACATCTTGGACGGCAAAACATTGACAAAGCAGGGATTCTGTATGAGGATACACTTAAGGAACAATGGGGTGTAAGAGCTTCTGCACTCTCCATTTTTCTGCACAGACATGAGGGTACAATGGACGTTTCCCTGTGCGCGTGCCTGAGTGCAGACGGTGTAGACTTGATCTAAAAACTGACACTAATGTGATTAATACATTGAAATGGGAGGCGCAGGAAAGGATGCAAACCATGCTTATGAAGGACCCGTGAACGAACCTAGTGACACGAACACATGAAGCTTTTCATAATGATTTACGATTAGAATTTATTTCTATGCTGTTAAATTTGTCCTTCTGTATCCTTTGTCGTCTGCATTATGTAATTGAACATATGTAGAGTTTCATCATACAGTGCTTAGAGAAATTGTACACTTTTACTAAACACAATTCAGGAAGATATTTAGGTGAACTCACAGAGATAATGGGAACATGATAAAACAATGCATGAACAATTAGAGGGATTACTTAAAGGAATGAATAGGCACACGGAGGATGTTATATCAGAACAAGGAGAGTCCCTGGTTTTAATAAAAGAAAAGGCAGAAAGATTAGTAGGACAAGTTAGAATCACAGAATGGTTACTGCACGAAAGAAGGCCAGCACTCTGCAAGAGCACCTCAGCTAGTCCCACTCCCTCGTCCTTTCCCCATAGCCCTGCAAATTTTTTTCCTTCAGCTACTTATCCTCATGTCACCTTTGGTTCTTCTGCCAATCACCTTAAATCTGTGTCCTCTGGTTCTCGAACCTTCTGCAAATGGAAACACTTTCTCGCTCTCTACTCTGTCCAGAGCCCTCATGATTTTGAACACCTCTACCAAATTTCCTCTCAACCTTCTCTGCTCTAAGGAGAACAATCCCAGCTTCTCCAGTCTATCCACGTAACTGAAGTCCCTCATCCCTGGAATAAGAATACAAAACGTAGGAGCAGGAGTAGGTCATTTGGCCCCTCGAGCCTGCTCTGCCATTCAATAAGATCATGGCTGATCTGATTTTGGCCTCAACTCCACTTCCCTGCCCGCTCCCCATAACCTTTGCCTCCCTTATCGTTCAAAAATCTGTCTGTCTCCACCTTAAATATATTCAATGACCCAGCCTCCACAGCTCTCTGGGGAAGAGAATTCCAAAGATTCACGACCCTCTGAGAGAAGAAATTCCTCCTCATTTCCAATTCAAAAGGGTGCCCCCTTATTCTGAAATTATGCCCCCTAGTTCTAGATTCCCCCACAGGGGAAACATCCTCTCTGCATCTACCCTGCCAAGCCCCTTCAGAATCATATAAGTTTCAATAAGATCCCCTCTCATTCTTCTAAAGTCCAATAAGTATAGGCCCAACCTGTTCAACCTTTCTTCATAAGATAACCCCTTCATCTCTGGAATCAACCTTGTGAACCTTCTCTGAACTGCCTCCAATGCAAGTATATCCTTCCTTAAATAAGGAGACCAAAACTGTACGCAGTACTCCAGGTGTGGTCTCACCAACGCCCTGTACAGCTGTAACAGGACTTCCCTACTTTTATACTCCATTCCCTTTGCAATAAAGGCCAACACTCCATTTGCCTTCCTAATTACTTGCTGTACCTGCATGCTAACTTTTTGTGATTCATGTACAAGGACCCCCAGATCCCTCTGTACCTCAGCATTTTGTAATCTCTCCCCATTTAAATAATAATTTGCTTTTTTATTTTTCCTATCAAAGTGGATAACCTCGCATTTTCCCACATTAAACTCCATCTGCCAGATTTTTGTCCACTCACTTAGCCTCTCTATATCCCTTTGGAGATTCTTTGCTTCCTCCACACAATTTGCTTTCCCCCCTATCTTTGTATCATCAGCAAATTTGATACATTACACTCAGTCCCTTCATCCAAGTCATTAATATAGATTGTAAATAGTTGAGGCCCCAGCACTGATCCCTGCGGCACCCCACTAGTTACAGTTTGCCAACCTGAAAATGACCCATTTATCCCGACTCTCTGTTTTCTGTTAGTTAGCCAATCCTCTATCCATGCTAATATATTACCCCCAACCCTGTGAGCTCTTATCTTGTGTAGTAACCTTTAATGTGGCACCTTATCGAATGCCTTCTCGAAATCCAAATACACAATATCTACTGGTTCCCCTTTATCCACCCTGCTCGTTACATCCTCAAAGAACTCCAGCAAATTTGTCAAACATGATTTCCCTTTCAAAAAACCATGCTGACTCTGCTTGACTATACAGGAAACTTTCGTTTATCCGGCATCGACGGGACCGGCGTGGTGCCGGTTTATCGAAAGTACCGGATAACAGAGAGTTATATCTACCGAGGCTATTTTTAACAAAGAGACTCCAAGCAGCACGGGAGAATCAACTCCTGCTACTGCAATGTTTCGGACTTGCGACAGCGCCAGGAGGCCGAGTAGTGGCACTTTTGAAAAGTACCCCTACTGACTAAATCGGCGTTCGCGGACTCGGACTCGGACTCGGGATCGGCAACATTGCCGGTTATTTGAGAGGATTTTTCGGAGCACTCGGCGTTCGCAGAGACTCGACTGCAACTCAGCAACATTGCCGGTTATTTGAGAGGAGTTTTCGGAGGATGATTTTTGCCGGTTAAGCGAGAATTCCGGATATTTGGGTGCCGGATAAACGAAAGTTTCCTGTATTATGATTTTCTAAATGTCCTGCTATCACTTCCTTAATGATGGACTCCAGCATTTTCCCAATGACAGATGTTAGGCTAACTGGTCGATAGTTGCCTGCTTTCTGTCTCCCTCCTTTCTTAAATAGGGGCATTACATTTGCGGTTTTCCAGTCGGCTGGGATCTCTCCAGAATTGAGAGGTCGCACAACACCAGGTTATAGTCCAACAGTTTTATTTGAAATCACAAGCTTTCGGAGCTATCGATTTGCTCCTTCCTCAGGTGAAGATCCAGGGAATTTTGGTAGATTACAACCAATGCATCCACTATCTCTGCAACCACCTCTTTTAAGACTCTAGGATGTACGCCATCGGGTCCAGGGGACTTGTCCACCTTTAGTCCCATTAGTTTGCCTAGTACTTTCCCTCTAGTGATAGTGATTGTTTTAAGTTCCCCCCCACCACCCCAATAGCCCCTTGATTATCCATTATTGGGATGCTTTTAGTGTCTTCTACCGTGAAGACCGATACAAAATAATTGTTCAAGGTCTCTGCCATTTCCCTGTTTCCCATTATTAATTTCCCAGTCTCATCCTCTAAGGGGCCAACGTTTACTTTAGCTTTCTTCCTTTTTATATACCTGTAGAAGCTCTTACTGTCTGTTTTTATATTTCTTGCTAGCTTACTCTCATAAGCTATCTTCTCTCACTTTATCATTTGTTTTAGTTGTCCTTTGTTGCTTTTTAAAAATTTCCCAACCCTCCTGCCTGTCACTATTCTTCGCAACATTGTATGCTTTTGTTTTCAATTTGATACCATCCTTTACTTCCTTAGTTAGCCACGGATGGTTCATCCTTCTCTTAGTCTTTTCTTTCTCACTGGAATATCTTTGCTGAGAGTTATGAAATATCTCCTTAAATGTTTGCCACTGCTTTTCTACAGTCTTACCCTGGAATATATTTTCCCAGTCCACTTTAACCAAGTCTGCCTTCATACCTTTGTAATTACCTTTGTTTAAGTTCAGGACACTAGTTTGAGACCTAGCTTTCTCACCCTCAAACTGAATTTGAAATTCTACCATGCTATGATCACTCTTCCCAAGAGGATCCTTCACTTCGAGATCATTAATTAATCCAGCCTCGTTACACATTACCAGACCTAAAATAGTCTTCTCCCTGGTTGGTTCCACAACATATTGTTCCAAGAAACCATCCCGTATACACTCTAAGAACTCTTCCTCAAGTCTACCTTTGCCAATTTGCTTTATCCAATCAATATGAAGATTAAAATCTCCCATGATTATAGCCGTACCTTTCTTACAAGCCTCTGTTATTTCTTGATGTATTCTCTGTCCTACAGTGTGGCTACTGTTTGGGGGCCTGTAGACCACTTCCACCAGTGACTTTTTACCCTTATTATTTCTTATCTCCACCCAAACTTCTACGTCTTGATCTTCTAGGCCAATATCATTTCTCATTACTGCACTGATCTCATCCCTTATTAACAGAGCTACACCACCTCCTTTTCCTTTCTGCCTATCCTTACGAAATGGCAAATACCCCTGAATATTCAGTTCCCAGCCTTGGTCACCTTGCAACCACGTCTCTGTAATGGCTATCAGATCATACCCATTTATTTCTATTTGTGCTGTCAACTCATCTATCTTGTTACGAATGCTGCGGGCGTTCAGATATAGAGCTTTTAATTTTGTCTTTTTACCATTTTTCCCTACTCTGACCCCTCTTTCTGATGCACTCTTATGTGTATACGCTCTGTCCCTTCCTGTCACACTCTGGTTATTATTACCCCTATCGCTACCCTGCATTTTTGCCTTCTCATTTTTCTTTGACTTTTTTAATTTCCGCTCAGCGTATCCCTCCCCACACTATTTAGATTAAAGCTCTATCTACAGCCCTAGTTATTCAATTCGCCAGGACACTGGTCCCAGCCTGGTTCAAATGAAGCCTGTCCCGACGGAAACAGCTCCCTCTTATCCCAGTACTGGTGCCAGTGCCCCAGGAATCGAATCATTCTCATAAATCTTTTCTGCACCCTCTCTAAGGCCTTCACATCCTTCCTAAAGTGAGATGCCCAGAATTGGACACAATACTCCAGTTGAAGCTAAACCAGTGTTTTATACAGGTTCATCATAATTTCCACACTTTTGTATTCTATACCTCTATTCCTGAAGCCTAGGATCCCGTAAGCTTTTTTAACTGTTTTCTCACCCTGCCACCTTCAACGGTTTGTGCACATATACCTCTAGGTCTCTCTGTTCATGCACCCCCTTTAGGATTGTACCCTTTAGTTATTATTTCCTCTCTTCATTCTTTCTACCAAAATGTGGGGTTACGGGGATAGGATGGGATATGTTAGGGGGAATTAAATACGTGGGGTTACGGGGATAGGGTGGGATATGTGTCGGTGCAGGCTCGATGGGGATTCTGTGTGGGAAAGCAGGGACAGGGTACTGGATTTGGATGATCAGCCATGATCGTATTGAATGGTGGAGCAGGCTCGACGGGCCGAATGGCCTACTCCTGCTCCTAGTTTCTATGTTTCTATGTTTCGCTCTTTTCTGCATTAAATTTCATCTGCCATGTGTCCGCCCATTCCACCAGCCTGTCTGTCCTCTGAAGTCTATCACTATCCTCCTCACTGTTCACTATACTTCCAAGTTTTGTGTCATCTGCAGATTTTGAAATTGTGCCCTGTACACCCACATCCAAGTCATGAATATATATCAAGAAAAGCAGTGATCTTGGAACCGACCCCTGGGGAACACCATTGTATACCTTCCTCCAGTTCGAAAAACAACCATTCACCACTAGTCTCTGTTTCCTGTCACTTAGCCAATTTCGTATCCATGCAGCCACTGTCTCTTTTATTCCATGGGCTTCAACTTTGCTGGCAAGCCTATTATGTGGCACTTTGTCGAACACCTTTTGGAAATCCATGTACACGTCAACCACATTGCCCTCATCAACACTCTCTGTTACCTCATCAAAAAACTCGATCAAGTTGGTTAAACACGATTTGCCTTTAACAAATCTGTGCTGGCTTTCCGTAATTAATCCACACTTGTCCAAGTGACTGTTAATTTTGTCCCTGATTATTGTTTATAAAAGCTTCCCCACTACCGAGGTTAAACTGACTGGCCTATAGTTGCTGTGTTTATCTTTACACCCTTTTTTGAACAAGGGTGTAACATTTACAATTCTCCAGTCCTCTGACACCACCCCCGTTTCTAAGGAGGATTGGAAGATTATGGCCAGTACCTCCACGATTTCGTCCTTCACATCCCTCAGCATCCTAGGATGCATCCCATCTGGTCCTGGTGACTTATCTACTTTAAGTATAGCCAGCCTTTCTAGTACCTCCCCTTTATCAATTTTTATCCCATCCGGTATCTCCTCTACCTCCTCCTTCACTATGTCTATGGCAGCATCTTCTTCCTTGGTAAAGACCGATGCAAAGTACTCATTTAGCACCTCAGCCATACCCTCTGCCTCCATGCGTAGGTCTCCTTTTTGGTCCCTAATCGGCCCCACTGCTCCTCTTACTACCCGTTTACTATTTATATGTCTATAGAAGTTAAGAATAATGGCAATCATTTAGAACAATAAAGACTATCAAGAACAATTGTTCTCAAAGACGATTGTGTACAGAGGGTTTCTACTTAAATCAGATTCAAAACAAAAACAACAACAACTTGTATTTATATAGCGCTTTAACATAGTGAAATGTCCCAAGGCGCTTCACAGGAGCGTTTTAAAACAAAATTTGGCACCGAGCCACATAAGGAGGGATTAGGGCAGGTCAAAGAGGTAGGTTTTAAGAAGCATCTTAAAGGAGGCAAGAGAGGTAGAGAGGCGGAGAGGATTAGGGAGGGAATTCCAGAGCTTAGGGCCTAGACAGCTGAAGGGACAGCCACCAATGGTTGAACGATTAAAATCAGGGATACTCAAGAGGCCAGAATTGGAGGAGCACAGATATCTCGGGGGGTTGTGAGGCTGCAGATTACAGAGATAGGGAGGGGCGAGACCATGGAGGGATTTGAAAACAAGGATAAGGATTTTAAAATCGAGGCATTGCTTGACTGGGAGCCAATGTAGGTCAGCGAGCACAGGGGTGATGGGTGAATGGGACTTGATGCAAGTTAGGACACAGGCAGCCGAGTTTTGGATAACCTCAAGTTTACGTAGGGTAGAACATAGGAGGCCAGCCAGGAGTGCATTGGAATAGTCAAGTCTAGCGGTAACAAAGGCATGGATATGGGTTTCAGCAGCAGATGAGCTGAGGCAGGGGCGGAGACGGGCGATGTTACGGAGGTGGAAATAGGCGGTCTTAGTTATGGTGCGGATATGTGGTCAGAAGCTCATTTCAGGGTCAAATATGACACCAAGGTTGTGAACAGTCTGGTTCAGCCTCAAACAAATGCTAGGGAGAGGGATGGAGTCGGTGGCAAGGGAACAGAGTTTGTGGTGGGGACCGAAGGCAATGGCTTCAGTCTTCCCAGTATTTAGTTGGAGAAAATTTCTGCTCATCCAGTACTGGATGTTGGACAAGCAGTCTGACAAAAAGGAGTTAAATGGTGTTATAAACAATTGGATCCCAAATTTTATATCAAAGAAACGAAAATCTGGAATTCAGATGGAAATATGGTTTGGTGTAAGTTGCAAAGATTTAGATTGATGTGTTATGCCAGGAAGCTTTGCAAGCAAATTGCATTGTTTCACGACTGAGTTCTGTGATAGTGGCAATACCATTACCATCTGCTGATGATAAACTGATGGAAGTATTTAAAGTGGAATCAATGTGCTTGTTGGAGGATGATATACACTAAGGAATTTGTGAATTATCTGAAGATATTCGTGAGGAAAACAGAAGGGTTATGGATTGCACTTCATGCACAATTCCAGGAAAAGTGGTGCCTGGCTGTGTGGCAGAGCCCATCGTTAGCTTATGGTTTCACCCTGGACGAAGAATCCCTAATTGTATGCTTGAATTTGGAGAGTGGAAGGTATTGCGTTACAACAAAGAAACACTATCTACAAGGAGACAGCATATGTCCAGTTTTGCAGTTAACATTTTGTCTCACCAACCAGAATGACTAAATTGGGGAAAAGATATTGGTGCCTGTTAGGGCCGACAAGTAAGCATTGCCCTCCAGACAGAAGTCTTATGGGTGGTTGTAAATGTTGGCCGCAAAAGCATTATGTGTACTTAAAACGCTTAATTCAGAAAGTGAAGAAGAAAGCAGATCGCTTAGAACTTGCCAAATTAATTACAAACAATATAATGAGGGATCAGAAATCAGATTTCTTTACCCTTAAGGTGGGGTCTGTAAGATATAGCCTAGAACGTCTTAACATGCTTATTTAGATATTTTACATATTGGAAAGGCTAAGTATCCCAGCATGCTTTTCCAACAGGCCAAGAATCTCTTGATGAAATGTAGTAGTTATCAATCTCCTACAATCGCCAGACAAACAGGCTGCGAATAACAAGACGAAGGGAAAGTCCTTGATTAGATCTAGCAAGCATCCTTTGGGATGTCCTGAGGTCCTTAAAGGCACTATATAAAATGCAAGTTCTTTCTTTTTCTTTCTGTACTGCTTTGCCTTTTGAAAATACTTTCTGCCCACCAAGACCCATGAATGCTCTTTGAAACGGACCTGGGAGTGAGCAAGGAGAGCTACAGAAGACCTATGATAAAAACAGCTCCTAAACCAGCTGCTGTGGGGATTCCATCTGCGATTCCGCCACTTTACCATTGGTGAAGTTGCTCAGGACGACCCAAAGGATGCTCGCTAGATCTAATCAAGGACTTTCTCTTCATCTTGCTATTAATAGCCTGGTCATCCAGTTATTGTGGGAGATTGATAGCTGCTAATTGTGGGAGATTGATAGCTTACTAGATCTAATCAAGGACTCTTTCCCCCCCACCCCTTGTTATTCGCAGCCTGTTCATCTAGCTATTGTGGGAAATTGATGGTTACTTCCTCAACAGCCCAGGGGAATTTAAGAGCGCAATTTGTGGAGTCTCCTGACACTCTGTGGATCAGGTCGATACTGCAACACTTTGCTGTGTTACCGAGGCACCTTCCTGTGGAAACCTAGCAATCTTTCAATAAATAGTACTTCTGCCCTTACAACAAATTATGTGAATGTATAGTTATGAACACAAACAGATTGGGGCTTAGGAAGTTCTATTACTGTTAATATTGGCACCTAGCAGAATATAATATAGGGTCTTGGGTTGTAGGACAGACCGCTGAACACAAGAGCAGCAGAACCAGAGCCAAACTTGAAGTCTTCATGCCAAAAGTTATTAAAACCTACCCCTGGGAGGCACAGTAAGTTGTGTAGATGGGAGCAGGAAGTTAAAAAGGGACTCAGATTCAGCAAATGGACTTCAATGTGTGGAAGTGTGAGGTCATCCATTTTGGATCCAAGAAAGACAAATCAGAATATTCAGTATTCAAGAACTGTGGAGGAGCAAAGAGATTTGAGTGTCACGAATCACTAAAAGCTAGTGCACGGGTCCAAAAAGTAATCAAAAAGGTTAATAGAATGTTACCCTTTATGTGTCCAAGTCTCTGGAGTGGGACTTGAACCTACAACCTTCTGACTCAGACATGGGTTTGCTACCACTGAGCCATGGCTGAAAATAGGCACACATCTGCCCGGTTCACCCAGATACTTGTACGTGTACCCACCCACGAGGCAGAGGAAGTTGCCCAGTTTTGTTTCCCTGTCCCTGCTCCAATCAGCACCACCCCTTCCCCCACCTCCCCGGACAAAGTTGAGGAATTATTTTTGGGGAAAAAATGCTCTTCTCGCCAAGCCAGGCCCCAGCCCTGGGTCCCATCTTCAGACTTGTGGAGGTCAGTACCTCACAGTGTACCGGCCACCATTACTACAATGGATCCCCTTCCATTACCCGAACCAACAACTCCTAGCTTAGGGTGTCCCTGCCCAAGCTGATATTTTCCTTTTGAAGGGACAGATGGAAGTTCCGCCCTTTGGAAGCTCCCAGAAACAGCAGTGACCTGACGTAACTGGGCTTCCCCCATTTCTGTGGGGGTTCAGCCAATCTGCTGCCAGTTTCACAGCGGAAGATTGGTGGAATTTCAGAGCCCATATGCTGCAGAGGTTGACTTTGAGCCACAAGTCAGACAAGTGCTGATGCTGACCTATCTGAATGTAGCCAGAGCATCTCCAGCAATGGCTTCCAGTCCCAGCCGCCGCACCATCACCTCTGGAGTATCTCAAGGATCCAAAATAGAAATCATGAGGCTTATTTGGGTTGGCTACCGTAGATATATCCATGATTTCTTTTGAACTGCTATTCATCCATCATTTTGTGACTTCTCTATCCTGCCAGAACTGCCTTATGGTTACTTTGGAGCGGATAAAAGACCGTTAATTATGCCTAAACCTATGGCTGAATCGTGATATTGTACAAACTAGTTTGAAAACAAGATTCAGATGCAAAGTTTGGTTCAAGATTTTTATTTTAACGCATTATTTATTATAATACAAATGAGCTAACACTAAATCATACAAGGTAACAATTATGACTTTACTTCAAAATGGTGCAGCAGACAGGAGTCTTTCAAACACAAAAGGAACAGCAATCTAGAGGTTATGACATGACCCAAGTCACACGGCAAGCAGGCTCATATAAAGCTCAAATTTTCTTTCTGTGAAACGGGGGGGAATTTTGTTTTTACACATCCGTGTAATCAGAGATGCAATGTGGTAAACGCTTCACCATGTATCTATACAGGAAAGGGTACTCTAGGACAACACTGTGACTATAAAAGTGCTCTTATACAATGACCATTTTACACTAAACAATGATGTTTATATTACTATTAATAGACCGTACTTGGGATTATTTCCTTGCAAGTTTGCACAAACAATATCGCAAAGAGATGTCAATTCCTACTGGAGATTGGTTGGCCGATATTGAATTTGCAGAATCTCAGACAGACATAAAGCTTTACTCGTCCCACAGAAGGGGACGGTGGTGCAGACTCAATCGCTCTCCGCTTCCTCCCTTTCCATCTCTTGTCCGGAAGTTCATGCTGTGGTGCAATTTCACAGCTGTCCATCCTTTGCGTTCAGCCCGCCGGCACTTACTGACACAACCCATCCTCCTATTCTCTCCCCAGGAACCCTGGCTAATTCCTTTCCCTCCCTCGTCAAGGGGACGGTGGGGCCGATCGCACGGCCCCCACAACATTCATCAGCTGAATCTGCTAACTCCAGGTTCCCGATCTGTAAGGCCGAGTGTCACACCATAAACATTTACCCGTGTTACTGGGGGAGGAGAGATCATTGCTTAAACCAGCACTTTAAATACAGACACTGACGCAGATATTTAATAAAACAAGTGACTCTGAATGTGATGTGGTCATGGCATTTTGCTCTACAATCCAAATCATTTACTGCAAAGTTTAGCTCAAGTATAAATCCTGGGCAATTTTACAGCATTATTGTAATTTCTGAAGCTACCTGGTTGCTTTTGTAAAGCTGCTAATTTCTCACTAATTCCAGTGTTGCATTTTGGACACTTGCTAATCCTCAATCTTCAAATGCATTAAATGTGTCTGTTGCATCACTTGCACCAGTGGCTGTGAGTCATTTTCACAGCAACAAGTATCAGCAGAAAACTGAATACTTTGTTTCCATTAAAGGATATTTCTTTTTCAATCTATCGACGCTTTCTTGCAACCATTTCTCTTCGAACTTTTCTTGCCCGTCTTCAAGTACACGGAGAAGATCATTGATTATTAACTGTGATGCCAAATCAATCAGTATCCCTTGCTTTTGCACCGAGTTCTGCATTAAGTATATGTCATTCAGATGTGTTAGCTTTGATATTTCTCTTTCGATATCTGAAAGCTCTTGATCGGTAAACTGAACTCTACTTCTCATGATCCACTTTGCCTGCAACTCAGTCGCTTCCTGAATCTTCATTCTCTGTTCTTCCAATAGCTCATTTCCTTTGGATTTCAACTCAGCAATTTTGGAAAGGAGACGAATCTTGTGTCCAAGGACTGCCAACTTGTGCAGACTTGTGTTCGGCTCTTGCAGCTGAAGCTGCAGAAAGCTGAAGCTATCCGTTAGATAATAGTCGGACAATTCCTTCTTCGCTTCCAGAAATTGCTCGAGCTGCTCTTTGCAGCTTTTGAGCTCTTCTTCACCTCCCAAGATCTTCTCTTTGGCTCTCTCCATTTCAGCCAGAGTGCTCTTGATGATGTTCCCATAGCGCACATTCCTTCGAATCGGCGTCGAGCACTTGGGGCAAAGGCTGAACTTCACCACGGCCCCGTCATCCTCCGATTGCCGCATCCAGTCGTCGAATCCGGACACCGCAAAGATGTGACGGCAGTCTTCCAGCTGGAGGAATCTGGTCTCAGGGTCGTCTTCCCTTCCGAAGAATATCTCAGTGACTTCACCCTCGTGGCAGACGCGGCACTTGCTGGGGCACGGCTCTCCGCACACGCCGATGCACGGGTGCCCGCACCGGAGCTCTCGGTCACACGGCCTGTCGCAAGGCTTCCGGTCACACGGCTCGTGGCACAGCCTCGTGCACCAGTAGTGCGGGCAGGACCACTTGCAGGGCTCCCTGCAGGGCACGCACAGCTCGCCGCACTTCTTCCGGCACTTGCCGTGCGGGCAGCGGTTCTGGCAGGCCCGGCCGCACGGAGGGCACTCTGCGGCGCAGCACTCGCCGCACGTGTGGGAGCAGACCAGAGTTCGCCCGCAGGGAGTGCCGCAGGCCGCGTGAAGCCGCCCGCCAGCACAGTCGAAGCAGGCAGCCGTGCAGGAATGGCCGCACGCCAGCTGCTTCTTGCATGGCGCACAGCACAGCAAGGTTTCGACGGTCTGCAGGTGGCACAGCATCTCCCTCTCGTGACCGCACTTCAACGTGACCTTGACCATCGCGGGGCACTTCTTCGTGCAGGACTCCCCGCAGTGTCGCACACACTCGTGGCCGCAGTCGATTGTTTTGCCGCAGGGCTCCTGGCAGACGAACTTCTCTGGTGGAAGGAAGCAAGGGACCTCTTGCTCGTGACCGCATCGAGGGACGACTTTGGTCACCTTCACCTGACACTTACTGCACGGGTCGCAGCAATCGTCCGGGCATTGGTGTCCCACCTTGCAGAGTACCTGGCATGGCGCGCGACACTTGTACTCCTCGTGCTGCGGGTCGTAAGGATGGCAAGGGGAGGTGCACGTGTGGCCACATTTCAGTCGGAATTTACACGGCAGCGAGCACCCTCCCTCGGGAACCTGTCTAAAATCTTCAGCCGTCGACACCAAAGTGTCGTTTCCTGGATGGTTTTGGCAGCGCAACCTCAGCGTGGGGCCTATTTTGCCATTTCTGCGTAGCCCGTCAACAATTTCTCCCCACAGGGGGACTTTGCTCGACAACATGCCCATGTTACCTATACAGTAGAAGCCTTTCTTCGCCCGAGACAGAGCTACACAGATGCGGTTTGATATTCGCAGAAACCCTACACCACCCTGCAGATTGCTTCGAACGAGCGACAGAATCACAATGTCGTTCTCCTCCCCTTGGTATTTGTCCACCACACAGACCTGGACACCATTAAATTTTGTTTTGGGCATCATCTTCTTCAAGCAAAGCAACTGTCCTGAGTAGGTGGTAAGAATGGTTATCTGCGATGGCTTGTATTCTTGCTGGATGAAATATTGGCAAAGGGACTTCACGAAAAGAGCCTCATGTGTATTCTGAAAGCTTTTTCCTTCCTTGATCTTATCCTCCAGCTGCTGATGGTCAATAAAGTAGAGGTTTGTGGAGATTCCCTAATTTAAAAAAAACACAAAAGAGAAATGATTCTTGATATTAGGGGGGGGATTAACATTTAGGATTGGGTTATAAGGATAGTTTCACTAGTCTGCACTTTTCACTGGGAGCTTATAACGTAACAATGTCAAGGCCTTGGAGAGGGTGCAAAGGAGATTTACTAGAATGGTACCAGGGATGAGGGACCTCATTTTTTTTTTTTTTAATTCATTCACGGGACATGGGTGTCTTTATTGCCCATCCCTAATTACCCTTGAAAAGGTGGTGGTGAGCCGCCTTCTTGAACCACTGCAGTCTGTGAGGTGAAGGTACTCCCATGGTGCTGATAGGTAGGGAGTTCCAGGATTTTGATCCAGTGACGATGAAGGAACGGCGACATAGGTCCACGTCAGGATGGTGTGTGACTTGAAGGTGAGGAGAGACTGGAGAAGCTGGGATAGTTCTCCTTAGAGAAGAGAAGGTTAAGGGGAAATTTAATAGAGGCGTTCTAAATTTGAAGGGTTTTGATAGAGTAGATATGGAGAAACTGCTTCCACTGGCAGGGGATGTCAGTAACCAGAAGACACAGATTTAAGATAAATTGGCAAAAGAACCAGAGGGGAGATGAAATTAATTGTTTTAATGCCGTGAGTTGTTATGATGATCTGGAACATGCTGCCTGAAAGGGCGGTGGAAGCAGATTCAATAGTAACTTTCAAAAAGGAATTGAATATATACTTAAAAAGGAAAATGTTGCAAGGCTATGGGGAAAGAGCAGGGGAGTGGGACTAATTGGATAGCTCTTTTAAAGAGCCGGCACAGGCACAATGGGCCAAATGGCCTCCTTCTGTGTTGTAAGATTCTATATTGCCCTTGATTAATGGTCAGAACACCGTGAGAAATATCGCCTGAGTTTCTGATACACATTCCCAGCGGTTAAGGCTCCCCTCTGGGAGCCCAGGCTCTTGTCATTACCCCCCTATACACAAGTAAAGTCCCCTGAATTCTGACTGGTGTTAATAATACCATCCCAGAATAGAGTTTAGTCCTTCTCAGCTGTGAAGTTTATCCTGAATAAAATTAAATCCAGCCTGAAAAAGTGCATTATGAAATCCATAATATTTGCCAATAATTACATATTGATATTGATCAGGCAGAACTCCACAGCTCTTCTTCGAATAGTGCCATGAGATCTTTTACGTCCACCCGAGAGGGCAGACAGGGCCTCAGTTTAGCATCTCATCCAAATGACTGCACCTGACAGTGTAGCACTCCCTCAGTACTGCAGTGGAGTGTCAGCTGAGATTTTGTGCTCAAGTCTCTGGAGTGGGATTTGAATCCACTGACTCAGAGCCGAGAGTGCTATCAATTGAGCCACGGCTTAAGCTTGTATTATGGCGTTACTATGATTGTACCAGCATTTAATTCACATCACTCCTTTAATGTGTGTTCCAAGAGTTAGAGTGGAAGCAGCAACTGTAGAAAACCTGCAGCCCTAACTCCTGGGAAGGGGGTTCCAGTAGAACACAGACTACTCCATCAATTTAGAATAAAAGCTACCTTGATGTTTTCATACAGCTTCACAGACTCTGTGTTTTCCAGCTTCTCGTAGATGTGCGGTGTTATCAGTTGTGCGATTTCAGGGCGCATTCGATGCTGAACAAGGCAGATAAAAGTGTATCAGTGAGACTCCTGCACATTGCTTTAAATAAAATGGGCACACACTGACATGATTAAGAGTTGCATAAATCGAGAAAGAAGGACTATGGACAACTGAAACACAAAACTCTTGACATTTAAAGACAAATGACCAGATCACAAATACAGTGAGGAACACTTTTTTAAAAAAAAACTTCAATGCACAATATTTCCAGAGGAAATTTTCACAATTTTTTAGTGGGGGAATACACTACAAGGATTGGATCCAATATTCAAACTATTTTTCTTTGGCTGTAGGAGAGGGATTTAGATACTTGTCAATTCTCTTCTCACCCCATCAGACTGATTTCATCATTAATTCACTTTCCATAGGGCAGATCAGTGAAATCTTCAGTACACAGGATACCAACACTAAACTAAATTGGTCAGTTCAGAAATGTTGTTGTTAAAAGGAGAAAAATAATATTCGAAAGCAAAATACTGCGGATGCTGGAAATCTGCAATAGAAACAAAAATTGCTGGAAGCACTCAGCAGGTCAGGCAGCATATGTGGAGAGAGAAACAGAGTTAACGTTTCAGGTCGATGACTTTTCATCAGAAATAATATTCGATAGTCCAAGCTTTTAACCCTCTGCAGCAATGACACTTTGTGACTGACATTTTGTTTTTCTTCCCCCTCTTCTTTTGCCTCCATACCTTCCCTCTCCTGAAGATGACAACTGATCCTGGCACCACACCCCCAAGTATCCGTTTTTTGGAAACGCGACTGAACAGTGACAGCCAGTGAGTGCTGTGACATTACACCCAAGCCTGATTCTGTTGGGCATCTCACCACATGCACTTCCGTCAGCTTTGACTGGACAGCAATCAGAAATTTGGAGCCCTGGATGATCTTTCTCTTCCTGAGGGCACTTGAGGCCAAATGTAGTGTCCCATTAGTTGTCAGCCAGAACTCAGCAGAGATCAGAGATTCAACTGTATATACACATAGTGTATTCACCCACTGAAATCACTGGGTAGGGAGAGAGGGAGGATGTAACCCAGTTTGAACAAGGCCAAACCTCAGCACTTTGTACGGTGTGGACAAGAGACTGTGGGCTAAATTTTCGACTTCACCGCCTGGGCAGTAATCCTGGTCATAGAATTGTACAACACAGAAGGAGGCCATATGGCCCATCATGCATGTGCCGGCTCTTTGAAAGAGCTATCCAATTAGTTCTACTCTCCTGCTCTGTCCCCATAGGCCTGCAAATTTTTCCTTGTTGCCTAATGGAAGTTGTAGAATCCACCCGATTTTCATTCCATTGAAATCAGACGGGGCAAGATTAAGATTCGCCCACTTTGTGCTGTGCGTTTGTTCATCCAGTCACTGGCAGTTCGTATCTATGCTCCGTACCACTGATTAAACTATAAACCTGCAGCCTCATTTCACTTGAGTAAGAGTTGAAACTGCTGAATTGAGGACGTATACCACAGGCTTCAAATTCGGACTTTGGCGCGTGGCACCTCAGTATCAGACCTTCTGACTCAGATCCCAACTAGTGGAAGAGGCTCAAAAGCAGGCCACTCTTCCCTGACCTCTTTACTCCCTCTTTCCTCCCTTCTAGGTAGAGAACATGGTTGGCAGTGTAAAGGTTACAAAAGAAAGAACATAAATAATTCACAGAACAGTAAGGGAAAAAAGGTGTAATGACAGGACAGTTTGATAGTAAGGGAAGCAAACACAAAGTGCAGGGATAGACTCTCAGGAGTATCAGTTGAATTGCCAGCGGTTACCAGATTGGGGAACTCACTTGATAATCGAGCCGGACAAAGTGCAGATTCATCATGATCAGCCGCTCAAACAAGGAAACGTCCAAGTTGAAACTTTTCACAAGTTCATACACAGTCGCACTTGGGCGAAGCTAAAATTAAAAAAGCGATAAACAATGAGTCACCCAAATTTTGTAAGATGGGGCCGTTTGAATCTGCAGTGCTGGAAAACTGCAACATGTGTCAGCCTTCAAAACTGAACAAGGGACCGCATAAAGACAGGCCAGCAGGCAGAGCACAACTCGAGTTTGTGAACCGCTGAGAACTAAAAAGAAAAGACCTGCATTTATATAGCGCCTTTCATGACCTCAGGACGTCCCAAAGCGCTTTACAACCAATGAAGTACTTTTGAAGTGTAGTCACTGTTGTAATGTGGGAAAACACGGAAGCTAATTTGCGCTCAGCAAAGTCCTACAAACAACAATGTGACAATGACCAGTTAATCTGTTTTATTGATGTTGGTTGGGGGATAAACATTAGCTAGGACATCGGGAAGGACTTCTCTGCTCTTCTTCGAAATTGATTATGTGCTCAAATCTCTGGAGTGGGACTTGAACCCACAACTTTAGGACTCAGAGGGGAGAGTGCTACCAATGACCCAAGGGTGACACCAATGTCAGTAATGTCATAAGGCCTTTTGAGGCAAAAGTACCTGTTCCCATACTTGGCATTATTGGATCACCTGGGAGCAGCGGTGAATGGAAAATTGGGAGGAAGAAGCGCACACCCCTAATGCAGAGCACGCCCCTGAATTTCTGTCCATTGTTTCAAAAGGATGGAAAGTTGGGCAGGTTTCTTTATGGTTCCGAAGGTTGATCGGGTGATCTAATCGAGGTGTTTAAAATGATAAAGGGATTTGAAGTTAACGTAAATAAAAATCAGGAGAGATGTAAAACAGTCTGCCGACTCGCCATTGCCCATTTTACTCTATCGTGCAAAGTCAAAATGACCCCCATTCTGATTTGCCTGTAATAATTCCTACCTGCTGATGATCACCAATTAAAATGAGGTGCTCGCAGTCCGAGCTAAGAGTGGTGATTATATGAGCTTCCAGCACTTCAGCCGCTTCTTCTACGATCACAATCTTTGGTCGAATGTCCTGCAGGAGATTTCTGTATTTCGCTGCACCTAAAAGAAAATTGTGCACACACTTCAATTTGTGTAATAAATAAAGGGTCCATTCCCGAGGGTCATCTCTCACACAGGGGGAAAAATAAATACTTTTACAACCTTGCGCAACAGTGTGGAGCAATGAAGCGTGAAGTACCGTCCTTGAAATACATGATCAAAATGATCAGTTTAACAAATGATTCAGAAAAATTCTATCAACACACTGGAAATGGAATTTCCACTACTCCCTCCAGTTCCTCCCAGTTTGTGTAGATTTTATCTTGGCTCTCTAAACTGTTCATACTTTGCTGAAGATAGTGGAGGAGAGCTAAATTGGACATTCTGTAAAACACAACTATCCACTAAAATGTACTAGGTGGAGCTATGTAGAGGGATCTGAAGTGAGTTCAGATCATGGTGAGGGATAATGAAATGCTGCTGAAATCAGCACTAATTTACATATAAAAAAAACTAAAATGATAGATTTGTTTTGTCTATATTGGAAAGCAAATGCCGTAACAAACAGAATTTGCATTTTCCAACTGTAACGCGTGAAAGCAAGCAAAAGAGAAAGAGTGTATTTGTCATCACCATTAGAAGTAGCCTTGTGTACCTGTTGTGGTCATCCCCACTACTTTAGACTGCCTAAGGAGTATAATTTCTTCTTGATTTCTCAGCTCTGTTAGACGGTTGACAGTTCTCTGATAATGAAGTTCATGTTTCAACATTCCACACCTTGTGTCAGTTTGGTACTTCGACAACCACAACCTGCAATAAAATCACCTCATTACACCGCCATCTGGACAAGTCATCATTGGCAGACACTGACTCAGTTCGAACACAGGAATTCAGAGGGGGAAAAATTTGTGCGGTTTGCGCTACACGTTAGCGTACGCTGTTGACAGCTGATGCCAGTTCCAGTGCCGTACGCCATATCGGTGTTGCTGGTAGTGCTGCCGGTAAACTTGATCGCCAGGGACCTCGCCATCATGGAGATCGTGACGTCAGTGAGTGTGCAACGCTCACTGGACGTCCAATCTCCCAGCTTCGTTATAGCCACTTACCTTAACAGCAGCACAGAACAACAACAGGGAGAGCTGGCGTCTACCAGCAGGAAGCAGGCTGCAGCAGTGATATTTAAAGGCACCATCCCCAATCAGCTGTACCTGACAGGGTTTGGCAGTTTCAGTGCCTGTTTGCTACTTCCTGCAACTGAAACAGCTTTCTTTAGTTATTTCAAGGTTTTTCGGTGACAGGGAGTGTTCATTCAAGTGCAGAAGTCACTCATTATTTGCTAAAGGCTTCTGCTCACAACACTTCCTCACAGTCATGGGGGCTGTGGGATTACCTCAGGAGGATGACGAGGAAGAGTAGGATGAGGAGGAAACGGACGAGGAGGAGGAGGACAAGGAGGAAGAGGACAAGGCAGAGGAGGATGAGGACGAGGAGGAGGAAGAACAGGAGGGAGGGAGGAGACAGCGAGACAATTGACCTTGTGGACGGGCGGTCCGTGACCGGCTCATCAGACTCCGATTCACATGAATGAAACCCCAGATCCCCGTAGCTCACCACATCCCCATCATATAATCCCTGTCTCATAGAAACATAGAATCTAGGAGCAGGAGTAGGCCATTCGGCCCATCGAGCCTGCTCCACCATTCAATACGATCATGGCTGATCATCCAAATCCAGTACCCTGTCCCTGCTTTAATCCCCACAGTACACATATCCCACCCTACCCCCGTAACCCCACATATTTAATTCCCCCTAACATATCCCATCCTATCCCCATAACCCCACCCTAACACTAAGGGTCAATTTATCATAGCCAAATCAACCTAACCCGCACATTTTTGGACTGTGGGAGGAAACCGGAGCACTCGGAGGAAACCCACGCAGACACGGGGAGAATGTGCAAACTCCACACAGACAGTCTCATGGTGTATCACAGCGCCCTCCATTTTTAGTCTAAACACTGCCCATTTCTTGGCTATAACAAATTTCTAGCCCATTTAATGATTTCTCTAAGTGCATTGTTGTGATATTTGGGCCCCAACAACACATCAGTGCTGCTGATTCAAATGATCCTATTTTCGTACACCTTGAGCAACATGAAAATAGCCTTTAAATGCAGCTTACACTAACATTTTATTCCACCCGCAATATACCCGAGTCATTTTTGAGACTACCAGGACGCCAGGATTAAGTCTTTAAGGGAGATTCTATTTTGGTGGGGTGGGGCAGGGAGGGAAGTCAAAATGACCACTTTTGAAAATATTTCATCCTTAAAGACACAATTTACAGACCATCTCAAGCACAATTTATTCAGAGAATTAATGAGAGATCAAACCTGTACAGTCTCCAGCGATCGCGCAGCTTAAGTTCCCAAACATTGACTATGTCGTTGGCTTCAACCTCTGGCATGAAGTCGGTGCGCTTCAACTGATTCTTTACCATTTCTTTCATCTTTTTCCTCATCTCCTTGGTGACCTATTCACAGAACAGCAGAGAGGCACTCATTACAGTGAGAGCTAGCAATGCTGGGGGCCACCGAGAGTAGCTCATCAGCACTTCCTGTAGGCGTGGTCGCACCAAACTGTTTTCAGAATATTTATGGCTCTTAATAACACAGGTATTGGTTTGATATCAGAGCGATTGGAACTGAGTTATACTTCTGACTCTGCACTCTTCCAGAACGGATCTTCCACGTCTGCTTAAACCAATATCCCTGTTAAGTTTTTCAAGTTAGTGAAGAGCCATTTGTCCTACAGAGAAACGCATAGAAGCTACAACATGTAATAGGCCATTCGGCCCAACCAGTCCATGTTGGCATTTACCCTTCATGTGAGCAAATAATTCGAATCACATTTACCCGCCCTGTTCCCATATTCCTTCATCCCCTTTTTCTTCATCCATCTGTTTATCCTAATCTTGAATCTTGACATAGTTTCTGCCTAAACCACCAACCCTGGAAGTGAATGACGCTGCCTCACAACTCTCAGAGGGAAGTTTCTCATTCCCTCTGTTCTAAATCTCTTACATTTAATCTTCTATCAATGGCCCCTCGTTCTTGACCCCTCAATGACTGGAAACAATCTGGTCTACCCTGTTCCACCCTTGCAACTCTAACAGCATTAAAAGGGTCATGGTCCACTGGATCACCTGGGACATTTTAAAACTTTATATATATTTAAAGTTTAAAACGATGGTTTCACAATTATTGCAGCTACACTTCAGGTGGTGTGAATCCCATAGTAGGAGATTGACTCCTCAAGATATCATAAACCACAAGCCAGAATTGAATGCAACATACTGATGAGTACACTCCCCATTTATAAGTAAATTTTGCACCAATTTTTCTTGTTCAACCCTTTCTTACCTTCCCTTTAGATAGAGAAGATGTTTCCACTTGTGGATGAGTCTAAAACTAGGGGCCATAAATATAAGACAGTCACTAATAAATCCAATAGGGAATTCAAGAGAAACTTGTTTACCCAGAGAGTGCTTAGAATGTGGAACTCGCTACCACAAAGAGTAATTGAGGCAAATAGCATAGATGCATTTAAGGGGAAGCTAGGTAAGTACATGAGGGAAAAGGAATAAAAGGATATGCTGATAGAGTGAGGTGATTAAGAGGGGTGGAAGGAGGCTCGTGCGTAACATAAACACCGGCATAGACCAGTTGGGCTGAATGGCCTGTTGTTGTGCTGTACATTCTATGTATGGTGTCCAACTGCGTTGAAAGCAGGTCCCATTTTGTGCAGCCAAGACTATCGTAGCAGGCTTTCCATTACCAAAGTAACCATGTTGCATCTTCAATGGAATAGTTTCCTAGCAAACGTCAGCCCGCTATTCCTCTGTATTAAGTGGCCAAGATTCTCCTCCCAGCAGGCGTTTGGTCCTGTAACATCACCAGAACGCTGACACTCCAGTGCAGTAGTGAGGGAGCGCTGCACTGTCGGTGGTGCCGTTTTTCAGATGAGACATTAAACCGAGGCCCCGTCCGTCCTTTCGGGTGGATGTAAAAGATCCCGTGGCCATATTTTGAAGAAGCACAGGGAAGCTCTCCACAGTATCCTAGCCAATATTTATCCCTCAACCAACATCACTAAAATAGATTATCCGGTCATTATCACATTGCTGTTTGTGGGAGCTTGCTGTGCGGAAATTGGCTGCCACATTTTCTACATTACAACAGTGACTACACTTCAAAAAAAAAGTACTTCATTGGCTGTAAAGTGCTGTAGGACGTCCTGAGGTCGTGAAAGGCGCTACATAAATGCAAGCTCTTTCTTTTATGGGCAGTTATGGATGGGCAATAAATGCCGTCCTTTCCAGCAACGCCAAATCCCGAGAATGAATCTAAAAAAAAATACCTGCCAGTCACCATCATCCTTGCTCTCAGCTTGAGTTTTGGAATGGTGTGCAGTCTCTTCGAGATTAAAGGCCAGAAGCTGTTCCTGGATTGCAGCCAGACGAGCATTCGCGCTCTGAATTTGTTTCTGAAGATCGTCGTCTTCAAACATTCGCTCCGCTTGCAACAGTTCCGCCTCCTCAGACACGTGAATCAGCTCATCGTCATCATCTTCTGTTTTCTCTTCCTCTTCGGTCAGATCACTGGGATTTCCTGAAAGAAATCAGCCCTTAGCAGGTAGCATAACTTTTGATTAAGAAACAAAACTACTCTAGAAAATGTGGGGAGAAAAATGAAAAATATTTTCTTTTTATTTAATAAAAAGGGCCAAAAAATATGTCGACAGGCCTTGATATTTAGGCGTTTATATAGTTTCAATTACAGCCGAGGTTCATTGAGCTGATTGTGATTAAAATTCTTCAATATAACAACCTAGAAACTGTACATCATATTTACTTACATTTTGGTTCTAATTAATATTTAGGAAAAAATTGGAATTTCCTATATTACCTATATCTCCCTCCGTGGCATTTGAGTCAGTCTCCTCCATGTCCTCGTCTGTGATTTGCTCTGGCATCCCTTTAGAACTGAAATAACATCTGGGTACAGATGTTACTCTTAACCATTCCAGAATGTCGGATTGACTACCTTCAGAGGCCACCTTAAAATGTAAATAATCTCTATTATTAACAATTGTTTTGATCAAAACTAGAAATAATTCAGATCATCAAATTATTGATTAGCAAATAGTTTAACCAAGGCTGTGCTTGAATTAATTCTTTTTTCCATTATTGCTCTAACTTTTATGGCATCAGATGTCAATGTCCAGTGCCCAAAGAAGCTTCATGACCTCAGACCAGTGGTCAAGCTCAGTGAATGCCTCTTCGAATGCCATCTCCTACCAACTGCACCACTAGCCTCACACACTTCTCAAAGCACAGCTCCCCTCGCCCCCATAATCACTCACCGACCAATAATCTGTACCAAACACGAGGCACTCCCATTCCTAGCTTCACCTCACCCCCTTAGAGGAGACGGTGCTGGCCATGCTTGGCAGGGGCATTGATGAGTCCTTGGCCAGTGGCGGGGCTGAAAGGTTACAAGATGCTGGTATCCTCATACGTTATCCTCCTTCTGGCATGCAACTCTTGCTTTCCCGCCCTCCCTTCACCACAACTCCACCCTTGTGCCTTCCTCATTTCACACACCCAAGAAATGCAGCCTGCCCAGCCAGTGGTTGGCCAAGAAGAGGGAGAGGAGAGAGAAGAAGAAGAAACAACAGAAACACCATCACTTGATTTCACACTCCCAGCCATCAGCTCCTCGAGATCGTCCTGCAAGGCCATTTGCAGTGCCATCCATTGAAAGTCAGCAGCCTTCCACCAGCCATGCTGCAGCCACTGGGGTAGCACTGCGTGACATCAGTAGGATATGCTATTGGCAGCGCTAAGCCCCTTGCCAAAATGGCGGCCGCCAAGTCCTGCGGCAGAGAAAGGTGCTAGAATGGCAGTCGCCATTTTTCACCAGGATAGGGGTGCAAATGGTTGGTGGTAAGTAGCCCAATTTCTGGGCCAATAAATTTGTCTGTTGGTTTATAGCCTGAACTGCAGTCTGTTAGAGTACAGTCTTCCACCTACTGAAGGCATGATTATGTGACGGCATGTGATATATTCCAGTACATCAGAGTACAGTGACATGGTTCCCTCTTCAACCCCAGGATCTCGCTACAGTTAGCCAGATATTGGTCAGGTAAAGGTACATGCTGGTTTGTGAGGGATGCAAGGTCTATTTACAGGAATGGCCAGGGATGCTGAACCCAAGGAAACATCTTACGTAAAAGTCTATTTCACAATATGACACAAACAAAAATTAAAACCGGTTTCAAAAGGCTGTGACATAACAGCAACGCAATAACTTTGCCAATGAATATTGGACAGACAATGCTAGAGTCTCAGTTTTCAGCTGCATTAGGGCTTACTCTTACAGACCTCCTCCTCCACTCTTGGCTGGGTTGTTGGAAGAGGGAAATCTGGCATGGGTTGGAGAGAAGGAGGGAGCAGGAGGATGGAGTGGAATCTAGCATGGCGGGAGAAGGAGTGGGAAGGAGGATAGAGCAGAATCTGGCATGGAGAGGGGAGAAGGAGGATGGAATGGAATCTACAATGGAGGTGGGGAGAAGGAGGGATGGAGCGGTATCTGGCATGGGGGTGGGGAGGGGGTGGAGGAGAACCAGGGATGCTCCCTTCTTGCACCAGTACTATATCCCTACCTGATAATTAACTAAGATAAAATTAACATGGATTTCCTGTTTGTTCATGTATATGAAAGTCTGCACACATACCATTCCCACCTGTAGACTCCTCAAGTGTTTTGAAGCAATGTATTTAGATAAAGTATACATCTGAAGAACTCCCTTCACACTTGCTTCCAATGATGCGGCTAAGATTTCAATTTTGCGCTGGATCTCTTGTCTTTCTTCGATCAGCTGCAGGAACAAAATAAGACAACATAGCTCTGAAGTGAAAACCTTTGGATTATAATGTAAGGCAAGCTCTCCGCGTTCCTTCCAGCACTCCCCCCGTGACTTTAATACTCCCACTATTCCACAAGCCAAGACAATCAGAGCAGAGAAGATTAATGAGGGATTTAATAGAGGTGTTCAAAATTATGATGGCTTTTTATAGAGTAAATAAGGAGAAATAAGGAGGGTCGGTAACCAGAGGGCACAGATTTAAGATAATTGGCAAAAGAACCAGAGGGGGAGATGAAAAGAATTTTTTTAACGCAGCGAGTTGTTATAATCTAGATTGCACTGCCTGAAAGAGTGATAGAAGCAGATTCAATAGTAACTTTCAAAAGGGATTTGGATAAATACTTGAAAAGGAAAGATTTGCAGGGGTACAGGCCAAAGAGCAGGGGAGTGGGACTAATTGGACAGCTCTTTTAAAGAGCCGGCACAGACACGATGGGCCAAATGGCCTCCTTCTGTGCTGTAAGATTTTATGATTCCGTGAACAGGTCTGCAACCTGCTCTCTCCCAAGCCTCCGAGTACAGTCTTTGAGCCTGCTGTTTGGAGCTGTACAAGTACAACTGGGTGTGACAATGTTTTCTCTTCACCATAGGGAAGCACCCAATCTCTCCTTGGGCGTCTTCTTCGGCTGCCGTGGCAACTAATAAATGCAAATCAGTGCCGTTCCACACCATGGCACAACACATGCCACTGCGTTACAATACGGTAAAAATAATGAGGCCATGAGCAAGGGTGTGGTGGTGTGGGAGGGAAAAGAGGGCAGAACCCACATCTGCCAGGTTTCCACCTTGTTTAAATTCGGGCCCAAATACTGTTCAGGGACCAGGGAGTGGGAGTGATTAAATATTCTGCATTCCCACCCAATGTCTTGGAAGCGCTTTTGAGGGGTATCCTGAGCTACCTTGAAATTTCTGTCTATTAGGCCCAACATAAGGGCTGAGACCTGGCATAAGTTCCACTGAAGCCTTTCTAAGGCCTGAGAAGTGCTGCCGACAAAATTAATCGATCCCAGAGGGAAATGGTTGCCTTGCTAAATATGGATGTTAGCTCCTATAGAAACATTTTACAAATTTGCCACCCTTATCTCATCGGCCCTACCTGGGCCTCGGTACCTCCATGGAAGTGGCATGGCGCCACTCCGAATTTTCCTGCTGCCTGTTAGCGGCCCCCCCCCCCCCATCCACATGATTAGGGACAAGGGCTGGATCACTGGGGGAGAGGGAGAGAGAGGGAGAGTGGGAAGGAGGGAAAGTGAGAGGGAGGGAGAGGGAGAGAGTGAGGGATAGGGGGCGGGAAGAGGGGACGAGGGAGGGGGGCCATGGAGAGAGGATGAGGGAGGGAGAAGAGGGAGAGAAAGAGGAAGTGGGAAAGAGAGGAGGTGTGAGAGAGGGAGAGGAGGCGAGGGAGAGAGAGGGAAGGAGAGTGAGAGAAAGAGGGAGAGATGGAGAAAGAGAGAGGAAGGGAGAGAGAGGATGTGGGAGAGATAGGGGATGAGAGAGAGGGGGAGAGGGATATAGTGGGAGAGTGTTGACAGTTCACATCATGAATGCTGGGCTGTAGTTTTTGTTGTGTCCAGTAATTAAGTATTACAAACCTCTAGACTTATTTCTACTGTTATACTTGTAGCAAATTTTCTTTTAATTTCATTTCAATATGGAACAGATGCCTTTCATAATTAAGTGAATTACACGTGTTTTATCACGTTGCATATTTCAATCCAGTGCTGCACTGTCGGAGGTGCCGTCTTTCAAATGAGACGTTAAACTAAGGCTCTGCCTGCCCTCTCAGGTGGATGTAAAAGTAGCCACAGCACTATTTTGAAAAAGAGCAGGGGAGTTCTCCCGTGTCCTGACCATATTTATCCCTTAACCAACATCACAAAAACAGATGACCTGGTCATTTATCTCATTGCTGTTTGTGGGAGCTTGCTGTGCGCACATTAGCTGCTGGGTTTCCTACATTACAACAGTGACTACACTTCAAAAGGTACTTCATTGGCTGTAAAGTGCTTTGAAAGGTCCTGAGGTTTTCAAAGATGCTTCTACTCGCTCCTGAATGGAAGATGCTTTCTAATGTCAGTTTCCATTTTAATTACTCAATAGTTGCAAAATGAGCACACTTCAACTGTAAACATTCGCTTGTCAAACTCACCCCAGAATATGAGTCTTTCACATAGCCTGGCAGATTTTTCCTGAAGGTTTTCTGCTTTCTTAGCACCTGCATAGAAAGTTGGGACAGTATTTCGCTGCTGCTCCTTCCTCCAACTCTGACCAGCCCGGTTTCCAGAAACGAGTGGATCCCTAAAATGACAGATATCATTCGATTTGTGGTTTCTTTTAGGCTCAAAGTTTAATACAGCAGTTTCTGGGACGACCAGAAATGTCACTTCAAGTGCTGTTTGGCGCACAGTTGGAAATTAAAAGAAAAATGAAGAGGGAGTTTCACCATCAAGATCCTTTAAAAGGAAGGGAACCTGCCATTCTCACCCAGTCTGGTCTATTAACTCTTAACTGCCCTCTGAAGTGACCTAGCAAGGCACTCCGTTGTATCAAACCACTAGGGCAATGAGCGATAGACAATAAATGTAGCCTTCCCATCCCGGAATGTGAAGCCTGGTGGGACATACCAGCAAAGAGGGTCCCTACCCCCTGCCCCTGGTTCTTAGAAGCACAACCTCTCCTCCAACCTCCCAAACAGAAATTTGTGTGACCAATTCCGTAGTTTTTGATTGAAATTCTCCCGCCCTTATATCCCCATTACTGCCTGCCCCATTCCATGGCCTTACCAGCGATGCCCGCATCCCAAGAATTAATTTTAAAAAAAATCAATCAACTGGTTACAACAAAGAATTAACTTGAACATTTTCTTTCCTTGTTCTTTTTAAAACGTTTAAATCATCTTCGGGAGCGGTGAATTGGAGGAGTTACTGATTCCGGTGCTGTTGGGGAACTGAATTAGAACCATCCAACAAGATCATTGAGCAATACTCCTTCATATTCGGCTGTGTGTTGATTCAGTCTCAGTAACTCTTCTGGTCTTTGAAAAGAGATTGAAAAATAATCTGTATAGAGCTCTGGTTAGACCGCATCTGGAGTACTGCGTTCTGTTCTGGGCACCGTCCCCTCAGGAAGAATATATTGGCCTTGGAGGGGGTGCAGCGCAGATTCCTGAGAATGATACCGGGGCTAAAAGGGTTAAATTATGAGGACAGGTTGCATAAACTAGGCTTGTATTCCCTTGAGTATAGAAGATTAAGGGTTGATCTAATCAAGGTGTTTAAGATAATTAAAGGACTCGATAGAGTAGATAGAGAGAAACTATTTCCTCTGGTGATGGAGTCCAAAAAAAAGGGAGCACAACCTTAAAATGAATCTGGTTGATATTCCCCCTCTCTAGCCCAGGCGGATGGTGAGACTGTGGAATCAGTAGTCTGCACATGTTTGTAGTATTGGCAGACATTGTAACAGTAGACGCACAGTGACAATATCACACATCGAATTAATTACAACATCAATATTAAAAAGTGGTGATAATCAGCTTTAATTACCTGCTGTATTTTGAAACCACTGACCTTCCAAAAACTGATCCAATGCATGATTTGTGTAGCAGACCACCAATATAGGAGAACTACCAGTAGATTGCCAAATATCCATGTTAGCCAGAAGAATCTTGACCACCTTCAGTCCCAAAAAAGTCTTTCCTGCAAAATGTAAAACATGCCGCTAATAAAGGATACAAAATTATGTTTTTTAAATGAATGATTAGAACACGCACAAAGGTGGTTAATTTTGGTTTTCCCGCCTCTCATGACTGATGACATCAGCAAGAGGCCTGATTTGGATGGTCAGGCCTCATTTAAATAGAGTGGAATAGGAGGGGGGTTGCAAGCGCTAATCCCGCTGTTTATAGGCAGATGCTCATCATGGGCCTTAAAGGGGAGGGGTGGATATATTGGGGGTTCAACACAGCTAGCAGATATTAGCCGAAGGGAAATATTATGAGGGCGTATAGCTGCGAGGGGAATGAATTTATGGAAACCTTTCAGCCTCAAAGCTCTTCAGATACTGAAGAAACAACGAGTGCCAGGCCCGATACCATTTTTCTCTGACTGCAGCTCAGGATCCCTTTAAATGGCCATCCCCATACCTTGTAGGTGGGCTGAGGAAGTAACAATGGCGCCGCTGCTTGATACAAAAATGACGTTGGACTTCCTGACAATGCCAGTCGACTCCTATTTGAATATTTCAATTAGGCCCCCGCTTGTGTCTGGCAGGACTCTGGCCATCTAAAGCGAGGTCCACCTGAAAATGAGAACAGGTGGACCCTCCAGCAGTAAGTCAGGGGAGTTGTCCCCAGTGTCCTGACCAACATCACTAAAACAGATTATAGAATCAGAGAAATTTACAGCACAGGAGGAGAGGTCAAAAAAGAGCTATCCTGCCTAATCCCACTTTCCAGCTCTTGGTCCGTAGCCTTGTAGGTTACGGCACTTAAAGTGCATATCCAAGTACTTTTTAAATGTGATGAGGGTTTCTGCCTCTACCACCCTTTCAAGCAGTGCGCTCCAGACCCCCACCACCCTCTGGGTGAAAAAATTTCTCCTCACCTCCCCTCTAATCCTTCTACCAATTACTTTAAATCCATGCCTCCTGGTTACTGACCCCTCTACTAAGGGAAATAGGTGCTTCCTATCCACTCTATCTAGGCCCCTCATAACTTTATACACCTCAATTAAGTCTCCCCTCAGCCTCCTCTGTTCCGAAGAAAATAACCCCAGCCTATCCAATCTTTCTACATAGCTAAAATTCTCCAGTCCTGGCAACATCCTCGTAAATCTCCTCTGCACCCTCTCTAGTGCAATCA
This sequence comes from Squalus acanthias, assembly GCA_030390025.1. Taxonomy (NCBI): domain Eukaryota; kingdom Metazoa; phylum Chordata; class Chondrichthyes; order Squaliformes; family Squalidae; genus Squalus; species Squalus acanthias. Next base: position 26,919,916 of record CM059428.1, on the reverse strand, counting down.
CATCTTTCCTGTAATGTGGTGACCAGAACTGTACGGAGTATTCTAACTGTGGCCTAACTAGTGTTTTATACAGTTCTAGCATAACCTCTCTGTTCTTATATTCTATGCCTTGACTAATAAGGGAAGGTATCTTGTATGCCTTCTTAACCACCTTATCGACCTGTCCTGCTACCTTCAAGGATCCGTGGACATGCACTCCAAGGTCCCTCTATTCCTCTACACTTCTCAGTATCCTACCATTTATTGTGTATTCACATGCCTTGTTAGCTCTCCCCAAATGCATTATCTCACACTTCTCCGAATTGAATTCCATTTGCCACTTTTCTGCCCGCCTGACCAGTCCATTGATATCTTCCTGCAGTCCGCAGCATAACTAAGACCGCCTATTTCCACCTCCGTAACATCGCCCGTCTCCGCCCTTGCCTCAGCTCATCCGCTGTTGAAACCCTCATCCATGCCTTTGTTACCTCTAGACTTGACTATTCCAACGCACTATGGCTGGCCTCCCACATTCTACCCTACGTAAACTTGAGGTCATCCAAAACTTGGCTGCCCGTGTCCTAACTCGCACCAAGTCCCGTTCGCCCATCACCCCTGTGCTTGCTGACCTACATTGGCTCCCGGTTAAGCAGCGCCTTGATTTCAAAATTCGCATCCTGGTTTTCAAATCCCTCCATGGCCTCACCCCTCCCTATCTCTATAATCTCCTTCAGCCCCACAACCTCCCGAGATATCTGCGCTCCTCTAATTCTGCCCTCTTGAGCACCCCTGATTATAATCGCTCAACCATTGGTGGCCGTGCCTTCTGTTGCCTAGGCCCTAAGCTCTGGAATTCCCTGCCTAAACCTCTCCACCTCACTACCTCTCTTTCCTCCTTTAAGACGCTCCTTAAAACCTACCTCTTTGACCAAGCTTTTGGTCACCTGCCCTAATTTCTCCTATGTGGCTGTGTGTCAAATTTTTTGTCTTATAATCCTCCTGTGAAGAGCCTTGGGATGTTTTACTACATTAAAGCTGCTATATAAACACAAGTTGTTGTTGTCTTCAACTATCTTCCTCACTATCAACCACACGGCCAATTTTTGTACCATCTGACCATTTATTTCATTGCTGTTTATGGAAGCTGCGTTTGCCCACATAACAGTGACTACACTTCAGTGAAGCATTTGGGACCTCCAGAGAAAGTTCTTTCTATTATAGTACAGAATTCATTCTGAATGAAGAGCTGAAATCCACTTTACCTGTTCCTGGGGGACCCTGGATAATAGCAAGCTCTTTGGTTACAGCCGTTTGCAGGGCTTGCATTTGGGATTCATCTATGTTTAATATCTCCTTAGAAGGCCACGTTCTAAAATCACGCACATTGAAATTACTGCTCTGGGATGAGTTCCAGTTCAAGTGCAGCAAGTTGCCACTGGATGTGGCCTTGCTGGACTGCTTTTGGGTTTTGAAGGCTTGTTTGTTCATCAAAGGCTTGAGTGTGTAGTTTTGATAACCATATCTCCTCAGATATTTGGGTTCTGCAACATCAGTCTGGCACTGAACAAAGTATTTCTGAAAAGGTAATTCATTGTCTTTAATCTCTTTAAGACCTTCCAGAACATGGCGGTAGGCTTCAAAATATGCAATTGTTTCAACCATTAGAAAAGTATCCGTTGGCTTAACGTCGTTCAGCTGCAGTCGGCTTCCTTCAGTAAAGCTGAGTGTGATGATACCTTTACTCAGTTCTTTAATGTTTCTATGTGCCACTGTCGCAAACAGCATAGTTTCAAAGTTATCTTTGGATAGGCAAAGGAAAGACCCGAACATCAGTCGCTTGGAGCTCTCCCATCGAACAAACTTTAGCAAACTTATTTTAAACTGAACTCGGTAGAAGACACCACTTTGTGCGCACAGTGGGCCCAGTACATGCGCATCAAAATAAATTCTGATGTCATCTATTTGTTTCTTCTGCAGATCCTTCTGGCCATAAGTCAACAACTTGGAAATGCCATCCCTTAATGGCCGAACAAAGTCTTCGCGGAGTAAGCGAAAGTGTGTGTCAAGGTACGTGGGAGTGTCTGGATATTTTCCAGTGGTGATATTCGGTCTCACATAAGGCTTGTCGATTAAATGGATGTCGTCGTAGGTTGGATATATTGGAATAAGTCTAAAGTCTTCCACCTCAGGCCCCATGAAGTAGGTGTAGGTATCAGATTTCAATCTCCCATCTCGCTTCTTCTCCTGTAGAATCGCAACCATCTGGTGCAGGTTTTGTAAGCTCGTCTCAGTTTCTACTGAGACAGGGATGCCAATAGACAGCAGGTAATTTGAAGTTGACTGCACCAACGTAGCTAGAAGAGACACGTCCAAAAAAGCACTCGCAGGGTAGACAGTAATCAGCTCACGGAGCAATTTTAGTGTCGCGCCAAGGTGTGCAGAGTTTTCCAAATGTGCCTCTGGCAACACTTCTGTCTGAGCACTGACGACAAACGCAGGAAGGATATTTTTCAGAAACATGGAGTCCTTGATCAACTCTAGCAGGTAATGTAAATTCTGCCGGTTGGATTTGCATTTGAATGCAGAACTAAGAATTTTCAGAAAGGACACAATTAAGTTTTTGCTGGGATTAGCTTGGTTTAAGAATTCTTTGAGCCCACTTCTTGGAGAGGCTAACTTCATTACAATGTCTGCTGGATCCAGCTCGGCCAGCTTCATGAGCTCTTGGCTGTTCAGCATCCACTGCCCCTGATGAGCAGATTTATCAGATTTGTCTGCGGAAGGTCGAGAATGTTGGGGCTCCTGGTTGGTTCTCCCCTTTTGTGTGAATTTGTGTTGTCCCCAGTTGTCATGGGTTTGATTCCCAGGTCCTTTGTAACGTTGCTGTGAATGGCTTTCACGGGTAGCTTGAGGGCCATTTCTGCCCGTTCCTTGAGAGAAAGGCTGTCTGCCTATAATTGCAACATTAGGGAGAAAAACAAAATATTTTACATTGCCAACTTTGCAATCATTAGGAAGTTAGCAAGCTACAACAGCACTCAAGATGCTCAACACCATCCGGGACAATGCAGTCTGCTTGATCGGCAGCTTAAACATCCACGCCCTCTACCATCAGCGAAACATTGCTGCAGTGAGCACCATAGCTTCTTCGACAGCACCTCTCAAACCCGTGACCTCCATCACATAGAAGAACAGGACAGTAGGTGCATAGGAACACCATCACCTCCAAGTTCCCCTCCAAGTCAGACACCATCCTGACTTGGACATGTATCGCCGTTCCCTCATCGTTGCTGGGTTAAAATCATGAAACTTCCTACCCAACAGCACTGTGGGAGCACCTTCACCACACAGACTCCAGCGGTTCAAGAAGAAAGTCTACCATCACCTTCTCTAGAGCAACTAGATGGGCAATAAATGCCAGCCTTGCCAACGACACCCATATCCCAAGAATTAATTTTTTTTAAAGTAACGGAATGTGTAGCTTCCATTTTTGCTTTGACCTTATTGAAGCAAAACCACTATCAGCAGGAAATTCTGCGCCATTAATGAACGTACCAAATATCAGAACATACCAAATATCAGAACATTTCACGGAAACACCAGAAATGAAGAATGGTGCATAGCTTACATCTGTAACTTTTACACTGGGTGCAGGGTACTTTCTAAATGGTGAAAAGCTAAAAGCAATGGAAGTCCAAAGAGACTTGGGGGTTCAGGTACAAAGATCATTAAAATGTCATGAACAGGTACAGAAAATAATCAAAAAGGCTAATGGGAGTGCTGGCCTTTATATCTAGAGGACTAGAATACAAGGGGGTAGAAGTTATGCTACAGCTGTACAAAACCCTGGTTAGACCACACCTGGGTACTGTGAGCAGTTCTGGGCACCACACCTTAGGAAGGATATATTGGTCTTGGAGGGAGTGCAGCGTAGGTTTACCAGAATGATACACGGACTTCAAGGGTTAAGTTACGAGAGAGATTACACAAATTAGGGTTGTATTCCCTAGAATTTAGAAGGTTAAGGGGTGACCTGATTGAAGTTTTCAAGATATTAAGGGGAACAGATAGGGTAGATAGAGAGAAACTATTTCCACTGTTTAGGGATTCTAGGACTGGGGGCATAGTCTAAAAATTAGAGCCAGACTTTTCAGGAGTGAAATTAGGAAACAATTCTACACACAAAGGGTGGTAGAAGTTTGGAACTCTCTTCCACAAATGGCAATTGATGCTAGATCAAGTGTTAACTTTAAATCGGAGATTGATAGCTTTTTGTTAACCAAAGGTAGTAAGGGATATGGGCCAAAGGTGGGTGCATGGAATTAGGTCGCAGATCAGCCATGCTCTCACTGAATGGCGGAACAGGCTTAAGGGGCTGAATAGCCTACTCCTGTTCCTATGTTCCTAAGAGATCATTCAGATCAGTGCATAAGCGGATCATAAAATCCGTGAAGGTGGGACTTATATACTCAAAGTTATGGTCCAGTCTACTCTTAATAATTAAAGGTTTTATGCACTTGAAAAAATGAATTACCCAATAAATTGAATTAAGCAACATAAGCAACACAGCAAAGTGTGAATTAAGTGCTAAAGAAATTATCAGAACATTCGAATGAACTAAGAGTAGACTGCTCTTCCAGCGCCTCTGTCGTATTCTTTGCCAGCATACAAGTTAAAATCTATTGGCTGATTGGCAATCCATCCCTCATCTCTGATATCTTTCTCTCTAAGTATCAGCCATGTCTTAGTGGTAGCACTCTCCTCTCTGAGTCAGATGGTTTGTGTGGGTTCAAGTCCCTCTCCAGACACTTGATCACAAAATCCAGGCTGACGTTTCAGTGCAGTACTGAGGGAGCGGAGCACTGTTGGAGGTGCTGTCCTTCGGATGAGACACTAAACCAAGGCTCTATCTACCCTCTCAGGTGGACAAAAAAAAATCCCATGACACTAGTGGAAGAAGAGCAAGAAAGTTCTGCCCGGTGTCCTGGCTGCTATTTATCCCTCAACCAACATCACTTTAACAGATTATCTGGTCATTATCACATTGCTGTGCGCGGGACCTTGCTGTGCAATTTGGCTGCTGTGTTTCTTACATTAAAACAGTGACTACACGTCAAAAAAAATACTTAGTTGGCTGTAAATTGCTTTGGGACATCTTGAATTCATGAAAGGCGCTTTAGAAATGCAAGTTCTTTCTTTTTCCTAGTTTTTAATTATTTTATGGATTATGGCAAAGTGTTTAACTCTTTAATATTAATATTTTAATATTCTGTAAGATTCCTTCCCACCCCCAAATTTCCAAGGTACATAGCCCATCCCTTGCTGACCTCGTGGTTTCTGCGGTCCTGGTGTCTCATTCTCCACGCTACTTTCTCTGAAGCAGTCGAGCAGGTCCGGCTGACTCCCGTAGAGCTTGTGATTTCTCCCACGATGTTCAGATTGGTTACGCCACGCAAACTTATTCTTTACGGAGACGCTCTCGGATCTATTTTGCACTTGTTTAGGGTGCCTTCCTTGTTGCTCATTTCTCGGTCCTGAAATTTAAAAATAAAAAGGATAGCTCAGCTCATTGGATCCGTGTACGAGAAAAGGAATGAAAAGGAAAAAAAGAGACCCGATTTCGGTCCAGCCAATTTAGTAGAGAGACAGGATGGGGGGGAAGGATCTGGAGGAGGGATTCATTCATCTCCCCTCCTCTATGTAGAAGCACTGCCCGAAAAGGAAGACATAATGATATCAAAGCTTAGTGGAAATCTGAAACTCTCTCCCCCTAAAGACTGTGGATGCTGGGCGTCAATTGAAATTTTCAAGACTGAGATCGATAGAGTTTTGTTGGGTAAGGGAATTAAGGGATATGGAGGAAAGGCAGGTAAATGGAGTTAAGATTCAGATCGGCCATGATCCGATTGAATGGCGGAACAGACTCGCGGGACTGAATGGCCTACTCCTTTGTTCCTATGTCAGCCTGTAAACAAAACTGGAAAGCTCTGGGTGCTACCACAAAAATGGCAAGCGGTTACCTGCAAAGCATGCATTAGTGTTATTTGAAAAGAAAAATAGCAAAGTCACGTGACCAGGAGTCTCCAACGCAACAAACAATACTATCAGCAATTCATTGGCTACATGCCCAGTTTTTACGTGAGTTACATAAGAGATGGGACAAGAAAACATCATTTGAACCCAGTCTCTCTTTAAACCGTGTGCAACATACCCTGCTTCACCCTCTACCCAATCCACTTAATCTCTTGAGGGAGACAAACAACAGGTAGAACTTCGAAACAAAGCTCATATTTTTCCCCAAGTCCCAAGAGGATCACAGATTTCCATGTGGCTCATCCATGGTTCCAGTAGTGTTGAAAATATTGTGGTCTACAGAGGATTTTACTATCTATTTTTCGCCCCCGTGAAGCACCTTGGGAAGTTTTATTAAGTAAAAGACGCTATATAATTGAAAGATTCTGTTGCTTATGTCCTTCTGTACTTTCGCAGGCTTCAATTCAATTGCTGGCCCATTCAAATGAGAAATATTACTAAATAGCAGAAACCTCCTGGTGATCAGAGCTGTCAGTCATAGTCGACCAGCAATGAAACCATGTTAAATTCACAAGAACATAACCAACCCACTCCTCCCCTCAAGTAGCCCAATGGGTTTATCCAGTGAGTAGCTGAGCCACGGTCACTGGGAAGGCCCCAGGTTCAATTGTCCATCTGCACGGAGTTGACTAATTTCAGCTGGGACAGTGGTAGGGCTGCTACAGTTGGCCTCAGAGCCCCTGGATTAAGGAGGGGAGCACTGGCCAGGGTTGCTGCGTCTAATCACTAACCAGTGATTCTTACTGCAGATAGAGGCATGCGGACACCAGGTAAGGACAGTGCCAAGTGAGGGCAGTGTGATATCCACCCCTCCACCCGCCTTCCCTTACTGATATTTATTGTCCAGGGTCACACATGAAAAATGGCCACAACAGATTGTCCACCAAATCAGTGTCAGAGAATTTGTGGTCTTTGTTTAGCAAAAATTTAAAAGGAGCACTTTGTTGCAAATATATACTTTAACACCCTCTGTGTAAAGAATTGTGTTTCTAATCTTGCCTGCAACTCTTTTTATGATTATCTTACATTTACCCTCTCACTGCTGTCTCACTGCTCACTGGTGGCCCTTCAAAAGACCTCTATCAGGTCATCCTTTAATCCCTAACTTCCAAGTCTCTCTTCATTACTGTAACCCCAGATCCTCGACTTCTCCATCTCCATCTCTGGGGATAGGTTATTGACTAACATTCACTACAAGCCCACTGACTCCCACAGCTACCTGGACTACACTTCCTCCCACCCCGCCTCCTGTAAGGACTCTATTCCATTCTCCCAGTTTCTCCGTCTCCGCCGCATCTGCTCTGATGATGCCACCTTCCATACCAGTGCTTCCGACATGTCTTCCTTTTTCCTCAACCGAGGATTCCCCTCTACCGTGGTCGACACGGCCCTCGACCGGGTCCGTTCTATCTCCCGCACTTCTGCCCTCACCCCTGCCCCTCCCTCCCGGAACCACGATAGGGTTCCCCTTGTCCTCACCTTTCACCCCACCAGCCTCCACATTCAACGGATCATCCTCCGCCATTTCCGCCACCTCCAGCGTGATCCCACCACCAAACACATCTTCCCCTCACCTCCCCTTTCAGCATTCCGCAGGGACCGCTCCCTCCGCGACACCCTAGTCCACTCCTCTACCACCCCCAGCACCCCTTCCCCTTCGCCCGGCACCTTCCCGTGCACGCGCAGGAGATGCAACACATGCCCTTACACCTCCCCTCTTCCCACTGTCCAGGGCCCCAAACACCCCTTCCAGGTGAAACAGCGATTTACTTGTACTTCCTGCAATTTAGTATACTGTATTCGCTGCTCACGATGTGGTCTCCTCTACATTGGGGAGACCAAACGCAGATTGGGTGACCGCTTTGCGGAACACCTCCGTTCAGTCCGTAAGGGGGACCCCGAGCTCCCAGTGGCCTGTCACTTTAATTCACCGCTTCACTCCCACTCTGACCTCACCGTCCTCGGCCTATTACACTGTTCCACGGAAGCGCAGCGTAAGCTCGAGGAACAGCACCTCATCTTTCGTTTAGGCACGCTACAGCCCTCTGGACTCAATATCGAGTTCAACAATTTTAGATCATAACCTCAGCTCCAATCACATTTATATTTTATTTTTTCCACCCTTTTATTTGCCCCCCCCACCTTTTTTTTCCTCCTAGAAGCTGGCAGCTGTCCTTCATTCTGCCAGTGGATTTCACACTTCTTTCAGCCTTAATCTGTCACATTTACACCACCTCTAGCCTTGCATATCTCTTAATGTCTCTTCATCTCCCCCTTTGTTCTTTTATCCCCTCCCCCTTTTCCCAGCTTTACTCTGGCCTTAAATCTATTTGATTTCCGGCTCTTCACAGTTCTGACGAAAGGTCATCGACCTAAAACGTTAACTCTCTTTCTCTCTCCACGGATGCTGCCTGGCCTGCTGAGTTTTTCCAGCGTTTTCTGTTGTTATTTCAGATTTCCAGCATCCGCAGTATTTTGCTATCCTATCCCTGGTAACATCTTGGTCAATCTACATTGCCTCTATATCCTTCCTATAATGGGGTGGCCAGAGCTGTAGATGATACTGTGACCTCAGTGTCAGCTGTGGCTCAGTGGGTAGCACTCTCGCCTCTTAGCCTAAGGTTGTGGGTTCAAATCCCACTCCGGAGACATTAGCACAAAATCTAGGCAGACACTCCAGTGCAGTACTGAGGGAGCGCTGCAGTATCAGAGTTGCCGCCTTTCAGGTCAAATGTTAAACCGAGGCCCTGTCTGCTCTCTCAGGTGGATGTAAAAGATATCACGGCCCTATTTCAAAGAAAAGCAGGGTAGTTCTCCCTGGTGTCCTAGCTAATATTTATCCTTCAACCAACATCACTAAAAAAAGGTTATCTCAGTGCTGTTTGTGGGAACCAGCTGTGCGTAAATTATTTGCCATGTTTCCCTACAACGGTGACTACATTTCAAAAGTACTTAACTTCGGGATGGGCAATAAATGCTGGCCTTGCCAGCGATGCCCACATCCCATAAAAACAAATAATTAAAAAAACTGGCTGTAAAGCGCATTAGGACATCCTGATGTCGTGAAAGGTATTATATAAGTATTTTCTTTCTTTTATGGCCTTATACAACAATGGGGGTGATTTTTGGGCAGTAACCTCACTCACCAAGTGGGTAGGGGATCGCTGCGACAGATTACCGCCTTGGGGCAGATTATCCCATCAGTGAGCCATGACCTACTGGTTCTAAACACGCTAACCCCTCCTTATGGCATTTGCATTCTTTAAATGAGCAGTGATAGCATCTTAGAAAATGCTGTGGAGCATTTCTCCATTCTAGGCATTGGAAATAGGCTAACTAGTCTTGAGTTTCACCATTATAAATATTTTTGACGTATATTTTGCCAACCAAACCAAAGTGATGCTTGAAAAAAATTAAAAATTTCCACCCCTTCTCACATTATACAGTCTAGAATAATAGAATAGTACAGCACAGAAGGAGGCTATTCGGCCCATCGAGTCTGCGCCGGTTCTTTCGAAGAGCAATCCAGTTAGTCCTACTCCCCCGCTCTTTCCCCATATCCCAGCAATTTTTTTCTCCTTCAAGTATTTATCCAATTCCCTTTTGAAGGCTACTATTGAGTCTGTATCCGCCACCCTATCAGGCAATGCATTCCAAATCCTAACCACTCGTTGCGTAAAAAAGCTTTTCCTCATGTCGCCCCTGGTTCTTTTGCCAATCACCTTAAGTCTGTGCCCTCTGGTTATCGACTATTCCTTGCTCACCTCTTGGTTTTCCTCGAACACTTGCTTCAGGTGTTTCTTTATGACCACTTGCTGGATGGGGGTGACTTCCAAAGTTCCTGGGCTCTCTCGCAGGTTGACTTCCACCACTGGCTGCAGGGTGTCCAGAAGACTTGTGTGCGGAGCTGGAGTGGCTTTCAGCTTGCTTAAACACCGAAAGACCCTTGTCATTCCCATGCCGTCGGTCTTTCGAATGCTCCCGCTTTGGTTGCCTGCTGCTTGAAGCATTACCTCTTCTTGGTTGGCTGTCACGTTGCTGGTTTGCTTGGACTTTGGACACAGAACAACAGGGGTTTTAATAGGTTACATTTAATGGTCATATTATAAATGTTGACCATTCCCCTTCCCCGACCTCAATTGCCCCAAGATTGGGGAGGGATGGAAGGGGGGAGCGAGAGGCACACTGGGTGTAAGAGTTAAAAAAATTAATTGTAATAATGTAAGGGAAAATCAGTTGTAATGTTTAAGATTAGTTGAACTGCTTAAAGGACTATAGTAAAGGTCAAAGTATCTCCTGAAGGCATGGAGACAGGGGTATAATTAGATAAAAGACCAACTTGCTTAGGCTGCAGTATAGATAATGCAGACACTGCAGAACAAACGCGAATCATTGTCTTTCTATAATAAACTAACCTCGAAAAGGCTAAGAATGAAACTTGCACTGCAGGTGGCTGACCACTATTAAACAAAAGCAAAAGAAAAAGAATAAGTTTCGCTAACAGTGTAAATTCTAATCGAGTTGTTTTTAGAAACCGTAAGGGTCGCTTATGATGTAATGACTGTGCTGAGGTTTGTATTTTCTGGCTTCTTGAGGTGTATAAAGAAGCGTGGCTGCCATTGTTAAATTGAGAAGCTGATCATGAGACCATAGGCTATGATCCTTCTCCCAGAGCGCTCTGAATAATAAACTGTGATCTTTTGCTTTAAGACAGACTCAGGTGAATTAATTTTTCACCAACACTGGGGTAGTTCTTGACTTTGGTGAGAGTGTAAAATGGGCGCTACCAAGTCGGCAGCTCATTTTACTTGAAGTCAATGGAAATAAAAATCAGGAAAGATGTAAAACGGGCTACCGACTTGCTAACGCCTGTTTTACACTACTGCACAAAGTCAAGATCCACTCCATTTTCTCTTCTCTTCCCTCCCCCATGTCAAAATGATAAGGTTACATGGAGTGCGATTATTATTCTCTGATAAGCAAAACAATGACGAGAATATTGCCAGATATGCAAGCAAATTATATCAGGAGTACAGTTTCACTTCTGCATATAGCTGAAATTATTATAAGCTAATTATCATATTCCTTGGTTTTAGATATTAAAAAGAAAACCAGCCTTTCTGGTCATGTGACGTGAGGTTTCCTAGCAAAATGTAGTGGGGAGCAATTCACAACGGTCACAGGAAAATGCATGGTGATAAAAGACAAGGGGGGAGAAATTGGCCTCCTTTGTGCCTCCGGGGGGGGGGGGGGGGGGGGGCGATAGCGGGGCGCTAAGGCTTACTGACCGGGCACGGCGAAATTACCGATGCCCGCGAACTTCCATGGCGGGTTAGCGCTGCCGCTAAAACGTACCGCCTCGATCCCCTGCGCCCCGGAGATCGTGACGTCATCTGGTGCGCAGCGCCCCGTTATCGCCCCGGATGTAAAGTTCGCTTCCACCCCCTGCAGTATCGCCGGGCGTCAACAACGGCAGCTGCAGGAGGCGTTGTCACCTCGGCTGGCCGCTTGGGGAGCGCTAATTAAAGGCAATGGTGGTCAGGTAGGCCAAAATGTAATAATGTCCCCAGTGTGCTGCATTTTGATGTTTTTCCAGCCCGCGATTGATCAGCCCTGCACTCTCTTAGAATGCTTGGGGCTGCTATGTGCGTATCGCAGCTGCCGTCGACGATAATTCCCAGCCTTAGCCTTCAATGACTGCAGCATTGGCCTTTCCCTTTAAGGGAGGAGAGGAGCCTATAAAACCGGCAGCGCTGCACGGAACATTGTGCAGCGCTCTGCCACTACCGCCCCTCTCGCTCCCTTTAGCGCTCTACGGGAAGTGGTAGCGCTCGATTTAGTGCTACACTTCCCTCTTGGAGCGCTAAAAGTGAATTTCGCGGGAGGCGAGAATGATTAGTGCCTGGCGCTAATTTTTCAACTTTTAGCGCCCAAAACGGGGCTATACCGAATTTCTGCCCCAAGAGCTCAAATGGCAAAAAAAAAATCAAATGGAAAAGTCCGGATACTGAACCCTATTAGAATCAGCAAGCGTTTACATGGTAGACACATCACGGGGTTCAGATGAATAAACAAAAATCGGGCGGGGTTTAAATTCACCCCAGGGAGCCCTGACTCTCACTGGTCTCCTTGATCCTGCAGCTCAACTCTTCCGTCTAAATTAAGAAACGAGGTGAAACCAAAGTTCGACTGTATTATAAATTTTATCTGCTGACGTGTAGGAAATGTCCAAAATGAATACTGTTTTAATTGAATAAAATGTCTATTTAAATGGTATAATATAGCCAAGTGTATATGGGTGTAGCACACTCACAGAAACAATTTAAACAGGACTTCAATCGAATCCGTTTGAGTGTATTGCAGCTTTGCACCATATTTGCAGTCTGTTCTTTCTCGGCAATTTTTATAGTACCATTAAATATATAAAAATAATAAAGCTTTAAACTCTGATACACTGCGCCACAATGTGGTAGAAGATTGGGCAAAATTGTTTAACTGAACCACAGTGAGTGTTTGTAAAGGTTTCTGTACTTAGCAAAAATAGACAACTCCCCCTCTCATCTCAGACTGCAGACACCAACTACAAGCTGCAGCGTCCGATCCACAGTTAGTGTTCTCATGGTAGAAATGGAGCATTTCTCCACTCTAGGCATTGGAAATGGGCTAACTAGTTAACCTTTGTTAACCCCCAGTAATTTCTTTACATTAGATCTTAGTCAATTGGTATTTTTTTTAATTAAAAAAAACAGTATTCCGTATACTCTTATAGAAGGTTAACACCCTATACCTGGATTGAAAGTAGAGAATGCCCTCTCTGTCCAGTCCTTCCCCAAGCTATGCAAAAGGCTGAAGTTATGTTGCAATGTGGCGATAATAGGTATGCTGTATGATGGTTTTTACTTACAAAACAGGCCCAATCAGCATCCACCAAGCCCATGTTCCATACAAGCAAAATAGTGTTTCTCCCCCCCCCACCCCCGACAATATGCACTAAGATACCTCCTTCTACCTAACTCACCCTGATCCTGGTATATACGTTATTTTAATTGCACAGCGTGTCAACTGTGGCTCAGTGGGTAGCACCCTCGCCTCTGAGTCAGAAGGTTATGGGTTCAAGTCTCACTCCAAGGACTTGTGCACATAAAGCTAGGCTGACACTCCAGTGCAGTACTGAGGGAGTGCTGCACTGTTGGAGGTGCTGTCTTTCGGATGAGACGTTAAACTGAGGCCCCGTCTGCCCTCTCAGTTGGATGTAAAAGATCCCACAGCACTATTTCAAAGAAGAGCAGGGTAGTTATCTCCGGACGAAGGGCTTCGACCTGAAACGTTAACTCTGTTTCTCTCTCCACGGATGTTGCCTGGCCTGCTGAGTTTTTCCAGCGTTTTCTGTTGTGGTTTCAATTTTACAGCATCCGCAGTATTTTGCTATCGTAGTTATCCCCGGTGTCCTGGCCAATGTTTATCCCACAATCAGCATAACAAAAACAGATTATCTGGCCATTATCATGTTGCTGTTTGTGGGAGCCTGCTGTGTGCAAATTAGCTGCTGCATTTCCTACGTTACAACAGTGACTATACGTCATTGGTTGTAAAGCGCTTGGAGACGTTCGGTGGTCGTCTTTCAAAGTCTTTCTTTTAACTAAAACTGAGCTTCTGTAAAAAAATTGAATTATATGAGAGGTCAAATTAAATTGTAAATGCCTGCAAAAGAAGGATGTAGGTTGCAGTTGCAATGGCTCCAATAAGATTGTAACAAGGACACTGTTGACAAAGACAATATTCAAAATTCTGATATGTCACTTATATGAAAATGTGTATACGGCATGCGTGCAAAAGGTTGTGCTGATACGGAAAATTGCTAAATAATGATGAAAGAAAGAAAGACTTGCATTTATATAGCACCTTTTGGTGACCTCAGGATATCCCAAAGCATTTTTCAGCCTTTTGAAGTGTAGTCACTGTTGTAATGTAGGAAACGCGGCAGACAATTTACACACTGCAGGGTCCCACACACAGCAATGATAATGACCAGAAAATCTGTTTTAATGATGCTGGTTGAGAGATAGATATTGGCCAGGACACTGGGGAGAACTCCCCTGCTCTTCTTCAAAATAGTGCTGTGGGATCTTTTCTATCCACCTGAGAGAGTAGACGGGGCCTCGGTTTAATGTCTCATCCAAAAGACGGCACCTCCGACAGTGCAGCACTTCCTCAGCACCGCACCTGGAGTGTCAGCCTGGATTATGTGCTCAAGTCTCTGGAGTGGGACTTGATCCTGCAGCCTTCTGATCCAGAGGCAAAAGTGCTATCAACTGAGCCATGGCTGACACAAGGACACCAGAGCCTTGTGAAGAAGACATGCAGACAGATATCTGCACTCAAAGCATATGATTAACTCTTGAAAACATAGGGACATTGAGGCAGGTTGAAAACTGGATGAGGAAAACACCGATTTATGACGTTACGGTCCAGATATGATAAGTAAGCCAGTGGAACTGCTCATAAACAAAAGCATAAGGAAGATGGAAGAAAGAGCTGTCATCGGATTAGTGAAACGGCAGAGCCTCAAATCATGGTCTGTATGGACAGAAGTGTATGTGTGCATGAGTCTATGTCGTGTAATGTAAGTGAATGCAGGAAAAGTTAACTAAAAATAATCATGTAATTGAGTAAGTATTGAGGATTAATCAAAGTCAATGGCTCCCTTTGTTCTTGCATTCAAACTAATTGGGAATCAGATATTCACCGGTTTGACACTTCCCAGGTAAATAGCTGGGCTACACCGGGTCTCTTACAGATTGGATATCATTTAAACAAATAAATTATGTTTAGTGCGTCGGATGCTTGTGTGCGGCCAACATGAACTCTCTCTACACCAAAGGTGTATTATTTAATTTGTTACAATCCGAATTAGGTACGTTCCTGAAATTAACTTTTGCACATTTACTACAATTAACACTTGGGAACCAAGGTAACAATATCCATTTACATTAGCTGATCTATATTTTGTTTCCCAAGCAACTGTGATACTTTGAACTATTTTAAATTGGATTTTCTATGTTTCTATCAAAACTGGCAGTTTTGGAGCAAAGAACCACCCTGAGAACACAGAACTCTGTACTGTCTAGGAGCAAAACACTCGGGGGGAAAAATTCAGTTGGTTGCGCCTCCCGTTAGCGCCTTAAGAGGGCGCTAATGGGGCGCAAAGCAGCTAGCGCCCGGGCGCAGCGATGTTTGCGCCGCTCGCGAACTTAACTAGACATTTTGCGGCGGCGCTAAACTTTATCGCCGCGATCTCCTGCGCCGGCAGATCATGACGTCACTCGAGTGCGCAACGCCCCGGTATCGCCCCGGAGCGGATATTGAGTGGCGCCCCCTGCCTTACCGCCTGACGCTAGCAACGACAGGTTGAGGGGAGCGTTCTGCAGTCATGAAGGGAAAGGGGGAGCGCTATTTAAAGGTGACCACTTCCTGCCTTTTATTGTTGGTGCCATTTTTGAACTACGCATTCTGAGAGAGAGAGGTAGAGACTTCTGGAGAGATTCAACGTTGTGTGAAGGAGTTTTGGGTACTGAGCAGCACTTTGCAGGTTCATTTTGATTTGCCATTCCTTGTATCGATTTAGCAGAGACTGTGGGGGCTGCACTCTGAGCTCTTTGCCTGGCACTCTCCATTGTTCTTTCCAGCACATTTGATGTGCAGGTCTCTCCAGGCCGAGATTCAAGGCTGCAATGAGCAGGATGTGGATGGAAAGCAAGATTAACCAGCCCCTTTAAGAACTGGCCCGTGCCAGTGTGTCTGTGTTCCATTGCTGACTGACATTACATGAGCTTCGCCAGCACTCTGAGGTAGCGCCTCGCTCCTCGGCCTTTGCACCTTACTCGATGTTTTACAACATTGTTTTTTACAAAACTAAATAGATCATACTTGAAATTAAATCTTTTTTGTGCACAAAACCCGAGGCGAATAAAAGTGTGACAATAAGATAGTTAGAGACACTGGGCCCTTCATTTTTCAACTGGGGTAATCTAAATGCCAGCAGTAACACTGACTAATCTCTCTAAAATTAGAGACATAAATTTTCTTTTCGATTCTTTACAGTTTTTGATCAGTTGAAGTAAACAAAAGAGATCTAGCATGGCAAAGATGAAATCTGTACATATTAACAGGTTACATGTTATGCAAGATTTGGACTGATAAGAAAAAAGTTAATAATAGACAATATTGTACTCGGAGCTGCAGTCAATAGACGGACCAGGGTCCAATCTGGACGAGAGAAGAGAATTTATGGGATCGAATTCGGTAACCAAAATAAAGTCAGGAGCTTAACACAGATAAAAAGGTTATTAGAATACCAAATGTAACTGATCCAACCATACTGGCTAATAGTGCAAAGTCATGTTGTTTGCTCACTACACAAAAACAGTTTTCTGTCACACCTAAAAAGAAAGGAAAAGCAGAGTTCTTACCTGCTGTCTGAAGAGCAACTAAACTTGTCTCATCCAGTACTTACTCAACTGCAATTAGACTTTGCAGCCTTACGAGGGATACAACTTTGCCATAGCAGCAGAATAATATATTAGGCATGATATGGTATAACTGCCCTGTCATAACATAGAGCATCCTTCAACTTACCCTTGAGCCAATGGCACAGGAGAACCGCAATACATAAAAAAAGACACACAAAAAATTCTGATGGGCTCAAAAGATATACTTCATGGTCTCCGAGCACACCTTACCAACTACCTTCAGCAGCCTTGTGCACTGCCTCCTTGCAACAATGTGAGGTCCGAATCAGCGTGCCACGAGAGGTTTGCCAATTTGCATTTTAAAAATGGATTCTAAAATGCACTTGAAAACTGTATATGATGCATTTTAGGTTTTCCTTAAAATGTTTTGTGATCCAAATTCATGCTACAATGCAAATATCCAGCACACTCCACTATGGCCTCAATTTAAGATGAGTAATCTCACAGAACATCTCACCTGTCGTTCTAGGACCTACATATGACTTCACCAGTTCCTGTAACTGCATGTCCATCAAAGACAGCAGAAGCTTTCCATCAGATTCCATTTGGCTCTCTCTGTAAAAGATAAAGACAATTTATTCAACAACAACTTGCATTTACCTAGTGTCTTTAATGTAGCAAAAAGTCCCAAGGTGCTTCACAGGACCCCTTTACTTCCTTATAAACTGTTAAATCTCTAACTTCTTCCAATTCTGATGAAAGGTCATTAACCTGAAACGTTAACTCTGTTTCTCTCTCCACAGATGCTGAGTGTTTCCAGCATTTTCTATTTTTAGTTCAGATTTCCAGCATCCGCAATATTCTGCTTTGGTTTTATATTACAGAATTGCTCAAAAATGCAGCTCTGTGATATAACTTCCCCCGGTACTGTTTTGTAACTATATTTCTGGACATCCAGATTGTTGGGCTTGATCTACACAGGGCAGCAATCAGGAAAGCAGGTTGTTGACCTGTGTCATTCTCAGCAAAGCAGCAACGGAAAAGGGAATCAATGATGGCAAAATTTAATGGGGGCCATTTTGATTTTGGCCGATGGTGTAAACCAGATGATATCGGATCAGCCGCCCATTTAACATCTCTCCCGATTTTCATTTCCATTGACTTCACTATCGTCCAAAGTTAGATAGGAACAGGAGTCGACCATTTAGCCCCTCGCGCCTGTTCCACCATTCGATTAGATCATGGCTGATCTGTATCTTAACTCCATCGACCCACCTTGGTTTTGTAAACCTAATATCCTTGCCTAACAAAAATCTATCAATCTCAGTTTGAAAATTTCAATTGACTCCCAGCTTCAACAGCTTTTTTGGGGGGAGAGAGTTCCAAATTTCCACTACCCTTTGTGTGAAGAACTGCTTCCTGACATCACCCCTGAACGGCCGAGCTCTAATTTTAAGGTTCTGCCCCCTTGTTCTGGACTCCCCCCACCAAAGGAAATAGTTTCTCTCTATCTACCCTATCAACTCCTTTGACACCTCAATTAGATCACCCCTTAATCTTCTAAACTCAAGGGAATACAAGCCAGTCTATGCAATCTGTCCTCATAATTTAACCCTTTTAGACCAGTTAAAATGACCCCCAATATTTTCCTAATTTTTGGAGGCTTTCTCTGTACCAAGTACACATACATGAGAATCGATCAAGTCCAACAATGTAACAGCTTAAAGGAAAAAAGATGTGTGGTGCAGAGGGAACACTTTCAATATCTAATTAGGAAACATAATCATAACTGTTTTAAGAGTCTCTTGCCTTGGGGGAGAAGTTTGGTCTTTAGAAATCTTGAGCCTAGACACAAAAGGCATCAAGGGGTATGGGGAGAGAGCGGGAATATGGTATTGAGATAGAGGATCAGCCATGATCATATTGAATGGCGGAGCAGGCTCGAAGGGCTCGAATGGCCTACTCTGCTCCTATTTTTCTATGTTTCTATGAGCCCCTCGAAGAAACACATCATGGACTTCAAACTCACCACTGAGTGGCTCAGATAAGTTCACTTATTGTATAGACCCTCAGCACCAGAAGGATCCATCAGGTTTAGAGTAATTTAGCATTGTTCCCAGCACTGGATAGCCGTCAGTTTGTGTCCCAGACTACAGTGTTCAGTACCAATCATCTATACACTATACAGCACTCAGCCAATGATGAACTATCCAGAGTTAGAATCTATTAACTGGGGTCTTGGACCAAAAAGGAGGTCAACCTGAGCTTAAACATTCATTCAAAATGCCTTCACTTGCAGTTTTCTACAGGAATAATTTAAAAACCTACCTCTAAGTTTTTAAGTAGCAAAGGCTCTGGCAACAATTTTGCAAGCCTCCTTAGATATGCAAGTTGTGCTGGGAGACTGGAGGCTGGCCAATGTAACACTACCGTTCAAGAAAGGAGAGTAGGTTAATCCGAGTAACTATAGACCAGTTAGTCTAACATTAGCTGTGGTCTAACTTTTAGAATACATAGTTCGAGATAAAATGATGTTACTGGACTAGTAATCCAGAGACCCTAAGATCAAATCCCACCATGGCAGCTTAATAATTTGAATTCAGTTTTAATAAACCTGGAAATAAAAAGCCGGTATCAGTAAAAGTGATTATCAAACTGTCAGACTGTCGTAAAAACCAACTGATTCACTAATGTCCTTCAGGAAAATGGAACCTGCCGTCCTTACCCGGTCTGACTTATGTGTGACTGAAGTCCCACACCAACGTGGCTGACTCTTAACTGCTCTCTGAAGTGGCCTAGCCAATCCACTCAGTTGTATCAAACTGCAGAAAAAGGCTCACCACCACCACTTGCTCAGGGACATCTAGGGAAGGACAATAAATGGTGTCCTTGCCAGTAATGCCCACACCCCGAGAATGAATAAAGAAATAATTAAATGAGCATTTAGCAATGCATGGGTTAACCAAAGATTTGTTAAAGGCAAGTTGTGTTTGTCTAATTTAATGGAGAGTTTTTTTGAAGTGACCAGTTGGACCAGGGAATGCAGTAGATGTAGCATATATGGATTTTTAGAAGGTATTCCATAAGGTGTCTAACAGGAGGCCTGTTGCAAAAATTCAGACATATGGTATGAAAGGAAATGTAACAGCATGGGTTGAAAGTTGGTTGACGGGCAGGAAACAAAGGGTTAAAGTTAATGGGCATTGCTCAGATTGGAGCTGGTGCATCCCAGGGATCCATTCTCCGTATATATAGCTGATTTAGACATGTGCATCGGGAGCACAAAATAGAAATTTGCTGATGACGCACAAGTAGAGGGTTTGGCAAGCAGCAAGATGGGCTATAAAAGACTTCAGGAGGATGTAGCTAAGTTAGTGCAATGAGCAGACAGGTGGCAGAGACAATTTAATGTGGAGTAGTATGAGATAACACAATGTTGGGGGGTTAAAGAAGGAATGGGAGTAGACACTCAATGGAAATTCGCTGAAGGGTATGGATAAAGAGAGAGAGCTAGAGGTTCAAATACATAATGCCTTGAAAGTGTGAGTATGGGTGAATAAAGCCATAAAAAAAAGCCAACAGCATTTTGGGTTTTAGAATTAGGGGCATAGAATACCAGAGTAAAGAGGTAATTCATTGCCACACGGCATGGCTAAGGCAGAGACCTTTTACGGGAAAAGTGGATAAATAGTTGAAGCAAAACAAGATCATGGCGTAATGGGGTGAGCGTTGAGCAGTGGGATTAGTTTTGGACTGTTCAAGCAAAGAGCCAATACACACACACGATGAGCCAAATGGCTTCCTTCTGTGTTGCAAACTTCTACAAAGACATAGGTGGCCACATCTGAGCCCGAGATTTATTTAGGAAAAATCAGAAATACTGTCCATTTATTATTGAGTTCAACATATGATTTGCCTTAGACACTTGACCAAGGAAACGGCCCAAAACATTACTGTACTCTTCACCCGCAGGATTTATTTTAATCTAAATTTTATTTAATTAAAAGTCTAGTTGTCACACCTTTAAAAAAAAAGTGCACATTGGACTTAGTACCTTAAAAGTGCAAATAACACTGTTGTGATTGGCTCAAATAATCAACATTTGTTTAGTCAGCTGTACTGATTTGGCAAAATATCCCACTGACTAAATGTTAACCTGTGAGAAATGACTTCCATTCACTGACAAAGTAGGAAAAGCTACCAATCAGCAACTGGCAACCACCAACCAATCAAATGCCTGAAACATTCTCCAGGTGTTATGAGTGGCCATTTTAGTTCTATACAGTTAATAATAACTTGATCCTAGCCTCACCAATGCACACTTTCTAGCTGGTTATCTTTCAGAAGGTTTCAGACAAGAGATTATTAGTAAAAAATAAAGGTGCATGGAATTGGAGGTAACCTTGTGACATGGGTTGGTAATTGGTTGGGAGACAGGAAACAGAGAGTAAAGATAAAGGGAACATTATCTGATTGGTGGGATGTGACAAGTGCTGTTCTCCAGGGATCTGTACTAGGGCCTCAGCTTTTCACCATAGATATTAATGACTTGGATGAAGGAATAGAGAAGGATATTGTCAAGTCTACAGATGGCACTAAGTTAGGAGGCATAGTAAATTGTACAAATGGGAGCAAGAAGTTATAGAGGGTCATAGACAGATTAAGTGAGTGGCAAAACTGTGGCAGATGGGAGTTCAATGTGGGGAAGTGTGAGGTCATCCACTTTTTATCTGAGAAAGACAAATTGGAATATTTTCTTAATGGGGAGAGATTAGTTGCTGTGGAGGAGCAATGGGATTTAGGTGTCCATGTACACAAATCACTAAAAGCTAGTACACATATAAAAAGTAATCAAAAAGGATAATGGAATGTTGGCCTTTATTTCAAGGAGGATGGAATATAAAAGTGAGGAAGTTATGCTTCAGTTGTGCAGAGCCTTGGTCAGACCCCCTCTGGAGCACTCTATTCAGTTTTGGGCAACAAACCTCAGGAAGGATATATTGGCCTTAGAGGGGTTGCAGCACAGGTTCAACAGAATGATACCAGGGCTTAAAGGGTTAAATTATGAGGTTACATAAACTTGGCTTGTATTCCCTTTAGTATAGACGGCTGAGGGGTGATCTAATCGAGATGTTTGAAATTATTAAGGGATTTGACAGGGTAGATACAGAGAAATGATTTCCTCTGGTGGGGGAATCTAGAACAAGGGAGCATAATCTTAAAATCAGAGCTAGGCCATTCAGGAGTGAAATGAGGTAGCACTTTTTCATAAAAAGGTAGTGGAAATCTGGGACTCTCTCATCCAAAAGGCTGTGGAGGCTGGATAAATTGAAATTTTCAAGACTAAGATCGATAGAATTTTGTTGGGTAAGGGTATCAAGGGATATGGAGCAAAGGCATGTAAATGCGAGGGGCTGAATGACCTGTTCCTATGTTTCAGAATGGAGAGCAAACCTAGAACTTTCTCATTTGCATTACTCTGTACTAACCATTTGGTGCATTTACATATTAAGGTATTGGGGAGTTACTCGTTATATCACACTGGTGACTAATGATAGCATATCATTAAAGGTTTTACATGCTCCAAATAACTAGAAATCCAAAGGAAGCAAAAGAATTAATCAGACCACGAACAGTTTGTTATGTTGCTAAGTAATTTATATAAGCATTTATATAGCTCCTTTCACGACCACCGGGTGTCCCAAAATGCTTTACAACCAATTAAGTCCTTTATTTAAATGTAGGAAACGCGGCAGCCAATTTGCAGACAGCAAGCTCCCACAAACAACAATGTGATCATGACCAGCTGTGCTCAAGTCTCTGGAGTGGGGCTGTGAACCCACAACCTTCTGACTCAGGCCAGGATGCTACCAACTCAGCCACAGCGGACACATTAGTCAGCATGACTTGTCGCATTGGAATGACCTATTCCATTCTCTATTGATGCTTATAGTTGAACAGCTGGAAACTTAAGAAAAAAAATATTCTCCCACTTGGCATAAAATTAGAGGTATAAATGTCACAAGGGACAACAGTAAAGCAGATCTATAATTCATTGTGAAGTGTCTTCTTACATGAGGCACCCACCCAAGATTTCACACCCAACCAGGTAAGAGGTCAACAATATTTTTATACTCCCATTATATTACACCTATATGTACTTCAGATTATTGAGAAGGCAAATAAACAATGACATCAATCGCAAACCCTAAGGGACAGCTTTTGCAGGCATGTCAATGGAAATATTAATACTTTTCATATTTTCGGTTAGTTCCCCGTATTCGTGCTGTTTTTTTTGGGGGAGAACAATAATCTAATTCAAGACTTGCACAAGCAATCCCTTCTTTTAGACAGACACAGACAATTTCTGCCACACAATTTAAAGAAAACTGGACAACATGTACAATTAAGAGAACCAGGTTGAAATAAGAGAGTAGAGGAGCATTGCGAAGAGAAAGTACGACAATCCTTGCAAATAGTAGACTGATTCTCACCTGATCACACAAGCAGCCGCTGTGCTTCCCTTCGCTATCTGGCAGCATCAGCATCAAACAACAGACTGAAAGACGTGTCCCTGAGATCCAGCCCCCTACAGCAGACTCCGACCGCTGCTCGGTTTCGATTCCTCATTATTGCCACACAATGTGCTCACGCCCCTTTTACACCGATTCGCCAATACGGTGGCGGACCGATGACGGCCCTCTTCACTCCGCTTGTGCGGCGTAAAGAAATCGAAACCGAACAAGTTAGATCGCAAGATTTCCAAGAATCCGTGTGGCGTGTGAGTCAACAGATACAAAGCAGGGCGACGCCTGACTGAAACTAACTGACGGCATGGCCCCAGATACAATTGTGATCTTTGCTAAAACGAGAATTGGGCATTCTCTAAGAATGAAACACTTTGCCCCCACAGGTGTAAATTAGATCATAGCTGATCTGTACCTCAGTTCCGTTTGCCCGCCTTAACTCTTGATAGCCTAAACCAACAAAAGTCCAGCGATAACAACAGAAAACGCTGGAAAAACTCAGCAGGCCAGGCAGCATCCGTGGAGAGAGAAAGAGAGTTAACGTTTCAGGTCGATGACCTTTCATCAGAACTGGCTGATCTCAGTCTTGAAGCCATAACTGAATCGGATGATATCAGTCGACAAGGTTAAAGGGACCTTGCCCACAGCCATATCAGGACGAGAGGGCAAACACATGACTCTGGAGTGAGCTGAGCTAAAAGCTGCACCAAAATCATTGGTGGGGGTCATTTTAACTTCTAGCGATAGTGTAAAACGTTGGATATTGGATGAGCCGCCCGTTATGTACTCGCCCAATTTTCCCTTCCATTAAACAGAAAGGAAGATTGGGCGGGTGTATAATGGCCGGCTAATTCGATATCAGCCATTTTACGCTTAACGCCCAAAGTTAAAACTGCCCCCCAATGGGTGGCCGATCTGATATTGCCCATTTTAAACTGTTGCCAAAAGTTAAAACGACCCCCATTGGTGAAATTCCACTTGGGCTGTAACTGAAAATGGGCGCTAGCAATTTGGCAGCCCATTTCACACTCCGCCCGATTTGCTACCACCCAGGACGAATTTTGCCCCCACAAAAAGTACTTCATTGGCTGTAAAGTGCTTCGGGATGTCCTCAGTGAAAGGCGCTGTAGAAATACAAGTCTTTCTTAAGAGCAGATTATGAAAGGATGAAAAGCCAAAAATAGAGAGTGAGGAAAGGTTCTTGGGCCCATTGAATGGCTCCTTGCAATGGGAAAGGGGAAAGGTGCCAATCACTTTATCAAATTTAATCCCTTAAAGGTGCGAAGTCAAAAGCCAAGCTTCCAAAAAGAAAAAAATGAAATTCCTCCCTAACCCCAGAATCAGTTGAGCAATCCTCCAGAATACCAGTCCACCATCAATCAATATGGATGGGTTGTGTTAGAGAGATGACATTGCTACCTTGAGAACAGGATATGAGGTCACCACTGATCAACTATATATATATATATATATATATGTATCCCCATCATCTAAATCAATGTAGTAGATGGCATAACATGATGTAACTAAAGGAGACCAACTTGGACAGATATCTCACAGATTTAATCATGGTGGTTGGCGGGGGAAGCACAAATCTTGAAAAAGTACTATAGGGGAGGTTTTCCACTTTGGCATAGCTGGCAGTGCATACTGGGAAAGAGCACTCCCTATAGGAAAAGTGGCCTATTTTTTTTTTAATTTGTTCGTGGGATGTAGGCAACGCTGGCACAGTTGGATTTTTATCGCTTATCTGTAGTTGCCCTGAGAGGGTGGTGGTGGGCCTTCTCCATATAAGCCTCCGGTCAGTGGTGAGCCCCGGGATGTTGACGGTGTGGGACTTGGTGATAGTGATGCCATTAATGGTTAGTGGCAGGTGGTTGGGCCTTTTCTTGTTGAAAATGATCATTGCCTGCACTTATGTGGTAGGAATGTTACCTGCCACTCGTCATCCCAAGACTGGATGTTGCCCAAGGAATTGGTTGCTCCATCATTGGAGGAGTTGTGAATGGACCAATAAGAACATAAGAATTAGGAGCAGGAGTAGGCCATACAGCCCTTCAAGCCTGCTCCACCATTCAATAAGATCATGGCTGATCTTCGACCTCAACTCAGTGCTGCCGACGAAGCCTTGGCGAGTTGCTGCAGTGTATCTTGTAGATGGTACACACTGCAGCCACGGTATGCCGGTGGTGGAGGGAGTGAATGTTTAAGGTGGTGGATGAGGTGCCAATCAAGTGGGCTGCTTTGTCCTGGATAGTGTCGAGCTTTTTGAGTGTTGTTGGAGCTCATCCAGGCTTCTTCGTCAGCACCTCCCAAACCCACGACCTCTTCCACCTAGAAGGACAAGGGCAGCAGGTGCATAGGAACACCACCTCCTCCAAGTTCCCCTCCAAGTCACACACCATCCTGACTTGGAAAAATATCACCGTTCCTTCATTGTCGCTGGGTCAAAATCCTGGAACTCCCTCCCTAACAGCACTGTGGGAGTACCTTCAACACACGGACTGCAGCGGTTCAAGATGACGGCTCACCACCACCTTCACAAGGGCAATTAGGGATGGGCAATAAATGCTGGCCTTGCCAGCAATGTCCACATCCCATGAACAAATATTTTTTTAAACTCCACTTTCCCACCCGATCCCCATATCCCTTGATTCTCCAAGAGTCTAAAAATCTTTCTATCTCAGTCTTGAATATACTCAACGACTCAGCATCCACAGCCCTCTGGGGCAGAGAATTCCAAAGATTCACAACCCTCTGAGTGAAGAAATTCCTCCTCATCTCAGTCTTAAATGGCCGACCCCTTATCCTGAGACTATGCTCCCTAGTTCTAGACTCTCCAGCCAGGGGAAACAACCTCTCAGCATCTTACCCTGTCAATCCCCCTCAGAATCTTATGTTTCAATGAGATCACCTCTCATTCATCTAAACTCCAGAGAGTATAGGCCCAATCTACTCAATCTCTCCTTATAGGACAACCCTCTCATCCCAGGGATCAATCTAGTGAACCTTCGTTGCACCGCCTCTGAGGCATGTATGTCCTTTCTCAGATGTGGAGACCAAAACAGAGCACAGTACTCCAGGTGTGGTCTCACCAAAGCCCTGTACAATTGTAGCAAGACTTCCTTACACTTGTACTCCAACCCCCTTGCAATAAAGGCCAACATGCCATTTGCCTTCCTAATTGCTGTACCTGCACGCTAACTTTCTGTGTTTCCTGTAGAAGGACATCTAAATCTCTCTGAATACCAACATTTAATAGTTTCTCACCATTTTAAAAAATATTCTGTTTTTCTATTCTTCCTACCAAAGTGAAAACCTCACATTTCCCCACATTATATTCCATCTGCCACCTAATTGATCTGCCACTTTTGAACTACATTAGATTACACTACGTTTCTGCACTGGATTACACTGTAAGACTTAACTGCTGTGTCTCTAGCTCTGCTGCAAAAAGATTTTTACCTTTAAACTTCCGGCTGTGTCTCTGCTGAACTGGTTCTGCTGGTTTTTCAGCTCTGCTAGCTTGTAGGTCGCAGCTGCTGCTCACTTGCTGTCCGGTGACTCGTTCTACCGGTTTTCAGCTTTGCTGGTCACTGGCTTGTGGTTTTACTTTTTCTCCATCGCTTTGATCTACAGTGACCTGCAACCATCGTCAATTTCACCATCATCTTTCTGCATCGCTGCCGACTCTCATTCCTACAGCAACAACCTCCATCCTCAAACTCTCGACCCTTCAAATAGCTTCTGGACTTCACTCACCTGCTTCGACAGCGGTTCGTTGATGCTCCGGACCGGCCCCATCCTGCTTACGTCGGCTATGTCCTTCCATGGGACCTCTGACTTTGACCCTGGTCTCCTTACTATTGTCTCCAACCTATTCCCTGCTACCAGGAAATATGTATTCATTAATTATTCCATTTAAACAAGCCTATGTGACCTGAGCTTTTCCCATGTCCATTCACTTGCGCACTTTGGCTGCCGCTCCGGACCCGAGCCATTCCACTTTTCCCCCCTATTTTCCTTTTCTCTCTATCCCTCCCTAAGCGCACTGTCCTGTCGTCATGCCTCCTTTCATCTCTCCTCTCTCGGATACACTTCCCTCCCAAATCCCTACCCAATCCTTCATTACTCTCCGGCCTTCCTACTCTCCTGCTGCCGTCCCAGGCTTGACTCCCTCTTGGATAAGCCCACAGCTTCCCTCTGTGCCTCTCTTGGCATCCTACCAAGGGCCCATCGAGGCACTCATCGCTGCTGCCTTATGAGCAGCAACCCTAACTGTCCCATCCTACTCTCTCGCCGACCTTCCCACCCAGCGCGCCCACTGGGGGCAAATCTTGCCAATCTCCTCCCCATCCAACTCATCCCCCCTAGCGCTGACCCTGTGGATGCGGGCAGTGGGGCAGCCGTCACTGACCCTCTCCGCATCTCCCTCCAGAATGTCCGTTCACTTGCGAAAAAGGCCGTTTCCATCCATGAGCTTATCGTGGATGATTGCATCGACATCATGGCCCTGACGGAAACTTGGTTGAGGGGTGATGGCACCTTACCCTTAAATGAAGCCTTCCCACCTGGCTATACCTTCCACCACTTGCCCTGCTCAGACCGTTGTGGTGGCGGTGTGGCTCTCATCACCAAATCACACCTTGGCCTGTCCCCCTATTCCTCCGGCACGTTCTTCTCCTTTGAGCATCTCAACTTATTCCACCCCTCTCACCTCTCATTTAAAATTCTTGTTCTCTACCGCCCACCCAAGTACCATAAAAACTTTATTACCGAGATATCTTCACTGCTTTCTCCCTCAGCCTCTGCACCGAATGACTTTTCATCCTCGGTGATTTCACCCTCCATCTCAATTCATCATGCTCTCTCTCCTCTGAGTTCACTAGCCTCCTATCCTCCCTTAATCTCTCCCTCCATGTAAACTCCCCAACCCATATTCACGGCCACCCCCTCGACCTTGCCATCTCTCGTGGCCTCACTACTCCCCTCATGTCAATTGCAGATAAGGCCATCTCTGACCATTTTCCTCGTATCGCTCTCCACCCACATCCCCCTTCCCCCACCACCCCCCTCCCCACCAACCCTACTTCCTTCTGTGTCCGCCCCTGGAAAAAACTCTCTCCCAACTCTCTTACAACTGCACTTATGAAATCCCAACTGTCTGGCCTCTGGCCCTCCATTCGCCATGACATTTCTGCAGCTACCAATCGGCTCAACCACACCCTCACCACCACCTTGATGCCCTAGTCCCTACTAAAACAATTACTCTCTCTCACACAGGCCGCTCCCCCTGGTACGGCCCTCATCTTCGCTCCCTTAAGTCCAAGGGACGCAGACTTGAACGGATATGGCGGACAACTGGTTTAGCCATTCACCGCCAGATCTGGCTGGACCACATAAAGGCATTATCGGGCCCTGCTCGCGTCTGCCAAAATTGCTCACTATTCCAGAATCATTCTGGAATGCAAAGATAAACCCTAATCTATTCTTCACTGCTAACCGTCTACTTAAACCCCTCTCCCCTGTCTCCTCCACTCTCACCTCCGATAACAAGTGTGAGGAGCTCATGGACTTCTTTGTCTCTAAGATTGAGGCAGTCCGTTCAACTGCCTTTACCACTTCCCTTCCTTCCCCTAGCCCACTGGGCCAAACTTCCACTCAGGTTCCCCCCTGCCCTAGCCCTGAACTCTCATCTTTCTCCAGTTTCTCTCCGATCTTCCCTCATGACCTCTCTGCGCTCATCTAGTCTATGAGACCCACCTCCTACTCTCTCGACCCTATTCCCACCAAACTGCTGACCACCCAACTTCCTTTTCTGCCTCTCATGTTAGCTGATATTGTTAACGGTTCTCTCTCCTCGGGTACAGTCCCCCTCTCCCTCAAATCTGCCGTCATCACCCCTCTCCTCAAAAAACCAACCCTTGATCCCTCCGTCCTTGCAAACTACCGCCCCATCTCCAACCTCCCTTTCCTCTCCAAAGTCCTTGAACGTGTTGTCGCCTCCCAAATCCGTGCCCATCTTTCCCGCAATTCCATGTTTGAATCCTTCCAATCAGGTTTCCGCCCTTGCCACAGTACCGAAACGACTCTCATCAAAGTCACAAATGACATCCTTTGTGACTGTGACAAAGGTAAACTATCCCTTCTCATTCTTCTTGACTTGTCTGCAGCCTTTGATATGGTTGACCACTCCATCCTTCTCCAACGCCTCTCCACCGTCGTCCAGCTGTGTGGGACTGCACTCAGCTGGTTCCATTCTTATCTATCTAATCGTAGCCAGAGAATCACCTGCAACGGCTTCTCTTCCTGCTCCCACATCGTTACCTCTGGTGTCCCCCAAGGATCTATCCTTGGCCCCCTCCTATTTCTCATCTACATGTTGCCCCTTGGCGACATCATCCGAAAACACGGCGTCAGTTTCCACATGTACGCTGATGACACCCAGCTTTACCTCACTACCTCTTCTCTCGACCCCTCCACAGTCTCTAAATTGTCAGACTGCTTGTCTGACATACAGCTCTGGATGAGCAAAATTTTCTCCAATTAAATATTGGGAAGACCGAAGCCATTGTTTTCGGTCCCCGCCACAAACTCCGTTCCCTAGCCACTGATTCCATTCCTCTCCCTAACATCTGTCTGAGGCTGAACCACTCTGTTCGTAACCTTGGTGTCATATTTGACCCTGTATTGAGCTTCCGACCACATATCCGCAGCATAACAAAGACCGCCTACTTCCACCTCCGTAACATCGCCCGTCTCCGCCCTTGCCTCAGCTCATCCGCTGCTGAAACCCTCATCCATGCCTTTGTTACCTCTAGACTTGACTATTCAACGCATACCTGGCTGGCCTCCCACATTCCCCCACCCTATGTAAACTTGATGTCATCCAAAACTCGGCTGCCCGTGTCCTAACTCGTACCAAGTCCCATTCGCCCTTCTCCCCTGTGCTCGCTGACCTACATTGGCTCCCGGTTAAGCAGCGCCTCGATTTCAAAATTCTCATCCTTGTTTTCAAATCCCTCCATGGCCTCGCCCCCTTCCTATCTCTGTAATCTCCTTCAGCCCCACAACACCCCGAGATATCTGCGCTGCTCTAATTCTGCCCTCTTGAGCATCCCTGATTATAATCACTCAACCTTTGGTGGCCGTGCCTTCTGCTGCCTAGGCCCTAAGCTCTGGAATTCCCTCCCTAAACCTCTCCGCCTCGCTACCTCTCTTTCCTCCTTTAAGATGCTCCTTAAAACCTACCTCTTTGACCAAGCTTTTGGTCACCTGCCCTAATTTATCCTTATGTGGCTCGGTGTCAAATTTTTTGTCTTAAAATACTCCTGTGTATAGCCTTGGGACATTTTACTACGTTAAAGGTGCTATATAAATACAAGTTTTTGTTATTGGCCACTCACTTAATTTGTCTATATCCCTTTGCAGGCTCTTTGTGTCCTCCTCACAGCTTACTTTCCCACCTAGCTTTGTATTGTCAGCAAACTTGGATACATTACACTTGTCCCTTCATCTAAGTCATTAATGTAGATTATAAATAGCTGAGGCCCAAGCACTGATTCTTGCGGCACCCCACTAGTTACAGCCTGCCAACCGGAAAATTACCCATTTATCCCTACTCTCTGTTTCTGTCTGTTAACTAATCCTCTATCCATGCTAATATAATACCCCCAATCCCATGAGCCCTTATCTTGCGTAACAACCTTTTATGTGGCACCTTATCGAATGCCTTTTGAAAATCCAAATATACAACATCCACTGGTTCCCCGTTATCTAACCTGCTAAGTACATCCTCAAAAAACTCTAATAAATTTGTCAAACACGATTTTCCTTTCATAAAACCATGTTGACTCTGCATAATCATATTATGATTTTCTAAGTGCCCTGTTACCACTTCCTTAACAATGGATTCCAGCATTTTTCTCATGACTGATGTCAGGCTAACTGGCCTGTAGTTCCCTGTTTTCTCTCTCCCTCCTTTCTTGAATAGCAAGGTTACATTTGCTACCTTCCAATCTGCTGGGACCATTCTAGAGTCTCGGGAATTTTGGAAGATCAAAACCAATGCATCCATTATCTCTGCAGCCACCTCTTTTGGAACCCTGGGATGTTGTCCATCAAATTCAGGGGATTTGTCAGCTTTTAGTCCCCTTAGTTTCTCAAGTACTTTTTTTCTACTGATATTAATTACTTTAAGTTTCTCACTCTTATTAGCCCCTTGGTTTCCCATTATTTTTGGTATGCTTTTTGCGTCTTCTACTGTGAAGAGAGATACAAAATATTTGTTTAAAGTCTCTGCCATTTCCTTATTTCCCATTATAATTTCTCCTGTCTCAGCCTCTAAGGAACCAATGCTTATTTTTGCTACTCTCTTCCTTTTTACATACTTGTAGAAGCTCTTGCAATCTGTTTTTATATTTCTTGCTCGTTTACTCTCATTCTATTTTCTCCCTTTTTATCAATTTTTTGGTCATCCTTTGTTCATTCCTAAAGCTTTCCCAATCCCCAGGCTTACTACTATTCTTTGCAACATTATAAGCCTCTTCTTTTAATCTAATACTATCCTTAACTCCTTTAGTTAGCCACAGATGGATCACTTTTCCCATGGAGTTTTTATTTCTCAATGGAATGTATTTTCGTTGAGAATTTTGGAATATTTCTTTAAATGTTTGCCACTGCTTATTTACTGTCATACCTTTTAATCTAATTTCCCAATCTATCTTAGCTAACTCGCCCCTCATATCTGGCTTTATTTAAGTTTAAGACTCTCGTTTCTGACTGAAGTATTTCACTCTCAAACTCAATGTGAAATTTTTCAAATTATGGTCACTCTTCCCCAGAGGATCCTTTACTAGGAGATTGCTAATTAACCATGTCTCATTACACAATACAAGATCAAAAATAGCCTGTTCCCTGGTTGATTCCATGATGTATTGTTCTAGGAATCTGTATCAAATGCATTCCATGAACTCGTCCTCCAGATTACCTTTGCCAATTTGATTTGCCCAGTCTATATGAAGTTTAAAGTCCCCCATGATTAATGTATTACCTTTGTTACAAGCTCCTATTATTTCTTGATTAATACTCTGTCCAACAGTATAGCTACTGTTTGTGGGCCTATGAACTATTTCCACCAGTGTTTTCTGCCCCTTGTTATTTCATATCTCCACCCATACTGATTCTACTTCCCGATCTTCCGAACCAAGATCCTTTCATAGAATCATAGAATCATAGAAATTTACAGCACAGAAGAAGGTCATTCAGCCCATCTTGTCCATGCCGGCCGACAAAGAACAATCCAGCCTAATCTAACTTTCCAGCACTTGGTCCGTAGCCCTGCAGGTTACGGCACTTCAAATGCATATCCAAGTATTTTTTAAATGTGATGAGGGTCTCTGCCTCTACCACCCTTTTAGGCAGTGAGTTCCAGACCCCCACCACCCGCGGGATGAAAACATTTCTCCTCAAATCCCCACTAAACCTCAACCAATTACTTTAAATCTATGACCCCTAGTTATCGACCCCTCTGCTAAGGGAAATAGGTCCTTCCTGTCCACTCTATCCAGGCCTCTCATCATTTTATACACCTCAATTAGGTCTCCCCTCAGCCTCCTCTGTTCCAAAGAAAACAATTCCAGCCTATCCAATCTTTCCTCATAGCTAAAGTTCTCCAGCCCAGGCAACATCCTCGTAAACCTCCTCTGCACCCTCTCTCGTGCAATCACATCCTTCCTGTAATGTGGTGACCAGAACAGCACACAATATTCTAGCTGCGGCCTAACTAGTGTTCATGCATAACCTCCCTGCTCTTATATTCTATGCCTCAGCTAATAAAGGCAAGTATCCCGTATGCCTTCTTAACCACCTTATCTACCTGCCCTGCTACCTTCAGGGATCTGTGGACAAGCACTCCAAGGTCCCTCTGATCCTCTGCACTTCTCAGTGTCCTACCATTTATCGTGTATTCCCTTGCCTTGTTAGCCCTCCACAAATGCATTACCTCACACTTCTCCGGATTGAATTCCATTTGCCACTGTTCTGCCCACCTGACCAGTCCATTCATATCATCCTGCAGTCTACAGCTTTCTTCTTCATTATCAACCACACGGCCAATTTTTGTATCATCTGCAAACTTCTTAATCATACTTCCTACTTTCAAGTCCAAATCATTGACATATACCACAAAAAGCAAAGGACCCAGTACTGAGCCCTGTGGAACCCCACTGGAAACAGCCTTCCAGTCACAAAAACGCCCTTCGACCATTACCCTTTGTTTCCTGCCTCTGAGCCAATTTTGGATCCAACTTGCCACTTTGCCTTGGATCCCATGGGCTTTTACTTTTGTGACCAGTCTGCCATGCAGGACCTTATCAAAAACCTTGCTAAAATCCATATAGACTACATCAAATGCACTACCCTCATCGACCTTGTTACCTCCTCAAAAAATTCAATCAAGTTAGTCAGACACGATCTTCCTTTAACAAATCCATGCTGACTGTCCCTGATTAATCCGTGTCTTTCTAAATGAAGATTTATCCTGTCCCTCAGCAATTTTTCCAATAATTTTCCCACCACCGAGGTTAGGCTGACTGGCCTGTAATTACTCTGTCTATCCCTTTCTCCCTTTTTAAACAACGGTACCACATTAGCAGTCCTCCAGTCCTCCGGCACCACACCGGTAGCCAGAGAGGATTGGAAAATGATGGTCAGAGCCTCTGCTATTTCCTCTTACTTCTCTTAACAGTCTGGGATACATTTCATCCGGGCCTGGGGATTTATCCACTTTCAAAGATGCTAAACCCCTTAATATTTCCTCTTTGACTATGTTTATTTCATCTAATATTTCACACTCCTCCTCCGATTGCAATTTCTGCATCGTCCCTCTCTTTTGTGAAAACAGACGCAAAGTATTCATTAAGAACCATACCCATGTCTTCCGCCTTCACACACAGGTTATCTTTATGGTCCCTAATAGGCCCTACTCTTACTTTAGTTATCCTCTTGCTCTTAATGTATTTATAAAACATCTTTGGATTTTCCTTGATTTTACTTGCCAATATTTATTCATGCCCTCTCTTTGCTTTCCTAATTTCCTTTTTAATTTCACCCCTGTACTTTCTATACTCCTCTTGGGTTTCTTCAGTATTGAGTCCTCGGTATCTGTCATAAGCTTCCCTTTTTTCTTTATCCTTCCCTGTATGCCCCTTGACATCCAGGGAGCTCTAGATTTGTTAGTCCCACCCTTTTTCTTTAAGGGAACATGCTTGCTCTGAACCCTCACTGTCTCTTCCTTGAAAGCCTCCCACTGCTCTGCCACTGATTTACCTTCAAGTTTCTGTCTCCAGTCCACTTTGGCTAAATCACATCTCAGCTTAGTAAAATTAACTTTTCCTCAATTGAGAACTTTTATTCCTGGTCTATCCTTGTCGTTTTCCACAACTACGCTAAATCTAACTGAATTATGATCACTACCACCAATATGCTCTCCCACTGATACCCTTTCCACCTGCCCAGCTTCATTCCCTAAAAATAGGTCCAGAACCACCCCCTCTCTTGTTGGGCTTGCTACGTACTGGCTAAAAAAGTTCTCCTGAATGCATTTTAAGAATTCTGCTCCCTCTATACCTTTCACACTAATTTTTATGCCAGTTAATATTAGGAAGTTGAAATCCCCTACTATTACTGCCCTATTTTTGCACGTCTCAGAAATTTGCCAATATATTTGCTCTTCTAACTCCCTCTAACTATTTTGGGGTCTATAGTACACTCCCAGCAGTGTGATTGCCCCTTTTTTGCTTTTCAGTTCAACCCATATGGCCTTCGTTGGATGATCCTTCTAAGATATCCTCCCTCTTCACAGCTGTAATTGTTTCTTTAATCAATATTGCGACCCCCCTTATTTTTATCCCCCTCTCTATCCCGTCTGAAAACCCTGTAACAACAACAACTTGTATTTATATAGCACCTTTAATGTAGTAAAACGTCCCAAGGCACTGCACAGGAGTATTTTAAGACAAAAAAAAAATTGACACCAATCCACATAGGGATAAATTAGGGCAGGTGACCAAAAGCTTGGTCAAAGAGGTAGGTTTTAAGGAGCGTCTTAAAGGAGGGAAGAGAAGTAGCGAGACGGACAGGTTTAGGCAGGAATTCCAGAGCTTAGGGCCTAGGCAACAGAAGGCACGGCCACCAAAGGTTGAGTGATTATAATCAGGGATGCTCAAGAGGGCAGAATTAGAGGAGCGCAGATATAACAGCATGCTGAGCTGCCGTTCCTGCCCTTCTTTCAGCCATGTCTCAGTAATAGCTATGATATCATACTCCCACGTGTCTATCTATGCCCTCAGCTCATCTGTTTTATTCCCTGGACTCCTTGCGTTGAAGTATATACACCATTTAGCACTGCCAAACTCCCTTGTTGTCTATTTTCTAGCCTTTGTTTCCTCTGCCTTCCAAACTCGCTTACTAATTTTCTGCCTTCCATTTCCAGCTTTTCTTCTCTCCATTCTGAATCAACTCTCAGGTTCCTATCCCCCTGCCAAGCTAGTTTAAACCCTCCCCAACAGCACTAGCAAACCCCCCCATGAGGATATTGGTCCTGGTCCTGTTGAGATGCAACCCGTCCGGCTTGTACAGGTCCCACCTCCCCCAGAAACGGTCCCAATGCCTCAGGAATCTAAAGCCCTCCCTCCTGCACCATTTCTCCAGCCACGCATTCATCTGCTCTACCCTCCTATTTCTGTACTCACTAGCACGTGGCACTGGGAGTAATCCGGAGATTACTACCTTTGAGGTCCTGCTTTTTAATCTCTTTCCTAGCTCCCTAAAATCTACCTGCAGGACCTCATCCCTCTTTCTACCTATGTCGTTGGTACCGATATGGACCACGACCTCTGGCTGTTCACCCTCCCCACACAGAATGTTCTGCAGCCGCTCAGTGACATCCTTGACCCTGGCATCAGGGAGGCAACATACCATCCTGTCGTCATGCCTGCGGCCGCAGAAACGCCTATCTGCTCCCCTAACTATTGAATCCCCTATGACTTTTGCTCTTCCACTCTTCTTCCTCCCCCCCTGTGCAGCTGTCTACTTTCTCACTACTGTCCTTATGTCAATGTTTATTATCAGGGTTACCCCTCCTCTTTTTCCATTCTGCCTGTCTTTTTGAAACATCAAGTACCCTGGAATATTTAGTTCCCAACCTTGGTCACCTTGCAACTATGTCTCTGTAATGGCTATTAGATCAAAGCCATTTATCTCTATTTGTGCCACTAATTTGTCTATCTTGTTAAGAATGCTTCATACATTCAGATAAAGAGCCTTTAATTTTAACTTTTTAACCATTATTCCCTGCTTTCACCTTATTCACTGATGCACTTTTACCGTTAAACTCTCTGTCCCTTCCTGTCACACTCTGTTCATCTTTACTCAAATTACTACATGGCTCCATTGCCTTGACTTTTCTCTTTAGATTTCTAAATTTTCCCTCACCTGACCCCCTCCCCCCCCCCTCCCTTTTTAGTTTAAAACCCTATCTACAGCCCGAGTTATTCGATTTGCCAGGACACTGGTCCCAATGGAACAGCTCCCTCTTTCCCCAGTACTGGTGCCAGTGCCCCATGAATTGAAACCCCTTCTTCCCACACCACTCTTTGAGCCACGCATTTAACTCTCTGATCTGCTTGTCCCTATGCCAATTTGCACGTGGCTAAGGTAACAATCCAGAGGTTCTGCTTTTTAATTTGGACCCGAGCTCTACAAACTCTCTCAGCAGAACCTCATTCCTAGTTCCATATTTAGAATAATCAGTGACAGTCCCACTCTTGACCATACGATGGAGGTTCTGTCATTGATGGAGCAGCTGAAGACAGTTGTGCCAAGGATACCTCCCTGAGGAACTCCTGCAGCAGTGTCCTGGGGCTGTGATGATTTGCCTCCAATAAACACGACCATCTTCCTTTTTTGGCAGGGATGACTCCAGCCATTGGTGAGCTTTCTCCTTGAACACCATTAACCTGTTTTGCTAGGGCTCCTTGGTGCCATACCCAGTTGAAAGCTGCCTTGATGTTGAGGCCAACTAATCTCACCTCTCCTCTGACAGTCAGCTTTCGTTTCAATGTTTGTATCAAGGCTGTGATAAGGTCTAAAGCCAAGTGGTTTGAGTCCGAACGCAAACTAAGCATCAGCAAGTAGGTTATTGGCGAGTGGATGTGTTAAACCACATTGTCGAACTCTGAAACTAGGAGCAAAATTGGGTGTTCCTGTCAAGCAAGGCTACAATATTCTATCAGAGGGTATTGTGTACTAACTATTACTTGGTGATATTAGTGGAATTGATTGCTTGTTCTATGTAGGAATTATTGTAAATGAAACGCAAAACAATGAGGGTAATTTTATT
Source organism: Squalus acanthias (assembly GCA_030390025.1). Classification (NCBI taxonomy): domain Eukaryota; kingdom Metazoa; phylum Chordata; class Chondrichthyes; order Squaliformes; family Squalidae; genus Squalus; species Squalus acanthias. Next base: position 26,882,447 of record CM059428.1, on the reverse strand, counting down.
GTTTTGATGATTGGCTGCCAGTTATACACTTCTCCCAATTTTAATTTCCAAACAAAAATCAGGAGCGGTGTATAACAGGTGGCTGATCTGATATTGTTCTGTTTACAGAGCTGAGCCATGCACACTTCTCTTAGTGCTTACCCAATGGAAATTTGTACACAAGGGGATAACATGAAAATTTGACGAGCAGACATGAGGGTAAATTTTCCACCCAACAGTATTGCTGGTGCGATTCGGGTGCCTATCACTCTCGCCTGATCGCTTCTGGAAACATTCCTGTTTAATTCTTCCGGTGAGGCTGTACATCTGCGTAATTTACTGCTGCTCATTCAGGTGCATCACTGAATATCCCAGTCTTTGAGCTCAGTGTTATCTGTGGCTATTCAGGTAAATAAATAAAGTGGCAAAGGCTTTTTCTTCATTAGGTTATTCAGCATGGATGGTACCTGGGTAATTACTTTATTGTGGATGGATTTTGGCCCAGTTTTTTTGGATCAAAACATGGAGGAAATGTTTGGAGACAGATAGTCGAATCTTGTTTCTATTATCTCGCAGAGATTGACAGTGAAAGAAGTCTTTGAGAAATGACAGCAGAATAGTAAGCTCCTTAAAGAGGACAACAGGTGTAAAGTACACAACCTATATTCATGCCACATCAGGGTGCATCAAGGCATCCAACCAGAGGCTCGAGTCCAGTGCTGCTTGGGAAGTTGCAATCACCTTAACACTAGGGATGGCTTTGAAGGTACTGTATTTCATATTTCACGCGGTACAAGATGAAAGGAGCGTTTTTCTGACACCTCTACCTGCACCAGCAGAAAGAAAGAAAAACTCTGGACAAAGTGGTGAGAAATTCAACCCAATTTATTGCCCTAGCAAGCGGTGCTCAGTTTGTAAAATTGGGCGGCTGATCTGATCGCGTCAGTTTGCTGCCTGGCGGGTTAGGTTAAAATTACCCGAAAATAGTCTGAAATAAATCATGAGAGTTGTAAATAAGAGACGCCTACATAATCAAACAGATAAAGCAAATTGTTCTAACTACCCAAACAGGGTTAATTTCAATACTCATCATGAACAACTGACTCCCTTGTCTGAATAAGAACCTTCTACACTTGCAGGTGGTTATATTAGAAAATTCGGCAAAGGTTAAGGGTGATAGTAATGCAATCCAATTAAATTATTTTTCTCCTTTAATACACCATAGGGGTACTAGGTGGTAACTGCTGGCTTCTGTATATCAGACCCTGCTTTACACATGACCACTACAGATAGCAGAGAACTTCATGCTCATGAAGAATTCGGCAGGGATTTAGAATCGATATTCTGCTATAATTATGCACCACACATCCCCAAAAATATCACCCATAAAATTTTTTTTCATTTTAACCTGTTGACTTTGATGGTTCCCTAAAAGTACACCATCACAATTTTAAATGTTTTTTTTTGAAGAGTGCGCTTCACACCGATTGCAATTAAAAATAAGTAGTAACTACCACTTTCCAGCTGTAACCACCTAATGGATGATTTGGACTCGTGAATCGGAACTGAGAGCGTACAGCTATCAGGAAAGACTGACGAAGGGTCTTCTACCTGAAACATTAACTCTGTTTCTCTCTCCACGGATGTTGCCTGGCCTGCTGAGTTTTTCCAGCGTTTTCTGTTGTTATTTCAGTTTTCCAGCATCCGCAGTATTTTGCTATTGTAACAAAACATGTGGATTTGTTTTTCAACATGCTGTGTTATAGATGGCCTCAAGGGGGAGCTGTTGTATGAGCAAAGTGAGCTCTGACTTTTCCTGGTGCTTCTTAACTGCCAAGGAGATTCACTCCACTATCCAATTTGTCAGCCTTTAGCCACGGATTACTCAGTCGCACTTCCAAATGAAACAACTGCTTAGACAAAAGAAATAATGTCACCATTCTACATAAAAGGCTAAATCTGTGCATCTCTGCTACTTGTCACTTTTCTTTCAAACACAAGTAATCCTTCAGTACCATGATTGCGACAAGTGAGATTGCGATACTTTTCCAGCAAGTTGACAAATGAGGCATGAAGACGGTTTCGCTCATCTGCCACCCAAGATTAGGTAGGTCTAACAAAGCACAGTAATAGCTTTTAAGTAAAAGAAATCTAAAAGCTTGGCTCAGTGGTAACATTTGCCTCGGAGTCAATGGCCCAAAAATTCGGCCCTTCCCGCGTGAGTACACAGTGTGTACTCACCCGTATTGCTTCCCGAAGTGCTGGTTTCCTGCATGCACTGCGCATGCGCGGGAAACCGGAACTTCTGGTATGGTGAAGGGGGCAGTTCCTAGGTGAACCGCGTGCGCGCTAGAGGCTGCGCGCACGCAGCAAACTTAGATTTTTTTCAGGTTTCTACGCGAGGGTAAGTATTGAAGATACTACGCTAATAAAAAGGAGGCGTAAGACCCCTTTTGAACAAAGTAAGTGGTTAATTAAGTATAATTTTAAATTTTTTTCAACAGGTTTATCTTTTTTAGATACTTTAAAGAAAGGTAAGTTTATTTTTATAACTTTTAAAAAGTATTTTAATTTTTTCAAAAATTTAAATTTTTGTTTAAAGTGGTTAATTTATTTAACTATAGTTATTTTATAAATGTGATTTTTTTTTTTAAATTGCTGCTCTTTTGGGGCCGATTTCAATTCACAGATTTGACAGGTCTGTCAAATCTATGAATGAAAGATGGTCTGCTGCCATTGGCTCTCCATGGCCCACGTGATCCCAGGGGTCGCATTGCACTAACTGCGCCCCTGGAACACGCAAGCACTGCGCGCCGGCAGTTGGAGCAGGCCCAGGAGCTGAAGTTCCCGTGGGCCCAAAACACAACGGCAGGCACAGTGGGTAAGAGCGCGCGCGATCCTTACCCCCGCGGCAAGCCGGCCACGCGAATTTCAGGGCCAATAGCTTGGGGTCCATACCCCACGTCAGGACTTGAGCATTTGATCTAGGCTGACACTCCAGTGCAGTACCAAGGGATTACTTCAAAAGTAATTTATTGGATGTGAAGTGCTTTGAGGCATCCTGAAAATGTGACATAAATACAAGCTCTTTCTTTAAATTAACAAAACTCTTCGGTTCAAAGGGCTCTGATAGAATTTGAATTTGAGCAAATTTATATCATCAAAAAGAGTCTAAAAAAAGGGGGGCATTAATATATATGATAACCACTAACAGATCAAATACAGAATGTAGGAGGGATTTCTTTACAGAGAGTGGTGAGAATGTGGAGCTCGCTGCCACATGGAGTGGTTGAAGCAGATATCATTGACATATTTAAGGGGAGGCTTGATGCATACATGAGGGAGAAGGGAATAGAGGGATATAAGGGCAGGGTGGGAAGAGAATAGTGTAGAGCAGAAATGCCAGCATAGATCACTTGGGCCGAATGGCCTATTTCTGTGCTGTAGATTCTATGTCATTCCATGTAAAAAAAAAATCCCTCAGTACTGCACTGGAATTTCAGCCTAGATTTTGTGCTCAAAACCTGTAACTGAGCCACACTTCAGAGGAGGTGCTAAGCACAGCGGTGGGTTCTTTCAGCAATATCATAACCAATGCTATTGAGACTTGGCCTCCGTATGCCCATCAGTCGATGCTGTCTGGACAATACCTTGATATGGGCCTCAATGAAGCCTTGCGGCCTGTTGCCAGACAAATAGCAGGATATGCTGAGTGAGTTCCCAGTGGAGTTATGCCAGGAGCAGCCACGGATGAGGGAGCCACCTCTTGGGGCAACCCTCTATCCAGACACCACACTCAAATGAACCATGTATCAAGGAACTGTTTTAGCTGACACTATGGTTTAATTGTTTGCTGAAATACAGGATGTGTTTTTGTGGCCATTTAAGAGACTTAGCCATGGTATGGAACAATGGTCAACAGGATACAAACATGTAGCATCTGTTATTTTCAAGGAAATATATCCTTTCTAGGAGTCTCGTTCAGTAACACCTATCATTGGTGATTGATTGTTACTGACATTGTTTTGAGAATCCCACTATAAAGATTCCAAACTTTTCTGTACAATTTGTGGAGAAAATCAGCATCGGAAAGAGCAACAATGAGTTCTCTACCCAGGGAAAGAGTGCACAGGTTGTATGTTTTATTTCTCGGTATGTCTAATGTTTAAAGATAGTGTGTATTTGGACTTGGTCAATAAATGGATTTTTGCATCCATAACCTGGAGTCAGGTATTGAACTTGTTACACAGCCAACTACCACCCCTTCTTCTCCCACTAGGGTAGGGCCCAGGGAATTTGACTGTTCAGAAACTTCATTTGACCCAGGTCACATTTCTGCAGGAGATGTAGGGATGTGCATGCACGCTTAGTGAGGGGTAGTACAGGGTTGGTGTGTCAGTTCATTGAGCTTATGCGATTCTAAAGTTAAGTGAAATGGTTTTCAATTATTTCATTTGTGTTGTTGCAGCAATGGAGCTGGCAACTCCGGAGGCACAGCCTCAGTCTCACTCTTCGTCTGGCCCTCCTCATGCACCTGCTCCATGGTGACGCCTCTCCTGATAGTAAGTGCTGCACAATTAATGCTATCATTTTTCAGGGCAACACAACAGGACAACCTAGAGAGGCTTTGTTTCTGTATGCCTACAGTATGCTCTATTTTTATCCTTGTGTGGGCATGCTCCTCATATTTTCTTTCTGCTACAACTCTAGATTCCACATTGGCATTCTCAGGCACAGCTCAAGAGGTAGCACTAGTGTCCCAAGGTACATCCATCTACAGAAATGCCTGGAAATAATGAGATTGTTGGCCATTGTTGGCCAGCGTAGAATAAATACATTGTGGCAGCTTCCAGGGTATCTTGCATCTACCTGCATGATATAGTTATGATTGTTACAGATCAGCGTTGATGGAATGGAAGCCCTTCCCTTAACATAAATACCATAGAATCGGTGAGAGGAACCTGAAGGACCATATGGGTTCCATCAATGCAGCCCTACACTCTTGGGGAGGCAACCACTTCTCAAAAGGTAACATCTGATGGTAGTCCTTCACCCTGGTAAACAATGCACCAGTTGTTGACCAGCTGGGCAACACACTCCGAGCACACGGACTTGATGCCAAACTTACCATCTCCCCTCATAGCCTTGTGCACATGGGAGCAGAAAGTCTCCTTTATTGTACGCAACTTCGGCATCTTACATTGAAAAGGACAATGTATTAGAGAGGGTTCAGAGAAGAACAAGGATAATACTAGCACTGCAGCCTCCCAGTTACAAAAGGACATACCTGCAGAGCTGAACTTCTTTCCATTAAAGCAAAGAACATAGAGGGAAGCTACAATCCAGATTTTTAAAATGGGGAGGTGCATGGATGATAATGTTAATGCAAGCAGGCTCTTTGACTTACATGGTCAGGACAGAATTGGACAGCATAGGTTTGAAATGAACAAGACTCAGGCAAGACTGGAGATTTGAAGAAGCTACCCGGCCTCCTCAGTAGATGTGTGAAATAGACACACAAGCAGTCGAGGCCATATCAACCACCTCATTCAAAAAGGGGCCAGATACAGGAAACTCTTTATTAACCGGCACCGACGGGACCGGCGTGGTGCCGGTTTATCGAAAGTACCGGATAACGGAGAGTTATATCTACCGAGGCTATTTTTAACAAAGAGACTCCAGGCAGCGCGGGAGAATCAACTCCTGCTACTGCAGTGTGTCGGACTTCCGACAGCGCCAGGAGGCCGAGTAGTGGCACTTTTGAAAACTACCCCTACTGACTAAATCAGCGTTCTCGGACTCGGGATCAGCAACATTGCCGGTTATTTGAGAGGAGTTTTCGGAGTACTCGGCGTTCGCGGAGACTCGACTGCGACTCGGCAACATTGCCGGTTATTTGAGGAGTTTTCGGAGGATGATTTTTGCCGGTTAAGCGAGAATTCCGGATATTTGGGTGCCGGATAAACAAAAGTTTCCTGTAAATATCTACAGGAAACTTTTGTTTATCCGGCACCCAAATATCCGGAATTCTCGCTTAACCGGCAAAAATCATCCTCCGAAAACTCCTCTCAAATAACCGGCAATGTTGCTGATCCCGAGTCTGAGTCCGAGTCCGCGAACGCCGATTTAGTCAGTAGGGGTAGTTTTCAAAAGTGCCACTACTCGGCCTCCTGGCGCTGTCGGAAGTCCGAAACACCGCAGTAGCAGGAGTTGATTCTCCCGCGCTGCCTGGAGTCTCTGTTAAAAATAGCCTCAGTAGATATAACTCTCCGTTATCCGGTACTTTCGATAAACCGGCACCACGCTGGTCCCGGTTAATAAAGAGTTTCCTGTAGTTGGAATTGGAGTTAATAGGGATAGGCAGAGATCGAGATAATGAAATACTGTGTGGGACACACATGGATTTTTGATAGTGGGTTGGGGGAAGTTGTCAAATATGAAGGACTTGAAAAATTGGGTCTCATCATCATTAGAACAATGCAGATTACAGGGCAACATGATAGCGTTTAAAATGAAAGGATGGGACAGAGTAGATAGAAGCAGACTGTTTTCTGTAGTTGAGGGGACTAGAACTAGGGACTACAGATACAAAATTAAATACAAGAGATTTAGAACAGAGGGCTGGAGAAATACCTTTTACATAGAGATGCGACACTGTGGAATTCACTTCCAGGGTTGGTGGTTGAGGCAGAAACTATCAACATTCAAGATTAGATTGGATAGTTGGATGAAGGGAAAGGGGGTTGAAGGGATATGGAAACAGGGTGGATAAATGTGATTAGGGCTAGTTGCTTACGTGGAGGATAAATGTCAATACGGACTGTTTGGGCCAAATGGCCTGGTTCTGCGTCGTAACTGTGATGTATTTCTAGGTCTGTGGAAAGCAGCAGGTCAGGATTGAATAGTGAAGATGCAATATTCTAGATCCTTTAGAGATCAAGGAGTATTTATTCAGAATGTTCCCTCTAGAGCTCAAATAGCGTCGAGTTGATGACGACGTACATTGCATGTGCTTTGTGGCAGGAGTGGGCTCGATTGGCCAAAAGAGCTTTTTCTTTTTCCATTCTGTCTTATGGCTTCTGCAACCAACCTCTAGACCTTGCTGTTTAAATAATTCCTTTGTCTACATAGGCTTGAAGCCTGAATATTTTGGGCTGGGAAGGGGGAAGAATCCAACCAAGTGAAGAACGCCGCTTTCCTCCATAGCCTCATTCATCCAAGTATCTACTTTTTGATTCCATTCAAGGGAAGATTCAGATGTGATCATTCACTAGGGATTCAATAACTCAGGGCCTTTTCCCTGTGAGCTTAGTCCTACTGCAATCCAAGACAGCTGATGAATTACATTTAGTTATTGATTTATTGCTCATTTTCTTTCCTTTTACTATGAAGGCTTTGACTCATGCTAGGCTATGGCTCCATGGTATCAGCAGTTCCCTGGTATCCTGCCCATGTGAGCTTAGAGAGCAAGTATTGAGAACCTATTAGGCTCATTGCAGTTGAACCCATGTATTCCCCACACAGACACCTCCAGTAGGGGTAGCTAGATAGGAATAGCAACCCCAATTAACCCAGGTATAGTGAACATATTGTAGCACTCCTACCAGTCCTTAGGTAAGCTAACTAAGCAGAGACTGGGGATGGAACCCGGTATCTTCCTAGTCTGTATGACGGAGTTGCTCACTGGCGTCTAAATTGGCCCTCAACACCATGCCTAGGGTTTCTTGCAGTACTGTCCATTCAACTTTTTCTAGAAATCTGACAAAAATCAATAAATTCTGCTCTGATCAACATCTAAAGCAGTCTATTCAGTGTTGTCCATCAACCTACACATATTTCAAAAATCTGTAGTAAAGTCAAATTGGACAGCTTACTTGCGTACAGATAAATATCGCCAAATTAACTTGATAAGAAGGCAAAGATATCTGAAGGTAGCTGTGAGAAATCAGCTTGTTATCTGGCTATGAGCAGTTGAGTACTCAGTTCATCTGGTCAGGCCAGAGATGTGGTTTCATGATTAAGGCCTACACATCTTCCCTCACTACAGAGATTGCATATGTGGGGTCTACCTATTGTACAGGGTTGAGCAATCAGATGGCATCTCCATGGTCTGTGAAACAAACAAATACAGCAACTGAAATTTTTCTAAAATTAGGAAGACAACCGAGACCTGCTGTCAACAACAGAAGAATGACAGCGTGTGGCCCAAAGTGGAGGTGTTGTATGTGCTGGAGCACAGCAGGAGAAGCTCATCTGACCCCCATGGGTCTGTGTCCACACGTGATTCCTCCCATTGGATAAGTTCCGGCTTATATATGTGAAGGTTGAATGGAAGAAAAGGAATATAACTTAATTTCATGAACTAATCTGTTTACAGTAAAGTGCTTCAACTGCACTATTACTTTGTAATTACTGTAAAGCCTGATGACAAAGTCCTTCTTGGATGCATCTTTAAGGCCTTGGAGGGTGTGTTCTAGATCCTGGAGGACCTTGAAAAAGAGACCAGTATGAATATAGCTGTACAATCTGCATCACAAAAACAAAATCAGCAGTAACCATATATTCACTGCTTCTACAGCACTAGATAGAAACATAGAAACATAGAATCTAGGAGCAGGAGTAGGCCATTCGGCCCGTCGAGCCTACTCCACCATTCAATACGATCATGGCTGATCATCCAAGTCCAGTACCCTGTCCCTGCTTTAATCCCCGCAGTACACATATCCCACCCTACCCCCGTAACCCCACGTATTTAATTCCCCCTAACATATCCTATCCTCATAACCCCACATATTTAATCCCCCCCTAACACTAAGGGTCAATTTATCATAGCCAAATCAACCTAACCCGCACATTTTTGGACTGTGGGAGGAAACCGGAGCACCCGGAGGAAACCCACGCAGACACGGGGAGAATGTGCAAACTCCACACAGACAGTCACCCGAGGTCAGATTCGAACCCAGGTCCCTGGCGCTGTGCAGCACCAGTGCTAACCACTATGCCACCGTGTTGCAAGTGATAGCAAGTTATACAAGCAGAACAGCTCATGATAATTCTTTATACATAATGTTCACCATTTGGCATTGAAAAATGGATCCAAAATCTAAAAGATCCTTAGGAGGACTCTAGAAGTAACAGTGCTGGGGGCAGGAAGAGAAGCTATTGTGGAGCTGGCATGGCAATGATTAGATCGGTAAGAGTGAAACCAAGCGAGGACAATCCCATTGAGGCGTTGGAGGAGGAAAGCGTGATCTACCATGTGAAAGGCAGCAAAGAAGTCAAGGACAAAAAGGGAGGAATAATGCAACATTGTCACACAGTCAGAGTACTGTATATCATTTATGACTTTGGTTGGGACCATTTCAGAGATGGAAACCTGATGGGAGAGGTTCAAACAAGGAGTTGCAGGAAAGATGGGCACAGATTTGGGAGGCAACACATTCACTGGAGGAAAGAGAAGCTGGAGCAGACCTGTAGTTTGCAAGGACAGAGGGGTCCAGGGTGAGGTTTGTTTTTTTTGAGGAAGGGGTTCCTGATGGTGGTTTTTAAAAAAGGGAAGGGGACAATACCCAAGGAGAGAGAACCATTTACAACGTCATGGGACCAGGACGGGAAGTTGGGTGGTCAGTAGTTTAGTGGGAATATGATCCAGCGAGCAGGAGGCGGGTTTCATAGACAAGTTGAGCTCGAAGAGGGCGCGAGGTGGGCCAGGGGGGTAGGGAAGAGAGATCGGAGAGAAACGAGAGAAAAGTTCAGGGCTAAGGCAAGGGGAAGTGGGAAGCAGCAAAGGCAGTTGAACAGATGGTCTCAATCTTCATGACAAGAAATCCAGGATCTCCTCACTGTTGGAGGAGAGGGTGAGGTTTAAGGAGATGGTTGGTAGTGGAGAAAAGAAAGCAGGGGTCAACATTAATCTCTAGAATTATCCTGGGTGTAGCAAGCATGGAGGTCCAATAGTACTTGATGTGGTCCAGCTAGATGGATGATGGATAGCTAAACCAGTTGTGCACCAGAAATCAGAGGCGAGAGGGCTTAAAGAAGGAGAAGATACCAGAGGAATAGTGGGAAGAGACAAAGTTGTAATTTGGCGACAAAGGTCACACAGCCACTGCAACGGTCTGGGCAGGGCAGGTGGTAGAATGTATAGTCAGGCAGGGTGGCTTCAGTAAGGGGCAAGGCATCACTATCCATGAGCCAAGTTTCAGTCAAAGCCAGGATGTCAAGAGGGTTGTTTTGAGTGTGTGAACACATTCTGGGGATAAATGCAGAGAGGAACAAACATGACTAAAACTGACAACAGTAGGAAAACAACAGGCACAATTAGCTCAAGAAAGGGAAGTCACACAAATCAGAAAACATCACTGTTACAGGAGCAGAGTGAAAATCAATCCCCTCCAAATTATATTGAACAACCAAGGTATTTGGAGAAGAGGAGCATGTGCATCACAAGGTGCAGTACTATTTCTACACTTGCCTCTCATCCTTGGCATCATTGGTGGTCTCATTCCTGGAGGAATTCCCATGGGAACTCCTCTGCCAGAAGGCATCCCCATCGGTGGTGGTCCAAATGGAAGTCTCATGCCAGGAGGCCGTCCCATAAAGCCTGTAACATGGAGATTGATGGTATGTTTGCAATTTGCAGCAATCAATACTGGAATACTTTTTGCTTTGTCTTTTTATGCTGTCTCTATCCCACCCCAGCCCTGCACCATTCCCCAACTGAGCAGGTAGGCAAGCAACCTCACATGGTCAATACTGCTCTTGAACCTGTTGCTAAGTGGTGTGCAGAAGGGAACATCTCCCCTCCATGGAGAAAGTGCTCAAGTTGTTCAACTACAAGAGTTGAGTGGGAAAAATAAAACTGCAGGAGATCTAAACATCAAAACATTACAGAAAATAAAGACGGAATGTAGGACTTTAATAAGGACTGAATTGTACCTGCATGCCCTGATCCAATTATCTCCCATCCTTTAAAGCCACTTCACCTGAAGACTATACTCAAGTCTTAACAGCCCGTGTGCAATGCCAGGGGAGATTGACTACTCCTGGTACAACTAGTCAAAGTATATGGTGCAGTATCCTGATCTACCTGGTCATGGTGAGGGATTCAATATTCTGCACTATTAAATTGTGTCAAATTAATTCTACAATTCAACTTCAACCATTTGAAATTGGAATGCCACATTCAATTGTACGTTTGGCAAGAGGGGGAGTTATAAAGAACTGCCATGATGACTGTTTCTATGAGCAGAATTGGCCGTCACATTACACTGCTAAGTGTGGTGTAACAGCAGGAGTTGTTAGAGAGAAAAAAAAAGGATTTGGAATGCAATTCCAGAACTTGTATGACTGGAGAGATCATCATGGCTTGTAAATTGGTGCAGAGCTATAAACTTGAAAGCTGCAACAATTTCATTCTGAATTAGGATAGGACAACAGCCTGTTTGGGGGTAATTTTCAACTTCACTACCTGGGTAGTAACCTGGCAGAGCAGATCACCCACCCTTTATGGAGTCCGGGCAGGTTCTACAACAAGGTGATCTGCTCCACCAGTTTACCACCCCGGTTGAAAATGACCCTCGAGATTAAAAATGAGTCGAACAAAAACATATTTAACAAAGTAGAGCCTGCAAATCTTTTTCAGGTCAGATACTGATGTTGGGGTCTCTTGCATCTCGGCCTCAACCAGTGCCCAGGGTCATGGGCAAATACTCATGGACCTACCTGGTCTTGGCTCACCAAGATTCAGAATGGGTGGGCCCCCCCTCATTGGTACATAGGGTTGAGGGACAGCAGAAAAGCTAGGAGCAGGTGCAACTCCAGTTCCTTTAGCCTGAGGGGCCATCGCCTAAAAGAACAAAACACAACCCTGTAGATTTACAATGTATAGATCAAGCATTTACTGTGAGAAGAATGTTCAAATGTTGGCCAACAACTTGCAGATTTCAGCTTTTAAAAATGTTAAATCAATTCAAATAGAACCAATTTGTATTTATAGTGTCATCCACAACCACAAAGGGTGTCACAGTCAATGGATTCCTTTTGAAGTGTAGTCATTGTTGTAATGTAGGCAAACACAGCAACCAATTTATGCACAGCAAGGTCTCACAAACAGAAAGGAGATAAATGACCAGATAATCTATTTTAGTGGTGTTGAGGGATAAATATTGGCCAGGACTCTCGGGAGAACTCCTCTGCTCTTCAAAATAGTGCCATGGGATCTTTTACATCAATGGAGGGGGCAAATGGGGGCCTCTCATCTGAAAGACAGCACCTCCGACAGTACAGCACGCCCTCAGAACTGCAGAACGCCTGTGCTCAGGTCCCTGGAGCGGGGCTTGAACCTACAACCTTCCGACTCAGGGGAGAGAGAGAGAGAGAGAGAGAGAGAGAGAGAGAGAGCGAGCGAGCGAGCGAGCTACCAACTGAGTCACAGCAGACGTCTACTTTAAAAATGGTTACCGCAGAGGAGAAATTTTCCATCCCCGTGTGCACCTGCCATTTCACCCCCACATATGCCTCGACTCAACCAAATATGTAAAATCTTATATATAGGACTCATTCGGATATATTACATGCAGAGGATAATAAAAATTAGCCTAGATTATGCGCTCAAATCCTGGAGCGGGGCTTGAACCCACAACCTTCTGACTCAGGTGAGTGTTACCACTGAGCCAAGCACTGCAAAACTTATTTACTCAGTCTGCGCAATTGTCTTTGCATTTTGATTTTGTTCAGGAAATCACAGTTGTATTATTAATTTCCCAATTGCTAGGCCACATCATTAATGGAAATATTTTCTACTGCTACAAAACATTGCTCACCAATTTCTTTTAATATACAGATGCACACTTTCAACAACAAACTGATTTGAGCTTTTGCAACTTGGAGTTTGAAAATACAACACTTCCACCAACAAACTTGTTAGCGTCCATTTAAAGAAATGAGTGAATCAATGTTTTATTAATTTTAGTCTCCGAAATCATGTCAGCTCAAATGAGATTACTGCCTTATAGTTAATGTTGGATATTCATGAAGGGTATGGAGCGAGTTTCCAAATTGTACGTCAGATGTAGAGTATGGAATTAGTTAAGATAATGCGGTGAATTTCACCTTCTGTGGAGGTGCAAAACAGCCGGTAACGATCAGTCAGTGGAAAGGGGAAAAAAAACGAGCGGGGTGTATAACAGGCAGCCAAATTACTACCGCTCGTTTTGTGACTCTGCTGAAGTTGAAATTAACCCCTTCCCCCCCCGCTCCGTGTTTCAGAACCTGCACTACTCTGAAAGTACCTTCTAGTCTGACAAAGAGCACACCAAAGTTTCAGCATTATATTCAAGAGCAACACATCGGATCTAATTTCAAAAGATCAGGTTAGAGGGGGAAATTTGAAAACCACATTGCCAATGGTTTATCCTTACCTGTTGCGAGGGACCTCCGACCCCTCTTACCGGTCCCGCTAGTCCTGCAGGTACTTGAACCATCGCCATGGTAGCTGGCATCCCTCTCCCTGCTGCTCTACCAACACCAGGACCGCCAACAGGAACTCTAGAAATTCCAACCTGTGTGTAAACATTAAAAAAGGGAATATTATTCCTGAAAAAAACAATTTGATTCTATAGAAACATAAATTCAACTTTAGATATGTGGTTACTCCCATTGGAACCAACTAGATTAGTGACAGTGTATTTTAAGACTCCTGTATGTATGTAAAATGTAACTAAGCACCACTTTCAGCAATAGAATGTGCTGTCTGCTGCTTTGAATTTCTTGGACCTATATTACTCCTGAGTGTACATTCAAACAAACATCTTGGTCACCACCGCTTCACTGAATCTGTTGAAGCAACAGATGCATAAAGAACCTCTTTCATTGACCAGTGTGTCACACACACACAAGCCTGTACAAGAGGGACGAGCTCACATCTGGGTGCAGACGACGCCCAGCTCTACCTCACTACCTCTTCTCTCGACCCCTCTACAGTCTCTAAACTGTCAGACTGCTTGTCCGACATCCAGTTCTGGAGGAGCAGAAATTTTCTCCAATTAAATATTGGGAAGACCGAAGCCATTGTTTTAGGTCCCCGTCACAAACTACGTTCCCTAGCCACTGACTCCATCCCGCTCCCTAACATTTGTCTGAGGTTGAACCACACTGTTCGCAACCTTGGTGTCATATTTGACCGAAATGAGCTTCCGACCACATATCCGCAGCATAACTAAGACCGCCTATTTCCACCTCCGTAACATCGCCCGTCTCCGCCCTTGCCTCAGCTCATCCGCTGCGGAAACCCTCATCCATGCCTTTGTTACTTGTAGAATTGACTATTCCAACGCACTCCTGGCTGGCCTCCCACATTCTACCCTACGTAAACTTGGCGATCCAAAACTTGGCTGCCCGTGTCCTAACTCCCGTTCACCCATCACCCGTGCTTGCTGACCTACATTGGCTCCCGGTTAAGCAATGCCTCGATTTCAAAATTCTCATCCTTGTTTTCAAATCCCTCCATGGCCTCGCCCCTCCCTATCTCTAATTTCCTTCAGCCACCCCCCCCCCCCCAATATTATATAAATGGCTCAACCACTGGTGGCCGTGCCTTCTGTTGCCTAGGCCCTAAGCTCTGGAATTCCCTACCTAAGCCTCTTCATCTTAAAAAGGAGGAAAGAAAGGTAGAGAGACGCTCCTTAAAACCTACCTCTTTGACCAAGCTTTTGGTCACCTACCCTAGTGTCTCCTGATGTGGCTCGGTGTCAAATTTTGTCTTCAAATAATCCTGAAGCACCTTGGGACATTTTACTACATTAAAGGCACTATATACATACAAATTGTTGTAGGCCTACAAGTGACAATGGCGCTATATAAAACCGCTGCTCGTAGCTGTTGGAAGGTGGAACTGGTAGGCGGAGCAGGTATGATGCTGTACAGCGCGATTACAGGCTTGCATTTATATTGGTGCCTTTTCACGTCCCAGAAAATTCAAAGAACTTCACAGCCAATGGATTAGTTAGAGCTGCAGTGACTGCCAAGTAGGCAAAGGGCAGGTAGTTTGCACACAGTAAGATCCCACAGAAAAATGAGATAAAAGAACTTGCCTTCCACAAACTCAGGGCTGTGTCCCAAAGCACTGCAAAAAAATCTTCATTGGCTGTAAAGTGCTGTCACAATGTAGGAAATGTGCCATCCAATTTTCACACAGCAAGATCCCATAAACAGAAATGTGATAATGACCAGGTAATCTGTTTTCAGGTGTTGGTTGAGGGATAAATATTGGCCAAGACACCAGGAGAACTCCCTTGCTCTTCTTTGAATAGTGCCATGGGATCTTTTACACCCACTGAGATGGCAAACAAGGCCTTGGTTTAACATATCTAAAAGACAGCACCTCTAAATGCAGCACTCCCTCAGTACTGCACTGAAGTGTCAGAATAGATAATGTGCTCAAGTTTATAGAGTGGGGCTTGAACTTCTGAAATCAGACAAGTGCTACCGTTAAACCAAGCATTGCAAAAATTAGTTACTTGCTCTGTGCAATTGGTCTTTACTTCTCAAGTTTTTGTTCAGTAAGTCACAGTTACATCATCAATTTTCCAATTGCTAGGCTACTTCATTATTGGAAACATTTCTTACTGCTACTAAACATTGTATTATAGATATCCAAAAGTGCATTTTCAGCAACAAATTAGATTTTATAACTGGAGTGGAGATGTACTCTGTTTAACAACAAAGGCAAGAAATATAAAAAGTCACCCAAACGTTGGGTGCTGCTAAGCTGCCCACTTTCTTGGGTACAAGCATGAATGGAATTGGAAAACACAGGAGAAGGAAAGAAATAGAACAAAGGTCCTAGCATAGGATTACATAGGATATATGGCACAGAAACAGGCCATTCGGCTCAACCAATCCATGCCAGCGTTTATGCTCCACTTGCGCCTCCTCCAGTCTTTCCTCATCTAACTATCAGCATAACCCTCTATTCACCTCTCCCTCATATGCTTATCTAAACGCCCCTTAAATGCATCTATACTACTCGCTTCAACCACTCCCTGTGGTAGCAAGTTCCACATTCTCACCACTCTGAGTAAAGAAGATTTTTCTGAATTCCCTATTGGATTTCTTGGTGACTATCTTATATTGATGGCCTCTAGTTTGGCTCTTCCCCACAAGTGGAAACACTCTATCTAAAATTATGAAGGGGTTTGATAAAGTAAAGACCTCTAATAGGTCACCCCTCAGCCTTTGAGAGAAAAAAAGACCCAGCCTGTTCATTTTTTTTTTTTTTAAAAAGAGCTAACCAAGCTCACAAGTATAATAGCATCACATCTGAACCTGTATTCTATTTCTTGCAATGAACATTCCCCCCGCCCACACAACATTAGCTTGTTCAAGCCAGTAGAGAATGATTCAAGTCAGCATGAAGGGCAGGGTTACAGCTATAGAAGACTAGGCCAGAGATTTCACAAAAAAAATTGCATTGCATCATTGTCACATGACACAAAGGGGTTACCTTACTGAAAAATATACCTTTTACTGGGTGATAATGCTGTATACACTATATAGAGGACAGATAGAACTAGTGAGTGCATGGCTAATTCATAGGACAGTGGCCTCAAGATTATATTACCCATTACCCCATGGTATTGATCAATTCTAAACTAGGGTTTACATTTTACCTGGGACAGTTTCCCCACCCCCACCCAGTTTTCAGTGTTACCTACAGCTGGTAGTGCAGAGCATTCCACATAATTAATCCACAATATTTACACAAGGGGGAAAAGCAGTCACATCCTTAATGCAGACGGAGGGGGAAATGACCTATTGGCAATTAGCAAACTCTGTGCCCAATATATCTTGGCCGAATACATTCTAAAACAGCTCCTTCAGCTTGCCAGCTACTTGCACCACACCTGGCTCTTCCAAGTCAGACATGATGGGCCAATTCAGTGCAAGTCAACAATTGGAACATTGTCCAGTTTGTGTCCATATAAAACTGGATTAGAAAAGAGAGAGAATCGTATTAGTGTTACTTTGGGAAGCACCCAGGGATTACATTTGATCAATTTAAAAATCCTGCAGCTCTAGCAGATACAGACAAGATATCCCACAGTAAAAGTGACTACCAATGCAGGATGGGAACCATGGTTTTCGTCGCATACTCCTTTATTAATCGCTCCATGGCCTTACCTCACCCCATTACTCTAACCTCCTCCAACTTGCTCGAACTCTGCTCCTCTGACTGTGATCTCTTGTGAACCCCACTTGCCCCACTACTGCAGCCTGCAGCCCACCTCTGCCCTTTCCTCCACTAATGGCAGTCAATGCCTGCAGCCACTGTCCTACATTGCCAAAATTTCAATCCAAATGTTGAAAACCTTTGAGTTACAGTCTGAATGACATCAGTACATTTGTAAATTAGTCATTTAATATACTGGCTTTTACATATCATCATGTAGCAAAGTGCACTCAGTGCCCCCTTGTAATAAGTTTAAGTGAAGGGGGGGGGAGGGGGGGAGAAGGGGAGGGGGAAAAGTGTTAACTGCTACGTACGTCTCTCACAGGAGGCCCTTCCACGGTCATCGTCACAAGTGATTCCCCTCGAAGCAACACAAGACCAAGAGCTCTCTTCTCTTCTCGTTCACCCTGCTTGGAGTTCTTCGGCCTACACCAATCCAGTCACCACAGTGAACAAAAAATATACAACAACAAGCATTTATTCAACACCCTTAAAAAGGTAGTAACATATCCCAAGACACTTCACAGGAGCGTTATCAGACAAAATTTGCAACCGAGTCACACAAGGAGATATTAAGACAGGGGACCAAAAGCTTGGTCAAAGAGGTAGGTTTTAAGGAGCATCTTATAATGAGAGAGAATGCCAGAGCTTAGGACCTAGGCAGCTGAAGGCACGGCCACCGATAATGGAGCGATGAAAACCAGGGATGTGCAAGAGGCTGAAATTGGAGGAGCGCAGGGATTGGAGGGTTGTAGGGCTGGAGCAGGTTACAGAGATAGGGAGGGGCGAGGCCATGGAGGGATTTGAAAACAAGGATGAGAATTTTTTTATTTTTTTTAGTTAGCGATCAGACTGGGAGCCAATGTAGAAGGGTGATGGGTGACCAGGACTTGGTGCGAGTTAGGATATGGGCAGCAAAGTTTGGGATCAAAACAAAACCAGGTCATTTTTCATACAGAAGAAAGGTATGATAACAAGCATACATACTTCAACCTTCTGAATTCATCACAGTCACAAAGAATTAGGTTCATGTGCCGGTCAAAAGCTTTGAAAGTGCCAATGAAGACACGCCCATCTTGGAGTACACATCGCATCCTGTAATCCACATATTGCACCATTTTAGCACTTTTTCCAACAGGCTGAAATGAAAAGAGACCATTAGTTACTGATCCAACTCAGTTTAACTACTGTCAGAATGACCATCCTCATTCAACCTACATATACAATATGCTGTAATTCAACAAGAGGAAGCCACTTAATGACACTGTAGATTGTGCAGTCATTGGGTATATACTTGAAAATGAAAAACTATAGGACTACGGGCAAAGAGCAGGAGAGTGGGTCTAATTGGATAGCTCTTTCAAAGAGCTAGCACAGGCACAATGGGCCGAATGCCTTCCTTCTGTGCTGTATAATTTAGCCAAGTCTGTTTAATGAATTATATGTCCTTGGTTCTTCAACAGAAGACAATAAGAAAATATAATACTTATGCCCAATGTTCCCTCTAATTTTTTTACCCTGTGCGGACCCTTTGGTGCGGTATCTCTTCCAGCGGCGGCAGCTGGTGAGCGGTCTACGCCCCTTAGGGGGGGGAACATTGCTTATGCCCCAAAACTTCCAACACCACGATGCAAGCAACAGCAGAAAGGTGTGTGTGACAGGCTGGGAGGAAGCATTGCATGATCTAATCTAATGAGCCTTCAAGGTCATTTCTATTCTCTAATGGCCTGTATTTTGCTGTGAATGGCGAAGTAATGGTTTTCGCCGTTCACTTCGTGTACTGTTGCCCACAGACTTTTAGCGGGCTCCTCAGCAGAGACTTAGTCATCCAGCATCTGTTTGAATTTGGTGCCCTCCACAGGGGATCTGTGGTGTCTGCGATGAGCTTAAGCAGCAGGGAGGCTTGTCAAGATTGAAGAACCCTCACAGACACGCAGACTGCAAAGCAGGAAGTAAAAAACAGGAAATATAAATATTTAAATCATTGTACAGGAAGCAAAAAAAAGAGATTAGGACATACACATGGAATTAAGTAAAAAAAAACGCAAAACAGAAAAATTAAAATATATATATTTTTTAAATCTGCAACGTTTGAGGGAATGAGACTCCACACTTGTTAAATTAATTTTTCAGTGCCAGAGAGGTTACTCAGCAGTAATCATCACTTACTGCACTATTAAAACTCAGTTATTCCTGATTGAACAAGCCCCAAGTTTTTCAGCCGTTTTTAGAGCGAGAATAATGGGTAATTAGCCAAAGTTCACACCATGACAGTGATTTCTGTGAAGATTCCATTAGAGAAGACTGCAACAGCGCAGCCCATGGAGGAGCAGGGTTTCAGTGACAGCAACTTTCAGTGGATTTCCGCATTTAACTGCGCATGTGCGGACACCAGAAGTCGCTATAAGTTTTACCCAGTAAAAACGATGAGCGCTGACAGCCTCATCATTATTAGTGCCGCAAAATCCGGGCCATTATATTAAAAAAAATAGAATGAGTTCGAACTTTATGGCATTTGCAATGCTTCCTCTTCAGTTCTTTGTGCACTATCGGCTGTCAGATGCACCCCCCTTAATTTCACACAACGGAATTGGTTTATGGGGGCAACTGGTGCCATGAGGCACAATTTCAGTGGATACCGCCTCCCAAACCAGTCGCATGGTTATTGTCCTCAAACAAAGGCTGTAAAAAGGAATGAACCCCAATTTAAAGGAATCAATTCAGATTTCTGCTGTACCACCGGTGCTGGCTTTGGACCGTCTCATCAGTTACTCTTTGGCTAGCCCAGGCATTCTTGGCCTGTACATCTGGGAATATGTCTTTAATTATCCTGCACAGTTCACAGACAATTTGTTTCATTAAGGAGCATGGTGTTGAACCAGAGCAGCTAGTCCAAGTAATGACATTTTCTACAACAGCAACAACTTGGGACGAAGATTCTCTATGGGTTTTTCCCTAGACGTGTTTGATTTTCTGCAATAAACCAAACTTAGTGTAGACTGGATCTCCTCCCCAATAAATGGCTTAGGAGTGGCTTTGAGACAGTAGAAAATGTTCTCTGCTCAGTTTAATACAGGGAGGACAATACAAATGAGTGGATAGTCAAACTCAAAATTCAATCTTTTACCTGGTCAAAAACAGGGTGGACAACTTACTGTTGGGTGAAAATTCTCCCATCCCCAATTTAAGAAAGGCAAGTGGTGTTTGTTGCAAATGTCTCCCAATACGTGTCATTCAGTAAAATCCTGGAAAAACATTGTTCCCTCATGATGCAATGGGAAAATGAAACTGGACTGTGGACTTGATGCAATGGGAAAATGAAACTGGACTGTGGACTTTCTAATTTACATAAAATGTCCCTGGTTTCAAAAGCTCAATGCAAAATGGTAATATTTACAGATGATGTCGAACCAGGGGGCAGAGGAATTGGAAGAGGCAGCTCAGAAATTACAGAACGAGTCAGGTAAAGTATGTAAGTGGGCAGAATGGCAGACAAAGTTTAATGTAGATGAAGTTTAAAGTGCTACAAGTAGCAAGGAAATATAGACAAGACAGACTCCATGCATAGTGTTGAAATATCCACAGGTGAACCTGAAAGAATCAACACTGAACATGTTGAATGCAGCATTCAACAAGACAACAGGATGTTGAACTACATAGTCAAAGCAGTGGAATACATATCAGAGGAAGTAGTGATCAAACTGCACAGAGCTCTGGTCAGACTTCACCTTGAGCACTGCATCCACTTCTGGTCACCAAGAAACATTCCAGCATGGGAGGCAGCTCAAAGCTGCTCCCCAATGACAGGGGTCAGAGTATTGAGGAAAGACTTGAGCTTTTCAGCCTAGAAAGGAGGGTCAGAGGGGTGATCTTTGAGGCATACAAGTTCAAGAGTTAGCAAAAAGTTTGCCCAGAATATGATAAAATTAAGCTGTGGAAATAGACAAGTTAAACAACAATTTTAGGACTGATGTCTGGAAATTCTTCACAGTCAGTAATTGACAAGTGGAATAAGCTTCCAGATAGAGTAGTGGAGGCAAAAACCCTGGACTCATTTAGAAACAATCAGATGCTACAATAAAGGGATGTTAGGATCTCTGAATAGGTGGGCCAAATGATCTACTTCATTCATAACTATCTTCTGTAGCACTGAACTATGCAGATCAAAGATCCCAGGGTCAACCTCAGCTTTGTTCTGATCTCAGTCCGGCAAATAGGTAGCACAATTGACTTCAGCAAATACTGGGGGGGGGGGGGCACATTAGCCAGGGTTCCTGTTGTTACTCTACAGGAGGAAAAGGAGCAGGTCCAGGTTCAGGTGGGCCCAGTGTCTGAATAATCCACAACACAAATTGAGGCAAGGCAATGGGGGCCCATCACTACTTGTGAAACCACAATGTAAATCAGCTTAAGGAGATACAATTGGAGGAGGAAAAAAAAACTGTTGCCTTCAAAGAACACTGCTTATATCCTTAGCTGGGCCTTTTCCCCATCATCTGCAACTAAATTTATTAAAATGGGAGTTACTAGCTTCTGTCTGCAAAGTTTATACATTCCAAAGCCCACAACCATTAAGCTACAATATGGATTTCAACCTCTCAATTCTGCACATTGGCGTTCCTGATTTCTAGCCCAGTTTTTAAAGGAGACACTCATCAGCCCAATTGTGTGAGAACGGTCATCATGTGCACTGGATTTCAATGTTATTAAACTGGAGGGTTGGCAGTCCTAATCAAACCAATGTGCATGAGCACTTTTAACATCCACAAAACAGAAGTCAGATACCCAGTCTTATTTGAAAACAGAAGTCCACTTTCCACACTTTGAATCTCACCAAATGGATGCCGTATTGTTGTCAACCAATTTTAAACCGCAAACTAAGTCAGCAGGTCAATTAGCATCTGTAATCATTTCTAATAGGGAGAAAGTCTACGTTTTTGGCGTGCACCCCATCTGTATCTACATGGATGCTGATTGACCTGTGGAGCGTTTCCTGCTTTGGATTCAGATTTCGAACTACTACGGTATTTTGCTTTTTTTAAAAAAATCTGTGGATTGCTAGACTAGTTCACGTCAAACTCGTAGCTCATGCAAAGATGTGGCTCTGACGATTGAAATCATTAGTGGACAAGCCCACGGCTTTAACCTACAAGATTAATGCAATTCCTGGACATAATCGAGCACAGCTCCCTGGCCCTGGTCCAACCTGGTCCTCTACCGTTAACATTACAGTTTGTGTGACAGGCCCCAACATGACAATCTTTCATCAATATTCCCAATTGCAATTGGCTAGGCGGTTCCTATCTCTCGTCAACCCGACGCTTTCAAACTTCCCGCTCCACTTGAATCAAGAAACTTAAACAGAAAGAACCCGCTACTCACCATTGTGACTCAATGCAGACACCCAGAGTCGTTCCAGCGCTCCCTACACTGCGTGAAACAGACTCGATTGGGCCAATCAGGAGGAGAGCTTTGGACTTGACAAGTGCCAATTACCGGGACTGATAGCCCAAGCCTGTTCCAGGTGTAATGAGGAGTGATCCTCCAATTCATGTGTTGTGAGTCTTAAATACATCAGCTGACAATGTTTGTCATTCTCAATGTTGAGAGATACCCCTTAACATTCCCCTGATGTCAATAGGTCTTTGCTAAGTGGTTCTTTTTATTGCAGACTTTTTTAAAAATAAAAAAAATATATGATGTAAATGCAAGATTCTTGTGATATATTGAGCAGTAAATCACAATTCTATCTACAATTGGAAGCCTAAAGCTGCAAATATAAGTCAACTAGTGGCCTAAGTATGACAGATTTATTATCATCTTACGTTTGTATCCCGTGCCCTATATGTAAAGCCCAGAATCCCATTCACATCTATTTTGTTCTTTTTAACTGTTCTTGGAATGTGGGTGTCGCTGGCAAGGCCAGCATTTATTGCCAATCCATAGTTGCCCTGAGGTGGTGGTGTAGGGCCTTCTTGAACCGTTGCAGTCCGTGTGGTAAAGTTGCTCCCACAGTGCTCTTAGGTAGGAAGCTCCTGGATATTGACCCAGCGACGATGAAGGAACGGCGATATATGTCCAAGTCAAGATGGCGTGTAACCTACATAGAATTACATAGCATATACAGCACAGAAACAGGCCATTCGGCCCAACCAGTCCACGACGGCGTTTATGCTCCACTCGAGCCACCTCCCATCCTTCCTCATCTAACTCTATCAGCATAACCCTCTATTCCCGTCTCCCTCATATGCTTATCTAGCCTCCCCTCAAATGCATCTATACTATTCGCCTCAACCGCTCCCTGTGGTAGTGAGTTCCACATTCTCACCACTCTCTTGGTAAAGAAGTTCTTCTGAATGCCCTATTTAATTTCTTGGTGACTATCTTATATTGATGGCTTCTAGTTTTGCTCTTCCTCACAAGTGGAAACACTCTCTCTCTGCCTACTCTATCACAACCTTTCATAATTTTAAACACATCTGTTAGGTCACCCCTCACGCCTTCTCTTTTCAAGAGAAAAGTGACCCAGCCTGTTCATCCTTTGCTGATAGATACAACCTCGCATTTCTGGTATCATCTTTGTAAATCTTTTTTGCACCCTCTCCAGTGCCTCTATATTCTTTTTATAATGTGGCGACCAGAACTATACACAGTACTCCAAGTGTGGTCTAACCAAGGTTCGATACAAGTTTAGCATAACTTCACTACTTTTCAATTCTATGCCTCGAGAAATAAAGCCTAGTGCTTGGTTTGCTTTTTTATGGCCTTATTAACCTGCGTCGCTACTTTTAATGATTTGTGTATTTGTATTCCCAGATCCCTTTGCTCCTCTACCCCATTTAGATTCTTGTTTTCCAAGTAATATGCGACCTCCTTATTTTTCTTACCAAAATGTAATACCTCACACTTATCTGAGGGGGTCGTTCGGCCCGACTGCCTGCCTCTCTTCCACGGCCACATTCGCGCCCGGGTGGCCCTGGAGATGGAGCACGCGGTGTCCGCCGGCACGCTCGAGACCTTCCGCGACCGGTGGGCACTGCAGGGACTGGAGTGCATCATCACCCCCGGAAACCAAATTTTAATTTAATTTGTTAAGTTTCATTTGATGTATTTTTGTTAAGTTACAGTTTTAGTTTATTGATCGCACCAAAAGAACACACTTATCTGTGTTGAAATTCATTTGCCAATTAGATGCCCATTCTGCAAGTTTATTAATGTCTTCCTGTAATATGTTGCAGTCCTCCTCAGTATTGATTATCCCCCCCAATTTGGTATCATCCGCAAATTTAGAAATTGTGTTTTTGATTCCAAAGTCTAAATCATTCATATAAATTGTCAACAACATTGGTCCCAGCACTGATCCTTGTGGGACCCCACTTTCCACCTTCTGCCACTCTGAATAGCTACCCTTTACCCTTCCCTCTGCTTTCTGTCTTCAAGCCAGCTCGCTATCCATTCTGCTACTTGTACCCTGACTTCGCATTCTCTGACCTTATTCATTAGTCTATTATGTGGCACCTTATCAAAGGCCTTTTAGAAATCTAGGTAAATTACATCTACTGCATTACCCTTGTCTACTCAGTCTGTTACCTCTTCAAAAAATTCAGTGAGGTTGGTCAAGCAAGACTTTCCCTTTTGAAATCCATGCTGACTATTCATTATTATATTTTTGGTTTCTAGATATTCTTCTATTTTTTCCTTTAGTAGGGATTCCATTATTTTTCCTACCACCAATGTTAAACTGACTGGTCTATAGTTCCCTGGACGTGTTCTATCTCTCTTCTTAAATAAAGGTAAAACATTAGGGGGGAGAAATTCAGTATCGCCCCATTTGCGGCGCAATTATCGGCCGGGCGCAAAGATTAGCGCCTGGCGCTAATTATCGCCTCCAACTGCAAACTTGACTTTTATCGCCCCTGGAGGTGATTGGAGCGCTAAATCAGGCGCTACACATCTGTCTTAAGGCGCAAAGGCCGAGGAGCGAGACGCTAACTCAGAGCGCTGGCGAAGCTCATGTGATGTCAGTCAGCAATGGAACAAAGACACAATGGTGCCAGCCAGTTCTTAAAGGGGAGGGTCGATCTTGCTCTCCATCCAAACCCTGCTCATTGCAGCCTTGAATCTCAGCCTGGAGAGACCTGTACATCAAATCTGCTGGAAAGAACAATGGAGAGAACCAGGGAAAGAGCTCAGAGTGCAGCCCCCACAGTCTCTTCTAAATTGATACAAAGAAGGGCAAATCAAAATGAACCTGCAAAGTGCTGCTCAGTACCCAAAACTCCTTCACACAGCGTTGAATCTCTCCAGAAGTCTCTCTCTTTCAGAATGCGTGGTTCAAAAATGTCACCAACAAAACAAGGCAGGAAGTGGTCGCCTTTAAATAGCGCTCCCCCAGTCCCTTCCTGACTGCAAAACGCTCCCCTCAACCTGTCGTTGCTAGCGGCAGGCGGTAAGGCATGGGGCGCCACTCAATATCTGCTCCGGGGCGCTACCGGGGCGTTGCGCACTCGACTGACGTCACGATCTGCCGGCGCAGGAGATCGTGGCGGTACTGTTTAGCGCTGCTGCAAAATGTCTAGTTAATTTCGCGAGCGCCGCAAACATCGCCGCGCCCGGGCACTAGTTGCTTTGCGCCCCATTAGCGCCCTCTTAAGGCGCTAACGGGAGGTGCAACCAACTGAATTTTTCCCCCTAGCTATCCACCTGTCCTCTGGCACAACACCTTTTTCTAATGAATTATTAAATATGTATAATAGTGCCTCTGCTTTCTCTTCTCTGGATTCTTTTAAAATGCACAGATGCAATCCGTCCAGACTAGGAGTTATATCTCTTTGAGTTTGATTCGTTTATTTAACATTTCTCCTCTTTTTATTTAAATGTGGTTATATCATTTCTCATCTCATCTTCCGATGCCATGTCCACCTGATCTGTCTCCCTGGTAAATACTAAAGCAACTTGGAAGGGAACATGAAGGTGATGGAGTTCCCACAATCTTGCTGCTCTTCTCCTTCACTGCTAATCTTCCATAGCTCTCTCAATTCAGGAATTGTCCCTTTCGATTGGAAAATTGCACAATTAACTCTATTATTTAAGAAAGGTGAAAAAGAGAAACCGGAAAATTTTAGACCTATTAGTCTAACATCTGTTGTGGGAAAGTTATTGGAATCTGTAATTAAGGACAGAGTGACTGAGCATTTTGAGCTGATTAGAAAGAGCCGGTATGGATGTGTAACGAGTAGGTCTAATTAATCTCATTGAATTTTTTGAGGAAGTAACTAAAGTAGTAGACAGGGGAATGTCTATGGATGTAGTTTATATGGACTTCCAGAAGGCATTCGATAAGAGACTTAGCTAAAATTAAAGTTCATGGAATTGAAGGTAAATTATTGACCTGGTTAGAAAATTGGTTAGGTGGTAGAAGACCGAGAGTAGGGATAATGGGTATGTACTTGAATTGAAAGGAAGTGATCAGGATCTGTGCTGGTGCCTCAACTATTCACTATATTTATTAATGACTTAGAAAGCACAATATAGAGCCATATATCCAAGTTTGCCAATGATAAAAAATTGGTGGTATAGTAAGTAGTGCAGATGGAAGCATAAAATTACAAAGAGACATTGATAGATTAAGTGAGTGGGCAAAACTGTGGCAGATGGATTTCATCGCACGTTAAGTGTGAGGTCATCCATTCGGGACCAAAAAAGGATAGATGCGAGTATTATTTAAATGGTGAAAAGCTAGGAACAATGGAGGTCCAAAGACATTTAGGGAGCTATCTAACAGATCACTAACTTGCAGTGGTCAGATACAAAAAAAATCAAAAAGGCTAATGGAATGTTGGCCTTTATAACTAGAGGGCTCAAGGGTTTGCTACAGCTATACAAAGCCCTAGTTAGACCACATCTGGAGTACTGTGTACAGTTCTGGACACCACATCTTAGGAAGGATATATTGGCCTTGGAAGGAGAGCAGCACAGATTCACCAGAATGTTACCATAAGAACATAAGAAATAGGAGCAGGAGTAGGCCATGTGGCCCTTTGAGCCTGCCCCACCATTCAATAACATCATGGCTGATCTTCTACCTCATCTCCACTTTCCTGCACTATCCCCATATCCCTTGATTCCCTTAATATTCAAAATCTATTGATCTCTGTCTTGAATATACTCAACGACTGAGCCTCCACAGCCCTCTGGGGTAGAGAATTCCAAAGATTCACACCCTCTGAGTGAAGAAATTTCTCCTCATCTCAGTCCTAAATGGCCGACCCCTCATTCTGACACTGACCCCTGGTTCTAAACTCCTCAGCCAGGGGAAACATCCTCCCTGCATCTACCCTGTCAAGCCCTGTAAGAATTTTGTATGTTTCAATGAGATCACCTCTAATTCTTCTAAACTCTAGAGAATATAGGCCTAGTCTACTCAATCTCTCCTCATAGGACAATCCCCCCATCCCAGGAACCAGTCTGGTGAACCTTCGTTGCACTCCCTCTATGGCTAGTATATCCTTCCTTAGGTAAGGAGGCCAAAACTGTACACAATACTCCAGGTGTGGTCTCACCAGGGCCCTATATAATTGCAGTAAGACGTCTTTATTCTTATACTCAAATCCTCTTGAAATAAAAGCCAACATACCATTTGCTTTCCTAATTGCTTGCTGTACCTGCATGTTAACTTTCAGTGATTCGTGCACAAGGACACCCAGGTCCCTCTGAACACCAACACTTCCCAATCTCTCACCATTTAAAAAATACTCTGCTTTTCTATTTTTCCTACCAGGACTCCAAGGGTTAGATTATGAGTTGCGATTACATAAACTAGGCTTGTATTCCCTGAAATATAGAAGGATAAGGCGTGATTTGATTGCAGTTCTTAGGGTTTGGAAGGGTAGATAGAGAGAAATCTTTTCCGCTGGTGGGGGAGTCTAGGACAAGAGGACATAACCTTAAAAACAGAGCTAGGCCATTCAGGAGAGAAGTTAGGAAACACTTCTTCACACAAAGGGTGGTAAAAGTGTGGTACTCTGTCCCACAAAAAGTAATTGATGCTCGCTCAATTATTAATTTTAAATTTACATCTGAGATCGATAGATTTTTGCCAGCCAAGAGTATAAAAGGATATGGAGCCAAAGGCAGGTGGATGGAGTTAAGATACAGATCAGCCATGATTTCATTGAATGGCGGAACAGGCTTGAGAGTTTCTAAAAGAGGTGGCTGCCGAGATAGTGGATGCATTGGTTGTGATCTTCCAAAATTCCCTAGATTCTGGAACGGATTGGAAGGTAGCAAATGTAACACCGCTATTCAAGAAAGGAGGGAGAGAGAAAACAGGGAACTACAGGCCAGTTAGCCTGACATCAGTCATCGGGAAAGTGCTGGAATCCATTATTAAGGAAGTGGTAACAGGGCACTTAGAAAAATCATAATATGATTTGGTAGAGTCAACATGGTTTTATGAAAGGGAAATCATGTTTGACAAATCTATTAGAGTTTTTTGAGGATGGTGTTTGACAAAGTACCACATAGAAGGCTGGTTAACAAAATTGAGGCTCATGGAATAGGTGGGTCAGTGGTAGCTTGGATAAGGAATTGGCTTAAGGACAGAAAACAGCAAGTTGTGGTAAATGGCTGTTTTTCAGACTGGAGGATGGTGGACAGTGGTGTTCCCCAAGGGTCAGTGCTGGGGCCACTGCTTTTCTTGATATATATAAATGATCTGGATATTGGAATTCAGAATAGAGTTTCTAAATTTGCCGATGACACCAAACTTTGGGGTGTGGCAAACAGTGATGATGATACCAATCGACTTCAACAGGACATAGAAAGGCTAGCAGAATGGGCAGACAAGTGGCAGATGGAATTTAATACAGAGAAGTGTGAGGTGATGCATTTTGGCAGAAGGAGCAGGGAGAGGCAATATACACTTAATGGCACAGTTTTAAAGAGTGTGCAGGGACAGAGGGACCTGGGAGTTAATGTGCATAGGTCCCTGAAGGTGGCGGGACGTATTGAGAAAGTGGTTAACAAAGCATATGGGATCTTGGGCTTCATAAATAGAGGTATTGAGTACAAAAGTAGAGAAGTTATGCTGAACCTTTATAAAGCGCTGGTTAGGCCACAACTGGAGTATTGCGTCCCGTTCTGGTCACCACACTTTAGGAAGGATGTGAAGGCCCTTGAGAGGGTGCAGAGGAGATTTACCAGAATGGTTCCGGGGATGGGGGATCTTAGTTACAAGGACAGGTTGGAGAAGCTGGATTTGTTTTCATTAGAGCAAAGGAGGTTGCGGGGTTATTTGATAGAGGTGTACAAGATTATGACGGGTTTGGATAGGCTAGACGGGGAAAAGCTGTTCCCACTAGTTGATGGTACAAGGACTCGGGGACACAGATTTAAGGTTTTGGGCAAGAGATACAGGGGGATGTGAGGAAAAACTTTTTTACGCAGCGAGTGGTGATGACCTGGAACTCGCTGCCGACGAAAGTGGTGGAAGCGAAAACACTTATTGTTTTCAAGGGGAGACTGGATAGGCACTTGAGGGAAATAAACTTACAGGGCTACGGGGATAGAGCAGGGGAACGGGACTGACTGGATTGCTCTACAAAGAGCCGGCACGGACTCGATGGGCCGAATGGCCTCCTTCTGTGACGTTATGACTTGATGACTCTATGTAACTAGCATGGTAGATAAAGGGGAACCAGTGGATCTAGTATATTTGGATTTTCAAAAAGCATTCAATAAGGTGCCACACAAAAGGTTGTTACACAAGATAAGGGCTCATGGGGTTGGGGGTAATGTATTTGCATGGATAGAGGATTGGTTAAAGGACAGAAAACAGAGAGTAAGAATAAACAGGTCATTTTCAGGTTGGTAGGCTGTTATTAGTGGAGTGCCGCAAGGATCAGTGCTGGGGCCTCAGCTAGTTACAATCTATATTAATGACTTAGATGAAGGGACCGAGTGCAATGTATCCATGTTTGCTGATGATACAAAGCTAGGTGGAAAAGTAAGCTGTGAGGAGGACACAGAGTCTGCAAAGGGATATCAACAGGTTAAGTGAGTGGGCAAGAAGGTGGCAGATGGAGTATAATGTGGGGAAATGTGAGGTTATTCACTTTGGTAGGAAGAATAGAAAAACAGACTATTTTTTAATCGGTGAGAAACTATTATCTTTTAAAGCCCAGGAAATTTATTAGTAATTGTAAGGTTTCATTAGTACTAGTTTACTAGCAGTAATAAATCTTATTAGGTGTAATAGGGTTTATTAATTAAGACTCAATAAAGATGGCAGGGCAGGTTATGTGTTGCGACTGCAGTATGTGGGAGCTCCTGGATGCCAGTGTGATCCAGGACGAACGCGTCTGCGGTAAGTGTCTGCGGCTTGAGGAGCTTCAGCTCAGAGTTGATGAGCTGGAGGCCGAGCTGCGGACACTGCGATGCATCAGGGAGGGGGAAAGTTACCTGGACACTTTATTCCAGGAGGCAGTCACACCCCTTAGGATAGGGTCTTCTGATTTGATCAGTGGTCAGGGACAGGAGGATGTGACTGCGAGTGAGGCAGGTATGGGGACCCAGGAGGTGCAGGAGCCTCAGCCTTTGCAATTGTCCAACAGGTTTGAGGTTCTTGCGACCTGTATGGATGAAAGCTGTGGCTGCAGGGTGGATGAGCAAACTGACCATGGCACCGAGGTACAGGAAGCCATTCAAGCGGGGGGAGTTAATAGGAATGTAGTGGTAATTGGGGACAGCATAGTCAGGGGGATAGATACAGTTCTCTGCGGCCAAGAGCGAGAGTCCAGACGGCTGTGTTGCCTGCCTGGTGCCAGGGTTCAGGACATCTGCTCTAGGCTGGAGAGGAACTTGCAGTGGGAGGGGGAAGAGCCAGTGGTCATGGTCCATGTAGGTACCAACGACATAGGTAGAACTAGGAAAGAGGTTCTGCTGAGAGAGTATGAGCAGCTAGGGGCTAAATTAAAAAGCAGAACCTCAAGGGTAATAATGTTTGCATTATTACCTGAGCCACGAGCAAATTGGCATAGGGTAAATAAAATTAGATAGATGAATGCGTGGCTCAAAGACTGGTGTGGGAGAAATGGGTTTCGATTCCTAGGGCACTGGCACCAGTACTGGGGAAAGTGGGATCTGTATCATTGGGATGGTCTTCACCTGAACCGTGCTGGGACCAGTGTTCTGGCGAGTCGTATAACTAGGGCGGTAGAGAGGGCTTTAAACTAAATATTGGGGGCATGGGATCAAATTTGGGAAGATGTGGTAATTCAAAGATTAGAGACAAGGCAATAGAGAAAGGTATTAATATGGGAAATGATAAACAGACTGTGACAGGAAGGGATAGAGAGTACAATTCTAAGAGTAAATCAACAGATTAGGCTAGAGGTTACAAAAATAATAAAAGGACAAAACTAAAGGTTCTGCATCTGAATGCACATAGCATTCAAAACAAAACAGATGAACTGATAGAAATAAATAAATATGATCTGATAGCCATTACAGAAACATGGCTGCAGGATGACATAGATTGGGACCTGAATATTGAAGGGTACATGACATTTAGGAAAGACAGGAAGGTGGGAAAAGGTGGAGGCGTGGCTCTGTTAATTAATGATGGTATTAACACAATAGAGAGGGATGACCTAAGTTCAGGAAACCAGGATGTAGAAGCGGTTTGGGTAGAGATGATAAATAATAAAGCCAAGAAGTCACTTATGGCAGTGGTGTACAGGCCCCCTAACAGTAACCACATGGTAGGATGGAGTATAAAGGAAGAAATAATGGGAGCTTGTCAGAAGGGTATGGCAATAATCATGGGGGATTTTAATCTGCATATAGACTGGAAAAATCAGATGGGCAAAGGTAGCATAGATGAGGAGTTCATGGAATGTTTTCGGAATAGTTTTTTACAACAGCACGTTCTGGAGCCAACCAGAGAGCAAGCTATACTATGATGTGGAGATGCCGGTGTTGGACTGGGGTGGACAAATGTGAGAAGTCGCACAACACCAGGTTATAGTCCAACAGCTTTATTTGAAATCACAAGCTTTCAGAGCGCTGCTCCTTCGTCAGGTGAAGTGAAGAGATGCATATAGGCACAGCATATATAGTCAGAGAACACTGCCAAATGATTACAGTTAATCTTTCTAACTGCCCTTTATCACACCTCGGCAGAGATATAATCATGGCAATCAAAGGTGTGGATGGTGTCCAAACAGGTCAGTCAGGAAAACATTACATCAAAGACAATGAGGTGGTGTCACAAGGGGTCAAATGTGGCTATACTAGACCTGGTATTGTGCAACGAGATAGGATTAATTAATGACCTCATAGTGAAGGCACCCCTAGGTAGCAGCGATCATAATATGATTGAATTTTACATTCAGTTTGAGAGAGAGAAGAGTGGGTCCAAGACTAGTATTTTAAACTTAAATAAGGACAATTATGAGGGCATGAAAGCAGAGCTTACTGAAGTGAACTGGCAAATTAGGTTAAGGGATAGGTCAATAGAGTTGCAGTGGCAGGCATTTAAGGGGATATTTCAGAATACACAGAATATATACATTCCAACAAGAAAGAAAAATTCCAAGGGGAGGACCCACCATCCGTGGTTAACTAAAAAAGTTAAAGATAGTATTAAACTTAAAGGAAAAACATATAATTGCGCAAAGATGGGTGGCAGGTCAGAAGATTGGACAAAATATAAAAAACAGCAAAGAATGACTAAAAGATTAATAAGGAGTGAAAAATTAGAGTACGAGAGAAAGCTAGCTAGAAATATAAAAACAGATAGTAAGAGTTTCTATTGATATTTTAAAAAGAAAAGAGTTAACAAAGTGAGCGTTGGTCCTATAAAAAGTGAGTCTGAGGAATTAATAATGGAAAATAAGGAGATGGCAGTTGAATTGAACAGGTATTTTGCATCGATTTTCACTATAGAGGATACAAGTAACATCCCAGAAATAGCTGTAAATCAGGAAATGGAAGGGAGGGAGGAATTCAAGAAAATTATAATCACCAGGGAAGTGGTACTGAGCAAATTGTTGGAGCTGCGGGCTGGGTGTTGTGTAATGAGGAGGGACTAATCAGCAATCTTGTGGTACGAGGCTCCCTGGGGAAGAGTGACCATAGTATGGTGGAGTTCTACATTAGGATGGAGAAGGAAACAGTTAAGTCAGAGACCATGGTCCAGAACTTAAATAAGGGCAACTTTGAGGGTATGAGGCGTGAATTGGCAAGGTTAAATTGGCAAGCGATATTTAAGGGGCTATCAGTGGAAGGGCAATGGCAGACATTTAGAGATCGCATGGATGAACTACAACAATTGTACATCCCGGTCTGGCGTAAAAATAAAAAAGGGAAGGTGGCTCAACCATGGCTAACAAGGGAAATCAGGGATAGTATTAAAACCAAGGAAGTTGCATACAAATTGGCCAGAAGTAGCAGCAAACCCGGGGACTGGGAGAACTTCAAAACTCAGCAGAGGAGGACGAAGGGTTTGATTAGGGCAGGGAAAATAAAATATGAAAGGAAGCTTGCAAAGAACATTAAAATGGACTGCAAAAGCTTCTATAAATATGTAAAAAGAAAGAGGTTAGTAAAAACAAACGTAGGTCCCCTGCAGTCGGAAACAGGGGAAGTCGTAATGGGGAACAAGGAAATGGCAGATCAATTGAACAAGTACTTTGGTTCGGTGTTTACTGTGGAGGACACACACAACCTGCCGGAAATAAAAGGGGTCAGAGGATCTGGTAAGAGGGAGGAGCTGAGGGAAATCCTTATTAGTCGGGAAAAGGTATTGGGGAAATTGATGGGACTGAAGGCTGAAAAATCCCCGGGGCCTGATGGTCTGCATCCCAGAGTACTTAAGGAGGTGGCCTTGGAAATAGTGGATGCATTGACGATCATTTTCCAACATTCCTTAGATTCTGGATCAGTTCCGATGGAGTGGAGGGTGGCCAATGTAACCCCTCTTTTTAAAAAAGGAGGGAGGGAGAAAGCAGGGAATTATAGACCGGTCAGCCTGACATCGGTCGTGGGTAAAATGATGGAAGCAATTATTAAAGATGTCATAACAGACCATTTGGAAAGTGGCGACATGATAGGTCCAAGTCAGCATGGATTTGTGAAAGGGAAATCATGCTTGACAAATCTTCTGGAATTTTTTGAGGATGTTTCCAATAGGGTGGACAGGGGGGAACCAGTAGATGTGGTGTATTTGGACTTTCAGAAGGCCTTCGACAAGGTCCCACACAAGAGATTGGTGAGCAAAGTTAAAGCACATGGGATTGGGGGTAATGTGTTGACGTGGATTGAGAACTGGTTGGCACACAGGAAACAAAGAGTAGGAGTAAATGGGTACTTTTCAGAATGGCAGGCAGTGACCAGCGGGGTACCGCAGGGTTCGGTGCTGGGACCCCAGCTGTTTACATTATATATTAATGATTTGGACGAAGGGATTAAATGTAATATCTCCAAATTTGCGGATGACACTAAATTGGGAGGCAGTGTGAACAATGAGGAGGATGCTAGGAGGCTACAGAGTGACTTGGACAGGTTGGGTGAATGGGCAAATGTATGGCAGATGAAGTACAATGTGGATAAATGTGAGGTTATCCACTTTGGTGGTAAAAATAGAGAGGCGGACTATTACCTGAATGGTGGCAGATTAGGGAAAGGGGACGTGCAACGAGACCTGGGCGTCATGGTACATCAGTCACTGAAGGTGGGAATGCAAGTGCAGCAGGCAGTCAAGAAAGCAAACGGAATGATGGCCTTCATAGCAAGGGGATTTGAGTACAGGAGTAGGGAGGTGATGCTACAGTTGTACAGGGCCTTGGTGAGGCCACACCTGGAGTATTGTGCGCAGTTTTGGTCTCCTAACTTAAGGAAGGACATTCTTGCTATTGAGGGAGTGCAGCGAAGGTTCACTAGATTGATTCCTGGGATGGCCGGACTGACATATCAAGAAAGATTGGGTCAACTGAACTTGTATCCTCTGGAGTTCAGAAGAATGAGGGGGGATCTTATAGAGACATTTAAAATCCTTACTGGTTTAGACAAATTAGATGCGGGCAGAATGTTCCCAATGGTAGGGAAAACTAGAACCAGGGGTCACAGTCTAAGGATTAAGGGGAAGCCATTTAAGACTGAGCTGAGGAGGAACTTCTTCACCCAGAGAGTGGTGAATCTATGGAATTCTCTTCCACAGAAGGTTGTTGAGGCCAGTTCGCTAAATATATTCAAAAGGGAGTTAGATATAACACTCACAACTAAGGGGATCAAGGGGTATGGCGAGAAAGCAGGAATGGGGTACTGAGGTAGCATGTTCAGCCATGAACGCATTGAATGGCGGTGCAGGCTCGAAGGACCGAATGGTCTACTCCTGTACCTATTTTCTATGTTTCTATGTTTCTATGTTTCTATGACAAGTCCCCGGGTCCTGATGGACTTCATCCTAGGGTCTTAAAAGAAGTGGCTAGTGAGATAGTTGATGCGTTGGTTTTAATTTTCCAAAATTCCCTAGATTCGGCGAAGGTTCCATTAGATTGGAAAATAGCGAATGTAACTCCTTTATTCAAAAAGGGAGGGAGACAGAAAGCAGGAAACTACAGGCCAGTTAGTTTAACATCTATCATAGGGAAGATGTTAGAAGCTATTATTAAAGACGTTATAGCAGGGCACTTGGAAAAGTTCAAAGTAATCAGGCAGAGTCAACATGGTTTTGTGCAAGGGAAATCATGTTTAACCAATTTATTGGAGTTCTTTGAGGAAGTAACATGTGCTGTGGATAAAGGGGAACCGGTGGATGTACTGTACTTAGATTTCCAGAAGACATTTGATAAGGTGCCACATCAAAGGTTGTTGCGGAAAATAAAAGCTCATGGTGTAGGGGTAACATATTGGCATGGATAGAAGATTGGCTAGCTAACAGGAAACAGAGAGTAGGCATAAATGGGTCATTTTCTGATTGGCAAGATGTAACGAGTGGTGTGCCACAGGGATCAGTGCTGGGGCCTCAACTTTTTACAATTTATATAAATGACTTGGATGAAGGGACCGAAGGTATGGTTGCTAAATTTGCTGATGACACAAAGATAGGTAGGAAAGTAAATTGTGAAGAGGACATAAGAAGGCTACAAAGGGAAATAGATAGGTTAAGTGAGTGGGCAAAGATCTGGCAAATGGAGTATAATGTGGGAAAATGTGAAGTTGTCCATTTTGGCAGGAAGAATAAAAAAGAAGCATATTATCTAAATGGTGAGAAATTGCAGAGCTCTGAGATGCAGAGGGATCTGGGTGTCCTAGTACATGAATCGCAAAAGGTTACTATGCAGGTACAGCAAGTAATTAGGAAAGCTAATAGAATGTTATCGTTTATTGCGAGGGGAATTGAATACAAAAGTAAGGAGGTTATGCTTCAGTTATACAGGGCATTGGTGAGACCACATCTGGAGTACTGTGTACAGTATTGGTCTCCTTATTTAAGGAAGGATGTAAATGCGTTGGAGGCAGTTCAGAGAAGGTTTACTAGACTAATACCTGAAATGTTCTCCTGTTGTCTTATGGGGAAAGGTTGGACAGGCTAGGCTTGTATCCGCTTGAGTTTAGAAGAATAAGAGGTGACTTGATTGAAACATATAAGATCCTGAGGGGTCTGGACAGGGTGGATGTGGAGAGGATGTTTTCTCTTGTGAGAGAATCTAGAACTAGGGGTCACTGTTTAAAAATAAAGGGTCGCCCATTTAAGACAGAGATGAGGAGACATTTTTTCTCATAGAGGGTCGTGAATCTTTGGAACTCTCTTCCTCAGAGGGCGGTGGAAGCGGAGTCTTTGAATATTTTTAAGGCAGAGGTACAGTAGATAGATTCTTGGTAAACAAGGGATGAAAAGTTATCGGGGGTAGGTGGGAATGTGGAGTAATCAGATCAGCCATGATCTTATTGAATGGTGGAGCAGGCTTGAAGGGCCGAGTGGTCTACTCCTGCTCCTAATTCGTATGTTCGTATGTTAGTGTTCAGTTGGAATTTAGGTGTCCTTGTATACAGAACACAGAAACTTAACATGCAGGTACAGCAAGCAATTAGGAAGGCAAATGGTATGTTGGCCTTTATTGCAAGGTGATAGGTGTACAAGAGTAAAGAAGTTTTGCTACAATTGTACAGGGCTTTAGGTGAGATCACACCTGGAGAACAGTGTTCAGTTTTGGTTTCTGTACCTGAGGAAGGATATACTGCCATAGAGGGCATGCAACGAAGGTTCACTAGATTGATTTCTGGGATGAGAGGGTTGTCCTATGAGGAGAGATTGAGTAGAATGGGCCTGTGCTCTCTGGAGTTTAGAAGAATGAGAGGTGATCTCATTGAAACATATAAGATTCTGAGAGGGCTTGACAGGGTAGATGCTGAGAGGCTGTTTCTCCTGGCTGGAGAGTCTAGAACTAGGGGGCATAGTCTCAGGATAAGGGGTCGGCCATTTGAGACTGAGAGGAGGAGAAACTTCTTTACTCGGAGGGTTGTGAATCTTCGGAATTCTCTACCCCAGAGGGCTGTGGATGCTGAGTCTTTGAGTATATTCAAAGCTGAGATCGATAGATTTTTGGACTCTAAGGGAATCAAGGGATATGGAGATCGGGCAGGAAAGTGGAGTTAAAGAAAAAAGAAAGAAAGATTTGCGTTTATATAGCGCCTTTCACGACCTCAGGACGTCCCAAAGCACTTTACAGCCAATGAAGTACTTTTGATGTGTAGTCACTGTTACAGCATAGGAAATGTGGCAAGCTCCCACAAACAGCAATGTGACAATGACCAGATAATCTGTTTTTAGTGATGTTGATTGAGGGATAAATATTGGCCAGGACACCGGGGATAACCCCCCTGCTCTTCTTCGAAATAGAGTCATGGGATCTTTTACATCCACCTGAGAGGGCAGACGGGGCCTCGGTTTAGCATCTCATCCAAAAGTTGAGGTCGAAGATCAGCCATGATCCTATTGAATGGCGGAGCAGGCTCGAAGGGCCGTATGGCCTTCTCCCGCTCCTATTTCTTATGTTCTTCTGACATGTGGAATAAACTTTCAGATAGTGTAGTGGAGACAAAAACCCTAGAATCATTTAGAAACAATCGGATGCTGTAACGGAGGGATGTTAGAATCTCTCTGAACCAATGTAAAAGATGGGCTGAATGGCCCTTCTCATCCATAATTATCTTGTGTGGCACTGATACAGAGCACAAAGATCCCAGGTTCAACCTCAGGTTTGTACTCATCATCAGTCAGATGAATGGGTGCTACAATTGACCTCAGCAAATACTTGGGAAGGGAGAGGGAAAAGAAAGCACATATTAGCCAGGGTATTGTAACCAAAGAACAATTGCAACAAAAAAATCTATTAATCCTAATTAGAACCAGCTTGGAATTGTTTTGGAAATGCACTAAGGCGCATGCCCAGCAGAGGGTGCTATTCTCCAGTCTCCTGTAGAAGAAACACCAGGGCTCTGAATTTGCTGCTTCAAGGAACAAGCTTCAGTCAGTCTGCAATCATTAGTAAATCGGGTATTAGAAAGCATTTTTTTTTGGGTTGCTTTTGCGTTTTCCCTGTGATTTTATTCTGAAAAAAATTGTTCTTTAATGTAAACGATTCTTCAACTTTTAGCCCAACTTTTAACATTTTTCCGTGCTGTATTGAGTGTGATTAGGTTGATCGCTGATTTTCCGCAGCAGCAAGACTTAATCAACAACAACTTGCATTTATGTAACGTAGTAAAAACAAGGCGCTTCACAGGAGCGTAATCAGACAAAATTTGACACCAAGCCACGTAAGGGGATTTTAGGACAGGCGTCCAATTGTTTGGTCAAAGAGGATGGTTTTAAGGAGTGTCTTAAAAGAGGAAAGAGAGGTAGCGAGGCAGAGAGGTTTAAGAAGGGAATTCCAGAGCTTAGGGCCTTGGGAGCTGAAGGCACGGCCGCCAAAGGTGGAGTGATTCAAATCGGAGATATGCGAGAGGCCAGAATTGGAGGAGCGCAGAGATCGCGGAGGTTTGTAGGGCTGGAGGACGTTAGAGATAGGGAGGGGCGAGGCCATGGAGGGATTTGAACACAAGGGTGAGAATTTTAAAATTGAGGCGTTGCTGGACTGGGAGCCAATGTCGGTCAGCGAGCACAGGGGTGATGGGTGAACGGGACTTGGTGAGAGTTAGGATACGGGCAGCCGAGTTTTGGATGAGCTCAAGTTTATGGAGGGTGCGAGGTGGGAGCTGGCCAGGAGAGCGTTGGAATAGTCAAATTTGGAGTTAACAAAGGCATGGATGAGGGTTTCAGCAGTCGATGAGCTGAGGCAGGGGCGGAGACGGGCGATATTATGGAGGTGGAAATAGGCGGTCTTGGTGATGGAGAGAATATAGGGTCGGAAGCTCCGCTCAGGATTAAACAGGAGGCCGAGGTTGCAAACAGTCCGGTTCAACCTCAGACGGTGGTCAGGGAGAGAGATGGAGACGGTGACTCGGGAGCAGAGTTTGTGGCGGGGACCGAAGACAATGGCTTCGGGCTTCCCGATATTTCATTGGAGGAAATTTCTGCTCATCCAGTACTGGGTGTTGGACAAGCAGCGTGACCAAACAAAGGAAGCGGAGGGGTGGTGAGAGGTGGTGGTGAGGTAGAGCTGTTCAACAACAACAAATACCTGATTATTACAGGTGAAAAGGAAGTCCAAAATCTTTTTGCAAAATAAAAAGCAAAAATAATTGCAAACTTTAATAATTCGACTTTCACTCCCATGTTCGGGTTTAAAGCAAAGAAAATACTGTGCATGTTATGGCAATTTTCAGCTGTCTGGGTTGATTGTCACTTCAATGCGGATTGTCGACTGTTTAAGGGATTATGTGTTGATGACGTTATTATGGCGATTGTGCTCGAAGTAGGCTGATGTTTTTGGTTACAATAATCGCCAATATACATTAGCCATATGGCTTGCCCGGTATGCAAGGAATTTTACAAGTTTTAAAAAAAAAATAAGTCTATGTCTAGCGATTGCACGAGTGATAAATTTGATTAACCAATTAATAACGCTGCTGT
Organism: Squalus acanthias; assembly: GCA_030390025.1. Classification (NCBI taxonomy): domain Eukaryota; kingdom Metazoa; phylum Chordata; class Chondrichthyes; order Squaliformes; family Squalidae; genus Squalus; species Squalus acanthias. Next base: position 26,842,158 of record CM059428.1, on the reverse strand, counting down.
ATGGAACCCAGTCCCCCACCCCTGTAATTCCCCAAATAAGGCACTTTACTTAAAAAGAAGTATGAGCAGTTGGCATCGATCCAAACTCGGAGCCGTCCAAAAAGTAAAATAACATTTGAAATGTTAAAATTTCCAAACCAGGGGAGTCAGCAAGAGATAAACCGGCTGTTAGTTGCTGACTAATTGTTTCAGTGTTTTTGGTGTGTTTAGCCCCCAGTGCTGTGTGTGTGTGTGTGCTGATGAGTGAGTGAGAGTTTGAGGGCTCTCTCTCTCTCTCTCTACTCACGGCTCTGGTTAGAGTTTTGGATGACATTGCGTGCAAAGCTTCTGATGACATTGAAAAGGATCCGGCACCTGAAATATAAGGAAGTGAGTCTTGCTTTGGCTTAGTGCGGCAAACCATCACTCGGGGCCACATATTCAAGCCTAAGTGATGATCAGCACCAACTTTTAGACCCATGTTGGCGGATTGCTTTTGTGTGTTTAGTGTAAACTGGTGAGCGAGAGGTGCATTGTGATAGCAACTCGTACTGCCCCTGTGCCCCTGTGCTGTGCTGTATATCCACAGCTCGAAGTTCCGCCAAAGGTCGGCTTGGCTCAGGTAAGTCGATTACACCCAGTCAATTTCAGAGGCGGGAGAAATAGACACGAGCAGCAAGAGATAGAACCAGGGAATTCACAGTGTTAATGCAGCAGGAATGTGACAACTACACAGCGTATTTAAATATGGTTTACAGCCAACTCTTATTACAGATCTACCTTTTTGGTATGCATAGGATTTAATAGAGATCGGTTGCTGCCCTGGACAGCTCATAGACTCGATTCAGACTCGACTGTGTGAAAGTTTTAAAAAGGTGATTATTGTTCTTGTCATGTTGCTAACCTGTTTTTTTGGAGGATTAAAGGAAGAGACAATTCATTTGATGTGACACTAACGCGGTACAGTGCATCACTTGAAGAGAATGAAGTAATAAAGGGGTGGGATGCCACCCGAGTGGAGTGGACTGAACTTCAAGTGACTAAAGTAGCACCTGTAATTGTTGGCAGGTCCCAGAGCCATGATCCCACTCGGCGAGTGTATGTACGCGGGCAGAAAACGGAGGAAACCCATTCAGAAACAGTGAGTACAGCAACCGGATGGACAGCCGTCAAATGTCTCATTTCTTTTTTGCCTTTTCAAAAATAAACACACAGTTGGGGCCAGGTTCTGGAGACAGCGATTGTTTCAATATAATTGCGCTGTTTCCCTGTTGCTCTTTAACTGCGGAGTTCATTGTAGAAATACGTAGAAAGATACCTGTCGAATCTTGGTGAGAGCAGAAATGAGAAAAGAGCGTTTGCTGTAAAGGGGCTGAGATTTTCATAGGTGGAACTTCCATCATTAAAACATCAAGACAGACGAAACTGAAAAATATTTTAAGTTGTCAAATAATTTCATACATAGATAAAAAGAGCATTATTGCAAATAATGCTTCGTGTTTCATTATTAAGTATAGCTATTAATTATTGAACATATCGATCTACAGATCATCAAATATTTAAATACATATCCAAATATAAAATATAGTGAAGTATATTTCACTATTGAATGTACAGATGTATAATTACGGTATATACTCTTGTTATATAGAGTATATTGATTACTTATCTACTGAACTAGTTGCTTGTGTACAGACTAATTGTAAACTGCAGATTAGTGAGTTTTTAAAATAAAAAAATTCTCAATTTTTCACCAACAATAAGGTGCATATTTGTGAAGCAGCCCATAATAATGTCAGGGTTTCTATTGCATTTTTTTAGTAACGAGTTTTCTGCAAAGTCTGGCTGATTATTTGACAAGAACACTCTAGCATTTCTCTTTCTCTTTTTTTTATTCGTTCATGGGATCTGGGCGTCGCTGGCAAGGCCAGCATTTATTGTCCATCCCTAGTTGCCCTTGAGAAGGTGGTGGTGAGCCGCCTTCTTGAACCGCTGCAGTCCGTAGGGTGAAGATACTCCCACAGTGCTGTTAGGGAGTGAGTTCCAGTATTTTGACCCAGCGACGATGAAGGAACGGCGATATATTTCCAAGTCAGGATGGTGTGTGACTAGGAGGGGACTTGAAGGTGGTGGTGTTCCCATGCGCCTGCTGCCCTTGTCCTTCTAGGTGGAAGAGGTCACGGGTTTGGGAGGTGCTGCCGAAGAAGCCTTGGCGAGTTGCTGCAGTACATCTTGTAGATGGTACACACTGCAGCCACGGTACGCCGGTGGTGGAGGGAGTGAATGTTTAAGGTGGTGGATGGGGTGCCAATCAAACGGGCTGCTTTGTCCTGGATGGTGTCCTTGCAATGGTTAGAATCATATAATCTGTATGGAGATTATGTGACTAAATTATAAAATATATCTTCACATGACTAACTTTAAGTAATTAGATCAGAAATGCTTCTTCAATACACTTTTAGCTCAATGCCTGTTTGCAACAAATTCAACCCAAGATGTTGCCATTTATTTTTAAACTGAAGTTATTTTGTTGTGTGCTTGATACTTTTTCTGATTATAAACCTCCAAATACATTTTAAACACAAGGGCGCTGGGTGGTATTGGTTTATATTTTGGTCGTACAGCTGTTTGTTTTCTTTCACAAAATCAGTAACATGTTGAGCTTGTGCAAGGACCCAGTGATGTAAACTTGAAATACACCACACAGACTTAAACAAAAAATCATTTCGACAAATCGGCCCGGCTCCAGTTCAAACGGACGCTTCAGAAGCAGCAACATCAGGCATGGTGCTCAGTGCTGCAGCAAGAGTCCCTTCTATTGATTAATGAGCCCCCATTTTAACCTAACCCGGAACGGAGCTGGTTCAGGTCAAGTCACTGAATATATTTAAGAAGGAGATCGATAGATTTCTAGACACAAAAGGCATCAAGTGGTATGGGGAGAGAGATGGTATTGAGATAGAGGATCATATTGAATGGCGGAGCAGGCTCGAAGGGCTGAATGGCCTACTCCTGCTCCTATTTTTCTATGTTCTGTGTTTTTAGGTCCAATGCCCATTTCATGCCCCGCCCGATTTTACTCTCCATTGAGCATGGGCGGAGTCAATTGTCGCTTGTATCACTTGGCATTAACAAAACAGTAACAGCCACAAAATGGGGTCGGTAGCTTTATACCCCCCCCCCCCTTAACATTGACAAAGAGGCGGGAGACATTTTGAAAGGGGCCGAGCGCTGGCCCAGATCACACCCCCGTCTCAGTTGGTAGACCTTGTTTAATATGCAAATCAGGCTCCTAGGGCACCAATTGCCATCTTGGCTCGGAATTGGTCAGAGCCTGCACCATGCTCACTCCGACCCTCTCCACGAGACCTCACCCTCCGTGATCAGGACACCTGCCCCCCAACCCCCCACCACCACATTTCACTTGCCTTGCTCGTGATCCGATCACCAAGTCCCGTTCACCCATCACCCTTGTACTCGCTGAAAAACATTGGCTCCCAGACCGCCATTGCCCTCGAATTTAAAATTCTCATCCTAGTTTTCAAATCCCTCCATGGCCTCGCCCCTCCCTATCTCTGTAACCTCCTCCAGTCCTACAACCCTCCGCGATCTCTGCGCTTCTCCAATTCTGGCGATTTTCAACACTCCACCATTGTTCACCTGTCCAAATATCTGCTTATGTGGCTTAATGTCAAGTTTTATCTGATAATGCTTCTGTGAAGCGCCTTGGGATGTTTTACTACATTAAAGATGTGATATAAATGCATGTTGTTGACATTGCGAAGCCTCGATCAGAGGGAGCTGTATAGGGATGCATGTTTAGCACCCTGCTGCTCGGCGGCCCAATGTTAATGAGGAACGGGCGATCGGCCAAAACTCAAAATCGACCCCAGGGAGTGAAGTTGGGCAGGGTGTGAAACCGACGTTGGCTCCGAGCCCTTCAGTTTCCCACAGGGCGGGGTTAGATTAAAATTCCCCATGGAATGGGCTGGTGAGGAGAGTCTGTGTGAGCTGTCAATGCACAAAGTGCTGTTTTTCGACAATATCCCCTTAACGTTTAAGAGGGAGATTTTTAAACCCGGGTGTAAACCTGGCGTTGGAATTGGCAGCTCTTCTCGCTGGGGCGGGTTAGGTTGAAATTGGGGCTTAAGTCTTTGCCTGCGATTTTTGGGCCACTACTGACCCATCTCCGCTGGGTGGAGAGGCCTCAACATTCAGCTCGCTGTGTTTTTCTTGTATGTCTTTGGGGATACAAGGAAACAAGAGAGTGGAAGGAGAGGGCTGTAAGATCCATTCGGACTTAACACTGATCGGATGCCAATAATCCTTTATTGAATTCAACCAAGTCTCAACATACGCAATGCAATGTTCCCTTTAATTTTTTTGGGGTGCGTTACCCATTCAAAATACGGCGCATGTGCGGTTTTTCCTATTTAAAAGCCGTAGAGCCGGCTGCACGGGAGCTGCAGATCGCTGCAGCCACGCAGCTTAAAGGGAACATTGTTTAAGCAATAGTATTACAAAGAGGAAGACAATATTACCGTCTCTTGCTTTGGATAGAGGTCGCAACCCTCAGATGGCTGCTTGTCTCTCTCTCTCTTCCCATCCTGTACCTCTATAAACTCAAGTGTAAAACTAGAATTCTTTATACACTTCTTCTCACGCAAGCTCTCTTTTATTTGGATTTGGTGTTCTCATTCCTGGACCCCTTATCAGAACTGCTCAGGGTCTGTGCGTACTCAAGCCCCCTATATCTTGATGTGCTCACGGTCCGCACATTCTCAACATCTCCTTTATCTTGACTGCAAAATGCTCGAGACCTGCAATGTGAGCAGCTTTCAGCATCACCTCGCTCAGCCTGTCCTTCTGCATTCTGGGTAGGTTTTAACTTGACCATTTCATAATCTTTAGCTATGATTCCTCGCTATCTTATATTTCTAAGCATGTGCTGTTTATGCATTAAGATGCCTATCCTAAACACGAATGGTTTAGGTGTTGTTAACAGAGAAACCATATAAACTAAACATAAGTTTTATATGCTGAAACGGCCTAATCTTACACCGGCGGGGACAAAAGAATTCAGCCCTCTCCGTTGAGCTGTCTGTCTGTGTGTTTTAGGCTAAGCAGCTGCTCATGTGCCCAATGTGATTAAAAATTGGCTTTTATTTTTAAAAGACTGTATTCTAGCTATAAAGACATTGTTGACTGATTTGCTATGTATGTTGAACTGTGCATAGTTACATAGCAGCCTATAAAACCCAACAGTCAGAAATCCAAAGCTGAATTGAAATAACTTTGCACGTCAGCTAACACGACACCCTTTGTGAGTTTTCTTTTGACGGCCCGCCCTATTTATTAGGGAATGACTTTTTATACCTGTAAATTTTCCAATTGAACGTGCCAGGTGGGGAGCCTCTCTCACTGGGAGTGTGCGATTTTACGCTCGCTTAAATGAACGTAAAATCCTGGGCTGCAGCACGCTTGTGCATGCGATATGTGAAGATGCACTCCTGGTGTGGGAGTCTCTGCACTGGGAGCACACAATGGAGAAGCTGACCCCATAGTTAGTTGTGTGTTCTGAGCGCACGCTTGCAAAGTACTATTGACGTTGCGTCAGCTGTGCATGACACCTTTAAAATCCAAACGTATCGGGTACTTCTATTATTTAACTAGAGCGAAAGGTCCTGGGTCCAAGTTCCACTCCAGAGACATGAGCACATAATCTAGGCTGACACTCCCAGTGCAGTACTGAGGGAGCGCTGCACTGTTGGAGGAGGTGCTGGTGGTCAGATGAGACATTAAACCGAGGCCCCATCTGCCCTCGCAGGTGGGCGTAACAGAATCCACGGCACTATTTCAGTGAAGAGCAGGGAAGCTCTCTCTGGTGTGCTGGCCAATATTTATCTCTCAACCAACATCATTAAAATTAAAATTGATAGATTCAGAGGTAGAAGGAGAGGTTTTCTTTAGTTTAGCTCCTATAAAACAAGCGTGACATGTAAGGAAACGTGGGCGATCGTCCTTTCCCCCTGTTCTGTGCCTGAGTAACACGGCACCAGCATTCCCTCTATGGCTTTTCTGGTGGCTGCACCTGACTGTGCCTGAAGAGGGCCCAGCAGTGTGGATATAAATGATTGTCTGATGGCTCTGTAAGCAGATTTCCTGTAATAGCACCGGACAGATCAGTATTCCTGCTTCCAGTATTCCGCTGTCGGGATTTCATTCAGGTCCATTAGCGAGCTCCTGCTTTGTGGCGGAATCATTTTCAATTGACTTGATGAACATGACTTGACAAAGACCAAATGCTCATAAGCAAATATCAGCGACCCGACACGAACCAAAATGTCGTCATACTAATGTCCTGCTGTATCTACTACAGCATCGTATCATGCTGCCAGATGGACACTGTGCTGTCATACTATAGGGTGGAGATGATTGTGAAGGACATCCTCAACCAACCAGTGGCTTAGAAACTTACTCATTTGGCATCATTGTGGATGATTGCAAAAACAGGAGCACATCCTGAAAGCCAGGAAGCGGCATGTCCAATCGAGGTCTTTAAAATGATAAAGGGATTTGATAGGATAGATACCGAAAAATTATACCCTCTGGTGGGGCATAATCTTAAAATTAGACCTAGGACATTTAGGAGTGAAATCAGGAAGCACTTTTTCACATAAAGGGTAGTGGAAATCTGGAACTCTCTTCCCCCGAAAAGCTGAATGCTGGGACAATTGGAGCATTCAAGACTGAGATTGATAGATTTTCATTAGGTAAGGGTATAAAGGGATATGGAGCAAAAACAGGTAAATGGAGTTGAGATTCAGATATGCCATGATCTAATAGAATGGCAGAACAGGCTCGAGGAACTGAATGGCCTACTCCTGTTCCTCTGTGTCAGCTTTGGCTCCGTTGCGGCACTCTCCCCTCTGAGTCTGAATGTTGCGGACTCAAGTCCCACTCCAGATACTTGAGGACTAATCCAGACTGACACTCCCATTGCACTGATGCTCAGTTTGGGTTCCTCCAGGACCACTCCGCTCCAGACCTCATTGCAGCCTTGGTCCAAACATGGACAAAACAGCTGAATTCCAGAGGTGAGGTAAGAGTGACTGCCCTTGACGTCAAGGCAGCATTTGAGCGAGTGTGGCATCAAGGAGCCCTAGTAAAACTAAAGTCAATGGGAGACAGGGGGAAAACTCTCCACTCCGCTGGAGTCATACTGAGCACAAAGGAAGATGGTTGTGGTTGTTGGAGGTCAATCTTCTCAGCTCCAGGACATCGCTGCAAGAGTTCCTCAGGGCAGTGTCCTAGGCCCAACCATGTTCAGTTGCTTCATCAATGACCTTCCCTCTGTCATAAGGTCAGAAGTGGGGATGTTCGCTGATGATTGCACAGTGTTCAGTTCCATTCGCAACTCCTCAGATAATGAAGCAGTCCATGCCCACATGCAGCAAGACCTGGATGACATTCAGCATTGGGCTGATAAGTGGCAAGTAATATTCGCACCACACAATTGTCAGGCAATGATTATCTCCAACAAGCGAGAGTCTAACCATTGCCCCTTGACATTCAACAGCATTACCATCATTGAATCCCCCACCATCAACATCCTGGGGGTTACCATTGACCAGAATCTTAACTGGACCATTCACATAAATACTGTGGCAACAAGAGCAGGTCAGAGGCTAGGTATTCTGTGGCGAGTGTCTCACCTCCTGACTCCCCAAAGCCTTTCCACCATCTACAAGGCACAAGTCAGGAGTGTGATGGAATACTCTCCACTTGCCTGGATGAGTGCAGCTCCAACAACACTCAAGAAGCTCGACACCATCCAGGACAAAGCAGCCCGCTTGATTGGCACCCCATCCACCACCTTAAACATTCACTCCCTCCACCACCGGTGTACCGTGGCTGCAGTGTGTAAAATCTACAAGATGCACTGCAGCAACTCACCAAGGCTTCTTCGGCAGCACCTCCCAAACCCACGACCTCTTCCACCTAGAAGAGCAAGGGCAGCAGGCGCATGGGAATACCATCACCTCCAAGTTACCCGCCAAGTCACACACTATCCTGATTTGGAAGTATATCGCTGTTCCTTCATCATCGCTGGGTCAAAATCCTGGAACTCCCTGCCTAACAGCACTGTGGGAGTACCTTCAACACATGGACTGCAGCGGTTCAAGAAGGCGGCTCACCACCACCTTCTCAAGGGCAATTAGGGATGGACAATAAATGCTGGCCTTGCCAGCGATGCCCACATCCCAGGAACGAATAAAAAAATAATAACAGTGGGAGTGGTGTACTGTTAGAGGTGCCGTATTTCATAGAAACATAGAATCTAGGAGCAGGAGTAGGCCATTCGGCCCGTCGAGCCTGCTCCACCATTCAATACGATCATGGCTGATCATCCAAATCCAGTACCCTGTCCCTGCTTTAATCCCCACAGTACACATATCCCACCCTACCCCCGTAACCCCACGTATTTAATTCCCCCTAACATATCCCATCCTATCCCCACAACCCCACATATTTAATACCCCCCTAACACTAAGGGTCAATTTATCATAGCCAAATCAACCTAACCCGCACATTTTTGGACTGTGGGAGGAAACCGGAGCACCCGGAGGAAACCCACGCAGACACGGGGAGAATGTGCAAACTCCACACAGACAGTCACCCGAGGTCAGATTCGAACCCGGGTCCCTGGCGCTGTGAGGCACCAGTGCTAACCACTATGCCATCGAATGAGATGTTAAAGTGAGGCTCCATCTAGTGTCCTGGCCATCATTTATCCCTCAACCAACATCACTAAAACAGATTTTCTGGTCATTATCTCATTGCTGTTTGTGGGAGCTTGCGGTGTGCAAATTGGCTCTCGCGTTTCCTACATTACAATAGTGACTACACTTCAAATATACTTCATTGGCTGTGAAGTGCTTTGGGGCATCCTGAGTTTGTGCAAGTCTTTTTTTAAAGAAATGGTTGGGTGCCTGTTTTGCTCTGTGAGTAACCAGCGAATACGCACATCAAAATCGCTCTTTCCCCAATTTCATCAGCTGGTACTTGATTATGAAGAAAAGCGGATAATCTCCCTTATTAAAAGAGTCAGTTGGGTGGCTGTAACTAATGGACTGGACTCTTGCATGGGGTCAAGAGTACTGCAGAACTAATATTGGCTGCAACATCAAAAACTTGTGTTTCGTTCTTCGCACTCACGTGCATGTCCCGCATTGTTCAGCACTAATTATTTTGTTTCTTCACTAGTTTCCTAGTTGTATTCAGATGCAGTTTGATGGCGCCTTTGTTGAGTGACATTGGATGGCAAATACTGGGCCACATTGCCAACAGTATCTCATCTTGACTTCAAACCATTAAAAAAGTTTCAGATTCATTTTAGTAATCCCTTTCCTCTCTATCAATGTTTGTGCAATAATTTTATTTAACCTGTGACTGTTAGGAGAAAGCATTTATATAGTAAAGCATTTATTAAGCATGTTTTTACATCTCTCAAATGTCTGAAAAGTATGCCACAGGCAGAATATACATGAGGTGCAGTTGCTATTGATCACATCACTGGGAGAATTGGCTGATGACATGATTACATTACATGGGGAATTGGCTGATTATATGATCTCTTTACCAGACGAATTGGCTGATTACATGGTCACATCACTAGGGGAATTGGCTGGGTTCAAATCCTGAGCCAACGGTCCTAATTTTCCTCAGTAGACACGAGGTGTAACTATGAAATTATGCTCCCAGCAGGAAGCCTCACCCACCTGGAGCACAGGAAATCGGGCACCAGCTCCTCACAATGTTCTCTTTGTTAATTTTAGTGAACGGACTTTCAGTGTTGCATAAACTTGGCTCATATTCCCTTGAGTTTAGAAGATTGAGGGGTGATCCAATCAAGGTATTTAAGATGATTAAGGGATTCGATAGGGTGGATACAGAGAAACTTTCCTCTGGTGGGGAAACAATGGGACATAATCTTAAAATTAGAGCCAGGCTATTTTGGAGTGAAATCAGGAAGCACTTTTTCACACAAAGGCTAGTGGGAATCTGGAACTCTGTTCCCCAAAAGGCTGTGGATGCTGGGTCTAATGACACTTGCAAGACTGACCGATAGATTATTAGATTCTTGTTGCGTAAGGGTATCAAGAGATATGGAGCAAAGGCAGGTAAATGGGGTTGAGGTACAGATCAGCCATGATCTGATTGAATGGCGGAGCAGGCTTGCGGAGCTGAATGGCCTACTCCTGTTCCAATGTGGTCTACCTTGTCTTCTTAATCTGGTCTCTACTTGGTTGAACATGATCGTAACTACTCCGAAATATGAGCATCAGTGAGAAAGGATCTGTCATTTGATTTCACACGTTGAAGTGTAGCAAAAAAAGACACATGGGTGGAACTGAACACAGAAATCAGTCAATGAGCAGCAGGCTTGATGTTTGGATATTTGTCAGCTAGATCAGCCCACTGTTTCCCCCCGCCCCACCTCCCCAACAAAATTATGGTCAGTGCCAAAAAAATGTAAAACCCTTAACAGAGCATCATGGGTCTTGGACTCCAAGCCTGTGTACATACCTAGTCACCACACTACAGAAGTAATATCCTAGGTCTTGGAGAGGGTACAGAGGATGGCAAGGAGAATGGTATCAGGGACTGGCATCTGAGGAGAATCCAAAGGAAATGGAGAAAAGATGGCTTGGGGCCGACTCGATCAAAGTTATCAAGATTCTAAGGGGTCTGGATAAATGGAACCCCAATAAATTGTTTGAAATAATCACAAATTCTGTAACTAGAGGGCTCAGAAGAGGAAAGATGATAAGTTTGGATTTAACTAGTTCACACAGAGGATGGTGAATGTGGGCAACAGACTGCAGGGAGATGATGGAACCAGATAGTGTTAGATAATTCAAGAGGGCGCTGGATAGTATTTTTGGTGAATGAAGGAATTGAGGCATATTGGAGAGCGAGCAAATGTGATGTGGTATATTGTTTTGAACTTTGGGACTGACCATCGACTGCAATGACCCAGTAAATTTCTTTGTTCCTTTGTAATAATTGTGAATAATTGGCATTTTATTATGGATTATGGACTCTGGCCTCTTGTGCATCCCCAATTTCCATCACCCCACCATTGGCGGCCGCGCCTTCAGCTGTCTAGGCCCTAAAAGCTGGAATTCTCTCTCTAAACTTCTCCGCCTCTCTGCCTTTCTCCCCTCCTTTAAGACACTCCTTAAAACCTACCTGATGCATTTAAGGGGAGGCTAGACAAGCATATGAGGGAGAAGGGAATAGAGGGTTATGCCGATAGATTTAGATGAGGAAAGACGGGAGGAGGCTCGAGTGGAGCATAAATGCTGGCATGGACTGGTTTGGCTGAATGGCCTGTTTCTGTGCCGTATATCCTATGTAATCATATGTACCTCTTTGACCAAGCTTTTGGTCATCTGTCTTAATATCTCTTTATGTAGTTTGGTTTTAAATTTTGTGTGATAACGCTCCTGTGAAGCGCCTTTGAATGTTTTACCATGTTAAAGGTGCTATATAAATCCAAGTTGTTGTTGTTGTTGATTATGGATATGAGGGAAAGCGGTCCAGTCACTGATGCTTTTAACATATTAAAAATAATATTGTGTATCTATTCAAAATTTATAGATGGGTTATTATATTCAGTAATCCCATCTGTTATAGAATAGTTAATCTTTGTGCAAGGAAGCTTCATGTTGGTTGCTATTATTTCATGGCCCAAAAGCTAATCATATCTTGAAACAGATTGACCTCCTTGCCCAAGCTTTTGATCACCCCTCCTAATATCTGCTACTTTTTGGCTTGATGTCCATTTTGTTCCTTGCATCTCTGTGAAGTACCTTGGGCATCAGCATAGAACAAAATAATCAGAGTGGAGAAATCGTAACATTGCCTCTAATAATATCATGGGCAGTGTTCCCTTTAAGCTGTGCTTTGTTCTGCGTGGCCTGTTTTAGGGCGCGGTCTCTTTAAATTTCCGCGCATGCGCAGTATTTACGACGGAGCAGCCGGTGAGCGGCCTGCGTGGGACCTTTCCCATTACTGTGCAGCCACAGTGGGAACATTGATCATGGGGTTATCATTTTTAATTTGTTTCCCTCTTCCTCCTGTGTTTATTTTAATGCTGTTCCATGCATGCAAACCCAGGCGCAGATTTAATCCTCGATCTGTGATGCTACAGTTGGCCTCGTGTGCTGCTGAGCAAGAGAATGGCGAAATCAGCCAGGGCTTCTGCTGTTTATTACTCTGGGAACAGTGGGAGTCATTTTAACCTAACTCCTCTGGCGGGAAACGGACTGGATCGGATGCAGTGCTGGTTTTACACCCTGCCTGATTTTACTTTCTGTTGAAGTCAATATTGGGCAGGTCTAAAACTGGCGTTCCACCCGATCCTGTGGGTTTGTCGCCTGCCAAGTTAGGTTAAAATTGCCCCCATTATTTCAGTGAGTGGTTAATCTATGGAACAGGCCCCCTGGGGAGATGGTGGAAGCGGTTAGTATTGATTCATTCAACAGCAAATCAGATCATATTTTATTGAAAAAGTAACATTATGGGATGCAGATTATGAGTAATTTGAGACGTGGCATGTGGTGAGTCTTGCGTGCTTGGGAGGAACAGGTGAGTATGATTCCCAAAGCTCTCCACCACTGGGGGTTTTCCTCTCCTCATGTCTGGGTCTGTTGTAGACTAATTAATCGAGATTAATTGCTGTAATCAATCAACAAGTCCATTATTGGATCATGTAGCTAGCAGGATGGTAGAAGGCGAATTTTCGACTAGTAATTCCTGTACAACTTGTCTGTCAGCGGCCAGCCACAACAATTAACACCTGGTCAGGCACGCACTTACAGCTGATTGACTGTTCACTGCCACTGACTTGCAGTTGTCGAGTAAAGTTTTAAAGTAAGAAAATTATGTGGAGGTGGACATTTTTCCTTTTTTAGGGTCAGATTCTCCTCATTGACAAAACTGACTTATTTTCAATCTGTATTAATTTATGAAGAAATTTCCATTGGTCATACAGGTTCCTTCTGGGGTTGAATACTTGTGTAATTGCAATACTGCTCATCCTTTATACAGTGACTGAGCACAAAGCCATCTGCTTTGATCTTATAAGGTCTGTGTTATTTTCCCTTTGCCTGTAGCCTCCCATACTGATGCTTTTAAAACAGACCATTTTTAGTAAAAGAATAGTTTAGTGAGAACAAAGCTCCAGTTATGGAATACCATTCCAGTTAACTCAGTCTCACAATACTGCATGCATTTTTGGGATATTCTAATTAAAAACTGTAAGCATTTAAGACTAAAGACCAATATCGTTTATGTTGTGTATATATGTGTGTACGTATGTATATCTTTTTATATATATTGTATTCCATGACTTCTAAGTAGTTACAGTTAATAGAACTAACTTAAAAAAGACAAGCCAAGGTTTAACTTTGTCCATTCACCACATCATTACATAGAATTTACAACACAGAAACAGACCATTTGGCCCAACTGGTCTTTGTCAGTGTTTATGCTCCACACAAGCCTCCTCCCACCCGACTTCATCTCACCCTATCAGAATATCCTTCTATTCCTTTCTCCCTCACATACCTATCTAGCTTCCCCTTAAATGCATCCATGCTATTTGCCTCAACTACTCCATGTAGTAGCAAGTTCCACGTTCTGACCACACTCTGGGTAAAGAAGTTTCTTCTGAATTCCTCATTGGAATTTCGTATATCATGAGTACATATCTTCAACTATTGCAAACTCGTCATCAATCAGTCATGTTTCTGTATGTCCACCAGTTTAGCAGCTAAACTGTGTGCATCTTGCAAGATGAAGTAAGAAATCTTAACGCTGCTTAAGCCAGGTGAGAATTATATAACCAACTCCACACACACGAGCAGCCTGGATCCCCAGTGAAGAGGACTGTTTTTTTGACAGTTCCCTGACCCTGTAAATTCTGGCAGGGTCAAAGCGCGAGGGCACGGGCAGGTGCAGTCCTGGCATAACCACTAGAACTGTGACCCATAGATTCTCGTGCTCCCACATTGCCAACACTTAAGTGGAGAAATAACAGTGGAAACAAAAATTAAACCCTTCTGGAATAAGGCCATGACAATTCGCGGGCAAATCAACTAAGTTGCAAAAATATGCATTTAAATTTTTGTTTCAATTTAAAAACAATTTTGTTCTCGGGCTGCGGACGTCGCTGGCAAGGCCGGCATTTATTGTTCAACACTAGTTGCCCTGAGAAAGTGGTGGTGGGCCTTCTCCTTGTACCGCTGCAGTCTTTGTGGTGATGGTGCTCCCAAAATGGTGTTGTCCTCTGTGGCCATGTGATATGCTAGGCTGTGATGAACTAATGAGTGAAAATGTCCACTTATGACTTTGGTCCTGGTGAGCTATCTGAGCATCCGCACTTGTAGCAATATTTACCATTTCACCTGCTAACCCTGACAGGCACTTTATCGAATGTATATACTATTCCTGTACTATGTGCAGTAAAATGAAACTTGGTGTATACCTGCAATCCAATTGAGGTGCAATAAAGCTAACACAGAGTACATAGCACCTGTGATTTTATTTTCCAGTTTCCACTCCAGAGTTTGTTCAGACTTCTGAGGGAGCTTGCTGAATATTGCTGAATTATAGATAATTTTGTCCTAATGCCAAATTATGGTCGGTTCAGACTTGGACAGTTACAGAAAACAGAAAGAGAGAAGATATTCATCCCAATTTAGTTCAGGATCTAGAAGTGAAAGGATGTTGTGCAGACCCATTGTACTCCCTAGTCCCTGAACAATTAACAGTGATCCTTGTCATATTCATGGCTACCGATCCCAATTCATTTTAAACCTATTTTACTCAAATGCAAGTTTTTGGTTTACATGAAAGCTTCAGTTTTTCCCAAAAGTTTGGGTTCAGACTGGATATTTTTGCCCAGTTTTACCAATTCACTTTTTAAACCTGTAAACCTGGCAACACCAGGTACAGGAAACTTTCGTTTATCCGGGACCGGCGTGGTGCCGGTTGATCGAAAGTGCCGGATTACAGAGAGGTATACTTACCAAGGTACGAGAGTCCCGTACACGGCCACAGGCTTAACAATTGGGACCCGGAGAGGGAAAGTAAACGAGACTCCGGCTTTTTCCTCCGTGGCGGCGACAGGTCCGAGTCGGAAGAACGTTGACCCCCCTTTCGTGGGGGCGAAAGGTCAGAATCGGGGTCTTGTCTGTATAATAAAACTTACCTGATTTTTGCCGGTTAAGCGAGAATTCCGGATATTTGGGTGCCGGATAAACGAAAGTTTCCTGTATACAGAAACATCCATTTTGTAATGATTAATATTATCACCTAATGTTGAATAATTTATGGAGGCTATTGCCTTTGCCTTGTTAAAAGTGTAACAACTTGAAGGAAGACAAATGCCAATCTATGGCTGAAACCTTTTGTTTCATTAACTGCACTCAAAACTCAATCTATGTAGAAAGGAAAAGCACAAGCCTCCCCTCTGGTTTCTGCAGGGATTGTGGAGCTTGCCCACTAAAAGGAAGGGATGGATATCTGATACTTTGGGATCAGCTCATTACACTTCATGTAATATGTTCCAATTATGGAAACGCATAAGTTTCCAAAGATGGTAGCATAACTGCAAAGTTGCTAAAAACAAAAGGAACTTTTAATATACATTCAGGACATTGTAAAGTTACTAATTAAATCTGTCTCTGCATTCCTGTCACCATATTAACCAAGCTATTCCCACAACCCGCAGCAATTGATGGAGTTGTTGGAGGGATCACTGCCAGGTTAATAGTCTTAGCTCCAGATAATGGCTTGTAATTTGCGGTCAGCGGCGAAGCAAAGGCGTTCGCCGCTGCCCCTGAAATAAACTTCCGACAAAGATCTCGCAATCTCTGTGGCGAGCAGTTTGGCTTTTCCGACGTTCAGTTAAGTTAATGGGGAATCCCTAAATTGGGCTGTTGTGAGGTCAACAAGCTGTCCAAGTACCCAATCACAATGCCGAATTCTCATAGACCGGGAACCAGGAAGTGAAGGAGCTCCTTTGATTCTAACTTTTTTTAAATGTTACACCAGAGCAAAATAAAGATTGGGACTCTCACATGAGGAAAAGGCAAACCTGCAATAGAGATGGACAAACATTTTAAAAATAACTAAAAAAAAGTTTTTTAAAGTTTCTTAAAATTTTTAATTTTTATTAAAATGAATAAATTCAACACTCCACAAAATTAAAATGAGTTTGTCAGGGCCATAACATTTGTTTAGCAGTCAATACGCTGTTAAAACCCCAGTTACACCTAATCCAAAAAGGTCTAACTTTTAATAAGGGTATTTAACAGCGATATTACTGCAGAAAAGTTGACGTTCTCATCAGTTTTCCTGATCACACTGATTGCCGACTATTAGGGGGGGGGGGTTAGGGGGCACAGAGCAGCCTGTGTCGGAGCAGTGAATGACTGACTGCAACTTCAGGATTTCCGCGTTAGGATGTGCATGCGCTACATCCTGAAGTTGCGGTCAGTTTCAAAGGAATACGAACAATGAACGCTGTTCGTTCACTGTTACTACCCACCGCAAATTCCGGGTCAATGTTCCTATAGCAGTGACCTCAGTTAACCCTCAAGTACTCTGCCAATCGCCCATCTCTATAGATAAGGGATCAAATAACTGATACATTTCGATAATTTAAGCATAACAAACATATGCAATTAGACTAAATGATGTGACTGTCATCTGATCTCACATTCTTGGATATTGGTTCCATCATTTCTGGTATCACATTTAATTGACTTTTAAAATTTTGTATGTAAAGGATCCTAGGATTTGCACCTTCACCATGACCCTGCTAATTAGCCTTCCTGTGCTCAACATTAGCTCAGTCATCAGAAACTCCAGCTAATGCTCCATAGGTAGCTGTTTGTAGAGTTAATGAGCACTTGGAGAAAATGGAAGAGTTTGATCTCTGGAGGCCTACGCAATATTCTCCATCCTTCCTTCACCATTTGACCTTGTCTTCCTGTTGCCCCATTTTATGCTATGTAATGGGGAGCAGTGTCAACATCAGATTCCGTTCTGCTACCTTTAAATCCTGAAATATCACATCGCTAAAAGTTGCTCCATTTCTGGTTGCATGTATTTAAGGCTTGGTTTTAACCAATGAGTCATAGAGTCATAACGGCACAGAAGGAGGCCATTCGGCCCATCGAGCCCATGCCGGCTCTCTGTAGAGCAATCCAGTCAGTCCCATTCCCCTGCTCTATCCCCGTAGCCCTGCAAGTTTATTTCCCTCAAGTGCCTATCCAGTCTCCCCTGAGTGTCTCCGCTCCCACCATTTCCATCGGCAGCGAATTCCAGGTCCTCAACACTCGCTGTGTAAAAAGGTTTTTCCTCACATCCACCCTGTATCTCCTGCCCAAAACCTTAAATCTGTGTCCCCTGGTCCTTGTACCATCAACTAGTGGAAACAGCCTTTCCTCATCTGGAACTGTGATCAAGCTCAATGGGCAAACACCCAATCATTACAAATCTGCATCCTGCACTGAAAGGTTCTGCAATGTCTATGAGAAGCTATGGTCTGTGGTTGGTCTGACTGTTCCTATAGGTGTAGCAGTGCTGTAGACGCCCAAATCATTATTCATACTTGGGATGTCGGCGTTGCTGGCAAACCTTACATTTATTGCCCATCCCTAGTTACCCTGATAATCGAGTGGCTTGCTCGGCCACTTCAGAGGGCAGCTAAGAGTCAGGCACGCTGCCGTGGGATTGGAGTCACATATAGGACAGACAGGGTGAGGACAGTAGGTTTCCTTCCCGGAAGGACATTAGTGAAACAGTTGGGTTTTTATGACAATCCAACAGCTTCATGGTCACGTTTACTGATTACCAGGTGAGGCTCGCTAACAACCGTATAGTTTTGGAAATGTACAGCTCAGTAAGCTGTCCTGGTAAAATCTCAAAAACTCTTTTGGAATAACTTTTCTGGAACATGATCAACCTTTCCCTGTAAAACCTGCCCTTTTTTTCACCCGTATAGTTCCTTTTTAGATTGTTGGCAAGTCCAGAGAGAGAAAAAAGCTTCCCCTGGGACCTCCATATTTTTCACGTACACTAACAAATTCTAACCTTACAGTAAAAAAAAATACTTAAATGTCAGGACTAGCTTTATTACTGCAATACTAACTCTCTACAAATAAAACAAGCACCTAAAGCAATTAAAATTTTAAAAATGTAATCCCTTTGGGCTGGATTTTGCCAGCGCTCAGAGGACGGGGTTCGGAGGCGGGTCCGCTATCAGAATAGCAAAGATTGACAGTGGGTAGGAAACTCGCTGTCAACCCGCGTCCATGCGAGTCTCCCAGGTGTCGGGTCTGTCTGCGCAGAACTGACCCGACACCAAGCAGCGGGGAAGACAATTTATATAATTAAATGGCTTGTTAACAGCCAATTTAATGCTATTTTGAGGCTAACTTGCAATTTTACGTGCTCCCCCACGGGTTACCCGCTGCTCGGGGAACACGCCAGCGCACCCTGTCATGAGTTGAGTCTGCTTTGATGTATCTGATAAGCTGACAGCTGCAGAAGTGGTATAAAAGATGCCATGTTGCAGATGGTCAGTTTCAGAGCTCAGAAACTGTTGGTTACTATATTTGTCATACATATAGAGATTTCTTTAGCTTGCAAGTGTTTAGAGCCAACTGTATAATCAGTGCCACCTCATTGGAACAACCTCTCTCACCGTTGACAGATCGCTTCTGTCATCTCACCTGCAGCTGCCATCTATTGCAGCAACATCGGTGCCCTTGGAAAAATCACACCTTGGTCCTCTGAATCCTTCCACGATCAGCCCCAACACCAACATCACCAGGCACACCAACCTTCTCCGCCATCACCTGATGCTGCACAGGACACAGAGAATCAGCATCTGGCCACATTGCTGCCCAGGAGGCCAGCGATGGCATCACCATGGCCAGATTAACTTCACTTGATGCTGTAAACCCTGGCTGCCACATGATGCTACAGGTTGACACCATCCCACACCAGCACCATAAAGCATCCCTACAATGTCCAAGCCTTTCCATGCACACTTATCACTATAGCTGGGGCGGGGGGAGGGAAGTTAAGTCGCAACATTCACTGGAACTCAGTAAGACACTTCTCAAGGTGCGCACAGATCTGTCCAATAAAGTGCAGTGTTGAAAATATTGATTTCACTGTATGACAACACATTACCAGAAACCTCACATGAACATTGGCTAAATCTCTCAAGTGGCTACCCTTGTGTGTTGTTAGTTGGTATGCTTGCAGTAGGATGAGGGTGAGTGTGAGGGGTGACTAGTGAGATGGGGAAGTGATAATGTAGATAGAGAGGGTTGGGTGGAGGGGAAAGGTAAGTTGGTGTGAGTAAGGATGTGCAGGAGTAGGGTATGGAAGGCAGAGTGATGGGGATGTGATGAGTGGCACAGCAAGGTGAGTTTGAGTGTGGCATTGCAGTAACGTTTCGTGATCTACTGAGATCATTGAAAGGTTGGCGCCACTGCAGTCAGGCACTCCTGACGACATCCCTGCTTGTGCCCTCCTGTGCAATGTGCAACCAGACTGCGTTGATCTCCTGGGGAGGTCTCTTCCGCCCATGGGAAGGGAAGAGAACCTTCCTGCATGCTGTGACTCCCTCCATAAGCATATGGAGAGAGTCATGTGTGAGCCTGGGTGCAGCCGTGCACCTTTGTGCAGTGCTTGTCAGTGTTTGCAGCACCTCAATGCTGTAAAACACTGACAGCACAACTGGCAAAATCAACGTGGCCATGGTCCCTTTAAGGAAACCGGCTGATGACTCATCATCAAATGACGTCATCAGACCCGCTTCCTGTTAATTGGCCAGGAACCCCGCAGGGCGGCCTTAACAAGGCCAATCTACAGAAAATCTTTTTGAGAGAGCGGCTGCAGACGGGAGCGGGACCGGAACCCACCAACCAGCTCTCCCGCTGCTATCCCGCCTCCGCAGGGAAAATTCAGCCCTTTAATTCTGCTGTCCATATTGTCTCTTCTGATCCTCTTTTAATCATTGTGCTTTTACATTTGAAATATATGTGTTTTTTTGTGTTTTTTTTGTTGCCTAAGCTATCTGAAATTAATATATTTTTGTTAGGTATGGCTTTTAAGGGTTACGGAACCAAGGCAGGTAGATGGAGTTAAGATACAGATCAGCCATCATCTAATTGAATGGCGGAACAAGCTCAAGGGGCCCACTCCTAATCTGTTCCTAATCTGATAGTTCCTAATCTATCTGTTCTGTAAAAAAATTTGTTAAACCACAGACTTCAAAATATGTAACTTCTTTCTGCTTCCTCCTGGTTTTTACTGTCCATTTTGATTGACTAAAAAAAAAACATCTTTTAAGGTTGTGTTTAACCAGTCAAAAGCCATAGAGGTCATCGGGTTAATCTGTGATCCATCAAAACAGGAAGGGCTACTGATTAATACACCCTACGTCAGCTCTGAGCAGAAGTGTGCTGTGTTCCGTGGCACATTAAGGGTCAAATATATATTTATTACATATACATAGTATGTGTATGTAGGAAAAGGTCATATACTGGAAAAATGAGACATAAAGAGCATTTATAACTAACATGTACTTTTTGGGCTTTCTGTGCTTTTGCTGGTCTTTACTTTGTTTCTCAGTCTCATTACTTTTCACTCTCTTGACTTTGATTCTCTCTTACTCCGTATCTTTGATTTTGCATTTTTTTTCTTTGCCCTTTGGCTGGCATTAATATTCCATTTATTGTCTCTTTTTCACCCCTCCCTCTGCTTTTTCTCACTTTGTCTCTCGCTCTCTGAAATCCATACTCCTGACTGGCACTTGGCGCTCTACAGAATGAACAATATCAGTCAAAAGAACGAACTTGCGTTTATATGGCATCTTTCATAGCCTCGGGATGTCCCACAGCCAATGAAGTACTTTTGAAGCGTAGTCACTGTTGTAATGCAGGAAACGCGGCAGCCAATTTGCGCACAGCAAGCTCCCGCAAACAACAATGAATATATGACTGGATAATCTGTTTTAGCGATGTTGGATTAGGGATACATATTGGCCAGGACACCGGGGAGAATTCCCCTGCTCTTCTTTGAAATAGTGCCAAGGGATCTTTTACGTCCACCTGGGAGGGCAGACGCAGCCTCGGTTTAACGTCTCATTCGAAAGAAGGCACCTCCGACAGTGCAGCACTCCCTCAGTCCTGCACTGGGGGTGTCAGCCTAGATTATGTACTCAAGGCTCTGAAGTGGGGCTTGAATCTACAACCTTTCAACTGAGGCAAGAGTCTTACCAACTGAGCCAACACAGTAACCTATTCCGTTTACCCTGGTGCGTGTGCCGATCACCACGGTTCGCCTTTTATTTTTCATCAGCTGCTTGAGATATCAAATTTTTTTTGGCTTTTGGTGAGATAAAAGTTTTGTGTGAAGGTAAGTATATGAGAGCAGGATGGTGATGCATTATTGCAGAGCCTACTCTGCCTCGCTTTTTCTTTTATTATTATTATAGTTTTTGGGCAGCATTTATACTTCCAGGCAGTAAGTGCCCTGTTTACAGTGCCTGACTCCTGTCTGGCTACATCCTCAGTCCTCCTAGCCAAGAGAAAATTCTACACAGTGCTCCCTCCCGTCAGTTAGCATTTAAATGTTTAGAAAGTGTGCAGAGAGGAGAATCCCTGCTCTCTAAATATTTAAATTAATGTCAGTTTAGATTTAACAAGAGTCCGGGGGAGGAGGGGACCCATCCTATAAACTCTTCCATCCCTGAGTACTCAATAAATCAGGTTTTACTCCACACTGGATGTTAAATTGAAGTGGTGTGAGTCTTTCCCCAGAGTAAGGTTGGGTTCTGACTCCTGATTTACCCGCACGGCCGCATTCTACAAATGGGCAATCTCACATCGGGGGTGCGTGTGAGGGAATTGTGGGTCTGCCCCCCCCACGAATTAACATCCCTTTAAAATAAATAAGACGGGCGATTGTGAGAAGCCGTCACAGGATTCCTTGAAACGCACTCCTCGCAGGAGAGGATCCCTGTCGGAAAGACAGTTTTGCAAAATTGGCCCTTGCGTGTTACAGTGCAGGAGTTAGAAAATCAACGGAGGAAGGAGGGGGGTTGGGGGTGGGGGAAGTTCCTTTAGATCTCTCCCACCACAAACCATTCATTTTCTGATCCTTAAAACCGGCCACAAACTGTCAGAGTCCTGACCTTCTGAGTTGGGTAACAGATACAGAAAGTGAGTAGTTGTAATAGAATTTACAGCACAGAAACAGGCCATTCGGCCCAACTGGTCTATGCTGGTGTTTTTGCTCCACACAATCCTCCTCTCAGTTGACTTTAACTAACCCTATCAGCATATCCTTCTATTCCTTTCTCATTCATGTACTTACCTATCTTATGGAGAGTCTAAAACTAGGGGGCATAGTCTCAGGATAAGTCTCAGAGGGTTGTGAATCTTTGGAATTCTCGGCCCCAAAGTGCTGTGGATGCTCAGTCGTTGAGTATATTCAAGGCAGAGATAGAAAGATTTTTGGACTCCAGAAGAATCAAGGGATATGGGGATAGGGCAGGAAAGTGGAGTTGAGGTCGAAGATCAGCCATGATCTTATTGAATGGCGGAGCAGGCCCGAGGGGCCGTATGGCCTACTCCCGCTCCTAATTCTTATGTTCCCCTTAAATGCATCTATACTATTCACCGCCATCATAATGGGAGGGGCGGGCAATGTATTTGACCTCCTAGACTGCCACAGTTGAGCTGCTTTGGCCATTTTCCAGGAAAAAGGACTTTGTCACGAGCGCTTTCAAAATGTGTTTTGAGTCAAAGTTGGCCTGAATGGGATTAGTTTATAAATATGGCCCCCATACTGGATCCAGAGGCACACGTAAGGTGATTAAAATAAAAGGAAATAAGATAGATTTGAATTACATAGAGCCTTTCACGGTCTCATGTCAGGACCTCCCAAAGCACTTTATAGTCAGTGAAGTACTTTTGAAGTGTAATCACTGTTGTAATGTAGAAAACATGGCAATATGCACACAACAAGCTGCCACAAGTAACAATGACCAGATAATCTGTTTTAGTGATGTTTGTTGAGGGATAAATATTGGTCCAGGACACCGGGGAGAACTCCCTTTCTCTTCTTTGAATAGTGCCATGGGATCTTTTACATTCCTCTGCAAGGCAGACGGGGCCTCTGTTTAACATCTCATCCGAAAGACAGCACCTCCGAAAGTGCAGTGCTGGACTGGGAATGTCAGCCTGGATCACGTGCTCAAGTCTCTGGAGTGGGACTTGAACCCACGATCTTCAGACTACGAGGTTGAGTGTGCTGCCATTGAGCCACTCTGACACATAGATGCACGATGGGTAGTTGTTTCCCTCAGGGTCCAAACAGTGGCCAATTCGCTAACACATGTGCTGTTTCAGGAAGATGCCTAGCACCTTTTGGTGTTGAATATTTCCTTTGATCTCTGTGGGTCAGGGGGGAAGAGAGGCTTTCAAAAATCCGATCACAGACACCAAGCCAAGTCAAGAAGCCGAAAGCACCACAGGGGGTAGTCGTCTGTTCTGGGTGGTAGGACAATGCAGAGGGAGATTTTTCTTTTAAGTTGAGTTAAGTCGACCCACCAGAGTGAGCTCGTACATCCATGTTCTTTTATTTTTGTACTAGTTCGTGTACAGAAATTGTGCTGTTTGCAACGATCTCATGCGCTTCATACTGTGCAGTAGTTTATGTTTCGAACCAGACCTACCCAAGTGTGATCCTCTGGAGCACTTACAGGAGAATTGGCCTCCAATCTCCTGCTCACAGGCTTTCAGAGAGGTCAATGGTGCTCTGAGCGGCAAATTTCCAGGCTTACATTACAACAGTGACTACACTTCATAAGTACATAAGTACATAAGAAGGAGCAGGAGTAGGCCATACGACCCTTCGGGCCTGCTCCGCCATTCAATAGGATCATGGCTGATCCGAACCTAGACTCACGCCCACTTCCCTGCCCGCTCCCCATAACTTCAAAAGTACTTCATTATTTATAAAGCACTTTGGATCATCCTGCGGTGGTGAAAGGTGCTGTATAAATGCAAGTTCTTTCTTTCTTTGTTTTAGAGGAAGTTTATTCATCCACGCAACTGTGGTGAACCAACTTCCTCTACCAACTATGTCCAGCACAACTGTATAACGTTTTGAAAAGTGACTAGTTCAGACTGCACAATGACATGGGGACATGGCGCAGCAGGCATAGTTCTCCCTCCTGCAGTTGTTGAGATGGTTTTGGAGATGTCAAAGGTTAGCATCTGTCTATCTTATGCTGCTGATGTGTCCCTGGTCTGTTATCGCAGACTTTCCAAGTTTGTATGGTGTCACCCAGAGAAGGCGATGTGGAAAATCTGGTGACCATTTAAGCATCTTTCTGCCACTCTGCAGTATAGTGAAGTATCTCTCGTTGATTTGACCAGTGGCTGCTGCTGGTTCATTCGCCCTACCCCCTCAGTCTGGGGAAATGATACTCCCTTGAGCCCCCTCACTGTCCTGCTTTTGTTGGTACTTTGTGAGTTCTTTTTTTGTGATGTTGGTCGTTGAGTTTGGCTTTCATCTTCGTCACCCTGTTGAGGTGATGGATATTATACATTTTCTTTTCTGCGCACCTTGTGGAATTTTATCTTTATTGCCTTCTGACATCCTTCCAAAACATTCAAATGATTGCTTGACCAGAATAAACACTCTGCCTCCAAAAACATGATTATGTGAGCTTTCTGCCCCATTTTCCTCCTTTCATGCTTTTGATATCATATTTATCAGCATAGGGCAAGGACCGTTTTCCAGCTTATTAAAACAGTAAATTTGAATAATTTACGGGGGCATCCGACTAGATAACTTGACCTCCAGCCGCCATATTGCTGACTGGTCAATGAGAGCATTTACCACTGCGAACTGTTCGAAGTGCCTGGATACTGTAGACTATGAACCAAGCCCTGATAATGTTTTATTTATTCAGTCATACCATAAGGTTGTAATCACGTGGTTACACCACCTTTGTACAGGTGTACAGTCGCCACTTTTAAAGGGAGAATGTCTGTTCCGTTTTTAAATGTCTTTCGAGATAATTTTCTCTATGTCAGATGAGAGGTGACAGCTTGTGTAGCAGGAAGTGGATTTAGTCAGGTTTTGATTGCTCACCATATATGATGTCGTCCAGAGAAGGCAATATGGAGCAATAAAATAAAATTGGGTATGAAATTTGAGTAAGCTAGAATTTTCTTCCCACAAAGTAATGGATATAGTGCAGACTCCCAGGTACTAGTCGATTAATTGCTTTAAAATGAACTGCTGGGCAAACATCTAGCTAAGAATAAGACTGAAGGTGATTTTGAAGTACAAATATACCATGGGACAGAAGGGTTCCAGAGCAGTTCGGACATTGGAGATGTGATGTCGTCAATAAGAAAGAAAGACTTGCATTTATATAGCGCCTTTCACGACCACCAGACATTCCCAAAGCGCTTTACAGCCAATGAAGTACAGTCACTGTTGTAATGTAGGAAACACGGCAGCCAATTTGCGCACAGCATGCTCCCACAAACAGCAAAGTGATAACGACCAGACAATCTGTTTTAGTGATGTTGATTGAGGAATAGATATTGGCCAGGACACCGGGGATAACTCCCCTGCTCTTCTTCAAAATAGTGCCACGGGATCTTTTACGTCCACCTGAGAGAGCAGAGAGGGCCTCGGTTTAACATCTCATCCGAAAGACTGCACCTCTGATAGTGCACTCACTCAGCACTGCACTGGAGTGTCAGTCCTAGATTTTTGTGCTCAAGTCTCACTGGAGTGGGTCTTGAACCCGCAACCTTCTGATTCAGAGGCGAGAGTGCTACCCACTGAGCCACAGCTGACACTGATGATAAACAGCCATTCAACAACAACTTGCATTTATATAGCACCTTTAACATAGTAAAACATTCCAAGGCGCTTGTCAGGCACAAACAAAAAAATTGATACCGAGTCAAAAAAGGAGGCATTAGGACTGGTGACCAAAAGCTTGGTCAAAGAGGGAAGTTTTAAGGAGCATCTTAAAGGAGGATAGAGAAACGGAGAGGTTTAGGGAGGGAATTCCAGAGCTTGGGGCCTAGAAGGCTGAAGGCACAGTCGCCAGTGGTGGGGCGAAGGAAGTCGGGGATACACAAAAGGCCAGAATTAGAGGAACACAGAGTTCTCGGAGGGTTGCAGGACTCGAGGAGGTTACAGAGATTGGGTGGGACGAGGCTATGGCGGGATTCTAACAAAAGGATGAGAATTTTAAATTCAAAGATGACTAAAGTAGAGCCTTCAATGTTTACAGCACAGAAGGAGGCCATTCAGCCCATCATGTCCATGCCACCTGTTTTCTAGAGCAGCCCAAAATGAATCCCACTGCTCCAACTCTCTCCTGAGCCCACTATCTTCCTCCGCTTCAAATATCTATCCTTTTTTCCCCCTTAAAAGATGAAACTACTTACTGTCGCAAAGTCTTTCACACTCCAACAACCCTCTGCATAAAGAAATTTCTCCTAACCTCTCTCCTCACTGTCTTAGTGACTATTTTAAATTGCTGACTGCTTGTCACTGACTCCCCAACCAAACAAAATAGTCTTTCCCTATTCACTCATTAGAATCCTTTATAATTTTAAAAACCTCCAATAATTCTTCTCATCAGCTGTTCTGCCCCAGTGGAAGTAGCCCCAGTAGCTGAAGTCTCTCCTCATAACTATAGTTTCCAATCCCTGTCTGTCATCCTGGTAAATCTACGCTGTACGCTCTCTATGGTTTTAATGTCCTTTCTATAATAGGTAACGAAACCGGCACACAACATTGTAACTATAGCCTTGGACAAATTTGTCATTACCTCTTTGCTCTTCTACCCCATGCCTTTATTTATAGAATCCAAAATGCTGTTGGCCTTTATTTTATAGCTTTATCTACCTGGATTCGCAATTTCAAGGAATTATCTACTTCTTCCCTTTGATCTGTCTTTTCACTTGCGCCTTCCTTAAGAGTATACTCCCATTCCTTGTATTAATGCATTACTTCACTCTTCTCAATGATAGGGTATGGTAGTGTAGTGTTACTGGACTAGTAAACCAGAGGTAAAAAGAGAAAAGGTCAGGCTGCATCTGTGGAGAGAGTAAACGTTTCAGGTCGATGACCTTTCATCAGAACTGGAAAATGTTAGAGATGTAACAGGTTTTAAGCAAGTGCAGGGGCAGGGAAAGGGGGAGGGAAAGACAGAACGAAAGGGAAGGTCTGTGATATGGTGGAAGGCAGGAGAGATTAAATGACAAAAGGGATAAAAGAAAAGAAAGACTTGCATTTATATAGCGCCTTTCACGACCACTGGACTGTCTCAAAGCGCTTTACAGTCAATGAAGTACTTTTGAAGTGGAGTCACTGTTGTAATGTAGGAAACGCGGCAGCCAATTTGCACACAGCAAGCTCCCACAAACAGCAATGTGATAATGACCAAATAATCTGTTTTTTGTTATGTTGGTTGAGGGATAAATATTGGCCAGGACACCAGGGATAACTCCCCTGCTCTTCTTCGAAATAGTGCTGTGGGATCTTTTACGTCCACCTGAGAGAGCAGACGGGGCCTCGGCTTATAATAAAAACAGAAAATGCTGGGAACTCTCAGCAGGTCAGGGAACATCTGTGGAGAGAGAAACAAAGTTAATGTGGGAATTTTAACCCTCCAATGACCGGTGGGAGGGGGGGGGGGGGTAAGTTAATACAGCAGAAATCCTGAAACCCGAACCCAACCCGCCTCCAACGTATCCACTTCTGTTTTTAACAGAGGCAGGTTTGGGTGCGTGTGAGTAACCCCCTTTGGAGAGGCGGGTTACTGTTTATAATATTTAAATGAGGCAGTTTTAAGGACATTTTCACCGTGATTTGAATTTAACGGCTCCAGCACGGGTTTCCCGCGAGTTCAGGAAAGTCAATATTAAAACGGAGGCGAGATTGATCGGCACTTTAATTAATAAAGGCTCAGTGCTCACAGCTGCTTTCTTAACGGTTTGGTGACAGCACTTGTTGTGAGAGACTTATTTCTATAGTGTGGAGGTCTTCACACACAGAAGATCAGGATAGGTGGTGCCGTGGCTGCTTTAGACTGGACTTCAGATGAGGAAGACAATCAGCATCCACAGCAGCAAGGGTGTGCTGTCGAGGGAGCTGCGGATGGACAGCAGAGAGGAGAGCAACAGAGGGGTCGAGTTCACAGGAGGCACTGCCCAAGTAACAGGGTGTACATACAGAGGCTCAGCTTCCTTTACCTCTCAGAAGAGCAGTGCTTCCGAAGGCTGAGATTGTCACTTCAGGTAGTCAGAGACATCTGCAGTCTCCTAGAAGAAGACCTGCTACCTGCTGGACCTGGTGGCCATGCATTACCAGTGGCTGTGAAAGTCACCACTGCCCTCAACTTTTTGGCCTGTGGTTCCTTCCTGGGCGCTACTGGAGACAGATCGAGGGTCTCGCAGTCCGCTGCACATAAATGTATAAGGCAGGTGATGGATGAATTGTTTACCAGGGCTGGGAGTTATGTAAACATCCTCTATGATGACAATAGCCAGAATGAGCGGGCACTTGGCTTCATGTATCTGGCTGGCTTCCCACAGGTGCAGGGGGCCAACGATTGCACACCTGTGGCAATACGAGGAGCTACAGATCAACCAGGAGCATTCGTCATCCGCAAGGGATTTCATTCCGTCAATGTTAAGCTGGTGTGCAACCACAAGAAAAGGTTCATGCAGGTCTGCGTTAGATTCCCAGGGAGCTGCCATGACGCTTTCGTGCTGCATCAGTCCAACATCCCCGACCTCTTCGTACCTGGAACCAGCCTTAAAGATTGGCTGCTAAGCAGCAAGGGAAACAATCAAACCTGGCTGCTGACACCTCTGAGGAACCCCACCAATGAATCTCAAGAGCGCTACAACGACAGCCATATGACAACCAGATGTGTCATTGAGCAAGCCATCGACATGCTTAAGATGCGCTTCAGGCTCCTGGACATGTCTGGAAGCGCCCTTCAGTACTCACCAGCAAGGGTCTCTAAGATAAGGTTGTGTGCTGCGTTCTGCACAACATAGTGCAGCAGCAAGGACTAGAGGTGGAGGAGGAACAAGCTGCGCATCACTCATCATCTGATGAGGATTTCAATGGAGAGGAGGAGGAGGAAGATGAAGATGGGGCCTCCAATGCCAGACCAGCCACTCACATTGCTGCTCAGGATGCCAGGGATTCCCTAATAGCTCAATTAGTTACATTGGTCCAGTGTGAGTTACTATCACATCCCCCAGCCCCCTCTCCAACCTCCACTGACACAAAGCAGTCCTGTAGCCAACCATCCACCCATTGCACATCCACCAATTGGTCCCCGTCAATTCATGTCTTCACATTCATCAACAAGCAACTGAAAAGGTGAGTTGGCACCCGGCACGCAAAAATGGGCAACACAGGAAAGTGGTGCAAATAAATAAATTTTACGTGATTTGATTTTTTAAAAAGGAAACTTAATGACCTGACATTTTCACAAACACCCATCTGCATACCCTTGGTGAACTACCTAGCTCTTCTCTTCCTTTGCCTATCGCTCCTACGTGGGGCAACCCCTATGGCTTCAGTAGAGGTAAAGGCAGGGTGCTCAGACCCCTGCTCTGAATGTTAAGATGCTCTTGGTTGATGCCTTCTAGGTGTTGGAGACCCTGAGGGCCCCGCCAAAGATTTCTCCACCTGCACCTTTGCAGGGGCAGATCCGTCATCCTGTTTAAAGCGGCAGACATGTTGGTATCTAAAGTCTGCACAGCTGTGGTCATGGCCTGCAGGAACTCACTTGATTCCCGCGATTAAAGTTCCACGGAGGAGGCCAGCCTATCCATGGAAGAAGACATTCTCGCAATAGCCTGGTGGAGAGAAGGGGCAGAAATGAATTAGTATTGGCAATGTAAAAATGTTGCTACTGAGCATAATTGAGATGATCATATTACACTCGTTGCTGAAATCAATCAATATGACTTAGTCTTGACTTACTCTTGTATGAGATGTGGGTCGGAGATATTTAATTCTGTAACCAGGCAGCTGCGAAGTCCCAGTTTCTCCATCTCCAAATGGTCAAGGACGCAGACATGCACTGCTCTCCATGGCTTCCCCCTCTGCAGATGTCAGCTGCACTAGCTGTGGCGGCCCACCTCCAGCCCTCTCCCTTGTGTTCTGTACACGCTTCTCCTGCAACGGGGGAACGACAGACCTATGAGCGTCTGTAAGGCATGTGCTCACCCGATAGATGCAGTGCATTTGATAAGGTTGCCTATCAGGCAGATGCATCACATTGCATAAAGATTGGGGTGAGTGGCAGTGGTGGATGGACAAATGGGGAGGTCAGGAAGTGCATAGAGAGTGAACGAAGGGTGCTCTTCAAACTTAAGTGGCTGTGCGGAATGATGTGATGGAGTACGCTTGACAAGAGAGGGGGGTCAGGTGGTGTGCACCACAGGATGTAGGTGAGTCTGCAACTAGTGAGGTCATTAATGCACTTCCTGCACTGGATCCAGTTACGGGCCATAATACTCCTGCTGCTGACCTCCTCGGCCACCTCTAACCATGCCTTCTTCGTGACAGCAGCAGGTTTCTTCTTCCCATTACTCGGGAGAATTATCTCCTTCCTGCTCCTTGCTGCCCCCAGCAGCACATCAAGCAAGGTGTTGTTAAACCGGTGTAAAGCCTTTGAATGTCCTGAGTCCATCTTGTATGATTGCCGTCTCTATGCAAAACTTCCGAACTCCTCCAAGTTCCATCTTTGAATTGGCCTTTTAAATAGTCGAGTTGAGATTGCATCATATGGGTGTGCATCAGGCCCGCTGACGAGCATTGGAGATGCGAAACCCGGAAGTAAAATGATAATGAGGTAGCCATGTTGAAATCAGACATTCCGACCCGCCTAAACATCGTATGGATTTCATGCCCGCTATCATCCCACCGCTCAGAACCTGCCTCTGGGTTATTATCGGGCCCAATGTTTCAGGTCATCATCAGAACTGGGAGATGTTGGAGATGAACAGCTTTCAAGCAAGTGCAGAGCCAGGGAAAAGGGGGACGGGGAAAGAATGAAAGGGGTGGAAGACTGGAGTGATTAAATGACAAAAATGATGATGGTGCAAGGCAAAAGGGGGTGATAATGAGAGAAGCATAGAAACAAAAGATCTGGCAAGAGGAGGTGTAAATGGTTACTGCAGAATAGCAGAGGGGGAGGAAAGCATGGAAAATCTAGCAGAGTGGAGAAGGATCCCTTGGCCCTGGAATGTGGCAGAAGAAAGGCAGGTTGACCCCAGGGGTGTGGACCACCCCACCAGCCATGTATCAATAGGGGATCCCCACCCCAAGCACCAGCCCACATCAATTCCACTCCCAGTGTCTCTGGTGCAGCCGTCCTCCACAACCAGGACCTGCCGTCCAATCTAATTGTTTTTTTTTGGTAAATGTATACCTTGTTTTCAACATTCAACAGCATGTCCAATACTAGAATGTGTATGATAGTCGCTGTTTATTGCCTTCACTCAATTCATAAGGCAGTTACGTACTGTGAATAATCGTTGCTATTTCTGGAATGTTCCAAACAGCAAGTCAACACCGACCAGCGTGAAGTCCAATCCATCTAAAAGACACAGAGACCGTCTGAACGCTGAGTTAGACCATCTGGCCAGTCTCCTGCCGTTTCCACCAGATATTATTTCCAAATTGGATAAACTTTCGGTCCTACGCCTCAGTGTCAGCTACCTTCGAGTGAAAAACTTCTTCCAAGGTAGGCTTGTTTAACGCACAAACTATACAAGATGCAGTGTCCCTTGTTTCTGCTGATGGGTTCTTTATTTTAATCTCTGTTTTCATCTTTTTTCGGTTTCTTCAATTGACCCATTTTGACCTTAATCCTGTAAAATATTGCCCTGTTTGTTTTTAATCCAACCAGTTGTTGCATTTTCCCTACCCTTTTTTTTGTTGTGCCGTGTTTAACCCTTGAGTTTCCATTTGCACTGTTCTTCCATTCATGTATTTCAGTATTTTCCCTTTACTGCATCTAATCCTTGCAGTTCCTCTGGATGGCCTCTTGTGCATCACCCCCCAGCCTTCGCCCCACCATTGGCTGCCGTGCCTTCAGCTGTCTAGACACCACGCTCTGAAATTCCCTCCCTAAACCTCTCTGCCTCTCCTCTTTCTTAAGACCCTCTGCAAAACCCACTTCTTTGAACCCAGCTTGGGGTCACCCATCTTAATATCGCCTTCTTTGGCTTGGTGTTCCTTTTTTTTTAATTACAGCTCTGTACCTTAGGACATTTCTCCGTTAAAGCACATTCTTGTAGAAATTGTATTTAAAATGATCTCCTTTTTATTGCCTTCCTGGTCCCTTTAGGATGTGGATTCCCTCTTGTTGCCTTTTGCTTTTTGGCTTCTTCCTTAAGATTTCCTCGGCTCTTCCAACCAAAGCTGTTTTAAATTAGTTCCAATGTTATTCAATAGCACGTACTGTGTCCCATTTAAAACTCTTCAAATCTGTCATTCATTTTAACAGCTTATTTCTTTGCTTTGTGATTTATTGAAACCATCATTGTTAATCCTTAACAAAGTTGGTGTCTTGATCATAATAAGCCTGATTCTTATCCCTGCAACCACTGGGTTGTAGTCTGAGTTGCAGTATGTTTTCGAGTTTACAATTTTCATCCTTGTTTTCAAATCCCTCCATGGCCTTGCCCCTCCCTATCTCTATAACCTCCTCAATCCCTATAACGCTCAGAGATCTCTGCGCTCTTCCAATCCTGGTCTTGTGCGCCTCTCCCATTTTCATCAATCCACAACTGGCTGCCTCGGCCCTAACCTCTGGAATTCCCTCCTAAATCACTCCACCTCTCTACCTCCCTCTCCTTCTTTAAGACGCTCCTTAAAACCTACCTTTTTGACCAAGCTTTTGGTCATCTGTCCTAATATCTCCTTATGTGGCTCGGTGTCAAATTTTGTTTGGTAACACTCCTGTGAAGCGCCTTGGGACTTTTTATTACATTAAAGGCACTATATAAATGCAAGTTGTTGTTGCTTACTGGGTGAAATAATTTCCTATTGTAACGGAGTCTATCTAGTTTCTTGCTCTTTTTTGGTTCTTTCCATAGCGCCAACAACGTGGTCCTGACACCACATTGGCGGGCGACTGCTCCTTAGACATTGTGTGAGCTTGTACCCAAATGAGTTGTCGAATTTATTTAAAATATTTTAGTGGCGTTTGGCGCATGATACAGCGTGAGAGCCAAAGGAGTCGGAGACCGGAATGGCGGGCGCCAGCGGAAATGGAAGGGCTACCGGCTGCCCGGAATATAGTGCCGCCATTTTTTAATAAAACAATTTGGGAGTCAATGGGGGAAATTTTAACACCGACGGATGGTGGGTTGGGGTCGGGTGGGAAGTAAAAATAGAAGAAAATTGAAGCGCGTACACAACCTGGCTCCAATGTGCCCACTTCCTGCTCACCAGAGTCGGTGTGATCATTAGTGCAGGCGGGTCGCCAATTAAGACAGCATTTAAGATCATAATTACATGGAAATGAGGGGATTTTCAATTGATTTATACATTCTTTTGAATTTAACGCTTCCAGCACGGGTTTCCCAGGACTAGGGAAACTCCCCAATGAAAAGGAGGCAAGATTGAGCAGCACTTCATGGGGGTGTTTAAAGTTCCGATTGCCCAATCTCAATAAAGGCTCAGTACTTGCAGCTGCTTTGTCAGTTCCCTCTGGCAAACGTTTAGAAGAAGGCGGCCATGGATGTTCTGGACACTACATTGGATGAGGAAGTCGATCACCATCCACGGCAGCGATGACATGCTGTGGTGGGATCAGCAGGTGCACAGGAGAGAAGTGAAGAACAGCAGAGAGGTGCACAGGAGAACAGAACGAAGAGCAGCAGAGAGGAGAGCAACAGAGGGGCTGAGGTTGCAGGAGGCACTACCCACATGAGAGGGTCTACAGACAGAGGTTCTTTGACCTATCTGAAGAGCAGTGCTTCTGCAGGCTCAGATTGTCACTGCAGGTGGTCGCTAACATCGGCAGCTTCCTTCAAGAAGAGCTGCTCCCTGCTGGACCTGATGGCCACTCATTGGCCGTCACTGTCAAAGTCACCACTGCCCTCAATTTCTTTGCCTCTGGCTGCTTCCAGTGTGCCACAGGAGACCGCTCGAGGATCTCTCAGTCGGCTGCCCATAAATGTACAGAGCATCGACATATGTCAGTTTCCCCTGAGACAACAATGAGTGGGCACTCTCATTCGCCTCTCTGGCTGGCTTCCCACAGGCACAGGGTGCCAAGGATTGCACACATGTGGCAATCCAAGGACCACCACAGCAACCGGGAGCTTTTATCAACTGCAAGGGATTTTATTCCATCAATGCACAGCTGGTGTGCAACCACAAGTAAAGGTTCACGCAGGTGTGCGCCAGATTCCCTGGAAGCTGTCATGATGCTTTCATACTGCGGTAGTCCAACATTTTAGGTCCAGGAAGCAGACTTAAGGACTGGCTCGTCGGAGACATGGAATACCCCCCTTCAAACTTCGCACATGACACCTGCGAGGAACCCCATCAATGAGGCGTAAGATCGTTACACGAGAGCCCCATGACCACCAGGTGTGTCATCGAGCAAGTCATCGGCATGTTGAAGATGCGCTTCAGATGCATAGATAGGTCGGGAGGCGCCCTTCAGTAATCACCAGTGAGAGTGTCCAGAATGATAGTGGTGTGCGGCGTCCTGCAGCAGGGAGGATTAGAGGTGGAAGACGACCAAGACGCTCATCAGGTATCTTCGGATGAGGAGAAGAGTGAAGAGGAGGAGGAATATGAAGATGGGGCACCCATCGCCAGTCCAGCCGCATACTTTGCTGCCCAGGCTGCCGGGGATGCCCTCATAGTTAGACGGTTCAGTTAATTATTCCAACTGTGGAACAAATAACAAATGAAAGACATCACCATCACCAACAAACCTGCCCACCATTCATCATGAAACAAGTGAAAGGCTGAGTTGGCACTCGGGCGCAATAATGGGCAAGACGTGGAAGTGGTGCTAATCAATACATTTTATGTGGCATCATAAAATAAAAACTTAACAACATAACTTTTTGTCAAACACCAATGTGCATACCCTTGGTGAATTACTACTGCTTCAACTTACACTTTCTATCGCTTCTACTTGGTGCATCCCTTGTGGCTTCAGCATAGGTATATTCAGGCTGCTCAGATTCCCTGTCCTGACTGCTGAGATGCTTTTGACCTATGACCCCTGGGTTTTGGAGCCCCTGAGGACCCCGTTAAAGACTGCTCCACCTGCACCTGTGCAGGGGAACAGTGGGCCATCGGGAGATGAGGCAGCATGTTGGGTACTGGCTGAGGGGGGCAATGGGTGAGGTGTGGGAGCACTTTGAGTGGAGTCCCCACCTCCATGTCCTCTTTTGCCATCATCCCTCTCCTGGGCTGGTGCCACAACACTCCTACCCACTCTGCTGCGGACCAGCTTGATGAAGATCGTGACACATTGTAAGGCCGCGGATAAGGTATCTGTCATCCTGTTCAAGGAGGCAGACATGTTGGCATCCAAATTCTGCATGGCCATGGTCATGGTCATGGCCTGCATGGCCTCATTTGACAGCCGGGCTTGAAGCTCCATGGAGGCGGCCACTCCCTCCATGGAAGATGATCTCGCAATTCCCTGTGCCACCAATCCACCACTGTTCGAGGTGGACTCTTCCATCCTCTCCGTTATTGTGGAGAATGTGTGTGCCACATCTGTCAGTACCTCACAAAGTTGCTGATGTAGTTCCATCATTTTCCTTCTCAGCGATGGTCTCTGGGGTTCAGCATCTGTGTCCAGCTGAGCATGGCTTGGAGAGGATTGCCACTGCACCCCCGCCCCTCCCCCCCCCCCCCCCCACCCCCGACGTGGACTCTCCACAGCTGTGTCTGCCGCCAGTGTCTGCTTATGCTCACTTGTCAATTGTGAATCACCAGGTGAAAACCCAATTCGCTGTCTAAGTAGACCAACCAAAGTGCAAGTATTTGTGGGTGGCTGTACGTCTTGTTATGGTGCACCCTCAAAAGGAATGAGGTCCTCTGAGGAATTGGCCTTCTGCATCTCCAGTGACTCTTGCTCTACATCTGAAGGCACTGGATGACAAAAGACAGGGATATAAATTAGTCGTAGCACAGTAACAATTTTGACAGTAACAATCAGTCTTCTCATAGTTCAGTCATTGATGAAATAAAGTCAGCTTATGTGTGCCAGAGATATTTTAAATTCTGTCACCAGCTATCTGCAAGTTTCCTGTCTCTCCATCTCCAATTGAGAGGGACACAGAAGTGCAACTTATCTCCAGGGTATCCTCCTCTGCATCAGTTAGCTGCACAACTTGTAGCGGGCAACCTCCAGTCCTCTCCCTTGCGTTTTGCGCTCTCTTCCCCTACAAGGGGCGAAAGAACAAACCTGTGAGTGACTGAAGGTCACGTATTCACCTTACGGATGCAGTGCATATGGTGAGGGCGACTGTCAGACAGATGCATCACATTGCATAAGGATTGGGGTGGATGGATACATGGGGAGGTGAGGAAGTGCATAGAAAATGAAGGACAGGTGGTGCTGAAACTTACGTGGGCGTGAGAAATGACGTAATGGAGTCTGCTTGGAAAGGCAGAGTGAGACAGAGGTGGGGGGAAGTTGCACCACAGGATGTAGGTGAATCAGCAACTGTACTCACTGTGCCTGACCTGGTTAAGTCATTAAACTGCTTTCTGCACTGCATCCAAGATCGGGGCACAATGCTCCTGCTGCTCACCTCCTCAGTAACCTCCAACCACGTCTTCTTAGTGACAGCAGCAGGAATTTTCCTCAAATTGATGGGGAAAAGTATGTCCCTCCTGCTCCTGACTGCACCCAGCAATAATTCAACAGAAGCATCATTGAATCTGGGTGCAGGCCTTGCTCTTTGTGAATCCATCCTGGACACCTCCTGGCTCCTCCGAATTTCATTTCTGCATTTGCCCTTTAAATAGTAGCGGTTTGATACAACTGAGTGGCTTGCTAGGCCACTTCAGAGGGCAGTTAAGAATCAACCACATTGCTGTGGGACTGGAGTCACATATAGGCCCAGACCAGGTAAGGACGGCAGGTTTCCTTCCCTAAAGGACATTAGTGAACCAGTTGGGTTTTTACGACAATCCGATAGCTTCATGGTCACCATTACTGATACCAGCTTTTTATTCCAGATTTATTTAAAAACTGAATTTAAATTCACAAACTGCTGTGGTGGGATTTGATCTCACGTTTGCTCAGATTATTACTCCAGCTCTACTGGGTTACTAGTCCATAACCACTATGCTACCATATCCTAGGCAGCTCATCACCACCTTATCATGGGCAATTAGGGATGGGCAATAAATGCTGGCCTTGGCAGCGACACCCACATCCTGTGAATGAATTTTAAAAGCCGACTTCAGATCGCGTCATGTGGGTGCGCATCATGCCCACTGTGCAGCTTAGAGACACGAAACCCGGAAGGAAAAATGTAATGATTCAATCAAATCTAAATCGGAGAATCCAACCGGCTAACTTTACTTCCAGGTTTCGGGCAAAAATCTCCGCCCTCCCCCGCTCAGAACTTGCCTTTGCATTAATATCGGGGTCAAAGGGCTGGATTTTCATTGACCCGTGGAGGCGGGTTTGGAGGCGTGTGGGGGGTTAAAATTGCGAAAACTGGCGGGTGGGCACAAGTCCGCCTCCATCCCGCCTCCACGCAATTTTCATTAAATCGTGTCTGCTGGTCCGACTCCGTCCCGCCTCTAAGAGGCGGGATAGGTTGTTAAGGCCCTTAACAAGCACTAAATTGGCTCTATAATGCCATTTTGAAAGGCCTTTGTGATTTTAACACTTGTTCTACGTGAAGCACGCCTGTTCTGAACCACAATTGTGAAACCTGGCGGGAGCACATTTGGATATGGATAGTTGACGCTGGCTGGCTGGCTATGGGGCTGGCTGGCTATATGGATGGATGGAGAGGAGACATATCTGGGAGTGGTGGTGTAAAAATATCTGGGCGCAGACTTAGGGCTGCTGCTGCTCATTTTGCAGGTCCTCTCACAGCAAAGGCCAGGCAGTCTTTGCAGACCTTCAATACAACAGCAATGATGACATCATCAGAGGCGACTTTCAGACTGAAAACACTAATTGGTTCACGGGTTCCCACATGCTGGAACTCAATTGCCCAATTAGGTGAAAATTGCATCAATCTCCCACATCAAATTGCAGTCGGGTGGATAACACGACCCCAACCCGCCCCAGTATCAAAATCCAGCCCAAAGTCTCTTTCAATGTATTGGCCTTTTGGTGGCCAAAGGAGTCAGGGGCATGAGCTAAGGTAGCTCTTGGTTTTAATTTTGCTTCGAAGCATTCCAAGAGCAAAGTCAGGTTTTTCTGTTAGTCAGAAGTGGCTTGTCGGGTGAGGCACTGCCTCTCCTAGAATTGTCACAGATTTCCCTAATCTTACCACTTTAACCAACTGTATTTTATTAATAAACTGAGTATAATAGAACATTCATTGCTACTAAAGTTTAAATCACAAGTTAATATTTCCACATGAGGAAACCTGCAGTGTGTTCAAACTGAAGACATTCCACATGCAAGAAGGGGCCATTGCCATGGTGACAAGATGGCTTGGTTAGGCAAACTCCTAGATTGCCTGAGGAGGAAATGTGCAACCCTTTCGGGAGACGGGAATTCGTGGGATTAGAGTTATTAAATTAAAATTGATGTCGGTTACTATGTTATTCTTTCAAACTAAATGTGGGGCAATCAGGGACTGGAACTCAGACAAGCAGTCTGACAACACAGTGGAGGAGTCAAGAGAGGTGATGGTAAGGTAGACCTGGGTGTCGTCAGCGTACATGTGGAACTTGATGTCATGTCTTTTGATGATGTCACCGAGGGGCAGCATGTAGATGAGAAATAGGAGGGGGCCAAGGATAGTTCCTTGAGGGACTCCAGAGGTAATGGTGCGGGGGCGGGAAGGGAAGCCATTGCACGAGATTCTCTGGTTATGATTGGATCGGCAACAGTGAAACCAGGCGAGGGCAATCCCACCTAGCTGGACAACGGAGGAGAGGCATTGGAGGAGGATAGTGTGGTCAACCATGTCAGAAGCTGCAGGTAGGCCGAGCAGGGATAATACACCATGGTCACAGTCACAGACTGTAATTTGTGACTTTGATAAGAGCCATTAAAGTGCTGTGACAGGGGCAGAGGCCTGATTGGAGAGGTTCAAATGTGGAGTTGCAGAGAAGATGGGCATGGATTTGAGAGGTGACAACACATTCAAGGATTTTGGAGAGGAAAGAGAGGTTGGAGATGGTACAGTAGTTTGCAATAACAGAGGGGTTGAGGGTGGGATTTTTGAGGAGGGGTAAGATGACAACAGATTTGAAAGGGAGGGGATAGTACCTGAGGAGAGGGAACCATTTACAATCTCAGTGTGCATTGGGGCTATGAAGGGAAGTTGGGTGGTTTAGTGGGAATAAGGTCAAGAGATCAGGAGGTGAGTCTCATGGGCATAATGGGCTTTGAGAGGGCATGAGGGGAAATAGAGAAACTGAAGAAAGATGCGGGTTCAAGGCTAGGGCAGGGAGAAACCTTGGTACAAGCTTGGCTTGATGTAGGAGGGAGAGGTGTGGCAGAGGCAGCTGAACGAATGATCTCAATCTTAGGCTGCGATTCCCCTACTGTGGCGGGTCCGTGGCGGGCGAGGTCGGTGACAGGTCGCGGCCTTGCTGCTGTCTCCACCCTGGCCTCCGACATGACTTTCCCCTGATTGGGCTTGTTCAGCTCGCCCAGCGCGTTTCCCGGCCAATTGAAGGAAGCGGGTCTAATGACATCATTTGATGACGCGTCAGCAGTTGGTTTCCTTAAAGGGACCATGCGCAAATTTACTTTGACATTTGTGCTGTCAGTGTTCTACAGCATTGAGGTCCTGCAACACTGACAAGCACTGCACAGAGGTGCACGGCTGCCCCCAGGCTCTCCCATGACTCCCTCCATATGCTTCCCATGGGCGGTAGAGACCTCCCCAGGAGACCAATGCAGCCTGGTTGCACATTGCACAGGAGGACACAGCAGGGATGTCGTCAGGAGTCCCTGGCTGCAGTGGCGCAAACCTTTCAATTATCTCAGTAGATCACGTAACGTTACTGCAAAGCCACTCTCAACCTCATCCTGCTGTGCCACTCATCACATCCCCATCACTCTGCCTTCCCTACCCTACTCCTGCACATCCTTACTCACACCAACTTACCTTGCACCTCCACCCATCCCTCTCTATCTACATTATCACTTCCCCATCGCACTAGGCACCGCTCACACTCACCCTCATCCTAATCGAATCATACCAACTAACAACACACAATGGTAGGCATTTGTGTGTTTTAGCTAATGTTCATGTGAAGTTTCTGTTAATGTGCTGTCAAACATTGAAATCTTTATTTTCAACACTTTGCGTTCTTGGACAGATTTGTGTGCACCTTTGGAAGTGGCTTAGTGAGTTGCAGTGAATGGTGAGACATAAAGGTACCCCCCCCCCCGCAATGATGATGAGTGTGAAAGAAATGGCTTGGTCATTGTAGGGATGCTTTATGGTGTTGGTGTGGGTTGGTGCCAACCTGGCGCATCATGTGGCAGCCAGGATTTACAGCATCAAGTGAAGTAAATCTGGCCATGGTGAGGTCATCCCTGGCCTCCCGGGCAGCAATGTGGTGGGGTGCTGATGCCCTGTGTCCTGTGCAGCATCAGTTGATTGCGGAGAAGGTTGGTGTTGTTGTTAGTGCTGCTGGTGTGCCTGGTGCTGCTGGTGTTGCGGCTCATTGTGGTCAGATTCTGAGGACCAGGGTGAGAGAGTATAAACCGTAAACATGTTGATGGAATAGATGGCAGGTGAAGTTGAGATGACAGAAGCGATCTGTCAATGGTGAGAGAGGTTGTTACAATGAGGTGACACTGGACAGAGAGTTTGCTCCAAACACTTGCAACCTGCATAAAGCTCAAATGTCTTCCAAATGCAGTAAGCAACAGCTTCTGAGCTTGGAAAGTGAACAGCTGTGAGATGGGAGCTTTTATAACACATTTCAAGCTGTCAAGTAATGAGATGATTCCATGGCCTTTCAACTCCCGCCCAGCTGAACAGACGTGATCCCCGAGCAGCGTGGACTCCGTTGGCGAGCTGGTAAATTCTAAAGATGAGCTTAAAATTGTTGTTAATCCTCTGTTAATAAGGTCATAATGACCTGAATTGCCTCCACCGCCGCTGCCTGTTGGGTCTGCTCAGCGCTGACAGACCCGACATTTGGTAAAGGCACGTCCCGACCCGCTGTCAAAAAAATATACTTTCCCACCCGACCCGCCACCGATCGCGCCCGCTGACCCCCCGGAAAATTCCACCCTTAGTAACTAAGAAGTCCATGAGCTCCTTGCACTTGTTGAAGGTGAGGGGGCAGGGGAGAGGGGTTTAAGGAGACGGTTGGTAGTGGAGAAGAGAAGCTGGAGGTTATCTTCTCACTGGATCATGCACCAATTTTACAGTAAAGGTTAAGAAAATTATTAGGCACCTGCACCTAACATCTGCCTTTAAATCGAGGGATTTACATATATGGAATGACTGAGCCAGTTTACAACCATTCTGACATTGGATCTGTTCAGCACGTGGAAAGATCTTTAGGACCTGGTATGTTTGAATCTAAATAAACACAGTACCTAATTCTAGCAGAGCTTTGATCCCAGCAGGAATTCCACTGGACCAAATTGCATCCTCTGCACTCCCATTATACATAATGTTTGTGTATGAATAATCCCGTTTCAAACAACAATATGCCTATTTTCATTTCTCAGTACCATTTAATATTTTCAATGGAACACATGTCAACCATCATTATATACTGCCAACTGTGTGTATCCGATCTAATTCAGTTGAAGGTCAATTGATTAAATGAGGTAGGACACAAAATAAATACTAGAAAGTGCTTAGTTTTTTAATGAGCAACCTATGGAAATTCTGCTCCTAGAATGTTTCTTTGACGAGCTTGTGGTTCATTTATTAGAATTATATTGAATATCATGACACATGTATTAAGGACGAAATGGTCATTAAAGAAAGGAAAACTAATTTCTTCCAAAAATGCGTTCGTTTTGTATACATAATGAATTACATCTACGCATGCTATTTCAGTTAAATACATTTAAACCACACTAAATCATTCAGTGCATCAAACTAGACCCCCTGTTGCTTCCACTTATACAAAGTTGTTGCAATCTGGCTCCAATCTTCTGGCTTTTCATGACCTAGATTCTGAACATTCATTAGGATGGTGCTTGACAGTCTAAAGCGGATGTATTTATTGGGCATGCTCACAGGTCAGGAATTGGGCGTACCACTGATACTACCGCTGGCTGCTATTCCGAACATCATCCAGCTAATGTAGCTCAGACTCTGCGTGCCACTGGAAACCCCAACCTCTACAGGCTCGGACTTGGCTGAACACGAGTGGCCAACCTTGGCCTGTCGAAGGTTGTGAGCCGACCGCCGTTTTACAACTGAAGTGTTTGTGCGCACATTTGTAATTCTCCATGCGCTCGCACCAAGTCCCGT
The DNA here is from genome assembly GCA_030390025.1 of Squalus acanthias. Classification (NCBI taxonomy): domain Eukaryota; kingdom Metazoa; phylum Chordata; class Chondrichthyes; order Squaliformes; family Squalidae; genus Squalus; species Squalus acanthias. The sequence goes on along the minus strand of CM059428.1, from coordinate 26,799,355 downwards.
TCACCCAGCACCCCGGTGCTCGCTGACATACATTGGCACCCAGTCCGGGAATTTAAAATTCTCATCCTTGTTTTCAAATCCCTCCATGGTCTCACCCCTCCCTATCTCTATAAAAAGGCAAATGGTATGTTGGCCTTCATAGCGAGAGGATTCAAGTACAGGAGCAAGGATGTCTTGCTGCAGTTGTACAAGGCCTTGGTGAGACCACACCTTGAGTATTGTGTGCAGTTTTGGTCGCCTTATCTGAGGAAGGATATTCTTGCCATGGAGGGAGTGCAGCGAAGATTTACCAGACTGATACCTGGGATGGCAGGAATGACGTATGAAGAGAGATTGGGTCGATTAGGCTTATATTCGCTAGAGTTTCGAAGAATGAGAGGGGATCTCATTGAAACTTATAAAATTCAAACAGGACTAGACAGACTAGATGCAGGAAGGATGTTCCCGATGGCCGGGGAGTCCAGAACCAGGGGTCACAGTCTAAGGATAAGGGGTAAGCCATTTAGGACTGAGATGAGGAGGAATTTCTTCACCCAGAGAGTGGTGAACCTGTGGAATTCTCTACCACAGAAGGCAGTTGAGGCCAATTCATTAAATATATTCAAGAAGGAGATAGATATATTTCTTAAGGCTAAAGGGATCAAGGGATATGGGGAAAAAGCAGGGACAGGGTACTGAATTTGGATGATCAGCCATGATCTCATTAAATGGCGGAGCAGGCTCGAGGGGCCGAATGGCCTACACCTGCTCCTATCTTCTATGCTTCTATGCTTCTATAACCCCATCCCAGCCCTAAAACCCTCTGAGATCTCTGTGTTGCTCCAATTCTGGCCTCTTGCGCATCCCCGATTTTCATCAATCCGCCATTGGCAGCCATGCCTTCAGTCGCCTAGGCCCTAAGCTCTGGAATCCCTCCCGAAATATCTCCTCCTCTCTACCTTTCCTCCTTTTAAAATGTCCTTAAAACGTACCTCTTTGACCAAGCTTTTGGTCACCTGTCCTAATATCTCCTTATGTGGCTCGGTGTCAAAATTTGTTTGGTAACGCTACTGTGAAGCGCCTTGGGATGTTTTACTACGTTAAAGGCGCTATATAAATGCAAGTTGTTGTTGTTGTGAGTGGTATCCTGAAATTGGCAGAAAGCACCTTCGCTGGAATGGGATTCTCTTGCACTGGGGCTGAGACACATCATTGAGGCTGAGTGAAGGGAGGTCTGCATCTAGTTACTACGTACATAACCTGGACACAGTTATACAAAAGCAAAATTCTGCGGATGCTGGAAATTAAAAAAAATACCAGAAAATGCTGGAGATACTCAGCGGGTCAGCCAGATGCTGCCTGACCTGCTGAGTATTTCTGGACACCGTTATTCCTGACACTGTGCCCAAAATGTATCCATTTACTCAGCACTAGTATCCTCTACCTTGCTGATCACAAAAAAATAGACAAAAAAGGCAATAATCTCAGCAGACCTTTGTATCTGCTGCCATTTCTGGTATTACTCAATAAGATTCATTATCAAAACTTCTCTGGCTCCGCACTCTCCCATTTGATGTATTTAAAAAAAAAAATTCAGATTATAACCCATAATCACATATTTGGATGAGGGATAGAACGCATACTCACACTGAAATGATCAGAATGGGATATTTCCCTCCTCTCTCAGAACTGAAGTTAGGACATTGAACAAGTTTTATATGTAAAACAAAAGCCACTATCTTTACTTGCTGTGGTTCCAAGGCCGGAGAAGAAATGTTCTATGGTGAATCACAATATGCACAGGGACCATTTAATGTGCCTTTGTTCAAGAGACTGACACATCTGAGTCCAAGTTGGGTCAGATTCAGGTATTAGCAAATAGATGTCAATAAATTTGCAACTAGACAATCTGGGTTCTGAACTCAGTTTAGTGCTTGTTCTGAGTCTGGTTGTACGACAACAACAACTTATATTTATATAGCGCCTTTAACGTAATAAAACGTCCCATGGCACTTCACAGGAGTGTTATCAAAAAAAAAGTGACACAGAGCCATATAAGGAAATGTTAGGGCAGATGACCAAAAGCTTGGTCGAAGAGGTAGGTTTTAAGGAGCATCTTAAAGGAGAAGAGAGAAGTGGCGAGGCGAGATTTAGGGAGGGAATTCCAGAGTTTAGGACCTAGGCAGCTAAAGGCACGACCGCCAATGGTGGAGCATTTAAAATTGTGGATGTTCAAAAGGCCAGAATAGGCGGAGCGCAGAGGTCATGGGGGATTATAGGGCTGGAGGAGATTACAGAGATAAGGAGGGGCGAGGCCATGGAGGGATTTGAAAACAAGGATGAGAAGTTTAAAATCGAGGCATTGCTTAACTGGGAGCTAATGTAGGTCAGCAAGCACTTGTAATATATTTGCCAGGATGTGTTCGTTCTTCCTAAAGAGATGTTAATGTAGTTCAGTTGTTGGCTGAATTGTAACAGGGACATCACAAAAGATTTATAATTTGGTCTCGGGCGTGATTTAGTGTTCAGATTTTGTCACGGTCATGGTATAATGCTGAAGATAAAGAGGAACTTGGCACAAGTCCTTGCAGTTGATGTGGTGTACATGGACTTCCAAAAGGTGTTTGATAAAGTGCCACATAATAGGCTTGCCAGCAAAGTTGAAGCCCATGGAATAAAAAGGACAGTGGCAGCATGGATACAAAATTGGCTAAGTGACAGGAAACAGAGAGTCGTGGTGAATGGTTGCTTTTTGGACAGGAGGAAGGTATACAGTGGTGTTCCCCAGGGGTCGGTACTAGGACCACTGCTTTTCTTGATATATATTATGACTTAGACTTGGGTGTACAGGGCACAATTTCAAAATTTGCAGATGACACAAAACTTGGAAGTATAGTGAACAGTGAGGAGGATAGTGATAGACTTCAAGAAGACATAGACAGGCTGGTGGAATGGGCGGACACGTGGCAGATGAAATTTAACGCAGAAAAGTGCAAAGTGATACATTTTGGTAGAAAGAATGAGGAGAGGCAATATAAACTAAAGGGTACAATTCTAAAGGAGGTGCATGAACAGAGAGACCTGGGGGTATATGTACACAAATCATTGAATGTGGCAGGGTAGGTTGAGAAAGTAGTTCAAAAAGCATACGAGATCCTGGGCTTCATAAATAGAGAGGTCGCACAACACCAGGTTATAGTCCAACAGTTTTATTTGAAATCACAAGCTTTCGGAGCTATCGATTGCCCCTTCCTCAGGTGAAGTAAATTAGATACAGAATCGCCAAAGCATATATAGATAGAGAACAAAGCATGTGTACCTTACAATTGCAGACCACTAAATTAAATCATCCTGACTATCTGCCGAGGTGTGATAAAGTTAATCAAGTCAGCCAGGAAGCCATAAATGGAGGCATAGAGTACAAAAGCAATGAAGTTATGATGAACCTTTGTAAAACACTGGTTCGGCCTCAACTAGAGTATTGTGTCTAATTCTGGGCACCGCACTTTAGGAAGGATGTGAAGGCCTTAGAGAGGGTGCAGAAAATATTTACAAGAATGGTTGTTACGTGGATAGACTGGAGAAGCTGGGGTTGTTCTCCTTAGAGTAGAGAAGGTTGAGAGGAGATTTGATAGAGGTGTTCAAAATCGTGAGGGGGTCTAGACAGAGTAGATAGAGAGAAACTGTTCCCATTGGTGGAAGGATCGAGAACCAGAGGACACAGATTTAAGGTGATTGGCAGAAGAAGCAAAGGCGACATGAGGAAAAACTTTTTTACGCAGCGAGTGGTTAAAATCTGGAATTCACTGCCTGAAAGGGTGGTGGAGGCAGATTCAATCGTGGCTTTCAAAAGGGAGTTGGATAAGTACCTGAAAGAAAAAAATTTGCAGGGGCCACGGGGAAAGGGCGGGGGAGTGGGACTAGCTGAAGTGCTCTTGCAGAGAGCCGGCACGGGCCGAATGGCCTCCTTCTGTGCTGTAACCATTCTATGATTCTATGATTCCTGCTGGTGTATTCCAGGAAAAAGATCACAGAAATGTTCTAGCTGCCCTTCGTGACAGTTAAATGGTCCTCCATTAACCTTTCTATCCAACTGCTGCATCAATGACTAGATTTGGAAGCCAAAGGACCCTGGGAACACAATGAGGGTGAAATGAGTCTTCGACAAAAGCGTTGAAATGGACAATAGCCAATTGGGACCTTGTTTTACGCCGCGCCTGATTTTCTTTTCTGTTGAGTTGGGCGCGGTGTAAAACGAGGTGCCGACTTGCTATCGACCATTTTGCACTTTCGTCAAAGACCAATTCCACCCCCATGTGTTGATTGACCTATTGTTTACGGGAAAGAGGGCAAAGATTCAATTTTTTTTAAAAGTCCATGTAAAATAATGTTGCAAGGCATTTGAAGCCATCTTTCTGAGCCTTGGCATTTTCATACTGACAGTACCACGCATACAATAGCACTCTTGGCATTGAAGCTTATTTTGATTGCTTTAATGTGCCACCACATTTTCTGATGTGGGTTTATTGCAGTAATAACAGCTGCTATGCACAGAAGCACTATGGATCCCTTAACCTAAGTAACATGGCATTTTCTGATATTTTGAATCTCATTGCACCAATACCCTTACACCAAGCCTTATCGCTATCATCTCATTTAACCCTTAAGCTTCTGGCAAGTCATGAGAAATTCTAATCCCCTTGAGGTAGTTCTCTGAACAATAATATTATTATAATAAAGCTACTCAGATGTCCAGATTAACTTTATGACTGTATTACAAAGTATCTGCAGCACAGAAACAGGCCATTCAGCCCAACAGGTCCCTGCCGGTGTTTATGCTCCACATGAGCCTCCTCCCACCCCTCTTCATCGAACCCCATCAACATATCCTTCTATTCCTTTCTCCCTCATGTGCTTATCTAGCTTCCCCTTGAATGCAACTATATTATTCGCCTCACCTACTCCCAGTGGTAGCAGGTTCCACATTCTAACCACTCTCTGGGTTAGATAATCCTAATAATTCACATTACTAAAATAAATGCCTTAAAATAATAATAAAAGAAAGAACTTGCATTTATAGATATCTTTCACAACCTCAGGACGTCCCAAAGTGCTTTTCAGCCAATGAAATATTTTTTTGAAGTGTAGTCTCTGTTGTAATGTAGAAAACGTGGCAGCCAAGTTACACACAGCAAGTTCCCACAAACAGCAATAGAATAAATGACCAGATCATCTGTTTTAGGTGTTGGTTGAGGGATAAGTATTGGCCAGGACACTGGAAGAACTCCCCTGCTCTTCTTCGAATAGTGCCGTGGGATCTTTTACATCCACCTGGGAGGACAGAGGGGGCCTCTGTTTAATGGGCCAGATTTTGCGACCCCTATGGGTGCGTACAAGGTGCGTACACGCCCGTAGGGGCCGCGCAAGTGCCGGTTTCAGGCATGCTAAGCGCATGCGCTGAAACCCGGCACTTGCGATCTGTCAAGAATTCTCTTGACAAATCATCCGCATGCCCAAGAAAAGTGGCTCTGCGGGTGGAGCGTTGGGCTTTTTGCACAACTTGCGCCCACTGAATGACTGTCAAATTCTTATGCCTGGTAAAAGCAAGCGTAAGGCCCGCTTTTACCAGCTTAAGAGTTTTAAAAAAAGAGAAAAATGAAATTTGATAACTCATTTATAAATTAAAAATACTCTTCAAAAAGCTAAGTTTATTTTTAGCCCTGTAAAAACATAAAAAAAAATTCAAAAAAATAAATTTTTGTTTAAAAAGTTTAATTAAATGGCATTTTAATTAAATATTTTAAATATGTAATTTAAAAAGAAATTCTTTAATGAGTTGGTGTATATTTTAGGTGAACCCCATTCATACTTTTGACAGTTCCGTACGTACAGAACTGTCAAAAGTATGAATGGGGATTCCCTTCTTCCATTGGTTGGGCCGGCCCACGTGATCCCAGGATTAGATTAGACAGGGCTTGATGGCCGGCGCGGACACGATGGGCCGAAGGGCCTCTATCCGTGCTGTATAACTCTATGACTCTATGGGGTAAAAATTCAGTTGGTTGCGCCTCCCGTTAGCGCCTTAAGAGGGCGCTAATGGGGCGCAAAGCCGCTAACGCCCGGGCGCAGCGATGTTTGCGCCGCTCGGGAACTTAACTTGACATTGTGCGGCGGCGCTAAAACTTACCGCTGCGACCACCTGCGCGCGCAGATTGTGACGTCATTCCATGGTGCAACGCCCTTGTGGCGCCCCGGAGCGGAAATTGAGTGGCGCCCCCTGCCTTACCGCCTGGCGCATCCAACGACCAGAAGACTGGAACGCTATCAATCGCTGTGGGGCTGGGGGGGGCGCTATTTAAAGGGGGCCTCTTCCTGTCTTTTATTGTTGGTGGCATTTTTGAACTACGCATTCTGAGAGAGAGAGGGAGAGACTTCTGGAGAGATTCAACGTTGTGTGAAGGAGTTTTGGGTACTGAGCAGCACTTTGCAGGTTCATTTTGATTTGCCATTCCTTGTATCGATTTAGCAGAGATTGTGGGAGCTGCACTCTGAGCTCTTTGCCTGGTACTCTACATTGTTCTTTCCAGCACATTTGATGTGCAAGTCTCTCCAGGCCGAGATTCAAGGCTGCAATGAACAGGATGTGGATGGAAAGCAAGATTAACCATCCCCTTTAAGAACTGGCCCGTGCCATTGTGTGTGTGTTCCATTGCTGACTGACATTACATGAGCTTCGCCAGTGCTCTGAGTTAGCGCCTCACTCCTTGGCCTTTGCGCCTTAAGACAGGTGTGCAGCGCCTGATTTAGCGCTCCACTCACCTCCCGGGGCGGTAAAAGTGAAGTTTCCAGTCAGTGCCGATAATTAGCGCCAGGCGCTAATATTTGCGTCCAGACGATATTTGCGCCCCAAATGGGGCGCGACCTAATTTTTACCCCTATGAGCGCCTACGAACTGCTTACGCCCCTGGGATACGTGGGGCTCTGCCCGCGCGGACCCGGAGAGGCCCAGGATCGCAAGCCGCCATTCTTCCTGGGCCACCAGGTACTTTCGTAGACATTTTGCAGGTCGGAGGCGTCCGCCCGCGGGAAGCCTCCAGCCGCAATTGTTGGCCCAATGTCTCATCCGAAAGGCGGCACCTCTGACAGTGCAGCACTTCCTCAGTACTGCACTGGAGTTTCAGACTGGATTATGTGCTCAAGTCTCTGGAGTGGGACTTGAACCCACAACCTTCTAACTCATTCATTAAATTAATAACTTCTCCTGCTGCCCTCTCTTTTGCCCTAATTTTTCTCTGTTTTTAAATTATTTTAGTTTTGCTTCTCGCCAATTTCTAATTAGCATATCCTATTCCGTACTTTTTAAAACATTTTAAACTTGAAATCATTTTTTATTTAAAATGTTATTCACTGTGCCTCCAAAGTCCCACAGTCAATTTTTAAGGTGGGTGGCACATTGGAAAAAATGGTTTCAATGATTATTGGGTTGGGGATTCCAGGACTAGGGGCATAGTCTAAAAAATAGAGCCAGACCTTTCAGGAGTGAAATTAGGAAACACTTCTACACACAAAGGGTGGTAGAAGTTTGGAACTCTCTTCCACAAATGGCAATTGATGCTAGATCAATTGTTAATTTTAAATCGGAGATTAATAGCTTTTTGTTAATTAAAGGTATTAAGGGATAAGACCTTGTGCACCAGTCGCTGAAGGTAAGCATGCAGGTGCAGCAGGCGGTTAAGAAGGCAAATGGTATGTTGGCCTTCGTAGCGAGAGGGTTTGAGTACAGGAACAAGGATGTCTTGCTGCAGTTGTACAGGGCCTTGGTGAGACCACATCTTGAGTATTGTGTGCGGTTTTGGTCGCCTTATCTGAGGAAGGAGGTTCTTGCCATGGAAGGAGTTCAGCGAAGATTCACCAGGCTGATACCTGGAATGGCAGGAATGACATATGAGGAGAGATTGGGTCGATTGGGCTTATACTCACTCGAGTTTAGAAGAATGAGAGGGGATCTCATTGAAACTTATAAAATTCTGACAGGACTGGAGAGACTAAATGCAGGAAGGATGTTCCCGATGGTCGGGGAGTCCAGAACCAGGGGTCACAGTCTAAGGATAAGGGGTAAGCCATTTAGGACAGAAATGAGGAGGAATTTCTTCACCCAGAGAGTGGTGAACCTGTGGAATTCTCTACCACAGAAGGCAGTAGGGGCCAATTCATTAAATATATTCAAGAAGGAGCTGGATATATTTCTTAAGGCTAAAGGGATCAAGGGATATGGGGAGAAAGTAGGGACAGGGTACTGAATTTGGATGATCAGCCATGATCGCATTGAATGGCGGAGCAGGCTAGAGGGGCCGAATGGCCTACTCCTGCTCCTATCTTCTATGTTTCTATGATATGGGCCAAAGGCAGGTATATCAAGTTAGGTTGCAGATCAGCCATGATCTCATTGAATGGCGGAACAGGCTCAAAGGGCTCAATGGCCTCCTCCTGTTCCTATGTTCCTAATTTCCTTGGGGCTTCTCCTGTTCCATTACTGCAATCTCGGCAGAGGTGGGACAAGAACTCAAGGATGTCAAGGTCTTCAAGAAGGTGCAGAGGAGATTTACTAGAATGATACCAGGGATGAGGGACTTCAGTTATGTGAAGAGACTGGAGAAGCTGGGGTTGTTCTCCTCAGAGGAAAGGAGGTTAAGGTGAAGATTTATGAGTTCAAATTATGAGGAGTTTTGATAGAGTGGATAGGGAGAAACTGTTTCCACTGGTAGGAAGGTCGCTTACCAGAGGACACAGATTTAAGATAATTGACAAAAGAACCAGAGGGAAGATGAGGCAAAAAAAAATTTACGCAACAAATTGTTATGATCTGCACTGCCTGAAAGGATGGTGGAAGCAGATGCAACAACTTTCAAAAGGGAATTGGATATATACTTGAAAATGGAAAGATTTGCACGGCTATAGGGAAAGAGCAAGAGATTGGGACTAATTGGATAGCTCTTTCAAAGATTTTCACTCCCAAGGAATAACAATTACTCAATTTATCGTATTTCTCAGGATGTGGGCATTTGATGTTTTGAGAAGGTTGCCCTCTTGATTGTTTTTTCAACTGAGGCCATCACAAGAGGGCATTAAGAGTCTACCATGTAATGTGGAACCCCAGTCACATGTAGGCCAGACTGGGTCGGGTTGGTAGGTTTCCTTCCCCGAAGAGCATTATCTATATGCTTACTGGACTATGCCTCAAGCTATACCATCAATTATTTCATAATGGAAGATAATAAATACAGATCAGATTTTGCAGGCTATTGCACTTAACAGCTAAAGAGAAATATAAAACACTTTCAATATTCGCTGAATCATTGTGCAATATAAATGTACATATATTGACAAACGTCCTTAATGGGCCAATTACTTCGAGTAAGCATTTCCTTCTGGAGAAATATAAGAGCCTTTTTTCTGTTTTGAAAGGCTAGGTTAGTAAATTGAATAGTCTTCTCATACCACTTTAGTCTCAGTATAGTGAGCCTGACGTAATGAATACTGTTTCTCAGATACTTAGTTAAAATGGAGTTGTCCACCTGCTCCAGCAACAGAACCAATAAATTGAAACAATCTCCTTCTTCAACTTCTTAATTCCTTTGAAGCTGATATTTACAAATGCTGCGCAGCGGGATTTGAATAATGCCCCTTATGCAGCCACTGTAGATTGAACCTGGGAGCTCCGTGATCTGTACGGCTGAGGGCCACCCGAGATGGGGCATTTATCCACTTAACCATCAGGGCAGCCCTTGCTCAGGAGAATCTTCATTCGTAAAGGTCCCTTTTCTGATGGGCGGAGCGCTAGTAAGTCTGGTGAGCAGTGGGGAGAAGGTAATTGTGGTTGTGGGCGTTACATCAAAATGGTGGACATCACGTTATTTAAATGTGGAGTTGGCAGAGAGGGCGGAGCTTCAGTTGCCTGTTTTAAATAAATCAATAGGGGTGACGCTGGGTGGCCCCTGTATCACTAACAGAGAGGCAACTGCACAAGTGCCCCCTCAAAACTGAGGAGTCACCACAAACGTAATTAAAATTCAAATCTAATTAAACATAATTTAAATCATAATGTTATTTTAGAGGTCTGAGCAATATTAATTCGGATTCTACGAAATTACAGAGGATATACGGCACAGAAACAGGCCATTCGGCCCAACCAGTCCATGCCGGCGTTTATGCTCCACTCGAGCCTCCTCCCGTCTTTTCTCATCTAAATCTATCAGCATAACCCTCTATTCCCTTCTCCCTCATATGCTTATCTAGCCTCCCCTTAAATCCATCTATACTATTCGCTTCAACCATTCCCTGTGGTAGTGAGTTCCACATTCTAACCACCACTGTTCCCTCTAAGATGCGCGCCTGTGCGGCCGCGCACACGTTCCAGAGCTCCCGCGCACTTCAAATGAAATGCCACGCAGAGAACTGGACTGCAGCTGGAGCGGGGGAGGGGCCTAATACACAATGGCCCCGGGAATCCAGACAGAGTCGTTTGTGAGTCTTGTGACCTCAGAGCCGAACGCAATTGCAGCTCTTGAAGTGTGTATTATTTAAATGGTGATAGATTGGGAAATGTTGGTGTACAAAGGGACGTGGGTGTCCTTGTACACCAGTCACTGAAAGCAAACATGCAGGTGCAGCAAGCAGTTAGAAAGGCAAATGGTATGTTGGCCTTCATTGCAAGAGGATTTGAGTACAGGAGCAAGGATGTCTTACTACAGTTATACAGGGCCTTGGTGAGACCACACCTGGACTACTGTGTGCAGTTTTGGTCTCCTTACCTAAGAAAGGATATACCTGCCATAGAGGGAGTGCAGCGAAGGTTCACCAGACTGATTCCTGGGATGGCAGGACTGTCGTATGAGGAGAGATTGGGTCGACTAGGCCTGTATTCACTCGAGTTTAGAAGAATGAAAGGGGATTTCATTGAAACATATAAAATTCTGACAGGGCTAGACAGACTGGATGCAGGGAGGATGTTTCCCCTGGCTGGGGGGGTCTAGAATGAGGGGGTCACAGTCTCAGGATACGGGGTCGGACATTTAGTACTGAGATGAGGAGAAATTTCTTCACTCAGAGGGTGGTGAACCTGTGGAATTCTCTACCACAGAAGGCTGTGGAGGCCAAGTCACTGAATATATTTAAGGAGGCGATAGATAGATTTCTAGACACAAAAGGCATCAAGGGGTATGGGGAGAGAGCGGGAATATGGTATTGAGATAGAGGATCAGCCATGATCATATTGAATGGCGGAGCAGGCTCAAAGGGCCGAATGGCCTACTTCTGCTCCTATGTTTCTATGTGTATTCTGATGGTCGATGGGTTGCTGTGTAACGCCGGGAGGGGTTTGGTTTTGTCCCTTGAACATTGCCCTTTCAGCTGGACAGTGGGAGAATCCCCCGCGCTCTCATTATTCGCCTTTCAGCCTTCAGCACCAGCTCATGGTATACCGGCATGTGCAGTACCCAGTTGGGCCACGCTTTCATTGGCTCTGTGCAGAGGTCAGGGGATCCATTGGTGGCCGGTGGGGGGAAGATCGAGGATCGAAAGGGAAGAGAGACAGAGATGGGGAGGGAGAGAGAGAGAGAGACAGGGTGGGGAGAGAGAGAGAGACTGGGGTGGGGAGAGAGAGAGACTGGGGGAGAGAGTGAGAGAGACTGGGGAGAGAGTGAGAGAGACTTGGGAGAGAGTGAGAGAGAGACTGGGGGAAAGAGAGACTGGGGAGAGAGAGACTGGGGGAGAGAGAGTGAGAGAGACTGGGGGGAGAGAGAGAGACTGGGGGGAGTGAGAGAGAGACTGGGGGGAGTGAGAGAGAGAGACTGGGGGAGTGAGAGAGAGACTGGGGAGAGAGTGAGAGAGACTGTGGGGGAGAGAGTGAGAGAGACTGTGGGGGAGAGCGACAGAGACTGGGGGAGAGAGAGAGACGGGGAGAGAGAGATGGGGGAGAGAGAAACTGGGGGAGAGAGTGACAGAGACTGGGGGGAGATCGAGAGACTGGGGGAGAGAGAGAGAGAGACGGGGAGAGAGTGAGAGAGACGGGGGGAGAGCGAGAGAGAGAGAGTCTGGGGGAGAGAGAGAGAGAGACTGGGGAGAGAGAGAGACTGGGGAGAGAGAGAGACTGGGGGAGAGAGAGAGAGAGAGAGAGACTGGGGGGGGAGAGAGAGAGAGAGGGGGGGAGAGAGAGAGAGAGAGAGAGACTGGGGGAGAGAGAGAGAGACGGGGGGGGAGAGAGAGAGAGACTGGGGGAGAGAGAGAGAGAGAGACTGGGGAGAGAGAGAGAGAGAGACTGGGAGAGAGAGAGTGGGGGAGAGCGAGAGAGACTGGGGGGAGAGCGAGAGAGACTGGGGGGAGAGCGAGAGAGACTGGGAGGAGAGAGAGAGAGAGACTGGGGGGAGAGAGGGAATTGGAGGGGGAGAGAGAGAGAGAGATTGTGGAGAGAGAGAGACTGGGGAAGGAGAGAGAGAGAGACGGGAAGGAGAGAGAGAGAGACTGGGGGGAGAGAGAGAGAGAGAGAGACTTGGGAGAGAGAGAGAGAGACTGGAGAGAGAGAGAGAGACTGGGGAGAGAGAGAGAGACTGGGGAATGAGAGAGAGACTGGGGAGAGAGAGAGAGAGACTGGGGAGCTGGAGAGGAACGGAGAGAGAGAGAGACAGGAGGGATGGAGGGAGCGAAGGGGACGGAGGGAGAGGGGGACGGAGAGAGGGAGGGAGAGGGGGACAGAGAGAAGGAGGGAGAGGGGGACGGAGCGAGGGAGGGAGAGAGGGACGGAGCGAGAGAGGGAGAGGGGGACGGAGAGAGAGAGGGAGAGGAGGATGGAGGGAGAGAGGGAGAGGGGGATGTAGGGAGAGAGAGGGACATGGGGATGGAGGGAGAGAGTGAGAGAGCAAGATGGAGGGAGAGAGAGAGGGATAGCGAGAGAGAGAGAGAGAGAAAGGGGGTGAGGGTCCAGACGGGTGTAGTCCATTCCCGGGGACTGAGCGGCGGCCGCACTTTGGAACAACACAGGTGGAGGCGCAGCACATGTACAATGGCCACTGGAAGGAGGCTAAAGCAAACAAGTTTCAGGCCCCCGGTGAAACAAAAATGAGAATTTTATTTTTAATTCAGAAAATTGTTTGAAGCCGGAAAAATTTACGGGAAAGTGATGTTGAATGTCCCGCGGTAAATTCCAGTTAAATTTTGCCAGGTGTTTGAGACTCTATCAGGATTATTTAAATCATGTTATGAGAGAGGGGAAAAAGTTTGTGCCCGTTTGTACCTCAGAGTCTGTGAGAGATGGAGGGAACGGCAACAGAAGAAGAGGAAGCAACTTCTCCAAAACTGATCCCAACTGATCGCCAAGGCTGGGGAGAGATAATCTCACTGCCTTCTTAGGAAGTTTAACCACTTTATTTACTTTCTTATTTGAGCTCTGTTTGGAATTAGAGTTTATTTTGTCAGTTTTTGTTGTATGTATAATGACAGCGTTGAAGAGGGAAAGAGAAACTTGGAGCAACAACTGAAAATGCTGGAAACACTCAGCAGGGCAGGCAGCATCGATGAGAGAGAAACAGAATTAATGTTTCAGGTCATCGACCTGCTGAGTGTTTCCAGCATTTTCTGTTGTTGTTTCAGATTTCCAGCATCCGCAGTATTTTGCTATTGTAAGAGAAACTTGGAGCAGCTTCTGTCAAAGCTGCAACGAGACTTGAAAGAATTTAAAGATTTTTAATGAACTTTTCACAAAAAATGAGTGTTAACAACACCTTTTTCCCCCTAAGTTTCGAATATGATTTTGGAAGAAACAGAAACAAAAATCAATTTTCCCCTCATCTAAACAAGTTTCAACCAGGTCTTGAAGTCCAAACGCTTTTAAAGAGGTTCTGAAATGCTTAAAGCATTTTAAAATTGAAATTTCTCAATATTTGATTTTGAACGATCGACTGAAGTGAGTAGCTTTACACAAACATGCAACCATGCTGTTGAGGACGGGGCGGGCGGGGAGGATTTGAAGGAGTTACAGATTACTTTTTATTGACTTAAAAAAAAAATCATTAAGACATTTAGGAAGAGAACCAAAAAAGGGGAAAAACACAAACCATGTTATGTTGTCTGTCGTTCTTTAGTCCGAACAAGTCCCAGGAATAATGTAAATATAGATTTCCTCTTAAACGTTTAGTGGAGTGTTAATAGAAACACGAGTTATGAAATGATGTATAAAAATTGCAGGAAGCTACTTTAAAAGAAACTATTTGTTTATTGAGAAAGACACAGAAAAATACTTTGATTAAACTGTTAATGTACAATTTTGATTTGGTATAAATGTTTGAAATAGGAGATTAAAAATTGAGAGTAGAATGAAGTTTGTTTCCCGCTATTTAATTGGGAAATACCTAAAATAATTCAACACTTTTCGTGATAAGAGCAGGGATTAATATTGTGGAGAATGTTTGAGAGAAAAACATTAGAAGTGAAATTCGTAAATTAACATCTTTACATCAACATATTACTAAACATTTCCAAGTCAGTCTGATTGGTTCTCCTGTCCAGGAAGAAAGATGACTGTTTATTTCTGTTAAATCATAGCTTTTCCTGCTTTTTGTTTTTAATTCGGTGACGCAAATGGTGTATGTGTTTTTCTTCACTTGTGAATAAGTGCTGTATTTCTGACATGTTACATGGCGGGGGTGTGCTGGTTCAAGAAGACAACGTTTATTAATGGAAGTGATTGAAGTTGGAAATACGGATACCCGTTTTTGTTCAATTCTTTTTAATACTGTGAACTAAAGCACTACAGCACTTTATATTTGTTGGTTGCCTGGTTGCATTGTGATTAATATTTTAATTACTTATGTGGACGTACAGCACGTCAGCGCCATGGGAAAGCCGCTGCTCCTGCTGCTTGTACGGCCATTGCTATAGTGACATGAGGGATGGGCTAATACATTGAAAACTTTAAAATTAATACAAATTGCACAAATGGATATGCCTCTTTCAGCGCACCTTGGGCTTTTGGATTGTTTGTCGATGCATAACCGTGTAACTGAGTGATGTTTCTGAAGTGTTAATGCAGTATTATGCAGTTCTTTTATATCCCAGTCATTTCTGACAAGTAATTTTTTATTAAATAGAGTTTGTACATGACGAACTAAAAGCTTTTAATTAATTCTACTGTAAACAAACTTGCAGAATGGGCATGTAAATGACAAATGAATTTCAATATAGATAAGTGTGAGGTGGTGCATTTTGGTAGGAGGAATAAGGAGGCGACCTACTCCTTGGAAAATCAGAGACTAAATGGGTTAGAGGTGCAAAGGGATCTAGGGGTATAGATTCACAAATCATTAAAAGTAGCAACGCAGGTTAAAAAAGTCATAAAGTGCAAATAAAGCACTGGGGCTCATTTCTAGAGTAGAATTCAAAAGCAGAGAAGTTCTGTTAAACTTGTACAGAACCTTGTCTGATGGTCTCATGATTTGAGATGGTGGGGCGGCTATATGACATTACTGTATATATGCTTTTAAGTGGTTGCTGTTGCTGTCGTTGTTGTAAAAGTTGTGGTTGTAAAAGTTGTTGTTGTTGTTTTAAAATTTGCCCACGGACGAAAAGGTCGTGCTCAAAGGAGTTCATGGCCCGTTCAGTACAAAACAAAATTAGAGGGAACATTGCTCGCCACTCTCTGGGTAAAGAAGTTTCTTCTGAATTCCCTATTGGATTTCTTGTTGACTATCTTATATTGATGGCCTCTAGTTATGCTCTTCCCCACAAGTGAAAACACTCTCTCTGTATCCACTCTATCAAAACCTTTCATAATTTTAAAGATCTCTATTAGGTCACCCCTCAGCCTTCTTTTTTCAACCGAAAAGAGACCCAACCTGTTCACCCTATTCTTATAGGTATACCCTTGCATTTCTGGTGTCATCCTTGTAAATCTTCTCTGCACCCTCTCCAGTGCCTCTATACCATTTTTATAATATGGCAACCAGAATTGTACACAGTACTTCAAGTGTGGTCTAACCAAGGTTCGATACAAGTTTAGCATAACTGGTTTGCTTTTTTTTATGGCCTTGTTAACCTGTGTCGCTACTTTTAGTGATATGTGTATTTGTACTCCGAGATCCCTTTGCTCCTCTACCCCAACCAGACTCGCACCCGCCAAGTAATAAGTGCCCTCCCTATTCATACTACCAAAATGTAATACCTCACATTTATCTGTGTTGAATTTCATTTGCCAATTATATGCCCATTCTGCAAGTTTATCAATATCTTCCTGTAATTTGTTGCAGTCCTCCTCAGTATTAACTTTACCCCCAATGTGGTGTCATCCGCAAATTTAGAAATTGTTATTGATTCCAAAGTCTAAATCATTAATATAAATTGTGAACAACAGTGGTCCCAGCACTGATCCTTGTGGAACACCACTACCCACCTTCTGCCACTGTGAATAGATACCCTTTACTCCTACTCTCTGCTTCCTGTCTTGAAGCCAGCTAGCTATCCATTCTGCTACTTGTCCCCTGACTCCGCATTCTCTGACCTTAGTCATTAGTCTATTATGTGCTACATTATTGAAGGCCTTTTGAAAATCTAGATAAATTACATCTACTACATTACCCTTGTCTATTCTCCCTGTTACCGCTTCAAAAAATTCAATGAGGTTGGTCAAGCAAGATTTTCCCTCTTGAAATCCATGCTGACTATTCATTATTATATTTTTTTTTACATAAGGTCACTGACTGTGACATAATTTTGGCCAGTGTAGAAAGTGCAAGCTTTCACTGTTGTTGGCATTATAGAAAAACTATTCTGATTTTACAATTGTACAAAATAAGGGAATGAAACATTGGAAACATACTTTGATAGCTAGAGTGGAACTCCTCACCAGGTGCCTTTAACCAGCTTTCTTTAATTCATCTTTAGAACATTTCAATTACAGTTTTATAGCGGAAGAATATTTTGGGAGCTTTGCAAGCACATGGTTTTCTTGAACTGCAGTCAAATATATCTCACTTACACTCAAAACTTGCTGAAATAATAGTAAAACACGGTCTTAAATTTTGATGCCAGAAGCAAAGGGAATATTAAATCCCTTGTCTGTAAAAAAAATATATAATCTTCTAGCAGGCTGAGGCCAGAGATTATGGCAGGCAGTAAACAGCTATGGTACAAGCACAGATTGCACGCTAACGCTTTGTCTACCTCACGGTAGGCTACAGCATCATCACATGGCCCTCTCTGTCCTCTGACATGATGCTAGCTTGCCGATAGACATATTGGGGGCAACTTTCAGCTTCAGCAAGGGTGTAGGGCTGACTGTGTAAGATTGGCCGCCCGTTCGACACCTCGCCTGATTTCGCTTTCCATTGAAGTCCAGGGAAAGGAAAATTATGCAGGGCATATAACGGGCACCCAATCCGATACCGCCAGTCTTACGCCCTCGCTGAAGTTGAAAGTTACCCCCAATAAAACAAAAGGAATGCTGGAATGTACAGCACATGGATCGGCTTCACTGAGCTCTGACAAAAGGTCACACCCCAAACTTGAACCTAGCTTTATTTCTCTTTCAAATGCATTTTCATTATTTTCTGATTTTTATTTGAGATTTCTCTTTTAGTCCTTATGGAGTCCCTCAAGAACCCATCCTTGACATCCCCCCTTCTCCTTCCGCATCTGCATGCTGCCCCTCAGCGATGACATCACCTGTCGACATGGGTAATTTTCCAACTTTGCACATATATTTCCACATGTCTCTGTATCTGTGCCTATTCATTTGTTCTCCCCTGTATATGTGGGCATTAGTGCACGTGCATTTATAAATGTGTGTACCAAGGATGTATGTGAGTGTATTCTTTATTTGGTATTTTTTTGTTATATTTATAGTAGTGCCCGATATAATGTAATTCATGAACTGGATTTCAACCTGTACAGACTTTTATTGGAAATTGTGTGAGATTAACAGCTCCAAGAATCGAAACATGCTGTTTAACTAAAATGAACAGCTACTTCACTGAGAAACAGAAAGGCTTCTACATGGAAGTGACATTAAATGGCCAGAGTGAGCCCACTCCTATTATAATAAGTGGAAAGTTGCAGGATTACTCACAATGTTTGGGCTTGTTTTGTTCTTTAGAACTGGACCCAAGGCTTTGTTTTGTATCATTTCCTATTTTAGGAAGAACCAGCCAACTATTTTCTGATTTGGAAAGGAAGTGATGTGAGGAAGAAAAGGAAAATGGCTTCCTCTTGGATTTAAGAAGCAGATTTTCTTGCATGTTTTCTGACACCAATAACTGTTGATTTGAATACTGCCAAAAATTAACTGCTTAACTGATAAGTAAATGTTTATCTTATCTGGAAAAATACATAAACTGGAGATACAGGTGATTCATAACTTGCTCAGTTCTGTGCTTTGCCTTGTCATTTTTCCACTTGCTATATGGTTTCTGTTAGATAAATGGTAGAAAAAACAGTAAATAATACGTGCGTTGATGAGAGTGGGTAGCTTATATTTGTCTGTAACGGTGAGAGCCTTGGATACCAGAAAGTATTTCACAGGGGTTATCACATCAAAGAGATGACATCATAAACTGTGAGAACAAAGCAGGACTGGTTAATCATCATCCTGATATGAGAATGCAGTCTTTAAATCTGGGTCTTGTATCTGCTCGTTTTATAATTATGTGTTCTGTGAAGTTCATGTTCATGGGATGGATTCATTGCTTTATGGCTCTTGTGGTTTTTTTTTCCCGGCGGCACAAAAGTATCCAGCATGATAATGACCTGGCTGGACTGTGTGGTTGATGAATAAAAATCTTTGCACTGAAGAATTGTACTGCAATCACTGCACGTTTATCAGGCAATATTCGGCCTTCTCAAGATGTGGGCTTCGCTGGCGAGGCCCGAATTTATTGCCCGGCCCTAATTGCCCTGAGAAGATGGTGGTGGCCTTTCATTCTGAACCACTGCATTTTTTTCCTTAGTAGCAGTTTGATACAACTGAGTGGCTTGCTAGACCACTTCAGAGGGCAGTTAAGAGTCGACCACGTTGGGTGTGGGATTGGAGTCACATATAGGCCAGACTGGGTAAGGACGGCAGATTTCCTTCCCTAGTGAACCAGTCGGGTTTTTACGACAGTCCGACAGCTTCATGGTCACTCATACCAGTTTTTTTATTTCCAGATTCTATTTACCTGAATTCAAATTCACAAACTGCCATGGTGAGATTTGAACTCACAGGGGGGAATTTTTCGGGGGGTCAGCGGGCGGTGGCGGGTCGGGTGGGAATTTTTTAATTTTTTTTGACCGCAGGTCGGGTACCCACTGGGCGGGCTTCACAAGCCCAATCACGGTAAAATCATTCTACAGAGCGGGCTGGAGCCAGCAGCGAGGCCAGGACCCGCCACCGACCTCGGCCACACCAGATCCGCCGAGGTTGGGGAAATCGCGGCCACATTCTCTGGATTATTAGTCCAGGCCTCTGGAGCACTAGTCCTAATAATATCCCTGAATCCACAGTTGATTACAAGGAAGTAACCTAAAGAGGGTATATATAAGTTTAGAAAAGAATAGGATAAAGAAAGGAACCTGGGGACAGGGCAGTTAGAGTTGAAGCATTGGGGGGAATTTTAACGTGGGTGAGCAGGTGGGATTGAGTGCCAGTGGGGGGTTAAATGGACAAAAATTTGAAGTGTGTCGGGAAGCCGGCTCCAAGCCATCGACATCTGGGTTTTATTGAGGCGGGTTGGCATTTTTAATATGTTAATGAGGCTGGAAGATTTTTACTGTGGCCGGCCGGGTTTCCCGGGCCTCGGGAAACTCAGCAGCTGCAGCTGCAGCAAGGGCAGCCTCGGGGATCACGCCTTGTGGGCCAGGAGGAGCAGGAATGCTTGCTCCCGCCACCCCCCCCCTCCCCCCACCCCCAAAGCTCCCCCACCATCAGGAACCCCCCGCCACACAAATTCAGCCCCCACCGGGTCAGGGATCAGATCTCCCCTCGGGGTCAGGGAATGCTCTCCGCCCGACTGGAAGCCAAACCTATCAATCAGGCTGACTTCCGGGCGGGGAACCTGTCACTGACAGAAGACGCACGCTGTGGAGCTAAATCTCCACAGCGTGTGGGGAAACCCACGCGCTACCAGAGCACCCCCCCCCCACCCCTCGCTCCCAGTGCTTCGGAAAGTAAAAATTCCCCCATTGTTTCTGGATCATGCTGATCTTTGGAAGTATATCACAGCCAGATATTCATTAGGTTGAATTTTAGATATTCCTAAAACAGAAAGTGATTGGTTAGAGGAGAAAAGAGATAATAATTGGCAGATAGAATCCCTGTGCTAGTAAAATAAAGACTTGCATTTATATAGCGCCTTTCACAACCTCAGGACGTCCCGAACCGCTTTACAACCAGTTAAGTACATTTTGAAGTACAGTCACTGGTGTAATGTAGGCAACGTGGCAGCCAGTTTGCGCACAGCAAGGTCCCACAAGCAGACCTAAACTGTTTTTAGGTGTTGGTTGAGGGACAAATATTGGCCCCAGGACACTGAGGAGAACTCTGCTGTTCTGACTTCGAAATAATGCCATGGGATCTTTTACGTCCACCTGAGAGGGAAGACGGGGCCACAGTTTAACGTCTCATCCGAAAGACGGCACCTTTGACAGTGTTCTCTTCTTCTTAGGCAGTCCCTCGGAACCAAGGATGACTTGCTTCCGCAATAAAAATGAGTTCTCAGGTGACTGATGAGTCCAACGCGGGACCTACAGTCTCTGTCACAGGTGGGGCAGACGGTGGTTGAAGGGGTGGGTGGGGTGCTTGGGTTGACGTGCGCTCCTTGCGCTGTTTGCGCTTGGCTTCCACTTGCTCCCGGCGAAGAGACTCGAGGTGTTCGGCGCCTTCCCGAATGCTTCTCCTCCACTTTGTGCGGTCTTGGGCCAGGGATTCCCAGGTGTCGGTGGGGATGTTGCACTTTTTCAAAAAGGCTTTGAGGGTGTCCTTGAAGCGTTTCCTCTGCCCACCTGGGGCTCTCTTGCCGTGTCGGAGCTCCGAGTAGAGCACTTGTTTTGGGAGTCTCGTATCGGGCATGCGGGCGATGTGGCCCGTCCATCGGAGCTGATCGAGCGTGGTCAAAGCTTCGATGCTGGGGATGTTGGCCTGAGCGAGAACACTGACGTTGGTGCGCCTATCCTGCCAATGGATTTGCAGGATCTTGCGGAGGCAGCATTGGTGGTACCTCTCCAGTGCTTTGAGCTGCCTGCTGTACATGGTCCATGTCGCTGAGACATACAGGAGGGCGGGAATCACTACTGCTCTGTAGACCATGAGCTTGGTGCTGGTTTTGAGGTTA
The DNA here is from genome assembly GCA_030390025.1 of Squalus acanthias. Taxonomy (NCBI): domain Eukaryota; kingdom Metazoa; phylum Chordata; class Chondrichthyes; order Squaliformes; family Squalidae; genus Squalus; species Squalus acanthias. The sequence continues at coordinate 26,778,026 of CM059428.1, read as the reverse complement.
GTTCAAACACTCTCTTCCTCAGGTGACCAAAAGCTGCACTGGCACACTGAACGCGGTGTTGGACTTCGTCATTGACGTCTGCCCTTGTTGACAGTAGGCTCCCGAGGTATGGAAAGTGGTCCACGTTGTCAAAGGCCTCGTCATGGATTTTGATAATTGGGGAGCAGTACTGTGTGGCGGGGGCAGGTTGGTAGAGGACTTTTGTCTTACGGATGTTTAGTGTAAGGCCCATGCTCTCATACGCTTCGGTGAAGGAGTTGACGATGGTTTGGAGTTCGACCTCAGAGTGTGCGCAGACACAAGCGTCGTCTGCATACTGTAATTCGATGACAGAGGATGGGACGACCTTGGATCTGGACTGGAGGCGACGGAGGTTGAACAGTTTCCCGTTTGTTCTGTAGATTAGCTCCACTCCAGCAGGGAGCTTACTGAGGGTGAGATGGAGCATTGCAGCCAGGAAGATCGAGAAGAGCGTTGGTGCGATGACACAGCCTTGCTTGAACCCGGTCCGTACGTGAATTGGGTCTGTGGTGGATCCGTTGGTCAGGATCACGGCTTGCATGTCGTCGTGAAGCAGGCGGAGGATGGTGACAAACTTTTGAGGGCAGCCGAATTTGAGGAGGACACTCCATAATCCCTCACGGTTGATGGTGTCGAAGGCCTTCGTGAGGTCAAAGAAGGCCATGCACAGCGGTTGGTGCTGTTCCCTGCATTTTGGAATGCAGACTGCATGTTAAATGTCATAGTGCAATTAGTTGGCAGATTTTGCCATCCATTGTCATTGAATAAACGCCTGAAATACACAAGTCCGCTCAAAGGACTTTGTTCCCTGCATCCCTGCAAGACGGCACCTTTGACAGTGTAGCACTCCCTCAGTACTGCACTGGGAGTGTCAGCCTGGATTATGTGCTCAAGTTTCTGAAGTGGGGCTTGAAACCCACGACCTTCTTAATCAGAGGCGAGAATGCGACCCACTGGGAAATGGCTGACACTTTGGCAACAGACTCTCTGTAGAAAACTGTAGTAAATCAGTGCAGAATGATTGTTGCCTGAATGTTCTTTACCAATGGACATCAGTCTTGGTGAAGTAACTGTCCGGGTAAGGTTGAGATTCCTTTTGGTTTTTGAGTATTGGGAGGGGCAATGTATCTAGCTGGCAACTCATCGTATTGTTTTCAGTGGTTGACTATATCTGCAGGCTGGACCTTCATACCTGCATTCCTGTAAAAGATCATACAGTATCAAACGTGTCTACTAACAGAAGAAAACAACAACAGTCATTTTCTGACATCTTCATAGCGCAAAGGAGCTTGTTTCTACACCTATGTATTACCTTTGTGCGGACTTGTGTATCTCAGCCGTTTATTCAATGACAATGGATAGCAAAATCTGCCAACTAAATACACTATTACATTCAACATGCAGTCTGCATTCTAACTGGTCTTGTATATAACCTGATTGATTGGATCTGCCATTACTGACTATACAAGGGACAAAACTGAGACTTCGTAATGGTTATTGAGGTTTGCCAGAGATTTTCTAAATGGGTGCAACTGGATAGAGGTGGACTCGCCTGTACTTTATTTTTTAAATATCTTAACATTTAAACAGCGTTTTCAGAGGACAATATACATCGAGCAGAATTCACTTTCATAGGAAAGTAAATATTTATATTTTGCTGATCTTTCGCAGTTGAAATTGTGGCTTAATAGCAAAGAATGACCCAGCTTATTCGCTGCCACAACAGGATTTACCAGATAGACACTATTATGAAATGAGGAATTAGTATCCGATTGTAGACTGGAAGCCCACGTGGGTGATCACTGTTGATGCAGCCCCACTGGTGCAGCTACAGGTCCCGACAGGATCGGTACAGTATCTCTGGGGGGAATTTTCCCAGCCCTGGGGAGGCGGGTATGGAGGCGGGACTGCCGGGAAAATGGCCGAAACTGGGAGCGGGTACCGACCTCGCTCCCAACCCGCCTCCGTGCCATCTTCCCGGGAGGCGGGTCCCCGAGTCGCACAGGGGCCCGTCTCCTCGAGGCAGGAAGTGGATTAGAGCCAATTAACTGCCTGTTAACAGGTAGTTATCAGGCAGTTTTGAGGCTTTCCCCCATTTTACGCCTGCAATTGCGGGCTTCCCGACGGCTGCGAACCTCGCCAGGGTCAGCGAGGCGAGCAGTGGGTCTGCGGGGGTGAGAGGGGTCGAAATGTCAGCTGTAGAGGTGAGTGATGGGTGCAAGTGTGGACAGGTAAGTATGAGAGGTGAGTGTAAAGTGTTGGAAAAAGTTTCCTTACGTTTGCTTCTTTCTGCAGGCTTCAACCTTTGAGGATCCGGAGGTGCCTCATCTCAACGGCAGAGATGACAGAATGACTGCTGCATTCTCAGATGCAGCAGCCATCTGCTTTCTGCTGAGGAGGGAGGTCTTGGTGAGCCTTCTGTGCAAGGGCTCACCTTAGAACAGAGATTGTCAGTGTTTGACAGCTTCTCAAAGCTGTCAAACGCTGACAATTCATCTGTCAAAAAATTTTCAACAGATGAAGCGTCATACGCTGACATCATCTGTCACCGGCTTTCCCTTGATTGGCCGAGGCGGGCTTACCAATGCCAATCAAGGGAAAATAGCTTGGGTTGGTCAGACGTCGCTGGGGGCGGGACTAAAACTCGAAAACCAGAAGTCCCACCTCCAGCGCGTCTCCATTGATAAAATCCAGCCTTTTGTCTCTCTCCACCTCTGTCTCTCCCCCTGCTAAACTGTGCTATGATTAAATTGTTTCCAACCCAGGTGTGCCCCCACCATCAAATATCAATGTGGCTGGGCTTTCAAAAGGCAAGAGAGAGAAAAATTACATAGAATGACATAGAATTTACAGCACAGAAACCGGCCATTCAGCCCAACGGGGCTATTATGGTGTTTATGCTCCACACGAGCCTTCTCTCACCCTACTTCATCTAACCCTATCAACATTTTTTAAACTTGTTTTATTAACACAGTTCCCACCACTTACACCATCCATGCTTATCACGGGCAGCCCCCTATATTGGCCAAATGGCACTCACCATAGGAGTCAATTACAACGTATTAAGCCCGCCGACTATTTCAAGAATAAACTCTTTGCACCTTGTTAATCCCTCGTATATACCAATTTTAAAAAAAGCTCTGCTGGTTTCAGGCAAAGTCTGGTCTTCAATCAGCTCTGTGCACCTCATGAACACAGCGATTACCTTAGTAATGAAATTCTTAGCACTGGTATTGATTCAGATGCAATTGTTAACAGTTACAAGAGGTACTTTGCCAAGTGGAGACATCAGGCTTTCTGCAGCAAGCTTGTTTTTTTAAAACTATGCTGGTTGCATTCAACCATTATATAGTTTCACATTTTTGAAACAAAAGCAGAACAAGCCAGGAGCACACAGCGGGTCAGCCAGCATCTGTGGAACGAGCAGACAGTCATCGATTTAGGCTCGGACCCTTCATCGGAACCAAAAAAGTAAGAGACAGACAAACACGTTAGCAGGATCCGAAAAGGAGGAAAGAAGGGAGAACTACAAACAGATAAGCAAACGCAGAGAGGAAGTATGGATGGAATGATTGTTGGATGATGCAACAGATCATCTTGGTCAAGTAATGGAAAGAAGAAACAAAGTAGATGTGAAAAATATCTGGCACTTTCAGATTTTCAGCAGGGTGCTTTTTTGTTTGCTGAGTTTTGCTTTGATGTTGTAACATCCAGTGGGCATTAAGCATGGGCTGAAATGATAATAAAAGCAGACTAGTGCTATGCATGATCGGGCAGAGGCTTGCATCCAGAGTCTCTCCCAAGTGACTGATTACTCACCTTGGCCTTGCTGTCAGGGGCCACAGGTTGAGTAGAGTCCCGTGCCTCGATATTAAACCCCCCACAACGGGCTGCAGAGGGGCGGGGGGTGGGCACGGGGTTAAAGCGTCAAATGCGCGAAATGTGACACTAACACGCCGCGCACGCACCCATTTCTGTTTTTATGGCGGCGGATAGTGGGCATCCGAATAACCCGCTGTGGCGAGGCGGGTCCGACATTACCACATTTAAATCAGGCTCCTATAATGCGATTGTGAGCCCAGTTTGGAACTAACGGCTCCTGCACAGGTTTCCTGCGGGTTTGGGAAACTCGGCAGTTAAACCGAGGCGTGATTGGGCGTCACTTTTTCGGGATGGTTAAAGGTCAGGAGGCCAGATCTGAATAAAGGTTGCGTGCTCACAGCTGCTTTCTCAGTTCCCTCTGGTGAACGGTTTTGTGACAGTACCTGTTGTGAGAGACTTATCAGTACAGTTTAGAGGTGCTCACACAGAGAACATCACGATGATTGGTGCCGTGGCTGCTTTTAATTAGACTTCGGACGTTGCACACGAATCACTCGGTCTCGGTCAATTCCATGTCTTCATATTCAACACCAAACAAACAAAAAGCAGCGTTGCTACTCACCATGCAAGAATGGGGAACACGGAAAGTGGTGCAAAATAATAAATTTAATGTGACTTAATAAATTAAAAATATTAACAAATTTTTCAAAAACACCCATGTGCATACTCTTGTTGAACGACAAAGCTTTCCTTTTTCTCTCGCTAACACTCCTACAGGGTGCAACCCCTGTGGCGTCAGCAGAGGTTGAGGCAGGCTGCTCCGATCCCTGCTCTGACATTTGAGGTGCTCACGGCTGATGACCTCTCGGTGGTGGAGCCTGTGAGGGCCCCGCCAAAGACTGCTCCAACTGCACCTGTGCAAGGGCAGACTGGGCCAGCAGGAGACGAGGCAGCGTGTTGTCGGGCACTGGTTTGGTGTGGGTGGAGTGTGGCTGGCAACGGGTGAGGCGTGGAGATGCTTTGAGAGGAGTTTGCACTTTCGCTCCCCTATCGCCATCGTCCCTCTCCTGGGCGAGCAGGACATCACTCCTGCCTCTCTGCAGAAAGAGCAGTTCGGAGGATATCAGCGACGCCTTGGAAGTCCACATCTAATCTGACTGTCATCCTGTGTAAGGCAGTGGACATGTTGGCATTCATAGTCTGCAGGGCCACCATCAGGGCTCATCACTGTCCCACAATTCAAGATCCACAGAGGAGGCCACTCTCCATGGAAGACATCCTCACAAAGGCCTGCAACATCAATCCACAAATGTTTGAGCTGAGCTCCTCCATCCTCTAGGATATTGTGGCGAGTGTGCCTGGCAGGACTGCCAGTACCTCGCACACTTGCTGCTGACCCTCTATCATTCCCCTTTTCATTGATGACCTCTCTGGGTTCAGCATCTCTGTCAAGCTGAGCAAAGCTTGGAGAGGACTGCACCCTCCAACTCGCCACAACTGTCCCTACCACCATTCTCTGCTCTGCTGGTGACATCCCACCTAACTGTCTAGCAGGACCCACAGAAGTGCTTGTGTGTCTGCTGGTGCACCCTCAGCAGGAATAAGCTTCTCTGAGGAATCTTCATCTGCAAATGGCAGGGACTGCTGTTCTTCGCGTGATGGCCCCAGAGGGGAGAAAAGATGGATATGATTTAGGCATGGGAATGTACAAATGATTAAGATGATCATATTTCATTAGGTGCTGAATTCAAGTAACAATGACTTAGTCTTGTAGGAGATATGGGTCTGAGAGATTAATTCTGTCACCATGCAGCAATGAACTACCAGTCTCACCATCTCTGATGCTCAGGGAGGCTGATATACCGCTAATCTCCGCAGCCTCCTGATCCACATCGATGAGCTTCACAATCTGTTGGGGGTCCACCTCTGGTCCTCTCCCTTGTACTATGCACTCTCTTCTCCTGCATAGGGGCATGACAGACCTATGAGTGGCTGAAGGCATGTGAGCATCCAATGGATGCAATGCATTTGGTGAGGGTGACTATCAGGCTGATGCATCATGAGTGCCACTGGCATGCATTTGAGGAACGTGTTGACAGGGCCATTTGAGGACATGTGCTGAGAATCGGGTGAGCTGACTGAGGTGGGATCACATTTTCATAAGGATTGGGGTGAGTGGCAGTGGTGGATGGAGGAAGGGGGAGGTGAGGAAGTGCTGCAACTTAAGTGCGTGTGAGGAGTGATGTGAATGGAGTACGCGTGACAAGACAGAGTGAGGATGGGTGCACTACAGGATGCAGGTGAATCTTTCCACACCTTTCCTGACCTGGTTAGGTCATTAAAACGCTTCCTGCACTGGATCCAAGTCCTCCTAATGCTCCTGCTGCTTACCTCTTGGGCCATCTCCATCTATGCCTTTTTTTGTTGTGGCTACAGGTTTCCTTTTCCCATTACTAGGAAACGGGACCTCTTTACTCACCCTTACAGCACCCAACAGCACGTCCAAGGATGCCTCATTGAATCTGGGTGCAGCCTTTGCCGTCCTTCTTTCCATTTTTCTCCTTGTACGTAACTGAACACCAAACACAATGCACAAAACTCCAAACCTCCTCCACCATTGCCTCTGTAAACTGGGTCTTTAAATAGTCGAGGTAAAATTGCGGCATGCTCGTCTGCATGATAAATGATAATGAGGCATTGCTGTTGAAATTGGACATTCCACGCATCCCATGATCTTATGCGTTTGTCGCCCGGTATCGGACCTATTCCCCCCCGCCCCCCCACCCAACCACCCCCCTGTTATGATCCCATCTCTGCATTAATATCAGGGCCTAGGTGTTTTCTCATTGGAAGGAGGAAGGGAGAGGAGACTATTTCCTTCTCCCCCCCCTTCCCCATGGACCCATTCATTATCGCGGCACTACATGCAGCAGCGCCACGCACGTCAGCACGTAGCGCCGCGATACTGCAGGCCTCCCTCCCCTCATTAACGAGGAGGGGCCTAGCGCAGCGCGCACCGGGGCCCTGCTGGACCACTGGGGAGCAGGGTACCGGCAAAAGAGCCCGGCACTCAAGAGGAGTGCCGGGCTGACCGATGGCGGCCGGCACCCCGCAGGAGCAGACGAGAGGGGGGCAGGTGCTGGCAGGCGACCCCCCCAAAAAAAAGGCAGCCCGGCACCTGCCCTTTAATTTGTGGCGCCCTGGCCACAAACACGGCACCCTGACCCTGTCGGACATAGCGTTCAGCGGTAGGTCAGGGGGCGCGAGCCAAGTTTGCGTCTGGGGCGCTGCGCACGCGATGACGTCATCGCTGGAGGCACAGCGCCACAGGGCGCTACCGGCTACCGCCGCCGCTAACCTCCCGCTGAATTCCGCGGGAGGCGTTAGTGGCGCCACGCCCAGGCGCTAGGTGCTTTGCGCCCCGTTAGCGCCCCCTCGGGGTGCTAACGGGAGGCGCAATGCAACCAAATTTTCCCCCCTACATGTTTAGAAGCTGGGAGTTGTGTATAAGAAAGGAATCTCTCTAGATGATCGTGCCTGTCACCTCTTCGACATATTGATGACCATGGGAAATTGGCTGCACACTGCCCACTGTGTTCTGAAGTCCCCTACCCACTTCACCTGGACTGATTAACTCAATAGAGACCATTGGCATGCTCCACCACCTGACCTGCTTTCACTGCCTCTCCCTGCTCGCATCATCAACAGGGAAAATAAAAGCCCACTAGCGGTCAAAAACAAACCTGCCTTTATATAGCGCCTTTCATGACCCCAGGACCTTCCAAAGTGCTTTACAGCCAATGAATTACTCTGGAAGTCTAGTCACTGTTGTAATGTAGGAAACGCGGCAGCCAGTTTGCGTGCAGTAAGGTCTCAAAATAACAAGAGATAACTGATCAGATAATCCATTGAAAGACAAAGGGTAATTTTCAACTTTGCATATGTGTTTCCACATAGCTGTGTATCTGAGTGTTCATTTGTTCTCCCCAGTATATGTGTGCATTAGTGCACGTGCATTTACAAATGTGCGTGCAAGGATGTAAGTGAGTGTAATCTTTATTTGGTGATTTAGTTCCTTTACACCACTTCCTTTCAGCGACACGAAATGCTATTTCCAAGCATTTCTTTCTTTTTCTTTATTCAATCATACAAACACACACACACACACACACACACTTTTAAAAATCGATAATTAAAAACAAAATCAGAAAATAGTTCGCTGGTTATTCCTAAAATAGGAAATGATACAAAACAGAGCCTTGGGTCCAGTTCTAAAGACCAAAGCAAACCCAAATATTGGGGGGAATTTTAACCGAAAAAAACGGGTAGGTTGGGATTGTGTGGAAAGTTAGTGTGTTAAAAATCGGATTCCCAACCTGAACCCGCCACCAACCCGCCCACTTCCAGTTTTAACGGAGGCGGGACGGGGTGGTGCAGGCAGCCAACCCGCTGCCAGGAGGCAGATCGTCTATTTAAATATTATAATGAGGCTGGAAGCCTCTGCTTTAACCTCCATTTTGTATTTAACTTTAGCTGGTCGGGTTTTCCAGGCCTCATGAAACTTGCCAGCTAATGCAAGGAGAGGTCTGCTTGACCTCCTGGATCTAGTCTCCCTGTCTAACCCACCCCCCGCGATCGGAGACCCCCCACCCCCCACCCCACAAGGCCTCTGATCCCTTCCCCTGCCCCCCGGGTTTCCCCCACCCCCCCAGGCCACTGATTCCTCCCCCCCCCCGCACCCGGGTTTCTGCTCCCTTCCCAGGCCTCTGATTTTACCCCTCCCCAGGCCTCCGATCCTCCCCACGAGGCCTCCGGCCCTCTCCATGCTTTTCCCTGCCCCCGATCACCTCAGACCCCACCACTGCTCCTCTGGCCGCCCTGCGGCCCGTGACCTTCTGGAGACCCCCATCCCCCGTGCTCCTCCCAACCCGCGATCTTCTTGAGACCAACACCCCCCCCAACCCCGTGGTCCTCCCGGCCCGCGATCTTGTTGAGACCCCCACCCCCCCCCATGCTCCTCCCAGCCCGCTATCGTTCATTGACCCCCCCCCATCCCCGTGCTCCTCCGACCGCTCCCGGCACCCAAGCGATCCCTGCCTCCCTCCTCTGTGCAGCCTAGTGCTGCGGGCCTACTCGCCCAGAGCCAGCCAGCCTCTCAATCTGGCTGGCTGCGGGCGAGAAACAGAGGCTTCCCTTTCAAATAAGGCCCTGCCACTAAATTCGGCAAGGCCTGCGGAAAACCCGTTCTCCCGGGTTTCCCGACCATCTCGGAGCCCCTCTGCCCCAACCTGCCTTCCCCATTAAAATACAGCCCATTGTGAGTAATCCTGCAACTTTCCACTTATTATAATAGGAGTGGGCTCACTCTTGCCGTTTAGTGTCACTTCCATGTGGAAGCCTTTCTGTTTCTCAGTGAAGTAGCTGTTCATTTCAGTTCAACAGCATGTTTCAATTCTTGGAGCTGTTAATCTCACACAATTTCCAATAAAAATCTGTACAGGTTTAGAATCCAGTTCATATATTATATTATATAGGGCACTACAATAAATATAACAATAAATTACCAAATAAAGAATACACTCACATACATCCTTGGTACGCACGTGCACTAATGCCCACATATACAGGGGAGAACAAATGAACAGGCACAGATACACAGACATGTGGAAATACATGTGCAAAGTTGGAAAATGACCCATGTCGACAGGTGATGTCATCGCCGAGGGGCAGCATGCAGATGCGGAAGGAGAAGGGGGGATGTCAAGGATGGGTTCTTGAGGGACTCCATAAGGACTAAAAGAAAAACCCTCTGGAAATCTCAAAATAAAAATCAGAAAATAATGAAAATGCATTTGAAAGAGAAATAAAGCTAGGTTCAAGTTTGAGGTGTGACCCTTTGTCAGAGCTCAGTGAAGCCGATCCATGTGTGGTACATTCCAGCATTCCTTTTGTTTTATTGGGGGTAACTTTCAACTTCAGCGAGGGCGTAAGACTGGCGGTATCAGATTGGGTACACACGACCTGTTGACTCAGAGGTGAATGGTATCAGTGAACCACATATTGCACTTTCATAAACGCCTACAAGTACAAAATGATACTCTGTGAAGTCCTTGTGAGAGCACCATCATCCCAAGGACTCCAGTGATTCAAGAAGACGGTTCACCACCACTATCTCAGGACTAGTAGGGATGGGTAATAAATGCGTCCTTGCCAGAGTCAGCCACATCCCTTGTTCAAGTCAAGGAAACAATAGCAGCTATAGTCTCGGCTCTGGGGTGGGGGTCTTGGGAATTCAGTGAACATAACATTACAGAATGTATCATCGGCTCCCCAGGGCGAAGCATATAGCGTTGAATCATTGCAATGTAATGGATAGACTTCTTTTAGAACATAATATATGAATAACTGGGGACATGTCATGCAATAAGTGTTTCATGCTTGGGAAGCACAGATGAGTTTGGACCTATGGTTCCCAAACTCTCCACCCCTGGGGGTTTCCTCGTGTCAGGTCTGGGTCTGTTGTAGACTAATTGATAGAGATTGATTGGTGTGATTAGTCAACAACTCCATTATCATTGTGTCTTGTGACTACCAGGATGCTAGAAGACGAACTAGAAAGACCGTGGTCCTTCTTTGTCTAGCAATTCCTATGTTTGTTGCTTGGTAGATAGTTATTGCCCAGATATTTACAGTTCTCTGCCAAGTTGTCTTGCCAGAGGGAGCACATTAGTGTTTGTTTATAAGGAAAAGTCTTGGTGTTTGTCAGGAGATTACAGTTGCTGTTTGTTTAAAGTCAGTACCTGAAAATAACAGACTTCCACTTTACCTTCTTTTAAAGTTTTTTTTTGTTTGCCAAAAAATTGCTGCAGCCACTAAGTTGAGAGAAGTTTATTGTGGTTATAATTGGAGATGCAGTCTGTGATAGAGCTCTGCAATAACCCTCTGTGTGTATATAAAGGATAAATATGAGGAGCTGTGGGGTGCAAGTAATGTCCTACAGCTAGGCTGAGTTATGGGCAGCATCGAAACTGGATATAAGAAAGAACTTGCATTTATATAGTGCCGCAGGACGTCCCAAATATGTCACAGCTACTGAAGTACTTTTGAAGTGTAGGAAACGCGGCAGCCAATTTGCACGCAACAAGGTCCCACAAGCAGTAATGATATAGTGACCATATATTCTGTTTGTGATGTTGGTTGAGGGAGAAATATTGGCCAGGACACTGGGGAGAACTCCCCTGCTCTTCTTCGAAACAGTGTGATGGGATCTGTTATATCCACCTGTGAGGACAGACGGGACCTGGGTTTAACGTCTCATCCAAAAGATGGCACCTCCGACAGTGCAGCACTCCCTCAGTATTGCACTGGAGTGTCAGCCTAGATTTTGTGCTGAAGTCTCTGGAGAGGGACTTGAACCCACAACTTTCTGACTCAGAGGCAAGAGCGCTACCACTGAGCTACCAATTTTTCCATAAATTTTCATCCTGTACCAAGTTAAGCAGTTAAAGAGATGTGTAAATTGTAACTTTAAATGCAAACCACATTCATGATGCGATGAAGTCCACTAAATATGTTTTTTTTCACCTTGCAGTGTTGACTGTTGCCCATTGTTTCATCCAGCAACATGTCCTGGGTGGTGTCATTGTGTCTCAAGTTGTAAATTAACTTCATGTCAGCTCAGACCTGTATCCGTACTGTGTAATGCAATAGACTGTGAAAAAGAAGCCGAGCAGTGATAGTGCAAAAGGGTTCTTATTTAAACATTATTACAAACTGTACTGTTCATGTAAACAAGGTACGGTTGTTTTTCTTTGGCTGACATCCTTTTGGCCATTTGCAAAAAAATATTTAATTCAAGAAATAACCTCGTGCTTATTTAAGGGCCAGATTTTTTTCTTATCATTTTAAACATCGATTATAACTTTGGTTAATTTTAGGAAAAAGACAATGGCCCGTATGTTCCGATCCGAGGCTTCCTGCGTGTGGAGGCCTCCGATCTGGAGGGCTCCAGAGGTGCGTATACTTCCGATCCTGGGCCTCTCCAAACTCTAAGTGCGCAGGGCCCACGTATCCCAGAGGCGCAGGCAGTTCGCAAGCGTCCCTGGGATCACGTGGGCCATGGGGAGCCAATAGGAGAAGAGAATCTCCCTTCATACACTTGACAGATAGACCTGTCAAATATATGAATGGAGATCACCCCAAAAACACAGTTATACATTAAATACATTTTTTTTAAACCATCACGTTTTTAAAATGAGTTGAAATTACAATAAATTAAATATTTTAAACAAAAATTTTATTTTTTGAAAAAAATAATTGAAGTTTTTTACGGGGCTAAAAATAAACTTACCTTTTTTTAAAAAGTATTTTTAAATTATAAATGAGTGAAAAAAAAATTCAACTTTTTTCAACTCTTATGCTGGTAAAAGCAGGCCTTATGCTTGCTTTTACCAGGCGTAAGATTTCTAAGGGTTTTCTGCGGGCGGAGGTTCTCCAGAAAGCGGAACTCTCCCCCCGCAGAGGCCCTTCTCTAGGGCAGGCGTCCGATCTGTCAAGAGGGTTCTTGACAGATCGGAAATACCGGTTTTCAGCGCATGCGCTTGGCATGCCTGAAACCGGCATTTCCGATGTACACAGCCCGTACACACCCGTAGGCATCAGAATATACGGCCCAATGAGTGTTTTTTTTAAATGCTAGCTTTTAACTAAAATTACCACCAAAAAGAATTTTGCCCCTATATTATTTCAGCACAGGCAGGTTAATCTGTGATCAGACACCACGTCTGGGGCCACAGACACAGGGATCAAGGCAGTTTCCAACACTTCTTGCGTGGAAATCTTCACGCAAATAACGTACTTGCAGCAAAAAGATGATAAAATTGATCCATAAAATTAAGAATGGCCTCATTCTGCGCTGTATGGTTCTCTGATATCCAGCTGAAAATGATGGACATTCAATCTTAGCCCCAACCTTAACGTATTCCAGTCTTCAGCCAAACACTTCCCAGTGGGCAAGAGCAGCTCTGAGTAACTCGGCCTCCCAGTGTCTCCACGCCCCTGCAGGAAAACCTGCACCTGACAGCACAGCCCAAATTGTTGAACCCACTGGGCTGGATTTTTCCTTTGATTTACTTCCCGTTTTTGGGGTGCAAGGCTGAGTGAAATGGGATTGGTGACAACTACTGGCTCTGTTCTTATTTATAATTTACCCCTGAAATCAATAAGATTCTTGAACATTGGTGTCATAGATTTATTAAGCATACAGTACATGTGATGGTGCTTAAACATGCACTTAAAAGGCAGTCCTTACAACTGAACCTTGCTGGTTTAGTTGGGGACTCAAACAGGTCATAGTTCCAAGCAGAGTCGATCAGACCTTATCGAATCCTAGGTATCTGTACAAACACCCACTTTATGTACCTTTTTCTTATCCTGTCTACGTGACAACCCACACGCATTATAATTATACAAAAGGTAAACTGCAACCACATATAAGGTGAATTTTAATGAGCTTGTCCCTTACCAATAATTTTAGTTTTCCTTACTTAACAAGTTATTTTTCCATTGTTAACGAGACCCCTTACTTTGGTATCTTGTCGAGAGTTTCACTCTTGTTCCATATAATTGCTACTCTACCAAGTGAAACCATGAATTATAAGTTTGTCTTTGATTCGGTATCATTCCATGCCAGTCAATCTCCAACTTCTACAGAAATCCCAATTAAAAAGGATTATGTATGCCCAGATGTTTTCCTTTGCAGAACTAACAGTTTGTCCTGCACTTGTTATCGACTGACTAATGTTCTCTGAAACTTAGGAATTATTAGGCAACAGCATGTCTTTAACGAGATTTACTGAAGTGATTAAACTGACCATTGCTTTAAGGTCAGCTTTAGTTCAACAGTTCAGTGCTCACTGCTTCTAAATTGACTTATATTTCCCGTGGAACAGGCAAAGTTTAAGATTAATATTAGTACAATATGAAAATAAACCAATCGCAGTGTAACATTAGTAGACTTCAGGACAGTATGATTAACCCTTTCCTTACACATAGAATCATAGAAATTTATGGCACAGAAGGAGGTCATTCAGCCCATTGTATCTGTGCCGGCTGAACGAGAGCTATTCAGCCGAATCCCACTTTCCAGCTCTTGGTTCGTAGCCTTGTAGGTTCTGGCACTTCAAGTGTATATCCAAGTACTTTTTAAATGCAATGAGGGTTTCTGCCTCTAGCAGCCTTTCAGGCAGTGAGTTCCATACCATCTGGGTGAAAAAAGTTCTCCTCAACTCCCCTCTAATCCTTCTACCAATGACTTTAAATCTATGCCCCCTGGCTATTGACCTCTCTGCTAAGGGAAATAGGTCCTTCCTATCCACTCTAACTAGGCCCCTCATAATTTTATACACCTCAATTAGTCTCCCCTCAGCCTCCTCTGTTCCAAAGAAAATAACCCCAGTCTTTCCAATCTTTCCTCATAGCTAAAATTCTCCAGTCATGGCAACATCTTCGTAAATCTCCTTTATACCCTCTCTTGCGCAATCACATCTTTCCTGTAATATGGTGACCAGAATTGCATGCAGTACTCTAGCTGCGGCCTAACTAGTGTTTTATACAGTTCTAGCATAACCTCCCTGCTCTTATATTCTATGCCTCGGCTAATAAAGGAAAGTATCCTGTATGCCTTCTTAACCACCTTATCTACCTATCCTGCTACCTTCAGGGATCTGTGGACATGCACTCCAAGGTCCCTCTGTTCCTCTACACTTCTAAGTATCCTACCATTTATTGTGTATTCCCTTGCCTTGTTAGCCCTCCCCAAATGCATTACCTCACACTTCTCCGGATTGAATTCCATTGGCCACTTTTCTGCCCACTTGACCAGTCCATTGATATCTTCCTGCAGTCTACAGCTTTCTTCCTCACCATCAACTAGACAGCCAATTTTTGTATCATCTGCAAACTTTTTAATCATGCCTCCTACATTGAAATCTAAATCATTGATATATACCACAAAAAGCAAAGGACCTAGAACTGAGTCCTGCGGAACCCCATTGGAAACCGCCTTCCAGTCACAAAGACTGTCTGCCCTTTGCTTCCTGCCACTGAGACAATTTTGCCACTTTCCCTTGGATCCCATGGGCTTTACTTTTCTGACCAGTCTGCCATGTGGGACCTTGTCAAAAGCCTTGCTATAATCCATGTAGACTACATCAAACGAGCTACCCTCATCGACCCTCCTTGTTACTTCCTCAAAAAATTCAATCAAGTTAGTCAGACATGACCTTCCCTTAACAATTCCTTGATTAATCCGTGTCTTTCTAAATGACGATTTACACTGCCCCTCAGAATTTTTTCCAATAATTTGCCCACCACCGAGGTTAGGCGGACTTGCCTGTAATTACCCGGTCTATCCCTTTCTCCCTTTTTAAATAACGGGAACAACCCCAGTAAAAACGTGCATTGGAACTCTCCAGAAATAGCGTCATTCAACATTTAACTAGGGTCAAGTGGACGTGGCTAACTTACTCATTCCATTTTTCCCAACTTACAACCCAAATTCTTACCACTGCTCTATAAGTGGGAGTGTGACCTAAGGAGCAGTATCCCTGAGGTGGATTGAGGAAGCCAATATGTTTGCTACAGCTGAAGGTTGGTTCTTCTTTGCCTACATATTGATTCTGAGTTACATAGAATCTACAGCACAGGAAGAGGCCATTTGGCCCAACTGACCCATGCCGGTTTTTATACTCCACATGAGCTTCCTCCCACTCTAATTACCTCTTCCCACCCTACCCTTGTATCTCTTTATTCCCTTCTCCCTCATGTATGCATGACGCCTCCCCTTCTCTTCTCTTCTCTTCTTAAGCAGTCCCTCGGAACCGAAGATGACTTGCTTCCACATTAAAAATGAATTCTCAGGTGACTGATGAGTCAATGCAGTCTCTGTCACAGGTGGGGCAGACGGTGGTTGAAGGGGCGGGTGGGTGGGGTGCTTGGGTTGGCGTGCGCTCCTTCCGCTGTTTACGCTTGGCTTCCACTTGCTCCCAGCGAAGAGACTCGAGGTATTCTGCACCTTCCCGGATGCTTCTCCTCCACTTTGTATGGTCTTGGGCCAGGGATTCCCAGGTGTCGGTGGGGATGTTGCACTTTTTCAAGGAGGCTTTGAGGGTGTCCTTGAAGCGTTTCCTCTGCCCACCTGGGGCTCTCTTGCCGTGTCAGAGCTCCAAGTAGAGCGCTTGTTTTAGGAGTATCGTATCGGGCATGCGGACGATGTGACCCGTCCATCAGAGCTGATTGAGCGTGGTCAAAGCTTTGATGCTGGGGATGTTGGCCTGAGCGAGAACACTGACGTTGGTGCGTCTATCCTGCCAGTGGATTTGCAGGATCTTGCGGAGGCAGCGTTGGTGGTACCTCTCCAGTGCTTTGAGGTGCCTGCTGTACATGGTCCATGTCTCTGAGGCATACAGGAGGGCGGTTATTACTACTGCTCTGTAGACCATGAGCTTGGTGCCGGGTTTGAGGTCCTGGTCTTCGAACACTCTCTTCCTCAGGCGACCGAAGGCTACACTGGCACACTGAAGGCGGTGTTGGACTTCGTCATCGACGTCTGCCCTTGTTGACAGTAGGCTCCCGAGGTATGGAAAGTGGTCCACGTTGTCCAAGGCCTTGTCATGGATTTTGATAATCGGGGGGCAGTGCTGCGTGGCGGGGGTAGGTTGGTAGAGGACCTTTGTCTTACGGATGTTTAGTGTAAAGGCCCATGCTCTCGTACGCTTCGGTGAAGGTGTTAACGATGGTTTGGAGTTCAACCTCCGAGTATGTGCAGACGCAAGCGTCGTCTGCATACTGTAATTCGACGACAGAGGAAGGGACGACCTTGGATCTGGACTGGAGGCGACGGAGGTTGAACAGTTTCTTGTTTGTTCTGTAAATTAGCTCCATTCCAGCGGGGAGCTTACTGAGGGTGAGATGGAGCATTGCCGCAAGGAAGATTGAGAAGAGCGTTGGTGCGATGACACAGCCTTGCTTGACCCCGGTCCGTACATGAATTGGGTCTGTGGTGGAACCGTTGGTCAGGATCACGGCTTGCATGTCGTCGTGAAGCAGGCGGAGGATGGTGACAAACTTTTGAGGGCAGCCGAATTTGAGGAGGACACTCCATAATCCCTCACGGTTGACGGTGTCGAAGGCCTTTGTGAGGTCAAAGAAGGCCATGTACAGCGGTTGGTGCTGTTCCCTGCATTTCTCTTGTAATTGGCGCGCGGTGAAGATCATGTCCATTGTGCCCCTTAGTGGGCGGAATCCACATTGCGACTCTGGGAGGAGCTCTTCAGCCACTGGGAGAAGGCGATTGAGGAGGATTCTTGTGATGACTTTCCATGTGGCAGACAGCAGGGAAACTCCTCTGTAATTACCACAATTGGACTTGTCACCTTTCTTGAAGATGGTCACAATTACGGCATCTCTGAGATCCCCTGGCATGCTCTCCTCCTTCCAGATAAGAGAAATGAGTTCATGAATTCGCGCCAGTAGTGCTTCTCCGCCATGCTCCTGAGGCCTTGTTGTTCTTCAGTTGTCGGATGGCCTTTTGTGTGTCAATGTGTCACATGCTTACATGTGTCAATGCTATCTGTTTCAACCACTGCCCGTGTGTTTTTTTTTTAAAGGTTTTGTATTAAACTCATGACTACAGGTTTCTGTAGCCAATCATTGGCTTTGCCTGCCTGTCAGCCATGGCTCAGTTGGCAGCACTCTCGCCTCTGAGTCAGAAGGTTGTGGATCCAAGTTCCACTCCAGAGACTCGAGCGCATAATCCAGCCTGACACTCCCAGTGCAGTACTGAGGGAGTGCTGCACTGTCAGATGTATCATCTTTTGGATGAGATGTTAAACCGAGGCCTCGTCTTCCCTCTCCTGTGGACGTAAAAGATCCCACAACACTATTTTGAAGGAGAGCAGGGGAATTCTCCCCGGTGACCTGGTCAATGTTTATCCACCAATCAACATCATTAAACCAGATGATCTGGTCATTATCTCATTGCTGTTTGCGGGAGCTAGCTTTACGCAAATTGGCTGCCGCATTTCCTACATTGAAACAGTGACTACCCTTCAAAAGTACTTCAATGGCTGTAAAGTGCTTTGGGACGTCTTGAGATCATGAAAGGCACTATATACATGCAAGTCTTTCTTTTCTTTCCTGAATGAGAGAGGGACGATAGTTCCGTCAGGTGCGAAGTGACTCGGGCTCTAGCGAGCAGGCTATGTTTCTGATGGAAGCTGAATGCAATGCTGTGCTCCAAATCTAACTGGAAAAACAATTAAAGTCTCTTCACGCTACTGCTGCTGAATATGTTCCTTTTGCAGATAGAAAGAGGAGGGGGGGAAAATTTGGTTGGTTAGCGCCTCCCATTTAGCGTCTCCGGGGGGCGCTAACAGGGCGCTAGGAACTTAGCGCTCGAGCACGGCGATTTTAGCGCCGCTCGCGAAATTGACCAGTCATTTTGCGGCAGTGCTAAACACTACCGCCACGATCTCCTGCGCCCACAGATCGTGACGTCAGTCGAGCATGCAACGCCCCGGTAGCGCCCCGGACCGGAAATTGAGTCGCGTCCCCTGCCTTAGCGCCTGCTGCTAGGAACGACAGGTAGAGGGCAACATTTTCAAGTTGGGAAGGGGCTGGGGGAGTGCTATTTAAAGGTGGCCGCTTCCTGCTTTTTCTTGTCGGCAAAATTTTTGGTACACGCAGGTTGAGAGGGAGAGAGACGTCTGGAGAGATTTAACGCTCTCCTAAGGAGTTTTGGCCCTCAGCACCACTTTTGAGGTTCCTAAGCGCCGAGCTCTTTCCCTGGGCCTATCCATTAATGGTTCCAACACAATTGCTTTAGAGGTCTCTCCAGGCCGAGATTCAAGGCTGCAATGAGTAGGGTGTGGCTGATGGCCACTCCCCTTTAAGAACTGGACGGCGCCAGTCTGTCTGGTTTCCATGGTAACTAACATCGCCTGAGCTTCGGTAGCGTTCTGAGGTAGCGCCTCGCTCCCCGACGTTAGTGCCTTAAGAGAGGTGTGTAGCACTTGATTTAGCGCTCAAATCACCTCCAGGGGCGATAGAGGCGAATTTTGCAGTTGGAGGCGATAATTAGCGCCGGGCGCTAAACTTTGCGCCCGGCCGATATTAACGCCCCAAAATGGGTGATACCCAATTTTTCCCCCGAGATGTTTCCCAAGCGCTGGTAAATTTTCTGCCTGTTTTACGTCAGCTTGGTCACTAGTTTACGGGTGTATACTAATTTTGGATTTTCCATCCTGTTTAATTTGGCAGGAACTGTTTTAGCCTCGTGGTCTAAAACCACCAGCTTTTCCATTTGTTTTTATGACAATCCAACAGCTTCATGGCCATTTTTACTGTTGCCAGCTTTTTATTTCCAGATTTTTTAAACTGAATGTTAACATGTCTAATGGACCACAGAGAGCAAGAGCCCCATGGACATGGCAATTGGGCTCTGACCTTAGGCCCCCCCCAATGTCACCTTAAAAAAGTTCCATTTGCAAAGGTCGCAAGAGAATAGCCCCGAACTGGACATCAGAATGCAATGCCTTTGCTTCTCTGTCTGGAACAAAAGCAACAAATTGCATTTATAAAGCCTCTTTAACGTAGTAAAACATCTCAAGGTGCTTCACAGGAGCGTTATCAGACAAAATTTGACACAGAGCCACATAAAGAGTTATTAGGATAGGTGACCAAAAGCTTGGTCAACGAGATAGGTTTTAAGGAGCGACTTAAAGGAGGAGAGAAAGGTAGAGAGGCGGAGAGGTTTAGGGAGGGAATTCCAGCGCTTAGGGATCTAGGCAGCTAAAGGTACAGCTGTCAATGGTAGAGTGATAAAAATTGGGGACGTGCAAGAGACCAGAATTGGAGGAACGCTGAGATCTCAGAGGCCTATAGGACTGGAGGAGGTTACAGAGATAGGGAGGCACGAGGCAATGGAGTGATTTGAACACAAGGATGAGAATTTTCAATTCGAGGCGTTGCCGGACCGGGAACCAATGTAGGTCAGCGAGCACAGGAATGATGGGTGAATGGGACTTGGTGTGAGTTAGGATACGTGCAGTGGAGTTTTGGATGAGCTGAAGTTTACAGAGGGTGAAAGGTTGGAGGCTGGAACAAGATTGAATACCTTCCAAGAAAGTCACAAAACATTTACTAGCCATTCAAGACAGACAGCCCCATTCCAAGAAAAACTAGACCTTCATTGAGAGAAACGGAGTGTTTCTTGGTGTCATTGTTGAGAAATGTGATCCGCAAACAGCAACAAAACAAATACTGACCATCTTTCTTGGTCTGTGCCCAGACGCAGCGAGTATGGGAAAATCAAGCAGATTCCTTTACAGGCGCAAGATCACCTGTATTTGCTACCTCCAGGCGAGTTAATGGGTACAGGGACAGATCCAGGAAAATCTCCATTTGTATGTCAAGAGTGTATGTCCAGCTGTAAGATTCAAATGGATTTAGACAGCCTCTTGGTCCCAAGGGGCTGTCTAAATCTGTTTCAATCTTACAACTGGGATTATTGGTTAACCAATTGGCTAATGTTAGGTGCAAAATCTAGAACATTCTTGGATGAAGAGTCCTACCCAAACTAGGGAGATTTCTGCACATACTTCAGCTGCCATGAAGCCAGTCATGCTTGGAACGTACCCGCAAGCTGCTGCCAATAAGGTTTAATAACAGACGACCTTGTAATAAAGTGTATGAAATGTTACAAGAGTAGTAATTGTAAACCAGCAATTTATTGGAATGCTCAACACCGTCAAATGCAGGCACCATTTATCCTTGTGCCAGACCAACTATTGCTTTAACCTCAGGTGGACGTAAAAGATCCCATGGCACTATTTCAAATAAGAGCAGGGAGTTATCCCCGGTGTCCTGGCCAATATTTATCCCCCAACCAACATCCCTAAAACAGATTGTCTGGTCATTATCACATTGCTGTTTGTGGGACCTTGTTAAGCGCAAATTGGTTGCCACGTTTCCTACATTACAACAGTGACTACACTTCAAAAGTACTTCATTGGCTGTAAAGCGCTTTGGGACATCCTGAGATCGTGAAAGGCGCTATATAAATGCAAGTTCTTTCTTTTAACGATAGTCTGGTTTGATGGTGATTAATCTCAGGAGACAGTCTAACACATGGAACTGATCAATCAATCTCACACAATACATCTGGGGACTGTTTACAGATTCCTTGCTGATCTGTTGCTTTGGTTCCACCAAGAGCAACCAACCCCACTGTTGCTAATGGAGTGTTACACAGCCAGAGAAACACTTCACAATCATCAGCCACAGGCAGCAATTTGCATTCTGGTGAAAAATGACATCAAATAGTGTGGGAAATTCTGTTTTTAATCAACTAACTGAATTATGCAAACGATTTGACTGTATTTACATGCCTTTCGAAACTTTACTCTGCAAACAGCAGTCTTGGGCTTATCGTTGGGCAGGGGGGGGGGCTAAAATAAGAACTGGCAACAAGATTAATTTCCATTTTTGATATTAATACAGTGATGTAGTGTTCTCCGTGAAAATCTCTGAGCGGAGTGAGTCACGACTGTGTGAACACTGCGCTGTTTGTTTTCTCAGTGGTCTGAAACAACTCCTCTGCTGGAGTTAGTCGAATGTCTGCTCTCGTTTTCTGTACTACTTCTTCCTTTTAATGTGGGCTGACTTGCTGTTGACCTGTGAAGGGCACCCAGTGACCTACTGAGCACTTGAGGAAGTTGCAATTCCACTCCCACACCCCAAATGAAACACTCATGAAACACTGCCTCGATTGCCCCAAGCAGTGCAGCCAGAGCCTCAACAATGCTCTTTCCATACCAGCTTTTAACTCATTTGCATGACACATCTCCATCCACTAAAGCAATGGAGGAGCGAGCCTGTTTTTCATCTCCAGGTCAATGGGTGGAATTCTAACCCACCTGGCCTGGCGAGAGTGGGACGGGCACACAGTTAAAAGAAACTTGCATTGATATAGTTAGAGCATCTGCAATGTTTTCACCTACTTCCTTTAAAACCCTGGGATGAAGACCATCTAGTTCTGGGGATTTGTCACTCTTTAGTGCCATTATTTTCTTCATTACTGTTATTTTGCTTACATTAATTTTGTTGAGTCTCTGTCCCTGATTCGATATTAGTTTCCTTGGGATTCCCGGCATGCTATCCTCTTCCTCTACTGTAAATACTGACACAAAGTCATTATTCAACATGCCCGCCATTTCCTTATTATCATTGACAATATCACTGATAGTCTAGGTGGACACTTCGGCCGGAATTTTGCTTGCCTGAGCGGGTCCGGTGTGGGCGGTGTCCATGGGAGGTCGCGACCCCGCTGCTGGCTCCATCCCGCTGTTGAAAATGAACTTACCTTAATGGGGCCTATTAAGCCCCGCCCAGCGCGTTACCCGGCCCAATGAGATGGAGCGGTTCTGGTGACATCATTCATGACGTGTTTTCAGCCGGGGTCTTTAAAAGGACCATGGCCACATTAGATTTGAAGTTTAATCTAACATAGTACTGTCAGTGCACTACAGCATTGGAGTGCTGCAAACACTGACAATGACTACACAGAGGCAGAGGGCTGCACCCAGGTTCTCCCATGACTCCCTCCATATTCTTATGGAGGGAGTCAGAGCATGCAGGGAGGTCCTCTTCCCTTCTGATGGGCGGAAGAGACCTCCCCAGGAGATCAACACAGCCAGGTTGCAGATTGCAGAGGAGGTCACAAGCAAGGATGTGGTCAGGAGGACCTGGGTGCAGTGCCGCAAACATGTCAATGATCTCATTAGATCAGGAAACGTTAGTACAAAGCCACACTCAACTGTATCTTGCTGTGCCTCTCATCACATCCCCATCACTCTACCTTCCCTACCCTACTCCTGTACATCCTTACTCACACCTCCACCCATCCCTCTCTCGCTATCTATTTACATTATCACATCCCCATCTCACTAGCCACTCCTCACACTCACCCTCATCCAAGTGCAATCATACCAACTAACAACACACAGGGTAGGCACTTGTGTGTTTTAGCCAATGTTCATGTGAAGTTTTTGTTATAGTGCTGTCAAACATTGAAATCTTTATTTTCAACACTTTCCGGTCTTGGACAGATTTGTGTGCACCTTTGGAAGTGGCTTAGTGAGTTACAGTGAATGGTGAGACATAACGGTACCCCCCCGCAATGGTGATGAGTGTAAAAGGAATGGCTTGGTTATTGTAGGGATGCTTTATGGTGTTGGTGAGGGATGGTACCAACCTGGCACCTCATGTAGCAGCCATATGGGTGTACAGCATAAAGTTAACTAAATCTGACCATGATGAGGCCATCACTGACCTCCCGGGCAGCAATGTGCTCGGTGTTGATGCCCTCTGTCATGTGCAGTACAGGTGATTGCGGGGAAGGTTGGTGTTGTTGTTGATGCTGCTGGTGTGCCTGGTGCTGCTGGTGTTGGGGCTCATCGTGGTCCGATTCTGAAGACCAAGGTGAGACAGTATAAACGGCACCCATGTTGATGGAATAGATGGCAGGTGAAGTACAGATGACAGAAGCATTCTGTCAATGATGAGAGGTTCTTCCAATGAGGTGACACTAGATGGAGACTTTGCTGGAAAGACTTGCAGCCTGCAGAATCTGTGCTGGAAATGGACTGAACAACAGCTTCTGCCTGAGGAAAGTGATCATCTGTCAGTTGGGAGCTTTTGACAGACGTGCTTCCCGAGCTGCGTGAATCCCGTGGCCATGCAAGGAAAATTCCTGCCTTCAACTCAGGGAGTGCTGCTGTGTCGGAGGTGCCATCTATCAGAAGAGCCATCAAACTAAGGCTCCATCTGCCTATTCAGGTGGACGTAAAAGATCCAACGGCACTATTCGAAGAAGAGCAGGGGAGCTCTCCTAGTGTCTTGTCCATAATTTATCCCTCAACCAACACCAGAAATAACCCAGATTAACTAGCCATTTATCTTTACTGTTTGTGGGACCTTGCTGTGCAAAAATTGGCTGCTGGATCTGCCTACATAACAACAGTGACTACACTTAAAAAATAATGAATTGTCTGTGAAACGCTTTGGGACGTCCTGAGGATGTGAAAGGCGCTATATAAATGTAGGTTCCATCTTCTCTTTTGTTCTTTCTGCAGCAACCCATTTCGGCATGGGTTCACCTGCATTGAACACCGAAAAGAAATGTTTCCATTATGCACTGGTTCATTAGACTTCTAAAGTGTGCTACTGTCTCCAGATTAAATTAGGCAGTGAATTGGGCTTTTAAAAAATATATAGGTTCTACGCTTGAATTGGGATTTTGTATTGGGATATTATGCTTGGATCCAGAATTCCACACAATGAGAATGGTTGGGATGTGGTTTGGTGCTTTGGAATTCACTGCTCGTACGAAGTTATGCTTGGATCGGTTACGTGTTTATGCGGAGTCGATGGAAACGCTTGTTGGTGTATTGACATTACATGACAGACAACATGTGCAGTATGTCAAACCTTCAAAGAGCATTCAGCATTCAAAGGCTTAGTTCTTTGGCAGTTGTGGTCCAAAATTATGCCAAGTGCGCATAGTTTACCTTAATTAGGTGTATCCCGTTAAAAAATAAATTTAGCTGCACTGCATTTTCAAATCTCAGTGAGCAGCACCTACTCAGCACAAAGGGGGTTGGCAAGTGAAGATAATTACGGAGAGGGAAGGACATTCAACCCATCTTGACGCATCCATCCAGAGGGATCCGAGAGTCTACCAATTGTTTCCTAAAAGATTCCAGGGTTTTTGCCTTTTCTGCTCCATCAGCAAGTTTATTCCACACACATTGATATATATGTTGGGGGCCAGTTTAACTTTGGGCGATGGTGTAAAACGGGCGACATCGAATTGGTCACCTATTTTCCCTTCCACTGACTTGATTGAGGCCTTTGAAGGGTATAAAAAGTGGAATTCCAGGGGGAGCCAACATGCCCCTTGACATGGGGGGGAGGGGGGGGAGAGCAGGTGGCAGATTCACCCCATAGCTCCCCAACCGGAACATGGCCGGAGCTGAAAAGCAGAGGCAAAATCCAGGCAGACCCAGATCCGCCCCATTTCCAGTCCCCAAGTCTCGTCTCTAGAAAGAGATGAGAAAACTATCATGTGAAATTGTCATTTTAGCAACGAAAAAAAAAATCAAATTTTTTAAAAATCGTCTGAGGGAGACAACATGGAGCATTCAGTGGAGATAGTCAGTGAGGAGAAGAAAGTGAAATTAATCTCGGGAATGTAGAACGTTCAACAAACTGTGTAACACTAGAGAAGTGTGAGAATCAGGCTCGTGTCTACACTTCACCAACTGTCGAGCTCTTGATTTTAGGGAGAGGGACCCGGGAAATGCCAGTCAGCAACTAAGAAGGAAAGTAAAAATCAGAGCTTGACTGACCCTTTAATTCTCTTGACCGACAGTTAAAGAGCGTTAAAGGCAGATGTCTGCCCTCTTGGTATGGCAATGAAAGTTTTTAAAAAAAGGAATGTATGATTTTTAAAAATATGATGGAAAGGTCAATTCAATAAATGTGACCCAAGTATTGAATGTTGTGCCAAATGTTTGATATCACAGATCCCCCTAGGTCTGAGGAATCTGATTCGGAATTCCAGTTTTCCAGCTTTCAGAATCCCTTCCCTCACCTCTTTTTCCGGTACATTGATGACTGTATCGGTGCCGTCTCCTGCTCTCGCCCTGAACTAGAACATTTCATTCACTATGCTTCCAATTTCCACCCTTCCCTCACCTTCACATGGTCCATCTCCGACTCTTCCCTTCCCTTCCTCGACTTCTCCGTCTCCATCTCTGGGGATAGGTTATTGACTAACATTCACTACAAGCCCACTGACTCCCACAGCTACCTGGACTACATTTCCTCCCACCCTGCCTCCTGTAAGGACTCTATTCCATTCTCCCAGTTTCTCCGTCTCCGCCGCATCTGCTCTGACGATGCCACCTTCCATACCAGTGCTTCCGACATGTCTTCCTTTTTCCTCAACCGAGGATTCCCCTCTACCGTGGTCGACACGGCCCTCGACCGTGTCCGTTCTATCTCCCGCACTTCTGCCCTCACCCCTGCCCCTCCCTCCCGGAACCACGATAGAGTTCCCCTTGTCCTCACCTTTCACCCCACCAGCCTCCACATTCAACAGATCATCCTCCGCCATTTCCGCCACCTCCAGCGTGATCCCACCACCAAACGCATCTTCCCCTCACCTCCCCTTTCAGCATTCCGCAGGGACCGCTCCCTCCGCGACACCCTAGTCCACTCCTCTACCACCCCCAGCACCCCTTCCCCTTCGCCCGGCACCTTCCCGTGCAAGCGCAGGAGATGCAACACATGCCCTTATACCTCCCCTCTTCCCACTGTCCAGAGCCCCAAACACCCCTTCCAGGTGAAACAGCGATTTACTTGTACTTCCTGCAATTTAGTATACTGTATTCGCTGCTCACGATGTGGTCTCCTCTACATTGGGGAGACCAAACGCAAATTGGGTGACCGCTTTGCGGAACACCTCCGTTCAGTCCGTAAGGGGGACCCCGAGCTCCCGGTGGCCTGTCACTTTAATTCACCGCTTCACTCCCACTCTGACCTCACCGTCCTCGGCCTATTACACTGTTCCACGGAAGCGCAGCGTAAGCTCGAGGAACAGCACCTCATCTTTCGTTTAGGCACGCTACAGCCCTCTGGACTCAATATCGAGTTCAACAATTTTAGATCATAACCTCAGCCCCAATCACATTTATATTTTATTTTTTCATCCACCCTTTTGTTTACACCCCCCTCCCTTTTTTTTCCCCTCCTAGAAGCTGGCAGCTGTCCTTCATTCTGCCAGTGCATTTCACACTTCCTTTAGCCTTAACCTGTCACATTGCCTTGAATATCTCGTAATGTCTCTTAATGTCTCTTAATCTCTCCTTTTGTTCTTTCATCCCCTCCCCCTTTTCCCAGCTTTATCCTTGCCTTAAATCTATTCCATTTCCTGCTATTTCCAGTTCTGACGAAAGGTCTTCGACCTGAAACGTTAACTCTGTTTCTCTCTCCACGGATGCTGCCTCGCCTGCTGAGTTTTTCCAGCGTTTTCTGTTGTTATTTCAGAATCCACTGTTTCCTTCACTGGCCTTTCCTCTTTCTGTGCTTTCTGGGGGTTTGTCTGACCTCCTGGGTGGAACGCATCATCTGTGGCAAAGAGGACGTGCAGCTGACCTGCCCCCAGCTCTCCGCCAAGGATGCTGTCACACTAGAAAAACGAACCAGGCTGGATATTTACAGGGCCATGGGGAAAGAGTGGGGGAGTGGGACTAATTGGATAGTTCTTTCAAAGAGCCGTCACAGGCACGATGGGCTGAATGGCCTGCTTCTGTTTTGAATGATTCTATGACTGGCTCAGGATGGCATTTCTTCCAGCTTTCCCTCTCTGTGGTGAAGACTCTCTCATTGTTGCTTTCGTACTATTGCTTTAGTTTAGTTGCTTAAAAGGGCCGCACACCCAAAACAAAATTAAGGGGAACATTGGCAGATACTCCAATTGACAGGTACTCTAATTGGCAGGATGTGACTAGTGGTGTCCCACAAGGATATGTGTTGGGGCTTCAACTATTATTAGCAACTTAGATGATGGGATAGAAAGCCACATAACCAAATTTGCCGATGACACAAAGATAGGTGGCATTGTAAGCAGTGTAGATGGAAGCATAAAATTACAAAGAGATATTGATAGATTAAGCGAATGGGCAAAACTGGCAAATGGATTTCAATGTAAGCAAATGTGAGGTCATCCACTTTGGACCTAAAAAGGATAGAACAGGGTACTTTCTAAATGGTGAAAAGCTAAAAACAGTGGAGTTCCAAAGAGACTTCGGGAGTTCAGGTACATAGATCATTAAACTGTCATGAACAGGTACAGAAAATAATCAAAAAGGCTAATGGAATGCTGGCCTTTATATCTAGAGGACTAGAGTACAAGGGGGTTGAAGTTATGCTTCAGTTATACAAAACCCTGGTTAGACCACACCTAGAGTACTGTGAGCAGTTCTGGGCACCACACCTTAGGAAGGATATATTGGCCTTGGAGGGAGTGCAGCGTAGGTTTACCAGAAGGGTTAAATTATAAAGTGAGATTGCAGAAATTAAGGTTGTATTCCCTAGAATTTAGAATATTAAGGGGTGAATTGATCGAAGTTTTCAAGATATTAAGGGGAACAGATAGGAGAGATAGAGAGAAACTATTTCCGCTGGTTGGGGAGTCTAGGACTAGAGGGGCATAGTCTAAAAATTAGAGTCAGACCTTTCAGGAGTGGAATTAGGAAACACTTCTACACACAAAGGGTGGTAGAAATTTGGAACTCCCTTCCACAAATGCAATTGATGCCGTTAATTCAATTGTTAATTTAAAATCTGAGACAGATAGATTTTTGTTAACCAAAGGTATGAAGGAATATGGGGCAAAGGTGGGTATATGGAGTTAGGTCACAGATCAGCCATGGTCTCATTGAATGGCGGAACAGGCTCGAGGGGCTAAATGGCCTCCTCCTGTTCCTATGTTCCTATGTTGTCAAAGTCCTGCTGTCGGTCGGAATGGGCTGCTTTATCAGAGGTAAGGAGCAAATACATTTCAGTGCTGCATCCCATGGTCACGTGAGCAATGTTTCTGTCAGTGGAGGAATTGGGTCAACAAATATTAGACAATGCAAGACTTTATTTTACAGTTTTATACCGTATAATTTTTAATTGACATGAATTAATGAGTGCATTTTAATGGTAATGAAAACTACTACAGTCCCCACCGCTTGAAATGTCCAGGTTTAAAACGGCCTGTCGCTTATATCAGCCAAAAAGTGATGACCATTATCGATTTGCATTAACGTCAATTTCAAAGTTGCCAATCTTAAGTGCTTCATTCATTTCAGGCAAAATGTCTGGGTTGACTCACTAGTTCACACCTCGTTAAGGTGCACCGAATGCAAGAAGAAACACAAGTAAATAACACCTCGTTAATATTCAGTTACCTTTTGTGCACTTAAATCCTTCTAATCCCCTCTAACTGGTGTGGGGTTACAGTTTCTACTAAGCACTGACTGCTGTTTAAATAAAGTTGCAGGTCAGAGTGGAGCTGGAAACAACCGGGCAAAAGGTCACTACACAAGGGGAACATTCTTGTTATATAGTGGAGTACTGCAATAGTGCTACTCCGTTATACCGGATATCGGGTATAGTGTGCAAATCGCATTTGCACAAACCCGCCCGCTATAAGCGGTGGGGACTGTACTGGGGATTTCACTGCACTTTTGAAACTATGTTAAGTGTATGTGGACAATTTTGTTTTTCTATTTTAAAGTAGACTTCGTCAATTCAAAATTACTGTCTGGGTCAGTGTAAGAATGGTTCAAACTCACGCACCAACTGCTGAAGCATTTCAGACCGCAGTCAATCAGTTTTGTGAAATGTGCCCAGGTTCCACTGGCAGCATCGCATGTTGCGATGCTTAAATATCAGGGCGCTTGTCCTGGTAACCTGAGGATTATTACTTCTTGTGACTGAATCTCTCCACTTCCCTCCAGCACGTTCACTGTTAATATCATCTTCCCACTCACAAAGACCAGCGGCCCACTGGGTTTAATGAGAAATGGAACATTGGAATTGTTCAACGAGACTGCAGGGAAACAAAACCAGAGGCCACTGCCAAAGCTTGTCTGCAACCTGCTGGCATCCCGATCGTCAGTTAAAAGTCCGTCTTAGTTTGAAGTATTACTACTGCAGAACAACCCCTTGTTCCAGGCTCAGAGTTGCCATTTGATGAGTCATGAAAATGTGATTTTATGATGACCTCAATTAACTATGTCAAACTGGAGATTCTCTCCCTCCCCCTGGATTTTATTTTTATTAATTACCTACTTTTTCACTTTAGAGCCAATGTAATGGGACAGTATAATTTTGGTTGTGGGTTGCCTTCAGATGGGCAAGTTATTAGGATTATATTACTGGGGTTTCCGTTTAAGGAAAGTACTTCCCGTGCCCATACAGCACAAACTACCAGCTACAAACATGTGTAAGTACACTTTGTTATCAAGCTCAATAGATGGAAACAGAATCATATCAGTATTGGCAAGGCCTGACTTGGCTTGGTAAGGATATATCCTAGGACTCTTGCCTACGCTGTAACATCATTCCTTTGGAAGATGAGACATTAACTATTTATTTTTAATATATTACTAGTTCATTTCCTGTTAAGTTACACACGGAGTCAAGACTATCCAGTGTAGGTTGTCCCCGGTGCATTTTTGTGTATGGTGGTTCACGTGGAAAAGATTGTTACTGTACCAGGGCCCTTCTGAATGTCATGGGAACATATGAACGTACAGGACTAGAAGAGACCACAAAGTACCACACTCTCTTCTCTCTCTCAAATCCATCAATCCCTTTTTCTACCAAATGTCTACCAGTTCCATCTTCAAGCTCAAGATTCCAACTTCTCAAACACTCTCCTCACCAGCCTCCTGTTTTCCTCACTGCATGAACGCCAACTGGTCCAAACTCCGCACCTACAGCCTGCCCAGCACTAGTTCACGCTCACTCATCACCCCCATCCTTGCAGGCCTCCACTGGCTGCCTGTGTCCTAAAGCATCAGATTCATAATCCTTGTCCTTGTTTACAAATCCCTCCACCGCCTCACTGCACCTTTTTAATATTATTTTTTTCCTTGGGATGTGAGCGACACTAGCATTTATTGGTCCATCCCTGGTTGCCCTGAGGGCATTAAGAGTCAACCGCACAGGCCAGACCATGTAAAGGTGGCAGGTCCCCTTCCCTGAAGGACATTAGTTTAACCAGTTGGGGTTTTATGACCATCCATCTGGCAGTTTTTATGGTTATTTTTCTGGTGCCAGCCCACAAATTACCAAATTTAACTGAACAGGCTGAGGCTCTTTTCTCTAGAAAAGGGAAGGCTGAGGGGGTGACCTGATAGAGGTCTCTAAGATTATGAAGGGTTTTGATAGGATAGACGTAGAAAGGATGTTCCACTTGTGGGGAGTCCAAAACTAGGGGTCATAAATATAAGATAGTCACTAACAAATCCAATAAGGAATTCAGGAGAAACTTCCTTACCCAGAGAGTGGTTAGAATGGGGAACTTGGTACCACAGGGAGTAGTTGAGACGAATAGCATCGATGTATTTAAGGGGAAGCTAGATAATTACATGTGTGAGAAAGGAATAGAAGGATATGATGATAGGGTTAGATGAAATAGGGGCATAAACACCAGCATAGACCAGTTGGGCTGATTGGCCCATTTCTGTGCTGTAATTTCTATGTAATTCTATGTAATTTATTGAATTAAATTTCACAATCGTATAGCGTTGGGTTCTGCACAGAAAGAAAGATAATGAGGTTTTAGTGAGGGTACAACACTGATTCATTAGGTTGCTGCCTGTTATGTGGAAATGCAACTATGAAGAAAGGCTTGAAAAATTAGTTGGTCTTCTTTGTTAGAACAACGCAGATTGTGGAGTGATGTGATAGGTGTTCAAAATTATAAAAGGGTGGGGACAGGGTAGATAGAACCAGACTGTTTCCAGTAGTTGAGGGGTCAAGAACGAGTGCCATAGATAGGAGATTAAATGTAAGAGATTGAGAACAGAGGGCAGGAGAAACTTCTTCACACGAAGAGTTGTCAGGCTGTGGAATTCACTTCCAGGGTTAGTGGTTGAGGCAGCAACAATATCAAGATTCAAGATTAGATTGGACAGATGGATGAAGGAAAAAGTGTTGAAGGGTGATGGGAGCAGAGCAGGTCGATGTGATTAGGACTATCTGCTCATGTGGAGGGTAAACGCTGACACAGACTGGTTGGGCTGAATGGCCTGTTTCTGTGTTGTAAGCTCCTTGTAGTTCCATATACATTGCTATTGAACTGGTCCAGAACCGCAACCACTAGGCTACTGTGCCTGTAATTATTTTCACATCACTGGCTTGTTCCCTTGTAAAGAATGACGACGTTTGTACAATCTTTTCTGAGTAAAGCGATCCCAGAATCAAAGCGAAGAAGACTGTAAGATCTCACAAGGATACAGTGTTAGCTGTGGCTCCGTGGGTAGCACTCTTGCCTCGGAGTCAGAAGGTTGTGGGTTCAAGTTTCACTCCAGAGACTTGAGCCCAAAATCTAGGCTGACATGTCAGTGCAGTACTGAGAGGGTGCTGCACTGTCGGAGGCGCCGTCTTTTGGAGGAGATGTTAAACCGAGACCCCGTCTGCCCTCGCAGGTAGAGGTAAAAGATTGCATGGCACTGTTCGAAGAAACGTTAGGGAGTTCTCCCCGGTGTCCTGGGCTAATATTTATCCCTCAACCAACATCACTAAAACAGATTATCTAGTCATGATCGCATTGCTGTTTGTGGGATCTTGCTGTGGGCAAATTGGCTGCTGCGTTTCCTACATTGCAACAGTGACTACACTTCAAAAGTTCTTCATTGGCTGTGAAGTGCTTTGGGACGTTCTGATATTGTGAAAAGCGCTAAATGCAAGTCTTTTTACTCATGCAATTTCACTTTTTGCTGAAATTCCTGTTTAATTTTGCATGCACAAAATTACTTCTGCTTCCCCTAGTCGCCGATTTGCAAGCACGAACTCTGGGTTCCACGAGCTGGAAAATAAAATGAAAATGACTATTTCAGCAAGTAACTTTCACAATGTAAAAATAAAACCTCGTTTTTGTGTATATATATATATAAAAAAGGAAGTGCTGTGAGGAAAGAGTTAACAGTGCTGCACAGAAAATGAGTACTTTTTGAATGGGAGCACCAAGGAGCCACTGCAACAACATCCTCTGTAGTGTAATAGTAAACCCCAATAGGCTGGGGATTGCGTGACTGGAACAGGCTCAGCTGTGACCTCAGAAAAGTGGTTATGAAAACGA
The DNA here is from genome assembly GCA_030390025.1 of Squalus acanthias. NCBI lineage: Eukaryota > Metazoa > Chordata > Chondrichthyes > Squaliformes > Squalidae > Squalus > Squalus acanthias. The sequence goes on along the minus strand of CM059428.1, from coordinate 26,745,199 downwards.
TCTGTCGATCAGAGGAACGGGACTGCGCTGCAGAAGTGACCAGCAATGCAGAAATGAGCCTCTTCCCCACCGCTCAGGAAACGCTGGCACTCAGCAGCCTGAAGAGTTTGTGATTCTTTCATCTCTCTCTCGGGGTTGCAGCTGAACTTGTAACCGGGCTGAGGCCCATTTAATGTTCTCATTCTTTTCTCGTGTGCGGATCTGGGACCCTGATCTTGGCATCTTCTCAGCCCAAGAAGCTGTGGACTGCTGAGTTCAGGTCACATATCATTGATTAAGGCGTTTCATGTTCAGTTAATATTTTTTGAGTCAACTTCAATTTAGCACAAACTGACAGCAATATATTAAGTGCATAAAGTGGAAGAAATAAAACTAATTGCAGAATAATGCATTTCTACTAAAGCGACATTGGGTGAAAGATATTGGCCCAATGTCGCAATAGTGTGTTAATAATAACGGTGAGGCTAACAGCGCCACCGTTATTATGGAGTAAATCGGACAGCAACTTCCGGAGTCCACGCATGCGCAGTTAAATGCAGAAATCCGAAAGTTGCTGTCCGATTTGCCCTGCTCCTCCACCAGCTGAGCTACACCAGTACCTCGCCGATAGACTCGGCATTGAAATCCATGTAAGAGCGTGAAGTTGCTTTACTTACCCACTAGCTACTCACTAAACTCCCCAGAAAAAGTTAGGGCTGGTGCATTTATGTGTAAGTGAATTTTTAACAGTGTGATAAGTCTTAATTACAGCCAAACAACCTCTCTGGCCCTCAAAAGTTAATTTTACAAGTGTGGAGTCTCTATCCATCAGAATTTCATTATTGTTGGAGATTTTTTTTAAATTAAAATAAAATAATTTTTAAAAACTTTTTCTTTCTGTCTCTTTTATCTCTCTCTCTTAATCCCATCTTTCTTTCCCTCTCTTTATTACGCTTTCTGTACATGAGTTTACAATGAATTAATTACTCTAATTTATACTTCCTGGTTTAGACTCTGCAATGGGGCTAGAAATTCGGTCTCGCCATGTTTGGGGGCGGTAAATTTTGAAAGCTGGAAAAGTTAGCGCCAGGCGCTAATGATTCCCAGCTTTTAAAAATTTGGGTTTTAGCGCTCCAGGAGGGGAGTGGAACGCTACATCAAACGCTCCACTTCCTTCCTGGAGTGCAACAGGCAGCAGGCGGGGTGGTGGGTGTGCAACACTGCACAATGGGCCGTGCAACGCTGCCGTGTTGGAAGGCTCCTTCCCTCCCTTAAAGGGAAGGGCCATCGCTGCAGGCTTTGCAAGAGGAAAACTTACCTGGTCCCCGACGGCAGCTACGATCCGGCCCGATCAGCCCGATGCACGGCAGCAGAGTGCCGGGCTGATCGATTGCTGGAGAAGATAAAGGGAAAAAAAAGAGAAAGAGCATTTCAGAATTTTCTTTACTTACCTTGGCCACCTCGCCTTTAAGTATCGCCCCCGAAACGCCCGGCCTCCCGATGAACGCCTCCTGCAGCTGCCGGTGTTTTCGCCCGGCGATGCTGCAGGGGGCGGAACCGAAGTTTGGGTCCAGGGTGCTGCGCAGCCGGATGACGTCACAATCTCTGGGCGCAGGAGATCATGGCGCTAGGGGTTACCGCCGCCGTAAACTGGCAGGTGAATTTCGCGGGCGGCGGTAACATCGCCGTGCCCGTGTGGTATGTCATTAGCGCCCCGTTATCACCCCCCGGAGGCGATAACGGGAGGCGCTAAGGAGGCCAATTTCTAGCCCGCGTGTCTTAGTGAGATTTCTCCAATCTGATTGGTTGAAGAGACACACTGTTGCTTTCCCTGCTCACACACGCCACAGATCCCCTGTAGAGGATGTTGCACTGAAAATGTTCTCTAGTAACCATAAGTTGCCGCTTAAAAGTCCACAAACACTCTGTGGGCCGCTGTAAGCACAATGAACGGCGAGTGCTGCTCCTTCACCGCTGACCACAAAATCCGTGCCGATAGTTAGAAACTACTGATCAAATTGCTTCTTTATTCTGCTGCTCAATCAGCAACAAAAGCAAGAAAGTTAGGGGAAGCCTTTATAAATTATTCGTTAGGCCTCAATGGGAGTATTGTGTACAATTCTGGCCACCAAACTTTAGGAATTATATCAAGGCCTTGGAGATGATGCAGAGGAGATTTACCAGAATCGTACCAGGGATGAGGGACTTCAGTTTTGTGGAGAGACGAGAGAAGCCTGGATTGTTCTCCTTAAAGCAAAGAAGGAGAGAAGGGTAAGGGAGATTTAATAGAGGCGTTCAAAATCATGAAGGGTTTTGATAGAGTAAATAATGAGAAACAGTTTCCATTGGCAGGAGGGTCGGTAAACAGTGGATGCAGATTTAAGATAATTGGCAAAAGAGCCAGAGGTGAGATGAGGAGATTTTTTTTACGCAGCTAATTATTATGATCTGGAATGCACTGCCTGAAAGGGGGGGTGGAAGCAGATTCCAGAGTAATTTTCAAAACGGAATTGGATAAATACTTGATGGGGAGAAAAGTGCAGGGCTTTGGGGAAAGAGCAGGGAAGTGGGACTAATTGGATAGCTCTTTCAAGGAGCCGACATTGGTACGATGGCTGAACGGCCTCCTTCTCTGCTGTAAGAATCTACGATTCTATGATATTGTGATTAATCTTTGAGTATAAAATCTTTGTGCAGATGTCATATTTGGGTCGACCTTTCAGTCAGGATTGTTCTGATATGAACGCTTAACGCACTGGTTGAATTCCACTCTGCTTTGTCAATGCCTCTATGCATATGTTAAACATTTGTATGAGAACTGCGCTAATCATAATTTCTACCCTTTTTTTGATACACTAGTCATTCTTTTCCTCTCTTTTGGTTCTTTCCCTCTTTCTCCGCATTCTGAGCTATTCTGGGACTGAGAAGGTGGGCCTTTGACCGCCGACTTGGGTCTGAGACTCCACACCAGACTCCGTGGCCTTACATGGCCTGCAAATCTTGATAATTTAGCCCACAACGACCAGGCAGCTCAGCTCCTTTTTGTGCAGATATTTCTTGGTCACTGCTTTGTTCTGTTAGAGTTTCATGGGCCTGGAGCTTGGAAAGGTCTGTTCTTTAAGGTGTCAGCCATGGCTCAAGTGTCTCTGAGTCAGAAGGTCATGGGTTCAAGCTCCACTTCAGAGACTTAAGCACATAATCTAGACTGACACTTCTGTGCAGTACTAAGGGAGTGCTGCACTGTTGGAGGTGCCGTCTTTCAGATGAGACGTTAAAGCGAGGCCCCTTCTGCCCTCTCAGGTGAATGCAAAAGATCCCATGGTACTATTTGAAGAAGGGCAGAGGAGTTCTCCAGTAGTTTTGGCCAAATCTTGTCCCTCAATTGATTATCTGGTCATTTATCTCATTGCTGTTTTTGGGACCTTGCTGTGCACAATTTGGCTGCCGCGTTTCCTACATTACAACAATGCCTACACTTCAAAAGAACTTCATTGGCTGTAAAACGCTTTGGGACATCCTGAGGTCGTGAAAGGTGCTATATAAATGCAAGTCTTTCTTTCATCTTTCTTTATGTATAGCCGTATTGGTGGATGAATCCTAAATTAGAACATCACGCGCTGTTGCTATGCGCAGCTCGAGATATATGCAAACCAATGGGAACACCGAATTGTGGCTCGTAATACTCCCATGGTATGCACCTAAGTGGCCCACAAAGGCAGGAAGCTTGGACAGTCTTGTGCTTGGAGGTCAGGAGAGGGGCTGAGAATGATCTACCCTCCGACTGCTGGGAAATTACTTGTCCCCTCTTGGTGCCTTTCCCGATGGACCGCCTGTGATCTGCGTGGAGCATCATGGACTAAAACTACCACCTGTTAATAAGTGGGAATATTGCAGCATTCCACTATCCCAATTTTTCTCAGGGTGCCTGTTGAATTGTCTTAACCAACTTCTTAACTGATTTCAAGACCATGACAGTCATTTGTCCATGAAAACTAAAGCAACAACAACTTGCCTTTATACAGTGCCTTTAAAGTAGTAAAACATCCCAAGGAGCTTCTCCGAGGCACCATCAGACAAAAATGGATGCTGAGCCAAAGAGGTTGAGAATGGAAGGGATGACCAAAATCTTGGTGATAGAATCGACCTTATATAAGATGACCGCAACAAGGAAGAATTGCAACACTAGTGTCGGACATCACCTAATTTGTATATTAAGTCATTATTGCCACAGTAATGTAATTGTAGCTTCCTTGTGTCTTTATAAAGAACTCGGAATTGCCTTTCAAATGGTTTTGCATTAGTTGGACTACAACTCAGTATTAGACAAGCCCTTCATCCATTAATATTCATTGTCATTTTAGTGGGTCCATTTAATTTAAACCTCATCATTTAGTGGATCCATTTCAATTAAACCTCAACGTGGGAGTATTCGGATGTGGGTTCGCCTCACGCAGTGAGCTCTTAATGGCAGCCATACCAACTGAGGAAGGCTCCAAGCAGAAGGGCCTTGGATAATGCGTGGGTCAATTAATCTGGGCAAGTCAATTTAAATTATAAACAATCATTTAGACTTTTTTCCTACCTTAATTCCCATCTGAAATGCAGATGTTTTTTATTCGGGATCAGTAATAAAGATGTTGCAATTTGCATTTGGTACTGTATGACAATCTATTGGATTTGATTTGAACGAGATGGCGTGTCAAAAGACAATCAGTTGTACAGCTGCCGTGAAGTGAGGCTTGTAAACAATTTGAGAAAATAAACATTTTGAGAATCTGTTGTTCTGTTTCTCAAGTGTTTTTTTAAAAATTCCATTTAGTTTCGCATACAGTTACATTAACAATGCTCGACTTGGGTTGCAGTCTGTCCCAGAACTTATAGGAGATAACTGGGCCTGTGCCAAAGTGTTTCGGGCTGGAGCCCAAGGGCATTATCACTTCCTTATGACTGTACTCTAACAGTAAACACAGAGCAGTACTATCCTGAGAACGACACTAGCTTTTGTTTAATGTTACCCCCCAAGGGCTACTGCAATTTTTATGTCTGTGTGTGCACTGTATGGCTGAGAGTTTTGGAGGCATGTCAGTGAGCAGTAATCTTGGCTGCACCTTGAGAACACTGGTGAGGGGAGTGCAGTTGAGTGGAAAAGCTTACGACTGGGCATCTGAAAGAAAGAAAGACTTGCATTTGTATAGCACCTTTCACAACCTCAGGACGTCCCAAAGCACTTCACAGACAATGAAGTACTTTTGAAGTGTAGTCACTGTTGTAATGTAGGAAAATCTGGTAAAATCGCATCAATTACTTCATTGCTACAATTAGTAGGAAGAATTAATCTTAATGGTGTTGCTTTTTGCACTCTTTTTACACTGAGCATCACATACCTGGTTTTGATTGAGTGATGTTGGGAAGGAGTAGTCTTTTATTTCTTCAGCTCACTGGTGTGACTTGTTTAATGCCGCAGCTGTCGTACGCCAAGGAGTGAAACAAAGAAAGATTTTGTAGTGGTACAGCACCCTTTCATGTCCTCAGGACGTCCCAAAGTGCTTCACAGTCTATGAATGACTTTATGAAGTCTAGTCACTGTTGTTATTTGGGCAAACATGGCCGTCCCAAATTGCACACAGCAATGAGATAAATGACCAGTTCATCTGTTTTGATCTTGGGTGAGGGGTAAAAGTTAGTCAGTGCAGCAGGAGAACTCCCTTTTCGAATAGTGCCGTGGGATCTTTTACGTCCCCCTGAGAGGGCTGGCAGAGCCTTGGTTTAACGTCTCATCTGAAAGACGGCACCTCTGACAGTGCAGCACTCCTGCAGTAATGCACTGGAGTGTCAGCCTGGATTATGGCTCTAGTTCTAGAGTGGGACTTGAACCCGCATCCTTCCTGTTCCGAAGTGACAGCACAACCAACTGAGGCAAACTGAGACCAACCAAGGAATAACTGAATTCTGGAAACGCTGATCAGAGACTATTCCCCCCATCCCACTTGTAGTTTATCATATTTAGGTTGATAGGAATGCTGATTTAATATTAAAAATGATGAGTTAATATTGAAAATGCTGATTTAATATTGAAAATTCGAATTCAATTTAAGTATATGCACAATAAATTGTTGAATATAATTAAATTAAATTATTTAGAATATAAAATATTAAGACCTGACATGCATAAATATTAAAATTACAGCTTTCTCATGGATGTGAGCAATCCGAAATAAAAGTTCGGAAATTATCCCAACCTACATGCACTTTTTACATGATTAGTTGTAGAGTGTTCAGTGTGATCCCTGCACATGCTCAGTGTACTTCCTACATGTGTTCAGTGTACTGGCTACACGTGTTTAGTGCACTGCCTGCCCATGTCCAATGTACACCATTCTCGAGTTCAGTCGACTCCTTGTACACATTCAGTTTACTCCCTGCATGTGCTCATTGTAGTTATGCCCTTGATCCATGTACCCCAGCCTGTATTCAGTTTATTCCTTGTTACATACAACACAATGGCCCGGATTTTGAGTTGAGAATAACGGTGAGGCTAACAGCACTCACTGTTATGCAGTAAATCGGACAGCAACTTCCGGAGTATGCACATGCACAGTTAAACGCGGAAATCCGGAAATTGCGGTCCGAGTTACCCTGCTCCTCCTCAGGCTGCGCTATAACAGTACCTCGCCGATGGACGCGGCATTGAAATCCATGTAAGAGCGTGAAGTTGTGGTACTTACTCACTAGTTACCCACTAAGCATGCCAGAAAAAGTTAGGGCTGGTGTATTCAGGTGTAAGTGAATTTTTAACGGCGTGATAAGTCATAATTACTGTCAAACAATCTCTCTGGCACCGAATATCTAATTTTACAAGAGTGGAGCCTAATTCCTTCAAAATGTAATTAGTGTTGGAGATTTTTTTTTATTAAATTTTTTAAAAAACTTTTTCTGTCTGTCTCTTTTATCTCTCTCTTAATCCCATCTTTCTTTCCCTCTCTTTATTTTGCTGTCTGTACATGATTTAAATCTAATTTATACTTCCTGGTTTAGACTGCGCTTCTCAGTGTGGATTCTTCAGTGTGATTGGTTGAAGAGCCATGCTGTAGCTTCCCCTGCTCACACACCCGATGTCCGATGACAGCAAGTCTCCTCTCAAAAGCCCATGAAAACTCTGTGGGCAGCTGTCAGCGTAGTGAATGGCGAGCGCTGTTCCTTCGCCGCTGACCACAAAATCCGAGCCATTATCTTTTCAATCACTGAGATGGTTATGTGGCCATTCTCACACGTCGACTCTGGGGAGCCACGGTGACAAATGGGATGGCTCCTCAGAGCATGGGAAGTATGAATCCGCTGATTGTCTATTGAAATGATGACTGCATGACAAGTCCCAGTCATAGGAACGTAGGAACAGGAGTAGCCCATTCAGTCCCTCGAGCCTGTTCTGCCATTCAGTTAGGTCATGGCTGATCTGCACCTCAATTCCATTTACCTGCCTTTGTTCCATATCCTTACCTAACAAAAATCTATCAATCTCAGTCCAATTGTCCCCCTTTTGGGGGAGAGAGTTCCAGATTTTCACTACGCTTTGTGTGAAAAAGTGCTTCCTGATTTCACTCTTGAATGGCCCAGCTCTAATTTTAAGATTATCTCTCCTTGTTCTGGATCCCCCACCAAAGGAAAAAGGATCTCTATTTACCCTATTGAATCCTTTTGTCGTTTTAAACAATCTCTATTGGATTTCCCAGTCATTGAAGCTAATCTCTAAACACAAGTAGCAAGCCTCATCCTCTATTGGCGGTGTGTTGGTGTCAAGTTTGTAGTAAAGGTGATTGTGAAAGGTCTCTGGTTTCTCCTTCTTGCTCCCCCAATGTTTTGTGCATTTTGACACCTTGGTGTCTCCCTTAAAAATAAAAAAAAACCTCAAAATACCTTTGCTCTTTTCTGCTGGTTTATTTTAAATATGCTTTGAATTAGCAACAAGCAGTGGCGATGATGTCAAGAGAACAACAGCCAAGGAGGTGTTGATGAGTCCAGCTGTATGGTGAGCTAAATTACATTAGATTTAGATGCAGCCATTAAGCCGGAGGCACCTGAAGGAATTTATGATTTTTACTCTGCATGTTAACTCGGGTGTCTCGCACTGTAGACCCATAATCTCCTCTGAATCTGTCCTCCCAACTGACCATGAATCAACAACACAATGTTAATGCTTTGCCAGATTTTCCATGCTTCCCTCCACCTCCGCAATTCTGCTGTAACCATTTACACCTCCTCTGCAACCATCTTTTGTTTATATACTTCTCCCATTATCGCTCCTGCATCATCATCCCTTTTGTCATTTAATCTCTCCTGCCCTCCACCCTATGACAGACTTTTCCCTTTTTGTTCTTTCCCTGCACCCACTTTTCCCTGGCTCTGTACTTGCTTAAAAGCTGTTCATCTCTAACATCTTCTAGTTCTGATGAAAGGTCGTCGACCTGAAACGTTAACTATCTTTCTCTCACCACAGATGCTGCCTGGCCTGCTGAGTGTTTCCAGCATTTTCTGTTTTTATTTAACATTTATCATAGTTTGTTTTTAAAATGGATTAACTAGTTTCTTCAACTATGCCTTTGCAGTACTTGCTTTTTAAATGAACATCACATTTTTACAAATAAAATGCTGGAAATGCACAGCAGATCCAACTGCATCTGACACGAGACGGACCCGGCTCTGTTTGCTGCTCATTTTTTATCTCTACACTTTACAAAGATTCAGCCATGCTGTTTTTCAAATTCTCAGGATTTGGACGATGCTGGCAGGGCAGCATTCATTGCCCATCCCTAGTTGTCCTGAGTGCATTTAGAGTTAACCACATAGTGTGGGACTAGAGTCACATGTAGGTTCCCTTCTCTGAAGGACCTTGGTGAACCAGTGGGTTTTTACAACAATCCGACAGCTTTCATGCTCATTTCTATTCTGGTGAGCACCTATTCAAGTCAAGCGGGAAGTTTTACTGCATTAACGGCGCTATACAAATGCAAGTGTTAGCCGTGGCTCAGTCAGTAGCACTCTCACCTCTGAGTCAGAAGGTTGTGGGTTCAAATTGCACTCCAGAGACCTGAGCACAAAAATCTAGGTAGACACTCTAGTGCAGCACTGAGGGAGTGCTGTACAGTTGGAGGTGCCGCCTTTTGGAGGCGATGTCAAACCGAGGCCCCGTCTGTTCTCTCAGGTGGACGTAAACGATCCCATGACACTATTTTGAAGAAGAGCAGGGGCATTATCCCTCTTGTCCTGGCCAATATTTATCCCTCAATCAACATCCCTAAAAACAGATTATCTGGTCATTATCACATTGCTGTTTGTGCGCAAATTGGCTGCCGCATTTCCTACATTACAACAGTGACTACACTTCAAAAGTACTACATTGGCTGTAAAGTGCTTTGGGACATCCTGAGGTCATGAAAGGCGCTATATAAATGCAAGTCTTTCTTTCTTGTTGTTGTGAAAGTCCATGGGGGAAATATTCAGTTGCTTTGCCCAAAGCAACTAGCACCCGGGCGCAGCGCCGCCATCGCCTCCCGCGAAATTCAGCGGGAGGTTAGTGACGGCGGTAACTGTTAGCGCCCCGCGGCGCTACGCTGCTGGCAATGACGTCATCGCCGTGCGCAGCGCCCCGCTCGCGATCTTCGGTAACGCCCCCTGACTTCCCATGACGTTGCTGCTTTTGTCCTGTTCACTGTCCTGTGGTAAATAAACCTGTATCGAAAATACAAACAAAGACAGACAGGAAACGAGCCAATGTCCCATCCAGCCTGTCCAACTCAATTGCGGCACCTTATGCATCACAATATATACACTACCCACCACACCCGAAATCCATGTGATCTCCCGGCAGTGGTGAAAAACCAGATAAAAACCCAGGCCAATTTGGGGGGGAAAATCAGGAACATTTCTCTCTGACCCCCATTAGGTGACTGAAACTAATCCAAGAGATCACTCTGGCCCTGGTAATGTTATACAGTACCTACCTTCTGGTGATCTCCGCCCCAGCCAGAAACAGACCCAGCTCTCACTTAAAGGAATTCAGCAAATCAATTTCAAAGCACGAGCCAGCAACCCATTCCACAGGTCCACTATTCTCTGGGAAAAGAACCACCTCCTGACATCTGAGCTAGATCTGGCCTCATACAACTTAAAATTGTGAGCCCTGGTCCACTCTAACCTATTTACAGGAAACTCTTTATTAACCGGCACCCAAATATCCGGAAATCTCTCTTAACCGGCAAAATTCTTGAGTAGGTAACCGGGGTTTTCCTTCATCTCTCGTTTAAAATTAACTTTAAAAAAAACCCGAGGCGTTTGCCTTGTATCGGAGCGTGTAGATTGGGAGGGGAATGTGCAGCCCGGGTAGGCAGCGGACACGACAGATGGTCAGCTGGCGGTCCCCGGGGAGACGGAGCTCCGAATGCAGGCGCATGTCAATGTGTATGGGGCTCTCGTACGTTGGGAGATATAACTCTCCATTATCCGGACTTTTTGATTAACCGGCACCACGCCGGTCCCGTCGGTGCCGGTTAATAAAGAGTTTCCTGTAATTGGAACAAACTGCCTACTCAAACACATACCTATTCCCTTCATCATCTTATAAACCTAATCTGCAATGGTGCTCAGAAGGTTGTGGTCGTGTTTGAGCAGCATTGGGGAAAAATACAAGTGGTAAATGTTTATGTTGCAGTTGGTGAATGAATTTTTTCACACAGATGTTTTCTAAACGCTCCATATAGTGATGTGCTGCAGTGGACTCCATGTGTGGTTTCACTGGGGTCATTCCCTGATCCAGTGCTCCCACTGCGGAGCGGTGCTCACAGGGACTGCATCTTGGCAAACCATGGGTGCAAAGCCCATGATTTTCCGTCCAGTAATTTTAATGCATGGATAATAAATGAAAGGGCACAAGCTGTGTGCCATGATTCCCTGAGAGGCTACCCTTCAAGTGGATCACAGAATCATCCCTACTACACATGAATACACACGTGTGCTGTTAACTGTGTCAGAAGTTTTATTCCCTATCTCCTACTCTCAACCCATTCTTTCCTAAGATCTCAAATTTGTGGAACTCCTCACTTCCTTCGGTCTCTCCTTCCTCCTACAATCTACAGGCTTATAAAACCCAAGCTTGTTGTCAACTTTTCACTATTGGTTGGTTTACCTCATCCTTTCAACCTTGGCGTTGTCTAATACTGTGGGCCTCCGTTTGGGTTTCTGAACAAAACAAGTGTCATTGACTTGATCCTATGGATTTGCTTCTGTGCCCCAACATTTTATTTGTCCCTGCAGCTTCCGCACTTCACTGTGACAAAACCTTCAATGGTCAGTCAACAAAGAACAGCAACAACTTGCATTTATATAGTGCCCTTAACATGGTAAAATGTCCCACGGCACTTCACAGGAATGTAATCAGACAAAAATTGACACCGAGCCTCAGAAGATGATATTAGGAGAGATGACTAAAAGCTTGTTCAAAGAGGTAGGTTTTAAGGAGTGTCTTAAAGGAGGAGAGAGAGTTAGAGAGGTTTAGGATGGGAATTCAAGAGCTTCGAGCCTTGACAGCTGAAGGCATGGCTTCCAATGGTGGGGCAAAGGAGTAGGGGATGCACAAGAGGCCAGAGTTGGAGGAACCCAGAGTTCTTGGCCGGTTGTAGGGCTGGAGGAAGTAAAGAAATGAGGTGGGGCAAGGTCTTTTTGTTTACCTAGATCTTTTTATTTACTGATATCTAACTTGTACATAGACTCTGTGTGAATCACCTTACATTTCTCCCTAATGCCATCTGCCCAATTGCTAAGTTTTGGTAGGTTTTTTTAACGTTACATCACTTTCCTCAGAGGATCCTGCTTTCTGGAGACAACTTTAAATCCTCCACAGATGTACACATTGTATTTTAATACCTCCAGTATGAAATATTAATATAAAACAAAGCACGGTCTCGCATTGATAGCTCAGGGACTATCTTGTTCTTAGCTGCCCAATTGGAACTATCGCCTCTATTGCTCTGTTTCTTATTATTATCCAATGTGTTATCCAATCTACAAGATTCTTATTTATCTCTAGATCTTTTAAGTTAGCTACAGCAGACTTGTGAACAACCCTATCAATTGCTTTCTAAAAAATCAAAATGACAATATCGGGTTACCTCCAGAAACATATCTAATACATTTCCTTGGCATGAATTCTCTTTAACAACCCCGTCTTGGCTTAGGATTTACTGCCTTCATCCTTTACTGTCTTTTGAACGCACTCCAATACTTTTCACGCTATAGATGTAGAGCTAACAGAGCTATAATTCCCTGAGCCACGATTCTTAAGTTTGCAAAAAGATTGAAATTATATACTGTATTAGATATTTTTCCAGACTTCTGATATCACGCCTGAAAAATTCCCATCACTGCATCCTTTTTCTTTAATTGAACTTGCATGTGCTCCTGATCATTTCAAAGACTCAAGTTTTCCAGTGTTTTCTTTTCAAATGACCACTGCTTTACTCATACTTTTATTCACTGTTCTTCCGACTGCTGGAATGAGAATGCTGCTAATCTATTTTACAGTGGGAATTGTGAAAAATCTTTGTTGTACTGTTCCCCCCCAACTTTCTCTCCTGGCTGGCCTCCTATCTTCCACCCTCCATAAGCTCATCCAAAACTCTGCAGCCCATGTCCTAACTCGCACCCGTTCACCCATCACCCCCCTCTGCCCCCCCCGCCTGTGCTCGTTGACCTAGATTGACTCCCAGTCCAGCAACATCTCGATTTAAAAATTCTCATCCTTGTGTTCCAATCCCTCCATGGCCTCACCCCCCCCTGTCTCTGCAACCTCCTCCAGCCCTACAAACCTCCGAGAACTCTGCATTCCTCCAACTCTGGCCTCTTCTGCATCCCCCACTTCCTTTGCCTTACCATTGGCGGCCGTGCCTACAGCTGTCTAGGCCCTACACTCTGGAATTCCCTCCCTAAACCTCTCTGCCTCTCCACCTCTCCTCCATTAAGACGCTCCTTAAAACCTACCTCTTTGACCAAGCATTTAGCCACCTGTCCTAATGTCTCTTTCTTTGGCTCGGTGTCAATTTTTGTCTGATAACACTCCTGCAAAGCGCCTTGGGCTGTTTTACATTAAAGGCGCTATATATATATATACAAGTTGTTGTTGTTTCCCCCAGAAACAAGTGCACAGTACAGTATTATCTTTAAGAGATTACTTATAATTATTTCCTCTTTGCTTTTTTTCCCCTTATGCTGTTTGAACCATTTTTGTCTAGGGGTAGGTTTTTGATGCAAACCTACTTCGGGGTGACGGTTCATTTTCACCTCTGCAGTAAATCGCATGAAAGCAACTCATTTACGGTGGCCGTTTTTTCCCTCCAGTCTTGCTTCCTAATTTATGCAGTGGAGTTAACTTTCCGAGTTTGGGTTACCAGTTGTTGCCTGGTAATGGAGGGAAAATCCCGGGCAGTGCGGACATGACTTCCCAGTACATGTTGAGGCCTTGCACGCCGGCAGCTGAACTCGAACACACACGTCCCAGGGGGTTTGTGAGGAGTCTACGTTGGTGATTTGCTTCTCCACTCAACCATCAAACTGCCACAAATGGTGATCCACCAATAAGATTCCTTAAAAAAGCCACAAGCATCAACTCCTACCCAAAGCCCATGGTTCAAGGTTTTTATGGTAAAATGGACAAAATTGCAGAATTTGATGGCAAAACGCTGGGTTAAAAAAAAATCCAGTGGAAGTGGGACCTTATTCTATCATCATAAAACAGTGGCCGTGATTGTAACGCATTTTATTCTGAGTTCATGTTTGCTTTGGAAACAAAACCGTTCCAGGTAATATTTCATCACGGGTACAGTCGTGTGGTGGCTGTATTACTGGACTAGTAATCCAGAGGCCTGCAGTAATAATCCAGAGAACGGGAGTTCAAATTCCATTGGGCAGTTTGAGAATTTGATTTCAGTTTATAAAAAAATCTGGAAATAATAAGCTGGTATCAGTAAAAGTGACCATGAAGTTATCAGATTGTCGTAAAAACCCAACTGGTTCACGAATGACCTTTAGGGAAGGAAACCTTACCCAGTCTGTCTCTATATGTGACTCCAGTCTCATACCAACATTGTTGACTCTTAACTACCATCTGAAGTGGCCTAGCAAGTCACTTGGTTGTATCAGATGTTCTTGGCCTGGTATCGCTCAGTACCACACCAAGTGATAGATGTACCCACTGAGCTACAAGGGGAGGCCCGCTTTGCTGATGCTTCCTTGACATTTTCCCATGGAATTTTTAACTTGGCTTCTGCCCTTGTGCTAAAATCGTCCTGTCTTGTGGTATTTCGAGTGTTTTTTTTTAAATTTAAGCTAAAACCTCTTTAAAATGACAACAGGGAATTAGAAAAATGAGCACACAAACATTTCCTTTCTCTTCGCTTGGATATGTTATTCTTTTATGTCGCTGATGCTAGGGGCTCTTCAGATAGCTCCTTGAGGGTCATCATGGGTCTGGTGAGGAATGTGCGGGGCAAGTTGTGCCTCTATACACGGTGGCGAAACGTAGGACTCAGGAACTGCAATTCCATTGATCTTTGTAAGGCTTTGGACTTGGAGACTCAGGTGACCTCTTGAAGAAGTTGAAAGCTATGGGAGTACTTGGCCAAATCTTGGGTTTATGCAGAAATTAAACTCGCTCCAAGACCTGTGTAAATGGTGGGTAAGAGCCTCACTCAGGTAGAAATTGGCACGCACTGCACCCAGATTCTTGGTTAGGGGGACCAACTTTGTCACTGGCAATTTGGCAGCCGGTGACTTCCGTGTATCTGGGGCATCCACCTAAGACAGGCGTTGGGCCCCTTGATTATTGTTGATCAGAGGCCCAACGCCTGTTTTGGGACCCCAATGTCAAACTAGGCCAAAACCGAGCGGAGCTGGGTGAGGTCAGGGTCAGTTCACCGAACCCGAGCCGGGAGAGTTCAGGATCAGTTCACCGGACCCGAGCCGGGTGAGGTCAGGGTCAGTTCACCGAACCCGAGCCGGGAGAGTTCAGGATCAGTTCACCGGACCCGAGCCGGGTGAGATCAGGATCAGTTCACCGGACCCGAGCCGGGTGAGATCAGGATCAGTTCACCGGACCCGAGCCGGGTGAGATCAGGGATAGTTTGTAGGACCCGAGCCGGGTGAGGTCAGGATCAGTTCACTGGATCCGAGCCGGGTAAGGTCAGGATCAGTTCACTGGACCCGAGCCGGGTGAGATCAGGATCAGTTCACCGGACCCGAGCCGGGTGAGATTAGGATCAGTTCACGGGACCCGAGCCGGGTGAGATTAGGATCAGTTCACAGGACCCGAGCCGGGTGAGATCAGGGTCAGTTCACCGAACCCGAGCCGAGTGAGATCAGGGTCAGTTCACCCGACCCGAGCCGGGTGAGGTCAGGATCAGTTCACCGAACCCGAGCCGGGTGAGATTAGGATCAGTTCACAGGACCCGAGCCGGGTGAGGTCAGGATCAGTTCACCGAACCCGAGCCGGGTGAGATCAGGATCAGTTCACCCGACCCGAACCGGGTGAGGTCAGGGTTAGTTTGTAGGACCTGAGCCGATTTTGCCATTACCATCAGTGAACGGCAGTGTTTGTATTTACAAGTGTTTGGCAGTTTCATGAGCTCACATACTGAAGTAATTTAACATGGAAATTCCTGTGGTTGCGACATATAAAGTTCTTTTTGAAGCAAAAGCAAACAAAAATTACTAAATATGAGCAATTTATTTTTCCTTCTTTCAACGTAAGTGATTGGTGAGGTAAAAATAATGGGGGAAAAATTGGGTTGCGCCCCCTTTGGTGCGCTAACTTCGCTACTTTTAGCGCTCCGAAAAGTTGGCGCCCCTGCGCCCAAAATTGAATGGTAGCACCCAAGCAGGAGGCGGGGTGCTACTGGAATCCCTCCCCCTCCCTCTTGGGGCGCTCACATTCAATATCGCGGCGCTACTTGCAGCAGCACCACGCACGTCGGCACGTAGCGCCGCGGTACTGCAGGCCTCCCTCCCCTGATTAAAGGGAAGGGCCTAGCGCAGCGCGCACTGGGGCCCTGCTGGACCACGGGGAGCGGGGTGCCGGGAAAAGAGCCCGGCACTCAAGAGGAGTGCCGGGCTGACCAATCGCAGCCAGCACCCCGCAGGAGGAGGCGAGAGGGGGCAGGTGCTGGCAGGCGACCCCCCCAAAAAAATGCCGCCCAGAACCTGCCTTTTAATTATCGCCGCCCCGGCCACAAACATGGCTCCCTGACCCTGTCGGACGTAGCGTCCAGCGGTAGGTCAGGGGTCGCGAGCCAAGTTTGCGGCCGGGACGCTACGCATGGCGATGGCGTCATCGCCGGAGGCGCAGTGCCATGGGGCGCTACCGGCTACCGCCGAATTTCGCGGGAGGCGTTAACGGCGCCACGCCCAGGCGCTAGGTGCTTTGCGAGGGGGCACTAACGGGAGGCGCAAAGCAACCCAATTTTCCCCCAATGTTTGCTAACAACTACCATCTTGAAAGATGTGCCACTATAGTAGGCAATATATGAAATATAGGATTCTGATTTTTCCTCAACTCCCACACACTCCTATACTTCTTTACTTGGTCTGTTTTGAAGTAATTTTCCTTTTAAATGTATCCCTAAATGAGTTTAATGATCTCCTAAAGAAAGAGCTGTGAAGTTTCAGTATCTTTGAGTCATTGCAAACTAGCTATAGGTTCCTTGTCATCTTTACTTCTCTTGCCGGTTCTTAAAGATGCTGTGCCTGATGTGCATCTGTAAAATACAATCCGCAAGAATTGAGATTAAACAGTTGACACATTACAATGGGCCCCAAAATACTCGGGGATTCTACCATAGCTCCAGCTGGGTGCGCCCCCCCACCCCCACCTTATTGCATGGGATATGTGAGCCCATAAAACCCTCCCGCTTTATCGGACTAACTATCCTATTGGCTGATATAAAGATGGTTACAATCATGAAAGGTGCGTTCACGTCACGGCCTGTCAGACAGTTAATCAGCCAGCGAATCCTCCCACTACTTCGCCAAGGAAAGAACATGTAGATACAAAAGCAAGAACGCCACCCTGTCAGACTGTTAATCAGCCCGTCAATCCTTCCACTGCTTCACACTAAGGGAAGCGTGTGAAGATACAAAATCAATAAATATGTCAGACTCATTATGAAAGTAACATATCAATGTCTGTTACAATACACAACGACATCAAAATCTTAGGCATCGTTACAGGAGGTTCTGTGGTTGTTAGGTCAGTACTGTTGCATGTATTTGGAGCATCTGAAACTCACTCTGTGCATGAGCAGACAGGCAGATGTTGCAAGCCATCCAGTTACATAGAATTTACAGCACAGAAACAGGCCATTCAGCCCAAGTGGTCTATGCCAGGGTTTATGCTGCACACGAGCCTTCGCTCACCCTACTTCATCTAACCCTATTAGCCGATCCTTCTATTCCTTTCTCCCTCAGTTGGTAGCACACTCGCCTCTGAGTCAGAAGGTTGTGGGTTCAAGTCCCACTCCAGGAACTTGAGCACATAAAACTAGACTGACACTCCAGTGCAATGCTGAGGGAGTGCTGTACCTTAGGAGGTGCTGTCTTTCGGATGAGACGTTAAACCGAGGCCCCGTCTGCTCTCTCAGGTGGACGTAAAAGATCCCATGGCACTATTTCGAAGAAGAGCAGGGGAGTTATCCCTGTGTCCTGGCCAATATTTATCCCTCAACCAACATAACAAAAACAGATTATCTGGTCATTATCACATTGCTATTTGTGGGAGCTTGCTGTGCACAAATTGGCTGCCGCGTTTCCCACATTACAACAGTGACTCCACTTCAAAAGTACTTCATTGGCTGTAAAGCGCTTTGAGACGTCTGGTGGTCGTGAAAGGCGTTATATAAATGCAAGTCTTTTATGTGTTTATCTAGCTTCCCCTTAAATGCATTCATGTTATTTGCCTCAACTACTCCCTGTGGTAGCAAGTTCCACATTCTAACCACTCTCTGGGTAAAGAAGTTTCTCCTGACTTCCTTATTGGATCTATTTTGTACGAGAGAAGATTCAAGTCATAGCTACGAGTGGCGGGTAGTAGCTCTTCTGTTGGATGGTGATGGTGATGTTGGGGTCATTTCATATGAAAATGAGCAGCCTTGGTATATGAACCTGTGATTCACAAGTGCCTTGTTATTAATGTTGCTGTGCAGTATGGCCTAGATCTCAAATTTCTAAAGTGAAACTGACGTCTAGGCCTGGAATTTCCTCCATGGGCGCAAATCCAGAAGTTAGGCCCGAAAATGCGCTGATCTGCAAAAACAGCTAACAACACAGTGGATGTAATAAAGCGGGTGAGAAACAATAAGAGAGAAAGAAGCAACTTCCATTTATATATATATCGCCTTTCACATCCTCAGAACGTCCCAAAGCACTTTACAGGCAATAAAGTATTTTTGAAGTGTAGTCACTGTTGTAACGTAGGGACACACGGCAGCCAATTTGTGCACAGCAAGGTCCCGCAAACAGCAATGTGGAAATGACCAGATAATCTGTTTCTTGATGGTGCTGGTTGAGGGATAAATGTTGACCAGGACACCGGGGAGAATTCCCCTACTCTTCTTCAAATAGTGCCATGGGATCTTCTCTGGAATGTAGCATAAGAGGCCAATCATCAGGAGCTACCATGGTATCGCAGGGCGGGTGGGGGGCGAGGGCGGGGAGGTGTACAGGCCTTTGAACCCAGCATTATTGGATCTAAGAAACCACAGAAGACCAGCAAACTAATAGGCTCCCAAAAATGCAAAGATAAAAGAGCCAGAGCGAATTCTAACATCAGAAAACTCAATTGCTATTAAAGGAACTTGTCACGCACCCATTTAAAAAATAGGATTCTGTTTCATTTTTATTTGTCACTAAAGGTGTTTCAAGTTTGTAATTTTCCTGTTTAGTGGAACAGCCTAACCAGCAAACTGCGGTTGTGTTATTAGCCTCTTAGTCTTTGTATAACTTGCAAGTCCAAGTATTATATGTGATTTATTGAACTCCTTCATCTTTTGTAGCAAACAATTATTTCTAGTTTTTCTTTTCCCACAAGCTGTATAGCATTAATATCCTAGAATATCCGTGACAAAAATAAATACAAATAAGAAGTGACAGGAGTCACTAAATGCTTTCTCTTTTATTGTTATGGTCATCTGAAAAGCATTAAGAAAATCTCCACCCCAATCATTTCCATTCAGTTGCAGCAACAATGGGGAGTGTTGTTTGGAACCTTGTTACAGACTTAGCCTGGCAGTTTCAGAAATTTTTCAATGAATTTTTTAGTTTTTCTTGAAGAATGGTTGTTTTTTGTTACAAGAATAAACTCTATACCAGTTCCCCTCCAAGTCACACACCATCCTGACTTGGACATATATCGCCTGTTCCTTCATCGTCGCTCAGTCACAATCCTGGAACTCTCTCCCTAACAGCACTGTGGGAGCAGCTTCACCACATGGACTGCATAGGTTCAAGAAGAAGGCCCACCACCACCTTCTCAAGCAACTAGAGATGGGCAATAAATGCTGGCCTTGCCAGTGATGCCCACATCCTCAGAATGCAATAAAAAAAACTTTACAAGACTCTAGCCCTGGAGCCCAACAAAATTACTTCTTTTATGAGCCATTTTGGGGGAACATGTTAAGATGGAAGTTGCCAGATTTGGAGGAGTGAACATTCCTTTTGTTTCAGCCTTGGCTCAGTGGTATCACTCTCGCCTCTGAATCAGAAGGTTGTGGGTTTGAGGTCCACTCCAGAGACTTGATCACAAAATCTAGGCTGACACTTTAGTCCAGTACTGAGGGAGTGCTGCACTGTCAAAGGTGCCGTCTTTCAGATGAAACGTTAAACCGAGGCTCCGATTGCCCTCTCAGGTGGACATAAAAGATGCCATGTCACTATTCTAAGAGGAGCTGGGAGTTCTCCCCAGTGTCCTGGCCAATATTTACCCTCAACCAACACTTAAACCAGATGATCTAGTCATATAGCTCATTGATGTTTGTGGGACCTTGCTGTGCGCAAATTGGCTGCCATGCTTCAACAGTGACTATACTTCAAAAGTACTTCATTGGCTGTAAAGTGGTTTGGGATGTCCTGAGGTCGTGAAAGGCGCTATATAAATGCTGTTTTTTTCTTTTCTTCTTTCTTTCCCTCTTTCCCACATTACTTGACTGTGGGTCTTTGAGCACTGAATAAGCTGTGAGCTTCATTTACACCCACTGCCGTTCTTGTCTTGGAACAATGAATTGAGATCAACTGTTTCTAATGCAAGTCAGGAAAGGCAAATAAAACAGATATTAAGGGGTCAGATGTTAAAAAATTTTAAATCTCAAACCCGACCCCAACCCGCTTCTAACCCTCCCACTTCCAGAGAGTTGGGACAGGGGGCGGCAACCAACCTGCTCCCAGGAGGCGGGTTAGCAATTTAAATATTTTAATGAGGCTGGCAGCCTCTGATTTAACCTGCTTTGCAGGTTTAACCCTGGCCGGTCGGGTTTCCCAGGCCTCAGGAAACCCGGCAGCTCAAGGGAGACGAGGACAGCACTTTCCTTATACAAATAATAGTTAGGTTATTTCAACTTAAATAAAGTAGTCCCCAAGTTTCAAGTAAGTGCTCTTGTCAAGTTAATTTGGATAAGGCTTACACTGTGAAATTCGGCACCTTAGCGGCGGCAGTTAAGGCCAGTTTTTAAAAAAATGGCGGCCGCCTTGCTTCCGCCCACTTCCGGCACGGCCCGTGCTGGTGGCCATCTTGGTGAGGGTGATAGCGCGGGAGGGACATGCGTGCGCTGGCAGTATTCAGAGTAGGTAGATCTTGCCACCACGTGTTCCACGACCACCTCAGGAGGAGAAGGAAGAGGAGGAAGAGGAAGAGGAGGAAGAGGAAGAGGAGGAGGAATGGAGAAGGCAACCTGCAAATCCCCGTTCCGGATGGGCTATCCGTGAGCACCTCATCAGACTCCGGTTCCCCTGAATGAAACCCCAGTTCCCTGTTGCTCAACACTTCTTCACCTTACCATCCCTCTGTCATGGAACATCACAGCCTCCCCTTGGGCACAATGCTGAAATTAAAGCCACCACAAAATACACATTCGAAACCTAATTTATAAATTATGAATTCCAATATTACATTGCAAAGTCGCATTCCCTTAGTGTCTGCCTTTTGTGTACTTTGCCTATTCTAGTGCTTCTACGCTGTGCTACCCCAGTGGCTGCAGCATTGCTGGTGGAAGGCTGCTGACTTTCTGTGGGGGACACCGCAGATGGCCTTGCAGGACGACCTCGAGCAACTCTGGGCCTAGAAGGCCCGGCTGTAGACTGCACCACCTCGGCATGGGCGGCAGCAGTCTGGGCTGGCTGGCTGACAGGCAACTGCAATGGCACTGGCGGAGTGGCAGTGGTGGGAGTACGAATGCTGTCATCCTGAGAGAAGGACAGCAGGTTCTTGCCCCAGGGTGGTGCCTAAGTATTCCTCGCCATCTGTTGGGGGACAGATTGCTGGACTGCTGTGAGACCCTGCAAGCCCACACTCGTAAACCCAGCCATGATGGCAGCAGTCTGATCTTGTGTGGCAGCAAGTTGAGCCTGCATGAGAACCATCTGAGCTTGCGTGGCAGAAGTCTGAGCTTCCACTGCAGCACTCAGACACTGGGTCGCTTCTGCTTGTGCTGCAATGGAAGCTGCGACATCGCCCATCACACCCAGCATCATGGTTGGGCCCACAAGTGCCGTAATGGAGTTGCCCATCACTTGCATCATGGAATTTATGGGCTCCAAGCTCCACACAAAGCCCCCTGCAATGTTGGAGTTGAACTGCTCCATGCTCCTTGACAGTGACAAGAGGCTCTCTGGCAGGCCTGCCATTGCACCAAGCATTTCTGTGTGCATGCCCATCACCCTTCTTCTGAAGGCTGCCCCATCAAAGTCCTTATCTGAATCCTCTGCAGCAGAACTCGCCCTCCGGGGAGCTGGCACCTGCGCTACCCTTTCCCCCTTCCCTGACTGCAGCCCACTCGTGCCCAATGACTCACCACTTGCAGATCCCGCCTCTATACTCCCCTGTAAAGTTCGTGCAATGCCATTTTCTGAGCTGGTGCCTGGGAGTGTCAGTTCGAGTGACAGTGCCTCTTCTTCTCTATCACTCTCCTCCTCTACTTCTTCCTGCACAGGCTGGGCTGCTGGCAGTTCTTGGGTATCTGAAAGGAGAAAGGCACAAGGGTTGGGTTGTGGTGAGGGGAGGGGGGAAAGCAAGATGTGCATGCTTACACCATCAGCAGCTTATAAGTGAGAAGAGATTGTGGGATGAGGGGGACGTGGGAAGTGAGAAGAAGGATTAGTTATGAGCATACCGTCATCATCAATGCTTTCAGCCTCGCCCAGCGCCATGGACTCAGTGACGGCCCCTCCAATGATCTCCAGCACAGTCTCTTCCAGCTGAGTCAGGTGGTACCGCCGTGCCTGCCTCCCACCTGTTTGTTTCTGCTCACGCCGGTTGTGAGCCATCTTGGCCTGCAAGAGAAAGGGAAGTGTGTCAGTTAGTGTGGTGCAATGTGTTTGGTTGATGTTCCTGTCATGGTTGAATAGCTGGCATTGTGTGCAAGGTGTGAGATGTGGTTGTGAGGCTTGCAGCAGTGGTAAGTGCGTGATGCTGAAGCGAAGCTATGATTGTGAGGTATGAGCCGTGATTGCTAGAGATTGTTGGTAGGTGAGTGATGGGTGCATTGAGCAGTGTGTGAGGCTAGTAGTAGAGTTGATGGAATATGGCATTTGAAGATGCATTCACTCACCTTGACCAATCGTGTGAGGTCATTAAACTTCTTCTGGCACTGGATCCATGCCCTGGGGAAAGACTGGTGACACTGACGGCTTCAGCAAACTCCTCCCACTGCCTTCGAACAGTGTGTCTGGAAGGCCTCCTGACCCCCTGCGGGTAGAGGACCTGTCTCCTCCTGTAGCCCCCCTGCACCAGGCCTCCAGTGCTGCATCGGAGAACTGAAATGCCCTTTCTCTGCCCTGTTGAGAGATTAATGCAGTTCCAGCCACAATGAGGTACTTCTGTCACAAAGCACCTCC
Organism: Squalus acanthias; assembly: GCA_030390025.1. Lineage (NCBI taxonomy): Eukaryota > Metazoa > Chordata > Chondrichthyes > Squaliformes > Squalidae > Squalus > Squalus acanthias. Next base: position 26,722,081 of record CM059428.1, on the reverse strand, counting down.
CCTTTAAGAAGTGCAGACAGCCTTTCACTCTGTAGGCAATATTTTAAATAGAGAGCAGACTCCATCTGATATTGGGCCTCCTGTTGAGCGCTGAGCCAACCAGCAGCATGTTTAGCGCTGGGTTCAGCTCTGCAATCATGGTAATGAGCAGGCAGTATGAATTTCGTGTGCTGCCTGCACTACGCTCAACGGGCGCGGGCAGATCCCACGATCCCCATGCCCATTTTCGGGCCTTATCCAATTTAGCCCTCTTAATGTTTCAACCTTGATGCCTAGTATTTGTGTTTTATAAGATCTGAAAGAATGTAATTTTCACTGAATTTGTTTGGCTAAGTTTTGCCACTGAATATTTTCAGAACTATTTTTAACCAAATGATTTTGTTCCTGTTTTATTTGATTAAGAATTGCTCACCACTTGCATTTCTATAGCGCTTTAATGTAGCAAAATATCCCAAGACGTTTCTTAAACCAAAGTGTAATCAGGCAAAAACTGACACCAAGCCATAGATGGAGATATTAGGACAGGTGACTAAAAGCTTAGTCAAAGGGGTAGGTGTTAAGGAGGGTTTTAAAGGAGGAGAGAGAGATGGAGATGCAGAGAGGTTTAGGGAGGGAATTCCAGAGCTTAGGGTCTAAGCGGCTGAAGGCACAGCTGCCAATGGCTTAACAGAAAATAGTTTGGCCCCAAAAATCTACTGACAGTCTAACCCATTGAAAGGTCTGGGATCTGCTCACTTGTGACCTCTGCCAATCTATGTAGGGTCAGGGGGAGGTCATCTAATATAAATAATCTCGGCGACACAGGCACCTGAAGGGTGCATCTTGGGTGCATACCAGAGAGAGAAGGCCGCAAGATGCGATGGCGTGTGCCAGGTGTGAAGGAGCTAGTGCCAGGCTCCTCACCCTGGATGGCCAAGGTATGCTGAGTGACTCTCCTTATATGGAGGGCAAAAAATAAGGGCACAATGTTTAAAATCTTCGGCGTTTCAGGGCCACGGCCCAGACCTGGACCTCCAGGTGGACCCCACTTCTGCCGCTCTGCCACCTTTGAAGGGACGAGGAAATTCCTGGCCTGGAACTCCCCTCCCCCCAGCCATTCCTCCTCTTGTGCCGTATGTTCTCAATTGGGAATGAGCAGTGGCTGCACCCCAAGCGTAGGCCTGTGCAAAATGGTGGGTAAGGTGGGTAAGGCTCTGTGTGTCCGGGTCCTTGCCCTGGCCTAAATCAAGGCCCTTCCACCACAGTCCCAACAGATTGGCAACAGACGTGCGCTGAAAAGGCCACAGATTTAGCGCTCGGTATATCATAATGAATAATTAACTTGTCTGCGGTAGTAAGATTGGCTGCTTTTGTCTGCAGTTTATAGAAAACCTGATCCAAACCAGAGCTGTTCTTGCCAAACTAATTATGTGTTTTTTTCTGGATTTAATCGTGTTGGCAAAGTCTTTTCTTCTTTTTGCAAGACTGAAATTTTATTGCACGCTTTGTCTGTGCCTAGATGATGACCTACAATGTAAAACATAATTACAAGGTGATGCATATATTATAGTATAAAATGTAATATTGTGGTGTATATTTATGTTAGAGTTTAATATAGTTTTAATCGTTTTAACTGTCACACACGCTTCCTGCGGGAGGGAGTGCTGCACTGTCGGAGGTGCCGTCCTTCGGATGAGGCGTTAAACCGAGGCCCGTCTGCCCTCTCAGGTGGACGTAAAAGATCCCATGGTTCTATTTTGAAGAAGAGCAGGGGAATTCTTCCTGTTGCCCTGGCCAATATTTACCCCTCAACCGACAGCACTATAACAGATTATCTGATCATTAGCCCATTGCTGTTTGTGGGCCTTGCTCTGCACAAATTGGCTGTCACGTTTCCTACATTACAACAGTGACTACACAAAAGTCCTAAAGCGCTGCACAGCCAATCAATTACTTTTGAAGTGTAGTCACTGTTGTAATGTAGGAAACACGGCAGCCTATTTGCGTACAGCAAGATCCCACAATCAGCAATGAGATAATGACCAGACAATCTGTTTTAGCGATGTTGGTTGAGGGATAAATATTGGCCAGGGCACTGGGGGAGAACTCCCCAGCTCTTCTTCGAAATAGTACCAAGGGATCTTTTACGTCTCCTGCTCGAAATAGTGCCATGGGATCTTTTGCATCCACCTGATAGGGCAGACGGCACCTCCGACAGTGCAGCATTCCTCCAGTACTGCACCGGGAGTGTCAGCCTGGATTATGTGATCAAGTCTCTGGAGTGGGTTTTGAACCCACGACCTATCTGACTCAAAGGCAAGAGCGACACCACTGAGCCAGAGCTGACCCCTAAGCATAGAGAAGAATAAGAACAAAATTGAAAGGAAGAGAATGGTGAGAAAAATGAACATGTCAGAGTTACAGTGTTTATATGCAAATGTGCAAAGCATTAGAAATAACTTTAGGGAACTAGAGGCAACAAATTAGAATGAAGGTATATGTAGGTTGTAGTCTTGATGGAAACTTGGCTTCAGCCAAGGCAAGACAGGGAACTAAATATTCCCAGCTTTAAATTCTTTCAGGAGAACTAGAGAATTTAAAAAGGGAGGAGGAGATGGGCCTTATTAATTAAGGAAACAATCACAGCCAGGGGAAGGAGAGGTTTTATTGATGGTGGTGTTTAGGCAGAGTCTGGGTTGAGTTAAGAAATAACAAGTCGAGTGTATGTTATAGTGGGAAAGAAATCAGGAATGAGATTTATAGGCAATTTGTAGTAGTAACAGAACTGTCATAATGAAGCACTGTCCGACAGCAGACTGGGATAAGACAAAAGTGTGTGGTCAAAATGGAGGAGAGGTTCATAAAATGGGGAGTGGGACTGTAGGAGTACCTGTAGAGGATGTGGAAGGTTGAAAAAAATCAAAAGGCAACGATATATAAAAGAAATGAATGGGACCAAATTTAGGAAAATCTGCAGGCCCAATTGGTATGCATTCCAGAATACTGAGGGAGTCTGGAGAGGAGTTAGTGGCGGCAATAATTATCATTTTCCAAAAATCTTTAGGAATGGGAATTGTGCTACAGGAGGGCATGTGTCACATTCTGTTTAAGGAAGAGAAAAGGGACAAACCAGGAAATTGCAGGTCAATTAGTCTTACCTCGATTGTCGATTAACTTCTAAAATCCATAATATGGGATGAAATTGGTAAACACTTACAAATTGTGGTAATCAGGGACAGTTGGCTTTTATTTGTGAAGGGCAGATGGGGCTTGACTAATTTAATTGATGTTTTTGAGGAAATCACAGAATGTGTAGAAAAAGGGAACGTGGCAGATATATGTATGGATTTTCAGAAGGTGTTTGATGAAGTCCAGTTGCTATGAAGACTGAAGGAAATGGTCTTAAAGGGAATAGACAGAGGGATTATTGGGTGGGGGGGGGACAAAACGCAGACGATGGGGTAAATGGATGTTGGAAGTGGGTAATAATGTGCTTCCGATCTGTACTTTTGCTTTCTATCTATATAGATGATTTGGAAATAGATTGTTGATCATACCAAATTTAAGGGCAACGGATCGAGTAGATAGAGAGAAACTATTTCCGCTGGTTGGGGAGTCTAGGACTAGGGGGCATAGTCTAAAAATTAGAGCCAGACCTTTCAGGAGTGAAATTAGAAAACACTTCTCCACACAAAGGGTGGTAGAAGTTTGGAACTCTCTTCCGCAAACGGCAATTGCTGCTAGATCAATTGTTCATTTTAAATCGGAGATTGATAGATTTTTGTTAACCAAAAGTATTAAGGGATATGGGCCAAAGGCGGGTATATGGAGTTAGGTCACAGATCAGCCATGATCTCATTGAATGGTGGAACAGGCTCGAGGGGCTAAATGGCCTCCTCCTGTTCCTATGTTCCTAATTAGGGGACGTAAAAAGAAAAAAAGGAAGACTTACATTTATAAAGCAACTGTACAACCACAGGACGTCACAAAGTGCTTTACAGCCAATGAAGTACTTTTGAAGTGAAGCACTGTTGTAATCTAGGAAATCACCCTTGAATGGCCTTGCTCTAATTTTAAGGTTGTGCCCCCTTGTTATGGACTAGTCCACCAGAGGAAATAGTTTTTCTCTGTCTATCCTATGAAATCCGTTAATCATCTTAAACACCTCAATTAGATCAACCCTTAATCTTCTATACTAAAGAGAATACAAGCCTAGTTTATGCAACCTGTCCTTATAGTTAACCCTTTTAGCCCCGGTATCATTCTGGTAAATCTGCGCTGCACCCCCTCCAAGGACAATATATACTTCCTGAGGTACGGTGCCTAGAACTGACCGCAGTACTCCAGATGAGATGGTAAACATCGGTTGGTGAGTAACAAAGGTTATCACGAGAAAAATTAGTAACAAAAATTATCACTAGAAGAATGGCCCGGCATATCCCTCACTCTACCAGTACCATCAATCCAGGCAACCAACCCTGGTTCAATGAGGAGTGTAGAAGAGCATGCCAGGAGCAGCATCAAGTGTACCAGGGGCGGCACGGTGGCATAGTGGTTAGCACTGGTGCCTCACAGCGCCAGGGACCCGGGTTCGAATCTGACCTCGGGTGACTGTCTGTGTGGAGTTTGCACATTCTCCCCGTGTCTGCGTGGGTTTCCTCCGGGTGCTCCGGTTTCCTCCCACAGTCCAAAAATGTGCGGGTTAGGTTGATTTGGCTATGATAAATTGACCCTTAGTGTTAGGGGGGGGATTAAATATGTGGAGTTACGGGGATAGGATGGGATATGTTAGGGGGAATTAAATACGTGGGGTTACGGGGATAGGGTGGGATATGTGTCGGTGCAGGCTCGATGGGGATTCTGTGTGGGAAAGCAGGGACAGGGTACTGGATTTGGATGATCAGCCATGATCGTATTGAATGGTGGAGCAGGCTCGACGGGCCGAATGGCCTACTCCTGCTCCTAGTTTCTATGTTTCTATGTTACCTAAAAATGAGGTGCTAATCAGGTGAAGCTACAACATAGGACTACATGCTGAAGAGTGGAAGCAGCATGTCATTGACAGAGCTAAGCCATCCCTCAACCAAAGGATCAAACCAAAGCTCTGCAGTCATGCCGCATCCAGTCGTGAAAGGTGGTGGACAACTAACCAACTAATGGAAGGAGGAGGCTCCGTGAACATCCCCATCCTCAATGATGGTGGAGCCCAGCACGTGAGTGCAAAAGACAAGACTGAAGCGTTCACAATCATCTTCAGCCAGAGGTGCCGAGTGGATGATTCATCTCAGCCTCCTCCTGAGGTCCCCACCATCACAGAAGCCAGTCTTCAGCCAATTCAATTCACTCCACGTAATCTCAAGAAACGGCTGGGCGCGCTGGATATAGCAAAGGCTATGGGCCTGGACAACATCCCGGCTGTCGTGCTGAAGACTTGTGCTCCAGAACTAGCCGCACTAACTGCCCAGATATGTGCTGTCCACAAAAAGCAGGACAAATCCAATCCGGCCAATTACCGCCCCATCAGTCTACTCTCAATCATCAGCAAAGTGATGGAAGGTGTCATCGACAGTGCTATCAAGCGGCACTTACTCACCAATAACCTGCTCACTGATGCTCAGTTTGGGCTCCGCCAGGACCACCCGGCTCTCGACCTCATTACAGCCTTGGTCCAAACATGGACAAAAGAGCTGAATTCCAGGGGTGAGGTGAGAGTGACTGCGCTTGACATCAAGGCAGCACTTGACCAAGTGTGGCACCAAGGAGCCCTAGTAAAATTGAAGTCAATGTGAATCAGGTGGAAAATTCATCACTGGCTGGAGTCATACCTAGCACAAAGGAAGATGGTTGTAGTGGTTGAAGGTCAATCATCTCAGCCCCAGGACATCACTGCAGGAGTTCCTCAGGGCAGTGTCTTAGGTCCAACAATTTTCAGCTGCTTCATCAATGACCTTCCCTCCATCATAAGGTCAGAAGTGGGGATGTTCGCTGATGACGGCACAGTGTTCAGTACCATTCACAATTCCTCAGATAATGAAGCAGTTCATGCCCGCATGCAGCAAGACCTGGACAACACTCAGGTTTGGGCTGATAAGTGGCAAGTAACATTCGCGCCACACAAGTGCCAGGCAATGACTATCTCCAACAAGAGAGAGTGTAATCACTGGCCCTTGACATTCAACAGCATTTCTATCGCCGAATCCCCCACCATCAACATCCTGGGGGTCACCATTGACCAGAAACTTAACTGGACCAGCCACATAAATACTGTGGCTACAAGAGCAGGTCAGAGTCTGTGTATTCTGCAGTGAGTGTCTTACCTCCTGAGTCCCCAAAGCCTTTCCACCATCTACAAGGCACAAGTCAGGAGTGCGATGGAATACTCTTCACTTACCTAGATGAGTGCAGCTCCAACAACACTCAAGAAGCTCGACACCATCCAGTACAAAGCAGCCCGCTTGATTGGCATCCCATCCACCACCTTAAACATTCACTCCCTCCACCACCGGCGTACCGTGGCTGCAGTGTGTACCATCTACAAGATGCACTGCAGCAACTCACCAAGACATCTTCGACAGCACCTCCCAAACCTGTGACCTCTACCACCTAGAATGACAAGGGCAGCAGGCCATGGGAACACCACCACCTCCAAGTTCCCCTCCAAGTCACACACCATCCTGACTTGGAAATATATTGCCGTTCCTTCATCGTCACTGGCTCAAAATCCTGGAACACCCTCCCTAACAGCATTGTGGGATACCTTCACCAACGGACTGCAGCGGTTCAAGAAGGCGACTTACCACCATCTTCTCGAGGGCAATTACGGATGGGCAATAAATGCTGGCATTGCCAGCGACGCCCACATCCCAGGAACGAATAAAAAAAGAATGAGTAACAAAGATCATCACGAGAAGAATGAAGGGAGAAAGTGAAAATAAATTTTTCACACATGGTTATTACAATATGAAATGCTTCACCATAAGTGGCAAACATTATAACATAATTTTAAGAGAGATTTGATAAGTATTTGAAAGGGATGAGTATACAAGGATACAGGAAAGGGGGAGGGAGGGTGGAATTAGAGTAGGCAGCTCCAGCCCGATGTGCCGAATGGTCTCTTTCTGTGCTGTAATTCATTATTAATGTTACAAATCAAAACCTTTGAAAGTGGAGAAAATCAAGTCACATTGAAATGCAACTTGAAAAATCGTGAATTAACTACAGACTGTCTCCTGACTGAATATATTGACCTTCAGTCAACAATATAGGACTGACCCTTTATGGGCAAATCAGTTATTTAACCGGCCTTGTATTAAGCTTCTTAATCCAATACTCTGAGATTTCAAATAAAAAAAGCACAAACTTACTAGAAGATAATGATCTTAAAATACATACAAATTAAACCATTTCTTGCACATTTTATAGCAATTCATTGTCAAAAATCAACAATCCATGTCAAAAAATCAGCAATCCTTTCTCAACTATATTAATATTCGGTCTTACAATATTTCCTACCTGCTTAAATTCGGCACCAAAACTTTGCAAATTATTAAATCAATATGCAGATACATTAATAGTTAGGTTACTTTAATAATATTAGTTGATAAACATATGTGGGGTTCTCCTGATCTCCTGGATCTACCTTTGATATCGGTGGAATATTTGGAGAAAGGGCTTACCGTCATTTTTAACCGCTTATGCCATACCTCTAAGGGTTCGGCCTATATCCTGACGGAGAATCTCTGACTGGCTGACTGCCTTTATTTCAGTTTCATTTTTTTTGTCTACCTGCGTTCACAGCCCAAGAGGCGGCAATGTGCCAGCAACCCATGCCGAGCACCCGGGACAAGGGATCTACCAACAAAATGGGTGTGAGCAATGTTCCCCCTAAGTGTGTGGCCGCTCACTGAAGCTGCCGTTGGAAGAGATACCATGCATGCATGGCTGCTCAATTTAAAGGGCCCGGGTAGAGAAAAAAATTAGAGAAAACATTGGGTGTGAGGTGCTTATTAATTGGTGAGACAATTGCTACAAAATCATTTCTTGTTTACAGTCTTGGGGGAAACAGCCCCAAAGCCTAGCTCATTAGTATTTTAACCTTCTTTCATCTGCTGTGCTTTTTAAAAAAAACATTGTGTGAATACACTTCGCTTTATAATTCAACCTTTAAAAGTAATTTTTTTTCAAAATCATTTCTGTGGCAAAATGGGGAAAAGAATCCTGAAACAGTGCGTTAATGATAATGTGATAATAGAGTGAGTACGTACAGGCAGTGTGAGACTGGCATGACTGTCAGTGGCAGTCTGATGTTAGAGTGTCTGGGGGAGAAATTCGGGATCGCCCCGTTTGGGGTGCTAACTTTTAAAAGTTGAAAAAATTAGCGCCAGGCACTGATGCTTTTCAACTTTTAAAAAATTCGGGGTTTGCGCTCCAGGAAGGAAGTGGAGCGCTAAATCAAGCGCTCCACTTCCTTCTTGGAGCGCAACAGGCAGCAGGCAGGGCGGTAGGTGAGCAGCGCTGCACACTGGGCCGAGCAGCGCTGCCGTGTTAGAAGGCTCCTTCCCTCCCTTAAAGGGAAGGGCCATCGCTGCAGGCTCTGCAAGAGGAAAACTTACCTGGTCCCCGACGGCAGCCGCGATCCGGCCCGATCAGCCCGATGCACTGCGGCAGAGTGCCGGGCTGATCGATCGCTGGAGAAGAGAAATTAATAAAAAAAGATAAAGAGCATTTCACAATTTTTTTCACTTACCTCGGCCACCTCGCCTTTAAGTATCGCCCCCGAAGCGCCCGGCCTCCTGATGAACGCATCCTGCAGCTGCCGGTGTTTTCGAAGTTCGAGTCCGGGGCGCTACCGGGGCGATGCGCACGACGATGACGTCATGATCTCCGGCCGAAGGAGGTCGGGACGCAACGTCATACCGCCGCCACAAACCTCCCGCCAAATATAGCGGGAGTCGATCTTCTCGCCGCGCCCGGTTGGTAAGTGCTTAGCGCCCCGTTATCGCCCCCCAGAGGCGATAACAGGAGGTGCTAAGGAGGCCAATTTCTAGCCCTCTGTGTTTAATTAATTTTGACATTAACTCCTCTCCTGTTCTTGACTGAGTCTGAATTTACGCAGTGCGTGAGTGTTGGAGCCTGTAGTGTAATGTTAGAGTCAGTATGTAAGAGGTGTGTAAAGCTGGCATGACTGGTAATGCGAGTGTACTGTTGCAGTCTCTGTGTTAATGGCAATGTGATGTTAGACTCCCTGGGGTAGAGTTTTCGCTTTGGGCGCAATCGGCGATTCCGGTGCAAATTGCGCCCGTTTTGAAAAGTGTTTTCTCCCCCCAAGTTTCCACTCAAACTCATTTGCATATCGCCAAATGCAAAATCTGCCATGAACCAGTGCGATCGGGCAGCGTTTAAAAACGTAATTGTTTTGTGGAAGAAATTTTGCTTTGAAAAACATTCCTTGATATATTTAAGAGTGGTAACCTGGTGCAGTTTGATTAATACAGCTGAAAATGGGTTTATCACGAAAAATATGCATTTTAAGTCATAGTGTCAATCCACCATCTGTGAGTAACCCGATTTTAAATGACTGAAAATGACTTTTTAAAAATATGCAAAACTATTTTCTAGTTAGATTGGGGAACAGTCGTGAGTTCAAAACCTTTCAACGCGTACCTATCAGTGTCCTTGCGCCCAAAAGTTCCATCTTAATTTTTGGAGCCTCCTCGAAGGCCTGCAAACGAGTGCAATTAGCGGAAACTCCCAATGGTGATTAATTCACCCTGGGGGTGTAGCACGTTTTGTAGGCGGGGCCGGCTTCTAATGCAATGTTTTTTAAAACGAGCGGAGAAGATCGTGGAAACTCGAGTTGCGCTGACCGCAATTTGAGCTTAAAATTCCACGATCTTTTGTGCCAGTTACGCCGATATCGGGGGAATTGCACCGAAAAAACCAGTGCAATCGAGCAGAAACTCCAGGCCTCTCTGTTTTATTATTTTTCCACTTCATCCCCCGTCTCTTTTATTGGCTGATTCAGATGTAAAACAATGTGCAGTTCGAGTGGTTGTCTTTACACTATTGTGTCTTATTAATAACATTTAAGTGCCAGCCATGGTTCAGTGACAGCACTCTCGCCTAAGAGTCAGAGGTTCTGGGTTCTAAGTCCCACTCCAGAGACTTGAGCACAAAATCTAGGCTGACACTCCAGTGCAGTGCTGAGGGAGTGCTGCACTGTCAGAGGTGCTATCATTCGAATGAGACATTAAACCACTGTCCTCTCGGGTGGGCATAAAAGATCCCATGGCACTACTGCAAAGAAGAAGAGGGAAGTTTATCCCTCAACCAACATCATTAAAACAGGTTATTTGGTCATTATTTCATTGCTGTTTGTGGGAGCTTGCTGTGTGCAAATTGCCTGTGTGTTTCCTACATTACAACGGTGACTACACTTCCAAAAGCGCTTTCTTGGCTGTAATGAGCTTTGGGACATCCTGAGGTCGTGAAAGGCACGATATAAATGCAAGTCTTTCTTTTCTTTTAATCTGCTTCAGGAATTTTTTTTTGAAAGTGGTGGAAAAAAATTGTCAGTTTCCGATACAAGCTCAATCAATTCTTTCCTATTTGAGAAATTGTGATTCTTACATATAATTACCAATGAAAACTGAAAAGCACCCATCTTAAAATAACCTATTTTCCTCATTATATATTCTTAAGCCCTAGAGTGATTTAAATAAGTCCAACTTTTCAGTGTTAATCCTGGCTCGTTAACAACTGGAACCCTTGACTAGCACAAAGGAACCCTGTAGTACAAGTACTGCCAATGCAGCTACTGTAAGTGCGAGAGTGGCTATACCAGATAAAGCCAGTTGGTATGCAAATAGTCATGCTGAGGATCCGTACAGTTTGTGTCCATTCCAACTTGTTGGCTTTTCGCCCGTACTGATTCTCTTGCACAAATACAATTGCAGCATTCCACAAAGCCCAGTGTCAGTCAAGGGGCATCTGATTCGAGTAACGCAATGGTTATATTAAGTATGCAAAAGGCCGATCACCGCTTAAACCACACGCGAACCCAACCATGTGGCGATCGGATTTAGAACCTACAGGTGCTGTCCGTAATGAACCGGATTATGTATCCAGAACCGTAAAGCAGGAATTACGCAGTGGTTATTTCTAACTTGTGTAATTGCAGTATTAAGATTTGTAATGTGACTGCGCTCTCGCCTTTACTGTAGCACTGCGCCCTATGAAAATACTATCAATCGTGGAGTTTGTTAGGAGTTGCACCGTGTGAGTTAGAAACACGATGGGAACTGTCTAATAATGCACACCAGAACTGTACTTGAAAATAAAGTGCTGAAGTTGTCCAACATTCAGGATGTTACAGAATTAAAAAGTTTCATGTAGTTTCTTGAAATACATCACAGCTGTGTGTCTTGTTTGGGTCTGTTGTAGACTAATTGATGGAGATTGATCACCATAATTAGTCAACAACTCCATATTGTTGTATCATGCGACCACCAGGATAGTAGAAGGCGAACTAGATGGGCCTTGATCTTTTATCGTCTAGCAATTGCTATGTTCCTATATGAATGTTCAGTCAGGCTGCACCCACTGTGCGTGTCTGAAATGATATTTGGGGACATTTTCAACTCCACCAGTTGAGCTGCAGACTGCTCAGTTTTCATTTCCTTTGATTTCAAACGGATGAACGTTGGACAGGTTCTACATCAGGTTGCCACACGGGCAGTGGAGTTGAAAGTTACCCCATTGTCTTTAATTGGTCATATATTGTCTGCCTTTCCAGAGTAACTCAGCCTGTCAGAGTTGCCTTTGGAAGAATAAATCGGAACAATCCAATAACTACATGGAACACGTGCTACTGATAACTGACAGTTCAAAGGTTCAGGTATTATTTTGGCAGAAGTTGACCAAAACCATTTAAATAAATATTGAGAAGCAAGTATTCCCTTTTCAATGTTCATTCCTCTTCTCCTCTCCTTTCCCGCAGCGCTCACTCTTAACAGGGTACGGGTTTTAGCAAACATCTGTTACTTTATCTAAGCATGGAGACTAAAACTGTGAGTCCCAGCAGGCTATTCCACCCTAGAGCCATCTGGGTCAATGCCAATCCCAGTCCTACCCAATGTTCAAGCACACACTGTTGGGCAGGAGACACTGGACAGTGATCAAGAGTGGGAATTGTAGCTAGTTTTCCTCCTCTACAATTTAAAGCACTGCTGTTTTATTTTAACATAAAAACAGATACCTTTGTCCCTTTGGGTACAGCCATAAGTTGCAACTATTCATCCACCACCTACCAGAGCAATGGGGAGACCTACAACAGGATGAGGTGAATGGCACTGTGTATGTAGCGAGGTCTTTATCTATGCACTGCATTGTTTTTTTTTTAAGTGGTAGGCCAACCAAGGTCCAAAATTCAATGTAATCAGGGTGAATAAAATAGATAATTCTGCTCTTTCCAAAGGACCATAAGAAAAGAAAGAAAGACTTGCATTTATATAGTGCCTTTCACAACCTCAGGATGCCCCAAAGCGCTTTACAGCCAATGAAGTACTTTGAAAATGTAGTCACTGTTAGAATGTAGGAAATGCGGTAGCCAATTGCGCACAGCAAGGTGCCACAAGCAGCCATGTGATAATGACCAGATAATCTATTTTAGTGATGTTGATCGAGGGTTAACTATTGGCCAGGACACCGGGGAGACCCTTTTATTATACATGGACACAGTAAGGATTCATTTAGTAATATGAACAACAGCATTTACTGAACTCCGTATATGTCTGTAATTTTAAGTCCTGGTCTTAACCATCCAGTCCCTTTTTAAAGGAATTAATTGACGCAGTATTAACTATTTTGGTGGCAGTCTACTGCAATAATGAATTACTCTCTAGGGAAAAAGAAAACAATTCTTCTGATCTCTAGGCCTGGTTTAGGTTTGTTGACTTTGAACTGATCACATCTAGTTCTGTGATCACAGGTTAAGTTTAATCATCAACTTACTGTGCCTTTCACCATCACTATTATCTGTTCCTTTCAATGTTTCAAAGACCTGGGTTAGTTTTCCCCTTCAATTTTCTTTGTCCCAGTGAAAGCAGGGTACTTCATTACTTAAACTATTGGTAATTTAATATAAGATTGACAAATTCAGGGAATTTGGGATTGTAAATTTGATTTGATTTCCCTCCATTATTAGTATGTCTACATCGCCTCAAATCCCGCAGTAATTTATTTTTTCATTCTCAGGATGTGGGCATCGCTGGCAAGGCCGGCATTTATTGCCCATCCCCTGGTTCTATACAACTGAGTGTCTTGCTAGGCCACTTCAGAGGAAAGCTAAGAGTCAAATCAGTGTGGGAAGGTTGTAGCCTCTGCCTCAAAAATGCCCCTTCAGCCCCCTCCCCCCCCCCCACAACAACAGAACCTAGAACGATATCCCAGACATTCTCATTATCACTAAGAAGTGAGGTTGACTTTGGATCCTAAAAGCAATCGATTAACGACGGGGTCTCTATTCAGCCAAATTCCCACTGTGAGGAAATGCTTTGCAAATCCTTGTTGGTTCCTGACGTAGTTCTGATCTCATTTTTTAGGGGTATAAATTCAAATTAAGCGGTAGGGAAAAACGGGGAAAATGGGCGATGGCGAATCGGCAGCCCGGTTTTAGACTCCGCCCGATATTCCCTTCCGTCAGTGGTTCAGAGTTCAGAACAGGCTGCCAATTCGCTGTCGCATCCTTGCGCTCCCGCCCAAGAAAAATTAATAGCCCGAAGTGTGTAGGGAAAACCCCATATATATTAGCCAAGTTTTTTTTCCGCTGAAGTGTGTTATATATGTCTACAGAATAAATGGAGATCTTGTTTATGTTCATGAACCACTCAAGATTCACTCGTGAGGCTAATTAGAAAGAAAAAGAAAGACCTCGCATTTATATAGCGCCTTTCACCACCTAGCACCGTCCCAAAACGCTTTACAGCCAATGAAGTACTTTTGAAGGATAGTCACTGTCAATGTTCCCTCTAATATTTTTTTTGTACTGAGCGGGCCACAAACTCCTTTGAGTGCGACCTTTTTGTCCGTGAGCAAATTTTAAAACACCAACAGCAACTTTTACAACAACGACAGCAACAGCAACCACTTAAAAGCATATATACAGTAATGTCATATAGCCGCCCCACCATCTCAAATCATGAGACCATCAGACAAGGTTCTGTACAAGTTTAACAGAACTCTGCTTTTAAATTCTACTCCTCTAGAAATGAGCCCCAGTGCTTTATTTGCACTTTATGACTTTTTTAACCTGCGTTGCTACTTTTAACGATTTGTGAATCTATACCCCTAGATCCCTTTGCACCTCTACCCCATTTAGTCTCTTATTTTCCAAGGAGTAGGTCGCCTCCTTATTCCTCCTACCAAAATGCACCACCTCACACTTACCTATATTGAAATTCATTTGTCATTTACATGCCCATTCTGCAAGTTTGTTTACGGTAGAATTAATTAAAAGCTTTTAGTTCGTCATGTACAAACTTGATTTAAAAAAAATGCTTGTCAGAAATGACTGGGATATAAAACTGCCTAATACTGCATTAACACTTCAGAAACGTCACTCACTTACACGGTTATGCATCGACAAACAATCCAAAAGCCCAAGGTGCGCTGAAAGAGGCATATCTATTTGTGCAATTTGTATTAATTTTAAAGTTTACAATGTATTAGCCCATCCCTCATGTCACTAGAGCAATGGCCGTACAAGCAGCAGGAGCAGCGACTTTCCTATGGCGCTGACGTGCTATATGTCCACATAAGTAATTAAAATATTAATCACAATGCAACCAGGCAACCAACAAATATAAAGTGCTGTAGTTCTTTAGTTCACAGTATTAAAAAGAATTGAACAAAAATGGGTATCCGTATTTCCAACTTCAATCACTTCCATTAATAAACGTGGTCTTCTTGAACCAGCACCCCCCCCCCCCGCCATGTAACATGTCAGAAATACAGCACTTATTCACAAGTGAAGAAAAACACATACACCATTTGCGTCACCGAATTAAAAACAAAAAGCAGGAAAAGCTATGATTTAACAGAAATAAACAGTTATCTTTCTTCCTGGACAGGAGAACCAATCAGACTGACTTGGAAATGTTTAGTAATATGTTGATGTAAAGATGATAATTTATGAATTTCGCTTCTAATGTTTTTCTCTCAAACATTCTCCACAATATTAATCCCTGCTCTTATCACGAAAAGTGTTGAATTATTTTAGGTATTTCCCAATTAAATAGCAGGAAACAAACTTCATTCTACTCTCAATTTTTAATCTCCTATTTCAAACATTTATACCAAATCAAAATTGTACATTAACAGTTTAATCGAAGTATTTTCTGTGTCTTTCTCAATAAACAAATAGTTTCTTTTAAAGTAGCTTCCTGCAATTTTTATACATCATTTCATAACTCGTGTTTCTATTAACACTCCACTAAATGTTTAAGAGGAAATCTATATTTACATTATTCCTGGGACTTGTTAGGACTGCAGAACGACACAAAATAAAATGGTTTGTGTTTTTCCCCTTTTTTGGTTCTCTTCCTAAATGTCTTAATGATATATTTTTTAAGTCAATAAAAAGTAATCTGTAACTCCTTCAAATCCTCCCCGCCCTCCCCGTCCTCAACAGCATGGTTGCATGTTTGTGTAAAGCTACTCACTTCAGTCGATCGTTCAAAATCAAATATTGAGAAATTTCAATTTTAAAATGCTTTAAGCATTTCAGAACCTCTTTAAAAGCATTTGGACTTCAAGACCTGGTTGAAACTTGTTTAGTTGAGGGGAAAATTGATTTTTGTTTCTGTGACTTCCAAAATCATATTCGAAACTTAGGGGGGAAAAAGGTGTTTTTAACACTCATTTTTTGTGAAAGGTTCATTAAAAATCTTTAAATTCTTTCAAGTCTCATTGCAGCTTTGACAAAAGAAGTTTCTTTTTCCCTCTTCAACACTGTCATTAAACATACAACAAAAACAAATAAACTCTAATTCCAAACAGAGCTCAAATAAGATAGTAAATAAAGTGGTTAAACTTCCTAAGAAGGCGGTGAGGTTATCTAGCCCCAGCCTTGGCGATCAGTTGGGATCACTTTTGGAGAAGTTGCTTCCTCTTTTTCTGCTGCCGTTCCCTCTGTCTCTCTCAGACTCTGAGGTACAAACGGGGGCACAAACTGTTTCCCCTCTCTCATAACATGATTTAAATAACCCTGATAGACTCTCAAAAAGGGGACAATACCTAGCAAAATTTAACTGGAACTTACCGCGGGACATTCAACATCACTTCCCGTATTTTTTTCCGGCTTTAAACAATTTGCTGAATTTTTTAAAAATCTCATATTTTTGTTTCACCGGGGGCCTAAAACTTGTTTGCTTTAAGCCTCCTTCCAGCGGCCATTGTACATGTGCTGCGCCTCCACCTGTGTTGTTCCAAAGTGCGGCTGCCGCTCAGTCCCCGGGAATGGACTACACGCGTCTGGACCCTCACCCCCCTCTCTCTCTCGCTATCCCTCTCTCTCTCTCTGTTCCTCTGTTTCTCTCTCGATCGCTCTCTGTCCCTATCTCTTTATATTTCTCTCTCTCTCCCCCAGATTCTCTCTCTCTCCCCCAGATTCTCTCTCTCTATCCCCCCAGTATCTCTCACTCTCTCCCAGTCTCTCACCCTCTCACCACAGTCTCTCTCTCTCTCTCCCCCAGTCTCACTCTCTCATCCCAGTCTCTCCCTCTCTCCCCCAGTTTCACTCTCCCCAGTCTCACTCCCCTGTCTCTCTCCCAGTCTCTCTCTCACTCTCTCCCCCATCTCTCTCACTCTCTCCCCTGTCTTTCTCTCTCCCCCAGTCTCTCTCTCTCCCAGTCTCTCTCTCTCTCCCTCCCCCATATCTCTCTCTCTCTCTCCCCAGTCTCTCTCTCTCTCCCACGTCTCTCTCTCTCTCCCACTCTCTCTCTCTCCCCCAGTCTCTCTCTCCCCCTGTCTCACTCTCTCTCTCCCAGTCTCTCTCTCTCTCTCCCCAGTCTCTCTCTCTCTCCCACGTCTCTCTCTCTCTCCCACTCTCTCTCTCTCCCCACTCTCTCTCTCCCCCAGTCTCTCTCTCCCCCTGTCTCACTCTCTCTCTCCCAGTCTCTCTCTCTCTCTCTCCCCAGTCTCTCTCTCTCTCCCACATCTCTCTCTCACTCCCACTCTCTCCCCCAGTCTCTCTCTCCCCAGTCCTCTCTCTCCAGTCTCTCTCTCCCACAGTCTCTCTCTCTCTCTCCCACGTCTCTCTCTCTCCCCAGTCTCTCTCTCTCCCCAGTCTACTCTCATCTCCTCACGCTCTCCCCCAGTCTCTCTCTCTCCCAGTCTCTCTCTCTCTCGCCCCAGTCTCTCTCTCTCTCTCTCCCCCAGTCTCTCTCTCTCTCTCCTCCCAGTCTCTCTCTCTCTCTCCCCGTCTCTCTCTCTCTCTCCCCCAGTCTCTCTCTCTCTCCCACGTCTCTCTCTCACTCCCACTCTCTCCCCCAGTCTCTCTCTCCCCCAGTCTCTCTCTCTCTCCTCCCAGTCTCTCTCTCTCTCTCCC
Organism: Squalus acanthias; assembly: GCA_030390025.1. Lineage (NCBI taxonomy): Eukaryota > Metazoa > Chordata > Chondrichthyes > Squaliformes > Squalidae > Squalus > Squalus acanthias. The sequence goes on along the minus strand of CM059428.1, from coordinate 26,704,497 downwards.
CAGTCTCTCTCTCTCTCTCCCCAGCCTCTCTCTCTCTCTCCTCCCAGTCTCTCTCTCTCTCCCCCCAGTCTCTCTCTCTCTCCCCCCAGTCTCTCTCTCTCCTCCCAGTCTCTCTCTCTCTCCCCAGTCTCTCTCTCTCTCTCTCCCCCGTCTCTCTCTCTCTCTCCTCCCAGTCTCTCTCTCTCTCTCCCCAGTCTCTCTCTCTGTCTCCCCGCCAGTCTCTCTCTCTCTCTCCCCCAGTCTCTCTCTCCCTCTCTCTCCCCTTTCGATCCTCGATCTTCCCCACACCGGCCACCAACGGATCCCCTGACCTCCGCAGAAAGCGTGGCCTAACTGGGTACTGCGCATGCGCGGCTCTGGTATACCACGAGCCAGCACTGAAGGCTGAAAGGCAAATAATCAGAGCGCGGGGGGGATTCTCCCACTGTCCAGCTGAAAGGGCAATGTTCAAGGGAGAAAACCAAACCCCTCCCGGCGTTACACAGGAACCCATCGACCATCGGAACACACACTTCAAGAGCTGCAATTGCGCTCGGCTCTGAGGACGCAAGACTCGCAAACGACTCTGTCTGGATTCCCGGGGCCATTGTGTATTAGGCCCCTCCCCCACTCCAGCTGCAGTCCAGCTCTCTGCGCGGAATTTCATTTGAAGTGCGCGGGAGCTCAGGGATTAGTGCACGTGCGCACAGCCGCACACCTTAGAGGGAACAGTGGTCACTGTTATAATGTAGGAAATGAGGCACCCAGTTTGTGCACAGCAAGCTCCCACAAACAGCAATGAGATACATGACCAGATCATCTGTTTTGAGGTGTTGGTTGAGACATCAAAATTGGCCAGGACACCAGGGACAACTCCCCGGCTCTTCTTCAAAATAGTGCCATGGGATCTTTTACGTCCATCTGAGAGGACAGACGGGGCCTCGATTTAACGTTTCATCCGAAAGACGGCACCTCCGACATTACATCAAAAGCACTTAACTGAATTATTGGCTTGCAATTCTTGGCCAGCCACTATTGTAGTGTATGTTTTTTTGCAGGATTCCCTTTATATTATTCATTAAATCAAAGTGCTGACTGTGCCAAGTCAACTGTTAACAATACACAGACAGTCAGCCGCCAGTTATTCAGGAAATTAACTTCAGATTCTTTGTCTCTTCTCACAAGCCCATGATAGTTTCCCTTTTCCAATGTCTCCCTTTGGCTGAGAAGAATCCATTTTCTCTGCTTTTTATCAGAACACAGCGTCTTTGCGAGCTTAGAGCCCACAGTACAAGCTAGATTTTAGAAGAAGGGCAAATAGCTATGAAACTGAAGCTTTAGAGGAAAAAAATTGTGAAAAGTTTTCAAATTCCTGAGAAGCATCCCCAATTAATTCTGTGAGTGCATCGTGTCTGCACTAAGCCAAATCGCATCATTATTTTGCTACACATTTTCAACCCAAAACATGGCATTGAGCAGGAAACGCATTCTGGCCCTTGGTGTCTATAACTACCATTAAGAATGTTAGGTAATTCAGAAGAATGTTCCCTTTGAGTACTGCATTAGCATCTGCGCACCAGAATCAGTAACACACCAATAGTACACCCATCTTCTTGCTCCAAGAACGCTTTAAACTAAAGACCTTTCTCTGATTCTGATTTACAATGTTCGTCATTAGAAATTCAGAAGGCGCCAATGTTCTCTATGGAATCCATGATTATTACTTTCAAAGTTGAAAAAGTCTTTTAGCATACAAATGATTCAGGAGGATGATAGGATATGTCAGAGGTCAGCATCCCCAGGGTGTGGTCATTTGACCCCCTTTCTCCAAGTTTAATTTCTGTGACTTGCAGTGAGTAAGCTTCATCGGTCAATGTTGGGAATGCGTTTCAAGAATGTGACACACGCTGGGGAAGACCGGTCCCTTATAGTTGCCCTTTGTGCTGTTTCTCTTCTAACTTGGACTCCGGGAACCCAGTGCTTGTGAGCTGTCCGGATCTATGAATCTGCCCCGGGCAAAAAGCAATCAAAAAGGTTAATGGGATGTTGACCTTTTGTCTCAAGGGGGCTGGAATACAAAGAGGAGGAAGTTATGTTTCAGTTGTACAGAGCCTTGGTCAGACTCCATCTGGAGTACTGTCTTCAGTTTCGGGCACAGCACCTCAGGAAGAATACATTAGCCTTCGAGGAGGTTCAGCGCAGATTTACCAGAATGATGCCGGGCCTGAGAGGGTTTAATTATGAGGCCAGGTTGCATAAACTTGGCTTATATTCTCTTGAGTAATAGGAGATTGAGGGGTGATCTGATTGAGGTATTTAGGGGGAAAAATTGGGTCGCACCCCCTTTGGGGTGCTAACTTCGCCGGGGCGCTACAAATTACCTGCCCCCGTACCCGAAATTCACCGGTAGCTCCCCAAGAGGGAGGCGGGGAGCTACTGGAAGCGCCCCGCCTCCCTATTGGGGCGCTGTGAGTGAATATCGCAGTGCTACGTGCCGCAGCGCTATGCACTGCGGCACGTCGCACCGCGGTACTGCAGGCCTTCCTCCCCTTATTAAAGGGGAGGGGCCTAGCGCAGCGCGACCCGGGGCCCAGCTGGGCCACCAGGGATCGGAGTGCCGGCAAAAGAGCCCGGCGCTCAGGAGAAGTGCCGGGCTCATGGAGCGTAGCGGGCACCCCGCAGTGGGGCTGCAGAGGAGGCCGGGGACGGCAGAGGGGTCAGGTGCTGGCAGGCAGCCAGCAACAAAAATGGCCGCCCGGTACCTCACATTTAATTTGCGCCACCCCGGCCGCAGGTAGGCCCCCCTGACCCTGTCGGACATAGTGTCCGGCGGTAAGTCAGGGGGCGCTACCAAAGATCGCGGCCGGGGCGCGAGCGGGGCGCTGCGCACGGCGATGATGTCATCGCCGACAGCGCAGCGCCACGGGTCGCTAACGGTTACCGCCACCACTAACCTCCCGCTGAATTTCGCGGGAGGCATTGGCGGCGCCGCGCCCAGGCGCTAGTGGCTTTGCGCCCCGTTAGCGCCCTGAGAGGCGCAAATCAACCGAATTTTTGGGCCTTAAAATGTTAAAAGGATTCGATAGGGTAGATACAGAGAAACATTTTCCTCTGGTGGGGGAATCCAGAACTTGGGGGCATAACCTTAAAGTTAGAGCTAGGCCATTGAAGATTGAAATCAGGCAGTACTTTTTCACACAAAAGGTAGTAGAAATCTAGAAATCCATCCCCAAAAGGCTATGGATGCTGGGACTATTGGAGCTCTCAAGACTGAGATTGATAGATTTTTGTTAGGTAAGGGCTATGGAGCAAAGGCAGCTAAATGGAGTGGAGGTACAGATCAACCATCATCTAATTGAATGGCGGAGCAGGCCTGGAGGGCTGTTTGGCCTACTCTGTTTCTATGTTCTTAGTGCAATGTGGCGTTCTTAGCAATTATCGACCCCGCTATTGCGCATGACTCATTTTGGTGGATGAGTATTAAGGCAATTCTAAAATGGACAAAAGACTTCCTACCCACATGGAAGGAAGTGGTGTCAAGGTAAAGTTTCCAGAACACAGAAAATTGGTGAACGACGTTGCATCTAAGGACAGACGTGCTGCGGTGCATTTTTGCCATGCACCTTTCCAGTGGGAGGGAGAGGAAATGGAAGGGATTTGGGAGGAAGAAAGGGATTATTCATTTTCAATAAAAATTTGAAATATTTATCAGGGAAATGACCTACAGTGGACCTGTATCACAAGAGCACACATCTGTTTGCAGATCTGGTAAAGTATCTTGTAAAAAAGCTTCAGCAGATGACACATTGCTTTTAAAATTAGCAGATGGTGAGTCTCTTCCTTTTCTCTCTTCAGACTCTGGGGGTAATTTTCCGACTTTGTGCTCGTGTCGCACATCAGAAATTTAGCGCCAGCTGCACGTGATTGTTGACCCAGAATTCTGACATGTAACCTGGACAGCTCCCAAATAGAAGAGCTAAATCCGAAAATTGCCCTCCTCTACTCTCTCTCTCACTCTCTTTCTTTCTCACTCTTTTTTTCTCTCCCTTTTTCTCTTTCCTTCTCTCTTTCCCTCTCTTTCTCTTTCATTGTTTCTTCCTCTCTCTTTCTCTTTTTCTTTCTCTTTCTCTCTCTTTCTCTTTTTCTTTCTATTGCTCTCTTTTTCTTTATCTTTTACTTGACTTATTTCTTCCGCTTCTCTCTTTTTCTCTTTCTTTCTCTCTTTCCCTCTCTTTCTTTCTCTCTTTCATTCTCTTTCATTGTTTCTTTCTTTCCCTTTCTCTCTCTTTCTCTTTTTCTTTCTATTTATCTCTTTTTCTTTATCTTTTTCTCTATTTATTTCTTTCTCTTCCTCTCTGTGTCTCTTTCTTTCTTTGTCTGTCTGTCTGTCTCCCTTGCTCTTTCTCACTATATATATATTTATATATTTGTCTGTATGTGTACATGCATAATTAGTCTGTTTGTTTTTCTATCATACCTATGAGTCACAAGCGCTGTAAATAAAGAGAAAACTCTGGATATCTGATACAACAAACAGCAATGAATTAGGTTCCATTACATTCCGGCTTAACCTTTAAGAACAGCACTGAGTGCTTGGCAGCAGTCATCAATATTTAACAGCTGTTGTTATTATGAGATTCTTTATAGAGTTATGTGGCTTGCCCGTTTGCACGCAATGGCTTTGAACATGAGCCAGCAGCTTGTCAGACACAGAGAGAAGATTGACAATCTGCTACGTTGCGTGACAGTGGGGCTTTGCTCAGCTGGCAGTTTATGTTCAGTGTTTCAGTTGGATGGAATTCCACAGTTTTTTTGTTGAGGATGGGGGGTGGGGTGGTGGAGTGGCGGGGTGGGGGGGGGGGAAGAGGAGGAGGGGGAGGGGTGGAGCTATACTGATGAGATGGCTCCGTGCCCAACCCCCGCCCATGTGCCTCCAGTGAAGATATCTTTTTGTGTCGACTGCACGCAAAGCTGTCAGGGATAGATGTATTCAGACACGCCTGAGCGCTTATTAAAGCTGAGACTTGGCATCCGTGATCCAGCATACAGACTGAGGGGAGAAATAAAAAACTGCCCCTTCAGAATCTTACGCAGGAAAACAGATCAAAATAACAACAATAATGTTTATTTTAAAAAAAATGCATACTTGGACGCTGGGGGAAAAAAATCTCCACAGAAATATGCTGTGAAAAATAAAACCTTCAGATGGCACGGTACAATTCCAAGAGGGAAATCACATCAAAGGGAAAGTGGCATTTGAGGAAAACCACTAACTCCAAGCTTTATAATTTACAAGATGCTGTCGCCAGTTTTGTCCCCTTCCCTCCTGAAGGTGTTAACTCCTTGCTGGAGCATAATCTCACCAGCCCTGAGTGCCCTCATCCAAGTGGCCAATCATCATATGTGTGAGGCTTTGACAGTGGGCTGTATTTGACCCCGCCCTTCCTCGACACCTGGACAAATGTTCATTCAGCAGGGGTGCACTGGATGGCACTCGGAGCCATGCTCGATTTGTTCCCCCCCGACTCCCACCCACCACACACTGTAACGTCGCCCGTCTCTGTCCCAGCCTGAGCTCACCTGCTGCTGAAACCCTCATCTACGCCTTTGTTACCTCCAGACTCGACTACTCCACTGCTCTCCTGACCGGCCACCCACCTTGCACCCTCCGTAAAATCCAAAACTCTGCTGCCTGTATCCTAGCTCGCACCTAGTCCCGTTCACCCATCACTCCTGTGCTCGCTGACCTACATTGGCTCCCGGTCCGGCGACGCCTCGTTTTAAAAATTCTCATCCTTGTTTTCAAATCCTTTCATGGCCTCGCCCCTCCCTATCTCTGTAACCTCCTCCAACCCTCCAACCGTCCGAGATCTCTGCGCTCCTCTAATTCTGGGCTTTTGTGTGACTTCCTTTGTCCCACCATTGTCGGCCGTGCTTTCAGCTGCCAAGGTCCTAAACTCTGGAACTCCCTCCCTAAACCTCTCCGCCTCTCTACCTCTCTCTCCTCCTTTAAGATTCTCCTTAAAAATCTCTTTGACCAAGATTTTGGTCACCTGTCCTAATACCTCCTTATGGAGCTTGGTGTCGAATTTTGTCTGATAACGCTCCTGTGAAGCGCCTTGGGATGTTTTGCTATGTTAAAGGTGCTATATCAATGCAAGTTGTTGTTGTTGTTGGTTTGGGTGCACCCAGGCCGCAATGAGTTGGACTGGGCTGAGGCCAATTGGTGCTGACACCCTACCTGTCATCCTGGCTCAGATCTGCTAATTCAGCACAGAGCCGAGCTCTAGCTATGGGGGTGGGAGGGGGGCTTCCTCGTCGAGACGTTCTGACAGCTCACTTGGAACCTGCAGAGTCACTGCAGCAGCCGAGCTGCTGAGGAGGTTTTTAGTTTCTCATCCGTCTCTCTGAAGATATTCCTTTACACAAGTGCCTACACGTCACTGGACCCTTTATTAACCCTTGCCCCAGCTGCTCAGACAGGACGATTCCCATTCAAATTGATGGGGATTCCTGAAACTCTCAGGGATGAAATGGTTGAGGAGAATGGGGGACACTGGATCTCCTAGCTAGGAAAATCAGAGCTGGGATTGGAGGTGTGGATCTTCCATGGGTCCTACAAATAAGCGCATTTTCAGAGGGTTTGAGGATGCAGTCCTCAGTCAACCATCACTAGATGTCAGTGTTAACCAGAGACCAGAGCAAAATCAGACTCAGATCCTGAATCTCACCGCCTCTGGGTCAATCCACTGGGACCAAAAGTTTCCCAGGTCGGTTTATTTTGGCCTCAGTTCCCCCAGGGCCAGGGACGGGAACAAATCTCCCACAGTTCGCAACCTAGATTGTTCTGCAGCTAGTCCTGCTGGACGGTGGAGCGTGTGGGTCAGCTGAAGACAGGACTGAGCTTCATGCTTTCCATGGCCGAATAGTTCTCCCATACTCATTGGTGAGGCTCAATCAAGAGGCACGACCATTCAGGTTGGGTGCTTTTGTGTGCAATAACATTAAATCATAATCCTTAATTTTAATCCTTAAAAACATAATCCAGTGCGAGTCTGCACATGTGGGTGAGAAGTTAAATTTGGGAAAGAAATATTTAAAATATGAAGTTGTCAATGTAAATTTAGATTAAAAAAATTATTGAACACACAAAAAAAGCGCAAATGCTAATCCTGACATAACTGTACACGCTGCTAATCCTGGTCACACTGCTAATCCCGATCACACTGCTAATCCCAATCACACTGCTAATCCCAGTCATACTGCTAATCCCGATCACACTGCTAATCCCGATCACACTGCTAATCCCAGTCACACTGCTAATCCCGATCACACTGCTAATCCTGATCACACTGCTAATCTCAGTCACACTGCTAATCCCGCTCACACAGCTAATCCCGATCACACTGTAATCCCAGTCACACTGCTAATCCCGATCACACTGCTAATCCCAGTCACACTGCTAATCCCAATCACACTGCTAATCCCGATCACACTGCTAATCCCAGTCACACTGCTAATCCCGATCACACTGCTAATCCCAGTCACACTGCTAATCCCGATCACACTGCTAATCCCAATCACACTGCTAATCCCAGTCACACTGCTAATCCCGGTCACACTGCTAATCCCAGTCACACTGCTAATCCCAGTCACACTGCTAATCCCGATCACACTGCTAATCCCAGTCACACTGTTAATCCCAGTCACACTGCTAATACCAGTCACACTGCTAATCCCAGTCACACTGCTAATCCCAGTCACACTGCTAATCCCAGTCACACTGCTAATCCCAGTCACACTACTAATACCAGTCACACTGCTAATCCCGATCACACTGCTAATCCCGATCACACTGCTAATCCCAGTCACACTGCTAATCCCGATCACACTGCTAATCCCAGTCACACTGCTAATCCCGATCACACTGCTAATCCCAGTCACACTGCTAATCCCAATCACACTGCTAATCCCGATCACACTGCTAATCCCAGTCACACTGCTAATCCCGATCACACTGCTAATCCCAGTCACACTGCTAATCCCAGTCACACTGCTAATACCAGTCACACTGCTAATCCCGATCACACTGCTAATCCCAGTCACACTGCTAATCCCAGTCACACTGCTTATCCCAGTCACACTGCTAATCCCAGTCACACTGCTAATCCCAGTCACGATGCTAATCCCAGTCACACTGCTAATCCCGATCACACTGCTAATCCCAGTCACACTGCTAATCCCAGTCACACTGCTAATCCCAGTCACACTGCTAATCCCAGTCACACTGCTAATACCAGTCACATTGCTAATCCCGATCACACTGCTAATCCCAATCACACTGCTAATCCCGATCACACTGCTAATCCCAGTCACACTGCTAATCCCGATCACACTGCTAATCCCAGTCACACTGCTAATCCCGATCACACTGCTAATCCCAGTCACACTGCTAATCCCAGTCACACTGCTAATCCCGATCACACTGCTAATCCCAATCACACTGCTAATCCCAGTCACACTGCTAATCCCGATCACACTGCTAATCCCAGTCACACTGCTAATCCCAGTCACACTGCTAATCCCGATCACACTGCTAATACCAGTCACACTGCTAATCCCGATCACACTGCTAATCCCAATCACACTGCTAATCCCGATCACACTGCTAATCCCAGTCACACTGCTAATCCCGATCACACTGCTAATCCCAGTCACACTGCTAATCCCGATCACACTGCTAATCCCAGTCACACTGCTAATCCCAGTCACACTGCTAATCCCAATCACACTGCTAATCCCGATCACACTGCTAATCCCAGTCACACTGCTAATCCCGATCACACTGCTAATCCCTGTCACACTGCTAATCCCAGTCACACTGCTAATCCCAGTCACACTGCTAATCCCGATCACACTGCTAATCCCGATCACACTGCTAATCCCGATCACACTGCTAATCCCAGTCACGCTGCTAATCCCAATCACACTGCTAATCCCGATCACACTGCTAATCCCGATCACACTGCTAATCCCGATCACACTGCTAATCCCAGTCACACTGCTAATCCCGATCACACTGCTAATCCCAGTCACACTGCTAATCCCGATCACACTGCTAATCCTAGTCACACTGCTAATCCCAGTCACACTGCTAATCCCGGTCACACTGCGAATCCCAATCACACTGCTAATCCCGGTCACACTGTTAATCCCGATCACACTGCTAATCCCGATCACACTGCTAATCCCGATCACACTGCTAATCCCAATCACACTGCTAATCCCGATCACACTGCTAATCCCAGTCACACTGCTAATCCCGATCACACTGCTAATCCCAGTCACACTGCTAATCCCGATCACACTGCTAATCCCGATCACACTGCTAATTCCAGTCACACTGCTAATCCCAGTCACACTGCTACTCACAGTCACACTGCTAATCCCGATCAGACTGCTAATTCCAGTCAAACTGCTAATCCCGATCACACTGCTAATCCCGATCACACTGCTAATCCCAATCACACTGCTAATCCCGATCACACTGCTAATCCCGATCACACTGCTAATCCCAGTCACACTGCTAATCCCAGTCACACTGCTAAACCCGATCACACTGCTAATCCCAGTCACACTGCTAATCCCGATCACACTGCTAATCCCGATCATGTTGCAAATCCCAGTCACACTGCTAATCCCAGTCACACTGCTAATCCCAGTCACACTGCTAATCCCGATCAGACTGCTAATCCCAGTCACACTGCTAATCCCGATCAGACTGCTAATCCCAGTCACACTGCTAATCCCAGTCACACTGCTAATCCCAGTCACACTGCTAAGGCCAGTCACACTGCTAATCCCGATCACACTGCTAATCCCAGTCACACTGCTAATCCCAGTCACACTGCTAATCCCGATCAAACTGCTAATCCCGGTCACACTGCTAATCCCAGTCCCACTGCTAATCCCAGTCCCACTGCTAATCCCGAACACACTGCTAATCCCAGTCCCACTGCTAATCCCAGTCACACTGCTAATCCCAGCCATGCTGCTAATCCCAGTCACACTGCTAATCCCAGTCACACTGCTAATCCCGATCACACTGCTAATCCCGATCATGTTGCAAATCCCAGTCACACTGCTAATCCCAGTCACACTGCTAATCCCAGTCACACTGCTAATCCCGGTCACGCTGCTAATCCCGATCACACTGCTAATCCCGATCACACTGCTAATCCCGATCTCAATGCTAATCCCGAACACACTGCTAATCCCGATCACACTGCTAATCCCAGTCCCAATGCTAATCCCGATCATGCTGCTAATCCCAGTCACACTGTTAATCCCAGTCACACTGCTAATCCCGATCATGTTGCTAATCCCAGTCACACTGCTAATCCCAGTCACACTGCTAATCCCAGTCCCACTGCTAATCCCAGTCACGCTGCTAATCCCAGTCCCACTACTAATCCCAGTCACACTGCTAATCCCAGTCACACTGCTAATCGTAGTCCCACTGCTAATCCCAGTCACACTGCTAATCCCGATCACACTGCTAATCCCAGTCACACTGCTAATCCCGATCATGTTGCTAATCCTGATCACACTGCTAATCCCAGTCACACTGCTAATCCCGATCATGTTGCTAATCCCGATCACACTGCTAATCCCAGTCACACTGCTAATCCCAGTCACACTGCTAATCCCAGTCACATTTAATGGAATTGAACACAATTGATGGAACAATTTCTTGTCAAAATAAATGCCAGTTGGACTACAGGTGGCAGCATAACAAATGGTATGGGGGAAAAATCATTTCATGCCTCCTTTGGGGCACTTACTTCGCCGGGCCGCTACTTTTACTTAGCATCCCCGCGCCGGAAATTGAATGGTAGCACCTCCAGAAGGAGGCGAGGCACTACTGGAAGCACTCCTCCTCCTTCCTGGGACACTCACATTGAATATCGCGGCGCTACGGTCAACGGCGCTAAGTGTGTCGGCACGTAGCACCGTGGTATTACAGGCCTCCCTCCCCTGATTAAAAGGGAAGGGCCTAGCGCAGTGCGCACTGGGGCCCTGCTGGACCACCGGGGAGCGGGGTGCCGGCAAAAGAGCCCACACTGCTAATCCCAGTCACACTGCTAATCCCAGTCACACTGCTAATCCCAGTCACACTGCTAATCCTGATCACACTGCTAATCCCGATCACACTGCTAATCCCAGTCACACTGCTAATCCTAGTCACACTGCTAATCCCGATCACACTGCTAATCCCAGTCACACTGCTAATCCCAGTCACACTGCTAATCCCGATCACACTACTAATCCCGATCACACTGCTAATCCCAATCACACTGCTAATCCCAGTCACACTGCTAATTCCGATCACACTGCTAATCCCGATCACACTGTAATCCCAGTCACACTGCTAATCCCAGTCACACTGCTAATCCCAGTCAAACTGCTAAACCCGATCACACTGCTAATCCCAGTCACACTGCTAATCCCAGTCACATTGCTAATCCCAGTCACACTGCTAATCCCAGTCACACTGCTAATCCCATTCACCATGCTAATCCCAGTCACACTGCTAATCCCAGTCACACTGCTAATCCCGATCACACTGCTAATCCCGATCACACTGTAATCCCAGTCACACTGCTAATCCCAGTCACACTGCTAATCCCAGTCACACTGCGAATACCAGTCACGCTGCTAATCCCAGTCACACTGCTAATCCTGATCATGTTGCTAATCCCAGTCACACTGCTAATCCCGATCACACTGCTAATCCCAATCACACTGCTAATCCCAGTCACACTGCTAATCCCAGTCACACTGCTAATCCGATCATACTGCTAATCCCAGTCACACTGCTAATCCCAGTCACACTGCTAATCCCAGTCACACTGCTAATACCAATCACACTACTAATCCCAGTCACACTGCTAATACCAGTCACACTGCTAATCCCAGTCACACTGCTAATCCCAGTCACACTGCTAATACCAGTCACACTGCTAATCCCAGTCACACTGCTAATACCAGTCACGCTGCTAATCCCAGTCACACTGCTAATCCCGATCATGTTGCTAATCCCAGTCACACTGCTAATCCCGATCACACTGCTAATCCCAATCACACTGCTAATCCCAGTCACACTGCTAATCCCAGTCACATGGCTAATCCCGATCACAATGCGAATCCCAGTCACACTGCTAATCCCAGTCACACTGCTAATCCCAGTCACACTGCTAATCCCAATCACACTGCTAATCCCAGTCACACTGCTAATCCCAGTCACACTGCTAATCCCAGTCACACTGCTAATCCCGATCATACGGCTAATCCCGATCACACTGCTAATCCCAGTCACACTGCTAATCCCGATCATACTGCTAATCCCGATCACACTGCTAATCCCAGTCACACTGCTAATCCCAGTCACACTGCTAATCCCAGTCACACTGCTAATCCCAGTCACACTGCTAATCCCAGTCACACTGCTAATACCAGTCACACTGCTAATCCCAGTCACACCGCTAATACCAGTCACGCTGCTAATCCCAGTCACACTGCTAATCCCGATCATGTTGCTAATCCCAGTCACACTGCTAATCCCGATCACACTGCTAATCCCAATCACACTGCTAATCCCAGTCACACTGCTAATCCCAGTCACATGGCTAATCCCGATCACAATGCGAATCCAGTCACACTGCTAATCCCAGTCACACTGCTAATCCCAGTCACACTGCTAATCCCAATCACACTGCTAATCCCAGTCACACTGCTAATCCCAGTCACACTGCTAATCCCAGTCACACTGCTAATCCCGATCATACGGCTAATCCCGATCACACTGCTAATCCCAGTCACACTGCTAATCCCGATCATACTGCTAATCCCGATCACACTGCTAATCCCAGTCACACTGCTAATCCCAGTCACACTGCTAATCCCAGTCACACTGCTAATCCCAGTCACACTGCTAATCCCAGTCACACTGCTAATCCCGATCACACTGCTAATCCCGATCATGTTGCAAATCCCAGTCACACTGCTAATCCCAGTCACACTGCTAATCCCAGTCACACTGCTAATCCCGATCAGACTGCTAATCCCAGTCACACTGCTAGTCCCGATCATGTTGCTAATCCCAGTCACACTGCTAATCCCAGTCACACTGCCAATCCCAGTCACACTGCTAATCCCGATCACACTGCTAATCCCAGTCACACTGCAAATCCCAGTCACACTGCTAAGCCCAGTCACACTGCTAATACCAGTCACACTGCTAATCCCAGTCACACTGCTAATACCAGTCACACTGCTAATCCCAGTCACACTGCTTATCCCAGTCACACTGCTAATCCCAGTCACACTGCTAATACCAGTCACACTGCTAATCCCAGTCACACTGCTAATACCAGTCACGCTGCTAATCCCAGTCACACTGCCAATGCCGATCATGTTGCTAATCCCAGTCACACTGCTAATCCCGATCACACTGCTAATCCCAGTCACACTGCTAATCCCAGTCACACTGCTGATCCCAGTCACACTGCTAATCCCGATCACACTGCTAATCCCAGTCACACTGCTAATCCCAGTCACACTGCTAATCCCGATCACACTGCTAATCCCGATCACACTGCTAATCCCGATCACACTGCTAATCCCAGTCACACTGCTAATCCCGATCACAGTGCTAATCTCGATCACACTGCTAATCCCGCTCACACTGCTAATCCCAGTCACACTGCTAATCCCAGTCACATTGCTAATCCCAGTCACACTGCTAATCCCAGTCACACTGCTAATCCCATTCACCATGCTAATCCCAGTCACACTGCTAATCCCAGTCACACTGCTAATCCCGATCACACTACTAATCCCGATCACACTGCTAATCCCAATCACACTGCTAATCCCAGTCACACTGCTAATTCCGATCACACTGCTAATCCCGATCACACTGTAATCCCAGTCACACTGCTAATCCCAGTCACACTGCTAATCCCAGTCAAACTGCTAAACCCGATCACACTGCTAATCCCAGTCACACTGCTAATCCCAGTCACATTGCTAATCCCAGTCACACTGCTAATCCCAGTCACACTGCTAATCCCATTCACCATGCTAATCCCAGTCACACTGCTAATCCCAGTCACACTGCTAATCCCGATCACACTGCTAATCCCGATCACACTGTAATCCCAGTCACACTGCTAATCCCAGTCACACTGCTAATCCCAGTCACACTGCGAATACGAGTCACGCTGCTAATCCCAGTCACACTGCTAATCCTGATCATGTTGCTAATCCCAGTCACACTGCTAATCCCGATCACACTGCTAATCCCAATCACACTGCTAATCCCAGTCACACTGCTAATCCCAGTCACACTGCTAATCCGATCATACTGCTAATCCCAGTCACACTGCTAATCCCAGTCACACTGCTAATCCCAGTCACACTGCTAATACCAATCACACTACTAATCCCAGTCACACTGCTAATACCAGTCACACTGCTAATCCCAGTCACACTGCTAATCCCAGTCACACTGCTAATACCAGTCACACTGCTAATCCCAGTCACACTGCTAATACCAGTCACGCTGCTAATCCCAGTCACACTGCTAATCCCGATCATGTTGCTAATCCCAGTCACACTGCTAATCCCGATCACACTGCTAATCCCAATCACACTGCTAATCCCAGTCACATGGCTAATCCCGATCACAATGCGAATCCCAGTCACACTGCTAATCCCAGTCACACTGCTAATCCCAGTCACACTGCTAATCCCAATCACACTGCTAATCCCAGTCACACTGCTAATCCCAGTCACACTGCTAATCCCAGTCACACTGCTAATCCCGATCATACGGCTAATCCCGATCACACTGCTAATCCCAGTCACACTGCTAATCCCGATCATACTGCTAATCCCGATCACACTGCTAATCCCAGTCACACTGCTAATCCCAGTCACACTGCTAATCCCAGTCACACTGCTAATCCCAGTCACACTGCTAATCCCAGTCACACTGCTAATCCCAGTCACACTGCTAATACCAGTCACACTGCTAATCCCAGTCACACCGCTAATACCAGTCACGCTGCTAATCCCAGTCACACTGCTAATCCCGATCATGTTGCTAATCCCAGTCACACTGCTAATCCCGATCACACTGCTAATCCCAATCACACTGCTAATCCCAGTCACACTGCTAATCCCAGTCACATGGCTAATCCCGATCACAATGCGAATCCCAGTCACACTGCTAATCCCAGTCACACTGCTAATCCCAGTCACACTGCTAATCCCAATCACACTGCTAATCCCAGTCACACTGCTAATCCCAGTCACACTGCTAATCCCAGTCACACTGCTAATCCCGATCATACGGCTAATCCCGATCACACTGCTAATCCCAGTCACACTGCTAATCCCGATCATACTGCTAATCCCGATCACACTGCTAATCCCAGTCACACTGCTAATCCCAGTCACACTGCTAATCCCAGTCACACTGCTAATCCCAGTCACACTGCTAATCCCAGTCACACTGCTAATCCCGATCACACTGCTAATCCCGATCATGTTGCAAATCCCAGTCACACTGCTAATCCCAGTCACACTGCTAATCCCAGTCACACTGCTAATCCCGATCAGACTGCTAATCCCAGTCACACTGCTAGTCCCGATCATGTTGCTAATCCCAGTCACACTGCTAATCCCAGTCACACTGCCAATCCCAGTCACACTGCTAATCCCGATCACACTGCTAATCCCAGTCACACTGCAAATCCCAGTCACACTGCTAAGCCCAGTCACACTGCTAATACCAGTCACACTGCTAATCCCAGTCACACTGCTAATACCAGTCACACTGCTAATCCCAGTCACACTGCTTATCCCAGTCACACTGCTAATCCCAGTCACACTGCTAATACCAGTCACACTGCTAATCCCAGTCACACTGCTAATACCAGTCACGCTGCTAATCCCAGTCACACTGCCAATGCCGATCATGTTGCTAATCCCAGTCACACTGCTAATCCCGATCACACTGCTAATCCCAGTCACACTGCTAATCCCAGTCACACTGCTGATCCCAGTCACACTGCTAATCCCGATCACACTGCTAATCCCAGTCACACTGCTAATCCCAGTCACACTGCTAATCCCGATCACACTGCTAATCCCGATCACACTGCTAATCCCGATCACACTGCTAATCCCAGTCACACTGCTAATCCCGATCACAGTGCTAATCTCGATCACACTGCTAATCCCGCTCACACTGCTAATCCCAGTCACACTGCTAATCCCAGTCACACTGCCAATCCCGATAACACTGCTAATCCCAGTCACACTGCTAATCCCAGTCACACTGCTAATCCCGATCATACTGCTAATCCCGATCACACTGCTAATCCCAGTCACACTGCTAATCCCGATCATACTGCTAATCCCAGTCACACTGCTAATCCCGGTCACACTGCTAATCCCAGTCACACTGCTAAACCCGATCACACTGCTAATCCCAGTCACACTGCTAATCCCAGTCACACTGCTAATCCCGATCACACTGCTAATCCCGATCATGTTGCAAATCCCAGTCACACTGCTAATCCCAGTCACACTGCTAATCCCGATCAGACTGCTAATCCCAGTCACACTGCTAGTCCCGATCATGTTGCTAATCCCAGTCACACTGCTAATCCCGATCACACTGCTAATCCCAGTCACACTGCTAATCCCAGTCACACTGCTAATCCCAGTCACACTGATAATCCCGATCACACTGCTAATCCCGATCACACTGCTAATCCCAGTCACACTGCTAATCCCAGTCCCACTGCTAATCCCAGTCCCACTGCTAATCCCGAACACACTGCTAATCCCAGTCCCACTGCTAATCCCAGTCCCACTGCTAATCCCAGTCACACTGCTAAGACCAGCCACGCTGCTAATCCCAGTCACACTGCTAATCCCAGTCACACTGCTAATCCCAGTCTCACTGCTAATCCCAGTCACATTGCTAATCCCAGTCACACTGCTAATCCCAGTCACACTGCTAATCCCAGTCACACTGCAAATCCCAGTCACATTGCTAATCCCAGTCACACTGCTAATCCCACACACACTGCTAATCCCAGTCACACTGCAAATCCCAGTCACACTGCTAATCCCGATCACACTGCTAATCCCAGTCACACTGCTAATCCCAGTCAAACTGCTAATCCTGATCACACTGCTAATCCCGATCACACTGCTAATCCCGATCACACTGCTAATCCCAGTCACACTGCTAATCCCAGTCACACTGCTAATCCCAGTCACACTGTTAATCCTGATCACACTGCTAATCCCAGTCACACTGCTAATCCCAGTCACACTGCTAATCCCAGTCATACTGTTAATCCTGATCACACTGCTAATCCCAATCACACTGTTAATCCTGATCACACTGTTACTCCTGATCACATTGCTAATCCCAGTCACAGTGCTAATCCCAGTCACACTGCTAATCCCTGTCACACTGCTAATCCTGATCACACTGCTAATCCCGATGACACTGCGAATCCCAGTCACACTGCTAATCCCAGTCACATTTAATGGAATTGAACACAATTGATGAAACAATTTCTTGTCAAAATAAATACCAGTTAGACTACAGGTGGCAGCATAACAAATGGTATGGGGGAAAAATCATTTCATGCCCCCTTTGGGGCACTTACTTCGCCGGGCCGCTGCTTTTACTTCGCATCCCCGCGCTGGAAATTAAATTGTAGCACCTCCAGAAGGAGGTGGAGCGCTACTGGAAGCACTCCTCCTCCTTCCTGGGACGCTAACATTGAATATCGCGGCGTTACAGTCAACGGCGCTATGTGTGTCGGCACGTAGCACCGTGGTATTACAGGCCTCCCTCCCCTGATTAAAGAGAAGGGCCTAGCGCAGTGCGCACTGGGGCCCTGCTGGACCACCGGGGAGCGGGGTGCCGGTAAAAGAGCCCACACTGCTAATCCCAGTGACACTGCTAATCCCAGTGACACTGCTAATCCCAGTCACACTGCTAATCCCAGTCACACTGCTAATCCCAGTCACACTGCTAATCCCAGTCACACTGCTAATCCCGGTCACACTGCTAATCCCGGTCACACTGCTAATCCCAGTCACACTGCTAATCCCGATCACACTGCTAATCCCGATCACACTGCTAATCCCAGTCACACTGCTAATCCCAGTCACACTGCTAATCCCGATCACACTGCTAATCCCAGTCACACTGCTAATCCCGATCACACTGCTAATCCCAGTCACACTGCTAATCCCAGTCACACTGCTGATCCCAGTCACACTGCTAATCCCGATCACACTGCTAATCCCAGTCACACTGCTAATCCCAGTCACACTGCTAATCCCGATCACACTGCTAATCCCGATCACACTGCTTATCCCGATCACACTGCTAATCCCAGTCACACTGCTAATCCCGATCACAGTGCTAATCTCGATCACACTGCTAATCCCGCTCACACTGCTAATCCCAGTCACACTGCTAATCCCAGTCACACTGCCAATCCCGATAACACTGCTAATCCCAGTCACACTGCTAATCCCGATCACACTGCTAATCCCAGTCACACTGCTAATCCCAGTCACACTGCTAATCCCAGTCATACTGCTAATCCCGATCACACTGCTAATCCCAGTCACACTGCCAATCCCGCTCACACTGCTAATCCCAGTCACAGTGCTAATCCCAGTCAGACTGCTAATCCCAGTCACACTGCTAATCCCGCTCACACTGCTAATCCCAGTCACACTGCTAATCACGATCACACTGCTAATCCCGATCACACTGCTAATCCCAGTCACACTGCTAATCCCGATCATGCTGCTAATCCCAGTCACACTGCTAATCCCGATCACACTGCTAATCCCGATCACACTGCTAATCCCGATCACACTGCTAATCCCAGTCACACTGCTAATCCCAGTCACACTGCTAATCCCGATCACACTGCTAATCCCAGTCACACTGCTAATCCCGATCACACTGCTAATCCCAGTCACACTGCTAATCCCGATCACACGGCTAATCCCAGTCACACTGCTAATCCCAGTCACACTGCTAATCCCGATCATGCTGCTAATCCCAGTCACACCGCTAATCCCAGTCACACTGCTAATCCCAGTCACACTGCTAATCCCAGTCACACTGCTAATCCCAGTCACACTGCTAATCCCAGTCACACTGCTAATCCCGATCACACTGCTAATCCCGATCACACTGCTAATCCCGATCACACTGCTAATCCCAGTCACACTGCTAATCCCAGTCACACTGCTAATCCCGATCACACTGCTAATCCCAGTCACACTGCTAATCCCGATCACACTGCTAATCCCAGTCACACTGCTAATCCCGATCACACGGCTAATCCCAGTCACACTGCTAATCCCAGTCACACTGCTAATCCCGATCATGCTGCTAATCCCAGTCACACCGCTAATCCCAGTCACACTGCTAATCCCAGTCACACTGCTAATCCCGATCACACTGCTAATCCCAGTCACACTGCTAATCCCGATCACACTGCTAATCCCAGTCACACTGCTAATCCCGATCACACTGCTAATCCCAGTCACACTGCTAATCCCGATCACACTGCTAATCCCAGTCACACTGCTAATCCCAGTCACACTGCTAATCCCGATCACACAGCTAATCCCGATCACACTGCTAATCCCAGTCACACCGCTAATCCCAGTCACACTGCTAATCCCGATCACACTGCTAATCCCGATCACACTGCTAATCCCAGTCACACCGCTAATCCCAGTCACACTGCTAATCCCAGTCACACTGCTAATCCCAGTCACACTGCAAATCCCGATCATGCTGCTAATCCCAGTCACACTGCAAATCCCGATCATGCTGCTAATCCCAGTCACACTGCTAATCCCGATCACACTGCTAATCCCGATTGCACTGCTAATCCCGGTCATGCTGCTAATCCCAGTCACACTGCTAATCCCGATCATGCTGCTAATCCCAGTCACACTGCTAAGCCCAGTCACACTGCTAATCCCAGTCACACTGCTAATCCCAGTCACACTGCTAATCCCAGTCACACTGCTAATCCCAGTCACACTGCTAATCCCAGTCACACTGCTAATCCCGATCATGCTGCTAATCCCAGTCACACTGCTAATTCCAGTCACACTGCTAATCCCAGTCACACTGCTAATCCCGCTCACACTGCTAATCCCGATCACACTGCTAATCCCAATCACACTGCTAATCCCGATCACACTGCTAATCCCGATCACACAGCTAATCCCAGTCACACTGCTAATCCCGGTCATGCTGCTAATCCCGATCACACTGCTAATCCCGATCACACTGCTAATCCCAGTCACACTGCTAATCCCGGTCATGCTGCTAATCCCGATCACACTGCTAATCCCGATCACACTGCTAATTCCGATCACACTGCTAATCCTAGTCACACTGCTAATCCCGATCTCACTGCTAATCCCGATCACACTGCTAATCCCGATCACACTGCTAATCCCGGTCACACTGCTAATCCCGATCACACTGCTAATCCCAGTCACACTGCTAATCCTGATCACACTGCTAATCCTGATCATACTGCTAATCCTGAGCACACTGCGAATCCCAGTCACACTGCTAATCCCAGTCACACTGCTAATCCCGATCACACTGCTAACCCCGATCACACTGCAACTCCCGGTCACGCTGCTAATCCCAGTCACTCTGCTAATCCCAGTCACACTGCTAATCCCATTCACACTGCTAATCCCGATCACACTGCTAATCCCAGTCACACTGCTAATCCCGGTCACACTGCTAATCCCGGTCACACTGCTAATCCCGGTCACACTGCTAATCCCAGTCACACTGCTAATCCCAATCACACTGCTAATCCCAGTCACACTGCTAATCCCAGTCACACTGCTAATCCCGATCACACTGCTTATCCCGGTCACACTGCTAATCCCGATCATGTTGCTAATCCCAGTCACACTGCTAATCCCAGTCACAATGCTAATCCCGATCATGTTGCTAATCCCAGTCACACTGCTAATCCCGGTCACACTGCTAATCCCAGTCCCAATGCTAATCCCGATCATGTTGCTAATCCCAGTCACACTGCTAATCCCGGTCACACTGCTAATCCCGGTCCCAATGCTAATCCCGATCATGTTGCTAATCCCAGTCACACTGCTAATCCCGGTCACACTGCTAATCCCGGTCACACTGCTAATCCCAGTCACACTGCTAATCCCAGTCCCAATGCTAATCCCGATCACACTTCTAATCCCGATCACACTGCTAATCCCAGTCACACTGCTAATCCCGATCACAGTGCTAATCTCGATCACACTGCTAATCCCGCTCACACTGCTAATCCCAGTCACACTGCTAATCCCAGTCACACTGCCAATCCCGATAACACTGCTAATCCCAGTCACACTGCTAATCCCGATCACACTGCTAATCCCAGTCACACTGCTAATCCCAGTCACACTGCTAATCCCAGTCATACTGCTAATCCCGATCACACTGCTAATCCCAGTCACACTGCCAATCCCGCTCACACTGCTAATCCCAGTCACAGTGCTAATCCCAGTCAGACTGCTAATCCCAGTCACACTGCTAATCCCGCTCACACTGCTAATCCCAGTCACACTGCTAATCACGATCACACTGCTAATCCCGATCACACTGCTAATCCCAGTCACACTGCTAATCCCGATCATGCTGCTAATCCCAGTCACACTGCTAATCCCAGTCACACTGCTAATCCCGATCACACTGCTAATCCCGATCACACTGCTAATCCCGATCACACTGCTAATCCCAGTCACACTGCTAATCCCAGTCACACTGCTAATCCCGATCACACTGCTAATCCCAGTCACACTGCTAATCCCGATCACACTGCTAATCCCAGTCACACTGCTAATCCCGATCACACGGCTAATCCCAGTCACACTGCTAATCCCAGTCACACTGCTAATCCCGATCATGCTGCTAATCCCAGTCACACCACTAATCCCAGTCACACTGCTAATCCCAGTCACACTGCTAATCCCGATCACACTGCTAATCCCAGTCACACTGCTAATCCCGATCACACTGCTAATCCCAGTCACACTGCTAATCCTGATCACACTGCTAATCCTGATCATACTGCTAATCCTGAGCACACTGCGAATCCCAGTCACACTGCTAATCCCAGTCACACTGCTAATCCCGATCACACTGCTAACCCCGATCACACTGCAACTCCCGGTCACGCTGCTAATCCCAGTCACTCTGCTAATCCCAGTCACACTGCTAATCCCATTCACACTGCTAATCCCGATCACACTGCTAATCCCAGTCACACTGCTAATCCCGGTCACACTGCTAATCCCGGTCACACTGCTAATCCCGGTCACACTGCTAATCCCAGTCACACTGCTAATCCCAATCACACTGCTAATCCCAGTCACACTGCTAATCCCAGTCACACTGCTAATCCCGATCACACTGCTTATCCCGGTCACACTGCTAATCCCGATCATGTTGCTAATCCCAGTCACACTGCTAATCCCAGTCACAATGCTAATCCCGATCATGTTGCTAATCCCAGTCACACTGCTAATCCCGGTCACACTGCTAATCCCAGTCCCAATGCTAATCCCGATCATGTTGCTAATCCCAGTCACACTGCTAATCCCGGTCACACTGCTAATCCCGGTCCCAATGCTAATCCCGATCATGTTGCTAATCCCAGTCACACTGCTAATCCCGGTCACACTGCTAATCCCGGTCACACTGCTAATCCCAGTCACACTGCTAATCCCAGTCCCAATGCTAATCCCGATCACACTTCTAATCCCGATCACACTGCTAATCCCAGTCACACTGCTAATCCCGATCACAGTGCTAATCTCGATCACACTGCTAATCCCGCTCACACTGCTAATCCCAGTCACACTGCTAATCCCAGTCACACTGCCAATCCCGATAACACTGCTAATCCCAGTCACACTGCTAATCCCGATCACACTGCTAATCCCAGTCACACTGCTAATCCCAGTCACACTGCTAATCCCAGTCATACTGCTAATCCCGATCACACTGCTAATCCCAGTCACACTGCCAATCCCGCTCACACTGCTAATCCCAGTCACAGTGCTAATCCCAGTCAGACTGCTAATCCCAGTCACACTGCTAATCCCGCTCACACTGCTAATCCCAGTCACACTGCTAATCACGATCACACTGCTAATCCCGATCACACTGCTAATCCCAGTCACACTGCTAATCCCGATCATGCTGCTAATCCCAGTCACACTGCTAATCCCAGTCACACTGCTAATCCCGATCACACTGCTAATCCCGATCACACTGCTAATCCCGATCACACTGCTAATCCCAGTCACACTGCTAATCCCAGTCACACTGCTAATCCCGATCACACTGCTAATCCCAGTCACACTGCTAATCCCGATCACACTGCTAATCCCAGTCACACTGCTAATCCCGATCACACGGCTAATCCCAGTCACACTGCTAATCCCAGTCACACTGCTAATCCCGATCATGCTGCTAATCCCAGTCACACCACTAATCCCAGTCACACTGCTAATCCCAGTCACACTGCTAATCCCGATCACACTGCTAATCCCAGTCACACTGCTAATCCCGATCACACTGCTAATCCCAGTCACACTGCTAATCCCGATCACACTGCTAATCCCAGTCACACTGCTAATCCCGATCACACTGCTAATCCCAGTCACACTGCTAATCCCGATCACACAGCTAATCCCGATCACACTGCTAATCCCAGTCACACCGCTAATCCCAGTCACACTGCTAATCCCGATCACACTGCTAATCCCGATCACACTGCTAATCCCAGTCACACCGCTAATCCCAGTCACACTGCTAATCCCGATCACACTGCTAATCCCAGTCACACTGCTAATCCCGATCATGCTGCTAATCCCAGTCACACTGCAAATCCCGATCATGCTGCTAATCCCAGTCACACTGCTAATCCCGATCACACTGCTAATCCCGATTGCACTGCTAATCCCGGTCATGATGCTAATCCCAGTCACACTGCTAATCCCGATCATGCTGCTAATCCCAGTCACACTGCTAAACCCAGTCACACTGCTAATCCCAGTCACACTGCTAATCCCAGTCACACTGCTAATCCCAGTCACACTGCTAATCCCGATCATGCTGCTAATCCCAGTCACACTGCTAATTCCAGTCACACTGCTAATCCCAGTCACACTGCTAATCCCGCTCACACTGCTAATCCCAGTCACACTGCTAATCCCAGTCACACTGCTAACCCCGATCATGCTGCTAATCCCGATCACACTGCTAATCCCAGTCGCACTGCTAATCCCAGTCGCACTGCTAATCCCAGTCACACTGCTAATCCCGGTCATGCTGCTAATCCCGATCACACTGCTAATCCCAATCACACTGCTAATCCCGATCACACTGCTAATCCCGATCACACTGCTAATCCCAGTCACACTGCTAATCCCGGTCATGCTGCTAATCCCGATCACACTGCTAATCCCGATCACACTGCTAATCCCAGTCACACTGCTAATCCCGGTCATGCTGCTAATCCCGATCACACTGCTAATCCCGATCACACTGCTAATCCCGATCACACTGCTAATCCTAGTCACACTGCTAGTCCCGATCTCACTGCTAATCCCGATCACACTGCTAATCCCGATCACACTGCTAATCCCAGTCACACTGCTAATCCCGATCACACTGCTAATCCCAGTCACACTGCTAATCCTGATCACACTGCTAATCCTGATCATACTGCTAATCCTGAGCACACTGCGAATCCCAGTCACACTGCTAATCCCGATCACACTGCTAACCCCGATCACACTGCAACTCCCGGTCACGCTGCTAATCCCAGTCACTCTGCTAATCCCAGCCACACTGCTAATCCCAGTCACACTGCTAATCCCGATCACACTGCTAATCCCAGTCACACTGCTAATCCCGGTCACACTGCTAATCCCGGTCACACTGCTAATCCCGGTCACACTGCTAACCCCAATCACACTGCTAATCCCAGTCACACTGCTAATCCCAGTCACACTGCTAATCCCGATCATGTTGCTAATCCCAGTCACACTGCTAATCCCGGTCACACTGCTAATCCCAGTCCCAATGCTAATCCCGATCATGTTGCTAATCCCAGTCACACTGCTAATCCCGGTCACACTGCTAATCCCGGTCCCAATGCTAATCCCGATCATGTTGCTAATCCCAGTCACACTGCTAATCCCGGTCACACTGCTAATCCCAGTCACAATGCTAATTCCGATCACACTGCTAATCCCGGTCACAATTCTAATCCCGGTCACACTGCTAATCCGGATCACACTGCTAATCCCAGTCACACTGCTAATCCTGATCACACTGCTAATCCCGATCACACTGCTAATCCCAGTTACACTGCTAATCCCAGTCACACTGCTAATCCCGATCACACTGCTAATCCCGATCACACTGCTAATCCCAGTCACACTGCTAATCCCGATCACACTGCTAATCCCAGTCACACTGCTAATCCGGATCACACTGCTAATCCCAGTCACAATGCTAATCCCAGTCACACTGCTAATCCCGATCACACTGCTAATCCCGGTGACACTGCTAATCCCAGTCACACTGCTAATCCCAGTCACACTGCTAATCCCAGTCACACTGCTAATCCCAGTCATACTGCTAATCCCAGTCACACTGCTAATCCCGATCACACTGCTAATCCCGATCACACTGCTAATCCCAGTCACACTGCTAATGCCAGTCACACTGCTAATCCCGATCACACTGCTAATCCCGATCACACTGCTAATCCCGATCACACTGCTAATCCCAGTCACACTGCTAATCCCGATCACACTGCTAATCCCAGTCACACTGCTAATCCCGATCACACTGCTAATCCCAATCACACTGCTAATCCCGATCACACTGCTAATCCCAGTCACACTGCTAATCCCGGTCACACTGCTAATCCCGATCACACTGCTAATCCCGATCACACTGCTAATCCCAGTCAGACTGCTAATCCCAGTCACAGTGCTAATCCCGATCACACTTCTAATCCCAGTCAACACTGCTCATCCCAGTCACGCTGCTAATCCCAGTCACACTGCTAATCCCGATCACACTGCTAATCCCAGTCACACTGCTCATCCCAGTCACGCTGCTAATCCCGGTAACACTGCTAATCCCGATTACGTTGCTAATCCCAGTCACACTGCTAATCCCAGTCACACTGCTAATCCCAGTCACACTGCTAATCCCGGTCACGCTGCTAATCCCGATCACGCTGCTAATCCCAGTCACACTGCTAATCCCGATCACACTGCTAGTCACGATCACACTGCAAATCCTGATCACTCTGCTAATCCCAGTCACACTGCTAGTCACGATCACACTGCAAATCCTGATCACTCTGCTAATCCCGATCACACTGCTAATCCTAGTCACACTGCTAGTCCCGATCTCACTGCTAATCCCGATCACACTGCTAATCCCGATCACACTGCTAATCCCAGTCACACTGCTAATCCCGATCACACTGCTAATCCCAGTCACACTGCTAATCCTGATCACACTGCTAATCCTGATCATACTGCTAATCCTGAGCACACTGCGAATCCCAGTCACACTGCTAATCCCGATCACACTGCTAACCCCGATCACACTGCAACTCCCGGTCACGCTGCTAATCCCAGTCACTCTGCTAATCCCAGCCACACTGCTAATCCCAGTCACACTGCTAATCCCGATCACACTGCTAATCCCAGTCACACTGCTAATCCCGGTCACACTGCTAATCCCGGTCACACTGCTAATCCCGGTCACACTGCTAACCCCAATCACACTGCTAATCCCAGTCACACTGCTAATCCCAGTCACACTGCTAATCCCGATCATGTTGCTAATCCCAGTCACACTGCTAATCCCGGTCACACTGCTAATCCCAGTCCCAATGCTAATCCCGATCATGTTGCTAATCCCAGTCACACTGCTAATCCCGGTCACACTGCTAATCCCGGTCCCAATGCTAATCCCGATCATGTTGCTAATCCCAGTCACACTGCTAATCCCGGTCACACTGCTAATCCCAGTCACAATGCTAATTCCGATCACACTGCTAATCCCGGTCACAATTCTAATCCCGGTCACACTGCTAATCCGGATCACACTGCTAATCCCAGTCACACTGCTAATCCTGATCACACTGCTAATCCCGATCACACTGCTAATCCCAGTTACACTGCTAATCCCAGTCACACTGCTAATCCCGATCACACTGCTAATCCCGATCACACTGCTAATCCCAGTCACACTGCTAATCCCGATCACACTGCTAATCCCAGTCACACTGCTAATCCGGATCACACTGCTAATCCCAGTCACAATGCTAATCCCAGTCACACTGCTAATCCCGATCACACTGCTAATCCCGGTGACACTGCTAATCCCAGTCACACTGCTAATCCCAGTCACACTGCTAATCCCAGTCACACTGCTAATCCCAGTCATACTGCTAATCCCAGTCACACTGCTAATCCCGATCACACTGCTAATCCCGATCACACTGCTAATCCCAGTCACACTGCTAATGCCAGTCACACTGCTAATCCCGATCACACTGCTAATCCCGATCACACTGCTAATCCCGATCACACTGCTAATCCCAGTCACACTGCTAATCCCGATCACACTGCTAATCCCAGTCACACTGCTAATCCCGATCACACTGCTAATCCCAATCACACTGCTAATCCCGATCACACTGCTAATCCCAGTCACACTGCTAATCCCGGTCACACTGCTAATCCCGATCACACTGCTAATCCCGATCACACTGCTAATCCCAGTCAGACTGCTAATCCCAGTCACAGTGCTAATCCCGATCACACTTCTAATCCCAGTCAACACTGCTCATCCCAGTCACGCTGCTAATCCCAGTCACACTGCTAATCCCGATCACACTGCTAATCCCAGTCACACTGCTCATCCCAGTCACGCTGCTAATCCCGGTAACACTGCTAATCCCGATTACGTTGCTAATCCCAGTCACACTGCTAATCCCAGTCACACTGCTAATCCCAGTCACACTGCTAATCCCGGTCACGCTGCTAATCCCGATCACGCTGCTAATCCCAGTCACACTGCTAATCCCGATCACACTGCTAGTCACGATCACACTGCAAATCCTGATCACTCTGCTAATCCCAGTCACACTGCTAGTCACGATCACACTGCAAATCCTGATCACTCTGCTAATCCCGATCACACTGCTAGTCACGATCACACTGCAAATCCTGATCACTCTGCTAATCTCAGTCACACTTCTAATCCCAGTCACACTGCTAATCCCAGTCACACTGCTAATCCCAGTCACACTGCTAATCCCGGTCACACTGCTAATCCCAATCACACTGCTAATTCCGATCACACTGCTAATCCCAGTCACACTTCTAATCCCAGTCACACTACTAATCCCAGTCACACTGGTAATCCCAGTCACACTAATAATCCCGAACACGCTGCTAATCCCGGTCACACTGCTGATCCCGATCATGCTGCTGATCCCAGTCACACTGCTTATCCCAGTCACACTGCTAATCCCGATCACACTGCTAATCCCGGTCACACTTCTAATCCCAGTCACACTGCTAATCCCAGTCACACTGCTAATCCCAGTAATACTGCTAATCCCGATCACACTGCTAATCCCAGTCACACTGCTAATCCCGATCACACTGCTAATCCCAGTCACACTGCTAATCCCGATCACACTGCTAATCCCAGTCACACTGCTAATCCCGGTCACACTGCTAATCCCGGTCACACTGCTAATCCCAGTCACACTGCTAATTCCGATCACACTGCTAATCCCGGTCACAATTCTAATCCCGGTCACACTGCTAATCCGGATCACACTGCTAATCCCAGTCACACTGCTAATCCTGATCACACTGCTAATCCCGATCACACTGCTAATCCCAGTCACACTGCTAATCCCAGTCACACTGCTAATCCCGATCACACTGCTAATCCCGATCACACCGCTAATCCCAGTCACACTGCTAATCCCGATCACACTGCTAATCCCAGTCACACTGCTAATCCGGATCACACTGCTAATCCCAGTCACAATGCTAATCCCAGTCACACTGCTAATCCCGATCACACTGCTAATCCCGGTCACACTGCTAATCCCAGTCACACTGCTAATCCCAGTCACACTGCTAATCCCAGTCACACTGCTAATCCCAGTCATACTGCTAATCCCAGTCACACTGCTAATCCCGATCACACTGCTAATCCCGATCACACTGCTAATCCCAGTCACACTGCTAATGTCAGTCACACTGCTAATCCCGATCACACTGCAATTCCCGGTCACACTGCTAATCCCGATCACACTGCTAATCCCAGTCACACTGCTAATCCCGATCACACTGCTAATCCCAGTCACACTGCTGATCCCGATCACACTGCTAATCCCAATCACACTGCTAATCCCGATCACACTGCTAATCCCAGTCACACTGCTAATCCCAGTCACACTGCTAATCCCGATCACACTGCTAATCCCGATCACACTGCTAATCCCAGTCAGACTGCTAATCCCAGTCACAGTGCTAATCCCGATCACACTTCTAATCCCAGTCAACACTGCTCATCCCAGTCACGCTGCTAATCCCAGTCACACTGCTAATCCCGATCACACTGCTAATCCCAGTCACACTGCTCATCCCAGTCACGCTGCTAATCCCGGTAACACTGCTAATCCCGATTACGTTGCTAATCCCAGTCACACTGCTAATCCCAGTCACACTGCTAATCCCAGTCACACTGCTAATCCCGGTCACGCTTCTAATCCCGATCACGCTGCTAATCCCAGTCACACTGCTAATCCCGATCACACTGCTAGTCACGATCACACTGCAAATCCTGATCACTCTGCTAATCCCAGTCACACTGCTAGTCACGATCACACTGCAAATCCTGATCACTCTGCTAATCCCGATCACACTGCTAGTCACGATCACACTGCAAATCCTGATCACTCTGCTAATCCCAGTCACACTTCTAATCCCAGTCACACTGCTAATCCCAGTCACACTGCTAATCCCAGTCACACTGCTAATCCCGGTCACACTGCTAATCCCAATCACACTGCTAATTCCGATCACACTGCTAATCCCAGTCACACTTCTAATCCCAGTCACACTACTAATCCCAGTCACACTGGTAATCCCAGTCACACTAATAATCCCGAACACGCTGCTAATCCCGGTCACACTGCTGATCCCGATCATGCTGCTGATCCCAGTCACACTGCTTATCCCAGTCACACTGCTAATCCCGATCACACTGCTAATCCCGGTCACACTTCTAATCCCAGTCACACTGCTAATCCCAGTCACACTGCTAATCCCAGTAACACTGCTAATCCCGATCACACTGCTAATCCCAGTCACACTGCTAATCCCGATCACACTGCTAATCCCAGTCACAGTGCTAATCCCGATCACACTGCTAATCCCAGTCACACTGCTAATCCCAGTCACACTGCTAATCCCGATCAAACTGCTAATCCCAGTCACACTGCTAATTCCGATCACACTGCTAATCCCGGTCACAATTCTAATCCCAGTCACACTGCTAATCCGGATCACACTGCTAATCCCAGTCACACTGCTAATCCTGATCACACTGCGAATCCCGATCACACTGCTAATCCCAGTCACACTGCTAATCCCGGTCACACTGCTAATCCCAATCACACTGCTAATCCCGGTCACACTTCTAATTTCAGTCACACTGCTAATCCCGGTCACACTGCTAATCCGAATCACACTGCTAATCCCGATAACACTGCTAATCCCGATCATGTTACTAATCCCAGTCACACTGCTAATCCCAGTCACACTGGAAATCCCGGTCACACTGCTAATTCCGATCACACTGCTATTCCCAGTCACACTGCCAATCCCAGTCACACTGCTAATCCTGATCACACTGCTAATCCCGATTACACCGCTAATCCCAGTCGCAGTGCTAATCCCAGTCACACTGTTTATCCTGATCACACTGCTAATCCCGATGACACTGCTAATCCCGATCACACTGCTAATCCCAGTCACACTGCTAATCCCGATCACACTGCTGATCCCGATCACACTGCTAATCCCGATCTTGCTGCTAATCCCAGTCACACTGCTAATCCCAGTCACACTGCTAATCCCAGTCACACTGCTAATCCCGATCAAGTTGCTAATCCCGATCACACTGCTAATCCCGATCACACTGCTAATCCCAGTCACAGTGCTAATCCCAGTCCCAATGCTAATCCCGATCATGTTGCTAATCCCGCTCACACTGCTAATCCCAGTCACACTACTAATCCCAGTCACACTGCTAATCCCAGTCACACTGCTAATCCCGGTCACGCTGCTAATCCTGGTCATGCTGCTAATGCTGATCACGCTGCTAATCCCAGTCACACTACTAATCCCAGTCACGCTGCTAATCCCAGTCACACTGCTAATCCCGGTCACGCTGCTAATCCTGGTCACGCTGCTAATGCTGATCACACTGCTAATCCCAGTCACACTGCTAATCCCAGTCACACTGCTAATCCCAGTCACACTGCTAATCCCGATCACACTGCTAATCCCAGTCACACTGCTAATCCCAGTCACACTGCTAATCCCGATCACACTGCTAATCCCAGTCACACTGCTAATCCCAGTCACACTGCTAATCCCGATCACACTGCTAATCCCAGTCACACTGCTAATCCCAGTCACACTGCTAATCCCAGTCACACTGCTAATCCCGATCACACTGCTAATCCCAGTCACACTGCTAATCCCAGTCACACTGCTAATCCCAGTCACACTGCTAATCCCGATCACACTGCTAATCCCAGTCACACTGCTAATCCCAGTCACACCGCTAATCCCGGTCACACCGCTAATCCCAGTCACACTGCTAATCCCGATCACACTGCTGATCCCGGTCACACCGCTAATCCCAGTCACACTGCTAATCCCGATCACACTGCTAATCCCGGTCACACTGCTAATCTCAGTCACATTGCTAATCCCGATCACACTGCTAATCCCAGTCACACTGGTAATCCCAGTCACACTGCTAATCCCAGTCACACTGCTAAGCCCAGTCACACTGCTAATCCCAGTCACACTGCTAATCCCGATCACACTGCTAATCCCAGTCACACTGCTAATCCCAGTCACACTGCTAATCCCAGTCACACCGCCAATCCCAGTCACACTGCTAATCCCGATCACACTGCTAATCCCGGTCACATCGCTAATCCCAGTCACACTGCTAATCCCGATCACACTGCTAATCCCGGTCACACTGCTAATCTCAGTCACATTGCTAATCCCGATCACACTGCTAATCCCAGTCACACTGGTAATCCCAGTCACACTGCTAATCCCAGCCACACTGCTAATCCCAGTCACACTGCTAATCCCAGTCACACTGCTAATCCCAGTCACACTGCAAATCCCGATCATGCTGCTAATCCCAGTCACACTGCTAATCCCGGTCATGCTGCTAATCCCGATCACACTGCTAATCCCAGTCACACTGCTAATCCTGATCACACTGCTAATCCCAGTCACACTGCTAATCCCAGTCACACTGCTAATCCCAGTCACACTGCTAATCCTGATCACACTGCTAATCCCAGTCACACTGCTAATCCCAGTCACACTGCTAACCCCAGTCACACTGCTAATCCCAGTCCCAATGCTAATCCCGATCATGTTGCTAATCCCAGTCACACTGCTAATCCCAGTCCCAATGCTAATCCCGATCATGCTGCTAATCCCGATCACACTGCTAATCCCAGTCACACTGCTAATCTGCGTCCCAATGCTAATCCTGATCATGTTGCTAATCCCAGTCCCACTGCTAATCCCAGTCACACTGCTAATCCCAGTCCCACTGCCAATCCCAGTCACACTGCTAATCCCGATCATGTTGCTAATCCCGATCACACTGCTAATCCCAGCCACACTGCTAATCCCAGTCACACTGCTAATCCCGATCATGTTGCTAATCCCGATCACACTGCTAATCCCAGTCCCACTGCTAATCGTAGTCACACTGCTAATCCCGATCATGTTTCTCATCCCGATCACACTGCTAATCCCAGTCACACTGCTAATCCCAGTCACACTGCTAATCCCAGTCACACTGCTAATCCCAGTCACACTGCTAATCCCAGTCACACTGCTAATCCCGATCACACTGCTAATCCCAGTCACACTGCTTATCCCAGTCACACTGCTAATCCCAGTCACACCGCTAATCCCAGTCACACTGCTAATCCCGATCACACTGCTAATCCCGGTCACACCGCTAATCCCAGTCACACTGCTAATCCCGATCACACTGCTAATCCCGGTCACACTGCTAAACTCAGTCACATTGCTAATCCCGATCACACTGCTAATCCCAGTCACACTTGTAATCCCAGTCACACTGCTAATCCCAGCCACACTGCTAATCCCAGTCACACTGCTAATCCCAGTCACACTGCTAATCCCAGTCACACTGCAAATCCCGATCATGCTGCTAATCCCAGTCACACTGCTAATCCCGGTCATGCTGCTAATCCCAATCACACTGCTAATCCCAGTCACACTGCTAATCCTGATCACACTGCTAATCCCAGTCACACTGCTAATCCCAGTCACACTGCTAATCCCAGTCACACTGCTAATCCTGATCACACTGCTAACCCCAGTCACACTGCTAATCCCAGTCCCAATGCTAATCCCGATCATGCTGCTAATCCCGATCACACTGCTAATCCCAATCACACTGCTAATCCGCGTCCCAATGCTTATCCTGATCATGTTGCTAATCCCAGTCCCACTGCTAATCCCAGTCACACTGCTAATCCCAGTCCCACTGCTAATCCCAGTCACACTGCTAATCCCGATCATGTTGCTAATCCCGATCACACTGCTAATCCCAGTCACACTGCTAATCCCAGTCACACTGCTAATCCCGATCATGTTGCTAATCCCGATCACACTGCTAATCCCAGTCCCACTGCTAATCGTAGTCACACTGCTAATCCCGATCATGTTTCTCATCCCGATCACACTGCTAATCCCAGTCACACTGCTAATCCCAGTCACACTGCTAATCCCGATCATGTTGCTAATCCCGATCACACTGCTAATCCCAGTCCCACTGCTAATCGTAGTCACACTGCTAATCCCGATCATGTTTCTCATCCCGATCACACTGCTAATCCCAGTCACACTGCTAATCCGCGTCCCAATGCTAATCCTGATCATGTTGCTAATCCCAGTCCCACTGCTAATCCCAGTCACACTGCTAATCCCAGTCCCACTGCTAATCCCAGTCACACTGCTAATCCCAGTCACACTGCTAATCCCGATCACACTGCTAATCCCAGTCACACTGCTAATCCCAGTCACACTGCGAATCCCAGTCACACCGCTAATCCCAGTCACACTGCTAATCCCGATCACACTGCTAATCCCGGTCACACCGCTAATCCCAGTCACACTGCTAATCCCGATCACACTGCTAATCCCGGTCACACTGCTAATCTCAGTCACATTGCTAATCCCGATCACACTGCTAATCCCAGTCACACTGGTAATCCCAGTCACACTGCTAATCCCAGCCACACTGCTAATCCCAGTCACACTGCTAATCCCAGTCACACTGCTAATCCCAGTCACACTGCAAATCCCGATCATGCTGCTAATCCCAGTCACACTGCTAATCCCGGTCATGCTGCTAATCCCGATCACACTGCTAATCCCAGTCACACTGCTAATCCTGATCACACTGCTAATCCCAGTCACACTGCTAATCCCAGTCACACTGCTAATCCCAGTCACACTGCTAATCCTGATCACACTGCTAATCCCAGTCACACTGCTAATCCCAGTCACACTGCTAACCCCAGTCACACTGCTAATCCCAGTCCCAATGCTAATCCCGATCATGTTGCTAATCCCAGTCACACTGCTAATCCCAGTCCCAATGCTAATCCCGATCATGCTGCTAATCCCGATCACACTGCTAATCCCAGTCACACTGCTAATCTGCGTCCCAATGCTAATCCTGATCATGTTGCTAATCCCAGTCCCACTGCTAATCCCAGTCACACTGCTAATCCCAGTCCCACTGCCAATCCCAGTCACACTGCTAATCCCGATCATGTTGCTAATCCCGATCACACTGCTAATCCCAGCCACACTGCTAATCCCAGTCACACTGCTAATCCCGATCATGTTGCTAATCCCGATCACACTGCTAATCCCAGTCCCACTGCTAATCGTAGTCACACTGCTAATCCCGATCATGTTTCTCATCCCGATCACACTGCTAATCCCAGTCACACTGCTAATCCCAGTCACACTGCTAATCCCAGTCACACTGCTAATCCCAGTCACACTGCTAATCCCGATCACACTGCTAATCCCAGTCACACTGCTTATCCCAGTCACACTGCTAATCCCAGTCACACCGCTAATCCCAGTCACACTGCTAATCCCGATCACACTGCTAATCCCGGTCACACCGCTAATCCCAGTCACACTGCTAAACCCGATCACACTGCTAATCCCGGTCACACTGCTAAACTCAGTGACATTGCTAATCCCGATCACACTGCTAATCCCAGTCACACTTGTAATCCCAGTCACACTGCTAATCCCAGCCACACTGCTAATCCCAGTCACACTGCTAATCCCAGTCACACTGCTAATCCCAGTCACACTGCAAATCCCGATCATGCTGCTAATCCCAGTCACACTGCTAATCCCGGTCATGCTGCTAATCCCAATCACACTGCTAATCCTGATCACACTGCTAATCCCAGTCACACTGCTAATCCCAGTCACACTGCTAATCCCAGTCACACTGCTAATCCTGATCACACTGCTAACCCCAGTCACACTGCTAATCCCAGTTCCAATGCTAATCCCGATCATGCTGCTAATCCCGATCACACTGCTAATCCCAATCACACTGCTAATCCGCGTCCCAATGCTTATCCTGATCATGTTGCTAATCCCAGTCACACTGCTAATCCCAGTCCCACTGCTAATCCCAGTCACACTGCTAATCCCGATCATGTTGCTAATCCCGATCACACTGCTAATCCCAGTCACACTGCTAATCCCAGTCACACTGCTAATCCCGATCATGTTGCTAATCCCGATCACACTGCTAATCCCAGTCCCACTGCTAATCGTAGTCACACTGCTAATCCCGATCATGTTTCTCATCCCGATCACACTGCTAATCCCAGTCACACTGCTAATCCCAGTCACACTGCTAATCCCGATCATGTTGCTAATCCCGATCACACTGCTAATCCCAGTCCCACTGCTAATCGTAGTCACACTGCTAATCCCGATCATGTTTCTCATCCCGATCACACTGCTAATCCCAGTCACACTGCTAATCCGCGTCCCAATGCTAATCCTGATCATGTTGCTAATCCCAGTCCCACTGCTAATCCCAGTCACACTGCTAATCCCAGTCCCACTGCTAATCCCAGTCACACTGCTAATCCCGATCATGTTGCTAATCCCGATCACACTGCTAATCCCAGTCACACTGCTAATCCCAGTCACACTGCTAATCCCGATCATGTTGCTAATCCCGATCACACTGCTAATCCCAGTCACACTGCTAATCCCAGTCACACTGCTAATCCCGATCATATTGCTAATCCCGATCACACTGCTAATCCCAGTCCCACTGCTAATCGTAGTCACACTGCTAATCCCGATCATGTTTCTCATCCCGATCACACTGCTAATCCCAGTCACACTGCTAATCCCAGTCACACTGCTAATCCCAGTCACACTGCTAATCCCGATCATGTTGCTAATCCCGATCACACTGCTAATCCCAGTCCCACTGCTAATCGTAGTCACACTGCTAATCCCGATCATGTTTCTCATCCCGATCACGCTGCTAATCCCAGTCACACTGCTAATCCGCGTCCCAATGCTAATCCTGATCATGTTGCTAATCCCAGTCCCACTGCTAATCCCAGTCACACTGCTAATCCCAGTCCCACTGCTAATCCCAGTCACAATGCTAATCCCGATCATGTTGCTAATCCCGATCACACTGCTAATCCCAGTCACACTGCTAATCCCAGTCACACTGCTAATCCCGATCATGTTGCTAATCCCGATCACACTGCTAATCCCAGTCCCACTGCTAATCGTAGTCACACTGCTAATCCCGATCATGTTTCTCATCCCGATCACACTGCTAATCCCAGTCACACTGCTAATCCGCGTCCCAATGCTAATCCTGATCATGTTGCTAATCCCAGTCCCACTGCTAATCCCAGTCACACTGCTAATCCCAGTCCCACTGCTAATCCCAGTCACACTGCTAATCCCGATCATGTTTCTCATCCCGATCACACTGCTAATCCCAGTCACACTGCTAATCCCAGTCACACTGCTATTCCCAGTCACATTTAATGGAATTGAAAACAATTGATGGAACAATTTCTTGTCAAAATAAATGCCAGTTAGACTACAGGTGGCAGCATAACAAATGGTATGGGGGAAAAATCATTTCATGCCACCTTTGGGGCACTTACTTCGCCGGGCCGCTACTTTTACTTAGCATCTCCGCGCCGGAAATTGAATGGCAGCACCTCCAGAAGGAGGCGGAGCGCTACTGGAAGCACTCCTCCTCCTTCCTGGGACACTCACATTGAATATCGCAGCGCTACGGTCAACGGCGCTATGTGTGTCGGCACGTAGCACCGTGGTATTACAGGCCTCCCTCCCCTGATTAATAGGGAAGGGTCTAGCGCAGCGCGCACTGGGGCCCTGCTGGACGACCGGGGAGCGGGGTGCCGGTAAAAGAGCCCATACTGCTAATCCCAGTCACACTGCTAATCCCAGTCACACTGCTAATCCCGATCACACTGCTAATCCCGATCACACTGCTAATCCCAGTCACACTGCTAATCCCGATCACACTGCTAATCCCAGTCACACTGCTAATCCCAGTCACACTGCTAATCCCGATCACACTGCTAATCCCGATCACACTGCTAATCCCAGTCACACTGCTAATCCCGATCACACTGCTAATCCCAGTCACACTGCTAATCCCGATCACACTGCTAATCCCAGTCACACTGCTAATCCCAGTCACACTGCTAATCCCAATCACACTGCTAATCCCGATCACACTGCTAATCCCGATCAGACTGCTAATCCCAGTCACACTGCTAATCCCAGTCACACTGCTAATCCCAGTCACACTGCTAATCCCGGTCACACTGCTAATGCCAGTCACACTGCTAATCCCAATCACACTGCTAATCCCGATCACACTGCTAATCCCGATCAGACTGCTAATCCCAGTCACACTGCTAATCCCAGTCACATTGCTAATCCCAGTCGCACTGCTAATCCCGATCACACTGCTAATCCCGGTCACGCTGCTAATCCCAGTCACACTGCTAATCCCAGTCACACTGCTAATCCCAGTCACACTGCTAATCCCAGTCATACTGCTAATTCCAGTCACACTGCTAATCCCGATCACACTGCTAATCCCAGTCACACTGCTAATGCCAGTCACACTGCTAATCCCGATCACACTGCTAATCCCGATCACACTGCTAATCCCGGTCACACTGCTAATCCCAGTCACACTGCTAATCCCGATCACACTGCTAATCCCAATCACACTGCTAATCCCGATCACACTGCTAATCCCAGTCACACTGCTAATCCCGATCACACTGCTAATCCCGATCACACTGCTAATCCCAGTCACACTGCTAATCCCAGTCACATTGCTAATCCCAGTCGCACTGCTAATCCCGATCACACTGCTAATCCCGGTCACGCTGCTAATCCCAGTCACACTGCTAATCCCAGTCACATTGCTAATCCCAGTCGCACTGCTAATCCCAATCACACTGCTAATCCCGGTCACGCTGCTAATCCCAGTCACACTGCTAATCCCAGTCACACTGCTAATCCCAGTCACACTGCTAATCCCAGTCATACTGCTAATTCCAGTCACACTGCTAATCCCGATCACACTGCTAATCCCAGTCACACTGCTAATGCCAGTCACACTGCTAATCCCGATCACACTGCTAATCCCGATCACACTGCTAATCCCGATCACACTGCTAATCCCAGTCACACTGCTAATCCCGATCACACTGCTAATCTCAATCACACTGCTAATCCCGATCACACTGCTAATCCCAGTCACACTGCTAATCCCGATCACACTGCTAATCCCGATCACACTGCTAATCCCAGTCACACTGCTAATCCCAGTCACAGTGCTAATCCCGCTCTCACTGCTAATCCCGCTCACACTGCTAATCCCGCTCACACTGCTAATCCCAGTCACACTGCTAAACCCGATTTCACTGATAATCCCGATCACACTTTTAATCCCAGTCACACTGCTAATCCCGATCACACTGCTAATCCCGATCACACTGCTAATCCCGATCACACTGCTAATCCCAGTCACACTGCTAATCCCAGTCACACTGCTAAACCCGATTACACTGCTAATCCCGATCACACTGTTAATCCCAGTCACACTGCTAATCCCAATCACACTGCTAATCCCAGTCACACTGCTAATCCCAGTCACACTGCTAATCCCAGTCACATTTAATGGAATTGAACACAATTGATGAAACAATTTCTTGTCAAAATAAATACCAGTTAGACTACAGGTGGCAGCATAACAAATGGTATTGGGGAAAAATCATTTCATGCCCCCTTTGGGGCACTTACTTCGCCGGGCCGCTACTTTTACTTTGCATCCCCGCGCCGGAAATTGAATTGTAGCACCTCCAGAAGGAGGCGGAGCGC
This sequence comes from Squalus acanthias, assembly GCA_030390025.1. Taxonomy (NCBI): domain Eukaryota; kingdom Metazoa; phylum Chordata; class Chondrichthyes; order Squaliformes; family Squalidae; genus Squalus; species Squalus acanthias. The sequence continues at coordinate 26,664,447 of CM059428.1, read as the reverse complement.
TACTGGAAGCACTCCTCCTCCTTCCTGGGACACTCACATTGAATATCGCGGCGCTACGGTCAACGGCGCTATGTGTGTCGGCACGTAGCACCGTGGTATTACAGGCCTCCCTCCCCTGATTAAAAGGGAAGGGCCTAGCGCAGTGCGCACTGGGGCCCTGCTGGACCACCGGGGAGCGGGGTGCCAGCAAAAGAGCCCAGCACTCAAGAGGAGTGCCAGGCTGACCGATCGCGGCCGGCACCCCGCAGGAGGAGGCGAAAGGGGGCAGGTGCTGGCAGGCCACCCCCCAAAAAAATGGCCGCCCGGCACCTGCCCTTTAATTACCGCCGCCGCCGCCGCAAACACAGCGCCCTGACCCTGTCGGACTTAGTATCCGGCAGTAGGTCAGGGGTCACGAGCGAAGTTTGCGGTCGGGGCGCTACCGGCTACTGAAAATTTCGTGGGAGGCGCGAGCGGCTCCGCGCCCGGGCGCTAGGGGCTTTGCGCCGCGCTCGGGGCCCTAACAGGAGGTGCAAAGCAACCCAATTTTTCCCCATAGAATCTTACAATGCAGCAGGAGGCCATTCGGATCACTGTGTCGGTGCCAGTTCTTTGAATGAGCTATCCAATTAGTCCCATTTCCCTACTCTTTCCCCGTAGCCCCACAATTCTTTAGCTTTTCAAGAATACATGCAATTCCCTTTTGAAATTATTATTCAATCTGCTTCCCCCATTCTTTCAGGCTGTGTATTCCAGATCATAACAATTCGCTGCATTAAAAAATTCTCTTTATCTCTCCCCTGGTTCTTTTGCCGATTGTCTTAAATTGTGTTGTCTGGTTACCAGCTCTCCTGCCAGTGGAAACAGTTTCGCCCTTTCTACTCTATGAAACCCTTCAGAATTTTGAACACCTCTATTAAATCTGCCCCTTAACCTTTTCTGCTCTGAAGAGAACAATCCCAGCTTCTCCTGTCTCTCCACATAACTGAAGTCCCTCATCTCTGGAATGGGAAAAAAATTAAAATTTAGTTTTTTTGCTAATCCATTTCTAAATGAGTGAACCATAGGTTGCTAATTGTACTCGGAATAGGGAGCTGATTTAACATCTATGCTTGGCCTAAAGGTATTTCAGAGATCAGCTTGCTTCAGCTGTGCAAGTTAATTCACAGTTACTTTGCAGAACTTAAAAATCTCTCGTCCCCTGTCCTTGAAAATGCTGACCTTTTCTGAGGTTTGGTTCCACAAGTTTTGCTGCTCTTCAGATTGCCATTCTTCATGTGTGAGCCTGAGCAATAAATCTTGGCAGGCTCTTCAAATGTAGAGAGCATCGCAGCCAAACTCAACACTGACCTGGCCCCAGGTCCACACACTTTCTCGCACTGGACACTGGACACTGGAAAATGATTAGGAATGGGAACCCTAGCTGATCACAGCAACCCCAACAGTGCAGCACTCCCTCAGTCCTGCACTGGGAGTGTAAACCTGGATTATGTTCTCAAGTACCTGAAGTGGGAATTGAACCCACAACCTTCTGACACAGAGGTGAGAGTGCTACCAACTAAGATGAAGTAAATAGAGTTAGAGTAGGTTCATGTGAAGCATAAAGACTGGCCTGTTTCTTTGCGGTAAATTCGACATAATTCGATGCTACTGCCACTTCCTAGTTTTAGTCCCTCCTGAGCCCAGACCCACAGCAATTCCCCGACCGACTTAGTTTATGGCACCATACACACTGTTGGTTGGCGGGAAATGGCAACTTGGTACCACTTGCCCTCTGATATTTTCTTTTCCATATTATGGGCCTCCTCTCTGACAGCACGCTCATGATCGGAGCTCACCAGTGTTGTGCAAACACGCTTCAACAACAACAACAACTTGCATTTATATAGCGCCGTTAACGTAGTTAAACGTCCGAAAGGTGCCTCACAGGAGCGTTATCAGACAAAATTTGACACCGAGCCACATAAGGAGATATTAGGACAGGTCAAGGAGGTAGGTTTTAAGGAGCGCCTTAAAGGATGAGGGAGAGGTGGGAAGGTTTAGGGAGGGAATTCCAGAGCTTAGGGCCCAGGCAGCTGAAGGTACGGCTGCCAATGGTGGAACGATGAAAATCAGGGGTGCACGCAAGAGTCCAGAATTGGAGGAGCGCGGAGATCTCAGAGGGTTGTAGGGCTGGAGGAGGTTACAGAGATAGGGGGGGGGGGGGCGAGGCCATGGAGGGATCTGAACACGAGGATGAGAATTTTTAAATTGAGGCCTTGCTGGGCCGGGAGCCAATGTCGGTCAGTGAGCACAGGGGTGATGGGTTAACGGGACTTGGTGGGAGTTCGGATACGGTCAGCAGAGTTTTCGATGAGCTCAAGTTTATGGAGTATCCTGTCTCTGCATGGCATGGTGCTCTGAAGCACTGGCGTTCCGAGCCAGCTCACCTAGTTAAATTGGTAAAAAGCACAAGTTTATGATCCCAACGCCCCTTTTTTAACCAGGCTCCTAAATTTAATATCTGAGCAGAACAACACTAATATTGGTGACACCTGCATCGGAGTGGGGGGAGGGGCTGTGGCCGGGGAGATTCTTCCGGCTCGGGAGTTTCCTCAGCCCCCATCCTGGGATCCCCCCGGAAGGCTTACGAGGAGAGGCATAACCATCTTCCGAACGGCCCCTGGTATAAAGGGGGCCAACTGGAGCTTACCTTTGCCCGAGGTTTGCTCGTAGTGTCACCGGGCTCCCGCCATAGAAATGTGGGATATCTCCCCTCACCACCCCAGCCCCCCCCCCCACCCATCCCACCCCCATGACCTCGGAAAGCCTGGCAGGCTCGGGGCAGAGATTCTCAGCGGGCGAACCCCACACTTACATTGGAACATCGAACTTGTGGCTTTTTGGCCCACCCCTCTCCCTCTGGTGGTTGTGCACCAATATTCCAATCGGGGACAAGGCAGAATCCCTGAGGATTTCTGGTTGTGGGGACCGGAAAATGGGGCAGAACACCATCTCCCACTGGGGGTCTGCTCCGTTTTTTTTCTAGTGGGGGTGGGAGGGGGAAAATCTTCCACCTACAACACCACCACCCCACCACAGAATTTACCATTCTGTACTCAAGTAGGTCAAATTGGTTGGGGAGGTGGTTCTGTATTGAATATGTCTGAAGAAGTCTTCTCTTTCACTGAATGCTTCCTTTGCAATGGTTGTTGTTTTATAGCGTGCGCTGTATTAGACTTTAGGCTAACTTTTTTCTTTTGGCTTTCGATTGTATTACAGCTTTTGAGGAGACAGAGTTAAGGAAGGAATCTCACCAATTTATCAGCCATGACATGAGGGACAGTCAGCCCACCCCCTTGACTGGGAATCAGCTGTCGGAAGGAGAGCTCCTGCTAGATGTAAGTAGCATCTGTCACAAATATTGAACACCTGAAGGTCGGAATTACAAGGACCTGTCAGGTCAGATAATTGGCATAGTGACACTTTAAAAAAAATTCATTCTCGGGATGTGGCAAGGCCGGTATTTATTGCCCATCCCTAGTTGACTTGCGACGGTGGTGATGGGCCTTTCTCATTTTGATACAAGCGAGTGGCTTGCTAGGCCACTTCAGAGGGCAGTTAAGAGTCAACCATGTTGGTGTGGGACTGGAGTCACACATAGGCCAGAAGGGGCAAGGACAGCAGGTGTCATTTCCTAAAGGACATTAGTGAACTAATCAGACAGCTTCGTGGTCACTTTTACTGATAGAATAGAATCATAGAATCATAGACGAAGGAGGCCATTCGGTCCATCGTATCTGTGCCGGCCGAAAAAGAGCTGCCAAGCCTAATCCCACTTTCCAGCTCTTGTGGCCTTGTAGGTTTAGGCACTTCAAGTGCATTAAATGCGACGAGGGTTTCTGCCTCTACCACACTTTCAGGCAGTGAGTTCCAGACCCCCACCACCTTCTGGGTGAAAAAAGTTCTCCTCAACTCCCCTCTAATCCTTCTACCAATTACTTTAAATCTATGCCCCCTGGTTATTGACCTCTCTACTAAGTGATATAGGTCCTTCCTATCCATTCTATCAAGACCGTCATAAACTTAGACACACTGATACTGGCTTTTCATTTGCAGATTTTTAAAAACTGAATTCAAATTCTCAAATTGCCTCTATAATCCACAAGCTGTATATTTGGGATTGCTCTGCATGTTCTGTTTGTATACAACAAAAATATTGGCCCAGAATTTGCTGCCATGATAACGGTGAGTTTAATACCACCTGCTGTTATTAACGTGGAAACATCCAGCAATTTGTGGCGAGGAAGAGATACCTGTTGAACTGCGAATCGCCACGAATTGCTGGATGATTTGCGCCACTCCGCCGTTAGCCTCACGAAAAATGACAGCTCGCCCACAACCTCCCCGTGAGTTTCATGAAGTTGCTGCATTTGTGCATTAATTGCCAATTAAACTCGCCACGGAAAGTTAGGCCTGCTAATTAACAGCTTAAGTACCTTTTTAATGAGGAGATTTATCATCCTGCAATGCCACTCAACCTTTCCAGCCCAGAAAGGGAACAATTTAAACTGTGGAGTCTCATTCCTACAGGCAGCAAATAGTTAGAGATTTTTTTAAATTTTAAATGTAATTTTTAATTTTTTTTCATACTTTTCTTTTCTGTCTCTTTTTTCTCTCTCTTAATCCAATGTTTCTTTTTCCCTCTTTATTTCTCTTTCCGAATCTAATTTGAAACTAATTCACTCTCTTTCCTTCTCCGCCTTTCCTGTTTCTTTCTCGATCCTTAAATCTCATTGGTCCCATCGTTCACCAAGGTCTCAGATGCCCTGTTATCAGCTCGCACTTCCAGCAACTTACAGAGCAAAACATTTTCATGCTAAAGGGTGAGAGAAAAATTCTAACTAACAGAGCACGCCATGAGATGACACGCTCCAGCAAAATCTGGGCCATCGTTTGGGATGGATGGCTTTATTTTTTTACCAACGACTGATGGGTAGCACCCAGTAATGTCAGGCAGTGCAACTAAACCATGCCAGGTTTCCAATAGCCTTACAGCCTTTTATAATCATTGATCCCAAAGACAATTTTGTCCCTGTTATATAGAGTTTTGTTTATGTATCTACAACTATTGCATTGTAAAAGCCTATTGCCTAAACTTAGAAGGTTTCACTAATAAACAAAAGGGTTTCCTAGGAACAGAGGAATAGGAGTAGGCCATTTAGACCCTCAAGCCTGTTCCACCATTCAATCAATTCATGGCTCATCTGTGACCTATCTCCATATACCCACGTTTGCACCATTTCCCTTAATACCTTTGGTTAACATAAATCTAGCAATCTCAGATTTGAAATTAACAATTGACCTAGCATCAATTGCCGTTTGCGGAAAAGGAAACTTCTACCACCCTTTGCGTGTAGAAGTGTTTCCTAACTTCACTTCTAAAAGGCCTGGCTCTATGTCCCCTAGTCCTAAACTCCTCAATCAGAGGAACTAGTTTCTCTCTATCTACCCTATCAGTTCCCCTTAATATCCTGAAAACTTTGATCAAATCACCCCTTAACCTTCTAAATTCCAGGAAATACAGCCCTAGTTTGTGTAATCGCTCCTTTTAATTTAACCCTTAGAGTCCAGGTATCATTCTGGTAAATCTACCCTGCACTCCCTCCAAGGCCAATATATTCTTCCTAAAGTGTGGTGCCCAGAACTGCTCACAATACTCCATGTGTGGTCTAACCAGGACTTTGTATAGCTGTAGCATAACTTCTATCCCTTTGTATTCTAGTCCTCTGGATACAAAGGCCACCATTCCATCAGCTTTTTTGATTATTTTCTGTACCTGTCCATGACATTTTAATGATCTATGTACACAGACACCGAAGTCTCCTTGGACAGCCACTGTTTCTAGCTTTTCACCTTTTAGAAAGTACTCTGTTCTATCCTTTTTAGGTCCAAAGTGGATGACCTCACATTTGTATACATTTAAATCCATTTACCACAGTTTTGCCCATTCGCTTCATCTATTAATATCTCTTTGTAATTTTATGCTTCCATCTACACTGCTTACAATGTCGCCTATGTTTGTGTCATCGTAAACTTGGATATTTGAAAAGAAAAGAAAGACTTGCATTTATACAGCTCTTTTCACGACCACCAGACATTCCAAAGCACTTTACAGCCAATGAAGTACCTTTTGAAATGTAGTCACTGTTGTACTGTAGGAGGCTTTCTATCCCACCATCTAAGTCGTTAATAAATACAGTGAATAGTTGAGGCCCCAACGCAGATACTTGCAGGATACCAATCGTCACATTCTGCCAATTAGAGTACCTGCCCATTATCCCTACTCTCTGTCTCCTGCCACTCAGCCAATTTCTTAACCTGGTCAATAATATACCTTCAGTTCCATGAGTTTTAACTTTAACAAACAGTTTCTTAGTAGGACGTCATCAAATTCCTTCTGGAAGTCCATATAAATAACATCCATAGACATTCCCCTGTCCACTACTTTAGTCACCTCGTCAAAAAATTCAATCAGTTTCGTCAGGCATGACCTACCTTTCACAAATCCATGCTGGCTCTCTCTGATCAGCTGAAAAATTTCAAGGTGTTCAGTCACTCTATCTTAATTATAGACTCTAGTAATTTCCCGACAACAGATGTTAGGCTAACTGGTCTATAATTCCCTGTTTTCCCTCACACCTTCCTTAAATAGCGGAGTGACATGCGCAATTTTCCAATCTAAAGGAATGGTTCCCAAATCAAGAGAACTTTGGAAGATTATAGTTAGGGCATCTGCAATGTGCTCACCTACTTCCTTAAAAACCATGGGATGGAAACCATCTGGTCCTGGAGATTTGTCACTTTTTGGTGCCACTATTTTCTTCATTATTGTTATTTTGCTTACGTTAATTTTGGTGAGTCCCCTGATTCAATATTAGTTTCCTTGGGATGTCCGGCATGCTATCCTCTTCCTCTACTGTAAATACTGACGCAAAATAATTATTCAACATGTCCATCATTTCCTTATCATTCACAATATTACCAATATCAGTTTTTAAGGGGCCAACATTGCTCCTAACCACCCTCTTTTTCCTAATATAATTGTAAAAATTCTTTGTGTTGATTTTGATATCCCTTGCAATTTTCTTTTCATACTCCCTTTTTGTAGTTCTTACTATCTGTTTTGTCACCTTTTGTTGTTCTCTGTATCTCTCCCAGTTGCCAGGATCTGTGCTATGTTTTGCCTTTTTCTATGCATTTTCTTTTAGTTTTATGTTGTCCCTTACCTCTTTAGTCGTCCCTGGCTGTTTTATTGGCAAGTACAGCTCTTGCCCCTTAAGGATATTAATTGGTTCTGTATCACATTAAATTCTTTTTTGAACATCTCCCACTGATCTTGTGTTGATTTACCCATTAACACATTTGTCCAGTTTACTATGGACAGTCTCTGTCTCATCGCATTGAAATCAGCCTTACATAAATCTAGAATCTTAGTAGCTGTTTTGCGTTTCTCCCTTTCAAACATTACGTTGAACTCGATCATATTATGAACACTATTAGATAAATGTTTACACCCTGTTAGGCTGTTTACTAAATCTGACTCATTACTCATTACTAAATTTAATATGGCCTGCCCCCTTGTTGGTTCTAGCACATATTGTTGCAGAAAAGTATCCTGAACACACTCACGAAATTCACTACCTTTCTGACATGAGCTAGTCTGCTTATCCCAATCAATATGAAAGTTAAAATCCCCCATTAACCACACTGCCTTTACTACACATTTGTCTAATCTCTGCATTTATACATTCTACCACTTCACGGCTGCTACCAGGGGGTCTATACACAACTCCCACTGCAGTCTTAAATCCTTTTCTATTTCTTAATTCGAACCATAAAGTCTCCAATGCTTGCTTACCTCTCACTGTATCCTCCCTTATCATTGAAGTGATTTCATCCTTGATCACTAAAGCTACTCCTCCCACTCTATATTTTGAAAAGACAGGCAGAATGGAAAAGGAGTGGGGGGGGGTGGGGGGGTAGCCCTGATAATAAGAACAGTAGTGAGAAAGGATCTTGGCTCGGAAGATCGGGAAGTAGAATCAGTATGCGTGGAGATAAGAAATAACAAGGGACAGAAAACACTGGTGGGAGTAGTTTATAGGCCCCCAAGCAGTAGCTATACCGTTGGACAGAGTATTAATCAACAAATAATAGGAGCTTGTAACAAAGGTAATACAATAATCATGGGAAACCTTAATCTTCATATAGACTGGGCAAATCAAATTGGCAAAGATAGTCTGGAGGACAAGTTCATGGAATGCATTCGAGACAGTTTCCTAGAACAATGCGTCATGGAACCGACCAGGGAACAGGCTATTTTAGACCTTGTATTGTGTAATGAGACATGGTTAATTAGTTATTTCATAGTAAAGGATCCTCTGGGGAAGAGTGATCATAATATGATAAAATTTCACGTTGTGTTTGGGAGTGAAATACTTCAATCGGAAATGAGAGTCTTAAACTTAAATAAAGCCAATTACATAGGTATGAGGGGTGAGTTAGCTAAGGTAGTTTGGGAAATTAGATTAAAAGGTATGACAGTAGATAAGCAGTGGCAAACATTTAAAGAAATATTCCAAAATTCTCAATGAATATACATTCCATTGAGAAATAAAACTCCACAGGAAAAGTGATCCATCCGTGGCTAACTAAAAAAGTTAAGGATAGTATTAGATTAAAAGAAGAGGCTTATAATGTTACGCAGAATAGTATTAAGCCTGAGTATTGGGAAAGCTTTAGAAACCAGCAAAGGATGACCAAAAAATTGATAAAAAGGGAGAAAATAGAATGAGAGTAAACTAGCAAGAAAATTAAAAACAGATTGCAAGAGCTCTACAAGTATGTAAAAAGGAAGAGAGTAGCAAAAGTAAGCATTTGGTCCCTTAGAGGCTGAGACAGGTGAAATTACAATGGGGAATAAAGAAATGGCAGAGACTTTAAACAAATATTTTGTATCTGTCTTTCCAGTAGAAGACACAAAAAGCATACCAAAAATAGTGGGGAACCAAGGGGCTAATAAGAGTGGGGAACATAAAGTAATTAATATCAGTAGAGAAAAATACTTGAGAAACTAAAGGGACTAAAAGCCGACAAATCCCCTGGATCTGATGGCCTACATTCTCGAGTTCTAAAAGAGGTAGCTGCAGAGTTAGTGGATGCATTGATTGTGATCTTCCAAAATTCCCTAGATTCTAGAATGGTCCCAGTGGATTAGAAGGTAGCAAATGTAACCCCGCTATTCAAGAAAGGAGGGAGAGAGAAAACAGGGAACTACAGGCCAGTTAGCCTGACATCAGCCGTCGGAAAAATGCTGGAATCCATTATTAAGGAAGTGGTAACAGGGCACTTAGAAAATCATAATATGATTAGGCAGAGTCAGCATGGTTTTAAGAAAGGTTTATCATGTTTAACAAATTTATTAGAGTTTTTTGAGGATGTAACTAGCAGGGTAGATGCTACACACTGCAGCCACGGTACGCCGGTGGTGGAGGGAGTGAATGTTTAAGGTGGTGGATGGGGTGCCAATCAAGCGGGCTGCTTTGTCCTGGATGGTGTCGAGCTTCTTGAGTGTTGTTGGTAGGAAGAATAGAAAAACAGAATATTTTTTAAATGGTGAGCAACTATTAAATGTTGGTGTTCAGAGAGATTTAGGTGTCCTTGTACAAGAAACACAGAAAGTTAGCATGCAGGTGCAGCAAGCAATTAGGAAGGCAAATCGCATGTTGGCCTTTATTGCAAGGGGGTTGGAGTACAAGAATAAGGAAGTCTTACTACAATTGTACAGGGCTTTGTTGAGACCACATCTGGAGTACTGTGCACAGTTTTGGTCTCCTTATCTGAAAAAGGACATGCATGCCTTAAAGGCAGTGCAACGAAGGTTCACTAGATTGATCCCTGGATGAGAGGGTTATCCTATGAGGAGAGATTGAGTAGATTGGGCTTATACTGTCCGGAGTTTAGAAGAATGAGAGGGATCTCATTGAAATATATAAGATTCTGAGGGGGATTGACAGGGTAGACGCTGAGAGGTTGTTTCCCCTGGCTGGAGAGTCTAGAACTAGGGGGCATAGTCTGGGGATAAGGGGTTGGCCAATTAAGACCGAGATGAGGAGGAATTTCTTCACTCAGAGGGTTGTGAATCTTTGGAATTCTCTACCCGAAAGGGCCGTGGGTGCTATGCCGTTGAGTATATTCAAGACTGAGATAGATAGATTTTTAGACTCATGGGGAATCAAAGGATGTGGGGATCAGGCGGGAAAGTGGAGTTGAGGTCAAAGATCAGCCATGATCTTATTGAATGGCGGAGTGGGCTCGAAGGGCCGTATGGCCTACTCCTGCTCTTAATTCTATGTTCTTACCATTTTCCCTATCTTTTCTGCAGACCTCATAACCTGGTATATTCAGTTCCCAGTCCTGAGTTTCTCTCACCAAACAGTAAGGACAAGATTTCATTCCCACTGTTGGTACCTGTACCAACACCAGCAATTTTTCTGCTCACTAGCTTTTGTGGTCACCATGCTAAAAATGTAGGCACTTTGAGAAAGTTAAGATCTTAGAGGACATAGCAACAAGAATATCAAAGAGCTGTAGTGGTATTTATTGGATGAATAGTGATAGGCTGGAGTTTTTTGCATTAATGAATGAGTCATGACATAAAGTGGCGTGACAACAAAATGAATTAATAAAGCAGATTATTACCAACAGTCCTCACCGCTGAGAGCTGAACATTAAACATTGGTTACCGATGAAAAGGAGTAGATCAGAATCCAGGATGATTCTGATCTTCCATGTAGTATTAGAGCAGCACAGGTAGATTGCAAGCCTCATAGTATCTTCCAAGAGAGTACTTTTTCTACATATTTCCTATAAATATTGGACTGATGGTTTTGCGCTTTAGAAGTGTTGTCTAAATAACTGACCCTTGAGGAACTCAAGGGAATGGTAGCATAGTGCTTATGTTACTGGACTAGTAATCCAGAGGCCTGGACTAACTGATCTGGAGACGTGAGTTCAAATCCCACCACGGCAGCTGGGGAGTTTAAATTCAGATAAAAAAATCTGGAATAAAAAGCTAGCATCAGTAAACTATCGGGTTGTCGTAAAAACCCATCTGGTTCACTAATGTCCTTTAGGGAAGGAAATCTGCCGGTCTGGCCTATATGTGACTCCAGACCCACAGCAATGTGGTTGACTCTTAACTGCCCTCTGAAATGGCCTAGCAAGTCACTCAGTTGTGAAAAACCAGACGGACCACCCAGCACTGGCTACGGAACCCAGCCAAAATTTAGGAGAGCTGTCCCACAGACTAGTCATATTCACAGAATCATACCTTTCAGCCAATGTCCCAAACTCCTCCATCACCATCCCACCAGCAGGACAGACCCACCAGGGGTGGCGGCACAGTGGTATGCAGTCGGGAAGGAGTAGCCCTGGGAGTCCTCAACATTAACTCTGGAGCCCATGAAGTCTCATGGCTTCAGGTCAAGCATGGGCGCAAGGAAACCTCCTGCTGATTACCACCTACCGCCCTCCCTCAGCTGATGAATCAGAACTCCTCCATGTTGAACACCACTTGGAAGAAGCACTGAGGAAAGGGCACAGAATGTACACCATCTACAAGGCACAAGTCAGGAGTGTGATAGAATACTCTCCACTTGCCTGGATGAGTGCAGCTCCAACAACACTCAAGAAGCTCGACACCATCCAAGACAAAGCAGCCCGCTTGAGTGGCACCCCATCCACCACCTTAAACATTCACTCCCTCCACCACCGGCGTACCGTGGCTGCAGTGTGTACCATCTACAAGATGCACGGCAGCACCTCCCAAACCCACGACCTCTACCACCTAGAAGGACAAGGGCAGCAGGCGCATGGGAACACCATCCTCTCCAAGTTACACACCATCCTGACTTGGAAGTATATCGCCGTTGCTGGGTCAAAATCCTGGAACTCCCTCCCTAACCGCACTGCAGGAGTACCTTCACCACATGGACTGCAGCGGTTCAAGAAGGCAGCTCACCACCACCTTCTCGAGAGGCAACTAGGGATGGGCAATAAATGCTGGCCCTGCCAGCGACACCCACATCCCATGAACAAATAAATTAAAATTAATTCACGGAATGTGGGCGTCGCTGGCATTTATTGGCCATCCCTAGTTCTCCCGAGAAGGTGTTGGTGGGCCTTCTTCTTGAAATGCGTGGTGATGGTCTTGTTATTTTTGTGTAGCGGTTTGATACAACCGTGTGGCTTGCAGGGCCACTTCACAGGGCATTTAAGAGTCAACCATGTTGGTGTGGGATTGGAGTCACATATAAGCCAGACTGGGTAAGGATGGCAGGTTTCCTTCCCTAAAGGACATTAGTGAACATATAGATCGGATTTTTATCCTTTAACTATTCTGCAGTCTTTAAATACCTTTTGCTAAAAAAATGGCAGTGATTTTATCCTTAAGTTGGCTCACTCAATGCACAAATATTTTGGACCAAGTTTCTATCGCAGTATGGATTTATTGGCAGTGAAATTATGAAGCGTATTTGAGATGATGTAATTCTCAGAGAAATTGAAACCTTTCTTTCCCTTGTGTCTTTGTATGTGCGTGTGTGTGGTCTTTAGGTCTTTAGGTCTTTTGTGGATAATTATTGGAAATTGCTCAAAGCCATTTTTTTTTTTAGCTAAAGCAAATACCAGGGCCTCTCTCCCAATGCCTGTTCTTATTACAATGGTTAACAGTTTTTTGTCACGATAACTTCTCTGATGAACCTGATCATCAGCAACATGCTGAGCCGAGAAATGTCTGAATCTAAGAAACCAGATAGTAAATGTTTTCAAAGAACAAGGTTGACATTCTTTAACATACACCCAGAAAGTAGATGAATTATCTACATAGAACCGAACGAGTGATGGAATGGAGTTTTGGAATTCATGAATCATGATGTAAAGTGGTATGACACAGAGCAGAATGTGATAATAAAATGGAAATAATAAACAGATTCACTGTGTTTCTGTGGGAAGGAAAAGTGACACTCTTAGGTTATGAATGCTTAGCATGTTCCCATGACATTCCTTTACCTTAAATATGTTAGTGCATTTGTTTAAAAAAAAGCAGAGTCCTACAAATTAAGTGTTAAATGCTCATACGCAGTCACCTTTAGGTTCTGAAGATGTAATACTTGCAAACTCAATTAATCGTCACACCGTCTATGAATACTATTGAGTCGGAATAGAGTAATAGATATCCCAGTATATTATTCATATGTCTTTCTCCACCCACTGCTGCTTTAATCTTCTTCCCTGGAGCCCCTGATTTGTGCTGCTGTATCATTTGATGACACGTGCTACCTTCCTGTAGCTCATCCAAGCAGCCGTTTTTATTGAGTGTGTTGGCAAATTATTCAACTGTTGGAGCATTACAGTCCTGTTCATGCACACATGTACACACACAGACACACACACACAGATGGACGCACACACAGACGCACATACAGATGCACACACACACACAGTCACACACACACAGATGGATGCACACACAGACACACACACATGCTTGATAGCAGGAGTCATTGGATAACACTCAGGAGCATGAACCCTGTCTGATTATTTCTTTTTTACCTCTCAAAAAACTAAGATCGATAGATTTTTGTTAGGCAAGGGTATTAAGGGAATTGGAACCGAGGCCGGTAGATGGAGTTAAGATACAGATCAGCCATGATCCAATTGAGTGTCGGAACAGGCTCGAGGGGCTGAATGGCCTATTCCTTTCCTATGTTCTTCTAACCAGGGATATTAAGACCATTAAGACTAGTTGTACCTCTGGAGCTGCTCCAGCGGAGATCCACTCACTGAGCACTGACGAAGGGCAGAGAGCATCTTATACTGTCAGAGTCGTTTTGTGAACTGGGGCTGGAGCCTCAGTAGGCTGGAGCAGGAGTCGGAGATCAGACTATAACACCATAAAGCTGATCCTGTGACCTATGCAGGGAGCGGAGCCTCAGAAAATTACCCCGTATACATCTATATTGTTTGAAAGTCCACAAACTTCAGGATTTGAATCAAAAACAAAAGTATGAAATACAGTGACTCTCAATATCTGTGTACAATTTTGGTCTCCTTACCTAAGGAAGGATATACTTGCCATAGAGGGAGTGCAATGAAGGTTCACGAGATTGATTCCTGGGATGGCGGGACTGTCGTATGAGAAGAGATTGAATAAACTAGGCCTGTATTCTCTTGAATTCAGAAGAATGAGAGGGGATCTCATTGAAGCATACAAAATTATTACAGGGCTTGATAGGGTGGATGCTGGGAGAATGTTTCCCTTGGCTGGGGAGTCTAGAACCAAGGGCCACAGCCTCAGGATAAAGGGTAGGCCATTCAGGACTGAGATGAGAAGAAATTTCTTCACACAGAGGGTGGTGAATCTTTGGAATTCTCTACCCCAGAGGGCAGTGGAGGCTCAGTCATTGGGTATATTCAAAACAGAAGTTGATAAATTTCTGACTAGTAAGGGCATCAAGGGATATGGCGATAGGGCTGGTGAATGGAGTTGAGGCAGAAGATCAGCCATGATCTCATTGAATGGTGGAGCAGGCTCGAAGGGCCAAATGGCCTACTCCTGCTCCTATTTCTTATGTTCTTATGTTCTTATCTCAATGACAGCAAATAGAGCCAAATCCATGCATCTCCAATTTCGATGTAAGCACATTCTGGCCAGTGTATTGAAATATACCAACAGAAATAATAGAAAGAACTTGCATTTATATAGCAGTTTTCACAACCTCAGATATTCCAAAATGCTTTACAGCCAATTAACTACTTTTGAAGTGTAGTCACTGTTATAACATAGGAAACGCGGAAGCCAATTTGCGCACAGCAAGCTCCCACAAACAGCACTGAGATAAATGACCAGATAATCTGTTTTTGTGATGTTGGTTGAGGGCTAACTATTGGCCAGGACACCGTGGAAAACTCCACATCTTTTCTTAAAATAGTGCCATGGGATCTTTTACCTCGACCTGAGAGGACAGACGGGGCCTCAGTTTAACGTCTCATCTGAAAGACGGCACCTCTGGCAGTGCAGCACTCCCTCAGTCCTCACTAAAAAGATTGGCTGCCAAGTTTCAGGCTGCAGTTTACTGTCTGTGATGGAAGATTTCTGAATGTGGAATACATAATGCTGACCAAAGTTTTTTGGGACATGTGTTTTCAGTGAGGATTTGCTTGTAGAGCTTTCTTTTGGTGAGATTAATTACTTTGTGTTTAATCATTGTATATTTAGCCTGATCTGAGAGTCTCTTTGATTTGTTAGCCTTATTGAAAGAGAAGTCTCTGACTCTAATAAGATCCAGCAGTTCAGCTGTAATCTGGGGTTTATGCGCAGAGCCACATCTAACAGTTTGAGACAGAATACAGTTTGTCATTACTGACATGGAATCAACTGAGAACCAACTGTAGACAATATCAGTAGAACAAGAGATCGAGAAACTACAGGGAGCATCAGAAAAGGTTTCACATACCTTGCGACATACAGCCTGACTGCATATCCAAAGAGAGCTGAAAAAGGAGGAAGAATCAAATTGGACAAGGTTGGACAAATTAGAGAATTGGAACTTGTGAGAGAGGAGCTGAATTTATCAGGAAAGATTGAATGAAAGAAGTCAGTCAGGAAGTGATTGATTGATTAAACTTTTGCTGGTGTGAAACACTTGAATGGAGATATTTAACTTAGGGAGCAGTCCAAAACTACCAATCATCAACATAAAGCCCTTTGAGATGACATTGAAATCTACCATTAATTTTATATGTACATTAACTTGACCGAAAGGAATAAAAATAACAGTTATAAGACATGGCCATAGAAAGGACAGGTCTGCAATAGTCAGATATTTGCACAATACTCCTTGAAGTACTCAAAATATTTCACTGTCATCCTGCAAAAGGTCATAATTAAGCTCAAGAACATAAATCTGATGATGGAAACATTTATTTATCCAAATCCAGTGTTTGTTAACAGGACTCTGCTCTATTGACAAACAAGCCAAAACATTAGCACTGGCAATGAATTCTGAATGATGTTTTGAAACCAGATTAACTTGAATTAGATTCCAGATCAACTTGAAATGATTCGGATCAGAAAGTACTTGATACTTGAATGGACATTAAAGCCATAGGGAGTGTACAGTGTAGGTGATGCCTCAGATGGGAAACTACAGTGGAGGAAAGACTTGAGATATTGAGGCTATTTCCAATGGAGCAGAGAAGGCTAAGCAGAGATTTAATTGAGCTTTTTTTAAATTATGAAGCGCTTTATCGAGTGAATAGGGATAGACTATTTTCTCTGGTTGGGGAATCAGTGACTAGGGTTAACTAAGAAAGTCAGGAGAAAGGTTAGGAGAAATTTCTGGAGCGGGTTAGAGTGTGGAATGTTTTCCCACAGGGAGTGGTTTAGGCAGAGATCATTGCATCTTTTAAGGGAAATTTGGATTAATATTTGAAGCAGAGGAAGATACAGGGCTATGGAAAGAGGGCACAGCAAGGAGGTTTGGTTCTTGGTTTACTCCTGCAAAGAGCCGGCACAGACATAATGGTCTCCTTGTGTGGTATAAACACCTATGGTTCTACAGATGGCCCCACACAAACACACTGGGAGACTTTGCCTGCCTCTGATCATTCTGCATTGACCTATTGGATTTCATTGTGCCAAACACTTGTATGCCTCCATGCTCCATGGGTTCATGTAGTCAAGATCTGGAGGGGAGTGACTGTGAAGTTATCAATTGTCCAAAACAGCTATTTTAGTGACCATTATTCCTCGAGTTAGGAACATAGGACAAAACATAGGAACAGGAGTTGGCCATTCAACCCCTCGAGCCTATTCCACCATTCAGTTAGATGATGGCTGATCTGTATCTTAACTCCATCTAACCGCCTTGGTTCCGTAACCCTTAATACTTTTGCCTAACAAAAATCTATGGAACTCAGTTTTGAAATTTTCAATTGACCCCTAGCCTCAACAGCTTTTCGGGGAGAGAGTTCCAGATTTCCACTACCCTTTGTGTGAAGAAGTGCTTCCTGACATCACCCCTGAATGGCCGAGCTCTAATTTTAAGGTTATGCCCCCTTGTTCTGGACTCCCCCAACAGAGGAAATAGTTTCTCACTATTTACCCTATTGAATCCTTTAATCATCTTAAACACCTCAATTAGAACACCCCTTAATCTTCTATACTCAAGAGCCTAGTCTATGCAACTAGTTAAATAGTTGTGTCTATGACACAGACCTTCTCATGGTCATCTATTTTCACTGTGCTTTCACTGATTTTCCTGGCAGTCTGAATCATCTATTTCAGGCATCCAATTACACAGAGCTGTCATGGGTTTGGTTTTTGACAGGACTATTTGTTAAACTAATTATAATGTACTTACCAGACCCTTAACAGGCTTTTTTTTACCTTACTTTTTAACTTTAACTTCATGGCCACGGGAACCACGCTGTTCGGTGACCATGTCTGTCAACCTGAGGCAGGAGTTCAGTGGCCATTGCTCCAGCTGATTACTCGACGGCTTCAAATGTACAATAAAAGCTCCCACCTGACAGAGATCACTTTCCTCAGCCACAAGCTGTTCCTCACTGCATTTCCACACCAGATTCAGCATGCTGCAAGTCTTTCCACAAGTCTCCATCCAGTCTCACCTCATTACCTCTCTCACCATTGACAGATCGCTTCTGTCATCTGTACTTCACCTGCCAGCTATTCCATCAGCATGGGTGCCGTAGTGTCTCACCTTGGTCAGAATCGGACCGCGATGAGCCCCAACACCAGCAGCATCAGGCACATCAGCAACACCAACTACAACACCACCAACTTTCTCCGCCATCACCTGATGCTGCACAGGACACAGGGCATCAGCACCCGACCACATTGCTGCCTGGGAGGCCAGGGATGGCCTCATCATGGTCAGATTTACTTAACTTGACGCTGTACACCCTGGCTGCCACATGATGTGCCAAGTTGGCACCACCCCACACCAGCACCATAAAGAATCCCTACAATGCCCAAGCCATTCCTTTCACACTCATCACCATTGCGGGGGAACTCATTATGTCTCACCATTCACTGCAACTCACTAAGCCACTTCCAAAGGTGCACACAAATCTGTCCAAGACTAGAAAGTGTTGAAAATAAAGATTTCAATGTTTGACAGCACATTAATAAAAACTTTACATAAACATTGGATAAAACACCCAAGTGCCTACCCTTGTGTGTTGTTAGTTGGTATGATTGCACTAGGATGAGGGTGAGTGTGAGGGGTGGCTAGTGAGATGGGGAAGTGATAATGTAGATAGGGAGGGATGGGTGGAGGTGCAGGGTAAGTTTGTGTGAGTAAGGATGTGCAGGAGTAGGGTAGGGAAGGCAGAGTGAGGGGGGAGATGTGATGAGAAGCACAGCACGATGAGGTTGAGTGTGGCTTTGCACTAACGTTTCGTGATCTAATGAGATAATTGAAAAGTTTGTGCCACTGCACCCAGGTCCTCCTGACCACATCCCTGCTTGTGCCCTTCTGTGCAATGTGCAACCAGGCTGTTTTGGTCTCCTGGGGAGGTCTCTTCCGCCCATCGGAAGGGAAGAGGACCTCCCTGTGTACTCTGACTCCTTCCATAAGCATATGGAGGGAGTCATGGGAGAACCTGGGTGCAACCCTGCACCTCTGTGCAGTGATTGTCAGTATTTGCAGCACCTCAATGCTGTAGAGCACTGACAGCACAAATGTCAAAAGAAAGTTGGCCAAGGTCCCTTTAAGAACCGGCTGATGACATGTCATGAATGGTGTCACCAGACTCGCACCCTCTAATTGGCCTGGGAAACACGCTGGGCGGGCTTAACCAGCCCTATCAACTTAAATTCATTTTAGACAGTGGGATGGAGCCAGCAGTGGGGTCGCGACCCGCCACCGACATTGCCCACCCTGGACTCGCCCAGGTAAGGAAAATCCCGGCCTCTATCACTGGTGAGGCTAAACTATTCTTTCGTGAGGTAATTTTCAATTTCTCCGCCTGGGGGGCTAACCTAGTGGAGCCGGTCGTCTGCCCATTATAGAACACGCCTGATTTTCGTTCCGCTGAGTCAGTAATGGATCTATAATGAGTGGGCAATCTGCTTTGCCAGGTTACCACCCACGCAGAGAGGTTGAAAATTAACCTCATTTTCTCTTTGTCACATGACTGAGTGGAAAATCCTGTGAGGCAACAGCAACAACTTGCATTTATATAGTGCCTTTAACATAGTACACCGTCCCAAGGCGCTTTACCGGAGTATTATCAGACAAAGATTGACACAGAGCCAAAGAAGCAGACATTAGAACAGCTTGATTAGTTTAGGCAAGCTGACCTCTGCACCTGGATTCCTGGTGAGCAGTTCTAGCTCACAAAACTCAGTGGCAAGAGCACAACTTTGTAAAATCCACCCCAAGACCCACTCCCAAGAAGTGTTGCCCTTCTTGATGCTTTATAGCACATGGCAAAAGGTGGAATAGAGCAGGCGCTAGGCTTGTTTGTTTTAAATTGAGAGGTTGCACAACACCAGGTTATAGTCCAACAGTTTTATTTGAAATCACAAGCTTTCGGAGCTATCGATCGCCCCTTCCTCAGGTGAAGTTTTACACAGAGCATTACTTCAACACCCCAGACATTGTCTTTTGGCTGAGGTGCTAGAATATTGTTCGTATTATCACCGCAGGCAGCCCTGACTCTAGCAGTAGTCAAGAAAGGGAAGAAAAGGAAGAAAGAAAGAACTTGCATTTATATAGCGCCTTTCATGACCTCAGGATGTCTCAACGCTTTACAGCCACTGAAGTACTTTTGAAGTGTAATCACTGTTGTCATGTAGGAAACGCAGCAGCCAATTTGCACACAGGAAGATCCTACAAACAGATAAGATGTTTTTAGGCAAGATAATCTTGTTTCTGTAAACAAGGATGGCATGGTGAAGTGGTTTTGACATGGACTGATGGCGGCAAATATAAATGGGTACCATAGCTGCAAGCAGGATGATCTCTCAGCTCACCCACACGGGCCAATATTGCAGGTTTTTGTATTGCTGCCCTGCAAAGGCCTCCCCCGCCCCCGCCAACAGCAGTGAAGGTCTTTGGTCAGAAACTTGAAGATGCAGTTGAGTTAAGCGTCTGTTGCTGCTTCAATGTGGCTCTGAATTCCGGACCCGGGATGTAAACAGGACTAATTCAGATCACTGGGACATCGCGGAATTACTGCTAGTGGGATATTTCCACACTATAAATACGTTGTGAGTGGATATGTCAGTGCATATGAAAGGTCCCATTACATTCAGAAAATGGGGAGAACGAGGGGACCTACTCTCAGGAAACCCCCTGTTATGTTTTTCCCTCAGAATCCTGAAGTACGTTATTTGTGAAAGGATAGGAAAGGACTTGCACTTATATAGCACTTGTCACGACCTCAGGATGTCCCAAAGTGCTTTACAGCCAATGAAGTACCTTTGAAGTGTAGTCACTGTTGTGATGTAGGAAAATGTGGCAGCCAATTTCCGCACTGCAAGTCCCACAAACAGCAATGAGATATTGGCCCGAAAATTAGACCTAATACGCGAGAGTACGCACTGTGTACTCTCACGTATTAGGTCCTGAATTGCCGGTTTCCTGCATGCACTGCGCATGCGCGGGAAACCGGCACTTCGTGTATTGCAAAGGGGGCGGTTCCTAAGTGAACCGCGTGCGCACTACAGGTTGTGCGCACGCAGTGCACTTAGTTTTTTTTTCAGGTTTGAACGCGCAGGTAAGTGGTGAAGATTTTACACATAAAGAAAGCAGGCGTAGGACCCCCTTTTAACAAGGTAAGTAGTTAATTAAGTGTTATTTTAAATTTTTTTCAACAGGTTTATCTTTTTTAGAGACTTTAAAGAAAGGTAAGTTTATTTTTATAACTTTTAAAAAGATTTTAAATTTTTAAAAAAATTTAATTTTTTGTTTAACGTGGTTAATTTATTTAACTATAGTTATTTTATTAATGTGATGGCTTTTTAAAAAATTTAATTGAGGTTTAGCTGTTCTTTTGGGGGCTTGTAGTATTCATAGCTTTGACAGCCCTTGCTGTCAAAACTATGAATGAAAGATGGTGTGCTGCCATTGGCTCTAACTGAATCACGTGATCCCAGAGCTCGCACGAACTAATTGCGCCTCTGGGACACGCAAGCACTGCACGGTTGCAACAGGGAGAGGCCCTGAAACTGAAGTTCGTGTGGGCCCCAAACAAAAAGGTAGGCGCGGAGTGCGATATCGCGGGGAATCCTTACCCCCGCGGGAACCATCGATGTTTAATTTCTGGGCCAATGACCAGATCATCTGTTTTAGTGATGTTGGTTGAGGGATAAATATTGGCCAGGACAGCGGAGAGAACTCCCCTGCTCCTCTTCAAAATAGTTCCATAGGATCTTTGACGTCTACCTGAGAGGGCAGACAGGGCCTTGGTTTAACGTTTCGTCTGAAAGATGGAACCTCCGACAGTGCAGCGCTCCCTCAGTACTGCACTGGAGCGTCAGGCTACATTAAGTGTTCAAGTCTCTGGAGTGGGACTTGAACCCACAACCTTCTGTCTCAGAGGCAAGTGTGCCACCAACTGAGCCAAGACTGACACCTGCAAGCTCAGTGCGAGAATACCACAAATTCCACGTTGGAATATGTCATTATTTATTGTAGGGAGAAGGAGAATTTTTATTCCTACTGTGAAATTACTGACTAGCCGTGCTCATGAAATGGAAACCTTAAATTAATAATTGAACATGTGCAATTAATTGCCTTGTGCAAACAATTACAAGGCAGCAGTGTCATCAAGGTGACAAAAAGGAAAGTGCCAAAAGAAATAAACAAAAATAAAATCATGCATTAATTGGAACATTGTTGTGTTCTTATTAAGCAAAAAATCTGTTTATGATTGAATTACATTCATTTGTCTGGAATTGCTCCTAATACTATAAAGTTGATTTAACAAAGAAGGACCATTTATGCAGCAATCCTCTCAGAACGTCTCAAAGTGCTTCACGGCCAATTAAGTACTTTTGAAGTGTAGTCACTGTTGCAATATAGGGAAACCCAGCAGCCAATCTGCGCACAGCAAATCCCACAAGCAGCAATGAGATAAATGATCTGTTTATGGCAGTGTTGATTGAGGGATAAGTGTTGGCCAAAACATCTTCCGTGCTCTTTTTCCAAAAGCACCGTGGAATCTTTTATGAAAGCAGACAGGGCCTCAGTTTAACATCTCATCTGAAAGACGGCACCTCTATCAATTGGGAACTCCCTCATATTTGGCCTAGATTATGTACCGAAGTCCTGGTTGGGGATTGAACCCATAACCTTCTGACTAAGAGTTGAGAGTGCTACTGCTGAGTCAAGCAGACAGTTGGTATCATTCTTAATATAAAGTAGCATTTGTGCCCATCAATATTACAGTCCAATTGGACCTCTCTTACTCCAGCCCCACTCATTGGCTCAGTTGGTAACTGTACAGACAAGTGTGGGACTGAGCCATACAGGCCAGGAAGGTCGTGGGTTCAATTCCCATCCCATGTTGAGCTAGTTAAAATTGCAGTTCCCATTAGCCTGAGTACCCCTGCTCACTATCCAGCGACCATTGCGTGTGTGAGAGAGTGGATGTCGGCTGCCGACTGGATCAGGCCTTGATAGCTGAAAAGCCTTGTTTCCTAAGCTGATGTGAAGAATGGCCAAGCTCTGCCTAGGGTTTCCAACCCTCCTGATTTCGGCGGGAGTCTATCGGAATGGGCGATTGGTCTCGCCTAGTGCTGCTGCTGGCGACTCGGGAGAAACAGTCCTTGTATGCGCAGTTCACGCATAATCAATGCCCTGGCTGTCGTGGCTTGCAAACCGCGTTGTCTGAGCCCTGCTGGTCCCTCCACTATTTGGAATGCACCGCTTCACTGTCGGTTGTGAGAATGATGGCATCGGGGCCAACGAAAATCGCCTGGAAACTCCCAAGTCCTGGGTGAGCAACTGGGAGAGGGAGAGAGCAACACAAACTGGGTGAGGGTAACACAGACTGATGGAGAGAGAGTGAAACACAAACTGGTGAGGTCGAGAGAAACACAAGCTGGGGTGGGAGGGAGGGTTCATGTCAGACTGTGATGTGCTTGTTGTATAATGTGTTTTATTATGGTCAGGCAAAGCTAGCTTTGGTGCTTCTCGCTGAGGGCCTCACCTCACCTCCCTGAAGTTGGGCTTCAGTGGTGGGGTGTGGGAATCAGTGAATTCAATTAGGTTTGATTTTGGTTTTATTTATTACTTTTATAACGTGCTGTGTTTTGTGGGCAAATGGCACATGTTCAAATGTCATGTGATTAAGCATCACATGAGCGGTGTCACGTGATCAACTGCGATGTGATTGAATGTCACATGATCAAAGCTGCAGGAATATGTTACACCAGAGTTGGCAACCCGGTTCCCTATCCCTGGGAATCCCCGGGCAACATTAAAGGGATCCCCAGTCAGTCCGATCTGGGTCTCTATCCCTTTTTTTATGACCTAAGCAAGGTACCCGTGAAGCAAAAACCTCACATTCAGGAGCCAGAAAAAATAGGTGGGGGAAAATTGGCATCTCCTTAACTGGAATACAGACTGAAGTGTTCCTTCAGAAATGGAGTACACAAATTTTCCTTGCCAATTCTCCACGATATTGAGGTTAGTGAAATCGGGTGGGACGAGTGATGTCTCCATTCTGCTGCTGGTCTGTGGAGATCTTCTTCCAACATCAACCAAGTTTGTGCAGAATTAAGGGCCGATTTTCCTGGCCCTTGTCCCCCCCACCCCCCGCCACCAAAACGTTCAGTTCCCTCGGTGAAAAGGTCAGAAAAAAAGGGACAGAGACCCAGATCGGATTGACTGGGGATGGGGACCCCTTTAATTTTGTTCGGGGATTCCCAGGGGGAAGAGCAGCTAGGAGATTGGGAACAGGAGGAGGCCATTCAGCCCTTCGAGCTTGCTCCGCCATTCAATTAGATTATGGCTGATATATGCCTCAACCCCTTTTATCTGCCTATGCTCCATATCCCTTAATATGCTTACCCAACAAAAATCTATCGATCTCAGTCCTGAAAATTTCAATCGGCCCAGCATCCACAGCCTTTTGGGAGAGAGTTCCAGATTCCCACTACTCTTTGTGTGAAGAAATGTTTCCTGATTTCACTCCTGAATGGCCTAGCTCTAAATTTAAGATTGTGCCTCTTTGTTCTGAATTCCCGCACCAGAGAAAATAGGAACATAGGAACAGGAGTAGACCATTGAGCCCCTCGAGCCTGTTCCGCCATTCAGTAAGATCATGGCTGATCTGCAACCTAATTCCATACACCCACCTTTGGCCCATATCCCTTAATATCTTTGGTTAACAAAAAGCTATCAATCTCCGATTTAAAATTAACAATTGATCCAGCATCAATTGCCGTTTGCGGAAGAGAGTTCCAAACTTCTACCACCCTTTGTGTGTAGAAGTGTTTCCTAATTTCACTCCTGAAAGGTCTGGCTCTAATTTTTAGACTAAGCCCCCAGTCCTAGAATTCCCAACCAGCGGAAATAGTTTCTCTCTATCTACCTTATCTGTTCCCCATAATATCTTGAAAACTTCGGTCAGATCACCCCTTAACCTTCTAAATTCTAGGGAATACAGCCCTAATTTGTGTAATATCTCCTCGTAACTTAACCCTTGAAGTCCCAGTATCATTCTGGTAAACCTACGCTGCACTCCCTCCAAGGCCAATATATCCTTCCTAAGGTGTGGCACCCAGAACTGCTCACAGTACTCCAGGTGTGGTCTAACCAGGGTTTTGTATAGCTGCAGCATAACTTCTACCCCCTTGTATTCTAGTCCTCTAGATATAAAGGCCAGCATTCCATTAGCCTTTTTAATTATTTTCTGTACCTGTTCATGACAGTTTAATGATCTATGTACCTGGACCCCCAAGTCACTTTGGACCTCCACTGTTTTTAGCTTTTCACCATTTAGAAAGTACTCTGTTGCATCCTTTTTAGGTCCAGAGTGGATGACCTCACATTTGCCTACGTTGAAATCCATTTGCCACAGTTTTGCTCATTCACTGAATCTGTTGATATCCCTTTGTAATTTTATGCCTTCATCCACACTGCCTACAATGCCGCCTATCTTTGTGTCAGCGGCAAATTTGGATATATGACTTTCTATGCCATCATCTAAGTCATTAATAAATACTGTGACTAGTTGAGGTGCCAACACATATCCCTGCAGGACACCGCTAGTCACATCCTGCCAATTTGAGTACCTACCCATTATCCCTACTGCCAGAGGAACTAGTATCTACCCTATCGAATCCATTTATCATTTAAAAAAAACCTCAATTAGATCACCCCTGAATCTTCTAAACTCAACTGTTGAACATTCAGGTTATTTGGAGAGTTGGATCAGCTTAAAGTCAGATAGTTCCCACTTGCATTTTCCCCTTGAATTGATCAGACCAGTTTCTAAATGGGGACGGCCTTGCTGGACCAACAGGGAAATTTGGTTTATCCCCATTCTAGACCAGCAGGGAATCAGGTTTCTTTTCCAGTACCCTTCCCCACCCACCCACTCATCCAACCAGAGAACTCGGACAGATCTACGAAACAATTACAAAAAATGCCTATCTGAGTCACTTCCTGTCGTACACCAGCGGCTGATACCAGCCTGTCACCAGAACCAGGCCCAACAAAGTGAGGAAACATCTGGCCTATGTTGGGCTCCACGTTGCCAAGAACAATAAAGCTAAAGGTTTCTTCCTCTGTTTACAATTCATTTCAAAGGGATAGGTGGTTCACAACGGTTTACAAATATTCAATTCTTGGCTCCGTTTGAAATGGGAATTTGCTTTAATGCTCCTCCCTACTGCCTTAAAAAGAGGGTCAGTGTTGGCAGCATGCTTCAAGCCTTTTGATTCCTGCTCTCCGTCATAAGTGAATCATTATGGATCGAAAGGGGCGTATTTTCCGTGCTTCAGTATCTTTAACAAAAATAGACACACGTGAAAGGAGAAAGAAGAAAAAACTTGAATTTATATAGCGCTTTTCATGACCTCAGGACATCCCAGCGTGCTTTACAGCCAACGAAGTACTGTTTTTGAAGTGTAGCCACTGTTGTAATGTGGGGAAATGTGGAAGCCAATTTGCGCACAGTAACCCACAAACACCAATGAGCAATGGCCAGATAATCTCTTTTTTAGTGATGTTGATTGAGGGATAAATATTGCCCACGACACTGGGGAGAACGCCCTTGCTCCTCTTCAAAATAGTTCCATGGGATCTTTTTTGTCCACCTAAGAGGGAAAACAGGGCCTCGGTTTAACGTCTCATCCGAAAGATGGCAGCTCCGACAGTGCAGCATTCCCTCAGTACGGCACTGGAAGTGTCAGCCTAGATTTTGTGCTCAAGTCTTTGAACTCACGACTTTCTGACTGAGAGGCGAGAGTGTAGTCACTGAGAGGCGAGAGTGCTACTGCTGAGCAACGGCTGACACTGTTCCAATATCACTAAAATGTGCTAATATGGGTTTTATTAAACACGTTTATTGCTGAGCTGAGGATCCCTCTAAAAATAGATTAATGAAAATTAGCGATAAATCTCTGAGAAAAGCTGTTTTTGCTTATTGGGGCCTTGTTAACATAAATTCAGAACTCATGCAGTGAAGCTATGCGTGAAGCTCAAAAATGAGTATAGCACAGCCTTATTACAAGGGACTTCTGAAAAGCGAGCTCCCACTGATAGTGCTACTTGTTATTGGCTCCCTGCAGCTCCAGTTCGGTGCCTCGTGAACTGTGATTGTGATCAGGGATGTGGTGGGGGTGGTGGTTTTCAAACACGCCCTGCTGTCTCTATACATTTTTTTATCGGACCATTCCTTCTTTTGAACATCACGTGCCTCAGATCACTCGATAGAAACACAGAGACAACGGATGTTCTTCCAGAGCTGGTCAGTTCCTCAATTCGACCCATTAATTGGGCTTGCGCTTCTCAATATTCACCGGGATATTGCGGTGATTTGTAGCAAAGTTATCGATAGATTAGTGACACATAACTAGCGCTTGGACTTTGTGCTTCAGAGCTTTAGTCCAACAAAACTATTTTTTTCTTTTTGTTTGCTTTATTCGAATTGTTAGATTAATGTAAGGAATAATGTTACAGTTTGAACCTTATTGTGAAATTCCTATTTGAAATATAGACCTTTTGAAGTAGTTTTGTTTGGTCTGGCAAGCTCATATCCAAACAATCCTCGCAGGGGGGTTTGCTAGTGCTGTTGGAAAGGATTTAAACTAGTTTGTCAGGGGGCTGGGAACCTAAGTGTGGGCCCAGAACAGAGAGAAACAAAGCTGCAAGTGCAAATTAGAAAAGTAGTCAGCAAAACTAGTAGGGAGCAGAAACAAAGGCCAACATTAAAGAGGGTCAAAGTGCAGAAAAATATTAAACAGGCAAAGTTGAAGGCACTTTATCTAAATACACGTATCATTCGCAACAAGGTGGATAAATTAATGGCACTAATAGAAGTAAATGGGTATGATGTAATTGCCATTACAGAGACATGGTTGCAGGGTAACCAAAGCTGGGAACTGAATGTTCCAGGGTACTCAACATTTAGGAAGGACAGACAAAAAGGAAAAAGAGGTGGCATAGCGCTGTTAATAAGGGATGAGATCGGTACGGTAGAGATAAAAGATCTTGGCTTGGCAGATCGTGATGTAGAACTGGAATCAGTTTGGGTGGAGCTAAGAAACAGCAAAGGGCAGAAAACATTGGTGGGAGTTGTGTATAGGCCACCAAACAGTAGTGGTAATGTAGGACACAGTATCAATCAAGAGATTAGAAGTGCTTGTAACAAGGGCAATAAGGTAATCATGGGGGTCTTTAAGTTACATATTGACTGGGCAAATCAAATTACCACTAATGGTGTGGACGACAAATTCTTGGAATGCATGCGAGATGGTTTCCTGGATCAGTATGTGGAGGAACCAACCAGGGAACAGGCTATTCTGGATCTGGTACTGTGTAATGAGAAAGGGCTAATCAATAATCTTGTGGTAAAGGGGCCTTTAGGGACAAGTGACCATAATATGATTTAATTTTATATTAAGTTTGAGAGTGATGTAGTCCAATCTGAAACTAAGGTCTTCAATCTAAACAGAGGAAACTACAAGGGTATGAGGGACAAGTTGGCCATGGTAGATTAGGAGACTACACTAAAAGGTATGAAGGTGGATATACAATGGCTAACATTCAAGGAAATAATGCATAATTTGCAACAAACATATATTCCTCTAGGGCATAAAAACCCAAAAGGAAAAGTGATCCAACCATGGCTAACAAAAGAAATTAAAGCTAGTATTAAGTCAAAGGAGGAAGCTTATAAAGTTGCCAAAAAAAGAGGTCAGCCTGAGGATTGGGATCTTTTTAGAAATCAGCAAAGGGGGAACCAAGAAATTGATAAAGAAAGGGAAAATGGAATATGAGTACAAACTAGCGAAAAATATAAAAATGGATTGTAAAAGTTTCTACAGGTATGTGAAAAGGAAAAGACTGGTGAAGGTAAATGTAGGTCCTTTACAGTCAGAGACGGGAGAATTTATAATGGGGAATAAGGAAATGGCGGAGAAATTAAATAAATACTTTGTTTCTGTCTTCACGGAGGAAGACAGAAAAAACCTCCCAGAAATACGAGAAATCCAAGGGTGTGGTGAGGATGAGGCACTTAAAGAAATTATTATTAGTAAAAAAACAGTACTAGCAAAATTAATAGGACTAAAAGTCAATAAATCCCAAGGACCGGATGACCTACATCCTAGGGTTTTGAAAGAGGTGGCCATTGGGATAGTGGACGCATTGGTTGTTATCTTCCAAAATTCTATAGATTCTGGAATGGTTCCTGCAGATTGGAGGATAGCAAATGTAACCCCACTATTTAAGAAAGGAGGGAGAGAGAAAACGGGGAACTACAGACCTGTTAGCCTCACATCAGTAGTTGGGAAAATGCTGGAATCTATTATAAAGGTTGCAATAACTGGGCACTTAGAAACTAATAGTAAGATTGGGCAGAGTCAACATGGATTTATGAAAGGGAAACCCTGTTTGACAAACCTATTGGAGTTCTTTGAGGATGTAACTAGTGGAGTAGACAAAGGGGTGTGGTTGGATGTGGTGTATTTGGATTTTCAGAAGGCCTTCGATAAGGTCCCACACAAGAGGTTGGTGAACAAAATTAGGGCACTTGGAATTGGGGGTAATATACTAGCATGGATTGAGAATTGGTTAACAGACAGAAAACAAAGAGTAGGGATAAACGGGTCTTTTTCAGGATGGCAAGCTGTGACTAGTGGGGTACCGCAAGGATCGGTGCTTGGGCCCCAGCTATTCACAATCTATATCAATGATTTGGATGAGGGGACTAAATATAACATTTCCAAATTTGCTGATGACACAAAGCTAGGTGGCAGTGTCAGTTGCGAAGAGGATGTGAAGAGGCTTCAAGGGGATCTCGACAGGCTCAGTGAGTGGGTGAGAACATGGCAGATGGAATATAATGTGGATAAATGTGAAGTTATCCACTTTGGTAGAAAAAACAGAAAGGCAGTGTATTTCCTAAATGGTGAAAGATTGGGGAATGCAGATGCTCAAAGGGACCTGGGTGTCCTTGTACATGAGTCACAAAGTGAATGTGCAGGTGCAGCAAGCCATTAGGAAGGCAAATGGTATGCTGGCCTTCATTACAAGAGGATTTGAGTACAGGAGTAAAGAAGTCTTACTCCAATTATATAGGGCCTTGGTGAGACCACACCTGGAGTACTGTGTACAACTTTGGTCTCCTTACCTAAGGAAGGATATACTTGCCATAGAGGGAGTGCAACGAAGGTTCACGAGATTGATTCCTGGGATGGCAGGACTGTCGTATGAGAAGAGATTGAGTAAACTAGGCCTGTATTCTCTTGAATTCAGAAGAATGAGAGGGGATCTCATTGAAGCATACAAAATTATTACAAGGCTTGATAGGGTGGATGCTGGGAGAATGTTTCCCTTGGCTGGGGAGTCTAGAACCAAGGCCACAGCCTCAGGATAAAGGGTAGGCCATTCAGGACTGAGATGAGAAGAAATTTCTTCACACAGAGGGTGGTGAATCTTTGGAATTCTCTACCCAGAGGGTTGTAGAGGATCAGTCATTGGGTATATTCAAAACAGAAGTCGATAGATTTCTGACTAGTAAGAGCATCAAGGGATATGGCGATAGGGCCGGTGAATGGAGTTGAGGCAGAAGATCAGCCATGATCTCATTGAATGGCGGAGCAGGCTCGAAGGGCCGAATGGCCAACTCCTGCTCCTATTTCTTATGTTTCTTAACCTGCGGCGAGAGTGCTGCCACTGAGCTTATAATGGGCTTGCCTGCGAAGAGACTTCGGGCTCAAAATTTTGTTGCGTAGCGCCCGCTGTTTGGGCCCTACAGGTGCTGAATAGGACATCCGAGCAGCGCGCATACATTTCTGGTGTGGGCCGCGCCAGACGCCATTTTGGTGAGGGCGTTGGCGTCGGCGCTGGGAGCGTGCGCCGAAAGTATGCAGAGTAGGCGGATCGTGACTTTGGCGCCAGTGCTGCCATTTTCGACCTCAACGCTGGAGCTAACGCCCTCTGTTAACTTCGCACAGCTGAACATGCGTTCAGCAGCAGGAAGGACCCTACACCAGCGCTATTTCAAGGGATCATCGCCTACTTGCTTGCTGATTGATTTCTACTAACTGTTGCTGAGTTTGTAGAAGTGTTTGGTGCTTTTTAGACTTCTTTAAAGTTGCCAAAAGTCTACCAGGAGTGGTGTGGCACATGCTCAAGGACTTGGTAATGACTTGTAAGGTTTCTGCTCAGACCAGTTGCTCCCAGACATGGGTGCAGTAGTTTGTATCCGCCTTGGCCTGCAGCATGTCAGGGAGAATAAGCAGATGCCACACAGAGCAGGGCAAGCTGCTCGAAGAGGCAGGAGGAGGAGAGGATGAAGGGCTCTCAGCAGGAGGTCATATCCACCCAGGGTCTTCAGGGAGCAATTCTCCTACCTCAGCCTCAGTGAGGAACAGTGCCTGCGATGTCTCCATTTTATGAAGGAGGTGCTCACTGAAATCTGCCACCTGCTGCAGGCAGACCTGCAGCCTCAGTCCAGGGTGAGGACGGCATTGTCAGTAGCTGTAAAGGTGACCGTGGCCTTGAACTTCTTTGTGTCGGGCTCCTTCCAGGCTGGAGCTGGCAACATCTGTA
Source organism: Squalus acanthias (assembly GCA_030390025.1). NCBI lineage: Eukaryota > Metazoa > Chordata > Chondrichthyes > Squaliformes > Squalidae > Squalus > Squalus acanthias. The sequence goes on along the minus strand of CM059428.1, from coordinate 26,633,101 downwards.
TCACCTCCCTGTAACACGTCCACTCCTGTATAAGGGAGGTGAGTGAAGCTCTGTATGCAAAGAGAGCTGAGTACATTTCCTTCTCTCTTACTGGAGAGAAGGTGGAGTGAGCACATGGCTTTACCAGGATAGCAGGCTTCCCAATGTTGCAGGGTGCCATTGACTGCGCATGTGAATTTGGAGATTTACAGCAACCGGAAAGAATGCCACTCCCTCAATGTCCAGCTGGGATGCGACCATACTCAGCGCATCATGCAGGCCAACACTCGGTATCTGGCAGCAGTCATGATGCTTTCATTCTGCGGCAGTCCGCTGTACCATCTGTATTTGAGCCACCACAACAAACCAGAGGGTGTCTTCTGGGCGACAAGGGCTATCTGCTGACCACCTGGCTCATGACTCTGCTGCACAACCTGTCGTAAGAATGAGCCTTACGCGTGGTAAACTTAATGTAAGCTTTAATCAACTTAAAACGGTGCTGCATACAAAAGAGGTCTTACCCTATGCCTCTTCCAGAGCTAACTGATCAGTCCAGTATTTATCCTGGACTGATTACAGGAAGTGATGTCATACAGGAAGCTGAAAAGTGTTACCACATTCTCCCCCCCCAAAAGATTAGGAGGCCGGAATGCTCCCTCCATTTCGTAGCCGTTGGATGAGGGAGAGCCGCACCCGTTTGGGTTCTCGTAGCGGTAGAGGGCCCCTAGCCCGTTTACCCGCTGCGGGCCATGGACCAGAGTCCGAGTGCTCCAGCCCGCTCTGTGAGGGGTCAGAACGATCCTGACTGTGTACTGGTACCCGAATGGGTGTCGGGCAGGGCTGTGGCAGATCCGTTTCTGAGCGTACGGTACAGGGTTGATCGTGGCTGCGCGTGCGAGCCCCGACGGGCTCATAGTCAGTCTGCCCCAGGTCGGCACGCTGGAGTGAGGTACCAGCTGGCGTCAGATCCCGATCATGATGAGAGGCACCTGGCAAGCCCAGAGATGTGCCTGGTACAATATCATCCCCTGGTGTCCCTCTATGTTTCGGCGGGCAGGGAGCCAGATCCCGCAATGACACGGTAGATTCCCGACCGTCAGGATACCGAATATAGGCGTAGGTAGGGTTGACGTCAGTGAGCTCCACCTCATCTACCAGGGGGTCATTCTTAGACGCCCGGACATATCTTCGGAGTAGCACTGGTCCCGGTGCAGTCAGCCACGACGGGAGAGATGTCCCATAGGATGAGCGACGCTGAAATCGGAAGAACCGTTCATGAGGCGTCGTATTTGTGGCGGTCGAAAGGAGGGACCGTGTGGAGTGTAATGCGTCTGGAAGTACTGCTTCCCATTGCTGGTTGGGTAGGCCCCGAGATCTCAAAGCCAGACGTACCGCATTCCAGATGATAGCGTTAAAACGCTCGACTTGCCCATTCCCAACCGGATGATAAGGCGTCGTTTTGCTGGCAGCAATACCCCGTTCCGAGAGATAGGCCTTGAGTTCTCCCGACATAAAAGAAGGGCCCCGATCTGAATGAACATAGGATGCCATGCCACAGAAAGCAAATACCTGTTCAAGGCAGCTGATAACCGTGGTTGTCAGCATATTGGGGCAGGGAAAGGCAAACGGAAAACGAGAATACTCATCAACCATTGTTAATAGATAAGTGTTGCGAGTCGAAGAGGGCAACGGCCCCTTAAAATCGATGCTAAGCCTTTGCATTGGCTGGGTCGCATGTATGAGTATACCACCCGAGGGGCGGAAAAACCGAGGTTTCAATTCCGCACAGACTCTGCAGTCCGAGCACATCTTCTTTACATCCCCGGTAGAGAATGGGAGATTTCGGGACCGCACGAAGTGCAGCATGCGAGTAACGCCTGGATGACACAACCCATCATGGATGTCTACGAGCGTAGAGGGTGCCATGGCGGAGCAGAATGCTCGTGTGAGGGTATCCGGAGCCACATTCTCCTTGCCAGGTCGATAGTGGATGGTGTAACCAAAAGAGGCCAATTCCAGCCGCCAAAGCTGGATTTTATTATTTTTAATTTTGGTCCGTTTTCGATTATCGAGCATGAAGGCGACCGATCGCTGGTCCGTGATTAAGGTAAAGTGCTGGCGAGCCAGGAGATGACTCCACTTCCGTACTGCCTCTATGATGGCTGTAGCTTCTTTCTCGACTGGAGGATAATGTAGCTCAGCCCCTTGAAAAGTCCTGGACAAAAATGCCACCGGACGACCTTCCTGATTCAGAGTGGCTGAGATTGCCACCTCCGAGGCATCACACTCAACCACGAAAGGAAGACTCTCATCAATGGAGTGAAGAGCCGCTTTCTCCAACTGCTTTTTCAGGAGGTTAAAGGCTGCAACAGCCGTTGTGTCTAGTGGGAATGTGCTGGCCTTCAGTAGAGGTTGGATTCGGTCCGAGAAGTTAGGAATCCATTTCGCATAGTATGCAAACAGGCCGAGGGCCCGCGCAAGGAGGCCGGATTCTTAGGTGGCGGGAGTTCTTGGAGTGGGCGAAGCCTTTCAGGGTCAGGTTTAATGATGCCATTGCCCACACAATAGCCAAGGATGTTGATAGTTGGTTGTGACTCAATGGATTTAGCCGCATTCAATGTCAAATTACGGTGCTGGAGTGCATCCCAAAATCGTTGGAGATTGGCGTCATGTTCCTGCTGATTGCGACCTGCGACAGTAATATTGTCCAGATAAGGAAACGTATCCTTCAAGTCTTCCTGTTTGACCAGGTCATCCATTGCTCGCTGGAAGACAGCCACTCCATTAGTGACCCCAAAGGGGAGGCGACGAAATTGATACAGCCGCCCATTGGCTTCAAAGGCTGTATACTGCTTGTCTGAGACCTTCAAGGGTACCTGATGATAGGCGCTTTTCAGATCATAAGTCGAGAACACCGTGTACTCAGCCAATTTATTAACCATATCATCGATGCGCGGCAATGGGTATGCGTCCAAGTCCGTATACTGATTGATGGTCTGTGAATAGTCAATGCACAGCCGTTTCTTGTGAGGTTGTAGAGGGTTCTTAACAATAACGACCTGGGCGCGCCATGGCGACGAACAAGGCTCGATGATATCCTCTGCTAAAAGCCGAGAAATCTCAGCCGCAATAAAAGACTGGTCTTCCTGACTGAAACGGCGTGACTTTGTTATAATCGGTTTGCATCGAGGAGGGATACTGGCAAACAGTGAGGGTTCATCCAGTGAAGCTGCTGACAAGGCACAGAACGGTAATCGAGGTCGTATATTAGAAATAGTGAGTTCAGGTTTGGATCCGCCGAACTCAATGGTAAGCTTCTTATGCTGCTTTTGAAAATCCAGCCCTAAGATAAGATCACTACATAAGTCCTTGAGCACCGAAAGCCGGGTGGAGGGATACCTGTGACCTTTAAGCATTATTTCAACTACACAGAAGCCAGAAATTCTGGTATTAAGTGATGACTGAGCCATCGCAACTGCCTGGTCCGATGGAAAAACATGTAGCTTTAACTGTGCAACAGTCTGTTCCCTAATGAAACTATCAGTGCTACCTGAGTCAATTAAGGCATCTAAAGTATGTCCCTTAATTGATGCTTTTGTAGCTGCATGGAATAGATTCTGAGGACAAGCAGCTGTAATTGGTGTCGTTGCACAAAGAGTGGCTGAAATTCTAGGTGTGTTTCTTCGAGAAAAAACCCGAGAGGAAGCACGATAGTTTTTAGTTGGAACATCCTGATAGGCCCTTACTGGGGCAGTTCGGTAGGACTTAGCTTGATAAGCCCTCGTAGAGGCTCTTGATAGGCAAACCTTTACAAAATGACCCTTTTTGTTGCAATGACTGCAAAACGCATTGCGAGCAGGGCAGAATCTCCGAGGGTGAAACTCATCCCCACAAAAAAAGCATTTCTTAGATTGCCAAGAGGCTGCCACAGTGGGGTCATCATCCTCTTCATCGGTGAAGTCATCAGATCGATCGTCAGGGATAAAGTCCTCCCTAATAGAGTTCACCTGTGGCCTCTTAAATTGCCTGACTGTAGTTAAGGCAGCAGACCGAGGTCTGGGCACTGTAAAAAGGTCTGCATTTCGTTTTGCTAGATCTAGAGAGCAAGCCAGGTCATAAGCTCTCTGCAGCTCAAGTGTCTTACTTTCCAGTAGACGCTGGCGTATAAATGGGGAGGCAAGCCCGCAGATGAACGCATCACGGATCATTTCTTCGCGGTATAGCTCAGCTGAGGCTGCCCGAAAGTTACAGTCCATACTAAGTCTGCGAAGCTCTTGGAGGAATTTATCAATGGATTCCTCCGGCCCTTGTTGGGCTGTAGCTAGTAGATGTCTAGCATAGACCTCATTCGGTGTCTTAGTATATAGTCTCTTAAGCGTCTGAATTGCCTCCTCATAACTGTCCCAGTCTTCCACATACTGAAATACATTCGGGGTGACACAGTTGATGAGTATCCGCAACTTTGAGTTATCATCCGCTTTGCAATACTCAAGAAAATTCTCAAACGTGCGATACCAGTGTTTCCACACCTTACCGGCTGCTGGGGTGTTTGGGTCCAAGTCAAGACGCGATGGTTTAAGGATGTTTTCCATGATGGGTGATTCCCTGGATCCTTAGCTCCGAGTTCGTCCAAAAAGTTTGAGTGCGAAGTTTTTCAAAAGTTGATTAAATTGTCGTAAGAATGAGCCTTACGCGTGGTAAACTTAATGTAAGCTTTAATCAACTTAAAACGGTGCTGCATACAAAAGAGGTCTTACCCTATGCCTCTTCCAGAGCTAACTGATCAGTCCAGTATTTATCCTGGACTGATTACAGGAAGTGATGTCATACAGGAAGCTGAAAAGTGTTACCACACAACCCACACACAGGTGGGCAGCATGCAGACAATCAAAGAAATGCTGCCATACCGAATCTAATAGAGAAGCCCATTGGCGTCCTTAAACAATGCTTCTGCTGTCTGCACCCTTCTGGAGGAGCCCTGCAGTACTCACCAGAGCGCGTCTCAAGATTCGTCGTGGCCTGCTGCATGCTCCACAACCTTACCATCACGAGGACACAGACATTGTCACCAGGCATACAGCGACCAGCTGATGAGGAGGAGAAGGAAGAGGCGGAGGAGAAGGTGGAAGAGGAGGAAGCGGCAGGGAGGAGGCAACCCAGACAGCCCTTTTCTGCCCACGCTGTCCGTGATCGACTCATCCGACTGCGTTATCAGTGAATGCAACCCCAATTCCCCATTCACCAATAGTCCTACACCTTACCTTCCCTCTGTTACTGACCATCACAGCTTTCTTTGGCCACAATTCTACAATAAAAGCCACCACAAAACAAACATTCCAAACCAATTTTATGACTCAATATATTACAATATTTCATTCAAAAGTCAACTAATCACCCTTGTGCATTCCCTTGGTGCCTGTCTTCAGTGTGTCTTTGCATAGCCTAGCGGTACCCCAGTGGCTGCAGCAGTGCTGGTGGAAGGCTGCTGACTTTCAGTGGGGGAGACTGCAGATGGCCTTGTAGGATGACCTCGAGCAGCTCTGGGCCTAGTAGGCCCGGCTTTGGACTGCAACACCTCGGCATGGGCGGCAGCAGTCTGGACTGGCTGGCTGACAGGCAACAGCAAGGGCACTGACTGATTGGCAGCAGTGGGAGGACGAATACTGTCACAGCAGGTTCGTGCTCCATGGAGTCACTGCCACTCCCCCGGGGCAGCGCCTCAGCAATCCTAGTAATCTGCTGGAGGACAGATTGCTGGACTGCTGTGATACCCTGGAAGCCCCTTTCAACACTGCTAACCACAGCCATGATGGCAGCAGTCTGTGCTTGCGTGGCAGCAAGCTGAGCCTGCATGACTTCAGTCTGAGCTTCCACTGCAGCACTCAAGACGTTGGCTTGGCTTCTGCTTGTGCTGCAGTGGAAGTCGAGACATCAGACATCAGACGCTGCATGATGGTTGGGTCCACAAGTGCGCTAATGGATCTGCCCACCCCTTCCACGCTGGGAAGGATAAGCTCCAGGCTCTGAGCAAAGCCCTGTGCAAGGTTGGAGCTGGACTCTTGCCATTACATTCATGCTTTCTGGCAGGCCTGCCAATGCACCAAGTATTTTGTTGTGCATACCCATCAGCTTTGTTCTGTAAGCCGCCCCATCGAAGTCCTCATCTGAGTCCTGTGCAGCAGAACTCGTGTGCGACCTCGCCTTCCAGGGAGCTGGTACCTGCACTACCCTTTCCACCTGCCCTGGCTGCAGCCCACTCGTGCCCGGTGACTCACCACGTGCAGATCCCGCCTCTAAGCTACCCTTTAAACTCCGCGAGGTGCCCGTATCTGAGCTGGTGGCTGCGACTGTCAGATCAAATGGCGTTGTACCTGCTTCATCATCACGCTCCTCTTCCTCTTCCACCACTGCCTGGCCAGGTTGGATTCCTTGGGTCTCTGAAATGAGAAAGGCGCAAGGGTGGGGTTGTGGTGGGGGTGGGGGGGGGAAGCAAAAGGAGGATTAGGTATGAGCATACCGTCATATTTAATGGTTTCAGCGCCGCCGCTGAGTTTGGCTGCTGTGGCTGTCATGGTTGAATAGCTGGTAGTGTGTGCAAGGTGTGAGGTGTGGGTGTGAGGCTTGCAGAATTGTGTGAGGATGAGATGGAGCATATGAATGTGAGGTACGAGTCGTGTTTGGTAGAGATTGTTGGTAGGTGAGTGATGGGGGTGTGGGGCATTGAGCAGTGTGTGAGGCTAGTGGTGCAGTTTAAGGGTTATGGATCTGAGATGCATCTGAAATGTGAGGTCATTGAACTTCTTCCGGCACTGCATCCAGGTCCTCGGGGCTAAACACTGTTGGCATTGACCTCTGTGGCTATCTTCTCCCATTACCTTTGCAGTGTCTGTCTAGAGGGTCTCCTGGCCCCCTGTGAAAACAGGACCTCTCTCCTCCTCTCCATCAGTGCTGCATCTGAGAACCTTGGAGCCCTTCCTCTAGCCTGTTGTGCCATTCCTGTATGCTTCCCAGGTGAAACTGCCTTCTGGAATGACTTCCAGCACCTGGTGTGGTCAAACTGCACCCCTCCCTTTAAGAGGTGCAGGCTGGCTTTAATTAGTGCTAGCCTCGCACGGTCTTGGGCCCCCTGCTGAACATGCAGGCACTCAGCAGCCCTTTTAGCGCTAGGCTGTATGCCACTATCATTTAACTTAGCAGGCAGCACAAAGTTTGCGTGCTGCCTGCATTACTTTGAACGGGCGCGGGTTAATCACGCGCCCATTTTCGGGTGCTATCGAATTTTTAGCCCTTCATATTCTCTATTTTGGGGTACAGTCACTATCCAAACTAAAAAAAAAACTTTGTGCAATGGGTAAGTTAATGGTGACTAGGACTGGATAGAAAATGGACATTCCCACTCGTCCCATGACCTTGCGCGTTTGTTGACCTCTACCCCGCCCCCCCCCGCTCAGATCCCATCTCGACATTAATATCGGGGCCACTGTGTGTGTCCCAATCATGAGAAGTCGCACAACACCAGGTTATAGTCCAACAGTTTTATTTGAAATCACAAGCTTTCGGAGCGGCTGCCCCTTCATCAGGTGAAGTGAAGGAATACGAATCGGCACAGATTTGTATTCCTTCACTTCACCTGAGGAAGGAGCAGCGCTCCGAAAGCTTGTGATTTCAAATAAAACTGTTGGACTATAACCTGGTGTTGTGCGACTTCTCACTTTTGTCCACCCCAGTCCAACACCGACCGGCATCTCCACATTGTGTCCCAATCACACCAACACAAGGACAGTCGACAAATATGTATCTCAACCTGTGATCCTTATCACTAATCAAGTGATCCAGTGAAATCAATCACAGACTAAATGGATTAAATCAATCAGTTCAAGCAGTTCAGGCTCTCACAGGTTTCAAAAAAACCAAAAGGCTAATCTGAAGTTGATTTGAAGGCCAATTTCAAAGGATAGATGCCTCTGTCCCATTGGGGAATTTTCTTTAACTTCTAGCAATGGGGGCTGAAGTGTTCATTTCTGAGTTATTTTCTGCAGCTGAAGAAAGTGCTTTCACGCAAAGTTTAAAGTGCTTCATGACGAGATCCATGAAAACACTTGGGTATGTTGCCAAACCAGTCCTGTGAGATTTCTGCCACATTCCAGCGCCACGTTTAAATTGATAAGCAATTGTTACATTGAGCCTGATCTTATAAACAGGCCATAAATGATTTCTTTCCCCCTCTGGAATTTCGGGAAGGAGCGTCTAATATGCCAATCATAGACGAGAAAGTTACCGCTTAATGTGATACAATAGGGTAAATGTAATGAATGCACAATCCTGGTGGAGAAACTCGCCCACTGACAGCACATATCGTGAATGATGCCCCTCTCTCTTCCCCCTTTCCCCATTTACCATCCGTTAATTTACATGGATGCACTCATGAATTCCCGATATGCGCTCCCAGCAGACAACACCTTGCATTTACATAGCGCCTTTAACGTAAGAAACATCTCGAGACGCTTCACAGACGCATAATCAGACAAAAATTGACACCGAGACAAAGAAGGAGATATTAGGAGTGGTGACTAAAAGCTTGGTCAATGAGGTAGGTTTTAAGTTGGGTCATAAAGGCGAAGAGGGAGGTAGAGCAGCAGATAGGTTTGGGGAGGGGAGTTCCAGAGCTTAGGCTCGAGAAAACCGAAGGCACGGACACCTGTTGGTGGGGCAAAGGGAGTGGGAGATACAAAAGAAGCCAGAGTTGTAGGTCTGGAGAAGGTTATAGAGATAGAGAGGGCATTGGCGGCTGTGCCTTCAGCTGTCTAGGCCCTAAGCTCTGCAATTCCCTCCATAAACTTTTCAACCTCTCTCCTCCTTTAAGACACGCCTTAAAACAAGACGGCCACAAAATTCGGCACCTTAGCGCCGGTAGGTAAGACCGGTTTGGACAAAAAAATGTCGTCCGCCTTGCTTCCGGCGCAGCCCACACTGCTCGCCATCTTGGTGAGGGCGATAGCGTGAGTGGAACGTGCGTGCGCCAGCAGTATGCAGAGTAGGCAGTTCATGACGTCAGTCAGCGTGTAACGCTGATTTGATGCACGACCTGCCATTTTGGACGTTGCCACTCCAATCAACACCCTCTCCTAAACAGGCACTGTCGAGGGATTTCCCCCCACCAGCGCTACTTAAAGGGATACATCCAACTTGCAGGTAAGTTGATTATTTTTCTTGTACTGGCTCTTGCAGAGTTTGTATGAATACTGGTTGCTGGAAGAAATTTATAAAGTTGTTAAAGTGTGCTTGGGTGGCAGCAAGCTGAGCCTACGAAACAGAAGTCTGAGCTTCCACTGCAGCACTCAGACACTGGGTCGCTTCCGCTTGTGCTGCAATGGAAGCTGCGACATCACCCATCACACCCAGCATCGTGGTTGGGTCCACAAGTGCTCTAATGGAGTTGCCCATCACTTCTATCCTGGAAATCATGGGCTCCAAGCTCTGCACAAAAATTGGAGCCAAACTCCTCCATGTTCCTTGACAGTGGCAAGAGGCTCTCTGGCAGGCCTGCCAATGCACCAAGCATTTCTGTGTGCATGCCCATCACCCTTCTTCTGAAGGCCGCCCCATCGAAGTCCTTATCTGAGTCCTCTGCAGCAGAACTCGTGTGCGACCTCGCCCTCCGAGGAGCTGGCAACTGCGCTACCCTTTCCTCCTGCACTAGCTGCAGGCCACTCGCGCCTGGCGACTCACCCGTCTCTATACTACCCTCTAAAGTACGCGCAGTGCCATTTTCTGAGCTGGTGCCTGTGAGTGTCAGATCGAGTGACGGTGTCTTTTCTTCTCCATCACTCTCCTCCTGTACTTCTTCCTGCACAGGCTGGGCTGGTTCGAGTTCTTAGGTATCTGAAAGGAGAAAGGCACAAGAGTAGGGTTGTGGTGAGGGGGGCCTGGGGGGTGGGGAAAGCAAGATGTGCATGCTTACACCATCAGCAGCTTATAAGTGAGAAGAGATTGTGGGATGAGGGGGAAGTGGGAAGTGAGAAGGAGGATTAGGTTTAAGCATACTGTCATCATCAATGCTTTCAGCCACACTGATCGCCATGGCCTCAGTGACAGCCCCTCCAATGATATGCAGCACTGTCTTCTCCAGGTGGGTCAGGTTATGCAGCCGTACCTGCCCCCCACCTGTTAGCTGTTGCTGGCATTGGTTATGTGCCATCTTGACCTGAAAGAGAAAGGGAAGTGTGTCAGTGAGTGTGGTGCAATGTGTTTGAGTTATGTGCCTGTCATGGTTGAATAGCTGGCATTGTGTGGGTGTAAAGCTTGTAACAGTGGTAAGTGTGTGAGGGTGAGGTGAAGCTATGATTCGGAGTTCTAAGTCCTGATTGTTAGAGATTGTTGGCAGGTGAGTGATGGGGGTGTGGTGTATCGAGCAGTGTCTGAGGCTTGTGGTGCAGTTGGTGGGAGATGGCATTTGAAGATGCATTCACTGACCTTGCCCACTCTTGTGAGGTCATTAAACCTCTTTCAGCATTGGATCCAGGTCCTTTGGGAAAGACTGGTGGCACTGACCGCTTCAACAATCTGCTCCCACTGCCTTCTTACACTCTGCCTCGAGGGCCTTCTGGGCCCCTGCGGGTAGAGGACTTGTCTCCTCCATTCGACCCCCTGCACTAAGTCCTCCAGTGCTGCGTCGGAGAACCGATGTGCCCTTTCTCTGCCCTGTTGAGCCATAGCTACCTTCCCCTTTCCTTAGCTACACTAACAATGAGGTGCTTCTTTCAGAAAGAACCTCCGCTTTAAGAAGTGCAGACTGCGTTTCATACTGCAGGCTATCTTTAAATAGAGATTACATTTCCCATGAAATTGGGCCCCCTGCTGATTGCGGAGCCAACCAGCAGCACGTTCAGCACTGGGCTCAGTGCTTTAATCATGTTCATTAGCAGGCAACACGAATTTCGCATGCTGCCTGCATTACTTTCAATGGGCATGGGCAGATCGTGCATCGCGATCCCCGCATCCATTTTCGGGCCTTATTGATGTAGCCCCAAACCTCTTTGACCAAGCTTTTGATCGCTTGTCTCCTTTGGCTCGGTGTCAATTCTGATTTTGGTCTGATTCCGCTCCTGTGAAGCGCCTTGGGACTTTTACTACATTAAAGACGCTATGGGGTAGAAATTCGGTTGCTTTGTGCTTCCCGCGAAATTCAGCGGGAGGTTAGCGGCGGCGGTAACTGTTAGCTCCCCGCGGCGCTGCGCCGCTGGCAATGACGTCATTGCCATGCGCAGTCACCACTCGCGCCCCGGCCGTGATCTTCGGTAGCGCCCCCATACTTACCGCCGGACGCTATGTCCGACGGGGTCAGGGGGACCTACCTGCAGCCAGGGCGGCGCTAATTAAAGGCGAGGTGCTGGGCGGCCATTTTTATTGCTTGCCGCCTACCAGCACCTGCCTCCGTTGCCGTCCCCGGCCTCCTGAGCACCCCCGCCCCCTCCCGCAGATGCCGGCTGCGCTCCATGAGCCTGGCACTTCTCTTGAGTGCCGGGCTCTTTTGCCGGCACTCTGATCCCCGGTGGCCCAGCTGGGCCCCGGGTCGCGCTGTGCAAGGCCCCTCCCCTTTAAGAAAGGGAGGAAGGCCTGCAATACCGCAGCACGATATTCCCTCGCAGCGCCCTAAGAGGGAGGCGGGGCGCTTCCAGTAGCGCCCCGCTTCCCTCTTGGGGCGCTACCGGTGAATTTCGGCCGCGGGGTGCCAATTTTTTTGGGGCGCCAAGTTAGCGCCCCAAAGGGGACGCAACTCAATTTTTCCCCCAATATAAATGCAAGTTGGTGTTGTTGATGATGCTCAGCAGAGAGCACTGGCTCCTGCAATGGCTAAGTGCGCCACATAGGTTTGGTGCTGAGCCGAACAGACCAGAAGAATCCAGGTTTTGATCTCTCAAGTATGTTGAGTTGCCTGATCTCAGTCAAGGAAGCAGTTAGAGGCTATAACTGGTCTTACAAGGGGGGCAAATTCAGCCAAGGTTCCCTCTCCTGTTCAGGGTGGCCAACTCTGGTTGGATGTATTCCTGGATTTTCCATCACATGACCTCCTGCCTCCAACTGCCCCGCCCCACAATTTCACCATTGGTCGCCCAACACGTCCATCCTCACGGCGTCCCGCCTTCCCCTGCCAATTGGAAAGCAAACAGAGTCTTCATTACTCCATTGGATGGTTGTTGGCTCTCAGTCAAACAGCCTTTTTTCCCCATTTCTAATAAACAAAAGTGTTCAAAAAAAATGAAAAAGATCAGAATTTTTTTCAGTGCCCCAATGATTTTTCTCCCAGGTTGCCCGTGTCCTGGAGATTACTTTTTAATTCCTGGAGGCTTGGCAGCACAACTCCTGATAGCTATCTGGTGACCCTTGGTAGAAAGTGCGTGTCTATAAATAGTCTATCAGTCCTCACTCACTAGGGTTAGGCCCATACATGAAAATGCCCCCATGGCCAAGTGACCCGAGCATTGCCCTTCAAACCAAAACACTGCGTAAAGCAACAGCTTTGGGAGAGGAGGAGAGAGGAAGTCAGGTGGTGAGGGGGAGGGGGGGAGGTGGGGTGTGGTGGGGGGGGGGGGTGGGGGGGGATGGGGGTGTGGGGAGGGGGGGGGTGGCAGGGGAGGTGGGGGGAAGAGCAATAAAAGTTTAATAACAGAAGGGTTACTGTCAGGTAACATCTGACTGTTAAGAGAAAAATCAATCTCCAGTCTTTCAGGCTCCTTCACGCATTACTGTGAGGTCAATTAATGAATGAGTCATTTCACGGCTACTGCAAAAGACATTTTTTTTTTAAATGAGATATTGGCAAAAAATGGCAAGCATGTAACTGATTACATCAGCTCTGGGTTTTGGTTGTGTGATGTTTGTCAACAAGTTTCTCTTTTCCAACTCCCCAATAAACTGAGTTATTCGATCAACGAGTTAGCGGGAGTGACAGTTCAGTATCTTAAATAAAACGGTTCCAGGCAAATCAAAAGCCAATTGACCCTGGGAATGTGATGCCCAAATTGCGTGACTTAAAAGCAGTTCACAGCAGGGAGTGACTGGAGGCCTTTATAATTGTGATGGAGTTACCGTGGAAACTATTTCTCCAGGGGCCGCTATGCCAGTGAATTTTTTTTCCAAGGAAGGCCTAATACGAGAAATGTTGTTTGGAACAGTTCTTCTTTAGTATGTCCTGACCCTGATGGAACAACTTTGAAGTCCTGGATAGCTGGCTCAAGTCCTGCTTAAAGAGAGAGAGCGAGAGAAAAAAAAATCAGGATATATTATAGGCAAGCCATTACAGGAAATCCCATCTGTCTCCTTATCACTCTTAAACTGCATTTTTTTTCTTCATTTATCAGATGCTTCTATTATTTGTTGACACTATATAACTCGGGCAGATACCAGTCCCATTAATTTTAAAGGTACAGGAACTAACAGAGTTTCCTTTGACGAGTCTATGTGTTTTTTCTGTAGAAACACCTGAAAAAAAAGAAAAAACTTGCATTTATATAGCACCTTTCACAACCTCAGCACGTCCCAAAGCGCCATGCAGCCAATGAAGTACTTTTGAACTGTAATCACTATTGTAATGTAAGAATTTGTACACAGCAAGATCCCACAAACAGCAATGTGATAAATGACCATATAATCTGTTTTAGTGGTGTTGTTTGAGGGATCATTTTTGGCCAGGATACCGGGGAGAAGTCCCCTGCTCTTCTTCGAATAGTACCATGGGATCTTTTGCGTCAACCTGAGAGAGTAGACAGGGCTTCGGTTTAACCTCTCAACTGAAAGACGGCACCTCCGACAGTGCAGCGCTCCCTCAGTACTGGCACTTTTTATTCATGCTAACCATTTAAAAAGGCATGGTAATAAAATGCAACGCTTGCCGCACCGGAACGCCTATGTAGTTATAATTATGTCACATTAAATTTGTATAGAACCTTGGTTAGACCACACTTGGAGTACGGTGCAGAGTTTTGGTCTCCATATTATAAAAAGGATATAGAGGCACTGGAGAGGGTGCAAAAAAGATTTACAGGGATGATACCAGAACTGATAGGTTATACCTATCAGGAAAGATTGAACAGGCTGGGGCTTTTTTCTCTAGAAAAGAGAAGGCTGAAGGGTGACCTAATGTCGGTCTTTAAGATTATGAAAGGGTTTGATAGGGTAGACGTAGAGAAGATATTTCCACTTGTAGGGGAGACCAAAACTAGGGGGCATAAATATAAATCACTAATAAATCCAATAGGGAAATCAGGAGAAACTTCTTTACCCAGAGAATGGTTAAAATATGCAACTCACAACCACAAAGAGTAGTTGAGGCGAATAGCATAGATGCATTTAAGGGGAAGCTAGATAAACACATGAGGGAGAAAGGAATAGAAGGTTACGCTGATAGGGTGAGATGACGAGGGGTGGGAAGAGGCTGGTGTGGAGCATAAACACAGACATGGACCAGTTGGACCGAATGGCCTGTTTCTGTGCTCTACATTATAAGTAATTCTATGTAATTTAAGCCGAGTGTATTTTTTTATAAACCTGCATAAAATGGTCGGTCATGTCGCTTACTATGATCAGTAAATTTTAAACATTGCTCATTTTAATGAGATGCATAAGAATTTCGATCTTCACATTGTTTAATTATGGTCCTGATTCATTCTTCTCTTAAAAATATGACTTTCAGGCATGTGGTTTGAATTTAGACTCATACCAGTGTGTGGAAAAAAAACAGGCACCGTATTTAGACGGCTTAAATGTATCTCTGATTCTCACCAGGGTGTGGTTTAGGTTCAGAGTTTGGCCAATAAATAACTCCTCCCAACACAGGTATACATGACACTGTTAATACAGCACTATAAAAATATCTGTATGTGACTCAATACAATAGTCTTAGCTTGTATAAAACATTTTTGAGGGGGAGGGGGAAATTAATTTTTGAAATTCCTGCTAGTCTGTTAATTTTGTTAAATATGTTCTTGATAGAAATATCATGGCCTCTGATAAATAGTGCTGTGGATCGTGCGTTAGTTCGTGCTTAGACATCCCTTGTCCATAGAATAGAGGATTCACTGGAAAGGAGTAGTTTTAGCATCATCGCATGTGCTGCATCTGTTAGGGAATGATTTAGGTGTTAAGGTATCGGTAGCCTATACCGTTTCTAGCAGCCAGATTACTGGGAAGCAGAACAAAACTAACGTAGGATAGGCGCGGCCAGCTACCAACTTGGACTTTGTCAAACAAAACAATCTAGTGATAAAGAAAGAACTTACTTTTATATAGCGCCTTTAATTACCATAGGCCATCCCAAAGTGCTTTGCAGCCAATGAAGTACTTTTTAAGTGTAGTCGCTGTTGTAATGTGGGGAAACGTAGCAGCCAATTTGTGCACAGCAAGCTCCCACAAACAGCAATGAGATAATGACCAGATGATCTGTTCCAGTGATGTTGGTTGAGGGATAAATGTTGGCCAGGACAATGGGAGGATGCCCCTGCTCTTCAAAATAGTGCTGTGGGATCTTTATCTCTACCTGAGAGGGCAGACGAGGCCTCAGTTTAACATCTCAAGTCAAAGGGCGGCCCCTCTGACACTGCAGCGCTCCATCAGTACTGCAAAGGAAATGTCAGCCTAGATTTTGTGCTCAAGTCTCTGATGTGGGACTTGAATCCACAACCTTCTGACTCAGGGGCAAGAGTGCTACCATTGAGCCACGGCTGATGTGAACATTTGTCACTGAGAATATTCTGCTTTGCGTAACAGTGTAAACACACCTTGTACCAGCACAACTTGGGCCTACAGCCACCCCAGTTTCCTCAGCTCCTGATAAGATGTCCCTTACATCCCCTGGTCATGAAGCCATTATTTAGGGTGTGGAGAAGAGTGGTGATATTTACACCTCACTAGTTAACTTTCTTTTTGTTGTCTATCAAAATGTGCCAGTGCCTGGGTCAAAATCCTGGAACTCGCTACCTAACAGCACGGTGGAAACACCTTCAATCACATGGACTGCAGTGGTTCAAGAAGAAAGCTCACCACCACTTTCTCAAAAGCAACTAGGGATGGTACAATAATGATCGGATGCCAGCAACGCCCACATCCTGATTAATGATTCAAAAACAAATAACGGCATTTAAACACAAAGAGGGGGGGAAAAAATAGAATACAGGGGAACGAGGAAATGACTTTGGAGTAGATCATGGAACTTAAATTAGAATACAATGATCATCAGACTCCTGTTGAAATATCAGCACACGGCCCTACCTGCAGTGTCTGTTCCTGTCCTGTCATCAGCCCTCAAATTGTGAATGAAAATGCTAATTGAAGTAAAATATTTAATTCCAGCTAGGACTGGCGGGAGAGAAGAAGTAAAAATATAATTCTTTCTTTCTTTCTTTCTTGCTTTTTTAAAATCTTTTTATGCTCTCCTGGCTAATCAGAGGATATCGCAGTGCCAGAGAATTCCGTTTCCATAGCACTTTATTTTTGCATTGGACGGTATTTAAAAAGAAAGAACTGACATTTATACAGCGTCTCTTATGTCCTCAAGACCTCGCAAAGCGCTTTACAGTCAATGAAGTACTTTTGAAGTGTAGTCACTGTTGTAATGTGGGGAAACACAGCAGCCAATTTGCAAACAGTAAGGTCCAACAAACAGCAATTAAATAAATGACTGGATAATCTTGTTTAAGGGATAAGTATTGGACAGGACACCAAGGAGAACTCCCCTGCTCTTCTGCCACGGGATCTTTTACATCCACCGAGAGGGCAGATGGGGCCTCGGTTTAATGTCTCATCCAAAAGACGGCACCTCCGACAGTGCAGCACTCCCTCAGTAATGCACTGAAGTGCTCAAGTTCTTGGATAGGGGCCTTCTAATTCAGAGGTGAGAGTGCTACCAGTGAGTGAAGGCAGACACTCCACTACATCCCTTAGTCTAGTTGAAACATGGTCTCACAGTTGTAACAGGAGTCTATTTGCATTTTTTTAAAGCTTTGTTCTAGAACTTCAGTGGCATAGGATGAGAGAAACATATTTATTTATTGTATTTTGCTTACTCAGTTTAGCAAGACGTGACCTTTTGGTGCTTTCCGCCGTCGATCAGTGTTTTTCCCTTCAGCAGTGTTACTGTAAACTCCACCTCACAGCAAGTTTCACAAGACAGTTACAAAGTCACTGAGATCAGTTCATCTCCAGGTTCTGCTTCCAATGCACCTTTTTTGAAGGAGTATTGAAAACTGTTTTTATGGGTTCAAGTCCAATATTGACAATCTGGAGTTAAGATTTGATCCCGATCGCTGTACAGCGACATTGAAAATCTATTGCTGAGGATTGTCTCTGTTCTGTATTATTAGCAGAATCATGAAATGCGTCCTTTTTAGAATGTACTGATGCTTTTGTAGCAATATCATTGAACGTGGCTACAAAAAGCAGACCGTTGAAATCAGGGGTGACACCCCCCCACATACAATAAGAGTCCAATCCTGGTCTGGACCCCCTCAATGGGGCCAACGTATGCCTAGATTGGAGGCTGGTGTGCCTTTTAACCCTCAGTGCACTGGCTGCCAATGCTTCACTAAGTCCCCTGTAGGCCGAGGGCACAGGAACTCCCAGTGTTGGGTGTTCCTACCCTCTCTGACACGGGTAGCCAAGTAAGGGGGAAAATGGAGGTTTCACCCCTTACTAGGCCTCACGGGAACTCCCTGGCATGGCAGAGACCTGGCAGGACTGCTGGACTCCTGCCAGAGTTATGATAGGAGACCGACAGAAGCCACGAGAAATTTCGACCCCCCCAAAATCTCCGCAGGCACATCTGATGCCCCTACACACAATGACATTGTTACCCCATCATTTTAACCTAACTTCGCACTTAAGTTTGATACAAGCCGTGAAAGGTAACTGTCAATTTATGGTTCTGCTCCAAACCAGGGAAGAAGCCTACAGTGCAAGACCATTGACCCATCCTCGGGTGGAGCAGCAATTGTGTCTTTCTAAGAAATGCCCCCATCTTCTTCAGAATATCTGTACAACAACAACTTGTATTTATATAGCGCCTTTAACATAATAAAGCATCCCTGTACATTTCACAGGAGCGTAATCAAACAATAAATTGACACCGAACCAAAGAAGGAGACCATGGGCTGGATTTTGATACTGGGGCGGGTTGGGGTCGTGTCATCCGCATTTCGTGTTATCCACCCGACTGCAATTTGATGTGGGAGATTGATGCAATTTTCACCTAATTGGGCAATTGAGTTCCAGCATGTGGGAACCCATGAACCAATTAGTGGTTTCAGTCTGAAAGTCGCCTCTGATGATGTCATCATTGCTGCTGCATTGCAGGTCAGAGACTGCCTGGTCTCAGAGACTGCCTGGTCTTTGCTGTGAGAGGACCTGGCTGCAAAATGAGCAGCATCAGAGAGAGAGAGAGAGAATATTTTTGCATCCAGGTCCTCTCACAGCAAAGGCCAGGCAGTCTCTGAAGATATTCAATGCAGCAGCATCAGAGGCGACTTTCAGACCTAATACTACTACTACCTTCATCACATCTCTGTTGTAATAGTGGACCTGCAGCTGATAGTCAGCTATCCACTTGTGCTCCCGCCAGGTTTCACTGGCGTGTTTCACATCAGGCGTGCTTCACGTCGGAAAAGAGTTAAACTAGCTAAAACGTTTCAAAATGGCGTTACAGAGCCAATTTAGGGCTTGTTAAGGGCTTTAATGGCCTCTCCCACCTCTTGGAGGCGGGACGGAGTCGGGAACACCGCAAACAATTTTATCAAAATTGCGTGGAGGCGGAAAGGAGTCGGGATCAGGTCCGCCCGCCACTTTTCGCTATTTTAACCCCCCCACACGCCTCCAAACCCAACTCCACGGCCCTATGAAAATCCAGCCCAATAGGTCAGGTGGCCGAATGCTTGGTCAAAGGGGTAGGTTTTAAGCAGCGTCTTAAAGGAGGAGCGAGAGGTGGAGAGGTTTAGAGAGGGAATTCCAGAGCTTAGGGCCTATGCAGCTGAATGCACAGCCGTTGCAAATACTTTCAATATTATACTAAACTAGCTTCATTTTTCTTTTTTCAGGCATTGGATGGGTTTGTGCTGCTAGTGAGTGCCGATGGAATGATATTTTATGTGTCGCCCACAATCATCGACTATCTGGGATTTCACCAGGTAAGGATCTGCTATTCTGGAACGTTCTGTGACTCTTTTTGCGAGGGATGCCATTCTTCTTATTTTGAGTTTCAAGCCTGTGACCTCCCCATTCACTGAGTTCCTGGTCTCTGAACCAAGGCACACGGGCTGAGGACCAAACAAGTCCCCACAGGGACACTCGGAAAATCTGAGAGAGAATCATCCCAAGCTGCTGCCTTCTCAGTTGGCCGAAAAGGAGCACAGACAGTCCCGATGACAGGCTGTGTGCCTTCCCTTGGGATAAGAGACTTCTACAGAGCTTAGAAGTGGGAAAATAAAATGGAGCAAAAAATATTTTTTTTTAAAGAAAATAGCTCATACTTGAAGATTATGCCATAAAATAGATTTATTAGCAATTTGAAGCCCATGGGATTAAATGGGCAGTAGCTGTATGGTTACGAAATTGGAAAAGAGACAGAAAGCGGAGAATAGTGGTGAACGATTGTTTTTCAGGCTGGAGGGACGTATACAGTGTTTGCTTCCACGATGGGCCGAGGTCATATGATTCGAAGAAAATAGTGTAACTTAGGTACAATTGGACTGCTTTACTTCATTTCTACATATCATTGTAAAAATATAATAATTTTAATTAGTTTTTAATGTCCTTGGGATGTGGGCAAGGTAGCCCTTAGGTACCCTGAGGGCATTAAGAGTCAACCACATATTGTGGAATTGGAGTCACGTGTAGATCAGAACAGGTAGGGGTGGGAGGTTGCTGAAGGACATGAGTGAACCATTTGGGGTTTTATGATAATTGGCAGTTTTCATGGTACTTTCTCACAAATTACCAGATTTTATGAACTCAGTTTCACAACAGGCCATGATGGAATTATGAACTCTCAATCTCTGGGTTGTCAGACTGCTATTGTAACCATTGGGTTACGGGACCACTTCCACACAATCTGTACTTAACAACAGTGTCTACACTTCAAAAGTACTTAATTAGCTGTAAAGTGCTTTGGGATGTCATGGGGTCATGAAAAGCGCTATGTAAATGCAAGCTTTTTCATTCTTGGCTCTGTTGTGGACCTCTCCCATTTACTTGTCTCCTGAAGATTCCGCAAAAGCTTCATCCTGAACCAAAAGGCCGAAGGAGCGATATCTGTCAGATCATGTTTCTTTTTATTCGTTTATGGGATGTGGGCGTCGCTGACAAGGCCAGCATTTATTGCCCATCCCTAATTACCCTTGAGAAGGTGGTGGTGAGTCGCCTTCTTGAACCGCTGCAATCCATGCGGTGAAGGTACTCCCACAGTGCTGTTAGGGAGTTCCAGGATTTTGACCCAGCAACGATGAAGGATCGACAATATACTTCTAAGTCAGGATGGTGTGTGACTTGGAGGGGAACTTGGAGGTGGTGGTGTTCCCATGCGCCTGCTGCCCTTGTCCTTCTAGGTGGAAGAGGTCGCGGGTTTGGGAGGTGCTGCCGAAGAAGCCTTGGCGAGTTGCTGCAGTGCATCTTGTAGATGGTACACACTGCAGCCACCGTACGCCGGTGGTGGAGGGAGTGAATGTTTAAGGTGGTAGATGGGGTGCCAATCAAGCGGGCTGCTTTGTCCTGGATGGTGTCGAGCTTCTTGAGTGTTGTTGGAGCTACATTCATCCAGGCAAGTGGAGAGTATTCTATCACACTCCTGACTTGTGCCTTGTAGATGGTAGAAAGGCTTTGGGGAGTCAGGAGGTGAGACACTTGCCGCAGAATACCTAGCCTCTGACCTGTTGTTGCCACTGTATTTATGTGGCTGGTCCAGTTAAGTTTCTGGTCAATGGTGACCCCCAGGATGTTGATGGTGGGGGATTCGGCGATGGTAATGCCATTGATTGTCAAGGGGCGGTGGTTAGACTCTCGCTTGTTGGAGATAGTCATTTCCTGGCACTTCTGTGGCGCGAATGTTACCTGCCACTTATCAGCCCAAGCCTGAACGTCGTCCAGGTCTTGTTGCATGCGGGCATGGACTGCTTCATTATTTGAGGAGTTGTGAATGGCACTGAACACTGTGCAGTCATCAGCGAACATCCCCATTTCTGACCTTATGTTGGAGGGAAGGTCATTGATGAAGCAGCTGAAGATGGTTGGGCCTAGGACACTGCCCTGAGGAACTCCTGCAGCGATGTCCTTGGGCTCTGATGATTGACCTTCAATCACTACAACCATCTTCCTTTGTGCTAGGTATGACTCCAGCCAGTGGAGAGTTTTCCCCCCGATTCCCATTGACTTCAGTTATACTAGGGCTCCTTCATGCCACACTCGGTCAAATGCTGCCTTGATGTCAAGGGCAGTCACTCTCACATCACCTCTGGAATTCAGCTCTTTTGTCCATGTTTGGACCAAGGCTGTAATGAGGTCGGGAGCCGAGTGGTCTTGGCGGAACCCAAACTGGGGCATCAGTGAGCAGGTTATTGGTGAGTAAGTGCCGCTTGATAGCACTGTCGATGGCACCTTCCATCACTTTGCTGATGATTGAGAGTAGACTGATGGGACGGTAATTGGCCGGATTGGATTTGTCCTGCTTTTTGTGGACAGGACATACCTGGGCAGTTTTCCACATTGTTGGATAGATGTCAGTGTTGTAGCTGTACTGGAGCACGGCTCGTTCTGGAGCACAAGTCTTCAGCATTACAGCCGGGATGTTGTCGGGGCCCATAGCCTTTGCTGTGTGCAGTGCGCTGAGCTGTTTCTTGATATCACGTGGAGTGAATTGAATTGGCTGAAGACTGGCTTCTGTGATGGTGGGGACCTCAGGAGGAGGCCGATATGGATCATCCACTCGGCACTTCTGACTGAAGATGGTTGCAAACGCTTCAGCCTTGTCTTTTGCACTCACGTGCTGGGCTCCACCATCACTGACAATGGGGATATTCATGGAGCCTCCTCCTCCCGTTAGTTGTTTAATGGTCCACCACCATTCACGACTGGATGTGGCAGGACTGTAGAGTTTTGATCTGATCCATTGATTGTGGGATCGCTTAGCTCTGTCTATAGCATGCTGCTTCCGCTTTTTAGCATGCATGTAGTCCTGTGTTGCAGCTTCCCCAGGTTGGCACCTCATTTTTAGGTACGCCTGGTGCTGCTCCTGTCATGCTCTTCTACACTCCTTATTGAACCAGGGTTGGTCCCCTGGCTTGATGGTAATGGTAGAGTGAGGGATATGCCGGGCCATGAGATTACAGATTGTGGTGGAATAAAATTCTGCTGCTGCTGAAGACCCACATCCTCATGGATGCCCAGTTTTGAGCTGCTAGATCTGTTCTGAATCTATCCCATTTAGCACGGTGGTAGTGCCACACAACATGATGGAGGGTGTCCTCAGTGTGAAGACAGGACTGTGCAGTGGTCACTGCTACCAATACTGTCCTGGACAGATGCATCTGCGACAGGTAGATTGGTGAGGATGAGGTCAAGTAGGTTTTTCCCTTGTGTTGGTTCTCTCACCACCTGTTGCAGGCTCAGACTGGCAGCTATGTCCTTCAGGACTTGGCCAGCTCGGTCAGTAGTGGTGCTACCGAGCCACTCTTGGTGATGGACATTGAAGTCCCCCACCCAGAGTACATTCTGTGCCCTTTCTACTCTCAGTGCTTCTTCCAAGTGGTGTTCAACATCAGCTGAGGGAGGGCAGTAGGTGGTAATCAGCAGGAGGTTTCCTTGCTAATGCTTGACCTGAAGCCTTGAGACTTCATGGGGTCCGGAGTCAATGTTGAGGACTCCCAGGGCCACTCCTTCCCGACTGTATACTACTGTGCCGCCACCCCTGGTGGGTCTGTCCTGCCGGTGGAACAGGACATACCCAAGGATGGTGATGTTTCGGACATTGGGTGAAAGGTATGATTCTGTGAGTATGACTATGTTGCTTGACTAGTCTGTGAGACGGCTCTCCCAATTTTGTCACAAGTACCAGATGTTGGTGAGGAGGACTTTGCAGGGTCGAGTGGGCTGTGTGTGCATTTCAGAGGGTAGTTAAGAGACAACCACATTGCTGTGGGTCTGGAGTCACATATAGGCCAGACCAGGTAAGGACAGCAGGTTTCCTTCCCCTAAAGTACCTTAGTGACAATCCGATAGTTTCATGGTTACCATTACTGATACTAGCTTTTTATTCCAGATTTATTTAATTAACTGAGTTTAAATTCTCCAGCTGCCGTGGTGGGATCATTCGTCCAGGCCTCTAGATTACTAGCCCAGTGACATTACCACTACGCTACCGTACCTGTGAAATTCCTCCCTTCAATTCCCCCCCACTCCCCCTCCCTCACCCCTGCCCGAGTCCTGCTTGTCTCACACTTTTCAGACGGGTTTCTTAAGGATCCTTCAGACATCACCATACAACCAAGAAGATGATCCCCCATATCCTTACAAACTTATAACAAGAGTCGTGTTTCAAATACGGTAAATCCAAAAATCCGTCTGGTTTAATTCCAACAGAGTTAAATACTCCTGAAGGAACATGTTTGGCAGCTCTCACAAGGATTAAATTGATTCCTCTATACAACAATCCCTTTTGTAGCAATCAGAGCTACCACATAATTGAAGGTCTATTCCATAAATGTAGTCAAGTAAAATAATACTCGTATATGACCTTTGTATTTATTTATTTGTCAATAAAAACTGATGTAGGCTTTTTAAAGTGAGGTTTAAATATATAACCGCAAACTCTGGCTGACCTGATCTGCCAGTCGTCCTTTGTATTAGCATTAAACAGCTGTGTTTGTCAACAGCACTGGCAGAAGTGTCGACTTTCAGATGAGACGTTAAACCGAGGCCCCGTCTGCTCTCTCAGGTGGACGTAAAAGATCCCCATGGCTACTATTTAAAGAAGAGCAGGGGAGTTTTCCCTGGTGTCCTGGCCAATAATTGGCCCTCAACCAACTTCACTAAAAACAGATTATCTGGTTATTAGCTCATTGCTGTTTGTGGGAGCTTGCTGTGCGCAAATTGGCTGCCGCGTTTCCTACATTACAACAGTCATTACACTTCAAAAGTACGTCATTGGCTGTAAAGTGCTTTGGGACGTCCTGAGGTCGTGAAAGGCGCTGTATAAATGCAAGTCTTTCTCCCTTATGGTTTTCAAGCCCCCAATACCTCAAACAGCTTTAGCAGATTACATTGCTTATCACAATATACATAGAATTACAACACAATGAAAACAAATTACAACTAGTAAAAGGTCAATTTAATACTGATATCAGGAAGTTCTTTTTCACGTAAAAGGCCCGATTTTAACCATGCCCACCTGTCCGGCAGGAACAGTGCGGGTGGTTGGGGTGGGGGTTAAAATGGCAGCCGGGTGGATTCTCTGCGTTCCCGCCCCCTCTTTTTCCCGTGATTTTAATTCTCAGGGTTTTTGGGAGGCTGGAGGCTGCTTCCACAGACAGGAGGGTGACCCTCATAAATATTATAATGTCGGGGTCCGATGAAGTAATTCGGTCCCGGCATAATTCTAACTCTGAACTGCGCGATTCAGTCTCCACGCTTACAGCGCAAGCGGCCCCTTGACTTACCTCACCAAGCACCGTTTCCATGGGTCCCTGCTGGTGGGTTGAAGCTCCGAGGTTTCCCTCCGGCCTTTATGTCATCCCCACCAGATCACCCGGGCCCCAGTGAGAGGGTATTTAAAATCACCCAGGCCCCAGTGAGAGGGTATTTAAAATCACCCGGGCCCCAGTGAGAGGGTATTTAAAATTACCCGGGCCCCAGTGAGAGGGTATTTAAAATCACCCGGGCCCCAGTGAGAGGGTGTTTAAAATCACCCGGGCCCCAGTGAGAGGGTATTTAAAATCACCCGGGCCCCAGTGAGAGGGTGTTTAAAATCACCCGGGCCCCAGTGAGAGGGTATTTAAAATCACCCGGGCCCCAGTGAGAGGGTATTTAAAATCACCCAACTGATGGGGGGGGGGGCGGGGCGGCGGGCAGAGCCTGTGGACGGAATGGCCCCCACAGCCCCGATTTCCACCCAAGGTTAAAATCAGGGCTAAAGAATCATCAACCTGTGGAATGGAATTCCGCGTGGAATATTGGTGGCAGTAGCCCTGGAACCATTTAAGAAGCAATTGGATGTTAGCAATCGCAGGAATCTAGGGTCTTTCTGAAATCTGAGCTGAGATAGGTCGAATTACTTTTCTTAGCTGGGTTTATGTTGAGACAGAATTCAAGGCGTCTCATAAGCAGAGCATAAATTGGGAGGATGCATTCATTTTCTTTGAATAAAAGATTGGAATTTTAATGCTCTGGCACTGTTTGTCAATCTGTGCAGTAACTACCAACCTGGTTGAGGTCTAATTTTCTGCTCACCTCAATGAAAGGCATACAGGATGAATGCAAGGTTATATTCAGCACATGCAGTCAGTTACTTATAATTACAGCCTTTGAACAAAAACAGGCTTGTGCCAGGAGAAACACTGCAGACGCTTTCTCAACAGTCTGGCCTCATGCAATGGACATTCGATCTGTTAGCTGCAGTGTTGTGCAAAGTGTTTCAAGTGTTGGCTACTTGTGCCCACAGTGTACAAATGTTCAGTCATTGTTTTCTGCTATTCCGCTCCTAGCGTGCCACTGCTCTGGAAAGTATGGAGAGGATAAACATTTCCAAAAGCCCTTGTGTCACCCAATGATATAAAGCATTCCTGCTTTTATTGAAAAATTTTGGTCCAAGTCGAAGTATAATTAATCAGAAGAGGGAGTAGCAGCCGGTGTACACATGAATGATCAGACAGCCTAAACATATCCAGGAGACTGACTGTGCTGCCACAGTGCTAACCGTGGATCAGTGGTAGCACTCATGCCTCTGAGTCAGAAGGTTGTGAGTTCAAGTCTCTCTCCAGAGACTTGGGCACATGATTTAGGTTGACACCCCAGTGCAGTACTGAGGGAGTGTTGCGCTGATGGAGTTGTGGTCTTTCGGATGAGACATTAAACTGAGGCTCTGTCAGTCCTCTCAGGTGGGTGTAAAAGGTTCCACAGCACTAGAGTGGGGAGTTCTCCCTGGTGACCTGGCCAATATTTATCCCTCAACCAACGTCACTATAACAGATTTTCTTGTCATTACTTCATTGCTGTTTGTGGGACCTTGCTGTGCATAAATTGGCTGCCATGTTTCCCACATTACAACAGTGACTATCCTGCAAATAAAAAATACTTCATTGGCTATAAAGCGCTTTGGGACGTCCTGAGGTTGTGAAAGGCGCTGTATAAATGTAAGTTATTTCTATAAATGGGAGATGAGGCATGTTTAATAAACAAGATGAACTGCAATAGTAAAACCAAATCTCACAAATTGGTGGATACTACTAGAGAAATCAGCTCAAGTCAATCTAGTGCCAGCTCTAATATTAGTGCAGCTAGTTTCAGACTAGCTGACTCAATCATTTGGCTACCGACCACTTCTGAATCTTGTGACAAAGGCAGCAATTTTTCATGACTTTGTTTCCCCAAATATACAAAGTTCCTTCAAACGTAGTGTGCATGTAAATATTGTGTGTTATTTTTTTCCACCCCTCTTGCTTTCCTGGTTTCTAGTCCCTTGTTGAGCCAGCAGTCAGATAATCTAAACTCGGGCCTATAGAGTCACAGGGGGAAAAATTCAGTTGGTTGCGCCTCCCGTTAGTGCCTTAAGAGGGCGCTAATGGGGCGCAAAGCAACTAGCGCCCGGGCGCGGCAATGTTTGCGACGCTCGCGAAATTAACTAGACATTTTGCGGCAGCGCTAAACACTACCGCCGCAATCTCCTGCGCCGGCAGATCGTGACGTCAGTCGAGTGCGCAACGCCCTGGTAGCGTCCCGGGGCGGATATTGAGTGGCTCCCCCTGCCTTACCGCCTGCCGCTAGCAATGACAGGTTGAGGGGAGCGTTTTGTAGTCAGGAAGGGACTGGGGGAGCGCTATTTAAAGGCGACCACTTCCTGCCTTTTTTTGTTGGTGACATTTTTGAACCACGCATTCTGAGAGAGAGAGAGAGAGACTTCTGGAGAGATTCAACGCTGTGTGAAGGAGTTTTAGTTACTGAGCAGCACTTTGCAGGTTCATTTTGATTTGCCCTTCCTTGTATCGATTTAGAAGAGACTGTGGGGGTTGCACTCTGAGCTCTTTCCCTGGTTCTCTCCATTGTTCTTTCCAGCAGATTTGATGTACAGGTCTCTCCA
Source organism: Squalus acanthias (assembly GCA_030390025.1). Lineage (NCBI taxonomy): Eukaryota > Metazoa > Chordata > Chondrichthyes > Squaliformes > Squalidae > Squalus > Squalus acanthias. Next base: position 26,605,797 of record CM059428.1, on the reverse strand, counting down.
TGCCGAGATTCAAGGCTGCAATGAGCAGGATGTGGATGGAAAGCAAGATCAATCCTCCCCTTTAAGAACTGGCCAGCGCCATTGTGTCTGTGTTCCATTGCTGACTGACATCACATGAGCTTCGCCAGCGCTCTGAGTTAGCGCCTCACTCCTCAGCCTTTGCGCCTTAAGACAGATGTGTAGCACCTGATTTAGCGCTCCAATCACCTCCAGGGGCGATAAAAGTCAAGTTTGCAGTCGGAGGCGATAATTAGCGCCAGGCGCTAATCTTTGCGCCTAGCCGATAATTGCGCCCCAAATGGGGCGATACTGAATTTCTCCCCCATAGAGTCATACAGCACAGAAAGAGGCCCTTCGGCCCTTCGTGTCCGCGCCGGCCATCAAGCCCTGTCTATTCTAATCCCATTTTCCAGCACTTGGTCCGTAGCTTTGTATGCTATGGCGTTTCAAGTGCTCATCTAAATGCTTCTTGAATGTTGTGAGGGTTCCTGCCTCTACCACCCTTTCAGGCAGTGAGTTCCAGATTCCAACCACCCAAGGGTGAAAAAGTTTTTCCTCAAATCCCCTCTAAACCTCCTACCCCTTACCTTGAAACTATGCCCCCTGGTTATTGACCCCTCTACTAAGGGGAAAAGTTCCTTTCTATCTACCCTATCTATGCCCCTCATAATTTTGTACACCTCAATCAGGTCCCCCCTCAACCTTCTCTGCTCTAAGGAAAACAACCCCAGCCTGTCCAGTCTCTCTTCATAGCTGAAGCCCAGGTAACATCCTGGTGAATCTCCTCTGCACCTTCTCCAATGCAATCACATCCCTGCTATAGTGTGGTGACCAGAACTGCACACAGTATTCCAGCTGTGGCCTAACTAGCATTTTGTACAGCTCCATCACAACCTCCCTGCTCTTATATTCTATGCCTCGGCTAATGAAGGCAAGTATCCCATGTCATTGGCTCTTCTTAACCAGTTACTGGGTGTTGGTTAGCTCAGGTGGATTTAGCTTGCGATTATTCTTTCTACTACAAGGGATATAGGGCTTAGCCCACTGACCCAGTAATGGCTGAGAACAGAAGACTGGGAAGATTCAAGTGTGAAACTATGCTTTGGGACACTATACAATGCACACCAGTATATATCACCAGCATGCAGTGTACACCATACAATGCTTACCAGTATATATCGCCAGCATGCAGTGTACACCATACAATGCACACCAGTATATATCACCAGCATGCAGTGTACACCATACAATGCTTACCAGTATATATCGCCAGCATGCAGTGTACACCATACAATGCACACCAGTATATATCACCAGCACGCAGTGTACACCATACAATGCACACCAGCATATATCACCAGCATGCAGTGTACACCATACAATGCACACCAGTATATATCACCAGCACGCAGTGTACACCATACAATGCACACCAGTATATATCACCAGCACGCAGTGTACACCATACAATGCACACCAGTATATATCGCCAGCATGCAGTGTACACCATACAATGCACACCAGTATATATCACCAGCACGCTGTGTACACCATACAATGCACACCAGTATATATCGCCAGCATGCAGTGTACACCATACAATGCACACCAGTATATATCACCAGCATGCAGTGTACACTATACAATGCACACCAGTATATATCGCCAGCACGCAGTGTACACCATACAATGCACACCAGTATATATCGCCAGCATGCAGTGTACACCATACAATGCACACCAGTATATATCACCAGCATGCAGTGTACACTATACAATGCACACCAGTATATATCGCCAGCACGCAGTGTACACCATACAATGCACACCAGTATATATCGCCAGCATGCAGTGTACACCATACAATGCACACCAGTATATATCGCCAGCATGCAGTGTACACCATACAATGCACACCAGTATATATCGCCAGCATGCAGTGTACGCCATACAATGCTTACCATTATATATCACCTAGTGTACACCATACAATGCACACCAGTATATATCCCCAGAACCCAGTGTACACCAACAATGCTCGCCAGTACATGGCACCAATAAGCTGAGTGTACACCAAGAATACACACCCCCTTCCATCATTGTTACACTAGGCTTGGTGCAAGCCACATCTAGCTTAAACATCCACTCCCTCCACCACCAGCACACTGCGGCTGCAGTGTGTAGCATATACAGGATGCACTGCAGCAACTCGCCAAGGCTTCCTTGGCAGCACCTCCCAAACCCACGTCATCCACCACCTAGAAGGACATGGGCAGCAGGCGCATGGGAATACCATCCCCTCCAAGTTCCCCTCCAAGACAAACAGCATCCCGACTTGGACATATATCACCATTCCTTCAGTGTGGCTGGGTCAAAATCCCTACCTAACAGCACTATGGGAATACCTTCACCACAAGGACTACAGCGGTTCAAGAAGATGGCTCATCACCACCTTCTCAAGGGCAACTAGGTATAGGCAATAAATGCTGGCCTTGCCAGCGACGCCCACATCCCATGAATGACTAGAAAGAAAAGACTTTAGTAATCCCCAGAAATCTCGAGGCAGTGTGGGGGAGGATGGAATTCTTATCTCTACCTCATTTTCTCTTCACTGCTGCTGGGATCATTCCCCACACACGCCAAAAAGGAACCGTTACATTTCATTACCTAAACAAGTTCTTCTTAGAAAAAAGCAGAAGCAAAGTTTTTTTCTGATCCTTTTGTTGAGTATTGTTGAGTGCAATACCTGGAGAATCTTCTCCAGCCTGTTCCATCTTTGCCCCTCCTATGCAGATTTTGGTCTGCGACGTCTTAAACCCCAAACCCACGTCCTTCTGTATTAAGACTTTCCTTTGACTGGTGCCAGCTTCAATCTAACGTGTCCATTTTTTGCGTTTGCAGACTGACGTGATGCACCAGAGTGTGTATGACTTCATCCACATCGATGATCGGCAAGAGTTCCAGAGGCAGCTACACTGGGCCATGAATCCACCACAGCAGGTGCCTGGGCAGGAACCTCTAGGACAAGGAGCTAGTGGTGCGTACGTTCAAACAATCTGCTTTCTCATGACCCGAGGTGTAAAATAAAATAGAAGGAGTGACCCCTCACTTTTTACAGTGGCAGTAAAATGAGCAGCTTGGGATTGTGACGGTGATGGTGGACCTTTTTGTTTCATAGCACATGTTTTTACAACTGAGTGGTTTTCTAGACTACTTCAGAGGGAACTAAGAGTCAACCACACAGTGTGGGACTGGAATCAAACGCAGGTCAGACCAGGTTGGAGGCTCCCCATTAGTGAACCAGTTGGGGGGGTGTAATTTTGACTCTGTGTGATAGTGTAAAACGGGCGCTAGTGAATCGGCTTTACACCTCTCCCGATACTCATTTCTGTTGACTTCAATGGACATGAAAATCGGGAGAGATGTAAAACGGGCTGCCGATTCACTATCGCCCGTTTTACACAGTTGCACACTGTCAAAATGACACCCCAAGTTGGGTTTTCACGCCAATCCGGCAGCTTTCATGGTCATGCGCCTAGAACCAGCCCACAAATGACCAGATTGATTGAATTCAGTTCTATAATTTGTCATGGTGGGATTTGAGCCCTCAAGGCCTGGGATGTGACGGACACACTGGTGAGTTTTAGACGGTTTTGTTAAAAGCGCACCTGTAAAATAGAGGTGTGGCTTATCCACCAGATTTGTGATAACAACAACTTATATTTCCATCACCTTCACTGAAAGGCCCGATTTTGTTATTAGCTCTATCTCTGACCCATGCTGCCATCTAGCAAAATCCCATGGGATCAGAGCCCCACAAAATTATCTTCCCATCATTAAAATGAACCGTCAAAAACTCGGCAGCAGTGGGTGTTCGAATTTCCGATATGTGCTCCCAGCGGACAAGACTCCCTACAGGGAACACGGCCTTACCAGATTCACTGTGGAAACTATTGGGTGAACACGCAAACGACCAAGTGTGGAGGTAACTGGTTGGATAAGTATTAATCCTTGCCCACTTTGTCAGATTACTAACTCTCCTCAGGTGTCAGCCCTGGTTCAGTGGTAGCAGCCTTGCCACTGAGTCAGCAGGTTCTGGGTTTAAGTCCCGCACATAACCCAGACTAACACTGCTGTGCAGTACTGAGGGAGTGCAGTGCTGTCGGAGGTGCTGTCTTTCGAATGAGACTGCCCCCTCAGCTGAACGTAAAACATCCAATGGCACTATTTTGAAGAAGAGCAGGGGAGTTATCCTGGTGTCCTGGCCAATATTTTACCAACATCGCCAAAACAGATTACTGGTCATTATCACGTTGCTGTTTGTGTTACCCTGTTTGTGCTGCCGCATTTCCTACATTACAACAGTGACGACACTTCAGAAGTACTTCATTGGCTGTAAAGCACTTTGGGGCGTCCTGAGGCCATGAAAGGCGCTATATAAATGCAAGCTCTTCATTTCTTTCTTCATAAAAGGGTTGGGAGTATTTTTTTTTAACAGAGACGGTAGATAAATACAGTTTATTGTTAAGTGGAATTCCTTTTTATTCCGAGGAAATTCAGGTACTGTTTATATTGTTTAAATCTTAAATTCACACAGCCCAGATAAATTTGGAAAACCCAAACAGGACTTAAACTAAACATTCTGTAGGTGCCGGCTTGGCTCAGTTGGTAGCACTCGCGCCTTCTGAGTCAGAAGGTCATGGGTTCAATCCCCACTCCAGGATTCAAGCCCATAATCCAGGCAGACACTTCATTACAGTATTGAGGGAGTGCTGCACTGTCGAACATGCCGGCCTTCTGATGGGATATTAAGCCAAGGTCTCATCTGTCTGTTCAGGTGGATGTTAAAGATCCCATAGGACTAATTGAAGAAGAGCAGGGGGAGTTCTCCCTTTGTCTTGGCCTATATTTTTCCCTCAACCAACAGCACTAAAAATAGATTAACTGGTCATTTAGGGCAACACGGTGGCATAGTGGTTAGCACTGGTGCCTCACAGCGCCAGGGACCCGGGTTCGAATCTGACCCGGGTGACTGTCTGTGTGGAGTTTGCACATTCTCCCCGTGTCTGCGTGGGTTTCCTCCGGGTGCTCCGGTTTCCTCCCACAGTCCAAAGATGTGCAGGTTAGGTTGATTTGGCTATGATAAATTGACCCTTAGTGTTAGGGGGATTAAATACGTGGGGTTACGGGGATAGGGTGGGATATGTGTCGGTGCAGGCTCGATGGGCCGAAATGGCCTCTATCTGCATTGTGGGGATTCTGTTCTGTGAATCTTCACTGCATGCAAAATGGCTGCTGTGTTCAGTTACCTAGGATCAGCGATTACACTTCACTTGATGTGAAGCACTTTGTGACATTTTGGAAGATCTGATAGGCTCTATATAAAATGCAAGTTCTTTCTTTTCAGGGCTCCAAGGTGTATCAGGTCACCTGACACGTCCTGTTGTCCTGTTTATTGCTATATCTGTTGCACTGGACACCACTGTTGACTTGATCTTTTGGCGCGAGATTCGTAATTCTGAAGCTACCTTTACCTCATCCAATTTCAGGTGATGAGTATCCGGGTTCTTTCAAAGCTCAAGACCCGAAGATTCTGCCGCCAGAGTTCTCCCCGTTCTTGAACCGTTGTTTCATCAGCCGAGTGCGTTGCCTGTTGGATAGCACGTCGGGATTCCTGGTACGTAAACTGTTGAGGAAAGAGCTCAAGAGGAAGTTACCGCCCATCAACTGATTTGAGGTCCAAATGGTTAAATTAGTATTGATAGCCTCCAGGTGGCATCGTGATGAAGAGTTTTCAATTGTAAGGGTCTCACACCCTGCCTGTCACAGATTCAGCCAGCCAGGGTCCACACAACAGATGTACAGACATATAGGGCTGGATTTTGATACTCAGGTCGGGTTGGTGTCGTGAATCCCACATTCTGGCTTGTGAACCTGCCTCCATCGAGATGTGGCCAACCCACTGTATTTTCCCTTGATTGACCTTGTTGAGCCCGCCCAGTGGGCTCAGCAGGCCAATTAAGGGCCACCCGGCAACAGGTGACGTCACAGATTGACATTTCATCTGTCAAGAGCTTTTGACAGATGAATCAGCGTTTGACAGCTCTGTGAAGCTGTCAAACACTGACAATATGATTTCTAACTTCAGTCCTTCCTCGCAGGCTGAGTTAGAAATCATTCCACCACAGAAAACAGAAGGCTGCAGTTTTTGACAGGACCACGGCTTTTCTGCTTTCTGTGCCAGTGAGATTTCTGACTCCCGAGGACTGAAGGGCTGACACCTGCAGGAGGAAGTTAAGGTAAGTAAAACTTTTTCCCACACTTAGCACTTACCTTACACACTTACCTCTGCACACATGCACCCATCACTCACCTGCCCACCGGACATATCGACCCCTCCAACCCCTGCAGACCCACGGTCTGCCCTGATAACTTGGCGTGGTTGCCACCTGTCGGGAAGCCCACATTTCACCGTTTAAAATAGGGATTATCCAAAAAACTGCCTGTTAACTACCTGTTAACAGGCAGTTAATTGTCACTAATCCCTTCCCGCCTCGGGGAGTCGGGTCTCAGCACAGGTCGGGTACCCGCCGCCAGAGAAACTGGCATGGAGGCGGGTTGGAGGCGGGATGGGGTCGGGACCCCCGAATCTGCAACTTTAACCCCCCACACGCCTCCAAACCCGACTCCACAGGTCATTGAAAATCCAGCCCATAGACCGTCCCTCCGCTTTAAGTTTTTATTTGAAAAGTTAAAATAATTAATCCAAAGTTTAAACACTTCGGTCCGCAGATCATCCAGTGGTTACTTAACAGCAATTAGATTTTGTAGCATTTAATGGACATAAACCTACACTTTACATGGTTTAATGTTACTGGCCTTGTAAAACAGCACATGCTCTGATGTGTGTGTGTGTGTATATAAATATATTCTTTTATTATTTATTCTCGGGATGTGGCATCGCTGGCAAGCCTGCCATTTACTGCCTATCCCTGGTTCCTTTGAGAAGTTGATGGCAGGCCTTCTTCTTGAACCGCTGCAGTCCGTGTGGTGAAGGTGCTGTTAGGTCGGGAATTCCAGGATTTTGACCCAAAGTGTGTGTGTGTGTAATATAGGTTATGACTCCATCACAATTAAGATATCATCGGAACATAGGAATGTCCAGGAACGTGGAACACCATCTCTGTCCACCTGGCCGGTCCCAGAATTCAAAGACAGAACAGACACATATATCCTCTAATTTTATTTCTCGCCAAATGCCTGGCCCACTCCCTCTTAAAATTATTGATGTTCTCAGCCCCGTTCGCCTCCCTGGGCAGTGCCTTCCAAACTCCCCGTGACGTGGCCCCTTGGATGAGTCGGGGTGTGAGTGGGAGATCTGCCCCCACCCCCAACCAGAATGTAATGGCCCAGTCCCAAATTGAGCAGAATCCCAGAACCGCTGGATATATTCTGCCCCCCTTCATCCACGAGATAACCCAGGGTCTGAGTACTCCGGGAGTTTCCAGGGGGCTTTGCCTGGGATGGAACGTCCATCCGCCCCAAACATGGTCCCCCAATAACAAGGGGGGGGGTTCCAGCTTTCCCAGCTTCAGGGGGATCCAGTATAAGTGTGGAGGCTGGTACTCCCAATAAGGTATACTAGCCTGAAGAGTGCGGGTAATTCCGCAGCCGTGCTGTCATGTAAGGTTTACCGAATGACAATTTGCGGTTGATTATTGGGAAAGATCTGTGGTCACTAAACGTGTGTCCCTTTTATTCAGCGTCTGTGGAGTATCTTAAAGATAAAGTCACTCTTATTTATATCAACAAATAACACCTACTGCTAACTGACAAAAACAAAAGCGACAATGAAATGTTGATGTAATACTCTGCATGTAGACATTTACATTGTATTACGTAGAAATTTACAGCACAGAAAAAGGCCATTCAGCCCAACTGGTTTCTGCTGGCGTTTATGCTCCACACGAGTGTCCTCCCAGCTTACTTCATCTAACCCTATCAGCATACCTTTCTATTGTTTTCTCCCTCATGTGCTTTTCTAGCTTTATGGTTTTATGAAAGGGAAATCGTGTTTAACAAATTTATTAGAGTTTTTTGAGGATGTAACTTTCAGGGTAGATAAAGGGGAACCAGTGGATGTAGTATATTTGGTTTTCTAAAAAGCATTCGATAAGGTGCCACATAAAAGGTTGTTATGCAAGATAAGGGCTCATGGGGTTGGGGGTAAAATTTCAGCATGTATAGAGGATTGGTTAACAGACAGAAAACAGAGAGTAGGGATAAACGGGTAATTTTCCGGTTGGTAGGCTGTAACTAGTGGGGAACCACAAGGATCAGTGCTTGGGCCTCAGCTATTTACAATCTATATTAATGACTTAGATGAAGGGACCGAGTGCAATGTATCCAAGCTTGCTGACGATACAAAGCTAGGTGGGAAAGTAAGCTGTGAGGAGGACACCAAGGGGGAGAAATTCAGTATCGCCCCATTTGGGGCGCAATTATCGGCCGGGCACAAAGATTAGCGCCTGGCGCTAATTATCACCTCCAACTGCAAACTTGACTTCTATCGCCCCTGGAGGTGATTGGAGCGCTAAATCAGGCGCTACACATCTGTCTTGAATCTCTCCAGAAGTCTCTCTCTCTCTCTCTCAGAATGCGTGGTTCAAAAATGTCACCAACAAAAAAAGGCAGGAAGCGGTCGCCTTTAAATAGCGCTTCCCCAGTCCCTTCCTGACTGCAAAACGCTCCCCTCAGCCTGTCGTTGCTAGCGGCAGGCGGTAAGGCAGGGGGCGCCACTCAATATCCGCTCTGGGGCGCTACCGGGGCGTTGCGCACTCGACATCGCCGCGCCCGGGCGCTAGTTGTTTTGCGCCCCATTAGCGCCCTCTTAAGGCGCTAACGGGAGGCGTAACCAACTGAATTTTTCCCCCCAAGAGCCTGAAAGGGATATAGACAGGTTAAGTGAGTGGGCAATAAGGTGGCAGATGGAGCATAATGTGGGAAAATGTGAGGTTATTCACTTTGGTAGGAAGAATAGAAAAACAGAATATTTTTTAAATGGTGAGAAACGATTAAATGTTAGTCTTCAGAGAGATTTAGGTGTCCTCGTACAGGAAACACAGAAAGTTAGCAGGCAGGTACAGCAAGCAATTCGGATGGCAAATGGCATGTTGGCTGAGATGAGGAGGAATTTCTTCACTCAGGGGGTTGTGAATCTTTGGAGTTCTCTACCTCAAAGGGCTGTGGATACTGAATCGTTGAGTATATTCAAGGCTGAGATAGATTTTTGTACTCTAGCGGAATCAAGGGATATGGGGCTCAGGCAGGAAAGTGGAGTTGAGGTCAAAGATCAGCGGTGATCTTATTGAATGGTGGAGCAGGCTCGAGGGGCCGTATGGCCTACTCCTGCTCCTAATTCTTATGTTCTTATATTCCCCATCAATGTATCTATGCTATTCACCTCAACTGCTCCTTGTGGTAGCGATTTCCACATTCTAACTACTCTCTGGGTAAAGAAGTTTCTCCTGAATTCCTTTTTGGATTTATTAGTGATAATCTTATATTCATGGCCCCTAGTTTTGAACTCCCTACAAGTGGAAACATCACGATGTCTACTCTATCAAACCCGTTCAGAAATTTAAAGACCTCTATTAGGTTACCCCTCAATCTTTTGTTTTGTAGAGAAAAGAGCCCCAAGCTGTTCAGTCTTTCCTGATAGTTATAACCTCTCAGTTCTGGTATCATTCTTGGAAATCTTTTCTGCACCTTCTCCCGTGCTTCTATATCCTTTTTGCACTATGGAGACCAGAACGGTGCTCTGTGTGGTTTAACCACATTTTAGTTTTTATTTAGCTTGCATTTGTCTGGGCTGCGAGAATCTGTCGGGGTCTACGATTCCCACGATTACGCCGTGAATTGTAATTGCTGGGAGCCTCCAACATGACCCCGCCCAAGTACGGAGATTTCAGTGGGAGGTCTTTGTATTAGCATGCACCTACCAGGCACCCACGTCGCTATGAGCAACTCTCAGGTTCCAGCCTGCCCCCACAGGCCTGAAGATCAGCTGGCCGGCATTAGCCAGTCCCAGGAGGCAGCTGGGTCCCCTGCCCCCCCCCCGGAAAGATGATTTTATGGCCCCCTCGCCCTCCGCCCACTCCCCAGACAAGTTCCATGACCACCATCGACAAGGCCGTTATGCTTCTTTCTTCTCGGTGTGCCGGCCTCTGAAGATCCACCGGGCTCTGTCGGATGCGTGAACTCCCAGGGTATGGAGTCCTCGGCCTAGCACGTCAAAGGGCTTGGTTGGAGCTGGCGAAAGCTCTGCCCCCCCAAAACTAGCCTGTGGGAAACTCCCCTGTTAGGTCAGGATCTGGCCTGGTTGGCGACCTTCCCTGTCAGAGATACAGTCGGAGTGCCTTGAAAAGGCTGCAGCCCCTTCTGATCCCCATGTTTCATATGAGCATAGGAACAGGAGTAGGCCACTCAGCCCCTTGTGCATGCTCCGCCATTCAGTCAGATCATGGCTGATCTGTATCTTAACTCCATTTACCTGCCTTGGTTCTATATCCCTTTACAAAAAGCTAGCAATCTCAGTTTTGACATTTTCAATTGACCCTTAGCCTGAACAGCTTTTTTGGGGGGGGAGAGTTCCAGATTTCCACTGCCCTTTGTGTGAAGAAGTGCTTCCTGATATCACCCCTGAACAGCCAAGCACTAATTTAAAGGTTATGCCCCCTTGTTCTGGACTCCCTCGCCAGAGGAAATAGTTTCTCTCTATCTACCCCATCAAATCCTTTAAACACCTCGATTCGATTGCCCCTTAATCTTCGATACTCGAGGGAATACAAGCCTAGTTTCCTCACAGTTACAATCCTGTCATCGGACTTAGCGTTTATTAATTTTTTGCTCTGGTTGTTTAACTTTCTTTCTTCACTGCACCACCCCTGCCCCCCCCCCCCCCGCCTTCCCCACCCTTCTCACGGCAGACAATGCAGTTCCAAGGCAGACTGAAGTACCTCCAAGGACAGAGGAAGAAAGCCGGGTCCGGCGCCAACCTTCCGCCGCAGCTGGGCTTGTTCTGTATCGCCGTGCCTCTGCTGCTCCCTCCCATCAGCGAGATGAAGCTGAAAGGCCTGCTCCTCAAGACCAAGCACAGGCTCGACCTCAGCCCCGTGACGTTCGATGCGAAGTAAGTGACTAAGATCCCGGTCTCAATCATGAAATGGAGCGCACTGCCTGAAAGGGTGGTGGAAGCAGATTCAATAGTAACTTTCAAAAGGATATTTACTTGGAAAGGAAAACATTTGCAGGGCTATGAGGAAAGAGCAGGGGGAGTGGGACTAATTGGACAGCTCTTTCAAAGAACCGGCACAGGCACAATAGGCTGAATGGCCTGCTTCTCTGCTGTATCAACCTATGATTCGATGAAGTGTGTATTAGGTAATGAGAAGCGAAGGTATAACAAGAAAGTACTTGAGAACAGGAATTGCACTAAATGTTTTGAGGTGCTCTCGATCAGTGTTGTCCAATAGAAATCGCTGATTTACATAAACACACACAACACAGTTAAGTGTACTTCACATGTGTATATACTTAACAAGCATCTACCACCATTCAGTAACCAAGGAAGTAAAGTAGCTACAATGATCAAAAAGACACTTGATTTTCCTCTTACTATTTTACCAACAAACACACAAAAGGTTAAAGTTCACATGTCTACGCAGTGCCAATATCAGCATTGAGTAGGGTGCGGTAGTGTCGTGGTTATATTACAGAACTAGAAATCCAGAGAACATGAGTTCACATCCTGCCACAGCAGTTTGAGAATTTGAATTCAGTTTTTTAAAAGTCAGAAATAAAAAGCTGATGGCAGTAAAAGGGATTGTTGTAAAATGTGGTTGAGAACAGGAATTGTACTAAATGTTCTGAGCTGCTCTCGATCAGTGTTGTCCAATAGAAATTGGCTCACTAATGTCCTTTAGGGAAGGAAACCTGCCGTCCTTACCCGGTCTGGGCCTATATGTGACTCCAGTACCCACACCAATGTGGTTGATTTGTAACTGCCCTCTGAAGTGGCCTAGCAAGCCACTCGAGTGTACCAAACTGCTACTCAGGGCAACTAGGGATGGACAGTAAATGCTGACCTTGCCAGTGATGCCCACATCGCGAGAATAAATAATTTTAAAAAAATTATTTAAAAGATCACATGCCCAACAATGGTGCCAATTATTCATTTTTTATTTACTAATCAGAAATGCAAATAGCCACATCTGGATTCCCAAATAGTCACATGCAGCGTTCCCGCTAAGCTGCACAGCTGTGCAGCGGTCTGGAGGTCCTGCGCAGGCCGCTCACCAGCTTTTCAATGCAAGAAACCGCACATGTGCGAAAATTTGAATGGGCTGCGCAGCCCGTTAAAGGGACCGCGCGTTACAGAAAGGAAATTACAGGGAACATTGGTCACATGTGGCTAACATATTGGGCAACACTGTTATAGATAAATTCTCACTAGACTTTTAAAATATATATATTCAATCTTGTGATAGGGATGTCGCTGGCAAGGCTGGCATTTATTGCCCATCTTAATTACCCTGGGAGGTGGTGTCGGGCCTGCTTCTTGAACTGCTAGTGGTTTGATAAAACTGAGTGGCTTGTTAGGCCACTTCAGAGGGCAGTTAAGAGTCATCCACGATGAATTTCAATTCTACTGTTTCCAGCTTTATATTTTCAGATTTTTAAAAACTGAATTCAATTCTCAAATTGTCATGGTGGAATTTGAACTCGCATTATCTGGATTATTAGTCCAAGCCTCTAATTTACTACCCCCGTAACATAACCACTACATTACTATACCCTGTATATTGGCAAACCCACTCTGGACGCTGCACACTCGATAATCAAATGAAAACGCTCATTTCCCTGGCTTCATCAGAACACTTCAAAACAAGTGAAGTGTTGCTGCCCCTAAAGAACCCCACTCCACCCTCCCCCCTCCCCACTCCTCCCTCCCCCCTCCCCTCTCCCCCCTCCCACCTCCCCCTCCCCACTCCCCCCTCCCCACTCCCCCCTCCCCACTCCCCACTCCTCCGTCCCCCCTCCCCACTCCCCCCTCCCACCTCCCCCCTCCCCACTCCACCCTCCCCCCTCCCCACTCCCCCCTCCCCACTCCTCCCTCCCCCCTCCCCCCTCCCCCCTCCCCACTCCCACCTCCCCCCTCCCCACTCCTCCCTCCCCCCTCCCCACTCCACCCTCCCCCCTCCCCACTCCCCCCTCCCCCTCCCCACTCCTCCCTCCCCCCTCCCCCTCCCCACTCCCCACTCCACCCTCCCCCCTCCCCACTCCACACTCCTCCCTCCCCCCTCCCCACTCCACCCTCCCCCCTCCCCACTCCTCCCTCCCCCCTCCCCCTCCCCCTCCCCACTCCCCACTCCCCCCTCCACCCTCCCCACTCCCCCCCTCCCCCTCCCCACTCCTCCCTCCCCCCTCCCCACTCCCCACTCCACCCTCCCCCCCCCCCCCCCCCTCCCCCCCCCCCCCCCCCCCACCCCCCCCCCCTCCCCCCCCTCCCCCCCCCCCCCCCCCCCCCCCTCCCCCCCCCCCCCCCCCCCCCCCCCCCCCCCTCTCCCCCCCCCCCCCTCCCCCCCCCCCCCCCCCCCCCCCCCCCCCTCCCCCCCCCCCCCCCCCCCCCCCCCCCCCCCCCTCCCCCCTCCCCCCCCCCCCCCCCCCCCCCCTCCCCCCCCCCCCTCCCCCCCTCCCCCCCCCCCCCCCCCCCCCCCCCCCTCCCCCCCCCCCCCCTCCCCCCCCCCCCCTCCCCCCCTCCCCCCCCACCCCCCCTCCCCCCCCCCCACCCCCTCCCCCCCCCCCCCCCCCCCCCCCCCCCCCCCCCCCCCCCCCCCCTCCCCCCCCCTCCCCCCCCCCCCCCCCCCCCCCCCCTCCCCCCCCCCCCCCCCCCCCCCCCCCCCCCCCCCCCCCCCCCCCCCCCCCCCTCCCCCCCCCCCCCCCTCCCCCCCCCCCCCCCCCCCCCCCCCCCCCCCCCCCCCCCCCCTCCCCCCCCCCCCCCCCCCCCCTCCCCCCCCCCCCCCCCCCCCCCCCCCCCCCCCCCCCCCCCCCCCCCCTCCCCCCCCCCCCCCCCCACCCCCCCCCCCCCCCCCCCCCCCCCCCCCCCCACCCCCCCCCCCCCCCCCCCCCCCCCCCCCCCCACCCCCCCCCCCCCCCCCCCCCCCCCCCCCCCCCCCCCCCCCCCCCCCCCCCCCCCCCCCTCCCCCCCGCCCCCCCCCCCCCCCCCCCCCCCCCCCCCCCCCCCCCCCCCCCCCCCCCCCCCCCCCCCCCCCCCTCCCCCCCCCCCCCCCCCCCCCCCCCCCCCCCCCCCCCCCCCCCCCCCCCCCCCCCCCCCCCCCCCTCCCCCCCCCCCCCCCCCCCCCCCCCCCCCCCCCCCCCCCCCCCCCCCTCCCCCCTCATCCAGCTCCCCACTCCCCACTCTCCACTCCCCCCCTCCCCCCTCCCCCCACTCCACTCCTCCTCCCTCGCCCCCCCCTCCCCACACTCTCACCCTCCTCCCTCACCCTCCCCCTCCCCACTGCCCCACTCCAACTCCTCCCTCTACTCCCCCTCCCCCCTCCCCTCCCCCTCCCACCTCCCCCCTCCCCCTTCCCCCTCCCCACTCCCCCCTCCCCCACTCCCCCTCCACCTCCCTCCACCCTCCCCACCTCCCTCCTCCACACTCCCCACTCCCCCCTCCCCACTCCCCTCCCCACTCCTCCCCACTCCCCTACTCTCCCAGCTCCTACCTCTCCCCCCTCCCCACTCCCCCTCCCCCCTCCTCTCCTCCCCCCACTCTCCCTCGCCCCCCTCCTCCTCCCCACTCCTCCCTCTCCCCTCCCCACTGCCCCCTCCCCCTCCCTCCCTCCCAACTCCCACCCTCCCCCCCCCATCCCCCCTCCCCCCTCCCCCTCTCCCTCTCCACGCCTCCCCCCTCCCCCCTCCTCCTCCACCCCCTCCCCCCTCCCCACTCCACCCTCCCCCCTCCACCCTCCCCACTCCCCCCTCCCCCCTCCCCACTCCACCCTCCCCCCTCCCCCTCCACCCTCCCCCCTCCCCACTCCACCCTCCCCACTCCACCCTCCTCCCTCCCCACTCCACCCTCCCCCCTCCCCACTCCACCCTCCCCCCTCCACCCTCCCCCCTCGCCACTCCAACCTCCCCCCTCCCAACTCCACCCTCCTCCCTCCCCACTCCACCCTCCCCCCTCCCCACTCCACCCTCCTCCCTCCCCACTCCACCCTCCCCCTCCACCCTCCCCCCTCCCCACTCCAACCTCCCCCCTCCCCACTCCCCACTCCACCCTCCTCCCTCCCCACTCCACCCTCCCCACTCCCCCCTCCCCACTCCCCACTCCCCCCTCCCCCCTCCTCACTCCACCCTCCCCCCTCCCCACTCCAACCTCCCCCCTCCCCCCTCCCCACTCCCCACTCCCCACTCCACCCTCCTCCCTCCCCACTCCACCCTCCCCACTCCCCCCTCCCCCCTCCCCACTCCACCCTCCTCCTACCCTCCTACCCTCCTCCCCCATCCCGCACCCCGCCCACCTCCACTGACCTCAGTTACAGGCAAAGCAAAGCTGCTCAAATCCAGGAAAACATCCTGTGAGGAGTTTTCAGGGGTTGGGCAACACCAGATGGCTCCCAGGGTAGATCGAAGTGTCACCCCTCCCCTCACCCCCTCCTCACCCCTCTCCTCACCCTCTCCTCACCCCCTCCTCACCCTCTCCTCACCCCCTCCTGACCCTCTCCTGACCCCCTCCTCACCCCCTCCTCACCCTCTCCTCACCCTCTCCTCACCCTCTCCTCACCCCCTCCTCACCCTCTCCTCACCCCCTCCTCACCCCCTCCTCACCCTCTCCTCACCCCCTCCTCACCCTCTCCTCACCCTCTCCTCACCCCCTTTACACCCCTTCCTGACCCCCTCCTCACTGCCTCGCTTCAGCTCTCCTCACCCCCTCTTCACCCTCTCCTCACCCCCTCCTCATCCCCTACTCACCCTCTCCTCACCCTCTCCTCACCCCCTCCTCACCCCCTCCTCACCCTTTCCTCACCCCCTCCTCACCCCCTCCTCACCCCCTCCTCACCCTCTCCTCACCCTCTCCTCACCCTCTCCTCACCCCCTCCTCACCCCCTCCTCACCCTTTCCTCACCCTCTCCTCACCCCCTCCTCACCCTCTCCTCACCCCCTTTACACCCCTTCCTGACCCCCTCCTCACTGCCTCGCTTCAGCTCTCCTCACCCCCTCCTCACCCCCTCCTCACCCCCTCCTCACCCTCTCCTCACCCCCTCCTCACCCCCTCCTCACCCTCTCCTCACCCTCTCCTCACCCTCTCCTCACCCCCTCCTCACCCTCTCCTCACCCCCTCCTCATCCCCTCCTCACCCCCTCCTCACCCCCTCCTCACCCTCTCCTCACCCCCTCCTCACCCCCTCCTCACCCTCTCCTCACCCTCTCCTCACCCCCTCCTCACCCTCTCCTCACCCCCTCCTCATCCCCTCCTCACCCCCTCCTCACCCTTTCCTCACCCTCTCCTCATCCCCTCCTCACCCCCTCCTCACCCTCTCCTCACCCCCTCCTCACTCCCTCCTCACCCCCTCCTCACCCCCTCCTCACCCCCTCCTCACCCTCTCCTCACCCTCTCCTCACCCTCTCCTCACCCTCTCCTCACCCCTTCCTGAACCCTTCCTCACCCCCTCCTCACCCCCTCCTCACCCCCTCCTCACCCTCTCCTCGCCCTCTCCTCACCCCCTCCTGAACCCTTCCTCACCCCTTCCTCACTCTCTCCTCACCCCCTCCTCACCCCTCCTCACTCTCTCCTCACCCCCTCCTCACCCCCTCCTCACCCTCTCCTCGCCCTCTCCTCACCCCCTCCTGAACCCTTCCTCACCCCTTCCTCACTCTCTCCTCACCCCCTCCTCACCCCCTCCTCACTCTCTCCTCACCCCCTCCTCATCGCCCTCCCCCATACTGAACAATCGGGGCTAGTTCAGGAGCTGGTTGAGGACACAGAGGCTCCATCCCATAACTGATACCAGCTGAGCAGCTGGGTTGGGGGGAGGGGTGCGGTGGGAAAGGCTGAAGACCTGAGTGAAATTTTCTAGACTGAGATCGATAGATTGTTGTTGGGTAAGGGTATCAAGGGATATGGAGCAAAGGCAGGTAAATGGAGTTGAAGTGCGGATCAGCCATCGAATGGCGGAACAGGCTCGAGAGGCTGAATGGCCTATTCCTGTTGCAATGTGGTAAAGTCTCTGCTGGGCAGCAAACTTGATACCATTTTGGTGAAGGTAAAGTAAGAATAAAAGTATACTTTTTTTTTCCAAATTTCAATGGGGGAGAAAGTATTTGACGATGTTGTAAAAATAAAAAGGGGTTTTCTCTGCTGCCTATTGAACAAGCTGGGCCCTGATTTCGTAAGGATTCCTGCTCTTTTTTTATAGCTTCTCCTGCTCACATTTACCTCAGAGTAAATCAGATGCGATTATTTGGCAGACTGATCACTGAAGACAGAATTTCCGTTTGTTAATAGGGACAGGCAAAACCAAATTCAGCACTCAGTTTTGGCAAAAGCTCCATATACATAATATCAACTTGTCTGTTCCCTCAACAGAGGATGCCGAAGTGAGTGTTTCCAGCATTCTCTGTTTTTGTTCCAAGTTCACTCAGTGCCCAGTCTCTATCCCCTCCATCAAAATATTTGCACGGAATGATTCACCAAGCAATTTACATAGTCCAACATCACCATCTGCTGGTAGATAGCTGGAACTACACACACATATAAATCTCTTTTATTGTCCCATAAATGGAAAGCAGCAAAGCCCAACAACCACTCTACTTGGAGATTTGTTATTGTATTGGAAAAGGCATTGTAAGTTTAAGTAAAGTGAAATCTGCTCTGTTTCTACTCACTTTCATTCTTGGTTAACCTGATTCATCGTTTAGACCAAACCAAAGCAAAAGCAAAATACTGCGGATGCTGGAAATCTGAAATAAAAACAGAAATTGCTGGAAATACTCAGCAGGTCAGGCAGCATCTGTGGAGAGAGAAACACGTTTATCATCGTTTTTACCTCCAAGATCTCTGTGCTCCTCCAAATCTGGCCTTTTGCACATCCCTGATTTCATCGCTCCACCATTGGCGGCCGTGTCTTCAGCTGCCTGGGCCCTAAGCTCTGGAATTCCCTCCCTAAACCTCGCCGCCTTTCTATCTCTCTCCTCCTTTAAGAAGCTCCTTAAAACCTAACTCTTTGACCTGTCCTAATATCTCCTTCTTAGACTCGGTGTCAAATGTTGTCTAATAACGCTCCTGTGAAGCGCCTTGGGAAGTTTTTACAAAGTTAAAAGCGCTATATAACTGCAGGTTGAGATCTGTCAGTTTTATCTCGCGAGGCATCTTGCGGTATATCCAGAGAATTATTAGCAGCAGAGGTTCATTGTTCGTCCTGGGCGCACAACCTCCCAGAGTACTTTGCACATGAAGTCACGCTTTGGCTCCTAGGAAACGTGGCAGGGCCTGTGGAAGCAGCTGTTTGTGCTGTGCACAAGAGAAGATTATGTGGAGAGTGCCTGAATCGTAACAGAGCTGGCGTGAGTCTCACAGAGGCCCCAGCGCTAAAGGGGATCGATCCCTTACTGTACCAGAGCTAGGGATCTCCTTGGAGCTGAAGATCCTTTAGAGATGATGATACAAAGCTAGGTGGCAGTGTCAGTTGTGAAGAGGATGTGAAGAGGCTTCAAGGGGATCTCGACAGGCTCAGTGAGTGGGCGAGAACATGGCAGATGGAATATAATGTGGATAAATGTGAAGTTATCCACTTTGGTAGAAAAACAGAAAGGCAGAGTATTTCCTAAATGGTGAAAGATTGGGGAATGCAGATGCTCAAAGGGACCTGGGTGTCCTTGTACATGAGTCACTGAAAGTGAATGTGCAGGTGCAGCAAGCCATTAGGAAGGCAAATAGTATGCTGGCCTTCATTACAAGAGGATTTGAGTACAGGAGTAAAGAAGTCTTACTCCAATTATATAGGGCCCTGGTGAGAACACACTTGGAGTACTGTGTACACTTTTGGTCTCCTTACCTAAGGAAGGATATACTTGCCATAGAGGGAGTGTAACGAAGGTTCACGAGATTGATTCCTGGGATGGCGGGACTGTCGTATGAGAAGAGATTGAATAAACTAGGCCTGTATTCTCTTGAACTCAGAAGAATGAGAGGGGATCTCATTGAAGCGTACAAAATTATTACAGGGCTTGATAGGATGGATGCTGGGAGAATGTTTCCCTTGGCTGGGGAGTCTAGAACCAGGGGCCACAGCCTCAAGATAAAAGGTAGGCCATTCAGGACTGAGATGAGGAGAAATTTCTTCACACAGAGGGTGGTGAATCTTTGGAATTCTCTACCCCAGAGGGCGGTGGAGGCTCAGTCATTGGGTATATTCAAAACAGAAGTCAATAGATTTCTGACTAGTAAGGGCATCAAGGGTTATGGCGATAGGGCCGGTGAATGGAGCAGAGGCAGAAGATCAGCCATGATCTCAGTGAATGGCGGAGCAGGCTCGAAGGGCCGAATGGCCTACTCCTGCTCCTATTTCTTATGTTCTTAGACGGCTTTTCTTTGTCCCGGCAAGGGCCAACGGGCGCTCTTAGTGGAACAGCTGTCACCTTTCTCCCTTCCCGTCGGCCTAATCGGGCCGGGCACCCTTGTGCTAACGACCCCCACCTTGGGAGGTCCGTTCCCATGGCTACATAGAGACAGGAGTCAGGATTTCCCGCTTTTCACACGGTGCAGCAAGGGTGCCGGATATCCAGCCCCAGAGTGGTTGGTTTTCCAAACAGTACAAATTCCATTCAGTTTTCATCGAGTCATAGAGTCAGAGAGTTATACAACACAGAAAGAGGCCCTTCGGCCCTTCGTGTCCGCGCCGGCCATCAAGCCCTATCTATTCTAATCCCATGTTCCAGCACTTGGTCCGTAGCCTTGTATGCTATGGCATTTCAAGTGCTCATCTAAATGCTTCTTGAATGTTGTGAGGGTTCCTGCCTCTACCACCCTTTCAGGCAGTGAGTTCCAGATTCCAACCACCCTCTGGGTGAAAAAGTTTTTCCTCAAATCCCCTCTAAACCTCCTGCCACTTACCTTGAAACTATGCCCCCTGGTTATTGACCCCTCTACTAAGGGGAAAAGTTCCTTTCTATCTAACCTATCTATGCCCCTTATAATTTTGTACACCTCAATCAGGTCCCCCCTCAGCCTTCTCTGCTCTAAGGAAAACAACCCCAGCCTGTCCAGTCTCTCTTCATAGCTGAAGCGCTGCAGCCCAGGTAACATCCTGGTGAATCTCCTCTGCACCCTCTCCAATGCAATCACATCCCTCCTATAGTGTGGCGACCAGAACTGCACACAATATTCCAGCTGTGGCCTAACTAGCGTTTTGTACAGCTCCATCATAACCTCCCTGCTCTTATATTCTATGCCTCGGCTAATGAAGGCAAGTATACCATATGCCTTTTTAACCACCTTATCTACCTGTCCTGCTGCCTTCAGGGATCTATGTACATGTACACCAAGGTCCCTCTGATCCTCTGTCCTTCCTACGGTCCTACCATTCATTGTGTATTCCCTTGCCTTGTTAGTCCTCCCAAAATGCATCACCTCACACTTTTCAGGATTAAATTCCATTTGCCACTGTTCTGCCCATCTGACCAACCCGTCTATATCATCCTGTAGCCTGAGGCTTCCCTCCTCGCTATTTACCACCCCACCAATTTTCGTGTCATCTGCAAACTTACTGATCATACTTCCTACATTCATATCTAAATCATTAATGTACACTACAAACAGCAAAGCAAAACAGCAAAACATCAGAGCAGTGGGAGTCTTTCAGAAAGGAAATAGAGAGAGTACAACAGCAACATGTTCCCGTAAAGGTCAAGGGTGGGACCAACAAGCCCAGGGAACCCTGGATGTCAAGAGATATACGAGAATGGATTAGGAAAAAAAGGGAGGATTTTGGCAGATACAAAGGACTAAAAACAGTGGAAGCCCTAGAGGAGTATAGAAAGTGCAGGGGGGGTACTTAAAAAAGAAATTAGGAGAGTGAAGAGGGGGCATGAAATAACACTGGTGGGCAAAATAAAGGAAAATCCCAAGGTGTTTTATAAGTATATTAAGGGCAAGAGGATAACCAGGGAAAGAGTAGGGCCCATTAGGGACCAAAGTGGCAATCTGTGTGTAGAGCCAGAAGATGTAGGTGGGGTTTTAAATGAATATTTTGAATCTGTGTTCGCTATGGAGAAGGACAATGTTGGCATAGAAATCAGGCAGGGGGATTGTGATATACTTGAACAAATTAGTATTGAGAGGGAGGAGGTACTAGCGGTTTTAGCAGGCTTAAAAGTGGATAAATCCCCAGGCCCAGACGAGATTCAGTTTTGTGGAACATTGGAACAGGAGTAGGCCATTCAGCCCCTTGGGCCTGTTCTACCATTCAGTTAGATCATGGCTGATCTTTATCTTAACTCCATCTGCCCGCCTTGGTTCTGTAGCCCTTACCTAACAAAAAGCAACTAACCTGAGCTTTGAAATTTCCTATTGACCCCCCGGCCTCAACAGCTTTTTGTGGGGGAGAGAGTTCCAGATTTCCACCACCCTTTGTGTGAAGAAGTGCTTTGTGACATCACCCCTGAATGGCCTAGCTCTAATTTGAAGGTTATGCCCCCTTGCTCTGAACTTCCCGCCCGCCCCAACCCCCGAGGAAATAGTTTCTCTCTATCTACCCTATCGAATCCTTTAATCATCTTAAACACCTCAATTAGATCAGCTCTTAATCTTCTGTATTCAAAGAAATACAAGCCTAGTCTATGCAACCTGTCCTCATAATTTAACCCTTTTAGCTCCGGAGGTGCAGTGCCCAGAACTGAACGCAGTATTCCAGATGTGGTCCAGAGCTTTATATAACTGTAACATAACTTCTACCCCTTTGTGACGCAATGACTCCATTTTGTTGCATCCAGGGGCAAAGCAGCTGCAGGATGGTCAGACGCAGAGCTACGGGCAAGGTCGGGTTGCCACTACCTCCACTTCACGGACATGCTGTACTGCGCGGAGAACCAAATACGAAGTAAGTCCCTCCCTGAACCTCTCCGCCTCGCTACCTCTCTCTCCTCCTTTAAGACACTCCTTTAAACCTACCTCTTTGGCCAAGCTTTTGGTCTCCAGTCCTAATATTTCTTTACGTGGCTCGGTGCCAAATTTTGTTTGATAATCGCTCCTGTGAAGCGCCTTGGGACGTTTTATGATGTTAAAAGCGCTATATAAACGCAAGTTGTTGGTGTTGTAAGTTGGAATCTCTGCTCTGCACTCCATGGTGTGAAATTTCCCAATATGGTTATGTACAGGAACGCTGAACGGAGTAAAGCAGATCACATTTGACCTCCATGTTTCATGTTCCCACAAGCAGTGATGAACACTGGAGAAAACGGCCTCACAGTCTTCAGAGTCCTCACAAAGGAAGGCCAATGGGTTTGGCTGCAAACTAATGGCCATCTGCCCTACAGAAACAAGTCCCCAGAATATGCCGCAGTGCCTCAAGAGGAACTCAAGTAAGTTACCTCTTTTTAAAAATATTTTTATTGGAATTGTTCTTCAGTTACGTGTTGTCATACACTTGTACATTATAACTAGTACACAAAATTGTTCAAAGAATATGAAAGAAGCGCACAATTTCTTTAACGCCCCAGTGATTCTTCTCCCGGGTTGCTCACCGCAGTGTCCTGGAGATGAATCTTTCATTCCCGGGGACTCCAGGATAACCCAGGACTTTTGCCCAGCTTCACTCTAACCTGCAGCTTTATTTAAACTGCCGTCAGTACAAATTGCAACCCTGCACTGCTTCGAGGGGATTCGCCGGGTTCAAGTATACAAAAAGTAATTGAACATTAACGAGATGCGATTTACTTTATTTATTTACTTCAGTTTGTTCTTGCACTCACTGCGCCTTAACGAGGTGAGAACTAGTGAGTAAGCCCAGCTGTTTCTTCCCGAAATAAACAGAGCACTTAAGACGCTATAACCGGCAACTTCGAAATTGACGTTTGTGCAAATGGTTAATGGTTATCGCTTTTTTGGCCAATATAAGCGACTGCCCTTTTTAAATGTGGACGTTTTAAGTGATGGGGATGTACTTCAAAGCCCGTGGCCGCACAGCAGCATGTTCTGTGCATGTTATAGTAATGTTTCTCATTTTCCACAGGGATGCAGAGGGATCCAAGGAGGGGCATCTGAGGAACCAACCCAATCTTGATCAATCAGACAGCGGCGACAGACTAGTGTACAACAACTGCAACAATACATCCCTACAGTTGAAACATCTGTATGAGCAGCATCTGACAAAAGAAGGAAGAGAGGAGAAATATGAGCCCGTTAGAAACGATGGTGGCGATAACCAAAATGAGCCGCTTAATTTTTGCACCTCATTTCCCAGGGCTCCAAAGGTTTCCATCGCGGATGATTTATGGATATCGGAATACTCCAGGGGTCCGTCGAATTCGCAGCCCCCGAGACCTGCGGAGAGGATAAGCAATGTACCTGTACAGGTGGCTAAACCCTTCTGCGGCAAAGGGAGACTGCTCTCCGAGCCCCAGCTCAGGGGTAACGTGCAAACCTCTAGCTTTCAAAATGTAGCCCAGAGCTTCAGGGGCGTCAGAGAGGAGGTGCAGCAGAGCCAGCCCTACTGCGCCTTGCACTACAGCGACCTGGAGGGCTACCCGTCTGAAAGCTGCAAATCAGAAGATGTCGCGGCGGTCGCCGATCTCGTTGCTCAAAGACCAAAGGAGCCTCCCGCAGGGTACTGCGACAGCGCGGAAATGTTCCTCGGGGTGCACGTCAAAAGCGAATACAATCCCGACCCGCACAATGGACTGGACGGGGCCTTGGGATCTCCAAGTCGTCTGTGGACCGACAGTGGAGAAATGGGGAAAAAGATGGCGTCGAGCTTCCCGGGGCAGTTGAAGTGCGATCCCAACACGCTGGAGCAGTTGCCACCCTGTGAAAAACTGAAGGCTCTCTTCCCAGCTCCATTCTGCGGGGCCAGTGCGGCCAAGGGCAGCAGCCTGTGGATGGCGGGCAGTGCCTGTAGCCACAACAGGCCGTCGAAACACGGTATAGACATGGCTCACTTCAGTCCACAGAGAGCCACCCATTCCCATTGCACTCGCAGTGACCAACCCGCGGACTGTTTGCAGGCACATGCCTTCTCACGCCATCCTATCCAGGACAAGGGCCCAAGTCAAGAGGCGTATAAAGTGCCGCTGCAGTTCAAAGGTCGTGACCTAATCCACACAGTCATCAAACGAGAGCCCTCGCCCTCTCCTCCGTGGTCCTGCGACAATCCACACGACATACAGACAGCCTTGCAAAGAAATATGCCCAGCTGTTTGATAAATGCATTGACTCACAAAATTACACAGAACGCATATTTGTAATTCTTGTTTTAAAAAGAAACCATCGCACTTTCTTTTTCAAATATACTTGGCTCCGAGAATGTTGTCTGAAAGTATTTACTTTGCTGTAATTCCTGATGTATAGCTCATCGCCGTTTATTTTTGCAATTTTGTATGAAGATTTTTTATTATAATTTGCTTATGACGATACTGCATGTGAATGTTAACAGTCTTGGAGCACATGAAAAACATTGAAATACTCGATTTTAAAAAGTCAGCTGTGTCTGAGGAACCCACAGTTAGAACAACAGCTTGCATTTATATAGCGCCTTTAACATAGTAAAACGTCCCAAGGTGCTTCACAGGAGTGTTATCGGACAAAATTTGACACCGAGCCACATAAGGAGATATTAGGGCAAGTGACCAAAAGCTTGGTCAAAGAGGTAGGCTTTAAGGAGCATCTTAAAGGAGAAGAGAAAGGTAGGGAGGCGGTAAGGTTTAGGGAGGGAATTCCAGAGCTTAGGGTCTAAACTTCTGAAGGCACGGCCGCCAGTGGAATGGAATAGAATCCCGATGTTAACCCTGCTCCCCACCCCCAGGAAATTGGGTGGGTGGGCAGTTAAAATTGGGACAGCAGTCTGGTTGAAAGATGCACTGTCTGGTACATAAAGAGATTTAATCTCTTTCTTTTTATCCTACTCCATTGCGTTCCTGCTCTTGTCCTTAAGACAGCAGTTCACCATTCTGCAGTTGCTACCTTGCCCGAAGATCTATACTTCATGGCGTGAGTCTGTGAGTGTTAACACGGCTGATCCACCTTTAAAAGTTACTACAGCCAAGCCTGATTTAGCCTTAACCTGATATCCACAAACATAGGCTTCCAGCACTGGGTCACTGGACAGCAACCAGGAGAGATGGGATGTATTTCATCCTAGAATGACAACGCTGAAGCTAATTGCAATGCTCCATGTGATGCACAACTAACTCAAGCACAGATCGGGGATTGAACCTAGGACCTTCCTGGCTCAGTATCACACCTGGTGCTTGGGTTATTCCTCTTTAAATATCTAATGTGTGATTGTTTGCAATGTTCTAATGTGCACATGGTCCAGACAGCATAATGTGGATAGTTTGCCTGTTCTTTTGCAATGGAAACAAGGAAATGAGCGATCTTGCTTTGGAACATTTTTCTGCATTAAAGCCGCTACATAAATGCAAGTTGTTGTTGTATCCAGTGCATAGAATAACAGAGTATGAGGGTGAGTTGCAGGCATGCATTGGATTTCTGCTGCCTTTGGGCTTGAATGTGTACTGTCATGAATGTTCAACTCATGCCCTAACCAGCCAACAAACCCTCTCTGTAACAGAGTCACAGGTACAGTAGTATAGTGATTATGTTACTGGACTAGCAATCCAGAGAGCATGAGTTCAAATCCCAGTTCAGTTGACCACGAAATTGTCGGATTGTCATAAAAACCCAACTGGTTCGCTAATGTCCTGTAGTGAATGAAACCTGCCGTCCTTACCCGGTCTGGTCGATATGCGATTCCAGTCCCACACCAAAGTGGTTGACTCTTAATTGCACTCTGAAAGTGGCCTAGCAAACCACTCAGTTGTATCACTACCTACTCGAGGCAACTAGGGATGGGCAATAAATGCCAGTCCCTGTCAGTGATGCCAACATCCCGAAACCAATTTTTTTAAAATGCCTTATGTGCCTGCAACACACCCCTCTCTTCTATGTAATGGTTACAACAACCACAATTTGCATTTATATGGCACTTTTAATCAGAAATATGAAGAGAAACAGGGGCTGATCACAAGAAAACAATCACATCAAATTGTTCAGACGCCATCATAAAATAGGAGGACCATGCTCTACCAGTTTATAAGTATCTTAACCTTAACGTGAGATGATTTCCCATGCAATCATACTCAGAATACATCATTTTGATAGCACATACATAAAATGTTAGTGTTACTTTTAACAATAAATATTGAGCCAATGTCGAAATTAAGGTTTTATTTCTAAGTGATTTTTTTTCCCCATTTCGTTAATGAAAGATCAAACCTGTGATCTAATCACTGCAAGATTAACAGGATTTCATCTACAGTAAGTTACCGGGAGACATGTAACAGTGCTCGGTACATCACATATTCATTGTGATGATCCCTACACGATGTTTCAATCCAGACAGTTTCCTGTAAAGATAAATATAATCTTCCTCATTTAGTGTCTCAATACCCTGTTTTTTCTTGTGTGCTGCCTCTTTCACTGATTTTCCAACACAATACAAGAAAGGAAGACCATTATGTCTAGTCTATTAAATCAAGTATTAAAGAGATAAAATGTTGAGAATAAGTTTTGCTCCATGACTGTTTACTGATTGCTAAAGCGTGCTGTCAATGTTGCTGCTCATTTCTTGTAACTAAATGTAAAAACAGCAATAATGTACAGAAAGCAACGTGTATTTATGTAATGACTTTATTCAGTTTCAACATATATGCGATATCCTTAATACTTTGCTTTTTTCTATTAAACTTTTTTTTTGGGTGGGAGGGGGGTCAGCAAACAAGCACTTGCAGGTCAAGTACAGGTTGATACGCACACTAAACTACCCACTACTCTGCTGGAACAATGTGCCTTAAAGTCAGCTTCACAAAAATACCCACTGCTCTGGCAAAGAGATTTTTGCCAGCTCGTATCTATGACTCTTGAATCCCTGCTCCCTGCCAGCTCCCCTCTTCCCTTTAGGAAAGCAGCAGGATTTTTGCACCAAGTTGTTCCACAGTTCCTATTGCTTGCTTTAGTGGTTATTGAAATAACAGATGTATCTGAGGCCCTTTGCAAGATTTTTTTAACTATATTTTATATTCAGCACTAGTCAATCTCAAGTGGCGTTGCACACGCAGACAAGTCTGAGTGTAGTTTTCAGGTGACGCGGGGTTAGAGGGTGGGGGGAGAGCACAATGATGTAATTTAGTCCACATTTTAAAGTCATACATTCTGTCCTTACTTTTACATTTCCATTATAGATTCCTTTGTCTACTCTTCTAATGGGAACGGCCTGTGAGACGTTAAACAGAGGCCCCGGGCGTCTGCCCCGTCAGGTGGATGTAAAAGATCCCACGGCATTATTTCAAAGAAGAGCAGGGGAGGTCTCCCCTGTTGTCCTAGGGCCAACATTTTTTCCTCAACCAACATCACAAAAACAGATGGTCTGGGCATTATCACATTGCTGTTTGTGGGAGCTTGCTGTGCACAGATTGGCTGCCGCGCTTCCTACATTATAACAGTGATTGCAGTTCAAAAGTACTTTATTGGCTGTGTGGCGCTTTTGGGACGTCCTGAGGTCGCTATATAAATGCAAGTTCTTGCTTTTCTTTCCCTATGTAAACTTGTCACGTGGTATACCCTGTGATGGCGCTGCAGTTCCCATTATAAATGTGGACAAAGGAATTTATAATGGCAAAAAAATGACAAGGTGTTTGGGCAAACGTGAGATTTTTAATATAGATTTTTAAAGATATATGCAACAACTGTGTTTTTCACCAGCTTGAGAAAACAGTTTCTGCTCAAAAACAAAATTTCAGAACTTCTTCAATGCAATGCAGTTTACATTATTTGTTGCAATATTCCCTTATTCAGAATCAATGGAAGAAAATTCTCCTCATAATCTTGCAGATAGTGTGGATCTGTCCGGGAAAACATGTAAAACAGTTAGTTTTTCCAATCAACGAATATGCTTTAGAATCTTCTAGAATGAAGGAATCATTCCTGTTCTACCATTTTGGAGTGTGCACTAATTATTGTTTTATAATTCCAAAACATTAAAAAATCCAGTTTAAAAAATTATCTACAATAAAATATTTGTACATATTTTATCAAAACCTCTTCTAATTGCTCCTGACTATCAATGTCTATGCAACTAACACACACCCACATACCTCGACAAGACAGTTGAGGTCTACAAGAAAGGAGGGAGAGAGAAAACGGGGAACTACAAGCCAGTTAGCCTGACCTCAGTCGTCGGGAAAATGCTGGAATCCATTGTTAAGGAAGTGGTATCAGGGCACTTAGAAAATCATAATATGATTAGGCAGAGTCAACATGGTTTTATGAAAGGGAAATCGTGCTTGACAATTTATTAGAGTTTTTGAAGGATGTAACTAGCAGGGTAGATAAAGGGGAACCAGTGGATGTAGTATATTTGGATTTCCAAAAGGCATTCGATAAGGTGCCACATAAAAGGTTATTACACAAGATTAGGGCTCATGGGGTTGGGGGTAATATAGTAGCATGGATAGAGGATTGGTTAACGGACAGAAAACAGAGAGTAGGGATAAACGGATCTTTTTCCGGTTGGCAGGCTGTAACTAGTAGGGTGCTGCAAGGATCAGTGTTGGGGCCTCAGCTATTTACAATCTATATTAATGACCTAGATGAAGGGACCGAGTGTAATGTATCCAAGTTTGCTGACGATACAAAGCTCGGTGGGACAGTAAGCTGTGAGAACACAAAGAGTCTGCAAAGGGATATAGATAGACTAAGTGAGTGGGCAGTAAAGAGGCAGATGGAGTATAATAGGGAAATGTGAGGTTATTTACTTTGGTAGGAAGAATAGAAAAAGAGAATATTTTTTAAATGGTGAGAAACTTTCAAATGTTGGTGTTCAGAGAGATTTGGGTGTCCTCGTGCAAGAAACACAGAAAGTTAGCATGCAGGTGCAGCAAGCAATAAGGAAGGCAAATGGCATGTTGGCCTTTATTGCAAGGGGGTTGGATTATAAGAGTAAGGAAGTCTTGCTACAATTGTACAGGGCCTTGGTGAGACCACACCTGGAACACTGTGGACAGTTTTGGTCTCCTTATCTAAGGAAGGATATACTTGCCTTGGAGGTGGTGCAACGAAGGTTCACTAAATTGATTCCTGGGATGAGAGGGCTGACCTATGATGAGAGATTAAGTAGAATGGGCCTATACTCTCTGGAGTTCAGAAGAATGAGAGGTGATCTCATTGAAACATATAAGATTCTGAAGGGGATTGACGGGGCAGATGCTGAGAGGTTGTTTCCCCTGGCTGGTGTGTCTAGAACTAGGGGGCATAGTCTCAGAATAAGGGGTAGGCCATTTAAGACTGAGGTGAGGAGGAATTTCTTCACTCAGAGGGTTGTGAATCTTTGGAATTCTCTGCCCCAGAGGGCTGTGAATGCTGAGTCTTTGAGTATATTCAAGGCTGAGATAGATAGATTTTTGGACTCTCTGGGAATCAAGGGATATGGAGATCGGGCGGGAAAGTGGAGTTGAGGTCGATGATCAGCCATGATCTTATTGAATGGTGGAGCAGGCTCGAGGGGCCGTGTGGCCTACTCCTGCTCCTAATTCTTCTGTTCTTATGTTCTTACAGATATTGGTTTGAAAATGACGAGGGTAAATTATCTGCCCCTTTTTCTTTAAAACAGTGCTATTGTGTTATGCATTGCATTCATTGCAAAGGTACACACAAAAAAAATGGAATTTGGATAGCTACTTGAAAAGGAAAAAATGAGTGGAAATCTGGAACTCTCTCCCCCCAAAAGGCTGCGGATGCTGGGAGCTTTCAAGACTGAGACTAATAGATTTTTGTTGGGTAAGGGTGTCAGGGGGTGTGGAGCAAAGGCGGGTGAATGGAGTTGAGGTGCAGATCAGCCATGGTCTGATTGAAAAGCAGAGCAGGCTCGTGAGGCTGAATGGTCTACTCCTGTTCCTAATGTTCCTTTGGAGCACACATTGTGGCTGAGTCAGAAGGTTATGAGTTCAAGTCCCACTCCAGAGACTTGAGCACAAAATCTAGGCTGACACTCGTACTGCAGTACTGAGGAAGTGCTGCACTGTTGGAGGTGCCGTCGTTCAGATGAGATGTTAAAACGAGGCCCCGTCTGTCCTCTCAGGTGGATGTGAAAAATCCCATGCCGCTACTTGAAAAAAAGTAGGGGTGTTCTCCCCGGTGCCCTGGCCAATATTTCTCATTCAACCAACACATAAAAACAGATTATCTGGTTATTAGCAAATTATTGGTTTGTGGGATCTTGCTGTGTGCAATTTGGTTGCTGCATTTCCCTACATTACCACAGTGACTACACTTCAAAAGTACTTCATTGGCTGTCAAGCACTTTGGGACATCCTGAGGTCATGAAAGGCGCTTTATAAATGCAAGTCTTTCTTATATCAAATGAGCTGAGCCCATTGTACCTTCTGGGTTCAAGCTACTGGCACAGGCCTGGGAAGGGGGCTGACTCTTTTGGCCTCAAAATGACTGGGGCTGAACTGCAGACAAGTACCTTGAGGGGCTTCACTGACCTCAATGGCATAAAATTACCCCTGTAACTTGTATGAGATTTGTCTTTGTAGCGTATTGATTGAAGCTCGCAGCATCATCACCTGAAAGGGTGGGACGGGCCGTTTCAAACATTGTACACAACAAACCTCCATGTTTCCGTAATTCAAGCAGTCGGTAACACCATTTTTAGAACACCCCGGGGTCGATTTGAACTTTCGATCGGCGTTCCCGGGGGCGGGGTGAGGGGACTGGAGCCATTTTGAGGACCCGGCTTGGTTTAAGTGGAATCAGCGAACTGCATTGCGCCAAACGGGGCGTCCGGTTGCAGCTCGCTGGAATCGGGCCGGTCCAATATCAAGCGCCACAGGTTGCGCCATACTGGCAGCAGAGTAGATCCAGGTAGGGGGCAGCAATTGCGGGGAAGGGGGAGACTGAGGCCTCGATTATTTCTGTGCCGATCTGTGGTGACTTTCGCACTGAAGTGAAGAATAAAGACCATTTAAAACTTACCTTTCCATGGCCTCTTCGGCTCCAATGCGCAAATCCTAAAATGGCAATCGGGGTCCTATGTACGTCCTGGGACCCCAATTTGCATATTAAAAGGGGCCGAGATGGGTGGAGGGAGGGGTAAGGTGGTTTTACTGACAGTCAAAATTAATCCAATTGGGTAGCAAAGAGTCTGTTTGCTTTCCAATTGGTTTGGGAAGGCGGTGCGCCCAGAGGGTGGGCCAATGGCGGGAGGGTGGGGGCGGAATGGTTCAGGGTGAAAGGTCATGTGATGAAACCTCCAGGAATACGCTCAAACTAGAGTTGGCAACCCTAGGCTGATCGTCGATCTTAACGGGATGGTAAGACTACCGGTACCATTTTGAGGCTGTTACCGCCCCAATTGTGGTGTGTTAAAATGGAGCTGCATATAGTGGCTCCACAATCCCCAGCCAGAATGGGGTAATTTCCCCGTCAATCACATCTGGACACCGCACTGCTGTAAGTGACTGGGATTGATTTTTTCACACATAATTTGCATGTAACTATCCTCCACTCACGGCATTTACTGGGAGACTTTGCTATAGTTTTGGTCATGAAGTCTGTTCACTGTAGTTCATAGGGATTCTGTTTAAATAGACACTGTTTGCTGTTTGCTGAGCAAATAGACTTTGTTTGCTGTAAAATAGACTCTGTTTGCTTTAAGTCCTGCCCCACCTTCATCTCATTGGCTGACACAGTGATATCAATACTCAAGTCTTTAAAATGGAACCCCTTCAGTCTGCTAGGGAGCTCTTGAAAGAAATTAAAGAGAATTTTTTAAATCATAAATCCTATTCAATTCTTAGTAATTATAGGTTCACTTGTTGCTAGGAAATATTTTATTATTTGAGCTCTTTGTTTGGTACATGAGGGATTTATTCTTATTTAACTCTCTACACATGAGTTGGTGATTTAGTTTGATTTATTAGACTTTCCTTTGACCTATTTAGCCTCTCTCTTCTCACTCTGTCTGTGCCCCCTCCCATATGTTATACAGATTAAAACTGCTGCGTTCTCAGTCCAAATCAAACACAGAGTTCCAAGTATATCGTAAGATCTAATTGTCCAAGAAACATCTGTCTTTTAAACCTTGATTAACCTTTGCAATTGATGAAATGGTTCACATAATTTGTACAATATTCAAAACAATCCCACAAAATAATGTTGAATTAATTTCCGCTACCTTCCCGTTGATGTTGCTGGATTATTTTGTTCCCTTTGACGTATCTTTGGTTACAACATAGCAAACATTTATTTATACAACATACAGGTGGAAAAATAAAAGGTCTCTCGGCATGGGCAGATTGAATGTTATTTTAGTGAGGTAATCGTAAAAATTCATAAATATTTTTAAATGAATAGCTTCAAATACCGTGAATAGCCTGCTGATGTTCACTTGTCAAGGCCCAGATGTGAATAATTGTCACTTGTGGAAAGGTACCTCAGGGCAAAAGACGTCTGTGAAAGTGTGCCAACATCATGAAACTCAACTGTGAGAGAAGCAGAAGCAAACACTGATTTAAACTAATAAAGGGCAAATTTAGGATCTGATGCCACATAGTTAAAGAACTTCATTTATATAGCACCTTTCATGACCTCAGGCTGTCAGCTGGCAAACGTTCCATTAAGGTCTTGTAGCCTGGGATCTCCCCACCCCCCCTCCCCCCCCCCGTGCCACCCCAGGGGTGAGGAGAGTGGGTAGACCCATGGAGGACTTGCCCTCTTCCCCCCGCATCAGAATTTACCCTGCATTTTACACGAGGTGGAATCCTGGCCGGACTTGTTTCCATCCCAAGTTCTGGCCCCAGTTGGCCAATTGATCAGCTCACTCTCTGCCTCGGTCCCAGATCGGAATCTGGGGCCCTGTTCATTTTTCCAGCACTGCTTCACTCTCTTTCTCTTTCATGTTGTATCTGCAGTATGTATTTTTATTTCGCCTTTCTCCTCAGGTGTCCTTGGCTCACGCTATATTCCCCGGCTTAGATGAAGTGTTGACAAAATGTTCACAGACCTCAATGAATACTGTTCTTGGTGTGATTGCAGACATATGTAGGAAAGTGCCTATTTGTCGCGTGCTTTCCAATGCTCCCTTCCTGTGAAGAGGAGGCCTGGCTTCCATCAGGCACTGTAACCCAACAAATGTGACTGAGATCACAATGTATGGAATGCTCAGCACAAACCCACAAACTTAACACTAACATTCCTAACAGCATGTTGTTTTAATTCATTCTTGGGATGTAGGCATTGCTGGCATGGCCGGCACTTATTGTCCATCCACAGTTGCCCTGGGAAGGTGGTGATACAACTGAGTGGCTTGCTAGGCCACTTTAGAGGGCAGCTAAGAGTCAACCACGTTAGTGTGGGACTGGAGTCACATTTAGGCCAGACTGGGTAAGAACGACAGGTTTTCTTCTCTAAAGGACATTAGTGAATCAGTTGGGCTTTTACGACAATCCGACAGTTTCATGGTCACTTTTACTGATACCAGATTTTTTATTTCTAGATTCTTACGACCTCGGGATATCCCAAAGCGCTTTGCAACCAATGTAGTACTTTTGAAGTGTAGTCAGTATCGTAATGTAGGAAACGTGGCAGCCAATTTGTCCACAGCAAGCTCCCATGAACAGCAATGAGATTAATCTGTTTTTTTTAGTGATGTAGGTTAAGGGTTAAATATTGGCCAGGACACTGGGGATAACTCCCCTGCTCTTCTTCGGATAGTGCCGCGGGATCTTTTATGTCCACCGGAGAGGTTTAACATCTCATCCAAAAGATGGCACCTCTGACAGTGCAGTACTCCCTCAGTACTGCACTGGGAGTGTTAGCCTGGATTATGTGCTCAAGTCTCTGGAGTGGGACTTGAACTCACAACCTTCTGACTCAGAGGAAAGATGCGACCACTGAGCCACGGCTGACACCATAATTTTGTATCTAGCAGCACATTTCCCAACTCTACAGACTTCAACTAGATGTTCAGGCTTTTACATTTGTGGGTAGCATTTCACTCAGAGCCATCGTCAGCCGTTTAAGACAACAGAGATGTCACAATATGGTAGTTATTATGTGTTGCAGTATCTAGCCATGATAATTACATTTAATCTTTGAACAAGTACTGCCAATGTGAGAGATTCAGACTATAATATGCAACATTTTCTGACTCATTGCCAAATTGCATCATTTTAAGTGCTGAAAATTGTTACTGTAAGTTTATACACTTTTCCAATGTGGTTTTTCCTCTCTCTCGAACAAGAATTCAAGGCTCCAGCTGCTATAATAGCACAGCCTGTGTAATGGGGGGAGGGGGGAATTTTAACCTAACCCGCCCAGCCCGAAGCTGACAGGATCATGTCAGTCGCCCTTTTTAAACACCGTCCATTTTACTTTCCGTGGACTTCAATGTAGAGTAAAATTGGACGGGGGTGTAAAACAGACAGTCGATCCGATTCCGTTAGCATCCCACCGGCCAGGTTAGGGTAAAATTACCCCCTCGGAGTTCTATACCCACTGAGGGTTAGGAGGTGAGTT
The DNA here is from genome assembly GCA_030390025.1 of Squalus acanthias. NCBI lineage: Eukaryota > Metazoa > Chordata > Chondrichthyes > Squaliformes > Squalidae > Squalus > Squalus acanthias. The sequence goes on along the minus strand of CM059428.1, from coordinate 26,570,943 downwards.
TGTACCCACAATTAGCCACACTGTGAGTTCCCAATCTTACCTGTGCTAACTAGGAGGCACTGAGTGAAAAACCGGTGCTTCCCATCAAAGAAGGATTGGTGAGGAAGTCAGCCCAGCCTTCTCTTGTTCCCCCTCCTCAATGACTGGCTATAGCTCAGCATTGTCAGAAGCCTGGGAGCAGGTTGGTAGGTGTTGTGAGATAGCGTAGGAGGTTAGTTATGCTTTCATCTCTGAGTCAGAAGGTTGTGGGATGAAGCCCCACTCCAGCGGTGGCCAGGATCGGGAGAGAGGTTGGCAGGCAGGGATCGGGTGGGGGTGGTGGTTGGGGAGGAGGTTGAGGCCATGATGGTGGGAAGCAGTGGTTGGCAGTGGCCCACTTGGTTTTAATCTGGAGCCAGGAGGAGCACTCCTGCTCCTCCCATCTCCACAACCAGATATGTATATTTTTAAATCTTACCTTTTGGCCTGTAGTGGTCCTTTTAAGGACTGCCTCTTAGGCCGTATGTAGACCACGTTTTCCTGAATGGTGCTGGAAACTCAATATTGAAGAGCGTGTCTCAAGCAGGCATTAGTCCCCATATTTGCATAGGCAAAGGGCCTAATGCCTGTTATAGACACCGGTCCGGCACTCCAGTTTTTTTGCCTATACCAATATGGCAGGCAGCGCACCTCCAGCTCATAATGAACATATGCTTCCTACCCACCACATTGGAGGCTTAGGCGGCTGATTAACGCCTGCAAAACAGATACTGTGTGGTCAAATTCTTAGGCCAGTTTCTCAGTGAAAAGGTGGGGTGTTGGATCGGGTACTGCATCTCTGCAAGTGGGACTTGAAGGGGTAGAGTGCCTTTTGTGAACTGGAGCATTTGAAGGTTTGAGATAACTTTGGGGAAATGACAGTCTGTTAAAAATCCAAATGTCACTTTGTGGGTCCTTTTTAAAAATCTATTAATTGCGAAACTTCTTGATCCAGAGAGTAGTTAGAATGTGTAACTTGCTAATACAAGGAGTAGTTGAGGCAGATAGCAAATAGCGATGCTAGATAAGTACATGAGGGATAAAGGAATAGAAAGATATGATGATAGGGTGAGATAAAGTCAGGTGGAAGCAGCAAAAACACCTGCACAGACCAGTTGGGCGGAATGGCCTGGTTCTGAGCTGTAAATTCTGAGTAAGCATAACAATGCTTAAAATGAACCAGAATGCATGATTTTTAATGTAATTTTTTTTCTCCTAGGGCAGCTAGCTTCAGACTCTCCTAGAAATACACCAATTTTGTGTTTTTGACATCTGTAATTTCCCCCCATCATATTTTCATGCGCTGATGTGTTCTATTGCTCCAATATGTGAGGGAATGCTGACTGCTGTCACTCCCAGCCCATGGCCGGAAGTACCGGGGAGGGGCAGGCTGCGCCGCCGCTGTGCGTGCTGGGATATGCAGTTTTCTGCCAAATGACCAGCGAACTACGTCTCCCATCGGGCGCCGCGGTTTCAGGGCTGGCAGGTGTCGGTCGGAGGGTCGGGTCGCGGGGACCGTGCGCGGGCCTGGTTTGAATGTGGGTTCCGTTTCATTCTTTTATTGTTTCCCCCTCTCGCGCTGCAGCTCCCGCCAGGTAAGAGGCTGCGTGAGGCGGCGGCGGTCGGACCGAGCCTGGGGCCTGTGGTGCGGCTCGGGGAGTCATTGTCATCACAGCCCCAGGGTCGGGTAATTGATGTTACCCCAGCCCCAGGGTCGGGCAGTCGGTGTCATCAGAGCCCCAGGGTCGGGCAGATCACAGCCCCAGGGTCAGGCAGGCGGTGTCATCAGAACCCCAGGGTCGGGCAGGCAGCCGGTGTCATAATACAGTCAAGCAGAGTCAACATGGTTTTATGAAAGGGAAATTGTGTTTAACATATTCACTAGAGTTCTTTGAGGATGTAACGAGCAGGGTGGATAAAGGGGAACCAGTAGATGTAGTGTATTTGGATTTCCAGAAGGCATTCGATAAGGTGCCACATAAAAGGTTACTGCACAAGATAAGAGCTCAAGGGGTTGGGGTAATATATTCGCATGGATAGAGGATTGGCTAACTAACAGAAAACAAGAGTCGGGATAAATTAGTCATTTTCAGGTTGGCAAACTGTAACTAGTGGGGTGCCACAGTGCTGGGGCCTCAACTATTTGCAATCTATGTTAATACAAAAGCAAAATACTGCGGAAGCTGGAAATCTGAAATAAAAACAAAATGCTGGAAATACTTAGCAGGTCAGGCAGCATCTGTGGAGAGAAACGGAGTTAACGTTTTAGGTCGATGACCCTTCGTCAGAACTGGAAAAAGCTGGAGATGGAACAGGTTTTTAAGCAAGTGCAGGGGCAGGGAAAGGGGGGGGAGGAAAGAACAAAGGGAAGGTCTGTAATAGGATGGAAGGCAGGAGAAATTAAGAGACATTAAGAGAGATTAAGAGATGGTGCAAGGCAAAAGGAGATGGTAATGGGACAAGTTAAGAAACAAAAGATGGCTCTAGATGAAGTGTAAATTGCACTGGCAGAATGGAAGTCAGCTGCCATGTGGGTGAGAGAAAATAAATAAATAAATGGGGGGGAAAAGGATAGGGGCAGAGGTTATGGTCTGAAATTGTTGAACTCTATGTTGAGTCCAGAAGGCTGTAAAGTGCCTAATCGAAAGATGAGGTGCTATTCCTCGAGCTTACGTTGAGCTTCATTGGAACAGTGGAAGAGGCCGAGGACGGTGAGGTCTGAGTGGGAGTGGAGCGGAGAATGAAAGTGACAGGCGACCGGAAGCTCGGGGTCACCCTTACGGACTGAATGGAGGTATTCTGTAAAGCGGTCACCCAATCTGCGTTTGGTCTCCCCAATGTAGAGGAGACCGCATCGTGAGCAGCGAATACAGTATACTAAATTGTAAGAAGTACAAGTAAATCACTGTTTCACCTGGAAGGGGTGTTTGGGGCCCTGGACAGTGGGAAGGGAGGAGGTAAAAGGGCATGTATTGCATCTCCTGCACTTGAATGGGAAGGTGCAAGGGGAAGGGGTGTTGGGGGTGATAGAGGAGTGGACCAGGGTGTCGCGGAGGGAGCGGTCCCTTCGGAATGCTGAAAGGGGAGGTGAGGGGAAGATGCGTTTGGTGGTGGGATCACGTTGGAGGTGGCGGAAATGGCGGAGGATGATCCGTTGAATGTGGAGGCTGGTGGGGTGAAAGGTGAGGACAAGGGGAACCCTATCGTGGTTCCGGGAGGGAGGGGAAGGGATGAGAGCAGAAGTGCATGAAATAGAACGGGCACGGTCAAGGGCCATGTCAACCACAGTAGAGGGGAATCCTCAGTTGAGGAAAAAGGAAGACAAGCACTAGTATGGAAGGTGGCATCGTCAGAGCAGAGGCGGCGGAGACGGAGAAACTGGGAGAATGGAATAGAGTCCTTACAGGAAGCGGGGTGGGAGGAAGTGTAGTCCAGGTAGCTGTGGGAGTCAGTGGGCTTACAGTGGATGTTTGCCAATAGCCTATCCCAGAGATGGAGACAGAGAAGTCGAGGAAGGGAAGGGAAGAGTCGGAGATGGACCATGTGAAGGTGAGGGAAGGGTGGAAATTGGAAGCAAAGTAAATGAAATTTTCTAGTACAAGGCGAGAGCAGGAAACAGCACCAATACAGTCATCAATGTACCGGAAAAGGAGGTGAGGGAGGGGACCCGAGTAGGACTGGAACAAAGAGTGTTCCACACATCCCACGAAAAGGCAGGCATAGCTAGGACCCATGCGGGTTCCCATAGCAACACATTTAATTTGGAGGAAGTGAGTGGAGTCCAAGGAGAAGTTGTTCAATGTGAGAACAAGATCAGCCAGGTGGAGGAGGGTGGTGGTGGATGGGTACTGGTTGGGCCTCTGTTCAAGGAAGAAGCGGAGCGCCCTCAGACCATCCTGGTGGGGGATGGAGGTGTAGAGAGATTGGACATCCATAGTGAAAAGGAGACGGTTGGGGCCTGGAAACTGTTAAAGTGGCGGAGGGCATCGGAAGAGTCGCGGATGTAAGTGGCAAGAGACTGGACAAGGGGAGAAAAAATAGAGTCGAGATAGGAAGAGATATGTTCCGTGGGGCAAGAACAGGCTGAAACGATGGGTCTACCAGGGCAGTCCTGTTTGTGGATCTTGTGAAGGAGGTAGAAGCGGGGTTGGGGGACTGAGGTTGGCAGCCGTGGAGGGAAGATCTCCAGAGGAGATGAGGTCAGTGACGGTCTTGGAAACGGTGGCTTGATGTTCGGTTGTGGGGTTATGGTCTAGGCGGAGGTAGGAGGAGGTGTTGGAGAGTTGGCATTTTGCTTCTGCTAGGTAGAGGTCGGTTCGCCAAACAACAACAACACCACCCTTGTCAGTAGGTTTAATGACAATGTTGGGGTTGGATCTGAGAGAATGGAATGCTGCAAGTTCAGAGGGAGGTAGGTTGGAGTGAGAGAGGGGAGCAGAGAAATTGAGACGGCCGATGACACGCCGGCAGTTTACAATGAAAAGATCTAGAGAGGTTAAGAGGCCAGAGGGAGGGGTCCAGGTAGAACGGGAATTCTGAAAGCGGGAGAAAGGGTCAGCCGTGCGGGGGGAAGACTCCTGGCCAAAGAAGTGGGCACGGAAACGAAGGCGGCGGAAAAAGAGCTCAGTATCGTGCCGAGCTCGAAATTCATTGAGGTGGGGGCGTAAGGGGATGAAGCTCAGGCCTTTGCTAAGGACTGATCGTTTGGGGTCAGAGAGGGGAAGGTCAGAGGGGAGAGTGAAAACACGGCAGGGGGTGAGATTGGAAGAAGGGATGGGATCAGAGGAAAGTGAAGGGGAAGAAGGTTCCGGAGGGGTGTTGGTGTCCAGGAGTTGTTGAAGCTTGCGATCCTTGACACCTGAAAGGAAGAAAAAAAGCTTTTTGTTAAAGCGCCGGATGAGGCGAAGGATGAAATGGAACTGCGGACCAGGACAGCTTTGAGATAGAGTGAGTCGGTGCTGCTGAAGAGAGAGGTCGAGGGTGTTCATGTGGCATCGCATGGCATTCACCGTGGATCTCAGGATACGGCGAGAGCAGTGGTTCGAGGAACGCTGAATATCTTCGAGATATCTGTAGTCCTGGGTGGATCCAAAACACGAAGGATGGAATTTTATATTAATGACTTGGATGAAGGGATCGTGTGTACTGTTGCCAAATTTGCTGACGATACAAAGATAGGTGGGAAAGCAAGTTGTGAGGAGGACACAAAGAATCTGCAAAGGGATATAGATAGGTTAAGTGAGTGGGCAAAAATTTGGCAGATGGAGTATTATGTGGGAAAAATAAAAAAGCAAACTATTATTTAACTGGAGAGAGATTACAAAATGCTGAGGTACAGAGGGATCTGGGGGTCCTCGTACATGAAACACAAAAAGTTAGCATGCAGGTACAGCAAGTAAGTAGGAAGGCAAATGTAATGTTGGCCTTTATTGCAAGGGGGATGGAGTATAAAAGTAGGGAAGTCTTTCTACAACTGTACAGGGCGTTGATGAGACCACACCTGGAGTACTGCGTACAGTTTTGGTCTCCTTATTTAAGGAGGAATATACTTGCATTGGAGGCAGTTCAGAGAAGGTTCACGTGGTTGATTCCGGAGATGAAGGGGTTGTCTTATGAAGAAAGATGGAGCAGGTTGGGCCTATACTCATTGGAGTTTAGAAGAATGAGAGGTGATTTTATTGAAACATATAAGATTCTGAGGAGGCTTGACAGGGTAGATGCAGGGAGGATGTTTCCCCTCGTGGGGGAATCTGGAACTAGGGGGCATAGTTTCAGGATAAGGAGTCGCCCATTTAAAACGGAGATGAGGAGGAATTTCTTCTCAGAGGGTCGTGAATCTTTGGAATTCTCTACCCCAGAGAGCTGTGGAGGCTGGGTCATTGAATATATTCAAGACGGAGATAGACAGATATTTGAGCTACAGGGGAGTCAAGGGTTATGGGGAGCAGGCGGGAAAGTGGCATTGAGGCCTAGATCAGATCAGCCATGATCTTATTGAATGGCGGGGCAGGCTCGAGGGGTCGAATGGTCTACTCCTGCTCCTATTTCTTATGTTTCTTATCAGAGCCCCAGGGTCGGGCAGTCGGTGTTACCCCAGCCCCAGGGTCGGGCAGTCGGTATCACTACACCTCCAGGGTCAAGCAATCGGTATCACCACACCTCCAGGGTCGGGCAGTCGGTATCACTACACCTCCAGGGTCAGGCAATCGGTATCACTACACCTCCAGGGTCGGGCAATCGGTATCGCTACACCTCCAGGGTCGGGCAATCGGTATCGCCACACCTCCAGGGTCGGGCAATCGGTATCGCCACACCTCCAGGGTCGGGCAATCGGTATCGCCACACCTCCAGGGTCGGGCAATCGGTATCGCTACACCTCCAGGGTCGGGCAATCGGTATCGCTACACCTCCAGGGTCGGGCAATCGGTATCGCCACACCTCCAGGGTCGGGCAATCGGTATCGCCACACCTCCAGGGTCGGGCAATCGGTATCGCCACACCTCCAGGGTCGGGCAATCGGTATCGCCACACCTCCAGGGTCGGGCAATCGGTATCGCCACACCTCCAGGGTCGGGCAATCGGTATCGCCACACCTCCAGGGTCGGGCAATCGGTATCGCCACACCTCCAGGGTCGGGCAGTCGGTATCGCCACACCTCCAGGGTCGGGCAGTCGGTATCACTACACCTCCAGGGTCGGGCAATCGGTATCACTACACCTCCAGGGTCGGGCAATCGGTATCACTACACCTCCAGGGTCGGGCAATCGGTATCACTACACCTCCAGGGTCGGGCAGTCGGTATCACTACACCTCCAGGGTCGGGCAGTCGGTGTTACCCCAGCCCCAGGGTTGGGCAGTCGGTATCACTGTACGCCCAGTGTCAGACAGTTGGTGTTATCAGATCTCCAGGGACTGCAGTTGGTTCCAGTGTAGCCCCAGGTTCGGGCAATCTGTCACCGCAGCCTTTGGCGCTGGCATTTTGTGTACAGCAGCCCCAGGGTTTGATCGTTTGTTTTCACCAGAGCCCAAGGGTCGGGCATTCAGTGTCATTGGAGTCACTGGGTCTGGTTAAATGTGCTGCTGCAGTCTGAGAGTCTGGGTCGTTGCAGTTCCACTGCTCCAGGACTTGGTATCTTTGCAGTTTCATAGCCTTGCAATCTGTTCCATTCCCCAAATCCAGCAATGTATGTCATTGCAGTCTAAGGGCCAGGCACTGGGGATCATTACATTTCCAAGACCCGGCACTGGGTCCCATTGCAGTTCTAGTGTCGGGCACTCTGTGTCATTGCTGCCCAACATTATCGCATTATTACTCACCCATGTGTTGTTAGTTGTTTCTGTGCCAGGGTTAGTGGAGTGCGTTTAGTGTCCAACAATCAGTGTCGTGTCAGAATCTGAGTCCAGCACTGCCTATCCCTTTGGTCCCAGTGTGTTGTGGCTAATGTACCCTGCTGTCGTGTACTGTATTCTAGTGTTGCAGTACCACGAGAAATACTGTACTATTAGAATGGAGATGGAATTCTGGGACGATACATTGGGAGCTTTTATGCTGCATGAACAGGTGGACAGTGCCTTGGTTTAATATCTCGGCAGAAAGACGGCACCTCCGACAATTCACTCCCTCAGTACTCAGAGTTTAGAAGAATGAGAGGTGATCTCATTGAAACTTACAAAATTCTTACAGGGCTTGACAGGGTAGATGTTTCCCTTGGCTGGGGGGGGTCTAGAACCAGGGGTCACAGTCTCAGAATAAGGGGTCGGCCATTTAGGACTGAGATGAGGAGAAATTTCTTCACTCAGAGGGTGGTGAATCTTTGGAATTCTCTACCCCAGAGGGCTGTGGAGGCTCAGTCGTTGAGTATATTCAAGACAGAGATCGATAGATTTTTGAATATTAAGGGAATCAAGGGCTATGGGGATAGTGCAGGAAAGTGGAGATGAGGTAGAAGATCAGCCATGATCTTATTGAATGGCGGAGCAGGCTCGAGGGGCCAAATGGCCTATTCCTGCTCCTAATTCTTATGATGTACTGCATTGAAGTGTCAGGTTAGTTTATGCACTCAAGTCCTGCAGTGGGGATTGAACCCACAACCTTCTGACCTTCGGAGGTGCAAATGCTACCACTGAGCTAAGCAGGCACTTAGTAACGGTATCCTGTGCCATGCTGGTACTTAATAATGGTATCCCTGCAGAATTCCATCTCCATTTTCCCATTCTGATTGCCTGTCTATGATTTATATTGCTAGTGGGGAATGACCACTGTTTAGTTACTAACAAAATGAAACAACTTCTTTTGTTTAATTTATATATTTTGATTGGACAGGTTGGTAGGATGACGCTTTGTAATACCTGCTACCGATGTCAATGTACACTTTTAATTTATTACATTATCATTTAGTTACAGAAATGGCTAATTATTATTTTTTTTAAACTGCTGAATGTTTTTGTAGCTTCAGTTCAAACCTCTTCTCATTACAAAATCAACTTCCTTTACTTAGACCCATTCGAGGGGATTTTTCCAGTTTTAAGTGCCAATTATTTCCATGTAGCAAAATTGTAAATGCAGTTTTGCTGTGGAATGTATTTGCAATCAGAAACTGCGTTCTCAATCAGCAGTGCAGGTATTTGATGTAGGCAGCTGAAGTATTTCATGTCCCACAGTTCCAAGTTGATTCCTGCTGCAGATAAATTTTTGCCTTTCTTGGAAGAAGTACTTTTCTTTAAAAAGCGTGACTTATTTCTCACAGGCACTTAACTGTTTTGCCCAATATCCCTTTCTGTCACAAGTGCGATCCTCGCTCCCCGTGGCTCTGCACTTCAACTCATCCCCTTCCTGTCATTCTGCCTTTTGCCTCCTATACTGTCCCAACCACATTCAACACAAACTTTAGGACAGTATCTTCTCTTTCTCACTCTGCAACCCTCTAGTCTGAACACTCCCTTTAGCAACTTCAGACTTAAGAAAGTCCCAGCGTAAAAGATGGAGGAAACTCTGGTGCGTGTGTGTGTTTATACATGTAATTACATTACGTTGGAAATTCCTTGCTCTTTTCTGACGGTCTGTCCCTCCTTGCGACCAAACACATTTCGGCTCATTATAATGGCTCCGCCCCCAGCTAACGAGTACGCGCAAATTTCTTGCAATTACACTGGTTCAAAACAGGTGTAAAATTAATTCTGAATTTTAGGCAGTCATTTTTCTGGTGTTTTATTGTGATTTTTTTTATTTGCAATTTAAAAAAAAATGTATCCTCAGAGATCTGCTCTGTATTTTCTGTATTTGAATGCATTTTTATAGCATCAAATATATGTCACATTAAAAATTGAAAAGCTTCCCCGATTGTATGTTCTTAACCATGCTGTGCCTAACGTGCATCAATGATGGTTCGATGGCTTAAAACTTTAATTTTCATACTTAAAAAGGAATATTGTAAATGGCATCAGGGTGAAGTAGTTTGTAACATGCTTCTGCAACTGCCTGAGCTGGCAGCTCCTTTCTTCCCGATGTACAAAGCCCCCACAAATAACAGAAGCATCCATCGACCATACAGTATTCTCTCATTAGGATCCTATTCAATTGTAGCCTTCAAAAAGGAACTGGATAAATACTTGAAGGAGAAAAAATTGCAGGGCTCTAGAGAAAGAGCAGGGGAGTGGGACTAACTGGATTGCTCTTTGAATGAGCCGGTGCAGACTCGATGGGCAGAATGGCCTCCTGTGCTATGATTCTATGATTACGTGCTTCAGCATGTTACTTGATGAGCAACCTAGGTGATGGGCCAAAGTCCATGGTGCAGTGCAACACAAAGATTAAAAAGTTAGGAGAGAAAATGGTAAATCAAGAACCAGCGATTCGTGGCTTTTGGGCTTGGGTTTTAAAAGCAGGAAGACTAGGTGGGAAGGAAGGTAATGAGTTACACAGTTTTGAGGTTTTGGTAAAGAATGAGTTCGAGGAGGAGATGGTATGATGTGCCTTGATTTAGACACAGTGAGGATGCAGGGAGGTGGAAGAGTGTGCAGCACAGCACATTCAAAGCTTGGAGGAGCAAGAGAAGAAAGTTCAGAGCAATGATCTTAGTAATGACACGTATTTCAAACTGCAGCTATAATAGAGACACCTGAATTCTACATTAAACATTTTCAGTTTCTGTTTTTTCTAATGCAGGTTGTATCTCTGCCATCAGAATTCACCCTTCAATTAACAGACAGGTGAAGTAAGTACAACATATCAAAAATCTTTCACCTTGTCTGATCTCGTCCAATGCAGGGTTCTTTGTAAAAAAAAAAAATCATATTGATTACCTTGAATTAGTATCCAGGAGTTACTTAGATTTACTAAAGCAAACAGCCCTTAAAATGGTACCTTTTTAAAATTATTGCTTACTATTGTCACAATGATTTCCAGACTGTGAATTTTTTGTCTTGAGCCATGAAAATGATCTAATGGCACAAACAGAGGTGTTTGGAGAGAGCATTTTAAGTTGTATGATACCTGGATAAAGTACTGATTGTGGTAGTGGTGTGAGCAATTTAAGGTTAGGAGCAGAGAATCACATGAGAAGCGTATTGTAGATTAAATGTACTGGTTTAAGTGAATTTTCCTATCTCATATTGGAACCATTACACAAAATAATCTTAGCGATGATTCAGCACGGGGTTAGATATTGATTGTTACACTGGATCATAGAAGGCAAAAAAGAAAAACATTTCACCCACAAGGCATTGGATATAGCTACTTATGGTGTGCACATCCCTTTAAGAATAGTCCCCAAGTGCTATTGCACTTTATAATGCTACCTTCTGGATTTGAAAACAAGACATTTTTTCTTTCCATAGTCTATTATTCTGTTCAGCAGATGCCCTTCCTCAACTGGAGGGTGGCGCGATTACAGTTAGCCTTATGTGAAAGTGGTGTGGGGTGACTGGACCATTTTATAAAAAAATATATATAATTCCCTTGCTCTTTGTGAAGGCGTCCTCTGTTTATGAACTTGCTGTGTAGGCAAGTGTTGTCTTGATGCCTGTATTTTACTTGTGTGTTGGAGGGGGTGAGAAATTTGGAGGGTTCTCTCCAACCACTATTGTGGCTGGCTACAAACTGCCATTGGCATAGAGTAGGAGAAGGTTGCCTGTCTGCACCTATGGCCAGTGAGTAGTGTGTATATTTTCTCAGCCAGGTATCTGATACACGCAGAAAGCATCACCACGAGTCTCCCAATTCAAGTTGAGGTACCACCCCCTGTAGGGTTCCAATATGGAATGCAAACTCTCCTCCCCATAAGGACACATCCCACTTACCTGAGTCTAGACAGCTTAGGTGCAGGTTGGCACAGCCAAGGCCGACGGTGTACAGGATTACTGCTGGACCCAGCTAAATCCACCCAGTTTACCAGACTGCTTGTCCAGCTAGGACTACCCTACCCATTCAGGCTTGGCTTGTCGGGGTATCTGGATCCAACCTCTAGGTTCCTGGCTGGCTGGTCGATCATCAACATTGATTAGAGAACAACGTGTGACATGCAAGAATCAAAAGATTAAGGGGAGCAGAATAAAATAACTGAAAATGGTCGGGGTGGGCTAAATATAAATTAAAACAAAACATTTAAAGTCTGTCCCAATGTCAGGGGTTTTGTGGGTTTTTTTTCTTATTAAATTGGGAGGGGAGGGAGGATTTAAGTGTTATCTTACACAAATATCTTGCATGTTAATCCAAACGACTTCAACACTCTTGCAGTAAACATTGTGAACATGGAAGAAACTGACCGGGAAGCTGTGTCAACGGCCGTACAGCGGGTGGCTGGGATGCTGCAGCGACCTGATCAGCTGGACAAAGTGGAGCAGTATCGCAGACGGGAGGCTCGGAAGAAGGCCTCCGTGGAAGCCAGGCTAAAGGTCAGTATGCCAAAAGAGGAGGAAACTACTCTCGCGTTGCATCTGCACATTGCAAAGAAGGTGTCTCCCAACATGTTTTGTAAACATACAAATTTCTTACAGGGCTTGACAGGGTAGATGCAGGGAGGATGTTTCCCCTGGCTGGGGAGTCTAGAACCAGGGGTCACAGTCTCAGAATAAGGGGTCGGCCATTTAGGACTGAGATAAGGAGAAATTTGTTCACTCAAGAGGGTGGTGAATCTTTGGAATTCGCTACCCCAGAGGGCTGTGGAGGTTCAGTCGTTGAGTATATTCAAGACAGAGATCGATAGAATTTTGAATGTTAAGGGAATCAAGGGATATGGGGATAAAGTGGAGTTGAGGTAGAAGATCAGCCATGATCTTATTGAATGGCGGAGCAGGCTCGAAGGGCCAAATGGCCCACTCCTGCTCCTATTTCTTATGTTCTTATGTTGCAATGCCATATAAGCAATAACTTCACTAATAATTAGTCAATCTCCTGTGTCATTGCACACGGAGAGACAAGACTTCAAGTGAAGGGTGGGTGCTAGTTGGACCAGGGTGCACAGAAATAATTCAGCACACATTTTCAAGTCATTCATTCTGTCTTTATTTTTATATTTCCAGATTTGCAATGGAGCTGCCTATGTAAACTTGTCATGCTGCAAATATACCGTCCTGATAGTGGGAGCACTGCAGTGCCTCCACTGGAGGTGGTGTAATTGCAGTGAGAGAAGTTTGCCTAACATTATCCATTATAAATGTGGACCTAGTAATTTATAATGGATAACATTGATAGGAAATAACTACAAGTGCAAGACTTTTAATATAGATATTTCTTAAAGCTACTCTAAGTAAAATGTCAATTGTAACAGGCTGGGCTCTCCTCTTCTCTGTTAGGTTTCAGTCGTGTTTTTTAATATCTATTTCCTAACTTAACTAAAATTATATATGGCACCAAATTCCTTTCCCATTTAAAATATATTTTGAGTGGCAAGATAATGTTCAAAATAATATTTCAAAGTAAACATTAAGAGTAATTTAATTAAATTGTACTGAAGGATTTGATTTTTTTTAGGTACTTGCTTTTACTAATTACATCAGAACCCATTCAGTGACTATTTGCATGCATTAATTGGTTTGTGAAAATTGTCATTTTTGATGCTACTTCTAACTGCTGCCAGCACAAACTGCTTTAATTATCTTTAGTTTAATTCACAATAAGACCACTTTTAAATGCGCTTGGCTGATTTCCATTTTGAGGAGTCTACCATATCTTTGCACCCACTGGATCATTGGTACTTAATGTCTCTGTGACGAGATTAGCGTGTAAAGTTAAGGCACATGGGATTGGGGGCAGGGTACTGACTTGGATAGAGAACTGGTTGGCAGACAGGAAGCAAAGAGTTGGAATAAACGGGTCTTTTTCCGAGTGGCAGGCAGTGACTAGTGGGGTACCGCAGGGATCGGTCCTAGGACCCCAGCTATTCACAATATATATTAATGATCTAGACGAGGGAACTAGATGTAATATCTCCAAGTTTGCAGATGACACAAAGCTGGGTGGGCGTGTGTGCTGTGAGGAGGATGCCAAGAAACTCCAGTATGATTTGGATAGATTGGGTGTTTGGGCAGATGCATAGCAAATGCAGTACAATGTGGATAAATGCGAGGTTATCCACTTTGGTGGCAAAAACAGGAAGGCAGATTATTATCTGAACAGCAATAGATTGGGAGAAGGGGAAGTGCAACGAGACCTGGGTGTCCTTGTGCACCAGTCGCTGAAGGTAAGCATGCAGGTGCAGCAGGCGGTTAAGAAGGCAAATGGCATGTTGGCCTTCGTAGTGAGAGGGTTCGAGTACAGGAACAAGGATGTCTTGCTGCAGTTGTACAGAGCCTTGGTGAGACCACATCTTGAGTATTGTGTGCAGTTTTGGTCGCCTTACCTGAGGAAGGATGTTCTTGCCATGGAGGGAGTGCAGCGAAGATTCACCAGACTGATACCTGGGATGGCAGGAATGACGTATGAAGAGAGATTGGGTCGATTGGGCTTATACTCGCTGGAGTTTAAAAGAATGAGAGGGGATCTCATTGAAACTTATAAAATTCTAACAGGACTAGACAGACTAGATGCAGGAAGGATGTTCCCGATGGCGGGGGAGTCCAGAACCAGGGGTCACAGTCTAAGGATAAGGGGTAAGCCATTTAGGACTGAGATGAGGAGGAATTTCTTCACCCAAAGAGTGGTGAACCTGTGGAATTCTCTACCACAGAAGGCAGTTGAGGCCAACTCATTAAATATATTCAAGAAGGAGTTAGATATATTTCTTAAGGCTAAAGGGATCAAGGGATATGGGGAGAAGGCAGGGACAGGGTACTGAATTTGGATGATCAGCCATGATCTCATTGAATGGCGGAGCAGGCTCGAGGGGCCGAATGGCCTACTCCTGCTCCTGTCTTCTATGTTTCTATGATCCTGTACCTGCATGCCCACAAACGGTACATAGAAGTTATAACATGGAAACAGACCGTTCGGCCCAACCTGTCTGTGTTGGCGTTTACCCTCCACGCAAACAGGACCAATCGCTTCAGAACAGAACGGAATCGTCCTAATTTTTATTCGTCAAACTGGATGCATTCAAGGTTTGACCACAAACTTACACACAGAAAAGACACATCATGTGTGTTTGTCTACAATTTTCAAAATGTATTAAATAATGTGCCTTCCATATAAGTAGTGGTAAAACCTCATTGGTCAGCAACTGAGCTAATGGCATGTGTAGCGCTTTCAAGTTATTGACATTTCTTCCAGGAGCTTCTGGAATTAGATGTGCGTTCCTCCCACCCATTCTTACAAATATTGCTTCTTAACTGTCTTTCAGGCAGCCATCCAGTCCCAGTTGGATGGAGTACGGACGGGGCTCAGCCAGCTTCACAATGCCTTGAATGATGTTAAGGACATCCAGCATTCCTTGGCGGATGTCAGTAAGGACTGGAGACAGAGCATTAATACTATAGAGAACCTAAAGGATGTGAAAGATGCTGTGGTCCAGCACAGCCAGCTGGCAGCTGCTGTAGAAAACCTGAAAAATATTTTTTCAGGTAACTTTCAGCCTTTTTATTTTTGGTAAATGATGGTCCTCATATGAGAATTTAAACTGAAGCAGAAAAAATGCACCTAGGTTTATAATTGGATTTGAACTGAATTTCCATGACAAATGTATGGGTTCAGTGGGTAATGTGTGTTAAATGTTTTGGAATAACATTGTAGCGTCGCCACTGGCGGAAAGGTGTAATTACAGTGTAACTAGTTTACATAGACAGTTTCCATTATAAATGCAGATATAGGAATTTTTAATGGCATTTTATAAAATTAAGGACAGTATATACGACTTTAAAACGGGGACTGAATTACATCGGCATATCCCGGCCCAATTATCCCCTGCAATCTAACCCCACTTCGCCTGAAGGCTACACTTGGTCTTGAATTCCTGTGTGTAACGTCACAGAAGATCGACTAGTAATGGCTAAAGTACAAAATCTGAACAGTGTTAAAATATTGCTGTGATGGCCACCAATGAGCGAATGTGATTCATTCTTTAATAAAAGTTACTTGACTCTCAAGATTATGAAAAGAATCGTCCCGTGTAGTGCCCACATTAAATTGAGGAAGGCAATGCCACAGTGACACAGCATGAATGAGAGAAAAATTGAATCACTCTTAGGACGTCAGTTGGCATTCTTGTTACTAATGGTGCAACAATTATTTCCCCACAATTTCTTGTACTGTTATTTCAAGGATCTATTTTTAATTCTATTTATCTGTCTTGAAATATTACGCAGCAGCTCCATACTGAACAAACACTGAAGTCCATCAGACCTTTCTGCTTTCGTTGAACTTTTGGAGCCTGCCAGTCCAAGTACTATCTAGTTGCAGGAAGAAAAATTCCCACAAATGTGGGTTTTGTTCTGCATGCAATACTACATCATAGAATCATACATCACAGAAGGAGGCCATTCAATCCATCATACCCGTGCAGGCGCTTTGAAAGAGCAATCCAATTAGTCCCACTCCCCTGTGGCATTGAAACATTTTCATTTTCAAATATGTATCCAATTCCCTTTTGAAAGTTACTGTTGAATCTGCTTCCAGCATCCTTTCAGGCAGTGCATTCCAGATCATCATAACTCGCTGTGTTTTAAAAAAAAAAAAAAACCTCTCCTCATCGCCTCTCTGGTTCTTTTGCCAGTCATCTTAAATCTTGTCCTGTGGTTACTGACCCTCCTGCCAGGGAAAACAGTTTCTCCTTATTTACTTTATCAAAACCTCTGATAATTTTGGAACACCTATATTAAATCTCCCCTTAAGCTTCTCTAAGGAGAACAATCCCAGCTTCTCTAGTCTCTCCACATAACTGAAGTCCCTCATCCCTGGCGTCATAATGGGAAATCTCTGCACCCTCTCCAAGGCCTTGACATCCTTCCCAAAGTGTGGTGCCCAGAATTGGACACCGCACTCCAGCTGAGGCCTAACTAGTGGATTTATAAATGTAATTTATTTATTTGCCATTTTTTATTTATGGATAGGATGGATACTGTTGGCTTTTTTTAAATTGTTTTGAGGATTTGGGTAGTTTTTTGGGATGTGCAACCGTATTGCTCCAGTCCCCACAAAGAATTAGCAAAATAGCCATTTAAATGCAACTCTAGTCACAATGGGGGTGATTTTGCAAATGGGGGTGTGTTGGAGGCAGGACTGCTGCTTGTCGGGTTTTAGTCCCGTCTCCATCGACTTGTGGCCAACCCATGCTATTTTCCCTTGATTCACCTTGTTAAGCCCGCCCAGCAGCCTTAGCAGGCCAATTAAGGGGAAACCGGTTACAGAACGTCAGCGTATGACGTTTCATCTGTCAGAAACTTTTGAAAGATGAATTGTCATCATTTGACAGCTTTGAGAAGCTGTCAAACACTGACATTCTCTGTTGTTTGGTGAGTTCTTATACTCAAGGCTCACCAAACCTGTTTTGTGAGCAGAAAGCAGATGGCTGTTGCATCGGAGAATGCAGCAGCCATTCTGTCATCTCTGCCATTGAGATGCCGGAGCCTCCGGATCCGCAACGATTGAAGCCTGCAGGAAGAAACAATGGTAAGGAAACTTTTTCTAACACTTTTCACTCACCTCACATATTTACCTCTCCACACTTGCACCCATCACTCACCTCCACAGCGCACTTTTGAACCCCTCCGACCCCCACAGACCCTCTGCTCGCCTCGCTGACCCTGGCGGGGTTTCTCGACGTCGGGAAGCCCGCACCTCTGCTGGAAAAATGGGAATAATCCTCTTAACTGCCTGTTAAGTGGCTGTAATCCCTTCCCGCCTCGAGGAGACGGGACCCAGCGCGGGTCGGGTACCCGCCTCCTGGGAAGATGGCACGGAGGCGGGTTGGGGGGGGATGGGTACCCGTCCCCAGATTCTGCCATTTTCCCGGCAGACCCGCCTCCCCAGGGCTGGCAAAATCGCCCCCAATGTCTCTGTGCCAACTGTGTAGTTTTACTGTTTTAGTATGTGTTTAGATCCCTTCCACATCATAAGTGTGCCACTGATCACCAGGGCAAAAAAAAATCAATGAGATGTGTTCATTGCCAGGAGTTAGTCATTGGTGATGGGAGATACCCCTCTGTTTATATTCCCCACATGACTTTCTCCTCAGGCAATTTACCAACTGCACAGAGACAGCGAACACACCACTTGCTCCCAAGCCTCTGAAATGTTGCTGTTGAACTGGCAGATAGTAAATGTGCAAGAACAACCCATTAATGCCGTTCTATCTTCCTGCTGAGCACCTGCCCACAATTGGATGAATAGCAACTGAGTAGATTGGGGAATTGTGGGCACAAACTCACCTCACCATTCCATGACACCATCTATAGTAGCCAGCTTTCTATATATATATATAATCCTGTGCATTGAGCACATCCAAAAATATAACCCAGTGGGAAAAGAATGACTGTTTTTAAAGCATTGTGAATGCATTCTCTCTACACTCCCTTTCATCCCATATTGTCATAATGAGACAGGAATCTTGGAAAAAAGCAACAGACTCATGAAATAAATACAGGTGTGTTGTAAACAGAGAGGTTAACTGCCATTGGGAATAAATAAAATGTGTCTCAGCTTGCATTGTTTGAACTTTTTTTTTTATCTAGCAGCATGTAAATTTACAGCACAGAAGGAGGCTGTTTGGCCCATCGTGTCTTTGCTGGCTTCAAAAATTAACCAAATTTTCCTTAAAAGATGTAATGGTCTCTACCTTAATCCTCTGTAAAGAAATTTATCCTAACCCCTCTCCTCACTGTCTTAGTAAAAGATTTGCAAAACATTATTTGAAATTATGATCCTCATTGAAAAGATTTTTCTCTGTTTGTATTCTTGTGGAGCAATATTACTGCCAACCCAGTGACCATACACCAGCTAATGCTCCTTATTGTCTGGCTTTCAGTTCCAGAGATTGTGCAAGAGGCCTGTGAACTGATTGAACGAGGAGAGCTGCTTTTAGCCCATCGAAAGCTGATGGACCTGGAGTGTTCCCGCGATGACCTTATGTATGAGCAGTATCGTATGGATAGCAAGAACACGCATGACATGAAACTCATCCAGGCCTACTTCACTGAGGTGCAGAACCTCTCGGAGCAAATGGGAAAGCAGATCTGGATGCTGGTGCAAAGGTCTTCGGTAACGGTCCGCAGTGATCCAGCCCAGGTCGTCTCAATGATTCGAATCATTGAGAGAGAAGAAAAAATTGATAAGCGGATGCTTGACCGGCAGAAACAGACAGGGTTCATTCCTCCCGGCAGACCAAAAAGATGGAAAGCCAAGTTATTTGCGGTGCTAGAACAGACTGTTGCCAATCGGATTGAGGCCAGTCAGTCTGATACGCGGGAGCTAGACAAAATGTGGCTTGTGCGTCACCTGGAGCTCACCCGCAAGTATGTTCTTGAGGACTTGCTGGTCATGAAGAACTTGATGGTGCAGTGTTTTCCTCCTCACTACAACATCTTCAAAATACTTCAGAATTTGTATCACCAGGGACTAGTGGCTCGTGTGGAGGAACTTGCCTCCGAGGATTTGGAGGCCAATGAAATTGTTTCACTTCTGACCTGGGTTCTAAATACGTATCACAGGTAAGAGTTTAATTTGACGATGCACAACATCATGTGGGGTATAAAACTGCAGCTTCCCTCCTATGATTTCTCCCAGTATGGTGAGTTCCCATTCTGACCCACGTCATCAGAGTGTCAGGAGTTGCAGAAATTTCCTGGTTGGTGGTGAAAAAGGGAAGAAAATTCGAGGCGCTTCCCTGTGGGACCAAAAATATATAATGCATTCAAAAAACATTACAGTTACAGGCTGATCAGGGCTGTTGCTGAGGTGAATTTTGACACAAAAGCAGAAAATGCTGGAAATATTTTCAGGCAGCATCTATGGAGAAAACAGATGACTTATCGTTTCAGGTTAACTGAAGGATCTTACAAGCATTTAAAAAAGGAATAAAACAAAGGGAAGGGGGAGGGAAAAACACATATGCACGAGAAAATAGAACTAACTTTAAAATGCTTCAGTGGGAAAGAGGAGATGATTAAATAGCGAAGTGATATTAGCCCGAGGCAATAGGAGGTAGAATGAGAGAAGTCAAAGACATTATAGGTGCAGAATGTGGGGGATGAGGTAGGTAGGGGTGGAAGCATGAAAAACTGGCAAGGCGGAGCAGGCTTCAGCGGCTCAGGGTTCTGGGAGAAGAAAAATGCCGGTTGACACCAAGGATGCAGACCGCTCCACCAACACCGTGCCTCATGAGGTATTTTTGACTCCTGGTGAAGGTATCAAAGCTGTCAGGCTATACTGGGATTCTCAAATTCTGATTAATTCTTGTTAAATTGAGCTGATTTTCAGCTTCCCCAGTCTTGTTCCATGGATACAGTGAAGAAAACCTGCAGAAGGCTTCATTAAAATTCCAATAAAGAGAAGTACAAGGTCAGACACAACATAGGAGCGTAGGAACAGGAGTAGGCCATTTCGCCCCTCGAGCCTGTTCATCCATAGAGACAGGAATAGGCCATTCAGCTCCTCGAGCCTGTTCTGCCATAGGAACAAGGGTAGGCCATTCAGCCCCTCGAGCCTGTTATGCCATAGGAACAGGGGTAGGCCATTCAGCCCCTCGAGCCTGTTCCGCCATTCATTTAGATCATAGATGATTTGTACCTCAATTCCATTTACCCACCTTAGTTCCATATCTCTTAATACCCTTACCTAACAAAAATCTATCAATCTCAGTCTTAATATTTGACCCCTAGCCTCAACATCTTTTCAGGGGAGAGATTTCCACCACCCTTTGTGTGACGAAGTACTTCCTGACATCAGCCTAGCTCTAATTTTAAGGTTATGCCCCCTTGTTCTGGACTCTCCACCAGAGGAAATAGTTATCTCTACCCTATCAAATCTTTTGATCATCTTAAACACCTCAATTAGATCATCTATTCTCAAGGGAAGCCTAGTCTATGCAGCCTGTCCTCATAATTTAACCCGATTAGCCTCAGTATCATTCTGGCGAATCTGCGCTGCACCCCCTCCAAGGTCAGTATATGCTTCCTGAGGTGTGGTGTCCAGAACTGAACGCCGTATTCCAGATGCAGTCTAACCAGAGCTTTATACAATTGTAGCATAAAGCTGCCAGACTTTATCTGCTCTGCTTGTTCAATTTAAACTTTACTGAATTTCTGCTGTTGAAATTTTGTTTCTAATTGAATTCTGTGTTACATTCCGATGTCTTTGCTGTACAGTGGGGATATGATGGGACACCCAGACCTAGCTCCAGAGGTGGATGTGAAGACCCTGGAACCCTTACTGTCGAGTGATGTGGCCAATATGCTTCTCAGCAAATACATGACGACTCTTACTGTGAGTGCACAGCTTCTGAATAGGGGAGCGCAGTGGTGTGAAACCAGCATTTACACCCTTTCTGAAAACAAAGATTTATGGTGCATTTTCCACAACTTTTTCTTGTTGTATAGTCAGTGTCTGGATGAAGAAACAAAAATCCACCTTGGCCTTTTTGCAAATGTAACAGACGGTGTAAAACTGATTTTGTGTGTCTGGGCACCGCTTAGCCACAAAATTTTAACTGACAGCCAAAGTCCAACAATAGAGCATATTTATATTAAAAAAAAAACCTTCCTCCTTCTCATTGCAAAATACTGAGCTGTTACTGGTTAATAAATATCTGGGACGGGGAACGATTATTGACTTGATCTTGGTGTGGAGTCGTATGAAAATCTCTGTATCCTGTACACCAAGAGGACGCTAGTATAAAATCGGTAGGTGAGGGTGGATTAGATTTTACACTTTTAGTGACCTGCGCCATTTACATAGAAAGATAGAAGATAGGAGCAGGAGTAGGCCATTCGGCCCCTCGAGCCTGTTCCGCCATTTAATGAGATCATGGCTGATCATCCAAATTCAGTACCCTGTCCCTGCTTTCTCCCCATATCCCTTGATCCCCTTAGCCTTAAGAAATATATCTAACTCCTTCTTGAATATATTTAATGAATTGGCCTCAACTGCCTTCTGTGGTAGAGAATTCCACAGGTTCACCTCTCTCTGGGTGAAGAAATTCCTCCTCATCTCAGTCCTAAATGGCTTACCCCTTATCCTTAGACTGTGACCCCTGGTTCTGGACTCCCCCGCCATCGGGAACAGCCTTCCTGCATCTAGTCTGTCTAGTCCTGTTAGAATTTTATAAGTTTCAATGAGATACCCTCTCATTCTTCGAAACTCTAGCGAATATAAGCCTTTGTCTTCTGTTTCTGTGTTTATTTTTAAACAGGATGCCTCCTTGCTATACTTCTCTTAGTGCTTTATTTACATAAAATAAAATGTGATGGCAAGTGGGAATTCACAGTGAAACATTAAGAGTTTGTGCTAGAATCTATTCTTAAGGGCGTGGTAACAAGGCACTTGGAAAATCACTATGATTAGGCAGTCAACACTGCTTTATGAAAGGGAAATCATGTTTGGCAAATCTATTAGAGTTTTTCGAGGGTGTAACTAGGAGGTTAGATGAGGGTAGTGCATTTGATGTAGTGTATATGGACTTTAGCATGGCAGACTGGTCACGAAGTTAAAAGCCCATGGGATCCAGGGCAAAGTGTCAAGTTGGATTCAAAACTGGCTCGGAGACAGGAAGCAGAGGGTGATGGTTGATGGGTGTTTGTGTGACTGGAAGGCTGTTTCCAGTGGGGTTCCGCAGGGCTCAGTACTAGGTCCCTTGCTTTTTGTGGTATATATCAATGATCTAGACTTGAATATAGGGGGTATGATTAAGAAGTTTGCAGATGATACTAAAATCGGCTGTGTGGTTGATACTGAAGAAGGAAGCTGTAGACTGCAGGAAGATATCAATAAATTGATCAGGTGGGCAGAACAGTGGCAAATGGAATTCAATCCGGAGAAGTGTGAGGTAATGCATTTAGGGAGGGCTAACAAGGAAAGGGAATACACATTAAATGGTAGGACACTGAGTAGTGTAGAGGAACAAAGGGACCTTGGAGTGCATGTCCACAGATTCCTGAAGGTAGCAGGCCAGGTAGATAAGGTGGTTAAGAAGGCATACGGAATGCTTGCCTTTATTAGCCGTGGCATAGAATACAAGAGCAGGGGGGGGTTATGCTTGAACTGTATAAAACACTAGTTAGGCCTCAGCTAGAGTACTGAACATAGAACATAGAACATAGAACAGTACAGCACAGTACAGGCCCTTCGGCCCTCGATGTTGTGCCGAGCATTGTCCGAGACCAAGATCAAGCTATCACACTCCCTATCACTCTGGTGTGCTCCATGTGCTTATCCAATAACCGCTTGAAAGTTCCTAAAGTGTCCGACTCCACTATCACAGCAGGCAGTCCATTCCACACCCCAACCACTCTCTGAGTAAAGAATCTACCTCGGACATCCCTTCTATATCTCCCCCAATGCACCTTATAGTTATGCCCCCTTGTAACAGCTGCCTCTACCCGAGGAAATAGTCTCTGAACATCCACTCTATCTATCCCCCTCATCATCTTATAAACCTCTATTAAGTCGCCTCTCATCCTCCTCCGCTCTAAAGAGAAAAGCCCCAACTCCCTCAATCTTTCCTCATAAGACCTCCCCCCCAAACTAGGCAGCATCCTGGTAAATCTCCTTTGCACTCTTTCCAATGCTTCTACGTCCTTCCTATAGTGAGGTGACCAGAACTGCACACAATATTCCAAATGTGGTCTCACCAAGGTCCTGTACAGTTGCAGCATAACCTCACGGTTCTTAAACTCAAACCCTCTGTTAATAAACGCTAACACACCATAGGCCTTCTTTACTGCTCTATCCACTTGAGTGGCAACCTTCAGAGATCTGTGGATATGAACCCCCAGATCCCTCTGCTCCTCCACGTTCCTCAGAACCCTGCCGTTGACCCTGTAATCCTTATTCAAATTTGCCCTACCAAAATGAATCACCTCACACTTATCAGGGTTAAATTCCATCTGCCATTTTTCGGCCCAGCTCTGCATCCTATCAATGTCTCTTTGCAGCCTACAACTGCCCTCCACCTCATCCACTACTCCACCAATCTTGGTGTCATCAGCAAATTTACTGATCCACCCTTCAGTCCCCTCCTCCAAGTCATTGATAAAAATCACAAACAGCAGAGGACCCAGCACCGACCCCTGTGGCACACCGCTGGTAACTGGTCTCCAGTCCGAAAATGTTCCATCCACCACCACCCTCTGCCTTCTATGAGTTAGCCAGTTACTTATCCAATCGGCCAAATTTCCCTCTATCCCACAACTCCTTACTTTCTTCATGAGACGACCATGATGAACCTTATCAAACGCCTTACTAAAATCCATGTATACGACATCAACTGCTCTACCTTCATCTACACACTTAGTTACCTCCTCAAAGAATTCAATCAAATTTGTTAGGCAAGACTTACCCTTCACGAATCCGTGTTGACTATCCCTGATTAAGTTGCCCCTTTCCAAATGGTCATAAATCCTATCCCTCAGGACCTTTTCCATTATCTTACCAACCACCGAAGTAAGACTAACCGGCCTATAATTACCAGGGTCATTCCTATTTCCTTTCTTGAAGAGAGGAACAACATTCGCCACTCTCCAGTCCTCTGGCACCATCCCCGTGGACAGTGAGGACCCAAAGATCAAAGCCAGAGGCTCTGCAATCTCCTCCCTTGCCTCCCAAAGAATCCTAGGATATATCCCATCTGGCCCAGGGGACTGATCGACCCTCCGGTTCTTCAAAATTGCTAAAACATCTTCCCTCAGAACATCTACCACCTCCAGCCTATCCACCTTTATCACACTCTCATCCTCAAGAACATGGCCCCTCTGCTCGGTGAACACTGACGAAAAGTATTCATTCATCACCTCTCCTATCTCTTCTGACTCCATGCACAAGTTCCCACTACTGTCCTTGACCGGCCCTACCCTCACCCTGGTCATTCTTTTATTTCTCACATAAGAGTAAAAAGCCTTGGGATTTTTCTTGATCCGACCCGCCAAGGACTTCTCATGCCCCCTCCTAGCTCTCCTAAGCTCTTTTTTTTAGCTCATTCCTTGCTACCTTGTACCCCTCAATCGACCCAACTGAACCTTGTTTTCTCATCCTTACATACGCTTCCTTTTTCCTCTTGACTAGACATTCAACCTCTTTTGTGAACCATGGTTCTCTCACTCGGCCATTTCCTCCCTGCCTGACAGGGACATACCTATCAAGGACACGCAGTAATTGCTCCATGAAAAAGCTCCACTTTTCGTTTGTGCCTTTCCCTGATAGTTTCTGTTCCCATCTTATACTCCCTAATTCTTGCCTAATCGCATCATAATTACCCCTCCCCCAATTATAAACCCTGCCCTGCCGTATGGCCCTATCCCTCTCCATTGCAATAGTGAAAGTTACCGAATTGTGGTCACTATCTCCAAAGTGCTCTCCCACATACAAATCAAACACTTGGCCCGGTTCATTACCCAGTACCAAATCCAACGTGGCCCCACCTCTTGTCGGCCTATCCACATATTGTGTCAGGAAACCCTCCTGCACACACTGTGCAAAAACTATCCCATCCGAACTGTTTGACCTATAAAGGTTCCAATCAATATTTGGAAAGTTGAAGTCACCCATGACAACTACTCTGTGACCTCCACACCTATTCATAATCTGCTTTGCAATTTCTTCCTCCACATCTTTATTACTATTTGGGGGCCTGTAGAAAACTCCTAACAACGTGACCGCTCCTTTCCTATTTCTAACTTCAGCCCATATTACCTCAGACGGCAGATCCCCCTCGAACTGCCTTTCTGCCGCTGTTAAACTATCCTTGATTAACAATGCTACTCCCCCACCTTTCTTACCAACTTCCCTACTCTTACTGAAACATCTATACCCCGGAACTTCCAACAACCATTCCTGTCCCTGTTCTAACCATGTCTCCGTAATGGCCACCACATCGTAGTCCCAAGTACCAATCCACGCTCCAAGTTCTCCTACCTTATTCCGGATGCTCCTTGCATTGAAGTAGACACACTTCAAGCCATGTTCCTGTCTGCCGGTACATTCCTGTGACCTTGATACCCTCCTCAGTACCTCCCTACACTCACCACTGGCTCGTGGACTACAGCCCTTTTTCCCATCCCCCTGACAAATTAGTTTAAACCCCCCCGAAGAGCCGTAGCAAATTTCCCTCCCAGGATATTGGTGCCCCTCTGGTTCAGGTGCAAACCGTCCTGTTTGTACAGGTCCCACCTTCCCCAGAATGTGCTCCAATTATCCACATAACTGAAACCCTCCCCCCTACACCATCCCTGCAGCCACGTGTTTATCTGCACTCTCTCCCTGTTCCTCAACTCGCTAGCACGTGGCACCGGCAACAAACCAGAAATTACAACATGGTTTGTACTGGCTCTCAGCTTCCAACCTAGCTCCCTAAATTCCTGTTTTAAATCCCCGTCCCTTCTCCTACCTATGTCGTTGGTACCGATGTGTACCACGACTTGTACTGCGTGCAGTTCTGGTTACCACATTACAGGAAAGATGTGATTGCACTAGAGAGGGTACAGAGGAGATTTACAAGGATGTTGCCGGGAGTAGAGAATCTTAGCTATGAGGAAAGACTGGATAGGCTGGGTCTGTTTTCCTTGGAACAGAGGAGGCTGAGGGGAGACCTTATTGAGGTGTATAAAATTGAGGGGCCTAGATAAAGTGGATAGAAAGGACCTATTTCCCTTAGCAGAGGGGTCAAAAACCAGGGGGCACAGATTTAAAATAATTGGTGGAAGGTTTAGAGGAGATTTGAGGAGAAATTTCTTCACCCAGAGGGTTGTGGGCGTCTGGAACTCACTGCCTGAAAGGGTGGTAGAGGCAGGAACCCTAACCACATTTAAAAAGTACTTGGATGTGCACTTGGGATGCTCTAACCTGCAGGGCTACAGACCAAGAGCTGGGAAGTGGGATTAGGCTAGATAACTCTTTGTTGGGCGGCGCGGACACGATGGGCTGAAATGGCCTCCTTCCGTGCTGTAACTTTCTATGATTCTATGAAAAGGGAACCAATGGATGTAGTATATTTGGATTTTCAGAAGGCATTCGATAAGGTGCCACACAAGAGCACGGGCTCGACGGGCCGAATGGCTGCCTTCCGTGCTGTAACCATTCTGTGATTCGATGAAGAGGTTGTTACACAAGATTAGGGCTCATGGGATTGGGGGTAATATATTAGCATGGATTAAAGAGTTGGTTACTTGACAGAAAACCGAGAGTAGGAATAAATTTGTAATTTTCGGGATGGCAGGGTGTAACTAGTGGAGTGCTGCAAGAATCAGTGCTTGGGCCTCAGCTGTTTACAATCTATATCAATGACTGAGATGAGGGGACCAAGTGTAATATATCCAAGTTTGCTGACGATACAAAGCTAGGAGGGAAAGTAAGCTGAGAAAGATGTAAAGAGGCTGGAAAGGGTTGTAGACCAGTTAAGTGATTGGGCAAGAACGTGACAGATGGAGTATAATGTGGGGAAGTGTGAAATTACCCACTTTGGTAGGAAGAATGGAGAGCAGAATATTTTTTAAAAGGTGAGAGACTAGTAAGTGTTGGTATTCAGAGAGATTTGGGAGTCCTTATACATAAATCACAGAAATTTAACCTGCAGGTACAGCAAGCAATTAGGAAGGCAAATGGTATGTTAGCCTTTATTGCAAGGGGATTGGAGTATAAGAGTAAGGAAGTCTTGCTGCAATTATCTGGAGCTTTGATGAGACCACACCTGGAGTATTGTGTACAGTTTTGGTCTCCTTACCTAAGGGAGGATATACTTGCCTTAGAGGGGGTGCAACGAAGGTTCACTAGATTGATTCCTGGGATGAGAGGGCTGTTCTATGAGGAGAGATTGAGTAGAATGGGCCTAGAGTTTAGAAGAATGAGAGGTGATCTCATTGAAATGTATAAAATTCTTAGCGGGCTTGACAGGGTAGATGCTGAGAGGCTGTTTCCCCTGGCTGGAGAGTCTAGAATTAGAGGTCATAGTCTCAGGGTAAGGGGTCAGCCATTCAGGACTGAGTTGAGGAGAACTTTCTTCACTCAAAGGGTTGTGAATCTTTGGAATTCTCTACCCCAGAGGGCTGTGGATGCTCAGTCGATGAGTATATTCAAGGCTGAGATCGATAGATTTTTGGGCACTAAGGGAATCAAGGGATACGGGGATAGGGCGGGAAAGTGGAGTTGATATAGAAGTTCAGCCATGATCTTATTGCATGGCTGAGCAGGCTCGAAGAGCAGGCTCGATGGCCGTCTGGTCTACTCCTGCCCCTTGTTCTTGCGTTTCACAATTTTTTTTGTACTTTAAACTGTAGTGAAAAATATTCCAAAATGTAAAGGGTTTTATATCAATTTAAGACAACTTGTTATTATAAAAAAACAGAAAATGGTGGGTATAATTTGATCAACACAAAAGGATTCACTTAACAGGAGTAAACGGATCAAAGGTTAAGAAAAGTGAATCCAATGGTGGGTAAAGAATGGTTTTTGGAGGTGATAGTCAGAAGGTGGGAGGAGGCTGTGGACCTGGTTGGAAGAGTTTATGTGAAGGGTGAGATTGAGTGAGAACAGGAGAGCAGAAAGAGCTTGCATTTCTAAAGCAACCTTCTGTTGCCTGGGCCCTAAGCTCTGGAATTCCCTGCCTAAACCTCTCCGCCTCTCTACCTCTCTTTCCTCCTTTAAGACGCTCCTTAAAACTTACCTCTTTGACCAAGCTTTTGTTCACCTACCCTAATTTATCCTTATGTGGCTCGGTGTCAATTTTTTTGTCTTAAAATACTCCTGTGAAGTGCCTTGGGACGTTTTACTACGTTAAAGGCGCTATATAAATACAAGTTGTTGTTGTTTACATCATCAGGACATCCGAAAGTACTTTAAAGCCAATTAATTACTTTTGCAGTACAGTCACTGTCATGTAGGCGATCACTGCAGCCGATTTGTGCACGACAAGGTGCCATAAACAGTAAATGAAATGATTCATCAGTTAATCTGTTTTTGGTAGTATTGGTTGAAGGATGAATTTTGGCCAGGACACCTGCCTTACCGTTCCAGTAGTAATCTAGGTTTACCATATCTATAAAATTTACGATTTTACGATCTTAGATAAGATTCCCGTTACCACCATCACCTTTGTTAGCTCATCACTTTCTCCATACCCTTTCAACACATCTAGATTTTTTGTGGCATGGTGATCAAGACTGAATATGGTTCTTTAAGTACTGTTTCCAGCTTTGTAAAACCTTGCTATAAAGTGAGGACTTGGAGTTTTTGTTCTGGCTATAAATCCTAACATTCTATTCGTTTTTTTTAATTGCATTGCCACATTATACTTAGATTGGGACTTGGGAGTAATTATAGACATGCCACTTTCAAAGTCTCATTAAAGCCAATTCAGTTGCATTCATTTGTAGATTTATGACCCACATTTTGTAGCCTTTGTGCAGGTTTAATTTGCCATGTGTCTTCCTGAAACTCTTTAATTGGTTCCTTTCTCTACTGCTGT
This sequence comes from Squalus acanthias, assembly GCA_030390025.1. Lineage (NCBI taxonomy): Eukaryota > Metazoa > Chordata > Chondrichthyes > Squaliformes > Squalidae > Squalus > Squalus acanthias. The sequence goes on along the minus strand of CM059428.1, from coordinate 26,541,892 downwards.
CCCTATATTACTGTCAGCAATTTTAACAAGCTGAGATTTCGTTTCAGTGTCAGCCATTTATGTAGATTAGGAATTAGGGATCAAACTACTGACCCCTTCGAGACTCCACTCAGCCCCTTCCACCAAATATGACATTAGGCCTCTCATGAGTACTCTCTGCTTCCTATTTTTAACCAGGTTTTTTGTCCAGTCCAGTGTTCTCCCCTATATTCATGTGGCTTTTAGTTTAATTAAAAATCTTTCATGTGAAACTTCATTTGAGTTTTTTGTAATCCCAAATAAACGTCATCATTTCGAGTGCTGTTATCTATTTTATTCTTAAAGCCTTGAAAGAAGTTGAGGAGGTTTTTCAGGCAGGTTCTTACTTAAGGTCTTGCTGTATAGGTTATCCTTCAGCCTGCCTCTGAGTTTAGATTCCAGTATTCATGGAGAAATGAAAATATGATGAGAATTTTCAGACCACATGATGATTATTTTAATCTTTTCAGTCCAACATTATTGGCTGGCTACGGAAAGCACTTGAAACTGACAAGAAGGATTGGAAAAAGGAGCAAGAGCCAGAAGCAGATCAGGATGGCTACTATCAGACCACTCTGCCAGCTATTGTATTTCAGGTATTCTTAAACTTCTCATTTTGCAAATACTCTGTATGCCTTTTAATATTTGAACACGCTAACATGGTTAAACTGCTACCAGTGGTAACCAAGACGAGCTTCAACTTCTAGTACAGTGCTTTTATTTGTAAATTTTGCCTCCCCAGCCCATCTGCCCCCATGGGGTCTGAACTCAGACTACGTAACGCCATTTTCCCACGAGATGTAAAATTATTGTTGTACTCCTAGGAATTCTCCTCTTCTCAGATATAATCTATAATATATTTTTTTTAAATCTTGCACATATACTCATTTCCTGTCACTTTTTCCTCCTTGAAATTCCTGTCCACATTTATAATAGAAACTGTCCATGTAAACTTGTCACACTGTAACTGTGCCTCCAGTCAGTGGAGGCACTGCAACACTACGCTGGTGGAGGGTGTAATTACACTATGACAGGTTTACATAGGCAGTGCCCATTATAAATCTGGGCATTGGAATTTAAAATGGAAAAAGTTGGCATATTACATAAATAAAGGATAGCATGTATGACTTCAAAATGAGGACTGAATTACTTCTGGGTTCCCTGGTCCAAATAACACCCCCCCCCCCCCCCCCCCACACACACACTTTTAAGAGGGCTTCAACTGAAGACTACACTTAATCTTGACTCCCCATGTGCAACACCACAGGAGATCAACTAGTTTGCAGTAAAATTGTTGATGGTGCAGTATTTCTTTACTGTTAAAAGCCTCATTTTAAAACATGCAAGCAAAAGGTTGGGGCATGTATTGATGGGTACATTTATTATAATAAATGAGAATTCCAGTACAACTGAGATTTTTAATAAAGTGACCATCTCTCAATATTACTGGTGTGTTCAAACCTGGCATGACATCTGTGTTAAAGAGGTAGGAAAGTTGGAGAGATACTTTTTGTTCAAAGTATCCAGCTGATTTGTAGAAATGTAGTTATAAAAATGTGACCGTTTTTTATTAAAGCTGCTTGTGGTCTGCCATTTCAGGGCTCTACTCTGAGCTTGTCTGGTTGTATCACTGACTGGGAGAGATTGCCTGTATCTTGAAGGGCTCCATTTTAATGGGATACGACTTCTGACAGGCTTGGAGCTTGACCCCAAAGAAACATGCTACTGTTAGAATATGCTGCTTCCTTAGCTGGTAGCATTTCTTCTCAGAGTTAGGTTGCTCCTAATTGATTTCCAGGCTGCTTCAAAGCTTGCACTCCCGTATTAAAACGAATGGAGTGGCTCCTCTCAACATTAAGTGGTGGTTTTACAGAGCAAGTTTGAGGTGCTTATCACTGCTCACTGCTGCTTTTGTCGGTGTTAGCGTTTAGCTGTTGGTTGTGCAGTTCACGAATGCCCCTAGACGATAGCCCTGGAATTCTTTTGCGGGTTCTCCCGAACTCCTGCTGTAACTTCGGCGAAACCCCTAGAGAAATGGCGTAAGCGACCATTTTTCGGGGACTTGTGCCATTGGTAGCCCTATGGAATTTCAGGTCCTTTTTTATCATATACATATATACATACAAGCAGGTGATATTGTGTACCTGATGTGCTTGTGCTGTGGCAGTACCAGTTTAAAAAAAAAATATATATATAGCAGAGGACAGGAAAATATAAATGGATAGATAGAGGCAGCCTTCCTGGTCAGACCCCTTGCACTGGCCTGTGGTTTCCTCATACAGGTTAGCAGTTGTTTTGACACAGGTGGGTGTTTTTGGAGTGTCTAAGTGTGATTGATGTACACTGAACGATGCATTTCTTTGACATGTGCTGTTTCAGATGTTTGAACAGAATCTGCAGGTGGCTGCTCAGATCAGTGATGATCTGAAACGTAAGGTGCTGACATTGTGCCTTCAGCAAATGAACTCTTTCTTGAGCAGGTGAGTACACTACTGCACCAGTCTTGCACTTGTGCTGTTCAGTAGTCCAGAGAGACCATTTAAGAACGACTGAGCTGAGTGAAGTTTTGTTTCTGGTATTCACTTGTCACTTGCGAATGTGAGCGCCAAATGTCATGCAGTTTGTGTCTGTGCCAAGATTTATTGATTACATTGGCATTAATAAAACTGAAAACGCTGAATGTTCCCTCTCGAAAAAACTAGTTTCCTCACAGCGGAGAAGAAAATGACAAAGGAATTTTTTTGTGGGGGTCCTACCAGCTCCTCTTTTACAGGAGACTAGATTGATCCCAACAAATCTCCAGACGTTCTTGAATTCCCGGAGATATTTAGATTACACAAATCTTTCTAGAGAGTGCAGTAGGATCCTGACCTACAGAACTTTACCGAAACCCCAGATCTACCAAAGCCCTTGGATAACTGTTGCTTGATCACCCAAGTCATGATGCATCTAAAGATTTCTCCATCCGTTTTGCCACACACTGGAACTTTAATTTTAATCAAGATTGTGTGTGTGCAGTGGCAGTTCTTTACCTCTCCGCTTGCCTGACGAGAGGAAGTTACTAACTGGTGCAGTAATCTGCTGGTCTCAGTTGGAAGGTGCTCCACTCCATTCTGGCACTGCTCACAACCAATCAGAATGAAAGTGCCGGTGAATGGAGTGGAGCACATCTCAACTAAGACCAGCTGGTAACTTCCTGCACAGTCAGGCGAGTGGGCAGAGCTGGAGGACCAACGCATATATATAATTATACACACACACACACACACACACACCTGTGATTGCAGAGACTGATGGGGAGGTTTTAAGAAGCACTGACTCAGGCTGGGGGGCAACCTTTCTCTTGCTCTCCTATACTCTCTGTGCATCCAAACTTTTGAAAAGTAAAGCAGCATCACTAATCGTAAAACCTCTTCATACCAATTCAACGCACCGATAATGATCTGATGAACTTTACATACAATTTTTCAGTGAAAGTTTCAGATGTTATAAATGATGCGATAAATTATTGATTGGGCAAGTATTTATGGTCAAGGCTAATGGAGAAAGTGCACACTGAGCCTGTGTGGAAGAACAGTGATAATGTGGAAAATGCTTTGCGTCCTGTAAAATAACTGAAGATGTCACTACTGTAGTAGCTGATCAGGGTGATCTTTTAGGATGCCTTGGAGCAGATTGTCTATCTATAGTCTGGAGAATCGTATGCCATTCAGGAGAGCTTATAGAGATGGAGAAAATTAAACATTTAATTTTTAAAGATGATTACCCTTTAAAATTTAATTTAAAAAAAAAAAGAATTTTGCGTGTGGTACTTCTTTTAAAGTGGAATATAGTGCTATTGAAGTAAGAGGGGAGGGGACTGTGAACTTTTGTTTTATTTTTAAATCTTGTATGGAGACAGAGTTTGGATATATCTGAATTGTACAAAAGCAGATTTGCCTGAACACCGAGATAATGGGATTTCTCTACTTGCCAGGTACAAAGAGGAAGTGACACTATATAAAGATGATCATCTGAAAGATCGTCAGCATCCCCAGTTCTACATTCAGTACATGGTTGCAGTTGTTAACAACTGCCAGACTTTCAAGTAAATGTACAGCTTTATTTCTTTACCACATGCATTGTTTTGTTGTAATGAACAGTTTCTTTTGATTAAAGGTCTCAGTATTAGTCAGTCAGTAAGTAACACTATAGTGCTGAGATGTTTACGTCTAGGCTATACTGACACTGTAGAGATCCACAGATCTTTAACTAACAACACTGCCTTTGTGAACAATGGAACTGATATAGGAATGCTTCTGGGAGTCTTTGCAGAACTAGCAATGACAGGGCACTTGATCTTTGACGAGTTTACCATTTAATTTTAACTATTAACCAGAGCTTAACAACAAGAATGAAATCAATAATATTGAAGTGTATGACTATATAGTGGTTTCCTGTGCTTGTACAGCAGTGTGAAAAAAAAATATCTTTATCAGGACATCTAGAAACATGTCTATGTTACAAGAATCCTAAACATTCTTGAAGTATGCTTAGGTTAATGTAATTAGTGTTAAATTATTCATTCTGTTTACTGCAGGGAATCTGTCAACAGTTTGAAGAGGAAATACACAAAGTATGAGTTAGTGGAGGGAGATCATTATGCTAATCAGCCAACAATAGAAGCCACTCTAGATACTATTGCCAAGGATGGGTGTGCCTATCTGCTAGATGAAGTCTTCCTTGACTTGGAGGTTAGTGTACACTAAATATACCTTCAATTGGAAATAAAGTCTAGTGTGAGTTGACTCTTATAAGCAAAGTGTTTTAGGAAGAGTTTAAGGACAGGGTGATACCAGTACCAAAATACATTTTTAAAAGTCCATCGTTTACTGATGAAGGTGTTTTTTACTTTGGAGCTGTTTACAATCGAGCTGTTACATTTTTTAAAAACTTATCTTCAGACACAGTGGTGAGTTGTACATTTATCCCTGCTGATTTACCAAGCCCAGCTGTGTTGTCGTGGAGAAGAAAACGAAGGGAGGCTGGCACTTCCCCTGGTGACTGGTTTCATAGCAACACTGGTAGTGCATTCAGTGTACAGTAAAAATGAGTTTAGTGAAGATATACAGTACTGAGGGAGTGCTACAGTGTTGGAGGTGCCGTCTTTCAGATGAGACGTTAAGCCAAGGTCCTATCTGTTTGCTCAAGTGGGCGTAAAAGATCTCATGGGACCATTTAAAGAAGAGTGGGGAGTTTTTCCGGTGACTTGGCCAATATTTGTCTTGCAGCCAACACCCACAAAAACAGTTTTTCATTTTGCTGTTTGTGGGATCTTGCTGTGTACAAATGAGCATCCATGTTTGCCTACGTGTTGTCGCCTCCCAAATCCGTGCCCATCTTTCCCGCAACTCTATGTTTGAATCCCTCTGATCTGGTTTCCGCCCCTGCCACAGTACTGAAACGGTTCTCATCAAAGTCACAAATGACATCCTTTGTGACTGTGACAAAGGTAAATTATCCCTCCTCGTCCTTCTCGACCTGTCTGCAGCCTTTGACGCGGTTGACCACTCCATCCTCTTCCAATGCATCTCCACCATCATCTAGCTGGGTGGGACTGCACTCGCCTGGTTCCATTCTTATCTATCTAATCGTAGCCAGAAAGTCACCTGCAATGGCTTCTCTTCCCACTCCTGCATCATTACCTCTGGGGTCCCCCAAGGATCTAGCCTTGGCCCCCTCCTATTTCTCATCTATATGCTGCCCCTTGGCGACATCATCCGAAAACACGGCGTCAGTTTCCACATGTACGCTGACAACACCCAGCTCTACCTCAGCATCACTTCTCTCGACCCCTCCTCGGTCTCTAAATTGACACACTGCTTGTCCGACATCCAGTACTGGATGAGCAGAAATTTTCTCCAATTAAATATTGGGAAGACTGAAGCCATTGTCTTTGGGCCCCGCCACAAACTCCGTTCCCTAGCCACCGACTCCATCCCTCTCCCTAGCAACTGTCTGAGGCTGAACCAGACTGTTCGCAACCTTGGTGTCATATTTGACACTGAAATGAGCTTCCGACCACATATTCCGTGGCATAACTAAGACCGCCTATTTCCACCTCTGTAACATCTCCCGTCTCTGCCCCTGCCTCAGCTCAGCTGCTGCTGAAACCCTCATCCATGCCTTTGTTACCTCTAGACTTGACTATTCCAATGCACTCCTGGCTGGCCTCCCACATTCCACCCTACGTAAACTTGAGGTCATCCAAAACTCGGCTGCCCGTGTCCTAACTCGCACCAAGTCCCGTTCACCCATCACCCCTGTGCTCGCTGACCTACATTTGCTCCCGATTAAGCCAATCCTTGATTTCAAAATTCTCATCCTTGTTTTCAAATCCCTCCATGGCCTCGCCCCTCCCTATCTCTGAAATCTCCTTTAGCCCCACAACCTCCCGAGATAGCTGCGCTCCTAAACATTCTGCCCTCTTGAGCATCCCTGATTACAATCGCTCAACCATCGGTGGCCGTGCCTTCAGCTGCCTGGGCCCTAAGCTCTGGAACTCCCTCCCTAAACCTCTCCGCCTCTCTACCTCGCTTTCCTCCTTTTAAGATGCTCCTTAAAACCTACCTCTTTAACCAAGCTTTTGGTCATCTGCCCTAATTTCTTATATGGCTCAGTGTCAATTTTTTGTCTTAACACTCCTGTGAAGCGCCTTGGGATGTTTTACTACGTTAAAGGCGCTATATAATTACAAGTTGTTGTACATAACAACAGTGAGTATACTTTAAAAGTAATTAGTTGACTGTAAAACTCTTTGGGACAACCTGAGGTTGTAAAAGGTGCTATATATTAATGCAAGTTTGCTCATTATTACTCTCTCTTATAATTTGGGGATAAGCATTTTTTCTTTCAAGCAAGATGAATGATTCAAGGCATATCATGAAAATCTACATGCTGCATGGCACTAACAACCATTGTTTTGTAAAGGCACTTACCCCCTGGATGCAGCAGTCCTCTCCTTGCATTAACTGGCGGGTTTCATGAGGCCTGCGAAACCCGACCAGCTAAAGTTAACTTCAAAATGGATATTAAAGCAGAGGCTTCCAGCCTCATTATGATATTTCGCACAACACCAGGTACCTTTACCTGAAGAAGGAGCGGAGCTCCGAAAGCTCGTAATTTTAAATAAAACTGTTGGACTATAACCTGGTGTTGTACGACTTCTCATTTTTGTCCACCCCAGTCCAACACCGGCATCTCCGCATCATTATGATATTTAAATAGGCGACCCGCCTCCTGGCAGCGGGTTGGCTGCCCGCCATCTGTCCCGCCTCCATTAAAACCGGAAGTGGGCGGGTTGGGGGCAGGTTCTGGTCGGGATTTAGATTTTTAACACTTTAATTTCCCACACAATCCCAACCCACCCTTTTTTAGGTTAAAATTTCCCCCCAAAGTGTGCAGTTTATGTTTTCTTGAGTGCAGGAGGTTTACGCCAAGTCTAGTGGGATTGTTTGGATCCCCAATCATCATGCACTGCTAAAATCCACACCTCTTATTTCAGCCCCATCTCCAGGAGTTGATGACCAGGAAATGGCTTGCCGGGTCGAACGCAGTGGATATCATTTGTGTTACCGTCGAGGATTATTTCAATGACTTCGCTAAAATTAAAAAGCCATACAGCAAGGTACAGATTTAGTTCTTGATTTCGAACAGTCTTTCTTTTCAAAGCGGCACTGACAAATTCACTTTTCTAGAGAGCTGATCTTATTACCCAGTCTATTATTTGTTATGCTAACTTTCATCTGTCTTAAAAGCCAGCTCCACACGTATTGCAGAAAGACCATGTATCACTATGTTGTAGTAAGTTGATGCTACAAAATAGAAGATGTAGAAAAGTAACAGTTTTATCTGCTGTGGATTTCTGCAATAATCAGTTTGTGTGCTCAATAAAAAAAAAACACTTATTTTTAGGCAGATCCTAATAATTAATGGCGTTTTACAAATTTTCTGAAGTTCTCAAGTTGAAAAGAGCTCATTTTCAGAGGTCACAAAAAGCATTTGCTTAAAGGGGGATTGCAATCAAATTTTTGACACAATACACAGAATTTTGTTGGAAAGGGGCTGCAGTTTATACCAAATTAATACATTTGTTTGTAGAGCACTTGAAAGGTGTGTTTTTATAGAGACCGTCCCAAAACCTTTCTAGTGAGCTGTAAATAAAACGCAGCAAATGTTTCTGGTGTCCTCTTTCATTCAAGGAAGTTTGTAGATTGGATTATTCTGGTTTGCAAAAGTATAATTTATGACATAGCTTCATAGCATCAAAAACTGCCCTTTGTTCTTTACACAGGAAATAACAATGGAAGCTCATCGAAGGGTCGTGGTGGAGTACATCAGGACTATGATGCAAAAAAGGATCACCTTTAGGGGTTTGGACGAGCGCAGAGAGGGGGCTGAGCGAGTGATCAAAGACGCAGAGCAGTTTCGATTCTTGTTTAAGAAACTTTCGGCTGTAAGTAGTTTGCTTTTCCCCCGCCCAGTCACGGTTTCAGTGATATTTCTAAAGACTTAGAATGTGCATTGTAAGCTCCGTGAGATAATCAGGCTGGATATCAACAGTGAGGTCTTGAGATTTTTTTTTTTAAGTTCCTGCTACTCCCATTCCTTTTTCTGGTCTCCTGTGCCACGTACAGTCCGGAGTGCGGACTGTTAAGGGATAGTTTTATGAAACTGTGCTGCCGGCAGGGAGCTCACCTGCTGGCAGCACATATCGAGAATTCAGATTGTGCCCCCACGATTTTCTACTGATTTTAATGGGTGGTACATTGTGGAGACTGCATTGCCCCAATTCCTGATGCATGCTTCCAGTGAGCGCAGCTCCCAGCTAGGAGTGTGATTTAATTGAATTGCCCCCGTAATCTGCTCCCAGATCCTGCTGTGTTACTGGCCGCGCGGAAGTGCATACGGGCCACGTGGCGCATTAGACAGATACGTAGCCTCATCTCAGCGGTTTCCCAACAGAATTACATTTACAGCACAGAAACCGGCCACTCGGCCCAACTGGTCTGTGCAGGCCTTTATGCTCCACTCGAGCCTCCTCCCACCCCTCTTCATTTAACCCTATCAGCATATCCTTCTATTCCTTTGTCCCTCATGTACTTATCTAGCTTCCCCTTAAATGCATCTATGTACGCCTCAACTGCTCCATGTGGTAGCAAGTTCCACATTCTAACCACTCTATGGACAAATAAGTTCCTCCTGAATTTCCTTTTGGATTTATTGGTGATTATCTTATATTTATGGCCTCTAGTTTTGATCTCCCCCCACAAGTGGAAACAACATTTGTGTCTACCCTATCAAACCCCTTCATAATTTTAAAGACCTCTATTGGGTCTCCCCTCGGTCTTCTCTTTTCTAGCGAAAAGAGCCCCAGCCTGCTCAGTCTTTCCTGATGAGTATATGCGCTAAGTTCTGGAGTCATCCGTGTGAATCATCTTCGCTCTTCTCCAGTGCCTCTATATTCTTTTTATAATATGGAGACCAAAACTATGCACAGTACTCTAAGTGTGGTCTAACCAAGTATTAGGTAACTTTTCTGCTTTTCAATTCTATCCCTCCAGAAATGAGCCCCACTGCTTTGTTTGCTTTTTTTTAATGGCCTTATTAAACTGTGTCGCTACCTTTAGTGATTTGTGTATCTGTACCCCTAGATCCCTTTGCTCCTGTACGCCATTTAGACTCTTATCATCCAAGCAGTACAGTTCCTTAATGGAGCTGCGCACCCAAAAAAAATTAGCGGGAACATTGCCTCACACTTATCTATATTGATTTAGAACAGCGAGACTGGGAACTCACTATGTCGCCAATTACAGATGCCAATCTGAGCCATACATGGCACAGTGTCTTAGAAAGCCACCATGCTGCTCCATCTGTTGCACCATTGACTAGAGCTTTATTTCGGGGCTCCTTACAATAAATGCTTAGGTGCCTAAAGTAGGGATAACAAAGGCATGGATTACACAAAGACCATAAATAAGAATATTTGTTCTTTGCCAGCACAGTAGTGCAATGTGTTGACGCTGCAAACGGCAGTGGGTGAAGCGGGTTCAATTGCCCCACTCTGGTGAGAGTTGCCACTCTTGGCAGCACAGCTGTGGGGAGGTAGATGCCATGTGCTTGTTCACATGTTGGAAGAATGCCATCAACAGGCCATACTCGTGTCTGGTAGCAGCTAGATGAAGATTCTGCCCTTCTTCTTGGCCCCATGGAGACGAGAGGGAGAAGGAAAATTGGTGCAAAAAAAATAAATGGGTGACCAATCTAAAATGTACCAGGATCTTCCGCACAGATGTGATTACATAACTGAATTGCACATTTGTGTAGAGGATATGCTGTAGTGCCTATATCCACCAGTTGCTTTATCTTTACATACAGGGTTTTGGAGAGGACACTGATCTGCTGTGTGATGCTATTCCAGCTCTAGCTGAAGTCCTAAAGCTCACTGATCCATCTTTATTATGTCTTGAGGTCTCTACATTGGTTAGCAAATTTCCTGACTTCAGGTGAGATTTTTCTTCTTGTTGGTCATGGGGAAAAAAATGATAGTATAGTTTTATGGGAGTAGCAGCTTAGGGCTGTTGCTCACTACACAATTGGCCTGCCAATGCAACTGGTAGAAAAGCTTTCTGTTGGGACCAAGGTTTGAGTCCCAGAACTGCAAAATATTCAGATCCTGACTCGTTGCCTGAAATTGTCAGCAAGATTATCTTAAAAGAAATTTGACCTTTCATTTAAGGCAGAAATCTTCTCTTTCGAATAATGCACACTTTAAGTTGCACCAGTTGCTGTTCATCGATGGGGTGGCATTGGCAACAGTCATGAGCAACTAGTGTGGGCCGTCCAATCTTCCCAGCTGGAGGCTGATGCATGATGTACTGGTGGAGGAGGGAAATCACTTTTTTTAATCCAGTCACTCCACAGATGAAACATTTCCTCTCCTGGCGTACTTCTGCAGTCACAGAAGTTGGGAACTAGAAAACTTTGGTAAGATCCGAGAAAGAAGTGGGGAAAGTAAATCTAATAGAAAAATACATTGGCCTGGAATTTGTGGTCCTGATGACGGTGAACTGGCAGCGTTCGCCATCATTTCATCTTTGAAACTGACCGTAAACTCAGGATTTAGTCCATGTGCAGCCTAACACGGAAATCCTGAAGTTGCGGTCTGTTATTCACTGCTCCTCCACAGGCTGCGCTGCGCCCCCGCCCCCCACAGAGCTGGCAATCTTTGAAATCTCGCAAATCATGGAAACTGACGAAAACTTTGGCTATTACGCTGTTAAATACCCCACTAAAGGTTAGACCCAAAGGGATTAGGTGTAACTGGGGTTTTAACAGCGTATTAACTGCTAAACAAAGGTTATGGGCCTGGTCGTTCATTGAGCAGTGTGTGAGGCTAGTAGTGCTGGCTTTTGAAGATGAATTCACTGACCTTGACCATTGGTCTGAGGTAATTAAGCTTCTTTGGGCACTTGAGCCAGTTCATGGAGGTGACACTGCTGGCAGTGACAGCCTTCGGTGATCTGGTCCCACATCGTTCTTTCTGGAGGGCCTCCTACCCCCTGTGGGTAGAGGACCTCTCTTGTAATGTTGACCCCTGCACAAAGCTGGAGTGCTGTGTGCGAGACCCTGTGTGCCCTTTCCCTGGCTTGTTGAACCATTTGTGTTAGTGCTGAAGTACTTTTACCCTTTTTTAGGTGTGGAAGGTTTTAGACTGCCTATTTTTAAATGATTTTTATTTTGTTCATTTTAAAAGGCAGTTCCCCTTTAAGGGATCGATACTGCTTTCTAAAATGACAGCCTTGCTTTAAGGCAAAGCTGCTCTTGCTTCAGGGACACTACGGCCACGCTACATTGGGCCTCCTGCTGAGAGTAGCGCTGGAAAAACAGTCTTGCATGGTAGGTTTAGCGCTGCACTAATTTAAATTAGCAGGCAGCACCAAAATACCGGTGCCGCTTGCGCTATGATTTTGGGCGGCTGTTAACTTCGGCCCGCAGTGGCGCCAGCAGGTTTCCGGCGTACTGCAATTTCTAGGCCCTTGAATCAATAAATGCTGCATAAGCACAATGTGCAAGCAGTGTCGAAACTAGTGTCAAAGTCTGGGGAAAAAAGGATGTAGAAGTTGTATTCAAACCTGCCATAACAGCAGCAGCTTACTACAATAGTAACTTGCACTGCACAGGAATGTACAAACCACAAGTGAAGATTTTCTCTCTCTTAATTACATTAGTAATTATGTGTATTCTAGTTCACATTGATGTATTTACATATCTGTATTAAAAATCTTACATCTGCATGCACTTCCGGTCAACTTTTTCCGATATAAATTCCTATGTCCACATTTTTAGTGGAAACTGTCTATGTAAACTTTTCACGTTGTAATTACAGCATGATAAGTTTACACTGACAGTTTCATTAAAAATGTGGACATAAGAATTTATGATGGGAATATAAGAATAAAGACAGAATGTATAAAATGGAGACTGGACTACGTCTGTGCACCCTGGTATAGTTATCCCCTGCCCTCTAACCCCCCTTCCCCTGAGGACTATGCGTCTACCCAGGGTCCTTGGATCGAATAGTATATATATATATTATATATATATATATATATATATTTTTTTTTTTGAAACAACTTGCACTACAGGATTTTTTGTTGTTGCTAGTTTTGAGCAGTGCGCATATCCCTAATAATGTTACAACAGAAGTTTATTTTCTAGCTAACCTTTTATAATTTAGCTGTTTTCTTAACTGTCCATGTTGCCCCACAGGGAAGAACACATTACAGCACTGATGGCAATGAGAGGAGATGCCAGCAGGGAAATGAAACAGACGGTCATTGAAATTTTATGGCAAAGCCCACCTCATCCTGGTCCTAATTTTAAGCCAATCTTCAAAGATATTTCAGTACAAAATTTAACACTGTCAAAATTAGTCAAGTGAAATGTGCATTTTTGGAAGTTAATATATACAGTAGACCCTCTCTCAATACAGCTGCATTTGGGAGGCATTTAGAAAGTATTACAGAATGAGTTGCATTATAAGCTCCAGCATACTTTTCCTCGTGTAATTTTATTTTAAGCCTCTCTTTCGACCATCATTCTTGAATTGTGAAATGAGTGAGTTCTACTAGCAAAAAAATGCCAGTGTCGTTCAGCGGAGACACTTGCTTACTGAGTTTGTGGCTTGTCAGCTGAACAGCATTTCTGACCTAAAACATTGGATCGCCACAAGACTGTAGCTGTGGCTCCACTATTTTGGCAACTAAAGGTAAATAGAAACTGGTTTAGGTACCATAAGTAGGGCTAGACTGCTTTTAATGAGGGTGCGGTAAAAAAGTGAGATATAGCTGTTATACTGAGGGGCTACTTTATATGTATTTTTGCCTTTTGTCTTTTGCATTTTTGAAAACAAATAGTAATTAATGCCACATTTTGAAAGACACATAGAATGAGGAATGTATTTTTATGTATGCACACTTGTACAGAATTTAAGGTGCATATCCATAAGCAAAATGGATTGACTTTTGCTGTGGGGTTTAAAATCTGATTTAAACGGTCTGCAGTAAAATAACATGAAAACTAAACCATAGAATGTTTGATAGTGGACATTTCAAAACAAAATGTTTTTGTGCATTGATTGCTCTTTTGAAACACAAGTTCAAGTCTGTATAAAAACACAACAATAAAGCATGGGTGTAAAGGTTTACTGTAGCTGACTCCACTATGAAGTGCCATATAAGCTATCTAGTTTATTGTGTATCTCTAATTAAGTTTCAGAAGGTCAATACTCTTAGCAAGTAAACCTATTTTCCCTGACAGAAGTGTATGATGAGGGGTCAGGCAGATCAGAGGTGTTCAATGAAGATGGACCTTTTCTATTTGAGTTGTGGTAACTGTGGACACGAGAACAGGACAGCTTTGTGCTAGAATGAACCAGTAGCGTCTTAGTTTCCTTTTTTGAAATTCTAGTTGTGCGATCTTTGTGCTTTGAACTGACTATACATGGATCGTATCTTGGTTTGCTATTTGGAACAGGCTGAACAGCAAACATTTAACCCTTTTTTATTTAAACTCCAGAATTGGTATTCATCTTTTGTTTATCTCTGCATTCCTAAGGTTAGGGCCCATCATCTCACTGAGGGAAATCAGGTTTTAAGCAATGAGGTATTCAAAGACCCTTATCCTACATGCTGCCTACCTCAGCCTGGGCTCTTGAAATTAAGAGCTTGTCCTCAACATTTGTGATATTCAACAGTTGGTCACAGCCTCTCCTCTGATCCAGCTTAATGGGAGTGTCCTTACTTGGTTCCATTCCTACCTGTCCTAACAGCCAGCATCTCTCCAGCAACTGTTTCTCCTCCTGGCCCTGTATGGTCACCAAGTATCCATCTTTGGCTCCTTACTCTGTCATCTACACGCAGCCCCTTAGTGACACCAAGTCAATAACACCCAACTCCATCTCTGTTACTTCCCGCGACTACCTGTGTGACATCAAGAGTTATGGAAGATCCGGAATTTCCTCCAGCACATGTTCCCCATATCTCTTCCTGACTACTCTATGCACAACGTTAGTCGTCTTTAACCCAGAGCTGAGCATCAAACCCTATCGATTACCAGAACCAATTACATCTACCTTTACAATAGTGCCTGCATTCACCCTGACTTGCTGCCACCAAAACCTCTTTTTCCTCCTTGCCAGCTGCCACTTTCCATAAACTCCCAACTCATCCAAAACTCATCACCTGAATCCTTTCTTGCACAAAGTTCTGGTTGACCAACAGCCCCCACGTCACCTTGCTGATCTACACTGACACTGTGTTCCCAACCCATCAAATGTACTGTCCTCACTTACTGATCCCTCCATGACTTTGTCCTACCCTACCTCTGCAATCTCCTCCAGTCCTATGTTCCCTCCTATGCACGCTGCTTCTCCTGACTGGC
This sequence comes from Squalus acanthias, assembly GCA_030390025.1. Lineage (NCBI taxonomy): Eukaryota > Metazoa > Chordata > Chondrichthyes > Squaliformes > Squalidae > Squalus > Squalus acanthias. The sequence continues at coordinate 26,526,892 of CM059428.1, read as the reverse complement.
TTCCCCACCCTCCCTCTGTTGCACCATTGGTGGTAGTCTTTTTAGCTCTTATCTGAATCTTCCTTTCTACATGTCTTTTAAAAGCCCTCTCAAGCAACCTTCCTCAGCTCTCCTACCTTCTCCACTTGTCATCCATTGGAAGGCACCAACAGATGTTTTTGTATGTTTGAAGCTACATAAATACAAATTGTTAGACCATTTCTTGTACTGAAGGAATGCCAGTTCCAAAGACTGAATGCTGCTACATGAAAGTTGGTGACTTATGCTATGGTAAAGTTCAATAGATCAGCAGCAGTCGTCTTGTTACTTTGCTGAAATGTCTATTCTTAATAGGAGAGTACAGTGAGTATATAACCATGGGGGTGTGTTAACAAGCCCAATCCTGTGCCATCCACAGTACATATTTCAGCAGGGAGTACTGTATCGACATGAGGAACAGGAACCCTGCCCAATTCCCCCCTCCACCCAGACAAGATGAAGGATTATCTTCTAATCATCTCTGAATAGCTGGCCAAAGGCAGCCTTACTGGTAGGGGAGAGCATCACTAATCCAGAATGTCTAACCAATAGCCTTGCATATATAATGCTTAATAAATTGTGAGCTTAAGACTACAATTTTTATCAATTGTGCAATCAAAAATTACAGTATAAAGCTCCCATGTGTTTTGAAAAAGTTCTGAACTGCAACTGTACAAATAGCATTTTATTACACATGGAAATGTACAAGTTATGCTTCATTTCAAACAATGTACAACACAGTTTGATTTTGATGAAGCCAGTAGCATCTGGCAAATTTCACAAAGCATAGTGAAAAAACATTTCAAAACAAGCTGGCCGAAACTTCAGAGGGCCGGTTAATCCAGATAGCATAGAGGTTAAAACCCTGGAATCAATTAAACCATGGGATGCTATAATGTGGGGGGTGTGGATCTCTCTGGCTGGATGAATTAAGAGAGATGGGAAGAATTAAATGGGGCCGAATGGCCTTCCTCAGCCATAATTATTTTTTATTTGGGTGGGGAGAAAGGGAGCAGCTGTTTCAACTAAAATGAAAAATGAACATTATGGTAAAAGATTTTGCATGTAACCAGGGAGATAATCAGACACTTATTTTATATTGAGCTGCAGTTGTATTAACAAATTTGTCTGTAGTATAGTCTTGCCTATAGCATATGTCATGCTTTAAGGGCATTTCTGGAGCGCAAAAAAGCTTAAATTCAACACTTGCCTCACTGTTTGAATTCATCTTAAAATTCTCAGTTCTGCTTCCCACCTTCGATCTCTCCTTTTCTATGTATAAAATATATGTGCAACTTACACCATATCCTGCAACTGATCATCAACACTGCGATCCACTAGTGTTTTTAGTTATGCCTTTGGGAGGTGTCTTGCTACAAGAAAATACTTTCTAATTATTACTATGCTTTTACCCCAGAAAAAAATCCTTGTTTGAAAAAATAAATACATGATTTGGATTTTCACACTTTCTTTCATTCAATAAATGCCACTCAACGCAAATTTAATATAGCCGACAGCTGTGGGCTGCTTCCGGTTTATTTCACCACTATTACTGCATAAACACCCCTCGCGCTAACATTTGATAGTTCAAGCAAAAATTTGAGAAAGCGTCAAGAGTCCAATCATCTTGATCTCACTTGCTTAAACATAATGAAAAATGTCTGAGATGATACATGATAATAGAAAAGATAAAATCATCTGTTCCCAATTTCCTTGGAACCTGGGATGAAATTGCAGCACAATCAGCTTAGGAGATCCTGCCCCAAGTTAGAGCTGCAAGGATTTCACTGGGGCAAGGGGTTAAGTTGCACCCATCTTTTCATCAGCCTTACATATCAAAAAGAGGCAAGATGGTGTCATCTGCCTGAATTTTTGCTGCGTCCCATACCTCGAACACACTGGCTACCGGCGTTTCAATACAATGGAATGGTGGAGATGGGGTCCGCAGGAGTATTCCAGGCTGGGGTTGTCACCTGGAACGCTCCAAAAAAGAAATTTCAGCCCCAATGAAATCAGCCCTCAACTTGTTGCTGCAGCTACTAGATTTACTGGCTTCTCCTGCAAACAGCTGGTCAAGTGCTGCATTCTCCAGCCCCCCCCACCCCCACTTAGTGGGTGCCAATACTGCCAGTCATGCAGTAGGTGCCAATACTGACAGTCATGCACTAGTACATTGTAAATCGCCTGACCCCAGGAAATCTGGTGGGAGCTAGGAACGCAGGTCACCGGCAGGCGGCGATTCCCACTCCACCAGTCAGGGCAGGCGAGGGATTGCAAATTTTCGGCCCCATCCTTTGTCCTCGAGTAAGATGACCAATGATGAAGTTACCCAATGAGTGTCAAATAGCAGAATCAAACACTTTGCAGATTACAGACTACCTGCTTCTAAAGAGACCAACATCGCACAGTAAGAGCAAATACATTGCTAATTCATCACATTTAGGGTAAGAATCCATTTTATGTACGATCCATGAAGTAAACGGCAACATCCTGAGCGGAGAAGCATTGCTGCAGTTATTCTGCCTTTGTTTTTGACTGCAATTCCCTTTTCTTGTAGTTTGAGATCAATACCAACAGAATGAAACAGTTGATGGAAAGAAATACCAACCCAGCCACCCAGATGAGTAGAAATGTGTTCTGTCCTTCAAACTCCAGGTAATATGCAGGGGCGAGCCACAATCCCTAGACAAAACCAAAACAAAAATCAGAGAAACCGGGCTCCAGATCCAAACAAATGTGATTTGATACAAACAATAAGCTTTTAGCATCTGATAAAGTTAACACTCTCTCTCCTAAAACTATATTTTGTTCCCCATCCCAAATTTTGTCTTCCTACATCAGATGTTCTAGAGATCAGGCAGGCAACCAACTCCAAAGCGCGCCCCCCACCCCCCATTCTGAAACTGGCTACCAGCGGTCCAAAGATGGATCTCCGGCCAACTTCCTATGTCATTCTGTGGGAAGCAGTTGGCCTTTGATCAGCCTTTTCCCCACAGTAACCTATTTCAGATTGAAAACTCAGGGTACAAGGGAATCGTCACGTGCCATCGCTCACTGATGGTCCAACACACCTAATTCAGTGTTTTATGGACATTGCCAAAAACAAATTTCAAAGAGGTTTCCCACTCCTATGCGAACAACCATGAACTACTTCTCAGACCAATTGTTGGGTAAGTAATCAACTTCTGAGACCAACCGTTTGGTGATTAATCAATTTTCCCGATGGTTAAAACACATTAAAACCCACAAAGTTGACTCACTTTTACATTTCACCGCCCCCCGCCCACCCCTCATGACCTGCGTTCATATAACTCCTCATGCGGGAGGCTCGCATTATAAAGTGCTTTGAAGGAGGAAAGAGATACATGGGTCCTGAGCATGGGGATTGAAGATGGGGAACCAAAGGCACAGTTAAAGAGGGGAGGGGTTGTGAAGGCACGAGGGAGGGAGGTGGTAAGGTGCAGTCAACAGGGTACAGAATTCCAGAGGGTAGGAGCATGGTGGCTGCCGATGCTGGATTGGAGGGAGTAAGTGCTAAGAGTGCATCTTACATGCAAAGCTGTAAGTCAGGTTGAGGCCTTGGAGAGATTTGAAAGCAAGATTCAGAGTTTTGAAAACACGCTGGTGCACAGGAAGCCGGTGGAGCTTGGAGAGGACAGGGTGGTGGGAGTGTGGGACTTTTCACCAGTGAGGATGCGGAGAGAGCATTTTGGACGCGTTGAAGCCCGTGGAAGGTTGGTGGAGGAAGGCTGGCTTGAAGGGCATTGAAGAAGACAAACCTTGGTGATGAAGGCAATGGACTAGGATTTTGGCAGCAGAAGGGGGAGGTAGGCAACCCTGTAGTAATGCAACAGCCAGCAGACCCACTCCCAAACCTCTGCCTATGCAACACTATGGCCAGCCAGGAGGAGGTGCACAAGAATAGCCCAGCAGCAATCTTCCTGCCACTCCATGGAGCCCACAATACTGCATTTTTAATTGTCTGCAAGTTCACATCAAAATCTAAACAAATGCAGATAAATTTGTGGTGTTTATATGCGGCAGCAGCATTACAGCAGTGCCACAGTACAGCGATAGTACTAACCTGACCAGTGAACCACAAAGCTAGCAGCACAATGCCTCTTCTCCAGGAAAGTGTCAGATATGGAAGAACCACTGGTAGCAGACACAAGTACCACAGGAAGTACTAAAATTGTAAATAAATGCCATGCAAGTTATTTTAACACATTCAATGTACTTTTCACTGATTCTATTCTCTCCCCCCCACATATAACTAAACACAGCATTTCAGATGCATGAAACGTGGATTCCATTCAACACTTCTGTACCATTCCATTGTGCAACCTAAACCATATTTCAGCCAAACAGGTTTACACCACTGCTACCTATAGACCCCTGCAAGTGTCTGAGCAATGTAGAAAGATAGATATATTTGAATTTAAAAAAAGTTCAATGAAACATGCAACAGAAATTTATTGTGGTTAATGTCAAAACTCATGATTTCAAGTATTTCCACATTTTTGTTTTTAAAAGATAGTCTCTCAAAGAAAAAGAGAAACAGAGACAATAAGCGAGAGGGAACGGGCGGGGTGAGGTCACTGGAAAAGAGGGCGGGGGGGGGAGGAGGGAGGGAGGGGGGGGGAGGAGGGGAGGGAGGGGAGGGAGGGGAGGGAGGGAGGGAGGGGAGGGAGGGGAGGGAGGGAGGGAGGGGAGGGAGGGAGGGAGGGAGGGAGGGGAGGGAGGGGAGGGAGGGAGGGAGGGGAGGGAGGGAGGGAGGGGAGGGAGAGGGAGGGAGGGGAGGGAGAGGGAGGGAGGGGAGGAGAGGGAGGGAGGGGAGGAGAGGGAGGGAGGGGAGGAGAGGGAGGGAGGGGAGGAGAGGGAGGGAGGGGAGGAGAGGGAGGGAGGGGAGGAGAGGGAGGGAGGGGAGGAGAGGGAGGGAGGGGAGGAGAGGGAGGGAGGGGAGGGGAGGGGAGGGGAGGGAGGGGAGGGGAGGGGAGGGGAGGGAGGGGAGGAGGGGGAGGGGAGGAGAGGGAGGAGAGGGAGGGGAGGGGAGGAGAGGGAGGGGAGGGGAGGAGGGGGAGGGGAGGAGATGGAGGGAGGGGGAGGAGAGGGAGGGAGGGGGAGGAGAGGGAGGGAGGGGGAGGAGAGGGAGGGGGGGGAGGAGAGGGAGGGGGGGAGGGGGGGAGGAGAGGGAGGGAGGGGAGGAGAGGGAGGGAGGGGAGGAGAGGGAGGGAGGGGAGGGGAGGGAGGGGAGGGAGGGAGGGGAGGAGAGGGAGGGAGGGGAGGAGAGGGAGGGAGGGGAGGAGAGAGAGGGAGGGAGGGGAGGAGAGGGAGGGAGGGGAGGGGAGGAGAGGGAGGGAGGGGAGGAGAGGGAGGGAGGGGAGGAGAGGGAGGGGGGGGAGGAGAGGGAGGGAGGGGGAGGAGAGGGAGGGAGGGGAGGAGAGGGAGGGAGGGGAGGGGAGGAGAGGGAGGGAGGGGAGGGGAGGGGAGGGAGGGAGGGGAGAGGGAGGGAGGGGAGGAGAGAGAGGGAGGGAGGGGAGGAGAGGGAGGGAGGGAGGGGAGGAGAGGGAGGGAGGGAGGGGAGGAGAGGGAGGGAGGGAGGGGAGGAGAGGGAGGGAGGGAGGGGAGGAGAGGGAGGGAGGGGAGGAGAGGGAGGGAGGGAGGGGAGGGGAGGGAGGGAGGGGAGGAGAGGGAGGGAGGGGAGGAGAGGGAGGGAGGGGAGGAGAGGGAGGGAGGGAGGGGAGGAGAGGGAGGGAGGGAGGGAGGGGAGGAGAGGGAGGGAGGGAGGGGAGGAGAGGGAGGGAGGGAGGGGAGGAGAGGGAGGGAGGGAGGGGAGGAGAGGGAGGGAGGGAGGGAGGGGAGGAGAGGGAGGGAGGGGAGGAGAGGGAGGGAGGGAGGGGAGGAGAGGGAGGGAGGGAGGGGAGGAGAGGGAGGGAGGGAGGGGAGGAGAGGGGGGGGGAGGAGAGGGGGGGGGGAGGAGAGGGAGGGGGAGGAGAGGGAGGGAGGGAGGGAGGGAGGGAGGGGAGGAGAGGGAGGGAGGGAGGGGAGGAGAGGGAGGTAGGGGAGGAGAGGGAGGGAGGAGAGGGAGGGAGGGAGGAGAGGGAGGGAGGGAGGGAGGAGAGGGAGGGAGGGAGGAGAGGGAGGGAGGGAGGGAGGGAGGGAGGGAGGAGAGGGGGGGAGGAGAGGGAGGGAGGGAGGGAGGGAGGGAGGGGGGAGGAGAGGGAGGGAGGGGGGAGGGAGGGAGGGGAGGGAGGGGAGGGGAGGGAGGGAGGGAGGGGGGGAGGGGAGGGAGGGAGGGGAGGGAGGGAGGGGAGGGAGGGAGGGGAGGGGAGGGAGGGAGGGGAGGGGAGGGAGGGAGGGGAGGAGAGGGAGGGAGGGGAGGAGAGGGAGGGAGGGAGGAGAGGGAGAGAGGGGAGGAGAAGGAGAGGGAGGGAGGGAGGGGAGGAGAGAGGGAGGGAGGGAGGGAGGGGAGGAGAGGGAGGGAGGGGAGGAGAGGGAGGGAGGGGAGGAGAGGGAGGGAGGGAGGGGAGGAGAGGGAGGGAGGGAGGGGAGGAGAGGGAGGGAGGGAGGGGAGGAGAGGGAGGGAGGGAGGGGAGGAGAGGGAGGGAGGGAGGGAGGGGAGGAGAGGGAGGGAGGGAGGGGAGGAGGGGAGGAGAGGGAGGGAGGGAGGGGAGGAGAGGGAGGGAGGGAGGGGAGGAGAGGGAGGGAGGGGGGGAGGAGAGGGAGGGAGGGGGGGAGGAGAGGGAGGGAGGGAGGGAGGGGGGGAGGAGAGGGAGGGAGGGAGGGAGGGGGGGAGGAGAGGGAGGGAGGGGGGGAGGAGAGGGAGGGAGGGGGGGAGGAGAGGGAGGGAGGGGAGGGAGGGAGGGAGGGGAGGAGAGGGAGGGAGGGGGGGAGGAGAGGGAGGGAGGGAGGGAGGGAGGGGAGGAGAGGGAGGGAGGGAGGGGAGGGGAGGGGGGGAGGGGAGGGGAGGGGGGGAGGGGAGGGGGGGAGGGGAGGGGGGGAGGGGAGGGGGGGAGGGGAGGGGGGGAGGGGAGGGGGGGAGGGAGGGGGGAGGGGAGGGAGGGAGGGGAGGGAGGGGGAGGAGAGGGGAGGAGAGGGAGGGAGGGAGGGAGGGGAGGGAGGGAGGGAGGGGAGGAGAGGGAGGGAGGGAGGGGAGGAGAGGGAGGGAGGGAGGGAGGGGAGGAGAGGGAGGGAGGGAGGGGAGGAGAGGGAGGGAGGGAGGGGAGGGAGGGAGGGGAGGGGAGGGAGGGGAGGAGAGGGAGGGAGGGGAGGAGAGGGAGGGAGGGGAGGAGAGGGAGGGAGGGGAGGAGAGGGAGGGAGGGGAGGAGAGGGAGGGAGGGGAGGAGAGGGAGGGAGGGGAGGGAGGGAGGGGAGGGGAGGAGAGGGAGGGAGGGGAGGAGAGGGAGGGGAGGGGAGGAGAGGGAGGGAGGGGAGGAGAGGGAGGGAGGGGAGGAGAGGGGGAAGGGAGAGGAGAGGGAGAGGGAGGGAGGGGGGGAGAGGGAGGGAGGGGGGGAGAGGGAGGGAGGGGGGAGAGGGAGGGAGGGGAGGGGGGAGAGGGAGGGAGGGGGGGGAGAGGAGAGGGAGGGGGGAGAGGAGAGGGAGGGGGGAGAGGAGAGGGAGGGGGGAGAGGAGAGGGAGGGGGGAGAGGAGAGGGAGGGGGGAGAGGAGAGGGAGGGGGGGAAGGGAGAGGAGAGGGAGGGGGGGAAGGGAGAGGAGAGGGAGGGGGGGAAGGGAGAGGAGAGGGAGGGGGGGAAGGGAGAGGAGAGGGAGGGGGGGAAGGGAGAGGAGAGGAGAGGAGAGGGAGGGGGGGAAGGGAGAGGAGAGGAGAGGGAGGGGGGGAAGGGAGAGGAGAGGAGAGGGAGGGAGGAGAGGGAGGGGAGGAGAGGGAGGGAGGGGAGGAGAGGGAGGGAGGGGAGGAGAGGGAGGGGGGAGGAGAGGGAGTGAGGGAGGGGGGAGGAGAGGGAGGGGAGGGGAGGGGAGGAGAGGGAGGGAGGGGAGGAGAGGGAGGGGAGGGGAGGAGAGGGAGGGAGGGGAGGAGAGGGAGGGGAGGGGAGGAGAGGGAGGGGAGGGGAGGAGAGGGAGGGGAGGGGAGGAGATGGAGGGAGGGGGAGGAGATGGAGGGAGGGGGAGGAGAGGGAGGGAGGGGGAGGAGAGGGAGGGAGGGGGAGGAGAGGGAGGGGGGGGAGGAGAGGGAGGGGGGGAGGAGAGGGAGGGAGGGGAGGAGAGGGAGGGAGGGGAGGAGAGGGAGGGAGGGAGGGGAGGAGAGGGAGGGAGGGAGGGAGGAGAGGGAGGGAGGGAGGGAGGGGAGGGGAGGGGAGGGAGGGAGGGGAGGAGAGGGAGGGAGGGAGGGGAGGAGAGGGAGGGAGGGAGGGGAGGAGAGGGAGGGAGGGGAGGAGAGGGAGGGAGGGAGGGGAGGAGAGGGGGGGGAGGGAGGGAGGGGAGGAGAGGGAGGGAGGGAGGGAGGGGAGGAGAGGGAGGGAGGGAGGGAGGGGAGGAGAGGGAGGGAGGGAGGGAGGGAGGGAGGGGAGGAGAGGGGGGGGGAGGAGAGGGAGGGGGGAGGAGAGGGAGGGGGGAGGAGAGGGAGGGAGGGAGGGGGGAGGAGAGGGAGGGAGGGAGGGGAGGAGAGGGAGGGAGGGAGGGGAGGAGAGGGAGGGAGGGAGGGAGGAGAGGGAGGGAGGGAGGAGAGGGAGGGAGGGAGGAGAGGGAGGGAGGGAGGGAGGAGAGGGAGGGAGGGAGGGAGGAGAGGGAGGGAGGGAGGGAGGGAGGAGAGGGAGGGAGGGAGGGGAGGAGAGGGAGGGAGGGAGGGGGGGAGGAGAGGGAGGGAGGGAGGGAGGGAGGGAGGGAGGGGGGGAGGAGAGGGAGGGGGGGAGGAGAGGGAGGGAGGGGGGGAGGAGAGGGAGGGAGGGAGGGAGGAGAGGGCGAGGGAGGGAGGGGAGGGGAGGGAGGGAGGGAGGGGAGGGAGGGAGGGAGGGGAGGGAGGGAGGGAGGGGAGGAGAGGGAGGGAGGGGAGGAGAGGGAGGGGAGGAGAGGAGAGGGAGAGAGGGAGGGAGGGAGGGGAGGAGAGGGAGGGAGGGAGGGGAGGAGAGGGAGGGAGGGAGGGAGGGGAGGAGAGGGAGGGAGGGGAGGAGAGGGAGGGAGGGAGGGGAGGAGAGGGAGGGAGGGAGGGGAGGAGAGGGAGGGAGGGAGGGGAGGAGAGGGAGGGAGGGAGGGGAGGAGAGGGAGGGAGGGGGGGAGGAGAGGGAGGGAGGGGGGGAGGAGAGGGAGGGAGGGAGGGGAGGAGAGGGAGGGGAGGAGAGGGAGGGAGGGAGGGAGGAGAGGGCGAGGGAGGGAGGGGAGGAGAGGGAGGGAGGGAGGGAGGAGAGGGAGGGAGGGGGGGAGGAGAGGGAGGGAGGGGGAGGAGAGGGAGGGAGGGGAGGGAGGGAGGGAGGGAGGGAGGGAGGGAGGGGAGGAGAGGGAGGGAGGGAGGAGAGGGAGGGAGGGAGGGAGGGAGGGAGGGGAGGGAGGGAGGGAGGGGAGGAGAGGGAGGGAGGGAGGGGAGGAGAGGGAGGGGAGGAGAGGGAGGGAGGGAGGGGAGGAGAGGGAAGGAGGGGAGGAGAGGGAGGAGGGGAGGAGAGGGAGGGAGGGAGGGAGGAGAGGGAGGGAGGGGGGGAGGAGAGGGAGGGAGGGGGGGAGGAGAGGGAGGGAGGGAGGGAGGGAGGGGAGGAGAGGGAGGGGAGGGGGGGAGGGGAGGGGGGGAGGGGAGGGGGGGAGGGGAGGGAGGGAGGGAGGAGAGCGAGGGAGGGGAGGAGAGGGAGGGGAGGGGAGGGAGGGAGGGGAGGAGAGGGAGGGAGGGAGGGGAGGAGAGGGAGGGAGGGAGGGGAGGGAGGGAGGGAGGGAGGGGAGGAGAGGGAGGGAGGGAGGGGAGGAGAGGGAGGGAGGGAGGGGAGGAGAGGGAGGGGAGGGAGGGAGGGGAGGGGAGGGAGGGGAGGGAGGGGAGGGAGGGGAGGAGAGGGAGGGAGGGGAGGAGAGGGAGGGAGGGGAGGAGAGGGAGGGAGGGGAGGAGAGGGAGGGAGGGGAGGGAGGGGAGGGAGGGAGGGGAGGGGAGGAGAGGGAGGGGAGGGGAGGAGAGGGAGGGAGGGGAGGAGAGGGAGGGAGGGGAGGAGAGGGAGGGAGGGGAGGAGAGGGAGGGAGGGGAGGAGAGGGAGGGAGGGGAGGAGAGGGAGGGAGGGGAGGAGAGGGAGGGAGGGGAGGAGAGGGGGAAGGGAGAGGAGAGGGAGAGGGAGGGAGGGGGGGAGAGGGAGGGAGGGGGGGGAGGGAGGGGGGAGAGGGAGGGAGGGGGGAGAGGGAGGGAGGGGGGAGAGGGAGGGAGGGGGGAGAGGGAGGGAGGGGGGAGAGGGAGGGAGGGGGGAGAGGGAGGGAGGGGGGAGAGGGAGGGAGGGGGGGGAGAGGGAGGGAGGGGGGGAGAGGAGAGGGAGGGGGGAGAGGAGAGGGAGGGGGGAGAGGAGAGGGAGGGGGGAGAGGAGAGGAGAGGAGAGGAGAGGGAGGGGGGGAAGGGAGAGGAGAGGGAGGGGGGGAAGGGAGAGGAGAGGGAGGGGGGGAAGGGAGAGGAGAGGGAGGGGGGAAGGGAGAGGAGAGGGAGGGGGGAAGGGAGAGGAGAGGAGAGGAGAGGGAGGGGGGGAAGGGAGAGGAGAGGAGAGGGAGGGGGGAAGGGAGAGGTCACCGGCAGGCGGCGATTCCCACTCCACCAAAGTCAGGGCAGGCAAGAGGGATTGCAAATTTTCGGCCCCATCCTTCGTCCTTGAGCAAGACGACCAATGATGAGCAAGACAACCAATGATGAAGTTACTCAATGAGTGTCAAATAGCAGAATCAAACACTTTGCAGATTACAGGCTACCTGCTTCTAAAGAGACCAACATAGATGAGAAACCCCCCACGCTCCCAGTAGCAGCTGCAGGCTCCCTTCCTGCTCCTGCGGCCTGCTCCTGCGGCCTGCTCTGGAGTCCTCCCCGCCCGACTGGAAGCCAAGCCTGTCACTCAGGCTGACTTCCAGGCAGGGAACCTGTCAAGGAGAAAAGACGGACGCTGTGAAGTTATTACTCCACAGCATGCAACAACAACGTGTATTTATATAGCGCCTTTAACATAGTAAAACGTCCCAAGGCGCTGCATGGAGAAACCCGGACTTCCGGTTTCCCGTCCGAAACGCCGCCCGTCAATATCGGGGCTAATGTTTCTGTAGATTCGTTTTGAATTTACCCCTCTACAAGCGCAGGCCGTGTCCTCTGGTTCTACTGTTCTGGGCAAGGTGAAACAGCTAGTTATGGTCTACATTATCTAATCTAATTTAAATTCAGTTAATTAAATAAATCTGGAATTTAAAAAAAGCTAGCATCAGTAATGGTGACCATGAAGCTACCAGATTGTCGTAAAAACCCAACTGGTTCACTGATGTCCTTCAGGGAAGGAAATCTGCCGTCCTTACCCGGTCTGGCCTATATGTGACTCCAGACCCACAGCAATGTGGTTGACTCTTAACTGCCCTCTGAAATGGCCGAGCAAGCCACTCAGTTGTCAAGGCAACGGCTCACCACTACCTTCTCATGGGCAAATAGGGATGAGCAATAAATGCTGGCTTTGATAGTGACTCCCACATCCCATGAATAAATAAATAAAAAAATTCAAAAAACAATTAAATTATTCAGTCTGGTTTATTCAAAGTTTTGAAATGGTCATTTACCACTTTTTTCAGGGGGAAAGGAGAGAAAGAGGTATGTGTTAGAAAGCCCAAAAGGAGAATTTATTCAGACTCACCTGTGAAGTGCACACTTTGTTGAAAGTGACAAAAATGGCAGTGTGAAGGAAGCAGCAAAATGTCAGGTCCTTGTAATAAGCAAAAGACGTGATGAAGAGCAGCAGGAACTGTGGGAGGAAAGCAGCCAGTCCCAGAACAAAGCTCCACTCGTTCTCTGCAGTCAAATACAACATGTAGAAATACGGGGAGAAGTTGTGGCGAATGTCTCTTCGTGTTAAGTGGTAAAGGTACGTGTGCTCCAGAAATTCCCAGCCATAACTGGAAAAAAAAACCACAACGACTATGTGTTATAATCAAGGAGTTTGTAACAGAATGCCATTTTTCATGAATGGTAATTTTACTGTGCATGTGCAAATTAGGTACCAATGAGGATTTAAAGAGTAAAGCAGACATTATACTTATCCCAAATTTTAAAATCAGATTCAGTGTGCAGAACAGTGGGGCGGTGAGCTGAGGACTGACATATTCTCTGCTGGGTTTGAGTTCACACCCACGATTCTCCACGCAGTGAAGTTTTCTATTCTGAGCCTTGGCATTGAGTTGAAGTGCTGTGCAAAGGCCAGACACATCCGAAAGGGGGTAAAAATATTGGAGAATCAGTCACTCTTCACATTTCTTCACTCCTCCCGCTAGACAAAGCAGTGTTGACAGAGGCTAAGAAACAAATCTCCAGCCCGCTCTCCTGACTGGAGAAGGTCTGCAGTGCAGCGAGTGAGAGAGAAAAAACCCCACATGTAATCAAAATTAAGGCTCTCTTATATTTTCATATGAACAGTACATTGTATAGGCACAGCCTAAAGCAATGTGTAAGGATATTTAAAATCAGTTATTATTGGCAATTTAAAAACCGGGTTTTCCAGTTTTTTTTTTAAATGTAAAAAAAGAGAAAAGTAGGAAAAAATTGGTACTGCTCTTTGACACAGAGTATTGATACTGCAACAAGCTGTGGTCCCCCTGGCTAGTATTAATAATTCTTTGGTTACTGCTCCACACGTTCTGTTCCACCAAGTTCCCCCACATTCGGTTCCTAGATAATTTCTAACCCTTCCACTGTTACCTTTCAGACACTGTACCTCATTTATACCACCAAACCAATTTCCATTCCATCGTTCAACCTGGTTCGTTTGCTCCCGAATCTGCCCCTTTTATACTGGGAGACACATTCGGCAACACTGGAGTAACCGTGAATGTGCACCTTGCTCATGCAGAGCTGACAATCTGCCTCGCAGTGAAGGCCCTTATCGGCTTGCAACCAGACCCATGATAACTGACCCTGTGCAAGTGACATGGAGGCAGCAGTTTCATAAAATCCTACAGCACAGGTGACCATTCAGCCCATCGTGCCTGTGCCGGCTCTTTGAAGGACTATCCAATTAGTCCCACTCCCCTGCTTTTTCCCTGTAGCCCTGTTAATTTTTCCTTTTCAAGTATATATCCAATTCCCTTTTGAAAATTACTATTGAATCTGCTTCCACCATCCTTTCCAGATCATTACAACTCACTGCACAAAAATAATTCTCCTCATTTCCTCACTGGTTCTTTTGCCAATTACCTTAAATCTATGTCCTCTGGTTACCGACCCTCCTGCCAGTGGAAACAGTTTCTCCTTATTTACTCTATCAAAACCCCTCATAATTTTGAACACCTCTATTAAATCTCTCCTTAACCTTCTCTGCTCAAAGGAGAACAATCCCAGTTTCCCATATAACTGAAGTCCCTCATCCCTGGTACCGTTCTAGTAAATCTCCTCTGCACCCTCTCCAAGGCCTTGATATCCTTCTTAAAGTGTGGTGCCCAGAATTGGCCACAATACTCCAGCTGGGGCCTAACCAGTGTTTTATAAAGGTTTAGCATAACTTCCTTGCTTTTGTACTCTATGCCTCTATTTATAAAGCCAAGGATCCCACATGCTTTCTTAACAGCCTTGTCCGGCCACCTTCAAAGATTTGTGCATGTGAACAGGTCACTCTGTTCCTGCACCCATTTAAAATTGTAACATTTAGTTTGTATTGCCTCTCCTCATTCTTCCTTTAAAAATGCATCACTTCACACTTGTGTCAAATTTCATCTGCCCATTTCACCAGTCTGTCTATGTCCTCCTGAAGTCAACTACTATCCTTCTGACTGTTTACTACATTTCCGAGTGTTGTGTCATTTGGAAACTTTGAAATGATGCCCTGTATACCAAAGTCCAGGTCATTAATATATATATCAAAAAAAGTCCTAATACCGTCCCCTGAGGAACACCACTTTATACTTCCATCCAGTCTGTAAAAACTGTTCCACTACTCAATGTTGTGTCTCTTAGCCAATTTCGTATCCACACTGCCACTGCCCCTTAATCCCATGGTCTTCAAATTTGCTAACAAGTCTATTATGTGGCATTTTATAAAAAACGTATTTTTGAAAGTCCATATACACAACATCAACTACATTACCTTCATCAACCCTCCGCCTATCTCTGCTGTAATCCAAGGATAATGGCACCGGTGCCGAGTCCTTTACACAACAGAGATTCCTCAGATGGCAGTTCTTCATGCATGTGTTCAGTGAGTCTTGGCAGGCTATTTGACTGTGTGCGGCAGCCCAATCCAATCCTATCCTGCCCTCACCCAACAACCACAGATGGGCACTTTCCTGCAGGTGTCACTGGAGAACAATCAAGAATGGGAAACCCACCTGATTTTCTCTTCCCCAGTAACCCCTACTGCCTCTTGACAGATTAACCGACCCAGCAGACAGGCAGTCAAACTTGGGGCGTTCCTGGTCAGTATATCCCAGTGCATTTACCCACCAAGCTATCAGGTGAAAATTACTTTACCTGCAATAGAAGAGTACTCCTAGGGCAAGAAATACCAGTCCAGCAACACCAACGAATAGCAGCACCTCTCTATTTAGCAGTCTGACAACCAGCTTCAGGAAAGCCCTCACATGACTGAGAAGACCTGTGTCTTTTTTAAAGTAGCCTTTATTCCTTATAGTAGGAGTATCATTCTCCGTTGCTTGCTGGCCAGTCTGGAGTGATAAGACTATGGGGAGTGCATAGGTCACTGGGTAAATTTTCATATGTACGGAAAGCCCGTAAAATAGCGCAGCCTTCACAATCTGCCTGCTCTCTAGGTAGTGCAAAGTAGCCAGCACCAGCACCGCCAGAACAGCTTCTGCGTTCCCTCTGCTCGAGACGGTCATTGGCAAGGGGTTGAAAAGCCATAGGCTGCAGTACCAGCACGCTCTGCGGCTGTCCAGTCCTCGGAGGCATAGGATCCTGTGCATGAGATGAGCAGCAAGGACATCACATATAATGAAGAGGAATTTCCCATATAGTTCCGTGAGGTAGACATTGGGCGTCAGCATCCATGCCAGCAATGGGGTGTAACGATAGGTTGCCCTTCTGTATGGAGAAGCCCCCTGAAAGCAAATTACAATAGGAAAACCAATTATTCACTCAATGATCAGTGTTGTCGCCATGTGTATTTCGCATACTGGTACAAAGTTATAAAAAAATACACTTCAATATTATGCAGTATCTTTCTTGCATAAAACTCTTAATTTATCTCAATTTGCTCCCACCTCATCCACAACCAGCAACAGATTCATAACCACCAGTACTTCACCACGTTTTATATATGCAACATGAAATTGCTTTCCCAAATCCCAAGTTTGGAAGGAGAATATCATAATTAAACTGGTATATTCTCCACCACAAGCTTTGCTGAAATGCTGATATTTAGACAGCCAGAAGTATCACATTTCTATAAAGCTGTTACAACACCACTTTGTCACAACTCAGGGCATGTTCAAAACTTTTCTGGCCAAGTAAGTTGCATCCAGTTTTTTTTTTATAAACACAACCAAAATCCAAAAAAATCTCTATTTCTTGGGATTAAGAACAGCTAACGAGAGCAACAGTTAATTAGACCACCATAATATTATTATGGGTATGTCTGCAGTGTACTATTACAATCCTGATAAATGTAAAGACAACATTCCCTATGATAACTGCATCACACGCGAATTATCCTATTTAACCTTTTTTCCCCCTCCTCTCTACAGACTGTTTTTACAAAATTTCTCTTCAACTAATTCTCATTTTTGCAATAACAGTACTTTTGAATAGATAGCATGTGTATTTGTGAAGGGGAAGACAGAAGAAGACTTCTAAGATTCCCAGGAGTTGGAAAACAGACATCTGCCGAGCATAAATTTACATAGCATACCAGCACAAGATTACGGATATGCAGCTCCTTGGCCAGCGCACCGTGGGCGAGATGGGGGAACTCTCCTGTTCTTCAAAATAGTGCCCTGAGTGAGGGACGCTGTGTAAGTGCCAGTCCCGAGGGACCCGCTACTTCCATCTCTGTCCCCACAAGGGGCCCGCTGACTCAGTCTCTCTCTCTGTTTCCCCCCCAGGGGCCCGCTGAACTTGGGAGACAGGAAATCTGTGGTGAAAACATGGGGCAACCCAACCACTAAGAGTTGAATGCTCAGAGCGTAGCAGCAGCTCAATTAATTACGTACTTTATTAATAGTGCACACCAGTTCAGAATCTGATTAAGTCAAAATGTACAGGTCACTTTGTACCTCAGCTCTGAGGTACTCAATGCCAATACCAAGCTATGGAAACCCTGCAGCATCTGGCGTCAGAAGTAGAATTACAATGTGGAAACACATTACAAAGGTCCTTCACAGTACTATTTTACAGTCTTTGACCTCTGACTATTTGTAATTTTGACACTCAAGGACACAAGCAGAAAAACACCCTAAGCTGTTTATTGCAGTCCATGCTGTCAAAAGATCACTATTTTTCCAGAACCTTTGAAACAAAATATGATTGCAACACCCAAGTTAAAGATAGTCACTCAGTGGTGTTTGAGGGTGTGGCTGCATAGAACAATCGTGACTCACATTTACCACATGTACTTCATAGAATCAAAGAATAGTACAGCACAGAAGGGGGTCATTCAGCCCATCGAGTCTGCGTCGGCTCTTTCGAAGAGCAATCCAGTTAGTCCCACTCCCCCGCTCTTTCCCCATATCCCTGCAATTTTTTCTCCTTCAAGTATTTATCCAATTCCCTTTTGAAGGCTACTACTGAATCTGTATCCACCACCCTATCAGGTAGTGTATTCCAAATCCTAACCACTCGTTGCGTAAAAAAGTTTTTCCTCATGTCGTCTCTGGTTCTTTTGCCAATCACCTTAAATCTGTGCCCTCTCGTTATCGACCCTTCAGCCATTGACCTTAAATCTATGCCCTCTCGTTATCAACCATTGGAAAGTTTCTCTTTATTTACTCTATCTAAATCCGTCATGATTTTAAACACTTCTATCAAAACTCCTCTTAGCCTTCTCTGTTCCAAGGAGAACAACCCCAGCTTCTCTAGTCTATCCATATAACATTGAGTTAGAGAGAGTGAAATACTCAAATCCGAAATGAGTCTTAAAAATTAAATAAAGCCAATTACATAGGTATGAGGGGTGAGTTGGTTAAGGTAGATTGGGAAATTAGATTAAAAGGTATGATGGTAGATAAGCAGTGGCAAACATTTAAAGAAATATGCCAAAATTCTCAACGAATATACATTCCATTGAGAAATAAAAACTCCATGGGAAAAGTGATCCATCCGTGGCTAACTAAAGAAGTTAAGGATAGTATTAGATTAAAAGAAGAGGCTTATAATGTTGCGAAGAATAGTAGTAAGCCTGAGGATTGGGAGAGTTTCAGAAACCAGCAAAGGATGACCAAAAAATTGATAAAAGGGGAGAAAATAGAATATGAGAGTAAACTAGCAAAAAATATAAAAACCTATTGCAAGAGCTTCTAATGGTATGTAAAAAGGAAGAGAGTAGCAAAAGTAAGCATTGGTCCTTTAGAGGCTGAGACAGGTGAAATTATAATGGGGAATAAGGAAATGGCAGAGACTTTAAACAAATATTCAGTATCTGTCTTCACAGTAGAAGACATAAAAAGCATACCAAAATTAGTGGGGAAGCAAGGGGTTAATAAGAGTGTGGAACTTAAATTAATTAAAATCAGTACAGAAAAAGTACTTGAGAAACTAATGGGACTAAAAGCCAACAAATCCCCTGGACCTGATGGCCTACATCCTAGGGTTCTAAAAGAGGTGGTTGCAGAGATAGTTGATGCATTGGTTGTGATCTTCCAAAATTCCCTAGATTCTAGAATGGTCCCAGCGAATTGGAAGGTAGCAAATGTAACCCCACTATTCAAGAAAGGAGGGAGAGAGAAAACCAGGAACTACATGCCAGTTAGCTTGACATCAGTCGTCGGGAAAATGCTGGAATCCATTATCAAGGAAGTGGTAACAGGGCACTTAGAAAATCATAATATAAGGCAGAGTCAACATGGTTTTATGAAAGGGAAATTGTGTTTGACAAATTTATTAGAGTTTTTTGAGGATGTAATTAGCAGGGTAGATAACGGGGAACCAGTGGATGTAGTATATTTGGATTTCCAAAAGGCATTCGATAAGGTGCCACATAAAAGGTTGTTACGCAAGATAAGGGCTCAGGGGATTGGGGGTAATATATTAGCATGCATAGAGGATTAGTTAACAGACAGAAAACAGAGAGTAGGGAATAAATGGGTCATTTTCCAGTTGGCACGCTGTAATTGGTGGGGCGACGCAAGGATCAGTGCTTGGGCCTCAGCTCTTTACAATCTATATCAATGACTTAGATGAAGGGACCGAGTGCAATGAATCCAAGTTTACTGACAATACAAAGCTCGGTGGGAAAGTAAGCTGTGAGGAGGACACAAAGAGCCTGCAAAGGGATATAGACAGGTTAAGTGAGTGGCAATAATGTGGCAGATGGAGAATAATGTGGGGAAATGTGAGGTTATTCAATTTGGTAGGAAGAATAGAAAAACAGACTTTTTTAAATGGTGAGGAACGATTATATGTTGGTGTTCAGAGTGATTTAGGTGTCCTCGTACAGGAAACACAGAAAGTTAGCATGCAAGCAATTAGGAACGCAAATTGCATGTTGGTCTTTATTGCAAGGGGGTTGGAGTACAAGAGTAAGGGAGTCTTACTACAATTGTACAGGGCTTTGGAGACCACACCTGGAATACTGTGCAGTTTTCCTTAGCTGAGGAAGGATATACTTGCCTTAGAGGTGGTGCAATGAAGGTTCACTAGATTGATCCCTGGGATAAGAGGGTTGTTCTATGAGGAGATTTGAGTAGATTGAGCCTATATTCTCTGGAGTTTAGAAGAATGAGAGGTGATCTCATTGAAACATAAGATACTGATGGGGACTGACAGGGTAGACGCTGAGAGGTTGTTTCCCCTGGCTGGAGAGTCTGGAACAAGGGGGCATAGCCTCAGGATAAGGGGTCAGGCATTTAAGACTGAGATGAGGAGGAATTTCTTAATCAGAGGGTTGTGGATCTTTGGAATTCTCTGCCCGAAAAGGCTGTGGATGCTTAGTCGTTGAGTATATTCAAGGCTGAGTTAGATACATTTTTGGACTCCAGGGGATTCAAGGGATATGGGGATCGGGCGGGAAAGTGGAGTTAACATAAGAACATAAGAAATAGGAGTAGGCCATTTGGCCCCTCAAGCCTGCTCCACCATTCTAGAAGATCATGGCCGATCTGATCTAGGCCTGAACTCCACTTCCCTGCCCGCTCCCCATAACCCTTGACTCCCTTATCGTTCAAAAATCTGTCTATCTCCACCTTAAATATATTCAATGACCCAGCCTCCACAGCTCTCTGGGATAGAGAATTTCACAGATTCACGACCCTCAGAGAAGAAATTCCTCCTCATCTCCGTTTTAAATGGGCGACCCCTTATTCTGAAACTATGCCCCCTAGTTCTAGATTTCCCCACGAGGGGAAACATCCTCTCTGCATCTACCTTGTCAAGCCCCCTCGGCATCTTATATGTTTCAATAAGATCACCTCTCATTCTTTTAAACTCCAATGAGTATAGGCCCAACCTGCTCAACCTTTCTTCATAAGACAACCCCTTCATCTCAGGAATCAACCTAGTGAACCTTGTCTGAACTGCCTCCAATGCAAGTATATCCCTCCTTAAATAAGGAGACCAAAACTGTACGCAGTACTCCAGGTGTGGTCTCACTAATTGTAGCAGGACTTCCCTACTTTTATACTCCATCCCCCTTGCAATAAAAGTTGAGGTCAAAGATCAGCCATGATCTTATAGAATGGCAGAGCAGGCTCAAAGGGCCATATGGCCGACTCCTGCTCCTAATTCTTATGTTCTTATGTAACTGTATTCCCTCATCCCTGGAACCATTCTAGTAAATCTTTTCTGTACCCTCTCCAAATCCTTCACACGTCCTTCCTAAAGTGTGGTGCCCAGAATTGGACACAATTCTCCAGCTGGGGCTGAACTAGTGTTTTATATAAGTTTAGCATAACTTCCTGACTTTTGTACTCTATGCCTCTATTTATAAAACCCAGGATCCCATCTGCTTTGTTACCTGTCCTGCCACCTTCAAAGATTTGTGCACAAGCACCTCAGGTCTCTCTGTTTTTGCACCCTCTTTAAAATTGTGCAGATGCAAAGTGAGAGTAGTTTCCTCCTCTTTTGGCGTTTCCAGTGATCGAGGGGTGTAGAACTTGGGGACACAAAGATTAAATGTTAAGAGATCTAGGAGAAGAACAGGAGCAACATGGAGTTGGGAGGCTATGCAATGGGCTACTGGAGTTAGTAACTCAAGCATAGACCATGGGTTTTTTGATGAAGGGGGTGATGACTGTGGTTTTGAAGGGAATGGTGCCTGAGGAAAGCGGTTTGCTGATAATATTAGGCCTGTATGCCATGACCAGCAAGAAAGAATGTCAGATGTAGTACACAATTGGATTGCAAGCTTGTATTATCTTATTTTCTGAATACTTCTCAAAATTTTTAATCAGGCTTTTTGTTCTCTGAACAACAAAATCACCCATGCAACAGTCTTTCTATATGTGCAAATATTCCTTTACTTAACCAACCAACCAGTTGCCAGTGACTACCTTATTTTCCATTCTATGACTTAGAACCATTTAAACCACAATATCAGATATTTGACTAACAGGAGGAAAGACAGGTTTTTTTTAAAAAGGTGCAACACCTCTGTAAATTTAAAATTGTAGCAAACATAGAAACATAGAAGATAGGAGCAGGAGTAGGCCATTCGGCCCCTCGAGCCTGCTCCGCCATTCGATGAGATCATGGCTGATCATCCAAACTCAGTACCCTGTACCTGCCTTCTCCCCATATCCCTTGATACCTTTAGCTTTAAGAAATATATCTAACTCATTCTTGAATATATTTAATGACTTGGCCTCAACTACCTTCTGTGGTAGAGAATTCCACAGGTTCACCACTCTCTGGGTGAAGAAATTCTTCCTCATTTCTGTCCTAAATGGCTTACCCCTTATCCTTAGATTATGACCCCTGGTTCTGGACTCTCCGACCATCGGGAACATTCTTCCTGCATCTAGTTTGTCCAGACCTGTCAGAATTTTATATGTTTCGATGAGATCCCCTCTCATTCTTCTATACTCCAGCGAGTTTAAGCCCAATCGACCCAATCTCTCCTCATATGTCATTCCTGCCATCCCAGGTATCAGCCTTGTGAATCTTCGCTGAACTCCTTCCATGGCAAGAACATCCTTCTCAGATAAGGTGACCAAAACTGCACACAGTACTCAAGGTGTGGTCTCACCAAGGCCCTGTACAACTGCAGCAGGACATCCCTGTTCCTATACTCAAACCCTTTCGCTATGAAGGCCAACATACCATTTGCCTTCTTCACCGCCTGCTGCACCTGCATGCTTACCTTCAGCGACTGGTGCACAAGGACACCCAGGTCTCGTTGCACTTCCCCTTCTCCCAATCTATTGCCATTCAGATAATAGTCTGCCTTTCTGTTTTTGACACCAAAGTGGATAACCTCGCATTTATCCACGTTATATTGCATCTGCCACGCTTCTGCCCACTCACCCAACCTGTCCAAATCATCCTGGAGTTTCTCGGCATCCTCCTCGCAGCACACACGCCCACCAAGCTTTGTGTCATCTGCAAACTTGGAGATATTACATTTAGTTCCCTTATCTAGATCATTAATGTATATTGTGAATAGCTGGGGTCCAAGGACCGAACCCTGCAGTACCCCACTAGTCACTGCCTGCCACTTGGAAAAAGACCCATTAATTCCTACTCTTTGCTTTCTGTCCGCCAACCAGTTCTCTATCCAAGTCAATACCTTGCCCCCAATCCCATGTGCCTTAACTTTACACGCTAATCTCTTATGCGGGACCTTATCGAAAGCCTTTTGAAAGTCCAAATACACCACATCTACTGGTTCTCCCTTATCTATTTTCCCAGTTACATCCTCAAAAAATTCCAGTAGATTAGTCAAGCACGATTTACCTTTTGTAAATCCATGTTGACTTTGTCCGATCCGGTCACTGTTTTTCAAGTGCTCAGCTATTACATCCTTTATAATGGACTCTAGCATTTTCCCCACTACCGATGTCAGGCTTACCGGTCTGTAATTCCCCTGCTTTCTCTCTACCACCCTTTTTGAATAGTGGGGTAACATTAGCTACCCTCCAATCCATGGGTACAGTTCCAGATTCCATCGAATGTTGGAAGATGATCAGCAATGCATCTACTATTTCCAGGGCCATTTCCTTAAGTACCCTAGGATGTAGATTATCAGGCCCTGGGGATTTATCGGCCTTCAATCCCGTCAATTTCCCTAACACCATTTCCCTGTAAATACTGATTTCTTTCAGTTCCTCCCTTTCATCAGACCGTATGTTCTCCAACATCTCTGGGAGGTTATTTGTGTCCTCCTTTGTGAAGACAGAACCAAAATATGCATTTAATTGGTCTTCCATTTCTTTGTTCCCCATTATAACTGTAGCAGTGATGTAATTGTGTCTCATGCTGTGATTTAAAAAAAAGTAAAATACATGCCACTTCTGTATAGTAGGTTTTCCTCATCAATCCCTCAGAATGACAGCATTTCTCAATAAATGGTTTACTTAATCATTGACAACATCGTTTCAAAAGGAGAAATTTCCAGAGCTATGGGGAAGGAGCATGGTATTGGGTCAAATTGGATAGCTCTTTCAAAGAGCCGGCACAGGCACGATGGGCTAAATGGCCTCCTTCTGTGCTGTAAGATTCTATGTCTGGGTCTGTTGTGGACTGATTGATGGAGATTGGGTGCCAGGATTTGTATCATGTGACTACCAGGATGGTTGAAGGAGAACTAGATGGGCCATGGTCTTTTTTTGTCCAGCAATTCCTATGTAATAGTGGGAAAATACTGGAGCCAAACTCCTTCAAAAGGAGTCAACAACTTCAGGAAAAGAGGTGAACAAATTGGTGGGAGAAAAAAAAAACACTTCACACTCAGTAAAATGCACAGCTAACTTTATGCACCGAAAAAAGACTTGCATTTATATAGCACCTTTCACGACCTCGGGACGTCCCAAATTAGTTTGGTTAACAGACAGAAAACAGAGAATAGGAATAAACGGGTAATTTTTGGGTTGGCAGGCTGTAACTAGTGCCAAGGGGTACCGCAAGGATCAGTGCTTGGGCCTCAGCTATTCACAATCTACATCAATGATTTTGATGAGGGGACCAAATGTAATATATCCAAGTTTGCTGATGATACAAAGCTGGGTGGGAATGTAAGTTGTGAGGAGGATGCAAAGAGGCTTCAAGTGGATATAGACAAGCTAAATGAGTGGGCAAGAACATGGCAAATGGAATATAATGTGGAGAAATGTGAAGTTATCCACTTTGGTAGGAAAAATAGAAAAGCAGAGTATTTTTTAAAATAGTGAGAGATTGTTAAATGTTGGTGTTCAGAGGGACCTGGGTGTCCTTGTACATGAATCACTGAAAGTTAACATGCAGGTACAGCAAGCATTAGGAAAGCAAATGGTATGTTGGCCTTTATTACAAGAGGATTTGAGTACAAAAGTAAAGACGTCTTACTGCAATTATATAGGGCCCTGGTGAGACCATACCTGGAGTATTGTGTAGTTTTAGTCTCCTTACCTAAGGAAGGATATACTTGCCATAGAGGGAGTGCAACAAAGGTTCACCAGGCTGATTCCTGGGAAGGGGGGATTGTCCTATGAGGACAGATTGAGTAGACTAGGCCTATATTCTCTAGAGTTTAGAAGAATGAGAGGCGATCTCATTGAAACATACAAAATTCTTACAGGGCTTGACAGGGTAGATGCAGGGAGGATGTTTCCCCTGGCTGGGGAGTCCAGAACCAGGGGTCATAGTCTCAGAATAAGGGTTTGCCCATTTAGGCCTGAGATGAGGAGAAATTTCTTCACTGAGGGTGGTGAATCTTTGGAATTCTCTACCCCAGAGGGCTGTGGAGGCTCAGTCGTTGAGTATATTCAAGACAGAGATCAATAGATTTTTGGATATTAAGGGAATCAAGGGATATGTGGATAGTGCAGGAAAGTGGAGATGAGGTAGATGATCAGCCATGATCTTATTAAATGGCGGAGTAGGCTCGAGGGGCCGAATGGCCTACTCCTATTTCTTATATTCAAAGTGCTTGAAGTACTTCCCGTGTCCTAACTCACACCAAGTCCCATTCACCCATCACCCCTGTGCTTGCTGACCTACATTGGCTCCCGGCTAAGCAACGTTTTACTAGGTTAAAGGCGCTATATAAATACAAGTTGATGTTGTTGTTGTTGAAATGTAGTCACTGTTGTAAGCCTCGTTACCTGAGTGACAAACCTGGCGGCGTCCGTGAAGACGTGGTAATCCACATCCGTGTATTTAACCAGCATGGAGCGATCCTGGTGCAGCCCGTAAAAAACCAGGCCGACGCGGATGCAGAGAGCGGCTGCAACCGGCGCAGCATCCCCGCGCGTCCTGCCCGGGCCCATTCACAGGCAGAGCCGCGCCACCGCCCCTTTAACAGCTGGAAATTTACAGCGGCTCATTTAAAAAAGAGACGGACTCTGCCGGAGTTAAAGGAGAGGTCACCCCGGCAACGTTTGAAAGCGAACGGGTCTAATCTGAGGGGAAACAATCTGGCGGCCTCTTCCATCAGGGGATGTTACTCCCAATCACTCGCCGGGCGATAAGAGGAGCCAGTTCCGGGGATATTTATTCTTTGGGGCTGTTATTCACGCGGGCGAGGAGAAGTGACAGGCGCAGTTGGAATGGGGTAACCATTGCCAACAGACTTTCCCCCCACCCAACGCCATGACAAATCCCGCAATGTCGTCCTTACCACGTGACGGCGGTGGGCGGGGTCCGGTGACGCTGGCGGACGGGCCTGCGCGGGGCGGGGTCAGGTGACGCTGGCGGACGGGCCTGCGCGGGGCGGGGTCAGGTGACGCTGGCGGACGGGCCTGCGCGGGGCGGGGTCAGGTGACGCTGGCGGACGGGCCTGCGCGGGGCGGAGTCAGATGACGCTGGCGGAAGGGCCTGCGCGGGGCGGGGGGTCAGGTGACGCTGGCGGAAGGGCCTGCGCGGGGCGGAGGCGAGCGGTAAACGTTTCGGATCGAGCTTGTGGCACGAATTGTCTCTGATGGCGTATCAGTACCGGCCGCAGCAGCAATACCAGCAGCAGAACCAGCAGCAGAATAACGGCATCCCCGACCAGGCCTTCCTCTGGTCCGTCTTCCAGAGGTACGAGACACCCTATCCCCGCTACTTACCAACGCCCCGCGCTAGGCCGCGTGGAGCCTCTGTGTGTGTGTGTGTGTGTGTGTGTGTGTCGGGGGCAGTGGGCCCCTCGGGGGGCACTGGGAAAGAGAGATCGGGGCAGCGGGCCCCGCGGGACTGGTACTTCCTCACCCACGGCACTATATTGAAGAGGAGGGTTCTCCTCGGTGCCCTGGCCGATATTTATCTCTCGACCAACTTCACATATAAAAAAAAACACATGAACTGGTCGTCATCATTTTTGCTGTTTGTGGAATCTTGCTGTGCGCAAATTGGCTGCCGCCTTTCCTACATTACAACAGTAACTACACTTCAAGTTTACTTCATTGGCTGTCAAGTGCTTTGAGATGACCTGAAGGATCTTTCTTTTTGCCCCTTGGCGTCCCTCGGGGCCGCCACTTACGCAGGACCTGGCACTTATACTGTCTCTTTCACGTTCTTGGGTTTAAGCACATAAGAATTAGGAGCAGGAGTAGGCCATATGGTCCTTCGAGCTCGCTCCGCCATTCAATAAGATCATAGCTTATCTTTGACCTACAACTCCACTTTCCCGCCCGATCCCCATATCCCTCGATTCCTCTAGAGTCCAAAAATCTATCTATCTTAGCCTTGAATATACTCAGCATCCTTTGGGGTAGAGAATTCCAAAGATTCACAACTGTCTGAGTGAAGAAATTTCTCCTCATCTCAGTTTTAAATGGCTGAGCCCTTATCCTGAGGCTATGCCTCCTAGTTCTAGACTTTCCAGCCAGAGCAAACAATCTCTCAGCATCTACCCTGTCAATCCCTCTCAGAATCTTATGTTTCAATGAGATCACCTCTCCGTCTTCTAAACTCGAGAGTATAGGCCCAATCTACTCAATCTTTCCTCATAGGACAGCCCTCTCATCCCAGGGATCAATTTAGTGAACCTTCATTGCACTGCCTCTAAGGCATGTATGTCCTTTATCAGATAAGGAGACCAAAACTCTGCACTTACACTTTTGTGTAGATTTTATTTTGAACACACCTTTTTAAACTTAAAGTAGTTTAATTACTATTATTTTTTAAATGACTATAAACTCATTCAGCAGCCTCAGGACTTGCACAGTGCCTCTCACCTTTGGGACTGGCATTTCCACGGCATCTTTCAAACCCTCGGGACTAGCATTTACACGGTGCCTTTCACACTTGGAATTTGTTTTTATATAATGCATTTCTGGGTGTCCCTAATTGCTCCACAGACAACAAATTACTTTTGAAGTGCAGTCACTGTTGTTTTGCAGGGAAACACAGCTTGTATACCAGTTTGTATAGAGCAAGTTTCCAGACAGTAATAAAATAAATGACCAGTTAATGTGTGTTGAGGAATAAATGTTGGTCAGCACACCAGGAGAATTGCCCTGCTCCTATTCACATTGTACCATGGGATCTTTTACATCCTCCTGAGCAGTTAGATGAAGCCTCAGTTTAATGCCTCATCCAAAAGTGGCACCTCTGATAATGCAGCACTCCCTCAGAACTCGGAGTGTGACTTGTTCCACAATCTACTGAGCCAGGCGAGAGGGAGAGTTAGAGGGGGCTTTACTCTGCCACGAACCATCTTCTAGAAAAGAAAGACTTGCATTTATATAGCGCCATTCACGACCACCGGACATCTCAAAGCGCTTTACAGCCAATTAAGTACTTTTTGAAGTGTAGTCACTGTTGTAATGTGGGAAACGCGGCAGTCAATTTGCACACAGCAAGGTCCCACAAACAGCTATGGTGAGTAATGAGTCCTATGCGGGATCTACAGACGCATCTGCCACAGGTGGGGCAGGTAGTGGTTGAAGGGACGAGTGGGTGAAATGCTTGGTTTGTCATACGTTACTTCCGCTGTTTGTACTTGGTCTCTGCGTGCTCCCGAGGAAGAAACTCAGTGTTTGGCGCCTTCTCGAATGCTTCTCCTCCAATTTGAGTGGTCTTGGGCCAGGGATTCCCAAGAGTTGATGAGGATGTTACATTTTTTCAAGGAGGCTTTGAGGATGTCCTTGAAGCGTTTTCTCTGCCCTCCTGGAAATCATTTGCCGTGACTGAGCTCGGAGTAGAGTGTTTGTTTCGGGAGTCTTGTATCAGGCATGCGGACAATGTGGTCCGTCCATCGGAGCTGATTGAGCGTGATCAATGCTGGGAATGTTGGCCTGAGAGAACACTGACATTGGTACACCTATCCTGCCAATGGGTTTGCAGGATTTTGCGGAGGCAGCGTTGGTGATACTTCTCTAGTGCTTTGAGGTGCCTAATGTACGTTGTCCATGTCTCTGAAGCGTACAGGAGGGTGGGTATCACTGCTGCTCTGTAGACCATGAGCTTGGTACCGGGTTTGAGGTCTTGGTCTTCAAACACTCTTTTCCTCAGGCAACCGAAGGTTGCACTGGCACACTGAAGGCGGTGTTGGATTTCGTCATCAATGTCCGCCCTCGCTGACCAGGCTCCCAAGGTATAGAAAGTGGTCCACACTGTCCAAGGTCTCGTCATGAATTTTGATAGTCGGGGGGCAGTGTTGTGCGGCAGGGGCAGGTTGGTAAAGAACCTTTGTCTTTGGATGTTTAATGTAAGGCCCAGTCTGTCGTACGCTTCAGTGAAGGAGTCAATGATGGTTTGGAGTTCAGCCTCCGAGTGTGCACAAACACAAGCGTCGTCTGCATACTGTAATTCAATAACAGAGTTTGGGACAATCTTGGTTCGGGACCGAAGACGACGGCGATTGAACAATTTCCCGTTTGTTCTGTAGATTAGCTACACTCCGGCGGGAAGCTTGTTAGAGGTGAGATGGAGTATTACAGCGAGAAAGATTGAGAAGAGTGTTCGTGCAATGGCCTTGCTTGACCTCACTTGTATTGGGTCTGTGATGGATCCGTTAGTAAGGATCACGGCTTGCATGTCATCGTGGAACAGACGGAGGATGGTAACTAATTTTTGAGGGCAGCCAAATTTGAGAAGGACACTCCATAATCCCTCTCGGCTGACAGAGTCAAAGGCCTTTGTGAGGTCAAAATAGGCCATGTGCAGAGGTTGATGTTGCTCCATACATTTTTCTTGGATTTGTCGCACAGTGAAAATCATGTCCATTGTGCCTCTTAGTGGGCAGAATCCACATTGTGACTCTGGGAGGAGCTCTTCAGCCACTGGGAGGAGACGATTGAGGAGGTTCTTGCAATGACTTTCCCTGTGGCAGACAACACTGAAAGTCTTCTAATTACCGCAATCGGACTTGTCTCCTTTCTTGAAGATGGTCACGATTACGACATCTCTGAAATCCCCAGGCATGCTCTCCTCCTTCCAGATAAGGGAGATAAGGTCATGGATTCGCACCAAGAGTACTTCTCCGCCATGCTTTAGTACTTCGGCGGGGATTTCATCTACTCCGGAAGCCTCCTTGATTTTCATCCTCATGCCAGGCTGAGATTGTGCAGAGATAGTGGCGGATAGCATGCTGTGGGATAGAGTCAAGGACACTCACGTTGAAGACGGAGTCTTAGTTGAGGAGATCTTTGAAGTGCTCCTTCCAGCGGGCACTGACTGCCTCTCTGTCCTTGATGAGCTCCTCACCGTTCTTAGCTCTCAGCGGGATAGGTGCTTGGGCCGCAGATGGTCTTAAGAACATAAGAAATAGGAGCAGGAGTAGGCCATTCGGCCCTTCAAGCCTGCTCCGCCATTCAATAAGACCATGTCTGATCTTCTGCCTCAACTCCATTCACCAGCCCTATCGCCATATCCCTTGATGCCCTTACTAGTCAGAAATCTATCGACTTTTGTTTTGAATATACCCAATGACTGAGCCTCCACAGCCCTCTGGGGTAGAGAATTCCAAAGATTCACCACCCTCTGAAGAAATTTCTTCTCATCTCAGTCCTGAATGGCCTACCCTTTATCCTGAGGCTGTGGCCCCTGGTTCTAGACTCCCCAGCCAAGGGAAACATTCTCCCAGCATCCACCCTATCAAGCCCTGTAATAATTTTGTATGCTTCAATGAGATCCCCTTTCATTCTTCTGAATTCAAGAGAATACAGGCCTAGTTTACTCAATCTCTTCTCATACGACAGTCGCGCCATCCCAGGAATCAATCTCGTGAACCTTCGTTGCACTCCCTCTATGGCAAGTATATCCTTCCTTAGGTAAGGAGACCAAAATTGTACACAGTACTCCAGGTGTGGTCTCACCAAGGCCCTATATAATTGGAGTAAGACTTCTTTACTCCTGTACTCAAATCCTCTTGTAATGAAGGCCAGCATACCATTTGCCTTCCTAATGGCTTGCTGCACCTGCACATTCACTTTCAGTGACTCATGTATAAGGACATCCAGGTCCTTTTGAGCATCTGCATTCCCCAATCTTTCACCATTTAGGAAATACTCCGCCTTTCTGTTTTTTCTACCAAAGTGAATAACTTCACATTTATCCACATTATATTCCATCTGCCATGTTCTTGCCCACTCACTGAGCCTGTCGAGATCCCCTTGAAGCCTCTTCACATCCTCTTCACAACTGACACTGCCACCTAGCTTTGTGTCATCAGCAAATTTGGAAATGTTATATTTAGTCCCCTCATCCAAATCATTAATATAGATTGTTAATAGCTGGGGCCCAAGCACTGATCCTTGCGGTACCCCATTAGTCACAGCCTGCCATCCTGAAAAAGACCCGTTTATTCCTACTCTTTGTTAACCAATTCTCAATCCATGCTAGTATATTACCCCCAATTCCATGTGCCCTAATTTTGTTCACCAACCTCTTGTGTGGGACCTTATCGAAGGCCTTCTTAAAATCCAAACACACCACATCTACCGGTTCCCCTTTGTCTACTCCACTAGTTACATCCTCAAAGAACTCCAATAGGTTTGTCAAACAGGATTTCCCTTTCATAAATCCATGTTGACTCTGCCCAATCTTACTATTAGTTTCTAATTGCCCAGTTATTGCATCCTTTATAATAGATTCCAGCATTTTCCCAATTACTGATGTGAGGCTAACAGGTCTGTAGTTCCCCGTTTTCTCTCTCATTCCTTTCTTAAATTGCGGGGTTACATTTGCTATCCTCCAATCTGCAGGAACTGTTCCAGAATCTATAGAATTTTGGAAGATGACAACCAATGCGTCCACTATCCCAATGGCCACCTCTTTCAAAACCATAGGATGTAGGTCATCCGGTCCTTGGGATTTATCGACTTTTAGTCCCATTAATTTTGCTAATACTGTTTTTTTACTAATAATTTCTTTAAGTTCCTTATTCTCACCACACCCTTGGTTTTTGCGTATTTCTGGGAGGTTTTTGTGTCTTCTGTGAAGACAGAAATAAAGTATTTATTTAATTTCTCTACCATTTTCTCATTCCCCATTATAAATTCTCCCGTCTCTGACTGTAAAGGACCTACATTTACCTTCGCCAGTCTTTTCCTTTTCACATACCTATAGAAGCTTTTACAATCCGTTTTTATATTTTTCGCCAGTTTGTGCTCATATTCCATTTTCCCTTTCTTTATCAATTTCTTGGTCCCCCTTTGCTGATTTCTAAAAAGATCCCAATCCTCAGGCTGACCGCTTTTTCTGGCAACTTTATAAGCTTCCTCCTTTGACTTAAGACTAGCTTTAATTTCTTTTGTTAGCCATGGTTGGATCACTTTTTTCCTTTTGGGTTTTTATGCCCTAGAGGAATATATGTTTGTTGCAAATTATGCATTATTTCCTTGAATGTTAGCCATTGTATGTCCACCTTCTTGACTGCACTAAAGAATCCACGCACGTCATGGTTGTCGGCTAGTTGCTGGATCTCATGCACTCTTTCCACCCACCATCTGTTCTTTAGGTCGCGAGTTTTTTGTTGGACCTCTGCCTTCAGTTGTCTGTAAATCTGTTGACTTTCCCTCGAGTTGTGTTGATGTTTCCAATTCAAGAACGTCTTACATTTACGATTTATTAGTTCCTGGATCTCCTGGTCGTTCTCGTCAAACCAGTCTTGATGTTTTCTGGTAGAGTAACCAAGAGTCTCTTTGCAGGTGCTAATTATGGTGGACTTAAGGGCAGACCAGTCACTTTGGACACTCTGCGGCTCTGGTTCATTGGGTGTCGCCAGGTTAGCTGTGAGGCTAACTAGTGTATGTACAAATTTCGAATTGCTGACTACAGTCATGCAATATTGCAGGTTTCTGAGGCAAATCCAAACTGGAAAGGGAGAGCAGCACAGCTGGGGGCAGGACTTGGATGTAATGCTGAGACAACTGGCATTGTCAGATTATTTTATTCTTTTCCCACAACCTCACCAGCAGTTTCTCCAAGAGAACAACACAAAAGTGAGTAGGGAAAGAGAGAAGGGGAAAAACAGGAAAAATGGCACCGTTGAATGCCAAGAAGCACAACATAGATTTGGGGTTGGATGCAATATTCAGTCAGGATTCTACTTGAGTCAAAGGCGATTTAATCATATGCTGTTAGCTGAGAAGTTGTGGCACATCGATCTGGCCCCTTGCTGCAAAACTGTAGATATTAGAGGCCATTCAGCCCATTGCGCTGGCTCTTTGGTTACCTCTGTTATACTTGGTCTGGGTATTTACTGGATGCAAATGGCAAAATGTTCCATTCTCTGTGCTAACAGTCTTAAACACGGTCTAGTAGTGGTGCCTTGTGACAACACAGTTGCATAATGTGACTCAAAATCACATTGTTTCAGGAAACGTGGAGGAGCCATTGAAGGTTATGACTAACTCTAATGTCATAGTGCACTAAATTCTGTTTCTTTTTTTTTATATAAATACAGGACAGTTACTGCTTCTTTAGATGTTTACAGATCTATATTAAAGTTTGTATTAATATAAAAAGCTGGGTTTAAAACAAATACAGTTTTATGGGAAAACTTCTGCTTCTTGTAGAGATATAAATTGTAGCTCTGCTGATCGTTGGAAAGTTTACAATTTTCAGTAGCTAGGATATCATTTCAATGCTTTATACTAGAAGATAAGCAAATGTAGTAAATTCTGGGGTATACTGAAAACAGCATACCTGTATCTTTGTATTTAAAAAAAATCTCAGTCCACAATTTGAAATTTTCCAGGATGAAGGTATTCAGAGTAGATGAGGCATTAAGAACCAATGACATGAACCTACAGTTTTGAAGACACTTCGTTGCATAATGCTCTGCAGATTTCTTTGTGTAGATGTAAAATGTAGTATGGTACTAAACCATACCAGAAGAATCTGCGGTTTGAACTCTGATCTATGCTGAGTTCGGGCAGTGGGGACACGACAGTTGGCCTCCGTGTCTCTGGTATAGGAGAGGAAGGAAGTCTCCTTGATCGCTATGTAGCATAGCCTGCTGGCCTTGTGCATCTGAGGACATAATCGTACCTGTTGTATTGCACCTCCCGTTAATGTAAAATGACACTTTAACGCTCACTTTCGAGTCTCCCAAGTTAAGACTGAATATTTTGGTTGAGGTACTGGAGGGCAGTCAGCATCAGTGGGACTCCAAGTTTAGCTTTTGTCTTCAGAAGTGGCTGGTAAAGGGAAAACATTGAAACACTTGAGGTAGTTTCATTGCATTGACCCCCCCCCCCCCACCCCGGCAGATTAGCGTATGGGGTCATGTTTGTGGTGTTCCTGCTCTAAGTGGTGAGTTCACACTCTGTTGTAAGGAGAAAGTACCAAGATGTGGTGTGGTTCCCCACGTGGATGGTGGAAGAATTGGTGTAACTTTCAAATAATGCAAGAAAAGTTGACTGGCTACAGCCCCAGACTTTGGACCAAAACTTCTCCGAATCTGTGTTGATCGTTAAAAGTAGAAATGGAAAGTTTTATCAATGGTACCATTGTGTGTAGTGTTGGACTTTACAGAGGTGCAAAGAGGTTGAGCAGTTGGGAAGACTAGTGGTTGAAAAACTTACAGTAGTGAGTATACATAGGCAGAGTGACGCGTAGAGTGGAAAATGAGAGCTTGGGTGAAAAGCTAATATTTGTGAAAGGTTACTTGAGAAAAATACTTTTAACTTTTACACGCTACACTGTAGAAGCCCTCGAGTTTTTCAGCCTTTGCAGAAGACTGTTTTTTGTTTGCGGATCTTACATTTTGAATTTTTTGTGTGTGGTTAAATGTCATTCTGGAATGTGAGATTGAATTTCAAAATTGAGTTGCGCGGTGCATTCTGCACTGAATTTCTACACGGAATCTTTGTTTGATATCTAGGTAGTTATTTTTCTGCAGTTGCTAAGCAATGTTAGTAATGTTAGGATTAACCTCTAGCAATAAAATAGAGGCAACATGGAGACTTCTGTAATAGGAGTTGTACTTTAAAATTGATACTATAATGTGGGTTATTACGTACTTAGATAGTGAAAATACACGTATAGCATAAGGACTGAGGCTCATCATGATTTATTTCACTGAAACCTGAGTTTGAATCCAGCCTAGACTGCCGGTTTGGACATCTACTTTCTCTGGGAGGCTACCAGAATAGCTGGCACAGAAAAGCCAAGGGGAAAGTCCGGCTGTTACACCAAAAAGATGTTCCGTTTCAGATCGGCAACATCCCTCGCAAGTTTTACAAACTCCTTTTTAAAAAAAAAAAATCTTCCAATGTTGAAAGCATAATTAAATGTGTCTAAAAGACAGTCTATAACAAATCAAACGTCGTCGCAGCAGAAAATCATTGACTACTTGCAGCTCTAACATTTGGGGAATTTGTATTTCAATTTTTTTTCTACACTTTTCTCAAAAGTAAACAATATAATTTAAAGTTGAACTAGGATTTGTTTTGTAAAATAACATTCTATTAAACTCAGCTTGCAAATAATTTTTAAGTGTATGTAATTCATAATTGTTGGTGGTTTGGTCATAAGCTAGTATAGAAAGTCTATTCCGATGATTAAAAGTCCCCAGCTCCCCCCCATAAATTTGAATTATCCAGAAATTGAAATTAAGCAATTGCATTAAAATGACAATCCTTTTAATTGCATTTCAAATAAGAACGTAAGAAATAGGAGCAGGAGTAGGCCATTCGAGCCTGCTCCACCATTCACTGAGATCATGGCTGATCTTCTGCCTCAACTCCATTCACCGGCCCTATCGCCATATCCCTTGATGCCCTTCTGTTTTGAATATACCCAATGACTGAGCCTCCACAGCCCTCTGGGGTAGAGAATTCCAAAGATTCACCACCCTCTGTAGAAATGTCTTCTCATCTCAGTCCTGAATGGTCTACCCTTTATCCTGAGGCTGTGGCCCCTGGTTCTAGACTCCCCAGCCAAGGGAAACATTCTCCCAGCATCCACCCTATCAAGCCTTGTAATAATTTTGTATGCTTCAATGCGATCCCCTTTCATTCTTCTGAACTCAATCTCTTATACGACAGTCGCGCCATCCCAGGAATCAATCTCGTGAACCTTCGTTGCACTCCCTCTATGGCAAGTATATCCTTCCTTAGGTAAGGAGACCAAAATTGTACACAGTACTCCAGGTGTGGTCTCACCAAGGCCCTATATAATTGGAGTAAGACTTCTTTACTCCTGTACTCAAATCCTCTTGTAATGAAGGCCAGCATACCATTTGCCTTCCTAATGGCTTGCTGCACCTGCACATTCACTTTCAGTGACTCATGTATAAGGACATCCAGGTCCTTTTGAGCATCTGCATTCCCCAATCTTTCACCATTTAGGAAATACTCTGCCTTTCTGTTTTTTCTACCAAAGTGGATAACTTCACATTTATCCACATTATATTCCATCTGCCATGTTCTCGCCCACTCACTGAGCCTGTCGAGATCCCCTTGAAGCCTCTTCACAACTGACACTGCCACCTAGCTTTGTGTCATCAGCAAATTTGGAAATGTTATATTTAGTCCCCTCATCCAAATCATTAATATAGATTGTGAATAGCTGAGGCCCAAGCACTGATCCTTGCGGTACCCCACTAGTCACAGCTTGCCATCCTGAAAAAGATCCGTTTATTCCTACTCTTTGTTTTCTGTCTGTTAACCAATTCTCAATCCATGCTAGTATATTACTCCCAATTCCATGTGCCCTAATTTTGTTCACCAACCTCTTGTGTGGGACCTTATCGAAGGCCTTCTTAAAATCCAAACACACCACATCTACCGGTTCCTCTTTGTCTACTCCACTAGTTACATCCTCAAAGAACTCCAATAGGTTTGTCAAACCGGATTTCCCTTTCATAAATCCATGTTGACTCTGCCCAATCTTACTATTAGTTTCTAATTGCCCAGTTATCTGACTGTAAAGGACCTACATTTACCTTCGCCAGTCTTTTCCTTTTCACATACCTATAGAAGCTTTTACAATCCGTTTTTATATTTTTCGCTAGTTTGTGCTCATATTTCATTGATTCAGTCCTGTAATTCAAATTAAACAACTTTGAATAAACAGGAGTAGATTGTAGACTTGGTCTAATAACGTGAAAATTTCAGACAATTAAATATTTAGTTTATATTGCAAGTTCTGGCCCAATATATTAGCCTTGCTATGGCCATTCAATTATCTAGTGATGCATTTGTCCTGAGTTACATTAATTTGCTGTAATCATCCCACTACAGATTCTCTAAATAGAGTGTTGGTTAACTTGTATCAGAAATAAGGGGAAAGGTTTAAAATGAAACTTGGCTACATCTTCTGTTTTATATGTTAGATTTCTGGTGATAGTGCTTTCTCCAAAGACTCTCCATTTTCTGACGAAGGGTTTCGACCTGAAACGTTAACTCTGTTTCTCTCTCCACGGATGTTGCCTGGCCTGCTGAGTTTTTCCAGCTTTTTCTGTTGTTGTCTCCATTTTATTGGTTGCCTGTGAGCTCATCAGAATTTGTCTGTTGTCTAAAATTCATACCAAGTTAAATTTGCACCCATGCTGTAAGACAAGCACTGACAATGAGAAGAATCAAAGCTTAACTGCACCTCAAGATAAACGAGTTTGGAGTTGCCTGGGTCTGTTTTGTCGCCAGGTTATAAAAACAATGGGCACCACATTAGTTTGTTTCCAATCTAATGGGACCTCTCCAACATTCAACACCATTATGAAGATCCTTAGCACCTCACAAATCTCAACTTGTGCCTCTGTCATCTGGAATAAACATTATCAATCGTGGGTATCTGTTTTGAACCCTGGTAGCCTGTATAGAACCTCTATTTCAAAACGTCTGCTTTCAGTGCTGCCTTTATTACCTGATGGACTTTGTGGGTGAGTGGTTGTGCTTGAGAACTAGACTGCACAGAGCTGATCAGGGTTGTGGTTTGAAGTTCTGAGGAATTTTAAGTTTCAGTTATCAGCAGTGACTCACTTGTTGAATATTCACTGCCTTTTCATTTTTCAACCGTTTGATTAACAGGTTTCTTCATGGCCTGATGTATTTGTTTTAATTTTGTATGCTTTTAGGATTGCACCTACCACTTTAATAACAGAGACTGGCTTTTTGAGTTCTGTACTGTTGCAATGTGCCATTAGCTAATATAAAATAATCCAAGTGGGTTAAATAACTTCAACACCATTGAAATAGAAGTTCTATCCAGGTTATGAGGGTTCAAAACAAAGTCCCAGGAATGGATCATATTCCAGGGTCCTATGAGGCACAGGATTAAATTGCTGGTGGTCTTCATAACCGCGTTGAACGTTGGGGAGTCCATGTTAAATTGGGCACAATTTTGTACAGTGTACCAATTTTTAAAACTATTGACATAACAGACGCAGGCAAGAAACACAAAGGGCCATACTAAATCATAAGTCTAAAAGGACAAAGGATGTTAATAAAATAAGCCTAAAGGCTCTGTGTCTTAATGCAAGGAGTATCCGTAATAAGGTGGATGAATTGACTGTGCAAATAGATGTTAACGGATACGATGTGATTGGGATTACAGAGACGTGGCTCCAGAACAATCAAGGCTGGGAACTGAACATCCAGGGGTATTCAACATTCAGAAAGGATAGAATAAAAGGAAAAGGGGGTGGGGTAGCATTGCTGGTTAAAGAGGAGATTAATGCAATAGCTAGGAAGGACATCAGCTTGGAGGATGTGGAATCAATATGGGTTGAGCTGCAGAACACCAAAGGGCAGAAAACGTTAGTGGGAGTTGTGTACAGACCTCCAAACAGCAGTGGTGAGGTGGGGGAGGGTATGAAACAGGAAATCAGAGGTGCGTGCAAAAAAGGCACAGCAGTTATCATGGGTGACTTTAATATGCATATAGATTGGGCTACTCAAACTGGAAGCAATACGGTGGAGGAGGATTTCCTGGAGTGTTTAAGGGATGGTTTCCTAAACCAATATGTTGAGGAACCAACTCGAGGGGAGGCCATCCTGGACTGGGTGTTGTGTAATGAGGAAGGACGAATCAGCAATCTTGTGGTACGAGGCCCCCTGGGGAAGAGTGACCATAGTATGGTGGAGTTCTACATTAGGATGGAGAAGGAAACAGTTAAGTCAGAGACCATGGTCCAGAACTTAAATAAGGGCAACTTTGATGGTATGAGGCGTGAATTGGCGAGGTTAAATTGGCAAGCGATATTTAAGGGGCTATCAGTGGAAGGGCAATGGCAGACATTTAGAGATCGCATGGATGAACTACAACAATTGTACATCCCGGTCTGGCGTAAAAATAAAAAAGGGAAGGTGGCTCAACCATGGCTAACAAGGGAAATCAGGGATAGTATTAAAACCAAGGAAGTTGCATACAAATTGGCCAGAAGTAGCAGCAAACCCAGGGACTGGGAGAACTTCAAAACTCAGCAAAGGAGGACGAAGGGTTTGATTAGGGCAGGGAAAATAAAATATGAAAGGAAGCTTGCAGAGAACATTAAAATGGACTGCAAAAGCTTCTATAAATATGTAAAAAGAAAGAGGTTAGTAAAAACAAACGTAGGTCCCCTGCAGTCGGAAACAGGGCAAGTCGTAATGGGGAACAAGGAAATGGCAGATCAATTGAACAAGTACTTTGGTTCGGTGTTTACTGTGGAGGACACACACAACCTGCCGGAAATAAAAGGGGTCAGAGGATCTGGTAAGAGGGAGGAGCTGAGGGAAATCCTTATTAGTCGGGAAAAGGTATTGGGAAATTGATGGGACTGAAGGCTGAAAAATCCCCGGGGCCTGATGGTCTGCATCCCAGAGTACTTAAGGAGGTGGCCTTGGAAATAGTGGATGCATTGACGATCATTTTCCAACATTCCTTAGACTCTGGATCAGTTCCGATGGAGTGGAGGGTGGCCAATGTAACCCCTCTTTTTAAAAAAGGAGGGAGGGAGAAAGCAGGGAATTATAGACCGGTCAGCCTGACATCGGTCGTGGGTAAAATGATGGAAGCAATTATTAAAGATGTCATAACAGACCATTTGGAAAGTGGCGACATGATAGGTCCAAGTCAGCATGGATTTGTGAAAGGGAAATCATGCTTGACAAATCTTCTGGAATTTTTTGAGGATGTTTCCAATAGGGTGGACAGGGGGGAACCAGTAGATGTGGTGTATTTGGACTTTCAGAAGGCCTTCGACAAGGTCCCACACCAGAGATTGGTGAGCAAAGTTAAAGCACATGGGATTGGGGGTAATGTGTTGACGTGGATTGAGAACTGGTTGGCACACAGGAAACAAAGAGTAGGAGTAAATGGGTACTTTTCAGAATGGCAGGCAGTGACCAGCGGGGTACCGCAGGGTTCGGTGCTGGGACCTCAGCTGTTTACATTATATATTAATGATTTGGACGAAGGGATTAAATGTAATATCTCCAAATTTGCGGATGACACTAAATTGGGAGGCAGTGTGAACAATGAGGAGGATGCTAGGAGGCTACAGAGTGACTTGGACAGGTTGGGTGAATGGGCAAATGTATGGCAGATGAAGTACAATGTGGATAAATGTGAGGTTATCCACTTTGGTGGTAAAAATAGAGAGGCGGACTATTACCTGAATGGTGGCAGATTAGGGAAAGGGGAGGTGCAACGAGACCTGGGCGTCATGGTACATCAGTCACTGAAGGTGGGAATGCAAGTGCAGCAGGCAGTCAAGAAAGCAAACGGAATGATGGCCTTCATAGTAAGGGGATTTGAGTACAGGAGTAGGGAGGTGATGCTGCAGTTGTACAGGGCCTTGGTGAGGCCACACCTGGAGTATTGTGCGCAGTTTTGGTCTCCTAACTTAAGGAAGGACATTCTTGCTATTGAGGGAGTGCAGCGAAGGTTCACTAGATTGATTCCTGGGATGGCCGGACTGACATATCAAGAAAGATTGGGTCAACTGAACTTGTATCCTCGAGTTCAGAAGAATGAGGGGGGATCTTATAGAGACATTTAAAATCCTGACTGGTTTAGACAAATTAGATGCGGGCAGAATGTTCCCAATGTTAGGGAAAACTAGAACCAGGGGTCACAGTCTAAGGATTAAGGGGAAGCCATTTAAGACTGAGCTGAGGAGGAACTTCTTCACCCAGAGAGTGGTGAATCTATGGAATTCTCTTCCACAGAAGGTTGTTGAGGCCAGTTCGCTAAATATATTCAAAAGGGAGTTAGATATAACACTCACAACTCAGGGGATCAAGGGGTATGGCGAGAAAGCAGGAATGGGGTACTGAGGTAGCATGTTCAGCCATGAACGCATTGAATGGCGGTGCAGGCTCGAAGGACCGAATGGTCTACTCCTGTACCTATTTTCTATGTTTCTATGTTTCTAACTACAGATTCCTTAGTCTTAAAACACTTTCCCATTTGTTGCTTCTATACGATCACCTCTGAAATGTCTCCTTCCACAGATGAAAAGCCAAAGTTTTAATCAATCATTTTCTTTTCTGGAAATTAATATATTTTATCTGTTTGGATTTACTGCTAATAGGATTTGGGGAGTTACCCTCTTTGGGAAAGCTTGGAGTCTCTAGTATTCTCATTTTATTAATATTGCTCATTCTGAGTAATCTCCGCTTTTCCACACCTTGGAATAAGCACATTAGCGTGATGTAATTAAACCCTAAAGAAATTTGAAGGTTTGCTGTCACGGTTGAGGGGAAATTTTTTGCAGTGAACCAGATTTGTTTCATATTTGTGACTGATTCATGACTAGGGTCATTCCTTCTCCTACCCTGCTCCCCAAACCAAAAAAAATGGAACTACATGAAACAGGTCACTAAAAATAAGGGGAAAAGGTTTAAAATGAAACTTGGCTACATCTTCTGTTTTGTATGTTAGATTTGTGGTGATAGTGCTTCCTCTAAAATGTTTTACTGCAACAGCACTGAAGAGAAAACGCTCATTCCAGCTTTCAAATAAGCTGAAGCTGCTCAATCAGGCATGAAACAATTAAGGATTGTTTCTTAGTACCCAACTTTAATCTGATTTTAAACAAAGTACTGTTGAAACCGGGATTTAATGTGGCCTAAACTTGGCACTGAAAATCATTTTTTTTTAAAAATAACCTGAAACCCTTCTTAATATTCACTTTCAATAAAATTGTATTTTTAAAAAACTACGTGCGGAAATCCCAAACACACTTCCTTTTAGCATATTCCAACTTCCCTGGAGTAAAAAAATCACCACTTCCATATAAGAACAAAAAAAGTAAGAATTAGCAGGAGTAGGCCATTTGGCCCCTCAAGTCTGCTTCACCATTCAATAAGATAATGGCTGATCTTCGACCTCAACTCTACTTTCCCGCCCGATCCCCATATCCCTTGATTCCCCATGAATCCAAAAATCAATCTATCTCAGCCTTGAATATACTCAATGACTCAGTGTCCACAGCCCTTTGGGGTAGAGAATTCCAAGATTCACAACCCTCTGAGTGAAGAAATTCCTCCTCATCTCAGTCTTAAATGGTTGACACCTTATCCCGAGACTATGCCCCCTAGTTCTAGACTCTCCAGCCAGGGGAAACAACCTCTCAGCATCTGCCCCGTCAATCCCTTTCAGTATCTTATATGTTTCAATGAGATCACCTCTCATTCTTCTAAACTCCAGAGAATATAGGCTCAATTTACTCAATCTCGCCTCATAGGACAACCCTCTGATCCCAGGGATCAATCTAGTGAACCTTCAATGCACTGCCTCTAAGCAAAGTATATCCTTCCTTAGATAAGGAGACCAAGACCAAAACTAACTTTCTGTACGAGGACACTTAAATCTCTGAACACCAACATTTAGTCGTTTCTCACCATTTAAAAAATATTCTGTTTTTCTATTGTTCCTACCAAAGTGAATAACCTCACACTTTCCCACATTATCCTCCATCTGCCACCTTATTGCCCACTCACTTAACCTGTCTATTTCCCTTTGCAGGCTCTTTGTGTCCTCCTCACAGCTTACTTGCTCAAGTCAGCAAACTTGGATACATTGCACTTGGTCCCTTCATCTAATTCATTAATATAGATTGTAAATAGCTGAGGCCCAAGCACTGATCCTTGCAGCACCCCACTAGTTACAGCCTGCCAACCGGAAAATGACCCATTTATCCCTACTCTCTTCTGTCCGTTAACCAATCCTCTACCCATGCTAATATATTACCCCCAACTCCATGAACCCTTATCTTACGTAGCAACCTTTTATGTGGCACCTTGTCGAATGCCTTTTGGAAATCCAAATATACTACATCCACTGGTTCTCTTTATCTACCCTGCTAGTTACATCCTCAAAAAACTCTAAAATTTGTTAAACACGATTTCCCTTTCATAAAACCATGTTGACTTTGCCTAATCATATGATTTTCTAAGTGCCCTGTTACCACTTCCTTGATGATGGATTCCAGTATTTTCCCAACGACTGATGTCAGACTAACTGGCCTGTAGTTCCATTCCATTCCACTGAATTTATCACAGTGCAATAAAAACAGAAAATGCTGGAAATACTCAGCAGGTCAGGCAACATCTGTGGAGAGAAAAACAGAGTTAATGTTTCAAGTCGATGACCTTTCGTCAGAACTGGAAAAGGTTAGAGATATAACCGGTTTTAAGCAAGTACAGAGACAGGGAAAGTGGGAGAGGAGGAAAGAACAAATGGGAAGGTCTGTTATAGGTGATAAGGCAGGAGAGATTAAATGACAAAAGGGATGATGGTGCAAGGTGAAAGGAGATGGTAATGGGACAAGTAAAGAAGCAAAAGATGGGTCTCGAGGAGATGTAAATGGGAATATCTGAATCATCAGCAACCGCTACCGTGCAATATTCCCGTTAATATTTTTGGGTGTGTGGCCCCTTTAATGGATTGCGTGGCCCATTCACATTTCCCACATGCATGGTTTTTCCATTGAAAAGCCACTGAGCGGCCTGCGCGGGCCTCCAGACCGCCACACAGCTTAACGGGAACATTGCTGCCATCCGAAAAAATGGGGGCAGAAGTTATGATCTGAAATTATTGAACTCCGTGTTGAGTCTGGAAAGCTGTAAAGTGCCTAATAAAAAGATGAGGTGCTGTTCCTTGAGCTTCATTAGAACAGTGTAGGAGGCCAAGGACAGAGACGTCCGAGTGTGATTGG
The DNA here is from genome assembly GCA_030390025.1 of Squalus acanthias. NCBI lineage: Eukaryota > Metazoa > Chordata > Chondrichthyes > Squaliformes > Squalidae > Squalus > Squalus acanthias. The sequence continues at coordinate 26,483,912 of CM059428.1, read as the reverse complement.
TCCGGAGAATTAAAATGACAGGCGATCGGAAGCTCGGGGTCACACTTGCGGACTGAACAGAGGTGTTCCGCAAAACAGTCACCCAATCTCTGTTTGGTCTCCCCAATGTAGAGGAGACCGCATCGTAATCAGCGAATACAGTATACTAAATTGCAAGAAGTACAAGTAAATCGCTGTTTCACCTGGAAGGAGTGTTTGGGGGCCCTGGATGGTGGGAAGGGAGAAGGTAAAAGGGCAGGTGTTGCATCTCCTGCACTTGCACGGGGGCGTGGGAAGGGGAGTGGGTGATAGAGGAGTGGACCAGGGTGTCGTGGAGGGAACGGTCCCTTCGGAATTCTGGGAGGGGAGGGGAAGATGAAGATGTGTTTGGTGGTGGGATCACGCTGGAGGTGGCGGAAATGGCGGAGGATGATCCATTGAATGTGGAGGCTGGTGGGGTGAAAGGTGAGGGCAAGGGGAACCCTATCGTGGTTCTGGGAGGGAGGGGAAGGGGTGAGAGCAGAAGTGCAGGAAATGGAATGTACGCGGTCGAGGGCCCTGTCAGCCACGTTGGATGAGGTTGAGGAAAAAGGAAGACATATCTGAAGCACTGGTATGGAAGGTGGCATCGTTGGAACAGATGAAACGGAGAAACTGGGAGAATGGAATAGAATCCTTACAGAAAGCCGGGTGGGAGGAAATGTAATCAAGGTAGCTGTGGGAGTCCGTGAGCTTATAGTGGATATTGGTCAGTAGCCTATCCCCAGAATTGGAGACAGAAGTCAAGGAAGGAAAGTGTCGGAGGTGGACCACATGAATGCGAGGGAAGGCGGAAATTGGAAGCAAAGTTGATGACATTTTCCAAATTGGGGCGAGAGCAGGAAACGGCAGCGATACAGTCATCAATGTACCAGAAAAAGAGGCGAGGGAGGGGACCTGAGTAGGACTGGAACAAAGACTGTTCCACATATCCCACGAAAAGGCAGACATAGCTGGGACCCCCATACGAGTTCCCATAGCAACACCTCTTATTTGGAGGAATGTGAGAAGTCGCACAACACCAGGTTATAGTCCAACAGCTTTATTTGAAATCACAAGCTTTCGGTGCGCTGCTCCTTCGTCACCTGTGTTGTGCGACTTCTCACATTTGTCCACCCCAGTCCAACACCGGCATCTCCACATCATATTTGGAGGAAGTGAGTGGAGTCAAAGGAGAATTTGTTCAATGTGAGAACAAGTTCAGCCAGGCAGAGGAGGAGGAGGGTGGTGGTGGATGGGGACTGGTTGGGCCTCCGTTCAAGGAAAAAGTAGAGAGCCCTCAGGCCTTCCTGGTGGGGGATGGAGGAGTAGAGGGATTGGAAGTGCAGTGCGGCTGTGCTCCCACAAACCTGCAGTCTCGGCCAAGGTGCCTGTTGGGACAATGTCTGACACAATAGTGTCTTGCTGATCTGGAGAAGTGGGTGTGTGGAGAACATAGAAATATAAATGGTACTTTATAGGGATGATATTACATTTTTCTCATTTAAAATCATTCTAGAGCTTTATTCATACCTTCCTTGTGCTTGTTTCAGGGTGGATAGAGACCGAAGTGGGGTTATATCTGAATCTGAGCTTCAGCAGGCTTTATCCAATGGTAAGTCAGCACATACAAACTGTTTTGTAGTGTCCTTCCTGAAAATTAAAGTGTGCTGTTGACAGCGTATCGTGGTATTGAAACAATGTCAGTTCTTGTATTTCATGACCGTGTGAGATAAGTGGAAAATGTAGCCGCGCTGGCACATGCGAAAGATTAAGTACTGGATTTGAAATAAATGACTGAATGGAAAGTAAAACTGAAATAATTTTGTCCAACTTTGCTAAAGCAAAAGTTACTGTTAGTTTTGGTTTCTGTGGAACAGGAATATTTACAACATAATTCATTCGGTTTTCACTGGGGTTTCTTGTTTACTTTTAATTACCCAGAACTTTTTTGCTAGTTTTTATACAAAATGTCATTGAAGTTTAAATTTGGGAGGGGGAGAAATGCAAGGAAGAACTTGCATTTATAAACCATATTTCCCATTCTCGACATCCCGAAGTGCTTCACAGCCGAATTGCTTTTGAAGTGAAGTCATTATTCTGTAGGCAAACACGGCAGACAATTTAGCACAGCAAGATCCCACAAGCATCCAATTGAACTGGTAGATGTGGCTTCAGTCTGACGTTTCATCTGGAAGATGGATATAATATTTTGGTGAAAACTGGGATGGGAGTTGTGTTGGATAAACTCCACATAAACTTATTCACACTTTTCTCTGTTACCAAAAACATAAAACACGTTCTTTGTGGTAAACAAGTAGTTTTACATAGGATTAAGAACACAAGAAGTAGGAGCAGGACCAGGCCCCTGGGCCCGCTCCGCCACCCACAGGGCCTTGACCGATCCGAACTCAAACTCATGTCCAATTTCCTGCCCGCTCCCCGTAACCCCTGATTCCCTTTACTTCTAGGAAACGGTCTATTTCTGTTTTAAATTTATTTAATGAAGTAGCTTCCACAGCTTCCTGGGGTAGCAAATTCCACAGACCCACTACCCTCTGAGTGAAAAAGTTTCTCCTCATCTCAGTTTTGAAAGAGCAGCCCCTTATTCTAAGATTATGTCCCCTAGTTCTAGTTTCACCCATCATTGGGAACATCCTCACCGCGTCCACCCGATCAAGCCCCTTCACAATCTTATATGTTTTAATAAGATCGCCTCTCATTCTTCTGAACTCCAATGAGTAGAGTCCCAATCTACTCAACCTCTCCTCGTATGTCCACCCCCTCATCCCCGGAATTAACCGAGTGAACCTTCTTTGTACTGCCTCGAGAGCAAGTATGTCTTTTCTTAAGTATGGACACCAAAACTGTATGCAGTACTCCAGGTGCGGTCTCACCAATACCCTATACAACTGCAGCAATACCTCCCAGTTTTTATATTCTATCCCCCTAGCAATAAAAGCCAACATTCCATTGGCTTTCTTGATCACCTGCTGCACCTGCATACTAACTTTTTGATTTTCTTGCACCAAGACCCCCAGATCCCTTTGTACTGCAGTACTTTCCAGTTTCTCGCCATTAAGATAATAACTTGCTCTCTGATTTTTCCTGCCAAAGTGCATAACCTCACATTTTCCAATATTGTATTGCATCTGCCAAATCTCTGCCCACTCACCCAGCCTGTCTATATCCCCTTGTAGGTTTTTTATGTCCTCCTCACTCTCTACTTTCCCTCCCATCTTTGTATCATCTGCAAACTTTGATATGTTACACTCGGTCCCCTCCTCCAAATCGTTAATATAGATTGTAAAGAGTTGGGGACCCAGCACCGACCCCTGCGGAACACCACTGGCTACTGGTTGCCAGTCCGAGAATGAACCATTTATCCCAACTCTCTGCTTCCTGTTAGATAACCAATCCTCCACCCATGCCAGAATATTACCCCCAGTCCAGTGATTTTTTATCTTGAGTAATAATCTTTTATGTGGCACCTTGTCGAATGCCTTCTGGAAGTCTAAATACACTATATCCACTGGTTCCCCTTTATCCACCCTGTACGTTATGTCCTCAAAGAACTCGAGCAAATTTGTCAGACATGACTTCCCCTTCATAAAGCCATGCTGACTTTGTCCTATTAAATTATGTTTATCTAAATGTTCCGTTACTGTCTCCTTAATAATAGACTCCAAAATTTTACCCACCACAGATGTTAGGCTAACTGGTCTATAATTTCCAGCCTTCTGCCTACAACCCTTTTTAAATAAGGGTGTTACATTAGCAGTTTTCCAATCTGCCGGGACCTTTGCTGAGTTCAGGGAGTTTTGGAAAATTATTACCAAAGCATCCACAATTCCTACTGCCACTTCCCTCAAGACCCTAGGATGTAAGCCATCAGGTCCAGGGGATTTATTCGCCTTGAGTCCCATTATTTTACTGAGTACCAATTCCTTAGTGATTTTAATCGTATTTAGCTCCTCCCCCACTAGAGCCCCCTGTTTGTCCAGTGTTGGGATATTCTTAGTGTCCTCTACCGTAAAGACTGAAACAAAATATTTGTTCAGCATTTTTGCCATCTCCATGTTTCCCACCATTAATTTCCTGGTCTCATCCTCTAAGGGACCTACGTTTGCCTTAACCACCCTTTTTCTTTTTATATAACTATAGAAACTCTTGCTATCTGTTTTTATATTTTTTGCTAATTTATTTTCATAGTCTATTTTCCCTTTCTTAATCAATCCTTTAGTTACTTTTTGTTGTCTTTTGAAGACTTCCCAATCTTCTATCCTCCCACTAACTTTGGCTACCTTATATGTCCTTGTTTTTAGTTGGATACTTTCTTTAATTTCTTTACTTAGCCATGGATGGCTGTCATTTCTTTTACACCCTTTTTTCCTCAGTGGAATATATTTATTTTGAAAGTTGTAAAATAACTCCTTGAATGAACACCACTGCTCATGTACCGTCTTACCCTTTAATCTATTTTCCCAATCCACTTTAATCAATTCTGCTCTCATGCCTAATAGTCTCCTTTATTCAAGCTCAGTATGCTTGTTTGAGAACCAACCTTCTCACCCTCTAATTGGATATGGAATTCAACCATGTTATGGTCACTCATTCCAAGGGAATCCTTAACTAAGACATTATTAATTAATCCAGACTCATTACACAGTACCAGGTCCAAGGTTGCTTGCCCCCTTGTAGGATCAGTTACATACTGCTCAAGAAATCCATCCCTAAGACACTCAATAAACTCTTCCTCAAGGCTGCCCTGCCCAATTTGATTTGTCCAGTTAATATGATAGTTAAAATCCCCCATAATTATAGCTGTTCCCTTATTACATGCCACAACTATTTCCTGATTAATACTTCTTCCAACAGAGTTGCAACTATTAGGAGGCCTATATACTAAGCCCACCAGTGTTTTTTTCCCCTTATTATTCCTTATCTCTACCCAAACTGTTTCATTATCCTGATCTTTTGACCCAATATTATTTCTCTGTATTACAGTGATTCCTTCCTTTATTAACATAGCCACCCCCCCTCCCCTTCCTTCCTGCCTGTCCTTCCTGATTGTTAAATACCCTGGCATATTTAATTCCCAGACGTTGTCACCCTGCAGCCATGTTTCTGTAATGGCCACAAGATCATACTCATACATAGTTATTTGTGCCGTTAACTCGTCAATTTTGTTACGAATCCTACACTCATTCAGATAAAGAACTTTCAAATGTGTTTTGCGACACTTACTTCCTGCTTTTTCCTTATTTAACACTTTACCTTTTACTCCATACCATCTGTCCCTTCCTGACATGCTTTCCTCTGTCTCCCTGCTCAGGTTCCCAACCCCCTGCCACATTAGTTTAAATCCTCCCCAACAGCACTAGCAAACACTCCCCCTAGGACAGTGGTCCCGGCCCTGCCCAGGTGCAGACCTGTAATGGCCACAAGATCATACTCATACATAGTTATTTGTGCCGTTACACATAGGCTATACGGCACAGAAACAGGCCGTTCGGCCCAACCAGTCCATGCCGGCGTTTATGCTCCACTTGAGCCTCCTCCCGTCTTTCCTCATCTAACTCTATCAGCATAACCCTCTATTCCCTTCTCCCTCATGCTTATCTAGCCTCCCTTTAAATGTATTTATACTGTTCGCTTCAACCACTCCCTGTGATAGCAAGTTCCACCTTCTCACCACTCTCTGGGTAAAGAAGTTTCTTCTGAATTGCCTATTTGATTTCTTTTACACACACAAAAATAAACCCTGCCCTAAATATCTTAGCAACACTGAATTTCAGTTGGAATGAAATAGTGCTGGAGGCTTGCTAGACAAATGCAGAGATGAATCGAGCCAAGATTTAAAGAGATCGGAAAGCTAATGAGTCCAAGGAGAGCTGTTGAGTAGATTAGGAATTTCTGTTGCTTGCCAGTTCAACTCCCGATCCCACTCGCACTCTGACCTCTCCGTCTTTGACCTTCTACAATGCTCTAATAAAGCTTAATGCAAGCTCAAGGGAATGAAGAACTAAGTGGTTCACCCTCATACGGGAGAGAGGTATAAATAAAAATGATCACTTGTGTAACTACTTTTTGATGAGGCAAAACAATACAGAACACAGCAGCATGTGTATTGTTGATGTCTGTTGCATTGCTGTGCATGGGGGGTAGGGTGCGGGGCGTGCACGGGCGCAAAGTGGAGCAAAGGAGAACGTACTTCCTGGGCCGTCTTCATGTCCCTCCCTGGGAGTGAGTTGCCTACTTGCTTTCTTAGTTGCAGTTGGTATGTAAGGAAGATAAACAGGAGATTACACCTTCCCAAAAATAAATCGGTATTTATATTTTTCTTTGTCAGGAACATGGACACCTTTCAATCCAAAGACCGTCAGGTCCATCATAGGTAAGCGTCTGGTCATTCTGTTTGATTTTAGTGGTGATAATAGTGAGCTGTCATTTTTAAACAAAAGTACTAAAGGTGCATGCCAGCCTATTCCTAAAGCTGCCAGGAAAATGATTGCATTAAATGCAAGAAAGAAAATGCAGATGTTTACTGGGAGGGCGGGGGGGCATTGTGATATCCATGAACCCAGATGGTCAATGGTTGAGCACTGTAATGTGAAAGTTCTCTCTACTACTAACCATGTGGATTGGCAGTCAGGACTAAATATTACTTCTCTTTGATGGGATGTTCTTCATTATTTGAATACTACGATTAAATTCCTGTCTCTCAGCTCAGCAGCGACGATGAATGATACCCTCCATATAACAATATTAAGACAGCCAACCAATGGACCAAATCAAAGAGAATAGTCCTTTTTTAAGGCGGTTCACAGGAGATGTCCATTTGTGCAATTATTGAAGCTATTTTGTGATTCTGTTTCCAGTATAAATCTGTGACCTGCTCTTAGCTTTTCACCTAAAGAAGGCAAAAGGATAGAAATTATGCAGTAATGACAGTACTGTGGAGAACCTGAAGATCTAGGTGAGGGGTAGGGTTGAAACCTGGCCTTCCAATCATAACGGGCATAATAGTGTTGATTTTCTCTAAGTTCCCACTGTGTTTTTGTTAGTCCACTAGGAGCTGAGTATTAATAAATTAGCATAGTCTTTTTACTTGGGTTCAAATCCAACAGGAGAATTTCCTCTCCACTAGTTGTAGAGGCCTGAAGTGAAATGAGCTTGGATGATCTCAACCAAGTTCCTACTGGGTAAAATGCACACTATTTACTGCTTCTTGGCAGATTTTCAGAGTAGTTTATATCCTTGACATGGATAAAAGGTAATTTAACTCTCCATTGTGTTTGATTTGATTTACATTCTCTTTGCATTGATAATGTTGAATATCTGAAAGTTGTTAAACCAATATGGCTCCACATTAAATGTAATTAGACAATGACACATTTTATTTTTATTGTAAACATAGGAATGTTTGACCGGAATAATAGAGGAGGAGTGGATTTCAATGAATTTATGGGTCTTTGGAAGTACATAAATGACTGGCAGAACATCTTTCGAACTTATGACCGAGACAACTCTAGTTTCATTGACAAAAATGAACTCAAACAGGCATTAACAGGTTTTGGTAAGTAAGCTGATTCGATATAATAATTTGAGCAATAACAGGTGACTAGTTATTTTTGAAATGGGAAATAAGAAAAAACAGTGAGTATGAGTTCATCAAAACTTTGTTTCATAATGGTGTTTTGGTTAAGCTGGAGTAGTGATCTCGGAATGAGTTACAAGGCTGTCGATCAATGAGGGGGAGGTGATAAAGTTTTAAATTGGCCAGAACTGAGATTGAAATGCAACTTTTTAAACTCCCATGCATTTCTTAAAATGTCCTTTTTTGGTCTGAGGATGTTTTCTGCAGTGTAATATTGGTGAAAGTGTTTTTTTTGGGTATGCTGTATCATATAATTGTAGCAATAGCAGCTTGTGTGTGCAATTTGAACATGATAGAAGCCCCTTCATTCACTCCAGCCAAGATGACCAGTTCACATTTTTGGGCCTTTTGTAACTGACAGAAATTCTGTATTTTTGTCTAGTGTTGCTGTGGTAGCTGCCTCTTCAAACCTAGTAATGGAAGTTAAACAGCCAACTCAAGCCAGAACTGTTGTACCAAGCTTATCCCAATACAGTGTTGCAGGTTTTGTTGGTTACAGGCGAGAGAGAGAGAGAATTCAAACTTAAAAGGATGCTGTGTGATTTTGACTGTTTTTTGACTGGAAATTCCTTTCTGAATTTGAGAAATAAGATATTCAAAATTCAAAGCTAAAGAGGAAGTTATCACAGTAACACTGGCCACAAATACATCGACCCAGGTTTTCCTACAGCGGCGAGATTGGCGACGTACACTGGAAATCTCGTCGTCTAGCACCCTGATCTCACTGTTGCTGGCTTGCTCCAAATTTGGTTGGTTTTCTAATTCGAATATGTCTCAGCGAGCATAGAGATGAATCAGGCACTCGGCACCGATATGCGGTCGGAGCGACTCATTGTTCCTACTAAGTGTTCCTTTTCCTAACCTGCAGTTTTAAATCAACGATCATTTGTCTTTGTAATGTAATACAAGATGCCACAGCCCTAATGTGGTTGCAAAACTGAGGGGATAATGTTGATGCATGTAAAATCTCATTCCGTGTGGTTAAAGTAATGTACACTAGTTTGCCTCTAATTTACTAAGCTGCTTGCTGTTAGATAAGTAAAATGGTCCATTTACCATTTGCAAGTCAGTTTTTTTTTTAAAAAGATACTATTTCTGTCCCATCCCTTTTGAAAATACTTATCAGAGAGATCAAGTGTTAGTCCCAGATTCTTGCCAGTGCTACTCTGAAATGGATTGGTGGGCTGCATGGGACTCGTTCAGATATCTCTCTCCCTGTACCTTTTGTAGGTATAAACCCTATCCAGTCACTCCATGGTATATGTGTCACCTACGTGTTTTTAATTTTAATTATGTCAGAAGGGAGAATCCTGTGAAAATCAAATCACTTGATTTGCATCAATTCAAACCTTGATCCATACCGGTATTACTGCTGTTGTGTGTGTGCCGTTGGATATGTAAGTTGAAGTGTAATGCTAAGCTTCAGCAGTGCCTCACTATAAGACTTTCTAAGGTACTCTTTTTGTTATTAACCTGAGTGGTTTTTTTTTAAGGGTACCGTCTGTCAGAACAATTCTACAATGTTCTTCTTAGTAAGTTTGACCGACAAGGAAAAGGGCAGATAGCCTTTGATGATTTTGTTCAATGCTGCATTGTCTTACAGGTAAGCTCGAGATCATTTAACAATTTTCTCTCTTCGGACCATTCAGCAATTAGGTGTGTAATTATACTGGAAAAGTTATAGTAAAGCTAGGAGAAAGTTTGAAGGATTTAACAGTTAATGTGATGGGAACTCCTGGTTTGTTGGTGCCACTTGCAAGTAATACACAGGAAGTGGCCGTCCTTTGGTTGCTGTGATATCTCCACCAGCAAAGATGGAAGAAGTGATCACAGAAAGTAAGTACTAGATTTGTCTGGACAGTAATCTGGAGTGGATTACAAGGCAATTTCACACTCATGATTTGACTTCTTTCAATCCTGAGATGCTACTGGCTTGTAATATACACCAATTGTGTAAAGTACAAGGAAATCATTCCTGACATCACTCTTCACATTGCAGTAGAAACTTTATCTACTACATCATGTTACATCGAGTGTACAGCACAGAAACGGGCCATTTGGCCCAACAGGTCTATGCTGGCATTTATATTCCACATGAGCCTCCTCCCACCCTACTTCATCTAATCGTATCAGCATATCCTTCTATTCCTTTCTCCCTTGTGCTTATCTAGCTTCCCTTTAAATGCATCTATGCTATTTGCCTCAACTACTCCTTCCGTTTGCCAAAATACTCCTGCTTGTAACAAGAAAAAAGCAGAAGGCTATAAGCAGTGATAAGTTTACAATACTCACTGGAATGCGTTCAGTGGTACTAATACATCTCAGCACTGAGATACTGATAAATTAATTGAACACGACTTTTACCATAGTCATCTCAATCCCAAGATGCTGCATCCTTTGTAACACACTGTAGTGAGTAATATGTTGTGTATTACATTGCTGTGGAGTGAATAAAAATGGATATAAACACTGTCCCAATAGGAGATGGGTAAATATGTGAGACTGTACATACAGACCAGGAAGGCATCATCCCTGGTGTGTGCTGAATTAGCATCAGGCAACAGTAGAAGTACTATGATTGGCCACAGCAGTCCTGGGAGAGGGAGGAGGATCAGCCAGGGTTCCTGCTCCTAATAGCTATCAAGTGACCCTCCTGTACATCAGTTAAGGGCATGATCAGGCTTGGCTGAGATCTATTGGTGATTATATAGCCTGCTGACATTGTCTGGGCTCCCACATGAAGAATGGCTGTTTGGGATGAAGTACCAAAGAGCAGCCAATACCCATGAAGAGTCAGCACCTTCAGGAGAGATGGGGAAATATTTGAGCGCTCTTGGTATAATTGGTTTAAATTTGAAACTAATGGGATTTAATTTGAGTTGATCATAATTGATTGAGAATTTTAATAAATTAAATCACAGTTTGCTCAGAGTAAATCATAAAACTCATAGTTTACTCTTTTTTTGGAGGGGGAGGGGGTCTGAAATATTCAAAGGAACAAAAAAGTCTTTGTTTCTTCCCCTGGGAGTGGGGGTAAAGAGGAAGAGAGTTTAACACTGAAATCCAAACATTTCTGATGGCTTGAATGTTGGACTTTCACATATAAAGAGGATTTATTTTTCTCATTGTACAGAGGCTGACTGATGTATTCAGGCGATACGATACTGACCAGGATGGCTGGATTCAAGTTTCATATGAGCAGTACCTCACTATGATCTTCAGTGTCGTATAAATGTTTGCTACTGTATTTTGACTGTGTAATGAGTATAGCCAACCTTGAGTCAATTGACTTGAACTGATTATCATAACACACTTTAGACCTAATTCAGAACACAGATTTGAAAGTTAAATGCTGATGTAAATCTTAAGGCAAAAGCATAATCTGCTAGAAAATATCGACAAATTGCACTATTGGAGACCAACACATTTGACTACTGTACATGCTTTTTTTAATATTTGTAATTGGTTTATTGCATGCAGATGTGCCATACCATATCCTATTGCATCTGTAACAATCTGAGTTTTGATAACTACTTTAGATGTACTGCAGCCGAGGCTGCCTATTGCAAGGAAAAGCTTTTTTTAAATGTTATGCATGGTGCCTTATGAAATTTCCTTAAGCAAAATGATGCATCGTACTATAAAATTATTCTCTGCTAAATATTCAGTCTGAATTGAGTAAATTTATGATGCAGACTAATCTAGGCAAGCTTGTGCCTTGGTAAGTTTAGTTGTATTTCATTTTAAATGCCTAACACATTCTTTGTAATTTATATTAAACAACAATTACGTTAAGTTCTACAGTGGAAATTGTTACATGGTTTAATGTGAAAAATGGGAATTTGTAGTTAAAAGCATCATGTAACATTAATAGATCTAAGCCCATAACCTTGAGCTGTACTTTACCTAGCACAGGAAATGCCATTAAGGATGATACTTAGTCTTGTATATGCGAAATGCGCTGTATAAACAAGTAGAAGTGGTGCCAAATGTTTATTTACTGTAACATTTATAATGTAAACCTATTGTAATTCACAAACTTTGAAATAAATCTTACTTTTCAATATATTGTATCTTAAATGCATTATTGTTCAGTTATCAGTGTCTGGACTTTTACATATGGAAAGAAAGAAAAGAAAGTCTTGCATTTATATAGCACCTTTAAGATTTTGAGGGGGATTGACCGGATAGATGCTGAGAGGTTGTTTCCCCTGGCTGGAGATTCTAGAACCTGGGGGGCACAATCTCAGGATAAGGGCTCAGCCATTTAAGACTGAGATGAGGAGGAATTTCTTCACTCGGAGGGTTGTGAATCTTTGGAATTCTCTGCCCCTAAGGGCTGTGGATGCTGAGTCGTTGAGTATATTCAAGGCTGAGATAGATATATTTTTGGACTCTTAAGGGAATCAAGGGAAATGGGGATCAGGTGGGAAAGAGAAGTTGAAGTCAAAGATCAGCCATGATCTTATTGAATGGCGGAGCAGGCTCGAAGGGCCGTATGCCCTCCTACTGCTCCTAATTCTTATATTCTTAAACCCAAGAATGTGAAAGAGACAGTATAAGTGGGTGAGGTGAGAGTGACTGCCCTTGACATCAAGGCAGCATTTGACTGAGTGTGGCATCAATGGGAATCGGTGGGGGGAAACGCTCCACTGGCTGGAGTCATACCTAGCACAAAGGAAGATGGTTATGGTGGTTGAAGGTCAATCATCACAGCCCCAGGACATCGCCGCAGGAGTTCCTCAGAGCAGTGTCCTAGGCCCAACTATCTTCAGCTGCTTCATCAATGACCTTCCCTCCAACATAAGGTCAGAAATGGGGATGTTCGCTGATGACTGCAGTGTTCAGCGCCATTCACAACTCCTCAGATAATGAAGCAGTCCATGCCCTGCATGCAACATGACCTGGACGACGTTCAGGCTTGGGCTGATAAGTGGCAGGTAACATTCGCGCCACAGAAGTGCCAGGCAATGACTATCTCCAACAAGCGAGAATCTAACCACCTCCCCTTGATATTCAACGGTATTACCATCGCCGAATCTCCCACCATCAACATCCTGGGGGTCACCATTGACCAGAAACTTAACTGGACCAGCCACACACATACTGTGGCAACAAGAGCAGGTCAGAAACTAGGTATTCTGCGGCGAGTGTCTCACCTCCTGACTCCGCAAAGCCTTTCCACCATCTACAAGGCACAAGTAAGGAGTGTGATGGAATACTCTCCACTTGCCTGGATGAGTGCAGCTCCAACAACACTCAAGAAGCTCGACAACATCCAGAACAAAGCAGCCCGCTTGATTGGCACCCCATCCACCACCTTAAACATTCACTCCCTGCACCACCGGTGTACCGTGGCTGCAGTGTGTACCTACTAAAAGATGCACTGCAGCACAACTCACCAAGGCATCTTCGGCAGCACCCCCCAAACCCGCGACCTCTTCCACCTAGAAGGACAAGGGCAGCAAGCACATGGGAACACCGTCACCTCCAAGCTCCCCTCCAAGTCACACACCATCCTGACATTTTTTTACATGCAGAAGGCAGTTCAGCTTTAAGAGCTGAAGACTGCCATTTGGGAATTATTTTTAATTTTTTTAAATGGAAGGCATTTCAGCTCCAAGGGCTAACGGCAGTTTCCCTTTAAGGGATCGACACTGCTTTCTAAAGTGACAGGCTCACTTCAAGAGAATGCTGCCTCGCTCCAAGGATGCTACATTGGGCCTCCTGCTGAGACTACCACCCGAAACAACGTTATACTGCAGGCAGCACCAAAATACCGGTGCTGCCTGTGCTTTTTTGCTGGTGGCCGTTAACTTCAGCCCGCAGTGGCACCGGCAGGTTTCCAGCCTACTTGAATTTCTAGGCCATATTTCCAGCTGAAAAGTATGAACAGTTTACTGTTGAAGCATTTTATCCATTTACATGGCGTTCTCCAGGATCCTTCATACAAATAGGCAGTATTTAGTATATTCTGGTGCTTTTGGTATATGGGCACCATCATTTACAGGTTGCGCTGGAGGTACACCCTTCATCCCAACCTTGAACTTTCCATACTTGGAGGAAAAATTGGACCACTGAGGTAGGGTGAAAAGTGCTCTATAGTTTGACCATCCTAGCCAGGACTGAACTGGCCCAATAACACCACCTGGTGACTATGGCTGTCCATAAAAGGAGGTGGAAGAATGCCCCCAAAAAATGAATGGAGCCAGGACAATAGTGACTGGCTTTGATGCTTATGAACCCAAAACAGTTTTAAATAAAATGAGGTTGGGCAGTCTCAACCTGTTACAAGTGGGTGCAAATTCACATTACAGTAATATCCATAACTTAATTGGGCAATTGTCCCATGGGAGAAATCAACAAAGCTGGCTGACACATTAAATCTATCCTTTATATACAGTACAGCATAACCATCTGTGGTTCAGTTGGTTGCACCTTCGTCGGAGTCAGAAGGTTGTGCGTTCAAGTCCCACTCCAGACTTGAGCACAATGATCTAGGCTTACACTCCAGTGCAGTACTGAGGGAGTGCTACACTGTCAAAGTGCTGTTTTTCGGATGAGACATTAAACCGAGGCCCGTCTGCTCTCAGGTGGATGTAAAAGATCCCATGGCACTATTTTGAAGAAGAACAGGGGAGTTATCCCTGGTGTCCTGGCCAATATTTATCCCTCAAACAACATCACTAAAACAGATTATCTGGTCATTATCACATTGCTGTTGGCAAATTGGCTGCCTCATTTCCTACATCACAAATAGTGACTACACTTCAAAAGTACTTCATTGTCTGTAAAGCGCGGAGGTCATGAACATAAGAATTATGAGCAGTAGGCGGCCCTACGGACCCTCGAGCCTGCTCCACCATTCAATAAGATCATGGCTGATCTTCAACCTCATGGGGTCAGGTGACGCTGGCGGAAGGGCCTGTGTGGGGCGGGCGCGAGCGAGGGGGAAAGCGGTTGGGATCGAGCTCACGATGGCGTATCAGTACCGGCCACAGCAGCCAAACAACAGCCTCCCCAACCAGGGTTTCCTCTGAAATAAAAACAGAAAATGCTGGAGATACTTGGGTCAGGCAGCATCCGTGGAGAGAGAAACAGAGTTCACGTTTCAGGTCGATGACCTTTCAGCAGAACTGGAAAAAAGCAGGAAATAGAACAGATTTTTAAGCAAGGGTAGGGGCTGGGAAATGGGGGAGGGGATGAAAGAACAAAAGGGAAAGTCTGTGATAGGATAGAAGGAAGGAGAAGTTGAGACATTGAGATATTCAAGGCAAAAGAAGGTGGTAATGGGACAGGTTAAGAAACAAAGGATGGCTCTAGAAGTGTAAATTGCGCTGGCAGAATGAAAGACAGCTGCCATGTGGGAGAGAAGAACAGAAGGCACAAACAAAAAGTGTGGATAAAAAATATATATATGATAGGGAATAAAAACAGAAAATGCTGGAGATACTCAGCCGGTCAGGCAGCATCTGTGAAATATGATAGGGGCCATAGAAACATAGAAGATAGGAGCAGGAGTAGGCCATTCGGCCCTTTGAGCCTGCTCCGCCATTCAATGAGATCATGGCTGATCATCCAAATTCAGTACCCTGTACCTGCCTTCTCCCCATATCCCTTGATACCTTTAGCTTTAAGAAATATATCTAACTCCAGGTTATGATCTGAAATTGTTAAACTCTATGTTAAGTCCAGAAGGCTGTAAAGTGCCTAATCGAAAGATGAGGGGCTGTTCCTCACGCTTATGCTGAGCTTACGTGGAACAATGCAAGAGACAGAGGACGATGAGGCCTGAGTGGGAGTGGAGCGGTGAAGTAAAGGGTTTCCTCTGGTCAGTCTTCGAGGTACGAGACACCCCACCCCCGCTACTTACCAATGCCCCACGTCTAGGCCATGCGGAGTCTGTGTGCGCGTGCTGGGGGCAGCGGGGAGAGAGACCAAGGTAACGGGCCCCTCGGCAGCACTGGGAAATAGAGCAGCGGGCCCCTCGGGACTGGTACTTACACAGCGTTCCTCATCCCCGGCACTATGTTGAAGAAGAGGAGAGTTCTCCTCGGTGTCCTGGCCACTATTTATCTCTCGGCCAACCTCACTTAAAAAAAGATGAACTGGTCATCATTTGTGCTGTTTGTGGGATCTTGTGCGCAAATTGGCTTCCGTCTTTCCTACATTACAACAGCAACTACACTTCAACATTACTTCGTTGGCTGTCAATTGCTTTGAGATGTCCTGACATCTTTCTTTTTGCCCCTCGCGCCCTCTGGGTGGCCACTTGGCACCGCCACTTACACAGGACCGGGCACTTTTTTTAAAATTAGTTCATGGGATCTGGGTGTTGCTGGCAAGGCCAGCATTTATTGCCCATCCCTAATTGCCCTCGAGAAGGTGGTGGTGCACCGCCGCCTTGAACCGCTGCAGTCCATGTGGTGAAGGTACTCCCAGTGCTGATAGGGAGGGTGTTCCAGGATTTTGACCCAGTGACTATGAAGGAACGGCAATAAACTTCCAAGTCAGGATGGTGTGTGACTTGGAGGGGAACATGGAGGTGGTGGTGTTGCCATGCGCCTGCTGCCCTTATCCTTCTAGGTGGTAGAGTTTGTGGGTTTGGGAGGTGCTTCTGAAGGAGCCTTGGTGAGTTGCTGCAGTGCATCTTGTAGATGGTACACACTGCTGCCATGGTACGCCAGTGGTGGATGGGGTGCCAATCAAGCGGGCTGCTTTGTCCTGGATGGTGTCGAGCTTCTTGAGTGTTGTTGGAGCTGCACTCATCCAGACAAGTGGAGAGTATTCCATCACACTCCTTACTTGTGCCTTGTAGATGGTGGCAAGACTTCGGGGAGTCAGGAGGTGAGACACTCACTGCAGAATACCTAGCCTCTGACCTGCTCTTGTTGCCACAGTATGTGTGTGGCTGGTCCAGTTAAGTTCCTGGTCAATGGGGACGGTGGGGGATTCCATCCTAAATATTCTGGCCAGAAAGGGGCTGTTTGGGTTGCATCCTCCTTTTCTTTGGCGAGCGGATGCTGGAAATCCGAAATAAAAACAGAAAATGCAGGAAATACTCAGGTCAAGTAGCATCTTAACCGAAGAGATTAATTCTTTCTCTCTTCATGGATGCTCCCTGACTTACTGAGTATTTCCAGCATTTTCTGACTTCTTAGAGGCCTTCCTTTACCATCCGAAGCCTTGCATGCATCCAGCAGCATTCCCTGCACACAACAGCAATTACACCAAGCCACTACTTCAATAAAATATTTAAAAAATCAGTGCAAAAGTTTAAATCCAAACTTAGCTGAAAGATATGTGGATCACTTGTGATGTGCAGCATCTCTGCACAGCTGCTTCATGCACACTTTTCTGTGCACGCTTAGGACCCAGCGTAATGAGCGAAAACGTCCAAGTTAGCAGTCATGGTGTCAAGTCAGGTGTTGCACGCCGAGTGACATCACGATCTGCTAGTTTACATTTCAGAGGCCAGCACCATCAACGGCAGTGCTATGGCCTTTACCAAAATGGCAGCTACCATGTCCTGCGCCAGAAGCAAGGCAGCCGCCATGTGTCCCAGAAAACCAGTGTTAACGGCTGGTGCCATGGTAAGCAATTTCTAGGCCTATATTTCTTACCCAGGAATGTTGGCCGGCAGATAAGTTTAGTTGTGTAGCTCTGGTATGTCAAACTTTCAGATAAAGCTACTACTTCCTTCTCAAAGCAGATAGATGTTAAGAAATCTTTAAGGCAAGGCAGGATTTCTTTTGGACCTAAAAATGCTGAGAAATGGAAGACTTCAAAGATAGTGGGGGGGGTGGGGAATCCAACTCAGCTACAGCCTCCCCGCACTATTTGCCAGTAGATGAGGGACTGACGTTTTTCAGATGAGTAGAAATTACCTGAAGGTTGGGTGTTTAAATTACTACTGATCAGAAATTAGCTTCTGGTCACTGCTTCCCCTAATGAGGTTGTTTTCTCAGCTAGAGAAAAATATCACGTAGGATAGTAAAATGTCTTACTTCTGTTGTCTCCAGAATATGCTGAATACTTTTTGTTCCAATTCTGATGATCATCAGTGCTGCTTCCTGCTCTTGCTCCAACCTGGAGAATTGAATTAGTTATGCTAGAAAATTTCTATCCATCCCTTACTTTTAGGTGGTCCATCTCTTAGCTCTTCCTCTCCCTTCCTGGACTTTTCTCTGGGGATGGGCTTTCTACTATCATTATAAACACACCAACAACTTAACTATACTTCCCAATCCACTTCCTGTAAGGACTCCATTCCTTTTTCCCAGTTTCTCCATCACATCTGCTCTGATGATGCCATCGTTCGCACCAGAGCCTCTGAAAAGTCCCGAGTTATGGTTTGTTGGGACATACGACGACGAGTGAAAATACTAGGCAGTAGCTATGGACATCTGACTATTAAACAGCATTTAAGACTCAAAAGCCATTAAATAGAATTTCAGGTACGTTTATTTTTATTGGTTTTACACAAAGCAAAATAATTACAATAGTGGCACTTTATATATGCTCTCTACATTTCTTCAAGCTTTATTTTTGCAGTGGACTGCTGTATAGTCATGGATGAGCTTATGTAATCAAACTCTTAACAAATAGAGAATTCATTAGCATGGGGTTGTACAAACCAGTTAAAATCTGTATTACTTTCGCTTCAGACGGCTGCAAAGGGCCAATTTTCATCTCGGAGCCTAGACAGTGAGTGTTGTAATATCCACAGATGCACACTTGCTAGCAGGAGTCAATGGATAGCCATCGGCTCTAGGAACACCGGCTGCTTTTCCCCTCCCAAGCCCAATTGCACTGTCTCTACTGCTGAGAATTGAACCTGGGACTTCTGGTCTGTATAATTGAGGAAACTATTGCCAAAGACAGCATTTATCAGCTGATATTCTATTGTTGTACTCCAGTAGCATAGTCTCTTTGTGAAATGTGCAAACTCATGGATAAATTTAAAAAAATCAAGTCTAAATTAATAATCATAAAAGTGCAACCATGTTCAATGATTAAAAATTGATTCCTCCCCATCTTCTCTATGAATTTTGAATACTAATTAGTTCCAAGATATGGTAATGCCATAACCGTAACTCACCCTGGCTTAATAGTGGAAAAAAGGTTGTTTTTTTTTTAAAGCAATTACCATACCTCAAATTAATCTTATGGATAGAATACTGCCACTGGCGGAAGCTAAAGATAATTAGCCTCTGCAGTAGCCCTGGTCTCCGATCAGGGTCTTAAATACTCTTTAGTAGCAGAGTTGAATGCTAAAGTAACTAAATTAATCACAGGATTTGATATACTTCATTTACTTACTGTTATGGTAATCACACTTAATACACACCTTGGAATAAAGACACAGACAAATCTTGAAGTCATGGGCATAAGTGAAATTGACAGAGCAGCAGCTTGCTATAAGACATGATCACTCGTCACAGCACAGGGCTGCAGTAATACAAGAACAATAATTTGTATATTGCATTATGCAACTTGTCATTTGCGTTGCAATCGCTTCAGTATTTAGCAACTTTATTTTTAACACTCTGCATTTATGCAAAATTATTGGATGCAGATTTGAAAGGTGTCTTGCATACTTGTTTAATTTAACAGCTAGCACAAAGTGTTTTACATCTCAAATATAAACCAAACATTCAAATAAGGTAGAACTTCATTAATTGTGCTATTCGTGACAAATTCGATCTCCATCCTCAGATCCAGTTTGGCATGGTAGAGCAGTGGTTGTCAGATGGCTCCTCTTCTGGGTTATATTTTCACAAGTCCTTTGGAAAGGTGAACAATTTAAGGCCCAAAGATCATCTGCAACCTTAGTCACTACTGTAGTGAATGTGCACTGAAACGCTGGGGTTTAAAGTCAGCTTGTGCATGCTTACGTTAAAAATCATCCTTCTCTCTTAACCGTCCATCCAATTCAAGGTTATCTCTTGTCTGATGTTGGAACTGGTCTACTAACCCAGGCAGTAGGAGCTGTGGGAAATTAAATAGGTAAATTAAGTTTCATACCGGTTTTTCCACCATCTACAAGGCACAAGTAAGGAGTGTGATGGAATACTCTCCACCTGCCTGGATGAGTGCAGCTCCAACAACACAAGAAGCTCGA
The DNA here is from genome assembly GCA_030390025.1 of Squalus acanthias. Classification (NCBI taxonomy): domain Eukaryota; kingdom Metazoa; phylum Chordata; class Chondrichthyes; order Squaliformes; family Squalidae; genus Squalus; species Squalus acanthias. The sequence continues at coordinate 26,464,131 of CM059428.1, read as the reverse complement.
CACCATCCAGGACAAAGCAGCCTGCTTGATTGGCACCCCATCCACCACCTTAAACATTCACTCCCTCCACCACCGGCGTGCCGTGGCTGCAGTGTGTACCATCTACAAGATGCATTGCAGCAACTCGCCAAGGCTTCTTCGGCAGTACCTCCCAAACCCGCAACCTCTTCCACCTAGAAGGACAAGGGTAGCAGGCGCATGGGAACACCACCACCTCCAAGTTCTCCTCCAAGTCACACACCATCCTGACTTGGAAGTTTATCACCGTTCCTTCATAGTCGCTGGGTCAAAATCCTGGAACTCTCTCCCTAACAGCACTGTGGGAGTACCTTCACCACATGAACTGCAGCGGTTCAAGAAGGCGGCTCACCACCACCTTCTCAAGGGCAATTAGGGATGGGCAATAAATGCTGGCCTTGCCAGTGACACCAGATCCCATGAAAGAATAAAAAAAAGTTACCAGTAATAAAACATCTCCAAATGAGAGACAATACCCACAATAGATGTGGGAAAACAAATTTTGCTTTTGAACAGTCTAAACTTTTTTTTTTTTTAAATGTCCACCATTTTTCCATTAGAAGCCATCTAGTGACATCCCAAAAGCAGGCAGACAGTCAGGTAGTATTGTTCATTCCCATCCAACGCTGAAAAATAAAATAACGTATGGAAGTTAAGTGATCCCAATGCTGCAGCTCTAGTATGATGTCCGTGGGCTAGAATTCATGCCGTGCCAGCAATTCTCAACATGGTAAGTTCTTGATTTCATTTTTGAGGGGTGGGGTGGGGTGGGGGGCGGGGAAGGAAAGAGGTGTTACAGGAAGAAGTGTGGTGTATGCACAATGAGCACTTTTGGTATGCAGTGAAAGTGGGATAAAAAGCCCAGTTATGATGATCTGGAATGCACTGCCTGAAAGGGTGGTGAAAGCAGATTCAATAGTAACTTTCTAAAGGGAATTGGGTAAATACCTAAAGGAAAAATTTGCATGGTTATGGGGAAGAGCAGGGAAGTGCAATTAATTGGATAACTCTTTCAAAAGAGCTGACACAGGCACGATGGGCTGAATTATGTGCTGTATCATTCTAATCTTGTTCATTTTTTTTTGTTGAGAAAAGTCAGTCTTCACAATTAAGTTTGTAAACTTAAAAAAAAGGGTCACTAAATGTTTTTGTTTACACCTCTGAAGGATCTTGTGATGTTGCTCTACGTTAAAGGCACTGTGTAAATGCAAGTTGTTGTATTAAATGACAACCACAATGAAGGTATTTTCATGCAGCTGTCTGTATGCTCTATTACAAGAATATTCTGTCACGTAATCCACAGTATCAGTGTATTGGTTTATAATTAGGGTGGCTACCTGGCTGGCTTTGGAGGTCGCTGTCTAGTCATTTTGAAGACCTGCACAGTAAATTTGGGTTTTCCAGTGTTTAAAAACAAAACGCTCTGCATGCATCAATGTTTCCTTCCAGGTATGCACAGATCAGAAAAATTGAGGTCCACTGACTTGTCATTACTTTTAACTGAATTGTTTTGAGCCTTCCCAGCTTCTGCTCTTCAGAAAAGTATAGTGAGAAAATAGAAGGACTAAGATCACTAAAATAAAACACATTTTACAAACTTCAGTGCTGACCTACAAAAGACTCAGGAAGGAAAAGGTCAGGTCTATTTAATTTCAGCATTTAACCAATCTCTATCTCGTTGATTAGACTTTTAAATATTTGTTCATCAGAAATATACTCTTACACAAATTGTAAATTATTCATATAGCACTTTTAAAACACTAATTTCCAATCAAAAATTGTCTTAAAATAGTGTGCCTCCCACCACATGCTATATATAGAACAGGAGTTCTCAACCGAGGGTCAGTGGCTCCCAAGGGGTCTGAGAGAAGATTTCAGGGGATCCGCCAGTTGGTTTGTCCCATCAGTATACAGGGGAGACCACTGATGTTCCTAAACATGAACTTTCGTCAGACCTTGAAACGTTAACTGTTTCCCTTTCCACAGATGATGCCTGACCTGCTGAGTATTTCCAGCATTTTGTTTTTATTTCAGATTTCCAGCATCCGCAGTATTTTGTTTATGTAAATTTAGGACTTAATAAATACTTCTTTACGCAAGGTCTAATAGAGCTATTAATAACTAATTATACAGAAAAAAATACTTGTGTTTTGTTACGGGGGTTCACGGAATTTTTATAACACGGGAGGGGGGCCTCGGAAGCAAAAAGGTTGAGAACCCCTGCTATACAACACTGTTGGGTTGCACAGATCAGTAATCCAAACATGGGAACTTCTTATTGGCAGTCTTTTGCCATCTTGAATAGTTTATTTTATAGATGGACTATACAAAATGCACATCACTGTTGAATATTAAATGCCTTTAAAAATCAAACCGACATTAGTCCACAGGAGCATTAGGTTTAGCTACAGAAAGTAGACATTGGGAGTGTGCCTTATGTTGACTGTCAGGAACGCAAGACTTCTCTCCATGTTTAAAACCCAATCAGCAGTGGGAGCCTAGCCTGAAGCTGGGAGACAGGAGGGAGAGCTGGCATTGAAATATCACAGCACTAGAGGAGCAGAGCACATTCCTGAACCAGTTATTGCTCCACTCACTCTTCACTAGCGCCCCAATACTCAAATGGTAACCGTCCCTCTCAATTGCTGAATTCAGTCCTGGCTTCCACTGTTGATTTTAACTTATAATCAATCACAAGTTAAAATGGTAATTCTCTCTACCAACTTAAAACAGCTGCTCAACTATTCAGTTTTCTTTATAACATGAATTAGTATCTGTATACATCTGAGCAATAAATTGCTATTTTGTCATTTAATCTATGCGGTCGAGAAGGTGGGTGAAGTCCCACTATCACAGTAGCATACCAGATAAATTATTTTTAAAAACTTCCTGTAAAAAGTGGAGGGAAAGACATTCCACAACCTGTCCTATTTCTGATGAGATAGCAGTAAAATGTGCTTTCTTGCTGAACCGGTTTTAAAACCTTTAATGCTCAGGAGATGGCATAATTTTTTTTTTAAATGAACAAGATTTAATAATTGTTCCGAATTTGTAATGTTGCAGTTGCCTTCAGACCCGATGCCAGGAGTCTACAATAACCCAGACGAAACGTGTGCCCTGTGGCATTCCAAAGACAAAGTCAAGAGCATTTTTGATACGAGTTTGGGGCTGGGAATGTGTGCGCGCTTTTTTTTAAAATTGTGATTTGCTTTGAATAAAAGCGAGACTTTTGGACATTTACCATTCTTTTCCTTGGTGTGTTCCTGTGTCTTGTGACTTGATTTCAAAGGGATGAGATGGGGAACATTGTAACTTATTCGTATATTTTATGGAGATTAATACCATCCCTGAGCCCTGCACTTTCCTGTCCATTTTTGGACTTGGCAAAAGGCACTACTCTACTAAAGATATATAACATGAAAATGTTCCAGTTCAGTTTTATGCCATTAAATGAAATAAAATCAGTAAAATTACTGGTCACATTCAATTTTAAATCTTAAAGCTAATCTTCCATTGTTAAATCCATAAAGAACTTGTCGGTCAAATCAGCAAAACTAGTCCTTCCAGTGATGTATTTATGGAATGCATTTCTACTAACTGAAGGCCTTAGATTACATTTTTAAAGTGTTTTGAGTACAGCAACAGAAACTAGTCAGGCTCACAACCTGAAGAACAATACTTTCACTTAATGTTACAAATACTGCAGTTTCAAATTGGGACTAGAATATTCAAAGTCATGGAAGTAAAGCCTATATAAAACTTGGTCCTTCTACAAACCAGAAACAACAGAGTTAGATTTCTACACAGATGTAGGCTATGTCCCGCTGGAAAGAGCGTAGACCTTCAGATTAATGGGAATGAGGCAGCCATCAAGACCTTGGGCAGTATTTTCACAGCAAGATTGGACAGCAGGCATTTTGGAAACTGAAAACTTAACACGTGCCCTTAAACTTCCATAGTTACTCGATTTGTATGCATGCTATTCCCAGAAGGATGTGAACTCCTATGGTTTAAGGGCACCACATGTAAATTATTCATCAATTGCTCTCTATTCAGAAAAAGAACTTACACTGCAGAAAATTCTGTTGACGAGAATTGCTTGCACTGCTCCCGAAAGAAGAATGAAAGTTGTGAATAGTTTCCTGTAGAATCTGCCTCTCACGACCCTGTATTTAAAAGAAACCTCAATATTTATATTAGCACTATAGTAGTACATCCCTTACAGCACTGATCGCAGGCCGAGAAATGTGAGCCTGCAAGAGCAAGAGGCTTAGGGAGCAAGCTGTACAAGTGGTGCTGCTGGCAATGTTGCCAGGAGTCCACTGCTGTAGGTGCAATGGATGCAAGTTACTATTGTCTCTTTGTATATTTTGTGGGCTCCCTGGAGTAGGTCAGGGGCCGGGGGTGGGGGGGGGGGGGGGGGGGGGGGAAGAAAATCCCATGGAGCGGAAAGAGAGTTGAACTTTTCCTCCTCTAACTAGTCAGTTTTCAATGTAGAAACGCTGACCCAATCAGAAAGCTCTATTATGAGCCTACAAACACATTGACCCCAGAGCGCTCGAGCATGAACCTATAGTCAGTTGCTGCAAACAAAATAGATTCAATCAAATTAAAGTTCACATTCAAATTCATAAGAACATAATAAATAGGAGCAGGAGTAGGCCAATCGGCCCCTCGAGCCTGCTCCGCCATTCAATAAGATCATGGCTGATCTGATCCTAACCTCAAATCTAAAGAACACAAGAAGTAGGAGCAGGACCCGGCCACACAGCCCCTGGGCCCGCTCCGCCACCCACAGGGCCTCGACCGATCCGAACTCAGCCTCATGTCCAATTTCCTGTCCGCTCCCCGTAACCCCTAATTCCCTTTACTTCTAGGAAACTGTTTATTTCTGTTTTAAATTTATTTAATGATGTAGCTTCCACAGCTTCCTGGGGCAGCAAATTCCACAGACCTACTACCCTCTGAGTGAAGAAGTTTCTCCTCATCTCAGTTTTGAAAGAGAAGCCCCTTATTCTAAGATTATGCCCCCTAGTTCTAGTTTCACCCATCCTTGGGAACATCCTTACCGCATCCACCCGATCAAGCCCCTTCACAATCTTCTATGTTTCAATAAGATCGCCTCTCATTCTTCTGAACTCCAATGAGTAGAGTCCCAATCTACTCAACCTCTCCTCATATGTCCACCCCCTCATCCCCGGGATTAACCGAGTGAACCTTCTTTGTACTGCCTCGAGAGCAAGTATGTCTTTTCTTAAGTATGGACACCAAAACTGTATGCAGTATTCCAGGTGCGGTCTCACCAATACCTTATATAACTGCAGCAATACCTCCCTGATATTATAATCTATCCCCCTAGCAATAAAAGCCAACATTCCGTTGGCCTTCTTGATCACCTGCTGCACCTGCATACTAACTTTTTGATTTTCTTGCACTAGGACCCCCAGATCCCTTTGTACTGCAGTACTTTCCAGTTTCTCGCCATTAAGATTATTTAAATTTAAATTCAGAATATTTTAAACAGAAATAAATTAAACAATTATATTTATGTGGCACGCAATTCTAGTCAAATTAGTATCAGCAGTTACAGATTTAGAGGACAAGCTGGGCCCAGAGCTGCACCCACTCCCTCATCAGGTTAACTCTCGTCAATTCTCAACTTAGCTGCCAGGTACACTGCACCTGGGAGCAATGTTCCCTCTAGTTGCGTGGTCCCTTTAAATTGTTGAGCGATCCATTCAAATTTTGTGCATGCACGGTTTTTACAACGCAAAAGCCGGTGAGCGGACTGCGTGGGACCGCACAGACACTGCGCATCCGCACAGCTTCGAGGGAACATTGCCTGGGAGGAAGACCTGGAACCCAGAGGGAAATTTGTCCAAAACTGTTCGGGTAGACGTCCTGGAGGCCAGTTTAAAAGGAGCGCTGATAAGGCTGGTGAAAGGGTGTCCACCGTTCTTGGCCAGGCAGCACAGTGTAGAGAGCTGAAGGAAAATAGTTTCTTCATTTTCATTTTTTTTATTTAACTGAAAATGCCACTAATGGTTATAAAAATTAAATTCTAACTTCTGGAATTATTAGAAAGTGGTTACTGTGGTATAAATAAAAAACAAGCCCTTTTATCTTTCTCGGAGTGACCGTCAATCTAGGTGAACAGCTCCAATATGTACCCATGTGTTAGAATTTGCTTTGTGTCAAGTGTCCCATCAAATTTAATCACATCTCTAGGTCATTGTCAGATAAGGATGTGCGTTAATATCGAAGGTTAGCTGGAACAATGGAGGGGGAGAAAACTGATGAATAGACCAGCCAGTAATCACATTAACTATCTGGGATAGTCCATGGCATTTGGACATGTGACAGATGGGTAAAGAGGAATATACAGCTGGCAGCCATCTTGTAGTTAGAACTCTCAGGACAGTCGGAAGCCCAACACCTACGGAAGCCAAGCTTGATCACCTTGGATCTGCAGGAAACCAGTTTGTATGAATCTATCGTATAGCCGTAATAGTTATTATACTATTGGTGTCTGAGTAATACGCTCAATACACTCAAGCCTGAACCACAAGGAATCATTTAATTGAGTTTAAAGAAAACTCCTTACATTGTGCTCATAAAAGGTCTTTGTGCCTTTGGGTAAATATTCAAGAAACAAATTAAAACTAACCAAATTTTAGCAACCAGAATTTTTTTCCATTGGTGTACTAAAGTTATTTCTATCCATACCTTTCCAGCATTTAACTCTGAGATTGCAGCCAAGATCTGTTGCCTTGAGCCATCTGTCTTTACACCCAACTCCTTCAAATCACCATCAGTTAGTGTAAGGAATGCTTCCATATCCACCTGCAGGGACAAGAGAGAGTTCATACCTTTGGATACTTCAGCATTGGCCATATATTCCAAGATCATCTAATAAGCATCCTCCACACACTAGGTTCTATTGGGAAATGGACACAATCTTCCTTTAAGAAGTTTTGGTACATCAGAGGTCCCCACTTAAGGAGCCCTGCTATTAAGCAGCTTTAAAAAGGCATGCTATGCCCTGGAAAGTCACATTTTTAAAACTAGGCATCTGTGGAAAGTATATTATTTGCATTTCACCATAAGGTTTCAGGGAAAGGCAGGGGAGAGGGAGGGAAATCATGATAGTGAAGGATGCTCACTGGAAGAATGAAGACAAGGTTTCTTTCTTCTGCATTTCATTTCCAAGTGTGAAACCAAATAGTAGTTCAGGTCACAGAGGAGGGAGAGGGAGTCCTGGCAGGGAAATAAAAACCAGTTGCCAGGGCAGACCTACCAGACTGCAGATCCAAACAGTAATGTTTGGCAAAGATATGTGGATCATTTTAGGTACCTGGTTTCATATAAAAAGAAAAAACTCCCATTTATTGTAGTACCTTTAGCCTCAGAACATCTCAAAAGCACTTTAGTCAAATAATTACTTTTGAAGTGCAGTCACTTGTTATGTAGGCAAATGCAGCAGCCAAAATTGAACACAGTAAAGTCCCACAAACAGCAATGAGATAAGTGACCAGATAATCTGTTTTAGTGACGTTAGTTGAGGGATAAATTTTGGCTAGGACACCAGGAGAGCTCTCCTGTTCTTTGAGAAGTGCCATAGGATCATTTACATCAACCCAAGCAGAAAAATGGGGCCTCAATTTAACACGTCATCCAAAAGGTGACACCGCCTACAGTGCAACATTCCCTCAGTATTGCATGGAAGTGTCAGCCTAGGTTAGGTGCTCAACTACTGGAGTGAGGACGTCGTCAATATACATCTCTTGGGGATATACAGGAAGCTACCATGGTATGGCCTTTCACAAGTTTCCTACCAGAGATAGCAACAACAAAGGATACACACAAGCTACATGGTCAGGTGTTGCTTAGAAACAGACCTTATGACCACAGAAAATAAATAGATAATTGATGTAGGGATTTGGTACCATTCACATAAGATGCCAGAGCCCTACAGACATCCATACAATTAAACATTGTTTCTAACTCTCTGGGGGAAAGAGAAAGAAGGATAAAAAGGAAATAATCAACTGCTTGGCTCAATGGGTTACAATCTTTGGCAGGAAACCCCAATGTGTTCCAAGTACTGCATGATCAATATACCAGATTGGATGAGGCAGACTGACCAACCAGTGGCTGCCATTCACTAAACCTACGTGCTGAAACTAGAGCCACCAACAGTGCAGTTTTTCATGACCGGTATTTCAGATTACAAATACAGTAATATTCAAAAAGAGGGTACATTCATTTGTGCAGGACCAAACTAAGGACCCAGTTTGGTAACAGAGATGGACTGGGATTCCAGACTGTTTTCTCCTAATAAACTCCAAATAAGAGGATTATAAAAGACTGAGATGGCAGTCACATGAACATGGATGGATAGTTTTCAATCATTGGTCTGTAAAATGTGGCATATATTCAAGAATAAGATTTACACCACCAGAGACTGGATGAGTACTACTGTACAAATTTCTTCCATATTCGGTTGAGCATCATACTAGTTGCTGACTTTAGTAAAGCGAATATCTGTGTGCACTACAGATAGTGGAAAGTGTTTATCCAATAATGACCCAGCATTAAGCTAGGGGAACTTGTAGTTAGGCAAGGCAGAATGACAACATTCCAGCACATCTGCCAAAAAGCCCAAAGAATGTAACAGACCAATATTGCAGGACCAAGGGCCATGCTTTAGCAGCCATGCCACAGAAGTACTGGTCATAGGTATCTACTACAGTAAATGCCTGTAACCTCTACACGGTGCTAAAACTGACGCAGGTGGTGGTATTAAAGAATTCAAGGAGTAGATGAACAATCTGAACAAATCTTATGGAAATGCAGTAACGTACTGAAGAAAGATTTGAAGAAAAATTTCAGTCACAGCAGATACAGCAAGGGTTGCTTTTTTTTTTTTGAAGGTGTAACTTGGACACAAGCATCAAATATTTATCCACTGCTGGGAACAATGAACTGGTGGTCCAGGTGCGAGAGGTCCTCTTATGTGGTGTATAATTGGGATGGTCACACGAGAGCAAGAAGTCACACAACTGTTGTAAAGAGAGTTCACCCTTAGGTGTTGTTTCCCAGTAGAACATGGCCACTGTTAGTCCACTTCAGGTGTGTGATGGATGTGAAAGCTGTTTTCAAATAGCTGTATTGCAAAATACAGAAGTTAATTCCACAAGCATTGCACTGCAAGACTATTCACCATAAAACACTTACCCCACTGTGGAAATCCCTCACCATTTAACCAACAGCATATTAAACAGCACCTCTAAATCTAATCAGATAGCAACAATAGCTGACCTTATAACTAGACTGTGCAAATTACATGTTTTTGTTGAGTTTTCTTTACACTGATCATTGAAACGACAATCAGGGACATTGTAGTGTTGTGAACAGATCCTGTTTCATAGAGAAGCCGGTTACATTACTGATTTCAAGCGCAGTATGGATGTTCTTGCTCTGCTTGTTCGCAACAGGGTGAAGGATGTTAGCACTAGAAAACGGAATAGTTTCCCACTTCCACAGTTCTCAATGCTTGAATTAGATGCAGAATAGAGTTCCCTTTACTTTGTCCCAACAACAGAATAGCAACCCCTGTTGCACCAGTGTGACATTTTCATTTAATGCATCAGTCAACCTTGTGGCCTCAATAATAGTTTTAAATATCAAATTAGGGCAGTTGTGTTGTGGGCCCACATACATCAGGCCTTTTTACACTCTTAGTCAGTTTTATATTTAGTACTCATGTAAACATAATAGCAGCTACAATGCTGCTGTTAGTTTTAGATTGCTTAAAAGAAAAAAGGGTTTTTAAGAACCAATTCTGTAAATATGTACTCAGAAACCATCACAAAATCAGACTGGGTAGACATTCTGTACTAGGATGAATACTTACCATCTGGTTATTTTCACTGCTAGAGAGAGAATTAAAGTGGAAGACTGCAGAAAGACAAAAGAAAGAAAATATAGAAATGGGATACTATACTCCATTGGACTATGCACAGAAATGAGCAAAAACACTACTGCAAGAGTCAGGACTGTCAGGGAATCACAATAACTAGAGTAGTTTTTAAAAAGACTCCCTCTAGAGGGCAAATTTAAAGAGTACAACAAGAATTATTAGACCAAGCAAAATACTATTAAACAATTGAAAGCAGAACGGTGACCAACATTCAAAGTATCTGCTTCCCCTATCCGCAAAAAATCAATTAAAAATTAAAAGAAACGAAAGAGGTTTTTGAACTAGTTTAAGAGAAAAAAGTTGTGAAAGAGCAAGTAGACCACCTTAGTTCACTTCTTAGTGAGAAGCTCAAGACCAGCTTTGACAGAGGTTTGAAAGCAGACTGCATTCCTGCTGCATCTCAGCTAGGGAGTGGTGTGTGACCTAAGGAGATTTATGGATCGAAAAAAATGCCAAGAATTTCTGATGATGAAGAAGATAAAAGTTGAAGAAAGGTTGTGGGTTCAAAAATGTTTAAATACAATTAAAAACTACCACAGTGGTAGAAAAAAAAAGACTGATGATAAATCGTAAGCACCATGACCTCGGGTCTTTCTTCAATCTTTCCAGCACTGATCCCAGTATACTCATTTGAAGAAAAGTTGAGATCCATTCTTCAAAAGGAAGTTATTTACCAAGTTTGGTAAGAAAAATGTTTTAATAAATAGCAGCTGGAATTATGAACAGGACACATCTAAAGATAGAAGGTAAAGCTCCTAGTATATGCACTTTTGAAAGAAATACAGCATACATTAAAGTTGCTCTTACAAAATAAAATGCTTTGTTATGGAGATAGGTGTTACATTCCCTTTTATTCCATTCTTGCAGAATGGAGGTTTAAAGTATAATGGAAAAAGTTTTACACGAGTTGAAATTCTACACATAATTTTGAAAGATGTGCAGAATATCATTTCTGAAGAAAATTAAACAATACTGGTTATTACCTCTTGTTCCTCAAATATTGGTTGATATTTTTCCAGTGACAGCTTTTTTAGGATACTGGATAATTCATCTGGGGAGAAAAATAATAGAACACACATGTGCTATCAGCTGAAATTACTTTAAATCATACTTATTTGGACTATGTTAGGGTTCAGTCATGATACAGTAAACTGAGAGAAGGCGGCAAGTCAGAAATACTGTGTGGACTCAAAGGACAAGCCTAATAGAAGGGGACCTCCTTCACACACAGTTCCCAGCCCCAATAAAGAAAAAACAAACTACTATCCAAATTTAAGACCCGCCCCAAACACCATGGCTTCTAAGGATATGGGAAATGTGATTTAATGCATTCTGGCTGTTCGACGTGCTGCCACCACTACAGACAGGGAGCAGGAGAATCCAAAATAGACAGAAGGAAACCTGCAAGGAGCAGGTGAATGCACACACCAGAGCAAGCGGTCACCCGCCACAATGGTTCATGTACAAGACAACTCGCCTACTTTCAACCCCCAAACTGTCACCAAATTTCTAGGTTTACACACAAGTATAAAAAAACCTTTAATGTAGTAAAACGTCCCAGGCCCTTCACAGGATCGATTATCAAACAAAATTTAACACCGAGCCACATAAGGAGATAGTAGGACAGATGACTGAAAGCTTGGTCAGAGGTAGGTTTTAAGGAGCATCTTAAAGGATGAGAGGTAAAGGTGTGGAGAGGTTTAGGGAGGGAATTCCAGAGCTGAGAGACTAAGCAACTGAAGGCACGGTCGCCAATGGTGGTTCAGGGCAAGAGCAGGAAACGTCACTGTTACAGTCATCAATGTACCAGGAAAAAAAAGTGACGGAGGGGACCTGAACAAAGAATGTTCCACATATCCCACGAAAAGGCAGGCATAGCTAGGAGCTTCCGGTCGCCTGGCATTTTAATTCTCCGGACCACTCCCACTCTGTCCTCTGCCTCCTACACTGTTCCAATGAAGCTCAAAGTAAGCTCGAGGAACAGCACCTCACCTTTCCATTAGACACTTTACAGCCTTCCTGACTCAAGACGGAATTCAACTATTTCAGATTATAACCTCTGCCCCCATTTTTTCGGACGCCAGCTATTGATGACGATTCTAATATTCCCATTTACACCTCCTCTAGACCCATTTTTTGTTTCTTACCTGTCCCATTACCATCTCCTTTTGCCTTGCACCATCATCCCTTTTGTCATTTAATCCACCCCAGCACAGACCTTCCCTTTTGTTCTTTCCTCCCCTCCCCCTTTCCCTGCCTCTGTACTTGCTTAAAAACTGTTACATCTAACCTTTTCCAGTTTTGACAAAAGGTCATCAACCTGAAACATTAACTTGGTTTCTCTCTCCACAGATGCTGCCTGACCTGCTGAGTATTTCCAGCATTTTCTGTTTCTATTTTGTGCTCCATATCCAATTGTCTAGGTACTGAACAGTATGACTCATGACCACTGTCTGAATATTGCTGTGTTAATAGTTTAAATGGTTTATTGTAAAATTCAAGGGCTTTTCATTGTGAAAAAAAAGTTAATCCATGTAAGATCTGATATTTTCAGCAGCACCGGTGGCACACCACACGAGTGTATAGGCACACTGTACCACACATAGTGCAATAAAGTTTTAGCCCAGAAATCCCTGATCTCTGCCAAATCCCTCAAGAGGGAAGTGGGGGAAAAAAATCCCTTTCTTACACATATGCATTACCTTCATCTGTGAGGGTTCCACTACTGGACCCACCACTGCTCTTAGACTGCTGATGTGAAGATGAGGACAATGATGATTCTCCCTGGGGACTTTTAGGGGTGGGGGATGGTGATGGAGTCAGAGTAGGAGAGGTGCTCTTCGAATTTGACGATGTTCCAGACGATGGACGCTCTTTGCCACATTTCTGTATTAGCAAAATAAATAATTGATATGATTTTACACTCTGCAATTCTAGTGCGACAATAGTTTAATATGTTTGCAAGCGCACAAACATTCTAGTGTACTAATACCCAGTGTCAAGCAGCCTGCGTTTCTTATCAATGCAGTACAATACGAACGCAAGAAAACAACAGGCAGGAAAAGGCAAGCTGGTCAATCAAGCCTGTCCGACACTCGATGTCTGGAGCATCTTGACGAGACAATTCCTTCCCCTCCCCAAGCCATGTACTTTCCTAAGAGAGGCAAAAAAACCACACACACCCAGGGCCAATAAGGGAGAAAAACACTGGAAAATCCCCCTCCAGCCAAGTCAGGCAATCAAAAATCAGTCCAGGACATCAATGACTTGCATCAAAATTCAGTACATAACTCACAGCTCAATGAAATTGTTTTTAACTGATCCGTAAAGCTGGAGGGGAGGGAGCACTTGTGAATTTGTATATTTGACCTTTTGCCAATTGACTTGCATAATCCTTTTTAATGAGGATATAAAAGTAATCTTTCAACTTGGATTACATTCCCTTTTTCTTGCAAAAATAGATAAATATATAATACTCCAACTCCATGGCTGTTCCACTATTTGATAGTTGCCAATGCAGAAAAAGTTGACCAAAATTCTGATTCCATAATAATCTGGATTATTATAATCTGGCAACAAACAAAGCTATGAGAGTCATTTTCAGAGTATGGCCTTTATTGCTATTGTAAATAAGACCAAACGTTGCACCATTCAAATTATCGTCTTCACAATTCCCCAAGACTAAATTGCAGCTGTGACAATCAGTCTAGTCTGAACTAGTTCTATGACAGATTTTATAACTGATTTTAAGCCAAGACTACAAAAAGTTACCTGAACAATGCAGTTACCCACAGTTGGCGAGGCTGGCAGTTCAGGAAGGCTGGTTTCGACAGAAGTTGGTTGAGGCACAATCTCAGACCTGTTTGTTTTTAATTCAGGTAAACCTGCTGCTTTTCGCCTTTGGGCTGCAATTTGCGACAGGACACTATCTGAACTTCCTCCTATAAAATGTAAAAAAAAAAGAAAATTTACATACATTTTTACGGTTAAATTCCTAAATTGCTGGTAAGAAGGAGTTACTGAGTAGAAGGTTACAGAAATGTCCTTTACTCAACTAAATCCCAATCTCAGCCATGTTGTGCAGAAAGCCACTGAGCACAAGTAGAGGGAAAACTGAACGGTGAGCAGCCATTGGCCTATGCTCATGACTTCCAGCAGCCTGAGAGTGACACTAACGGAGCCCCGGAAGCAGATAGCCTATTTTTCCCATGCTCCCACGGCTGGAAAAGACCACAAGTCCATCTAGTACATCTTATAGCTGTCCTAACAATTGTAACTGATTATGTGCTTCCCTTCAAGAAATTACTCCAATGTGGCCTTGAAGAGATCCAATAAACTTGCCCCTACAACTTCCCTTAGTATGTTGTTTTAAGAAATGTAACCTTTTTCAGCTTATACTGACACATTGTTCTGATGTCCTGTACCAAATCAGGTCCCTAATTGATCTTCTGCATCCTAGCTTTATTAATTTGAATAACCTCACGTTGTCATGACCAACCACCTCCTTAAACCATTCTCCTTTGATCACCTCACTTTAAACACCAAGTACAAAGAGCTCATGGATTTCTTAGTTAGAGATCAAGACCATCCTTGTACTTGCCTCCGCTGCGTATTCTCCTTCCTTATGCCTCCAAACTCACTTTCCTCTGCTTGAACGTGTCGTCACCTCCCAGCTCCATCTCTCCCATAACTTCCTGCTTGAATACCTCCAGTCTTGCTTCCAAACTTCTCATTACAGTGAAACAGCTCTAACCAAAAGTCACCAACAATATCCTCTAACTGTGACAAAGTGCATTATCCCGACACGGTTCACCATACCATCCTCCTCCAACATCTCTCCTCTGTCATCCGGCTTCATTAGACTGTCCTCACATGGTTCCATTCTGATCCAACTAACTTATGTTCCTTGGCTTCTTCCTCTTCCTCATCTACCTGATGCTACTTGGTGACATCTGTATGACACACGTCAAAGATATCACAAAGTCCAAGTGAACTACTATCTACCTCTTAGCTACTTTATCAAAATAAATCTATTAAATTGGTCTGACAGGACTTTCCTTTCACAAATCCATGTCAGCTCTAACCAATTGGTTTGTATCACCTTAAATGTTCCACCAGCTGTCCTTCCAATTGATTCTAAAATTTTCCCCAGTATTGACAGAAGAATAACTGGTCTATGGTTCCCCTGATCCCCTATAGATTCCTTTTAAAATAAGCACCCTACATTTGTTGTTCTGCTGTCTTTCTGATAATCCATTTATTGAAGAAATCCCTAAACATTTGAGCTTTATGGTTCTGCTGGCCCATCAAGTGCACCAAGAACCCTAGGATGAATTCAGCCCAGCCTAGGTGCTTTATTCAATTGTATCTTATTCAAGTATCCAGCCATCAACTTTGTAGTAATACTGATTCTATTACACCCATCATTCTGACCATCTTGGTAGAAAGTTTTATATAATGAACATAACGCAAGTAAAATCCACTTCCTTCCTGAAAAAAACCTCCATCAAAGACAAGCAGACTGCTGATCTCGACTGTAAACATGGGTAACCGATCTGGGCTCCGATTCACAGCTCTCTGAATTACAGAAGCTTTGCAGTAAAAAGTGAAAAGGGTGGCCCCTGGTGATAGGTGGTTTAATCTTCCAATTAGACAAGAAACAGCAATAGTCAAGCTTCATCCAAATCTCTGATGGGACTAAATGGCAAGGCCAGAATTTTAATGGAATTTTTTACGACCACCACCCCCTCACCACTTACTTAAGTAAGCCTGGATGCTTGAGCCCTGGTGCAGAGACACCAGAGCTAATCTGCCTTGACCAATCAATGAGTACCCAAGTCCCATAGGAACTATGCTTAGAACAGCCATAATGCTCCACTGATGGTGCTCAAAACTGTCAATTAGTTCCACTTCTTACTCATTTAAGAAGCCTTTTCATCAGAGGACATTTGGCTTGCAGTTCCTGGGAGAAGTCTGAAATATAAAACCAGCTGTACTTAGAGCAGTATGCTCGGGCCAACAAAACATGTGTAAAGACGTTTCTGTTGCCCTCTGTTCTAAATCTCTTACATCTAACTTTATATTTATAGCCTCTCAACTACTGGAAATGATCTGCTTATATCTAGCTTGTCCCATCCTTTAATAATTTTAAACACTTGGCCTGTAATGTCCATTGTTCTAACAAAAGCGCCACAATTTATCAAGTCTTTCTTTGTATTTATGCACTGAACCCAGAGACTTGGCTAGATACCTGCAGAAAACTTTCACAAAAACTGACAAATGCAGAAAGACAAATATCTTCCCTTGGAATGCACCCTTTACATTGTTCAGGAAGAGGCAAGTCATGTAGGCAAAATCCCAATCTCAAAAACATGTTGACATCTTCTCTTGCAATTTTACCCGCTAACACTGGATGGCCAACCCTAATTCTGCAGTATATAGCGAATGTCAAAAAATTACAAAATGTTTCATGCAATCACAAAACTACTTATGAATGCTCCTAAAAACTCAAATTGAATTACCCCTCCGTAAGTCACTCCCAAGTATGCATTATGTGGAAGCTATTCTGTTAAACCATATGAGTGAACCTCTAAACTACAGTCTACTTCTGATAATTTAATCAAATTTGTACTAGAAAAAATTATTCAATAATTTAAATTAGGATGCATAACACAAAATGGGAATTTAGTGCTTAAATAAATTGAATCAGATTATTTGAATTATGCAACTTTGAATCAAGAGTAAACTGTAAATGGTTCAAACTTACTTTACAAGGCTAATTTCATTGTACATTTTAACAATCCTAAACTGCTATACTACCGTATTTACAATAACATTTTTCTAACTAAATTGTTTTTAATATTACAATGTACCATATGTAGTGGATACTGTTCAATGTTTATTCTAGATAAATGCATATAACTGTAGAACTTCAAGCTATACTTTTAAAAAGCACACTGCAATGTAGTCATCTTAACAATAAATATTTTACATAGTAAAATTACATTATAGAAACTCCATCCACTGGACACACTTAAAAATAATTTACTTCAGTTATGTGCAGAAACTAGAGAAGCTGGGTTGTTCTCCTTAGAGTAGAGAAGGTTAAGGAGAAATTTAATAGAGGTGTTCAAAATTGAGGGGTTTTGATAAGAGTAAATAAGGAGAAACTGTTTCTACTGGCAGGCAGGTCAGTAACCAGAGGACATGGATTTAAGATAATTGGCAAAAGAATCAGAGGTGAGATGAGGAGATTTAAAATATATATATATAGCAGGGCTATGGGGAAAGGTCAGGGGAATGGGATTAATTGGATAGCTCTTTCAAAAAGTCGGCAGAGGCACGATGAGCTGAATGGCCTCCTTCTGCCCTGTAAGATTCCATGATTTTTCTGGATATAGAAGTCTACACTAAAGCACTGAAACGTTGTCCATCCTGACAAGTACAAAAACTGACCCGAAATGACCTGCATCTCTTAAAAACAAAAGATTGAGTGCCGAGTTCAAACTGCTAGATTCAATTTAATCTGATCAGATTCACTATCCACACTGACCACTAGAAGGCACTAATGTAGACACAAAACAGCTTTTAAAGAAGCGGACAAGATATCCCTCAGACCTGAGCGGTTATGTGGTTCACTGATGCAATGTCTACTGATGCCAGCCACTCCATTAGATCCACCAGAGGAATGTGGAGAATAATTGAAATGTCCAGAGTTTGGAGGAGAAGCTGGGCTCCTGGTAAGATTTGAAATAGGAGGAAGTTTAACAGATCTCCCCATCCTGCTGACAGAGGTCTGAAATAAATAAGTAAATGATAAATCAATCTAACTGTTTGTAACATTTACTGTACACATTTTTATTTATTCTAAAAATTCAATTCCATCAGAATAAAAACCATTTTGGGGAAAAAACCTTCCCCAAAATGTTTATGATTTAGGGTACCTAAGTATATTAAGTGGCAATATAACTAGCTGTGCAGATTTTAAAAGTGCAGATAACTAGCTTTCAGATTTTAACCAAAAAAAGTTAGAAATTACAGTCAACACTAATAGGCAAACTTGTTTAAACGATGTTCGTCTGTCTTAAATAACTTGTTAAAATACTAAAAGAATGTGATACGAATACATTAAGCATTTATCTTCCAACACGCAACCATAATTTCTAGCGTACAGTTGAATTATATCTCACCTTTTGACTGTCCTGAAATACTTCAGACAGCTATCAACTGTGTACTATGTCTAGTTTGTAAAGTTAATAAACATACATGTACAACAGCATTTGATTAAACCATGTAAGCATTTTGGCTACACCAGAAAAATACTCTGAGGAATATTCAGTTTCTCACAAAATATTTGAGAGCATTTAAGTTACAAGTGAATTACAGCTAATTTTCGAAAAGAAAAGAAAACTACTTGAGACAGGCTTACTACATCTGACGTTTGGGGTTTCAAACATAAATTTTATGTTTTTTTAATTAAAAGCTGGAGAAGTGAAGAAACTTACTGTGAAACTTGAGTGGAGATCAATAAACCAAAATATAGCAATGTGGAAATATTTATACAGTTGCCCACAGAACCAAAGTTCAACATGAGCCACAAGATTTGAGTTAATGACTGGCAATCACTCCCAGCTTAGTCACTTGAGTTTTCAAAGTAACTCACTAATGGGATACGAGTCATTTTGCAAGATTCTTAGTCAAATATCCAGTTTATCCCATGTTAGATTCAGTAAACTACATGTAAATATTTTAAGTGCAAGTTTTAATGATGCACAGACTGACTGTTTCTGTGAAGTCAGTTCCCTGCTCTCAACAGTGTTATTTGTCCTCAGTTAGGATACTTCCATTAATGCAAGAAAATATTTAATGGTACAGGAAACTTTCGTTTATCCGGCACCGACGGGACCGGCGTGGTGCCGGTTGATCGAAAGTGCCGGATTACAGAGAGGTATACTTACCAAGGTACGAGAGCCCCGTACACGGCCACAGGCTGAACAATTGGGACCCGGAGAGGGAAGGTAAACGAGACTCCGGCTTTTTCCTCCGTGGCGGCGACAGGTCGGAGTCGGAAGAACGTTGACCCCCCTTTCGTGGGGGCGAAAGGTCAGAATCGGGGTCTTGTCTGGATAATAAAACTTACCTGATTTTTGCCGGTTAAGCGAGAATTCCGGATATTAGGGTGCCGGATAAACGAAAGTTTCCTGTACTTGTACATGCTGATCTCTATCTACTCAAACTTGCAGCAACATCCATTACTAGCTACTGGAAGGCTTTTCCCACAGGCAAATGTGTTACAGCTTAATAAAACATTAAAAGAATCTTACTATGTCAGAATTTCCGCTGCTGTTGAAGTTGGGTTTTGCAAGCCTGCGAGGCATAGATAGCCCAGTATGCTCCATTTTGCCCTCTTTGTTCATTCGTGTCCTGTCAGAGCTCCATAGTTCAAAGTTTGATGGAGGCAAAAATGGAGGAATAACGGCTTTCAGCTTGTCACTGGGAAGACGAGTGAAGGGTGCACCATTTCTCAACTGAAATTAGAAGGATGTTTTAAACAAAAGCGCAACAGATACTTTTACAGCTTTAAATCACCTTCTGAAATCGATTGTATGCATTTTTACATATGTTATAAGTGCACATTAAAGATCCAAAACACACACTTGACAATACTTCGTCTACAATTCCTTGCATCCCCATTTGAACAGTGCATTTACCAAGTAGAAATTATGGAAATCCAATCATGGTAATTTTAATTTTAATCAAATGAGTTTATCCTTTATTAAAAAAACAAGTTGTATGGAGAATAACGGATAGCAGGAGATCCCAACATAATCTCTTTTGAGGGACTGTGTGTAGTCATGATTTAGCAGACAGTCCTTTCACTTGTTGGATTTTTCTCTCCTGCTCCTTCTCAATTCCTCTTCTACTTCCCTGCAATTTCACCACATTAAAATCAAGACTCATGACAGAATCTCGTAATCCACTTCATTCTTTCCCAGTAGCTCAAAATTGTAGAACTTCTTACCTCCTCTCAGTTTTCCCCTCCTTCTAAAACCTTCAGGCTTTTAAACCCTGGCTTGGTGTCAATCAATCACTACTTCCTGGATCACCAGGTCATCTCTCTTACTCTCTTCTAACTTGACGTTGTCATAAACTATGGGTCTTGGTCCTTCACATTGATTTCTCAATTTAGAGAGAGAGAGACCTGGGCATAAATTCAATTCAGAAAAACAGATTTAAGATCTTCTCTGATTTTGGATAGTCTCAACATAGGTTCCAGTGCCATAGACACATTTCACTAAACTAGCAATCTCATTCAGGAAATCCACAATGATGACTAATATGGGAAATGGACACTGTCACAGCAATGCAGTGTGGGAAGTCTTCTGAAGTTGGGACAAAAGAGCATGTTGGGCAACAGTATGAAGAGTTTTGGTATCAAGCATAACCAATTGGGAGAGGAAAATCTCTGAAATTATTCTATTAACAGCACGAATATCCTTCACCTCAAAAAGCAAAAAGATTCAACTATAAATTTGGGGGAAAAAAATCTCATTTACTTGCCAGCTTCAATATGGCATCATCCAAAGTTAGTGATTTTCTTGCTGTCAGTCCTATATATTAATTTTTATAATGTACACAGTGTGATAAGCAACAGTTATAACATCCCTGAAAAATTCAACTTTGATTTCACAAATACATGATTATTGGAAAGAACCATTACCCCAGATACAAATTCATAACCTACCATAGTTGTGAGAAGAATGTCATCTTTTTCTGCACCAGTATGGCCAAGTCCTATAAGGTAGATTCAAACAAAAAAAACACACGTTGAATTGTTTTAAGTTTGATATTGATTACTCTGGTACTTAGTTTATTCTACAACCTCTTATCTAGTAAAAATCAAAACAGATATATTAAGGTATAATTATTAGAAATATTAATAGGAAATCTATCCCCATATAATGTTTAACGGGAACAGTAGCATAGTGGTAATATCACTGGGCTAGTAATCCAGAGGCCTGGACTAATGATCCAGAGACAGGAGTTCAAATCGCATCAGTGCAGCTGGGGAATTTAAATTCAGTTAATTAAATAAATCTGGAATAAAAAGCTAGTATCAGTAATGGTAACCATGAAAATATCGGATTGTCATAAAAACCCATCTGGTTCATAATGTCCTTTAGGGAAGGAAACCTGCCAGCCTTACCTGGTCTGGCCTATAGGTGACTCCAGACCCACAGCAATGTGGTTGACTCTTAACTGCCCTCTGAAATGGCCTAGCAAGTCACAGTTGTAACAAACCGCTACGAAACAAAATAAGAAGAATGAAACTGGACGGACCACCCGGCATCGACCTCAGCTACGGACACGGCAACGGCACACCCAACCCAGTCGACCCTGCAAAGTCCTCCTCACCAACATCTGGGGACTTGTGCCAAAATTGGGAGAGCTGTCCCACAGACTAGTCAAGCAACAGCCTTGATGCGGAGATGCCGGTGTTGGACTGGGGTGGACAAAAGTGAGAAGTCGCACAACACCAGGTTATAGTCCAACAGTTTTATTTGAAATCACAAGCTTTCGGAGCGGCTGCTCCTTCGGCAGGTGACCTGACGAAGGAGCAGCCGCTCCGAAAGCTTGTGATTTCAAATAAAACTGTTGGACTATAACCTGGTGTTGTGCGACTTCTCACTTTTAAGCAACAGCCTGACATAGTCATACTCACAGAATCATACCTTTCAGCCAATGTCCCATACTCCTCCATCACCATTCCTGGGTATGTCCTGTCCCACCGGCAGGACAGATCCACCAGGGGTGGCGGCACAGTGGTATACAGTCGGGAAGGAGTGGCCCTGGGAGTCCTCAACATTGACTCCGGACCCCATGAAGTCTCATGGCTTCAGGTCAAGCATGGGCAAGGAAACCGCCTGCTGATTACCACCTACCACCCTCCTTCTGCTGATGAATCAATACTCCTCCATGTTGAACACCACTTGGAAGAAGCACAGAGTAGCAAGGGCACAGAATATACTCTGGGTGGGGGACTTCAATGTCCATCACCAAGAGTGGCTCAATAGCACCACTACTGACCAAGCTGGCCAAGTCCTGAAGGACATAGCTGCCAGTCTGGGCCTGCGACAGGTGGTGAGAAAAAAACCTGCTTGACCTCGTCCTCACCAAACTACCTGTCGCAGATGCATCTGTCCATGACAGTATTGGTAGCACTGACCACCGCAGTCATTGTGGAGACGAAGTCCCGCCTTCGCACGGAGGACACCCTCCATCGTGTTGTGTGGCACTACCACCGTGCTAAATGGGATAGATTCAGAACAGATCTAGCAGCTCAAAACTGGGCATCCATGAGGCGCTGTGGGCCATCAGCAGCAGCAGAATTGTATTTCACCACAATCTGTAACCTCATGGCCTGGCATATCCCTCACTCTACCATTACCACCAAGCCAGGGGACCAACCCTGGTTCAATGAGGAGTGTAGAAGAGCATGACAGGAGCAGCACCAGGCGTACCTAAAAATGAGGTGCCAACCTGGGGAAGCTACAACACAGGACTACATGCATGCTAAAAAGCAGAAGCAGCATGCTATAGACAGGGCTAAACAATCCCACAACCAACAGATCAGATCAAAGCTCTGCAGTCCTGCCACATCCAGTCGTGAATGGTGGTGGACCATTAAACAACTAACGGGAGGAGGAGGCTCCATGAATATCACCATCCTCAATGATGGTGGAGCCCAGCATGTGAGTGCAAAAGACAAGGCTGAAGCGTTTGCAACCATCTTCAGCCAGAAGTGCCGAGTGGATAATCCATACTGGCCTACTCCTGAGGTCCCCACCACCACAGAAGCCAGTCTTCAGCCAATTCGATTCACTCCACATATCATCAAGAAACGGCTGAGCGCACTGGATACAGCAAAGTGACTGAAGGTGTCATCGACAGTGCCATCAAGCAGCACTTACTCACCAATAACCGGCTCACTGGTTCCACCAAGACCACTTGGCTCCAGACCTCATTACAGCCTTGGACAAAGGAGCTGAATTCCAGAGGTGAGGTGAGAGTGACTGCCCTAGACATCAAGGCAGCATTTGACCGAGTGTGGCATGAAGGAGCCCTAGTAAAACTGAAGTCAATGGGAATCAGGGGGAAAACTCTCCACTGGCTGGAGTCATACCTAGCACAAAGGAAATCTAGTGGGAGGACAGAGGATTGGGAAAACTTTAAAAGGCAGCAAAAAATAACAAAAAGATTGATTAAGAAAGGGAAGATAGATTATGAAAGTAAATTAGCAAAAAATATAAAAACAGATAGTAAGAGTTTTTATAGTTATATAAAAAGAAAAAGGGTGGCTAAAGTAAATGTTGGTCCCTTAGAGGATGAGACCGGGAAATTAATGGTGGGAAATATGGAGATGGCAAAAACACTGAATGAATATTTTGTATCAGTCTTTACAGTAGAGGACACTAAGAATATCCCAACACTGGACAAACAGGGGGCTATAGGGGGAGAGGAGCTAAACACGATCAAAATCACTAAGGAAGTGGTACTCGGTAAAATAATGGGACTCAAGGCGGATAAATCACCTGGACCTGATGGCTTACATCCTAGAGTCTTGAAGGAAGTGGCGGTAGGGATTGTAGATGCATTGGTAATAATTTTTCAAAACTCCCTGGATTCCGCTAAGGTCCCGGCAGACTGGAAAACTGCTAATGTAACACCCTTATTTAAAAAGGGCAGTAGACAGAAGGCTGGTAACTATAGACCGGTTAGCCTAACATCTGTGGTAGGTAAAATTTTGGAGTCCATTATTAAGGAAACAGCAACAGGACATTTGGATAATCATAATTTAATAGGACAAAGTCAGCATGGTTTTACGAAGGGGAAGTCATGTTTGACAAATTTGCTGGAGTTCTTTGAGGAAGTAACATATAGAGTGGATAAAGGGGAACCAGTAGACGTAGTGTATTTAGACTTCCAAAAGGCATTTGACAAGGTGCCACACAAAAGATTATTGCTTAAGGTAAAAAATCACGGGATTGGGGGTAATATTCTGGCATGGATAGAGGATTGGCTATCTAACAGAAAGCAAAGAGTTGGGATAAATGGTTCATTCTCAGACTGGCAATCAGTAACTAGTGGTGTTCCACAGGGGTCAGTGCTGGGTCCCCAACTCTTTACAATCTATATTAACGATTTGGAGGAAGGGACCAAGTGTAACATATCAAAATTTGCAGATGATACAAAGATGGGAGGGAAAGTAGTGAGTGAGGAGGACATAAAAAACCTGCAAGGGGACATAGACAGGCTAAGTAAGTGGGCAGAGATTTGGCAGATGGAATACAACACTGGAAAGTGTGAGGTGATGCACTTTGGCAGGAAAAATCCTAGAGCAATTTATTATCTTAATGGCAAGAAACTGGAGAGTACTGAAGTGCAAAGGGATCTGGGGGTCCTGGTGCACGAAACTCAAAAGGTTAGTATGCAGGTGCAGCAAGTGATTAAGAAGGCAAATGGAATGTTGGCTTTCATTGCTAGGGGGATAGAATATAAAAATAGGGAGGTATTGCTTCAGTTGTACAAGGTATTGGTGAGACCGCACCTGGAATACTGCATACAGTTTTGGTGTCCTTACTTAAGGAAAGACATCCTTGCTCTCGAGGCAGTGCAAAAAAGGTTCACTCGGTTAATCCCGGGGATGAGGGGGTGGTCATATGAGGAGAGGTTGTGTAGATTGGGACTCTACTCATTGGAGTTCAGAAGAATGAGAGGCGATCTTATTGAAACATATAAGATTGTGAAGGGGTTGGATCGGGTGGATGCAGGGAGGATGTTCCCGATGACGGGTGAGACTAGAACTAGGGGACATAGTCTTAGAATAAGGGGCTGCTCTTTCAAAACTGAGATGAGGAGGAACTACTTCACTCAGAGGGTGGTAGGTCCATGGAATATGCTGCCACAAAAAGCTGTAGAAGCTACATCATTAAATAAATTTAAAACAGAAATAGACAGTTTCCTAGAAGTAAAGGGCATTAAGGGTTACGGGGAGCGGGCAGGAATTTGGACATGAGTCTAGGTTCGGATCCGGTCATGGCCCTGTGGGTAGTGGAGCGGGCCCAGGGACCGTGTAGCCTGATTCTGCTCCTATTTCGTGTGTGCAATTCTGTTAGATGCAGGAGATGGTTCTGTGATAGATAGTAGATTGGCGGTTAGGATCAGATCAGCCATGATCTTATTGAATGGCGGAGCAGGCTCGAGGGGCCGATTGGCCTACTCCTGCTCCTATTTCTTATGTTCTTATGGTTGTGGTGACTAAAAGGTCAATCATCACAGCCCCAGGACATCGCTGAAGGATTTCCTCAGGGTAGTGTCCTAGGCCCAACCATCTTCAGCTGCTTCATCAATTAACTTCCCTCCAACATAAGGTCAGAAATGGGGATGGTCGCTGATGACTGCAGTGTTCAGTGCCATTCACAACTATTCAGATAATGAAGCACTCCATGCCCGCATGCAGCAAGACCTGGACGACATTCAGGCTTAGGCTGATAAGTGGCAGGTAACATTTGCGCCACAGAAGTGCCAGGCAATGACTATCTCCAACAAGCGAGAGTCTAACCACTGCCCCTTGACATTCAATGGCATTACCATCACCAAATCCCCCACCATCAACATCCTGGGGGTCACCATTGACCAGAAAGTTAACTGGACCAGCCACATAAATACTGTGGCAACAAGAGCAGGTCAGAGGTTAGGTATTCTCCGGCGAGTGTCTCACCTGGCTCCCCAAAGCCTTTCTACCATCTACAAGGTACAAGTAAGGAGTGTGATGGAATACTCTCCACTTGCCTGGATGAGTGCAGCTCCAACAAGATTCAAGAAGCTCGACACCATCCAGGACAAAGCAGCCCGCTTGATTGGCACCCCATCCACCACATTAAACATTCACTCCCTCCACCACCGGCGTACCGTGGCTGCAGTGTGTACCATCTACAAGATGCACTGCAGCAACTCGCCAAGGCTTCTTCGGCAGCACCTCCCAAACCCGCGACCTCTTCCACCTAGAAGGACAAGGGCAGCAGGCACACGGGAACACCACCACCTCCAAGTTCCCCTCCAAGTTACATACCATCCTGACTTAGAAGTATATCGCCATTCCTTCATCATCGCTGGGTCAAAATCCTGGAACTCCCTACCTAACAGCACTATGGGAGTATCTTCACCACACTGACTGCAGTGGTTCAAGGCGGCAGCTCACCACCACCTTCTCAAGGGCAATTAGGAATGGGCAATAAATGCTGGCCTTGCCAGCGACGCCCACATCCCATAAACTAATTTAAAAAAAACATTTCACTCATTAATATATATTATTTCAACCGCTGTACAGTGCTTCAACTCCCACATGGTATACAAGTGCTGAACACACAACAGAGCAGCAGTTCACTTTGCCTAGTGCTGACAATGTATGCCATTACCTAGCAAGACCATGGGGAATAGCTGTGTGAGAGCATTATGTACAGAGGATACATCATTGGAAAATGAAGACAATTCAACAGGGTAGGTAATGTTTGTTTCTTCTTAAATCAGTAGTACTCAGGATGAGCAAGAGGGAGGTCCTTGCATGGAGGCAGTGACTCCAATGCAAGGACAAGAACTGCCAAAAGTTGCATCACTTATAGTTGCCAGTTCCAAAAAGGTAAGCTTGGTATACATATCCAGGTTATTTTGTGTGGTAGCTTTACATACACGGACAATGAACAATTGTTTCAAGTAGGGTCAACAAGCAGTTGTGGAACAAGTAAAACAGCCTTTCAATGAGCCACTGGGTTTTCTGCCAGGTAGGAAGGAAATAAATAACTTGCATTAATAGAATGTCTTTCACAACCTCAGGACATCTCAGAGCTCTTCACAGGATATAAAGTACTTTACAAGTGTAGTCACTGATCTAATGTAGGGAAATGCAGCAGTCAATCTGCACACAGCAAGGCCTGACAAACAGCAATGAGATAAATAACCAGTTTATCTGTTTTGGTGGTGATGGTGAAGGTATAAACATTAGCCAGGACACCAGGGGGAACTCCCATGCTCTTCAAATTGCTCCATGGGATTTTTAAAAAAAAACAAATATTCACCTAAGAGGGCAATGTGCTCAAAAGATACAAAACAAACTAAGCACTATAACTTACAATTTTTAATTTTATTTAAAGTTTAGGTTTTGTTTTGGTTGCCTATTGCATCAATGGACAGCATTCAATTCCTTATTTTTGAAAAAAAAGCCTGTGCCATCCGGTACCATAGCTTTACATACACGGACAATGACACGGAGTTGTGTCATTATAGCAGATGGAAACAATATGTACCTCAGGTGCCTCTCAACCAGGCAAAGTACTGGTGTTCAATCTGTCCTGGCTTTATAGGTCACATTTGCCAAGATGTGCCAATTTCATGCTGTAGAAGTACTTTGCTTAGGACCTTGAAGCTAGTGGGGGGGGGAGGGGTGGAAAAGAGATAATATTCCACCAGTTTGGGCGAGATTCAAACCCAAGTCTCAGACGTGAAGTAATATTGCGTAAACTCAATGTACCATCTAGTTCTCATATTCATTCAGTAACTTTAGGCATGTAGGGCAAGGGCTCCAAAACAAACATGAATATGGAGTCCCAGGGTAGGGTGGGAAGGAAAACTAGAAAACAAAACTTTTTTAGAAACAGAAAAGGGCCATTTGGGCCAACAAGTCATCTCTTTTCATCAATCCCATCCACCCACCTTCTCACCACATCCCTCAATTAATTTTCTCTCAAGAAACACATCTATTGTCTCCTAAATCCATTCATATTGCCTGCTTGAATGACCATCCCCAGCAACTTATAGCATAACTCGTACCCACTGGGTGAAAAAGTTCTGCATGACATGGGAAGAGCAAGAACATGGATTTGTGAGTGCAACCCTTGGATAAGACGCAGAGCAACTTGATTCTCAAAAACTTAACAGGTACCCCATACATTTCATGGAACAGGTACTTAGCCTGTAACAGCTTTAATACCATGTTATTGTCAGTTTTAATTAATTGCGATACACAGGTTTTAAGTGTATAATTAAAGATTAATTTAATTTCAAATTGCAGCTTTGTCGTTTATTTTTCAGGCAATATAAAAATGTTCATTTTCAAAATAAATTTCCTCACCACTGTCCATGTTTTTTGATGTCCAAGCCATAGATGAATCAGTATTGGCTGTAGACATCATCACCGCTGAATGATTCCAGCCATCCTTCAGGCTGGCTTTTATTGTTGAATCCAGTCCCACTTCAGGTTCATCTGGAAAAGGGGCAAGCCGGTTTGTGGAAAAGCCATGTCGGAGTGTCCTAGTCAGTTTCAGTTTACGGAATCTGTTGGACATTCTGTTCCACCAAGACTACACAGAATAGAGAAAACGATTATTTCAAGTGACCAGCAGTCAATTGAAGCCAATTAAAAATTAAGACCAAGAGCAATAAATCAGTCAATTGATCTGCTCTGCTGCAGATCAATTAGTTTAAAAAGCTGAAGAATGGCTCAGTTCTTGGGAATCCCACGGTGATGCTGGAGGTTGCCATTTTCCAGTCACGAATCGATTACGATGTTTAATTGCTCTGAGTCATTGGAGATTAAACGTTCGGGCTTATGCTAATGAGTTTGTGGAAACTTCAGCTTGGCAAAACCAGCAGTGTCCAGCACATTTTGCCGATAGTGCCCCCTAGCGAAAACTCCACGTCAATAATTTTAGGCAGCTCCTATGTTAGAGCTATATGATGGGTGACTGCATCTACCAGTTTGTCTTCATTAATCTTTCTGGGGTATGCTTCATAGGAACCATTGGTATATCAATAGAACACAAGCTGTATCCACTTACGATGCTAAATTCTTGAGATGAAAGCCCTTTATTTGGTTACTCTTTCCTTCGCCCTCCACAAAGCCTGCCATTACTTACATTACAAAAAAAAGGTATTTTTTCTTCCCTTTGGTTCCCACAGTAGATTTGAAGTTTGGAAGCAAAGTGCCTCAAACATCCCTCTAGCCCAGGCAGAAACACAAGTTCCCTCAGCAATACACACAAAAAAACATCAGCCCACACACCTTTAGTTCAGAATTTCCATCTGTCTTCAACAATTTCAACCAATTTTTTTTTATTGGCATACAACATTGAATATCACTGTACCCCAAGTTCCACAGGAGCAGAAAAAAACTCAATGTATACACCCTCTCTCACATACACACAAACAGAATTTGTTAATGGGCTACAACTCCCATGTCCTTTGTTACCTGGCTGTCAAGTGATATGGGCTGTGCAATGCAGTGGGTCTACAATAGAACTACAACACATCTCAGACAGAATTTGTTCACTGCATCTAAAAATCTCCAACATCAAAGGACAAATTAAATTTTCAACTCAAGCCCCAGGCCTCAAGACAGAAGAGCAGGCCTATGTTGGAGAAACTTCTTGCTTAAGGGATAAATTGTGTTTATGCGCTTATCATATTATGCAAGTTATTGCTAGCTGTATACACTTAGCTGTGCGAGGAGGAAAATGGCAGCTGATAATTAGGAATTATTTGAGCAATTTGGTTTGTTTTGTTGTAGTTGTTGTTTCCAGATTGCTTGGTTGGAAAGAGTAACTTCAGTGATTTTATGATGCTTGGTTACTGCTAGTAAGAAGCTTTGCAATCTGTCTACTAAATGGAACTGTTTTTCATTGCTTTCCATTTAGTACATGATTAGCTTTGATAGTAGTTACTTCAGGTAATAATGATTTTTTTTGGCCAATGGGCATGAAGAGGTGCATGCTTTAAGGTGTGAGGCCTTTGATTTGGGGGAAGGGTGCATATGGCAGCTGAAAAGACTGGGAAAGAAGTTTGAGAGATGTGCTTTATCATTTTCCAAGAACCAAAGTGTGTTCCTTACCCACTGCAGACAGATAAAAGTTGTGTAACTGTTTTATGTAAAGGGAACAAGTCAATCTGTACACGCAACGAGGGGAATGGGCAGCCTGGAACCACATGGCTGCATAATTCTTTTATCAAATATAGTAGTTCAGGGGATGGGGAGCAAGTGGCAATGTGGTTCAATTGTGTAAAAAAAAAACTACATGGAAAATGCAGGGGCCCCACATTCCTAAAGCAGGGTGTACACTTTGGGGTAAAACCGAAACCAAGTGTAACCACTAAAAAACAGATTGTCTGGTCATTATCACATTGCTGTTTGTGGGAGTTTGCTGTGCGCAAATTGTCTGCCGCGTTTCCTACATTACAACAGCAACTACACTTCAAAAGTACTTCATTAGCTGTAAAGCACTTTGAGACGTCCTGAGGATGCAAAAGGCGCTATAGAAATGCAAGTCTTTTTTACTTTAATATTCCTGGAGAGTGACTGTGAAAGTGGGAGGAGTCTATCCCAAACGTAAATACACAGCTATTTTAATAAAAATAAATTGTGTAAACTCCTTGTACAGTATAGTTACAATGATTGCCTGTCAAAGCTACTTCAGATATTGTTCAAAAGTTCAAGTTTATGTAAAAAAAAAAACTAGTTACCTTCACAGCCTTAATAATGGCTTCCTGGCTTTTTGCTGAACATGGATGAAATCACAACTGGACAGAGAAGGAAACTACCAATAAACAACTAGCTTAAAATTTTAAAAGTATTAGAGAAAGCTAAAGCTGTTCATTTCCTGCTGGCTTCCTCTGAGCTTGATAATTGACCTCTCCAAGGGGAGGAACCAGAGATTTATAGGCAGCTGTCAATCTATAAACCTCCTTTAGAAACAGCAATGAATCACTTACATCTGGAGTGACCACTCACCATAATTAAACTGTGACCTTAAAGGATTAGGCCAAGGTAAACAGAACTCCACCATAGCAGAATAGTGTGTTGCATGGTATAATGCACTTGTGGCAAGTCAGTTCTTTTATAATAACAAGTGACACCATGGGAGATTATATGAAAATTAGTATACACAATCAATTCCATGTCATAGAGGACCATAAGCATCTGCAAAGCAAGAAAACACCATCATCCTCTATGTCTGGCTAGTTAATGAAACCAGGGTGAGCCAAGGAAAAGGAGAGTTTCTTTTTAAAGCACCACATTTTAAAACTTACAAAACAATGCCACCACAGAAAAAACTTGCATGGATCAAACAATATTTATACCTTTAATCCCCCCTTGTCTTCTGGAGGCATAGGAATGTTTAAAGACAGTTTACTTTTTGAGCGAGGCATCGTCTTGGATTTTGGTTTGCTCTTCTCTTTATCTACTTGCATGCAGACAGACGCCAGAAGCCGCACAAGTTCTGTATCTAATGGACAGTAAAAAGGTTAAAATTTTACAAAAAAGAGTTTTTAATCACACTGTAAAAGACAGAGACTGCTACAAAAATTAGAGCTTTTCTGGGGCGGGGGGGAGGAGAGCGCGACACACCCCTAGTTTATGAATAGCAAAGGTAAGGAGCCATGTCAAGCAGCATTCAACGCCACTGTTGTTATGGCCTCAATCACACAAAAGCATCCTTCACTACAGCAGAAATTTTTTTTTTGCATATTTAACAAGTCTCTAAGAACCAAGATTGATAAGTTAATAAACTAAAGGGAAATAATTCAATGCAATTAGACGAGGTTAGATCTGAACTTGGATCTTAGGGTGAAGTGACAATGTTCTAACCATATATAGGTCTATTTTTTTTGTTGGTTGGCTAAAACTTAATTGGCCAATGAAGGCATGGACTAGAGTTTTGGCATCAGTGAACAATAGGCGTTACTGTGGAGATGGAAGAAAACAGCCTTGGTGACTGATTGGATGTGGGAAAGGGGGGGGGTGGGGGGTTGGGGGAAGGAAGGCTAGATGAAAATCAAACAGTGCGTTGAGGTTCGTCACCTCAAGGCCAGACTTTTTGAAGGCTCTCCTTACTAGTTTCCCCGCCGTCAAAAATTACAACTTAGAAGTCACACCTCTCCAACACTCCCATCACCTCGTCCTCATCAAGCTATACTGGACTTCTACACTACACTTGCACTGCTTTCATCAATTTTCAAAAGACGTTTGACCCAGTGCCTTGTATAGCCCTCATGCTATGTGAATGCACAGCCAAATCCTGGATTTTATCTGGGATACATACACCAGCTCTAAGGTAAGTGCATGGGTAGACGAGAGACCCACTGAGTCAGGAGTGAGGCAATCTTGTCGACTGTCATCTCCCATTTACAATATCCATCAATGATGTGTGGAATTAAATAATATGGCAAAGACAGGGACTGTCTGTTCCAGGCATTTCTGAAAGCACTGCAAAATCACAGATGATGGTGCATTGATGGAAGACTTGCATGTGAATCGACTGCACTTCACCTACCATCTTGAACAATGAGCTAGTGAGACATGGTAGTGAGTGCCAAGAGGTTGAAGAAGAGATCTGGATGCGGATACAAAGAAGCATCTGCTCTAATTATTGATTCATTTTGTTATGCCCAGATACCTGGGGGTCCAGGTGAGTAACAGCTTCAGCCTAGATATAGTTCATGTCTTTAACAGCCCACTAATGAGTATCCTTCTCGGATTGCCTGGGGGGATGGGACAGTAAGGCAAAGATATATGTGGAGCTTCTTTGAGGTCAAGGTGGCACACCTGGCAGCGGAAGGTCATATCCAAGCCAATTTTCTGTGGTTGACTTGGTGATCCAATACCTGAACCAGGACAGTGTTGATGATTGACCCACCAGCCTAGATCACTAATGGAAACTAGAGGGGTAGACTGTTGCTCAGGATCAGGATTGTTCCCACTCAGCTCCAGATAACCTGCAAGCCAATGCCCCGATAGGGTGGCCTAGCTGCATACTGTACTGGTAAATGGAGTGGTTTCACTCAATTAAACACCAGTAATACCCCTGTAAACACTTGGGGATCTCCAAACCATGGCTCTCCAATTTGCCATGTCTCTTCAAAGGCTTTCTTAAAACCCTTTCTTCGACCATGCTTTTGCATCACCTCCCTTACTGCATTACCCGCTCCTTTTTCTCTCGGACGTGTCCATTCGCAACACCAAAGTTCTGATTGGTCCCCTTGGATGACAAGGCCAGATTGCTGATTGGTCCCCTTGGAGGACTGCGCACGCGCGACCGGATCGAGTGTGCATGCGCAGTACCAAACAGGCATGCAGAGGGAGTCAAAAAACACCATGCAAATAATCACTTTGTTTTCTCTCACGCTTGGTGTCGGGTCAGCACTTTGCGTTCATAATTGTAAGGCAGTTATAACAAAATGCGCAACATGTGGCTAATATTGAATCACTTCTCTATGTTGTTGGTTTTGAATAGATTTTACTATTAGGCAAACAATATAAATACAGGTGGTTGTTGTTGTGGATAATAGTAAAAATCTATATAAAACCAAAAGAGAGAAATGATTCAATGTTGCTCATTGTTATAACTAGCTTAAAATTATGTTGCACAATTTATAGTGAACATCTAGGTCTTTGTTCAATTTACCTGGATCATTTAGCAGCATTACAAGATCAAATGCAGTTACTCCATTTTTGGCACGGAGGTTGACATCTGCTCCTTGATTCAACAAGTACTTCACAACATCTTTACTCCTTAAAAATCAATTGTAAAAAAAAAACTGCATTATATTGTCACTCTGCAATTATCCTAAACTATATCAAAATAAGGGAATAAAAGTCTTTCCTTCTCAGTATTCAAATAGACCAACTTGTGATTTTATAATACGAAAGTTCAAGGAGGTATATTTTTCATAGAATCCTTGTGATCTCAAACTCTCTACATTGGAGAAACCCATGCACAAACACACCAAGCACTGAAGTAGTGTAGTATTGAATAATGTAGAAAGATGTAGAGCTGTAACAGTGCTACCAGTAACTTTGGATTTAGTGATAGAAAAGCCAAATCTTTCTAGCTGGCAAAGGCTAACTAAACAAATTAATGCCGAACCAAAAGCATACGCTTGTTCCCTACAGTCAAACTTAATTTAAAAAAAGCACTCATCCTGGCCCTTGCTGAAGCTTCATTAATGCAAAATTTAATTAGGGTTTCCTACAACTTCCTCAAGCAGAATATTGCCAGAAATATGAAATTAATAGATATATTAAAATGAATAAGTTGGTTTTATGTACCCATGGTAAGTAGCTTGCATTAAGGCTGTCCACCCATGTACACCATCTTGCTTGTCAATATCAGAGTTCCTCTCACTAAGAAGCTGTACAAGGTTTAGCTGACCTGTCATGGCAGCAATCATTAATGGAGAGGCACCATCTGCATTAATGACATTGGCCTGATTTGCATCTTCATCAAGAATCTCCTTCACCAACTGATAGCTTCCTATTTACAAACAAAGCAAATGCAGAAGAAACATACGGATTACAGAAGGGCTACAGCAAATTATGAAAATAATTTTTTGCAAAAATATTTAAAAAGAGGAACTTTACTGTAGGCACAGCACTACAAAAACTTGCATTATATAGCACCTTTAAGATAAAAACCATCCCAAGTCACTTCAAATTTGAACAGGTTTGGGGAGGAGTTAAAAGGGGTAAAGAAACAAATGCCAATGCATGATAGGAGAGGTGACCAAAAGCTTGGTCAAAAAAAAGGGTTTTAAAGGGGGGGTGGAAGAAAGAAGTTACGTGCAGACAAAGGAAGGAATTTCAGAGTAAGGCCAAGGTAGCTAAAAGATCTGCTACCAATGTTTGGGTGAAAAGAAGGATGGGATGCAAAAAGACTAAGTTAGAGGGACGAAAGATGCAGGAGAGGATACGAGGCAAGAGGAAGTTGCAGCAAATCAGTGGGACGAGTTCGGGGAGCATTTTTACGAAGTAGATGAAATTTTTAAATGCAATGCATTGGGAGGCAGGGAGTCAATGTAGGCCAACGAGGATGGGTGATGGGTAAGTGGGACTTAATACAGGACAGGATACAAATGGGTGAGTTTTGGACAAGTTGAAGTAATGAAATGTGGAGAAAGGGAAGCAAACAAGGAGGACATTAGACAAATTAGGAACTAAAATACAACAAATGCGTGAATGGGGGTTTCTGCAGGTGGTTGGGCTGAGTAAAGGTTGGAGATGGGCAATGTTGTGGAGGTGGAAGTAAGCAGTCTTGGGTAATGCTTGGTCTGGGTGGACCAGTCACAGAGGATGTTATTTGTGACTTTGGCCAGGGTGTCCTAAGTTTTGTGAGCAGGAAGAAAGCCAGGCTAAGGGACTTGAACAACTTACATTTATATAGCGCCTTTAATGTAGTAAAACATCCCAAGGGGCTTCACAGGAGCATTAACAAACAAAAAATTGACACTGACCTAAAGAGGTGATATTAGGACAGGTAACTACAAGCTTGGACTAATAGGTAGGTTTTAAGGAGAATCTTAAAAGGAAGACAGAAGTGGAGAAATTTAGGGAGGGAATTCCACAGCTTCATAGAATTTTACAGCATTAAAAGAGGCATTCGGCCCATTGTGCCTGCTCTTTGAGCGAGCTATCCATTTATAGTCTCACTCCCCCATTCTTGCCCCATAGCCATGCAAATGTTTCCACCACCCTTTCAGGCAGTGCATTCCAAATCATAATAGTTTGCTGCATAATTTTTTCCCTCATCTCCCCTCTGGTTCTTTTGCAAGTTTCAGGCCTAGATGTTTGAAGACACGGCTGTCAATGATGGGTCAAAGGGAATGGGGGGGATGCAAAAGGGGCCAGAGTTGGAGGGACGCAGAGTTTAGAGGGCTGGAGGAGGTTAGAGATAGGGAGAGGCAAGGCCATGGAGGGATTTGAACACTTAAATGAGAATTTTAATATCAAGTCGTTGGTGGAACAGGAGCCAATGTAGGTCAGCGAGCACAGGGGTGATGGGTAAATGAAACTTGGTGTGAGTTAGGAGATGGACAACAGGTCTTCCCAATGTTTAACTGGACAAAATTGCAGCCCCTCCAGGACTGAATGTTAGACAAGCAGTCCGACTACACAGAGGCAGTGAAGGGACTGAGAGAGGTGGTGGCGAGGTAGAGCTCGGTATTGTGAAACCTAACATTATGCCTTTGGATAATGTCACTGAGGGCCAGCATTTAGATGTGAAATACGAAAGGGCTAAGGATAGATCCTTGGGGGACTCTAGAGGAAATAGTGCGGGGGCAGGAAGAGAAACCACTGCAGGAGATTCAATAGTGCATCACGGTCAGTCACAGAGGACGTCATTTGTGACTTTGATTAGGGCCACTTCAGTGCTATGGCAGGGGCGGAAACCTGATTGACGAGGTTTAAAGATGGACATGGATTTGGGAGGCAGCATCACATTCAAGGAGAGGAAAGGGAAGTTGAAGATGAGATGGTTGTTTGCAAGGATAGAGGAATAAACGGCAGGCTTTTTTTGAGGAGGGATGTGATGACAGCAGATTTGAAAAGGAGGGGCCAGTGACTTAAAAAAAATTCATTCACGAAATGTGGGCGTCGCTGACAAGGCCAGCATTTATTGCCCAACCCTAACTGCCCTCGAGAAGGCGGTGGTGAGTCGCCTTCGTGAACCGCTGAAGTCCATAGGATGAAGGTACTCCCAACAGTGCTGTTAGGTAGGGAGTTCCAGGATTTTGACCCAGTGACGGCAAAGAAACGGCGATATAGTTCCAAGTCAGCATGGTGTGACTTGGAGGGAAACTTGAGTAGTGTTCCCATGCGCTTGCTGCCCTTGTCCTTTTAGGTGGTAGAGGTTGCAGGTTTGGGAGGTGCTGTCGAAGAAGTCTTGGCGAGTTGCTGCAGTGCATCTTGTAGATGGTACACACGGTGGTCCAGTAGTGGAGGGAGTGAATGTTTAAGGTGGTGGATGGGGTACCAATCAAGCAGGCTGCTTTGTCCTGGATGGTGACAAGCTTCTTGAGTGTTGTTGGAGCTGCATTCATCTAGACAAGTGGAGAGTATTCCATCACACTCCTGACTTGTAATCTTGTAGGTGGTGGAAAGGCTTTGGGGAGTCAGGGGGGTGAGTCACTCACTGCAGAATACCTAGCCTCTGATCTGCTCTTGCAGCCACAGTATTTATGTGGCTAGTCCAATTAAGCTTCTCGTCAATGGTAAACCCCCCCCCAGGATGTTGATGGTGGGAGATTCAACAACGCCACTGAATGTCAAGTGGTGGTTAGACTCTCCCTCTTGTTGGTCATTGCCTGGCACGAATGTTACTTGCCATTTGTCAGCTCAAGCCTGAATGTTGTCCAGGTCTTGCTGCATGTGGGCATGGACTGTTTCATTATCTGAGGAGTTGCGAATGGAAGTGAACACTGTGCAATCATCAGCAAACATCCCCAATTCTGAGCTGTTGGAGGGAAAGTAATTGATGAAGCAGCTGAAGCTGGTTGGGCCCAAGACATTGCCCTGAGGAACTCCTGCAGTGATGTCCTGGGGCTGAGATGATTGACCTCCAACAATCACAACCATCTTCCTTTGTGCTAGGTATGACTCCAGCCAGTGGAGAGTTTTCCCTCCCGATTCCCACTGACTTCAATTTTACCAGGGTTCCTGATGCCATACACGGTCAAATACTGCCTTGAAGTCAAGGGCAGTCACTCTCACCTCACCTCTGGAATTCAGCTCTCTTGTCCATGTTTGGACCAAAGCTTTGATGAGGTCTGGAGCCGAGTGGCCGTGGCAGAACCCAAACTGAGCACTGGTGCGCAGGTTATTGGTAAGTGCCACTTAATAGCACTGTCGATGACACCTTCCATCACTTTGCTGATGATGATGGAGAGTAAGCTGATGGGGCGGTAATTGGCCGGATTGGATTTGTCCTGCTTTTTGTGGACAGGACATACCTGGACAATTTTCCACTTTGTCAGGTAGATGCCAGTGTTGTAGCTGTACTGGAACAGCTTGGCTAGAGGCGTGGCTAGTTCTGGAGCACAAGTCTTCAGCACTACAGCCGGGATGTTGTCGGGGCCCATAGCCTTTGCTGTATCCAGTGCGCTCAGCCGTTTCTTGATATCACGTGGAGTGAAATTGGCTGAAGACTGGCTTCTGTGAAGGTGGGGACGGAGGCCGAGATGGATCATCCACTCGGTACTTCTGGCTGAATATGGTTGCAAACGCTTCAGCCTTGACTTTTGCACTCACGTGCTGGGCTCCGCCATCATTGAGGATAGGGATGTTTACGGAGTCTCCTCCGCCTGTTAGCTGTTTAGGTGTCCACCACCATTCACGACTGGATGTGGCAGGACGGCAGAGCTTTGATCTGATCCGTTGGTTGTGGGATCACTTAGCTCTGTCTATAGCATGCTGCTTCCGCTGTTTAGCATGCATGCTGTCCTGTGTTGTAGCTTCACCAGGTTGGCACCTCATTTTTAGCGGTGCTGCTCCTGGCATGCTCTTCTATACTCCTCATTGAATCGAGGTTGCAGTATTGCCAACTCTCGCGATTCCATCATGAGACACACGATTTCAGAGTGAAATAAAGTTTCACTCGCAATGGAACGCCTAAATCTCACGAATTTTTTTGGGGGAAAAAAAACAAGTTCAGAGGGCTTTTCATAACAAACAATCGACCAAGCGAGCCACTTCCTCCCTCCGAGCGGAGGAAGCTGTGCTCAGCTTCCTTCCCTCCGGCCCCGGCTGACAACAGCGCCATGGTCCGTCGCATTGATTGGCTCAGTGACCTTGGACCCCTTCCTGCTCCTTCTGCCAAGAGATCGCGCGATATCTTGCGCCTCCTGCGGGATTGTCGTGGCAACGAAGAGGCACCAAGAAGCGGCTAAAGCATGAGGTGGGGGGAGGGAAGGAGCAGAAGATGATCGAACGGAAGAACTCCAGCGTGAAATGTATTTTACGGTCAGAGTCTGGAGTGCGGCTCGCTGGGAAGGGGGTGTCACACTGCTTTGGGTTGATACTGGATCAAGTGTAAATCCAGTGCGAGACCAAACCAGGTTGGACAGGGAGTCTGTCGAATCTTCAGTGCACTTATTAAACTTAATTGAAATCTTTAGAGATCTGGGATTCTCCCTTCTCTGCTCTCTAAACATTTAGGGGATAAATCCACCGTTCGATCCACAGCTCACTAACTTGCATTCTCCCAGCCTGCAGCTTTCCATCCACAGGCAAGTCCATGGGCTTGGAGTGTGCAACGTGCTAAGGAGTGGTGCATCCCTGAATTTCTCACTGTACGGCGAGCACTCTTTGCTTGCATGCATCCAGACATGCACTAGGTTCTGTGCTCAACAGGTCAGTTAAATTCTAGCAAGGTGAGAGCCAAGCAACGTGAACAGAGTTCTGCCTGGCTGGAACCTGAACTGCAGAGACCAGTGTCAGATTAGTCTCGGATTAGTAGCCACGGTGTAACGGCATCCCTGGTCATGGTTACATAAATACAGCTTTTTTTCTTTAAAATCACCTGCATGCCCACCACTGAAATTAAGACAACAATCCAGGAAGCATGCAGTTACACCCGGGAAATTTTGGGAATGGATGCATAATTGCCAGGCTGCGTGCCATGCTGTGATCCCTGTGAGTGCCACTCCCTGCTGGGAGCCCAGGATCAGTCGTTATCGCTACTGTATTGTTGATAGGGTTGCCAACTCTCCAAGATTGTTCTGGAGTCTCCAGGAATTTAAGTTAATCTCTAGGACACTGCTGTGAGCAACCTGGAAGAAAAATCATTAAAAAAGTATTTTTCCCCCCCATTTTCTTCAAAATGCAGGGACTGCATTGTGGGGGTTGTGTTGGGCACCAGGTGAAGGTGGTGGCAATGGGTAGGATTTTTAAAAAAAAGTTTTTGTAAATCATTTTCAGATGCAGAAATATAGTAAAGAGCTGTGACCTGTTAGAGATTAAATAAAGCCATTAATGAGGTTTATAAACAAACGGTCGATCTATATTAGTTTATGTTTGAAAAAAAATAGCAACTCATGATTTCTTAACACGTTTGTCTCATGTTTTGAGACAGTGGGGTTGGCATTACTGAAGTTGGTCCCCTGGCTTAAGGGTAATGGTAGAGTGAGGGATATGCCAGGCCATGAGGTTACAGATTGTGGTGGAATACAATTCTGCTGCTGCTGATGGCCCTCAGCGCCTCATGGATGCCCAGTTTTGAGCTGCTAGATAGTTCTGAATCTATCCCATTTAGCACGGTGGTAGTACCACACAACATGATGGAGGGTGTCCTCAGTGTGAAGACGGGACCTCATCTCCACAAGGATTGTGCTGTAGTCGCTCCTACCAATACGGTCATGGACAGATGCATCTGCAACAGGTAGATTGGTGAGGATGAGGTAAAGTAGGTTTTTCCCCTCGTGTTGGTTCTCACCACCAGGCCCAGTCTGGCAGCTATGTCCTTCAGGACTCGGCCAGCTTGGTCAGTAGTGGTGCTACCGAGCCACTCTTGGTGATGGACATTGAAATCCCCCACCCAGAGTACATTCTGTGCCCTTGCTGCCCTCAGTGCTTCTTCCAAGTGGTGTTCAACATGGAGGAGTATTAATTCATCAGCTGAGGGAGGGCGGTAGGTGGTAATCAGCAGAGATTCCTTTCCCCTGTTTGACCTGATGCCATGAAACTTCATGGGGTCCGGAGTCAATGTTGAGAACTCCCAGGGCCACTCCCTCCCGACTGTATACCACCACCTCTGGTGGGTCTGTCCTGCCGGTGGGTCAGGACATACCCAGGGATGGTGATGGAGGAGTCTGGGACGTTGGCTGATAAAAGGTATGATTTTGTGAGTATGACTATGTCAGGCTGTTGCTTGACAGCTCTCCCAATTTTGGCCAAGTCCCCAGAGGAGGACTTTGCAAGGTCGACTGGGTTGGGTGCGCTTTTGTCGTGTCCGGTGCCTAGGTCGATGCCAGGTGGTCTGTCGATTTTTTTCTTATTATAGTTTTTCGTAGTGGTTTGGTATATCTGAGTGGCTTGCTAGGCCATTTCAGAGGGCAGTTAAGATTCAACTACACTGCTGTGGGTCAGAAGTAGAGGGAACCATTTACAATATTAGTTAGCATGGTGAACAGGAAGGAAAGTTGGGTAGTCAGCAGTTTAGTGAGAATAGGGCTGAGAGCAGGAGGTGGGTCTCATGGACAAGCTGAGCTCAGAGAGATGTGGGGCGATAGAAGAGAAACTAGATAGGAGATGAGAATTCAGGGCTAAGGCGGGGGAAGTTTGGTTTGGTGGGCTAGGGAAAGGGAGGGATGCGGCAGAGGCAGCTGACTGGATGGTCTCAATCTTAGTGACAAAGAAGTGCATGATTTCCTACAATACAACAATGACTGCACTTCAAAAGTACTTCATTGGTTATAAAGCACTTTGGGACACCCTGAGGTCATGAAAGGCGCTATATAAATGCAAGTCGTTCTTTCATGATCTCCTCACACTTATTGTCAGAGGCAAGGGTGGAGGGGGCATGGGAGAGGGGTTACCTTTACATTCCTGGATGATCCTGGAGTAGTGAGCCGTTTTGGTAGTGAAGTGCAGGGCCCAACACTCCTTGATGTGGTCCAGCCACATCCAGCGATAAATGGCTAAACCAGTTGTGCGCCATATACTTTCAAGTTTGAGTCCCTTGGACTTGAGAGTGCACAGGGAACGATCAGGGTAGGAAATAGTAAGGGTTTTACTGGGACATGTACATCAAAGGTGGAGGGGAGAATGTGATTGAGCAGATCAATAGCTGCAGTATTGTGGTAAACAGAAGACCAAAAGTAGACAGCTGGAAGTTTGAAAGTGCTGTTGTAAGTGACTTAGGGAAGTTTTTTTCCTCCCAGAGGCGGATGCAGAAGGAAGTGGGATTCATAGGTGCAAGTGGTGTGGGATACAAGGCCTTGTCTGTGATTGAAACAATGGAATAGAGAAGCCACATGAGATGGCATAGTTGAGGGGGTGGCCATGAATAGGAGTAGGAACATTTATATGGAGAGAGGTTAAGGGAGAACAGAGAACAAGATGCAGAGGCTTAGAGAGGAAAGCAGAAACAGCAAGTTTGGGTGAGGTAGATATATGTTGGAGGGCCTTAGAAACAGAGGCTCGAGATGGGGAGGCCATTGGTGACGAAGGGTGATTTGAGGGTGTGTGGTTTTTAGGAAAGGAGCAATAATGGTGGTTTTGAAAGACAGGGACAGTGCTCAAGCTAAGAAAGCCATGAATAATATTGGCAAAAATTAGAGCCATGAGGGGTAGTTGAGTGGTAAGGAGTTGATTGAGAAAAGGATCGAAGGAACAGAGAATGGGTATCTTAGAAGAGATGAACCTGGAGAGATTGGAAGAGAAAGAGACAGAAGAGAAATTGCACAGTAACTGGGAAAAATGGGAAGCAAGTGAACCTGTGTGTATTTGGCCTCAACTATAATAAATCTCACCATCTGCCACCTCAGGCTAAGCCAGAGATGTGGAACCAGTGCCCTCCTCCCCCACATCCTTCAGGTGTCAGCCTTGGCTCAGTGGCTAGACTGACACCTCATACAATACTGAGGGAGTGCTGCACAGTTGGATGAGACATTAAAGCAAGACCAGGTTCGTCACTTCAGGTGAATGCAAAGGATCCTACGGCACTAGTCCTGGCCAACATTTATCCCTCAAACAATAAAACTATCTTATTGCTGTTTGTGGGGACTTGCTCTTTACAAATTGGCTGCCTACAATGCAACAATGACTACACTTCAAAAAGTACTTAATTGGCTGTAAAGTGCTTTGGGACATCCAGAGAATGGGAAAGGAGCTATGTAAATGTAAGTTCATACTTTCTTTCTTACCCATCACCAAAAACACTATTTCACATCTGTAATATCACCAACCTCTGCCTCATGCCTCTCTCCCTTAATCCACATTTTAAAGTCACCTAAAGGCATTAATTCACTAGCCCTTTCGTTGTCAGCTTCCACCATCCATAAACTAAAAGTCATCCAGAACACTACACCTCCATAACCCCATCTTCACCAAGCTCCAATAGTCCCCTGCGTCCTAAATAATTGACTAATTCTCAAACCCACCTTCAAATCACTTCTTGGGCTTGTCCCTTCCAGCTTGGTGTTCTTCTCCAGCTGTATATCCCAGTATGCACCCTCCATTCTAACAACCAGAATATTCCTCATTCCACACTCCCTTTACTCCACTGCAAGCAAGCACTCCTTCAGCCACTATGCTCCCACCCCTGGAACATCCTCCTTCAGCATCTCTGCCTCGTCACCTCCATCCTTGCCTTTTAAAACCTCCTAAAGACCTTTCTCTCGGATTGTGTTTTTGCTCCCTCCTAACCCCTCTGCCCTTCATCCCTTCTGCTGTGTCCAACAGCCTGTAAAACACAATGAGGCACCTCTTTGTACATGAAGAACAGCACAGAAAGGTTTTTACATTAACAGGTTAGGGGTCAACAGCAGTATTAACCAGCTATTCTCTGTTTACTACACTTTTGAAGGCAGTCCTTCAGAACTGCTGTCTGAATGGAACGGA
Organism: Squalus acanthias; assembly: GCA_030390025.1. Lineage (NCBI taxonomy): Eukaryota > Metazoa > Chordata > Chondrichthyes > Squaliformes > Squalidae > Squalus > Squalus acanthias. The sequence continues at coordinate 26,420,689 of CM059428.1, read as the reverse complement.
TATGGTATCAATAAAAATATACATTATACTGGATAATTTAATGGTTTTGGACAATAGTTTTCTAACTTTATTTGATGTCATCCAATTCAATGCATTCTGATCCTCTCCAATGAATGCAAAATGAAATGTGGTATAGTGCTCACCCAGTTTTAGTGCATGAAATATGTCTGGTCTCTTTTTCTCTTCATCTGAAAACAAAGCAGAAACACATTATTCATCCACAAATGCATGTTTAGATTAATATTGCTGTAGCATCTATTTTCCTCTCAGTATCTCATAAGAGACTTCTCCAGAGATCAACTCTCAACCCTTGGTGCACATAACACTAATAACCAACAAAAGGTACCATAAGCAGAAAGGTGAAGTCTACAGAGTCATTAGTGAGGGTTCAAGGATAATAAGGATATTATAAGATAAGGTACTGGAGAGGGTGCAAAAAAGATTTATAAGGATGATACCAGAAATGCGAGGGTATAACTATCAGGAAAGGATGAACAGGCTGGGTCTCTTTTCTCTTGAAAAGAGAAGGCATGAGGGGTGACCTAATAGAGGTCTTTAAAATTATGAAAGGTTTTAACAGAGTAGACAGAGAGTGTTTCCACTTGTGGGGAAGAGCAAAACCAGAGGCTATCAATATAAGATAGTCATCAAGAAATCAAATAGGGAATTCAGAAGAAACTTCTTTACCCTGAGAGTGGTGAGAATGTGGAACTCGCTACCACAGGGAGTGGTTGAAGCGAATAGTATAAATGCATTTAAGGGGAAGCTAGATAACCATATGAGGGAGAAGGGAATAGAGGGTTATGCTGATAGAGTTAGATGAGGAAAGATGGAGGAGGCTCGAGTGGAGCATAAACGCCGGCATGGACTGGTTGGGCTGAATGGCCTGTTTCTATGCTGTATATCCTATGTAATCTACCATCAGTTAACAACTAATTATCTACAATGTTCCTTTTCATACTAAATCTGCATTATTGTGCTGTGTCTGGAAGCAGGAATATAAATGAGATGGTGTACATACATCTGCAGGCAAAGAACATCCCAATTTCATTCCATAACCTTAAAATTAGAGCTTGGCCTTTCAGAGGTGATGTTAGGAAACACTTTTTCCACACAAAGGGCAGTGGAAATCTGGAGCTCTCTCCCTCCAAAATGCTGTTAAGGCTAGGTCAATCAAAAATTTAATAAAGATTGATAGATTTTTGTTATGCAAGGGTATCGCAGGTTACAGAGCCAAGCCGAGTGGATGCAGTTAAGATACAGATCAGCTATGATCTAAATGAACGGCGAAACAGGTTTGAGGGGCTGAATATTCTACTTTTATTCCTATGTTTCATTTCTGGAGGCATGCACCAGTAGCGGCAATGCATACAGTAGGGCCTGCTATAGGCAGTCTGTACTCTTGTCTTGGCACACCCATACAAGACAGCAAAGTGATTCTCACCCGCATGCACTTGCTTTAAAGTCACATATATGGCTTCTGAGAAATGATGCAGAAGATGCATACAAAGTTGCTCCAGGTTTGCCCCCAGTTTTCATTTTGCCCTGTAGCATGTACAGTATACATAATATTGAGAAGCACAAAGTAATACATATAAGATACTAAAAATAAGTAAGAGTATAAAATTAAGAGCATATAAAAAGTTATACTCCTATTTACACTTTAGTAATATATGCATTACCTTACATTATAGCCAAAAAGGTTTAAGAATACTATTTATTAAATCACTGAAAATGCTAACATAGTATGGTTACAAATCACATTAGAAATAGAATGTTGAAGAGTATAAAAGTAAACGCAGACAGTAGATGTCTCCAGAAAGTAACAGACACTATAAAGCATCTGAAGTATTGTGACCAAGAAGCTTGAGTGCATTCCAGCAAAGAGCAGTTTGCTTGATCAGTGCCCCTGAACTCAATATTCACCTCCTCCACTACTTCAGCGTGTCAGTTGTGGCTCAGTTGGTAGCACTCTTGCCTCTGAGCAAGAAGGTTGTGGGTTCAAGTCCCACTCCAGAGACTTGAGCACAAAAATCTAGGTTGACACTCCAGGGCAGTACTGAGGGAGTGCTGCACTGTCGGAGATGCCGTCTTTCAGATGAGACATGAAAACCGAGGCCTCGTCTGCCTCTCATGGCACTATTTCGAAAAAGAGCAGGGGAGTTCTCCCCAGTGTCCTGACCAATATTTATCCCTCAATCAACATCACTAAACAGATTCTCTGGTTATTATCACATTGCCGTTTGTGGGAGCTTGCTGTGTGCAAATTGGCTGCCGCGTTTCCTACATTACAACAGTGATTACACTTCAAAAGTACATCATTGGCTCCAAAGCACTTTGGGACGTTGTGCGGTCATGAAAGGCGCTTTATAAATGAAAGTCTCTCTTTCAAAATAGTGCCGTGGGATCTTTTACATCCACTTGAGGGGGCAGACGAGGCCTCGCTTTCACATCTCATCCAAAAGCAACCTCCGACAGTGCAGCACTCGGTCAGTACTGGCACCAGGAGTGTCAGCCAGGATTTTGCGCTCAAGTCTCTGGAGTGGGTCTTGAACCCACAACCTCTGACTCAGAGGGGAGAGTGATATCAACTGGAGCCACGGTTAACACCACAACGAAGGGAAGGAACGTGTCAGAACAAGGAGAGAAGACATTTCCCAGAGGCTGCGCCATTTCACAGCTGCGCTCCCCCTTCCCATCCCTACCTGACTTGGGCCTGTTGGTGGTCTTCGAATCCAGGTAGCCCCTCATCTCCTTCTGCTTGCAGGCGCAGGCGATCTCGAAGGCGGTCATCCCGGCCACGTTGGTCTGATTGGGGTCCGCCCCCCTCTCGATCAGCTGCTGGGCCACGGCGAGCTCGCCGTTGAGCGCCGCCAGCATCAGGGCGCTCCAGCCGCTGGTGCGGCCGGCCTGGCAGCCGGAGCCGGCCCGCCCCCAGTCCAGCAGCACCCGGACCACCGCCTCGCGGCCGTGCTGGGCCGCCACCATCAGCGCCGTCAGGTCCTCCTCCTCCCCCGGCCCTGGCCCCGGCCCGCGGGCGCCCACCTCCCCGCCGAGGCCCGCGCCGCTCTCCAGCAGGGCGCGCGCCACGCCGACGTGGCCGCCTCGCGCCGCCGCCGCCAGCGCGCTGGCGCCCAGCTTGTTGGCCGCGTTGGCGTCGGCGCCGTTCTCCAGCAGCACGCGCGCCACGCTCAGCTGGCCGAAGCGCGCCGCCTGCATGAGCGGCGTCCAGCCGTAGCGGTTGCGGCTGTCCACCGAGGCCCCCTTCATCAGCAGGAAGCGCACCAGCTGCTCGTGGCCGTGGCCGGCCGCGAACTGCAGCGCCGAGTTGCCGTCGTCGTCCGTGCAGTCGACCGGCACCTGCGGGGCCCGCAGATCCGGGCCCTCCCCCGCCTCGTCCTCCCGCGCCTCGTCCTCCCTCTCCTCCCACGGCTCCAGCAACCGCCTGGCGCTCTCGAAGTTTCCTTCCTCGCACGCGCGGAACAGGAGCTGGAAGGTCGCGGGGATCCCGCACTCCATTCCTAACGCCGAGGGGACAACAGCAGGACTGAGCTGCTCCTGCTCCTGCTCCTGACAGCCGCAGCCCAGCCGCCCGTCAGCGCCGAGCCAGGAAACAACGACATCGCTTCGTTGATGGCTTATTTATTATTATTTTTTGGCTGGGGTGGGGGGGGTTGGTGTGGAGGGAACCTACACGCACAACCAAACCGTCTTTCCACCGCCACAGTGACCGAATGACAACAACATAAGGCTAGTTCGCTCGCTCGCTCCCGGGTCTCGAAGGACGTTGATTGCTGAACCCACGAACGCGCCGCGCTCCTGTGATTGGCGAGACGCGCGGCCAATCCGGCTCCCCGGGGCGCGTCTTGCGGCCTCGTTTTCAGCCTCGGTGCCATGTGGCTGGCGCCGACAGAGGGGGGGGGCGGGGCTTCGGTACCAAGCAACCGTTTACTAACACATTCCGAATCGTGGGGGGGAGGAGGGTGACCATCCAATCGGCGCGATGAGGGGGCGGGACTATAAGGGGCGCTCGCGGGATTCCAGATGGTCGTTCATCAGAGCCACAGCTGTGTTACTGACGTTACCTCGTGCGTCATTATAGGATTTCTGAGACAGTGTGTAATTTTTCAGTCAGGTGAGAGCGTAGTGGGCACGCGCGTCACAGTTCGCCTTTCCCACAGATGTCAGTCTCAGTAAAACTTGGCTTTCCAATGGTTCAGAATAGTTGCAAGCCAAACACAACATGCGTTAAAAGTTTACGAAGCAACTAATTGCTGCATACAACCTTGGAATTATTGGTTTTTACGTATTTTTTAAAGAAGGAATGTGCAATATCTGGCCTTCGAACCGGTGATAGTTCGAGCATATTCCCATTAGGAGGAAAGATGGACAAATGTGAGAAGTCGCACAACACCAGGTGATAGCCTCAGCAGCCAGGAGAAGGAGAGTGAGGAGCAGCAGCAGAGTGGTGGTCTCTGTGACCAGGAAGAGGAGAAGGAGACCAGTTAGCAGGCCACCACCAACAACCAACAACCACAACAACTGAGGTGCCTGGAGAGAGAGGACAGGAGAGGAAAAAGAAAAGAAGGCCAAGGCCATCAAACACCAGAGGAGAGGCCTTTCCACACTGCCTCCTCAATTGGCCTCCATTTTAGGAGAGGGAGAGAGGGGAGAAAACATCACAAACAAACATCATCTGTTTGGAAGGAGGAAGAAGGAAAGAATATCAGCTACAGGTGGGTGTGATTCTGGTGCACTCTCCCAGAGACTTTGTTTTGTAGGTGGGGGGAGGAAAGAAGAAAAGAAGAGGGCCGGAACATCCAAGGGGTGTGTGTGTGTGTGTGTGTGTGTGTGGTTTCTGTAAAAGCTAGGCCGCACACACCATATTAAACACCCCTTTCCCATTGCCTGACCTGGGACAGCTGGAGCTGCCTAGGTGAAGTCCCCAATTAATTTAATCTTATTGGGCATCGTTAAGACCTGGTGCAGGACTGAGCCTGGGCATCTCCAGCTATCCCAGGTGAAGACATCTTCTTCCCCCACCAGAAGACCACCACCAAAGACTTTTATTACATCGGAGAGTGCACCCCCCTGCCAACACCCACCCACCCACCATCCTGAGTGGCGACCCTGCCCTTGCGGCTTCCCTCCTTCCACCCCCTCTCTCTCTCTCTCTCTTTGTCTCTTGTCTCTCTCTGCCTCTCTCTCTAAGAGGCACCTCAATCTATTTTAATTAAGTACCTATTGAGCAGAGGGGAGAAGGCCCCTCTCCCAATTCAATCATATAAAGGGAGAGGTGTGCCTTCAATTTAAGAGCTCCCTCTGCTCAGGGGAAAACAAAAACAAAAAAAACCGAGGCCATTAACACCTTCAGGCCTGTGACTTGGGGTGAGTGTAGCCCTTAAAGACCCGTCCATTATGGCGAGCACATCTTCGTCGGTGGCGGGGGCAGCGAGGACGTATGCGAGCGTGGCAGCCGCGGCCACGGCCGCAGCCACGAGTCCTCCTGTTACCCCGTCACCTTTTACCCTCCTTACGAGGAAGAATGGGGTCAAGAGCTACACTCACCCCAACATGACTATAGAGGCGTGCGTTAAAGCCATGGCTGGGGTTGTCGGCCCTTCAGCCATCGTCGCCGCCTCTAAAATGTACGGCAAGGCTGTGTTCTTCCTGGGGTCGGAGCGGGCGGTGTCCCTGGCCATCGAGAAGGGGCTCACCGTGGGCGGAACCTTCCTGCCGGTGGACCCCCTTGAGGCCACCGCGCAAAGGATTGTGGTTTCCAACGTCCCGCCCTTTGTTCCGGGTGAGCTCCTCCTCCCCCACCTACGTCAACTGGGGGAGGTGAGGTCGGGGATCACACCCATCCCGCTCGGCTTCCGGGAAGCCAGCCTTCGGCACGTCTTCTCCTTCCGGCGCCAGCTTTTCGTCCGGCTGGCGCGGGAGGAGGACGCGGACGGCGCGTTCACGGTGCTCCACGGGGGGACCGCCCACCGCGTCTTCTGGACCTCGGACGGCGTGCGGTGCTACACCTGTAAGGAGGTGGGGCACGTCCGCAAAAACTGCCCCGCCTCCAAGGCCGCCACGACACCTGGCGCGGCCAGGGCTGGCGCCGCCGCCCCCCCTCCCCCTGATACTGTCCGCGCGTCGACGGCGACGGATGCGCGGTCGAAATCGGAGGCCAACACCACCACGGCCTCCGGCGGGGAGGAGGGAGAGCGTCCGGGGGGAAGGAAGGCGCGTAGAAAACTAAACACCTAAGGGCGGATCCCCTCGCGGAGGAAACATCGAATTGACCGAACTCACGCCCGAGTACATCGCGGAGTTGATCGGGACGCATGAGACTGGGGGGGTCCTCGTGCCCGGGCCCGTGACCGTGACCGCAACTGCCAAGGCAGCTGAATCAAGACCTGCGGCCGGGCTCGGGCCCGAGGGGCCCAAGAAACCCAGTCATCGGAAGGGGGCAGAGAGGGAGGCCCCAGCAGACATGGAGGCCTCCCCCTCTCCGGGCCCCAACTTGTTAAAAAGGAAGCTCGACCTCCAGGAGGAGGACTGCGAGGAGGAAGGTCCCTCCGCAGAGGGGGAGTCGTCGCCCGCCGCGGGTGCTGCGCCCCACCCCACCACCGTCATCGTCGCGCGCAAGCAGCGGGGGTCGCCTGTCCCTCGGGAGGGTGAGACAGCCGAGTCTGTCCGACCTGTGCCTCCCGGGGATGGGGAAGAGACCCTGCCCGTGGGGGGGGGGGCGCGGAACAACCCGCGGAGGGAAATGTAGTTCCGGAACCGTTGCTCCTCGCCGGGTCGGGCGTCCTGGGGACTGGGGCGGGCGAGGCCAAAGAGGCTGAAGCCGAGCCCGCCTTTTACAACCCAGATATCTCCCAGGGACTGCTCGACCTGGTGGAGGAGTATAACAATCCCCAGCCCGCTGGGTCGGAGGTTGGTGGCGGGGAGACAGAAAGCCCCCTGACTCCGTCTCTGATGTTGGCGCCGGACGTACTGGAGGACTTTGAGATTATTTTCTCCCCGGTTTCTCCGGTCGCTCCGGCGCCTGAGGCGGGGGGGGGGGCCCCGAACCGCCGCCGCCTCCCGGCCCGGCGCCCCTGAAGGAGCCCAGGGTGGACTCCTCTGCCACCGATCCTGGGGGTGGGATCGTGACGGAGGCGGGGCCGGCCGGTGCGGCCGAGCCGTTCGCTGCACCCCGTGCGACGGACGGGTTGGCCGCCGGTGACGACCTCCCGGAGGAGGACGGGGACTCGGTGTTGGGCACCGAGGACGATTTGGAGTCCATCGGCAGCGAGGCGATGGACGCCCTCGTGCCCTTCACCGACTCTCCCCTCATCCCCGTAGGGGAACTCCGGGATTTTATGGCCGTGAGCCAGGGTCGTCACAAGAAGATCCGGCTGGCCCTCGACAAGTGGTCGGAGCTGGCGCTGCTCGTCGTGTCCGTCCGCGCCGCCGTTAAAATCATGGGCGCGGACAAGGACGTTGGCCGGCTCGAGCTGCGTCGGCTCAAGACGTTCCACACTGGGCTGCTGAGGGAGTGGCGGTCGTCAGTGACCGCCCTCCCTCCCCTCCGTTAGGTAGAGGTTGCACTATGCTTCTGAGATGAAGATAACCATAGCCAGCCTCAACATCAACGGCAGCAGGGAGGCGCGCCGTAGATTCAATAACTTCTCGGTCCTTCGGGACGGGAAATATGCGGTGTGCTTCCTGCAAGAAACCCACACCGTTCCGGGAGACGAGGCCACGTGGCTCCTGGAGTGGCAAGGAGGGGTCAGCATGAGTCACCTCTCCAACAATTCCTGCGGGGTGGCTGTCTTGCTGGCCCCGCATTTTCAGCCGGAGATCTTGAGGGTCAAGGAGCACGTGCCGGGCCGCTTGCTCCAGGTCACTGTTCGCCTCGGAGGCGTGCCGCTCCATTTAGTGAACGTGTACGCCCCCCGGACCGGTGCGCAGCAAGTGCGCTTCTTCGGAGAAGTGTCCGCTCTTCTGGGCTCCATCGACGTGGGCGAGTGCGTCATCCTCGGGGGGGATTTCAATTGTACCCTCGAGGCGCGGGACCGGTCGGGTCCCCCGCGAAGCCCGGCGGCGATGGAGAAGTTGCGGGACCTGGTCGGGTCCTTCGACTTGGTGGACGTCTGGCGAAATCTCCATCCCGACTCCAGCGCCTTCACGAGCGTGAGGTCTGGAGGAGGAAGGTCCAGAATCGACCGCCTTTACATTTCCCGGGCGTACGTCTCCTGCGTTCCGGCGGCTTCCATGCGGCGGTGCCGTGCACGGACCACCACCTGGTGTGGGCGGAGCTCGCTCCGCTGCGCGCGCGGGGGGGGTCCGCGTACTGGCATTTTAACAACCTGCTGCTGGAGGACGCGCGGTTCCGGGATTCGTTTCGCCGGTTCTGGGCCGACTGGAGAAGGAAGCGGGGAGGCTTCCCCTCCTTGAGGCTATGGTGGGACGTGGGCAAGGCTCACGTCCGCGTCTTCTGTCAGGAGTACGCGAAGGGGTCGACCAAGAGGCGGGAGGCCCGGGTCGGGCGATTGGAGAAAGAAGTGCTCGACCTGGAGTCCCGTCTCGGTCAAGTCGTCGAGGACCCGGCCCTGCGGAAGGTGTACGAAGAGAAGAAGGGCGCGCTGAAGGACCTGCAGCTGGTCGGGTCCCGAGGCGCGTACGTGAGGTCGCGGATCCAGTTCCTGCGGGACCTGGACCGCGGCTCCCCCTTCTTCTACTCGCTGGAAAAAAGACGGGGGGTCCGTAAGCAGCTCTTGGGGCTGCTGGCCGACGACGGATCTCTGGTCTCGGATCCGGAGGGCATCAGCGCGGAGGCCCGGGCCTATTACGGGGCTCTGTTCTCTTCGGATCCGTCCAGCGAGGATGCGCGCAGAGTTTTGTGGGAGGACCTGCCGAAGGTCGGCCCGGAGGGCGCCGAGAATTTAGAAGCTCCGCTAAGCCTGGCGGAGCTGACCGGCGCCCTGCGCCAGCTCTCGAGGGGCAAGTCCCCGGGGCTGGACGGGCTGACCGTGGAGTTCCACAGGGCGTTCTGGGACGTCTTGGGGGACGACTACGCGCGGGTCCTGGGGGAAAGTCTGGCGACCGGGGAGATGCCCCTCTCTTGGCGCAGGGCGGTCATCGTCCTGCTGCCCAAGAAGGGCGATCTCCGCCTACTTAAGAACTGGCGCCCGGTCTCCCTCCTCAGCACGGACTACAAAATTTTCGCCAGGGCTATGTCTGCTCGCCTTGGCACCGTGCTGGCCCGCATGATCCACCCCGACCAGTCCTACACGGTCCCGGGCCGGAGCAATCCACGACAACATCCATCTGGTCCGGGACCTGGTCCACCATTCCCAGAGGGCTGGTCTGTCGGTCGCCTTCCTTTCCCTAGATCAGGAGAAGGCGTTCGACAGGGTGGATCACGAGTATCTTTTCGGGACTCTGCGCGCATTCGGGTTCGGGACGCATTTCGTCGCCCGGATCCGACTTCTGTACGCCGCCGCGGAGTGTCTGATTAAAGTTAACGGGTCTTTGACGGCGCCCCTTCGCTTCGGGAGGGGGGTGCGTCAGGGATGCCCCATGTCCGGTCAGTTATACGCCGTTTGCGTGGAGCCTTTCCTGCGCCTCTTGCGGAAGAGGTTGACGGGACTGGCTCTGCAAGGGCCGGGCGTGGAGGTGGTCCTCTCGGCTTACGCCGATGACGTGCTCCTCGCGGTCACGGATCCCGTCGACTTGCGGAGGATGCGAGAATGCCAGCAGATTTACTCGGACGCATCCTCCGCCAAGATCAACTGGGAGAAATGTTCTGGACTCCTGGTGGGCCCATGGCGGGTGGACTCCCTGCCGGAGGAGTTCGGGCCTTTCGCCTGGAGCACCACGCACCTCCTCTACCTGGGAGTCTACCTCAGCCCGGCCGAGGACGCCTGGCCGGCGAACTGGCAAGAGCTGGAGGCCAAAGTCACCGCTCGCCTAGGACGCTGGACAGGACTGCTCCGAGTGTTGTCCTACAGGGGTCGAGCGCTGGTCATAAACCAGCTGGTGGCCGCCATGTTGTGGTACCGGTTGGTCACTTTGATCCCTCCCCCTGCGTTTGTCGCCAAGATGCAGAAGAAGCTCGTCGACTTCTTCTGGGACAAAAGGAAGCACTGGGTCTCTGCCGCGGTTTTGAGTCTCCCGCTTAGGGAGGGCGGTCAGGCGCTGGTGTGCCTTCGCACCCAGGCGGCGACTTTCCGTCTTCAGACGCTGCAGAGATACCTGTACGTGGAGAATCCTCCTAGGTGGCGTGCGCTGGCGACGTATTTCTTCCGCCAGCTGCACGGCCTCAATTACGACACGCAGCTCCTGTTTGTGAGAGTGGGTGGCACGCGTGCCAGCCTGCGGGAGCTGCCTGTCTTCTACCAGGAACTGCTATGGGTTTGGAACAGCGTCGCCTCCGAGCGCAGTTCTCCCCCGTCAGGAGCGGCGGCCGTCCTTCGGGAGCCGCTGTTCAGGAATCCGCACCTCCACGACCGCGGGTTCGGCTGGCTGGCGGAGGGCAGGGCTGTGCCCGGTAAGGTGACCAGAGTCGGGGACCTGCTCGATGGCGGAGGAGCGGGCTGGATGGCGCCGGAGGAGTTGGCGAGGCGCATGTCCTGGGTCAACGTCCGGCTCGCGGTCAAAGCCATCGAGTCGCTAAAAGTGGCACTGGGCCCCGTCTCCACTAGGTGTGTCGAGGAGGCTCAAGCACGTGGGGCGATCCCGTCCGAACTGACCCCCGTTCGGACGGAATTCCTTATCGGCGCCCGGCCCCGAATCCTCCCTCGGGAGCCGCCGCCTCACCACTTGAGCCTTCTCGGAGAAATGCCCTCCGTGCCCTTTCAATCCGCACGGAGGCGTTTCCTGTACGGGCTGCTCCTGCACACTCTCCACTTTGCCATCTTCGTCTGCCGTCCGGACACGCCTTGGCGTACCATCCTGCCGTCCGGCGGAGGCGAAGGTCCCCATTGGAAGGCTCTCTACGCGGGAGTCTTCCCTTGTTCTATTGGGGACTTGGCCTGGAGGGTGTTGCACGGAGCAGTCCCGTGCAATAGGGTTTTAAATAGGTTTACGGACTCCCAGGCTGCTTGCCATTTCTGCGGCCTGGAGGAGTCCGTCTTTCACATTTATATTGAATGTGAGCGGTTGCAGCCCCTCTTTCATTATTTGAAGGGGCTGCTCCTCAATTTCTGGTTGCACTTCAGCCCCACGCTCCTGATCTACGGTCACCCGGTGCGGAGGGGAGCGGGTAGGTCGGAGGACCTCCTCGTAGGACTGCTCCTGGGCCTGGCCAAGAAAGCCATTAATTGGTCCAGGCAGCGGGCGGTCGAGGGGGTCGTTCGGCCCGATTGCCTGCCTCTCTTCCGCGGCCATGTTCGCGCCCGGGTGGCCCTGGAGATGGAGCACGCGGTGTCCGCTGGCACGCTTGAGTTTTTCCGCGACCGGTGGGCGCCGCGGGGACTGGAGTGCATCGTCACCCCGGACTTCCAAATTTTAATTTGATTTATTAAGTTTCATTTAAAGTTTTAATTGATTTACAGTTAATTTGGGTTCTGTCCAACCAAAAAGAGGAACACCAGGTTATAGTCCAACAGCTTTATTTGAAATCACAAGCTTTCGGAGCGCTGCTCCTTGGTCAGGTTCGTCAATCCTCCTTGGATATTGCTGTGGTGCCAGAGGACTGGAGGATTGCAAATGTTACACCCCTGTTCAAAAAAGGGGAGAGGGATAAACCTGGCAACTACAGGCCAATCAGTCTAATGTCAGTAGTGGGAAAGCTACTAGACGCCATTGTCAAGTACAAAATTAATTCTCACTTGGAGAAGCATAGGTTAATAAGTGACAGACAGCACTGATTTGTTAAAGGCAAATTGTGTCTGACTAATCTTTGATGAAGTAACAGAGAGGGTTGATGAAGGTAGTGTTGTAGATGTATATATGGACCTTCAAAAAGCATTTGATAAAGTACCTCATAACACACTTATTTGGAAAATAGAAGCACATGGTATTAAAGGGATGGTGGTAACTTGGGTACGAAATTTTCTGAGGGATAGGAGGCAGAGAGTAGTGGTGAACAGATGTTTTTCTGGAGAGAAGTATCCAGTGGGGTCCCCCAGGGGTCGATATTAGGATCATTACTTTTCTTGTTCTATATAAATGACCTGGACTTGGGTATAGTGAGTACAATTTTGAAGTTTGTGGACGATACAAAACTTGGCAACATAGTAAATAGTAAGCATGATATTAGAGGACATAGACAGACTGGTGAAATGGGCAGGCACATGGCAGATGCAATTTAATGCGGATAAGTATGAAGTGATGCACTTTGAGAGAAACAACAAGGAGGAACAGTTTAATCTAAGTGGTACTATTTTGAGGTGGTGCAAGAACAGAGGGACCTGGGAGTGCGTTTTCACAAATCTTTGAAGGTGGCAGGGCAAGTTGAGAAGGCAGTTAAGAAAGCATATGGGCTACTTGGCTTTGTGAATAGGGGCATTGAATACAAAAACAAGGAAGTCATGCTAAACCTTTACAAATCTCTGGTTAGGCCTCAGCTGGAATATTGTGTACAATTCTGGTCACCTGTATCAAGGCCTTGGAGAGGGTACAGAGGAGGTTTACCAGGATGACACCAAGGATATGAGAGTTCAATTATGTGGAGAGATTAGAGAAGCTGGGATTGTTCTTGTTAGAGCAGAGAAGGTTAAGGAGAGACCTAATAGAGATATTCAAAATTTTAAGGGATTTTAATGGAGAAACTGTTTCATCTGGCAAGTGGGTCAGTAACCAGAGGTCATAGATTTCAAATAATTGCCAAAAGAACTAGAGGGGAAATGAGGAGAAATTTCTTCACACAGAGGGTTGTTAAGATCTGGAACACATTACCTGAAAGGTGGTGGAATCAGATTCCATAAGAACTTTTAAAAGGCAATTGGGCAAGTACTTGAAGAGGACTAACTTGCAGGGTTATGGGGAAAAGCTGGGGTGTGGGACTAAATTGGACAGCTCTTTCAAAGATCCAGCACAGGCCTGACGGGCTGAATGGCCTCCTTCTGTGCTGTAAGAATCTATGATTCAATACCTTACCCAAATCCCTCATTTTTGAACACTGTATCGGACATTTGCTCTAACAAAATGTGCCCCAATTTCTCTAACCTCTGAACTGGATAAAGTGAATACCATTCATTAGACCGCAGGAACTTAGCAGTACTTGCAATGAAAATGGGAATCAGCACTGCACAGCCATTTGGTAACTGATCACGGTGGATAATCTCGCTCTTTCTACCAATTTGATAGGGCTGAGTTATGGTAAATTCACACTGTGCAGTGTAAATCATTTGTCAAGACAGTGAAGCGAATTAGAGTGAGATTACCTCCTTCAGGCAGTCTCACTGCATTTGGCTCCGGTGTCAGGTCAGGATCTACCCTAGTGAAGCAATGCCATAGTCATAGTGAAAATGTACTCTTCTATTGCCTAATTACACCAGTTTTTAATTAGGCACGGCAGATCTCTGTATCTGTGAACTTAAATGCATGTACGGAACTCTGCTCACTGACATTGAAATCCCAGTAAAATTGATTTTAAATTTAACGGTTGTCAGTTCTAAGCCCTATTGCTGAGACTTGAGGTGAGAGTGATACCATTGAGGCAAGGCTGATACCTGACTTCAGTAAACAAAGGAAGGATACAGGCAACAGTTTACATCTGCTAATATTAAAGTAGTAAAGAAGTTGACTAGTTTTTGTCTAATATTAAAATCTTAAACTTCAGTGTTAAAGTGGTTGCGGGGACCATTTAAAAAATACAAAATTAGCTCTTGCATCAGTTGCAGTATAAATAATATGTGCCATAAGATTATCTCCTCCAGGTGGTATCACACAACTGCAGAAATTTCACATCTCTGGAAAGTTACTTTGCACTGGTGGATGAACTTGGCACTGCACCTTTTCAGGGCGGGCAGTATAACTCTTTGAACATGAACTTTCCTGGAGGAACACAAATTTCAGAAACTTTGTAAGTGAATATAAATTTTTGTCATTCATCGAATACATCAACAGTTTCTGCTGCACATGTTTACTTCAAAGGAATAGGAAGAACTTGCATTTATATAGAATCATAGAAATTTACAGCACAGAAGGAGGCCATTCAGCCCACCGTGTCTGTGCCGGCCAAAAAGAGCTATCTAGCCTAATCCCACTTTCGAGCTCTTGGTCCGTAGTCTTGTAGGTTACTGCACTTCAAGTGCATATCCAAGTACTTTTTAAATGCGATGAGGGTTTCTGCCTCTACCACCCTTTCAGGCAGTGAGTTCCAGACCCCCACCACCCTCTGGGTGAAAAACGTTCTCCTCAACTCCCCTCTAATTTTTCTACCAATTACTTTAAATCTATGCCCCCTAGTTATTGACCTCTCTGCTAAGGGAAATAGGTGCTTTCTATCCACTCTAGCTAGGTCCCTCATAATTTTATACATCTTAATTAATCTCCCCTCAGCCTCCTCTGTTCAAAAGAAAACAACCCCAGCCTATCCAATCTTTCCTCATAGTTAAAATTCTCCACTCCTGGCAACATCCTCATAAATATCCTCTGTACCCTCTGTAGTACAATCACATCTTTCCTGTAATGTGGTCACCAGAACTGTATACAGTACTCTAGCTGTGGCCTAACTAGTGTTTTATACAGTTCTAGCATAACTTTCACGATCACAGGACGTCCCAAAGCACTTTACAGCTAATTTTGAAGTGTAGTCACTCGTGTAATGTAGGAAACGCAGCAGCCAATTTGCGCACAGCATGGTCCCACAAACAGCATAGGAACAGGAGTAGGCCATTTAGCCCCTCGAGCCTGTTCAACCATTCAATGAGATCGTGGCTGATCTGCGACTTAACTCCATATACCCGCCTTTGCCTCATATCCCTTAATACCTTTGGTTAACAAAAATCTATTAATCTCAAATTTCAAATTAACAATTGATCTAGCATCAATTACCATTTGCAGAAGAGAGTTCCAAACTTCTACCACCCTTTGTGTGTAGAAGTGTTTCCTAATTTCACTCCTGAAAGGCCTGGCTCTAATTTTTAGACTATGCCCCCTAGTCCTAGACTCCCCAACCAGCGGAAATAGTTTCACTCTACTGTATCTGTTCCCCTTAATATCTTGAAAACTTTGATCAATTTGCCCCTTAACCTTCTAAATTTTAGAGAATACAATCCTAATTTGTGTAATCTCTCCTCATAATTTAACCATTGGAGTTCAGGTATCATTCTGGTAAACCTATGCTGCACTCTCTCTCTCTCCAAGGCCAATATATCCTTCCTAAGGTGTAGTGCCCAGAAATGCTCACAGTACTCCAGATATGGTCTAACCAGGGCTTTGTATAACTGTAGCATAACTTCTACCCCCTTATATTCTAGTCGTCTAGATATAAAGGCCAGCATTCCATTAGCCTTTTTGATTATTTTCTCTACTGTCATGACATTTTAATGATCTATGTACCTGGACCTCCAAGTCTCTTTTCACTATTTAGAAAGTACCCTGTTCTATCCTTTTTAGGTCCAAAGTGGATGACCTTGCATTTGCTTACATTGAAATCCATTTGCCACAGTTTTGCCCATTCACTTAATCTATCAATATCCATTTGTTATTTTATGCTTTCATCTACACTGCCTACAATGCCGCCTATCTTTGTGTCATCGGTAAATTTCTATCCTATCATCTAAGTCATTAATAAATACAGTGAATAGTTGAGGCTATGAGATAAATGACCAGAGCATCTGTTTTAGGTGTTGGCTGAAGGATAAATGTTGTGTGTTCCCATTGATGTGATGTCGACAGTGATGGTACAAGGGAGCAGTAAATGCTATGCCGTATCATACAGTGAAATAAAAGTTTTTTTTAATTCGTTTTTATGGGATGTGGGCGTCGCTGGCAAAGCCAGCATTTATTGCCCATCCCGAATTGCCCTTGAGAAGGTGGTGGTGAGCCGCCTTCTTGAACCGCTGCAGTCCATGTGGTGAAGGTACTCCCACAGTGCTGTTCGGTGGGGAGTTCCAGGATTTTGCCTCGGCAATCTACTTCTAAGTCAGGATGGTGTGTGACTTGGAGGGGAACTTGGAGGTGGTTGTGTTCCCATGCGCCTGCTGCCCTTGTCCTTCTAGGTGGAAGAGGTCGCAGGTTTGGGAGGTGCTGCTGAAGAAGCCTTTGCGAGTTCCTGCAGTGCATCTTGTAGCTGGTACACACGGCAGCCACGGTACGCCGGTGGTGGAGGGAGTGGATGTTTAAGGTGGTGGATGGGGTGCCAATCAAGCGGGCTGCTTTGTCCTGTATGGTGTCGAGCTTCTTGAGTTTTGTTGGAGCTGCACTCATCCAGGCAAGTGGAGAGTATTCCATCACTCCTTACTTGTGCCTTGTAGATGGTAGAAAGGCTTGGGGAGTCAGGAGGTGAGACACTCGCCGCAAAATACCTAGCCTCTGACCTGCTATTGTTGCCACAGTATTTATGTGGCTGGTCCAGTTAAGTTTCTGGTCAATGTTGACCCCCAGGATGTTGATGGTGGAGGATTCGGCGATGGTAATGCCATTGAATGTCATGGGGCGGTGGTTAGACTCTCGCTTGTTGGAGATAGTCATTGCCTGGCACTTCTGTGGCGCGAATGTTACCTGCCACTTATCAGCCTGGGTCTTGTTGCATGCGGGCATGGACTGCTTCATTATCTGAGGAATTGTGAATGGCCCTGAACACTGTGCAGTCATCAGCGAACATCCCCATTTCTGACCTTATGTTGGAGGGAAGGTCATTGATGAAGCAGCTGAAGATGGTCAGGCCTAGGACACTGCCCTGCGGAACTCCTGCAGCAACGTCCTGGGGCTGTGATGATTGACCTTCAACTACTACAACCATCTTCCTTTGTGCTCGGTATGACTCCAGCCAGTGGAGAGTTTTCCCCCTCCCGATTCCCATTGACTTCAGTTTTACGAGAGCTCCTTAATGCCACACTTGGTCAAATGCTGCCTTGATGTCAAGGGCAGTCACTCTCACCTCACCTCTGGAATTCAGCTCCTTTGTCCATGTTTGGACCAAGGCTGTAATGAGGTCGGGAGCAGAGTGGTCTTGGCGGAACCCAAACTGGGCATCAGTGACCAGGTTATTGGTGAGTAAGTGCCGCTTGATAGCACTGTCGATGACACCTTCCATCACTTTGCTGATGATTCAGAGTAGACTGATGGGGCGGTAATTGGCCGGATTGGATTTGTCCTGCTTTTTGTGGACAGGACATACCCGGGCAGTTTTCCACATTGTCGGATAGATGCCAGTGTTGTAGCTGTACTGAAACAGCTTGGCTAGCGGCGCGACTAGTTCTGGAGCACAAGACTTCAGCACGATAGCCGGGATGTTGTCAGGGCCCATAGCCTTTGCTGTATCCAGTGCGCTGAGCTGTTTCTTGATATCACGTGGAGTGAATCGAATTGGCTGAAGACTGGCTTCTGTGATGGTGGGGACCTCAGGAGGAGGCCGATGTGGATCATCCACTCGACACTTCTGGCTGAAGATGGTTGCAAACGCTTCAGCCTTGTCTTTTGCACTCACGTGCTGGGCTCCACCATCGTTGAGGATGGGAATATTCATGGCGCCTCCTCCTCCTGTTAGTTGTTTAATGGTCCACCACCATTCACGACTGGATGTGGCAGGACTTTGATCTGATCCGTTGCTTGTGGGATCGCCTAGCCCTGTCTATAGCATGCTGCTTCCGCTTTTTAGCATGCATGTAGTCCTGTGTTGCAGCTTCCCATCTCATTTTTAGGTACGCCTGGTGCTGCTCTTCTGCACTCCTTATTGAACCAGGGTTGGTCCCCTGGCTTGATGGTAAAGTGAGGGATATGCCAGGCCCTGAGGTTACAGATTGTGGTGGAATACAATTCTGCTGATGCTGATGGCCCACAGCACCTCATGGATTCCCAGTTTTGAGCAGCTCGATCTGTTCTGAATCTATCCCATTTAGCACGATGCTAGTGCCACACAACACGATGGAGGGTGTCCTCAGTGTGAGGACGGGACTTTGTCTCCACAATGACTGTGCGGTGGTCACTGCCACCAATACTGTCAGGGACAGATGCATCTGCGACAGGTAGATTGGTGAGGACGAGGTCAAGTAGGTTTTTCCCTCGTGTTGGTTCTCTCAGCACCTGTCGCAGGCCCAGACTGGCAGTTATGTCCTTCAGGACTCGGCCAGCAGTGGTGCTACCGAGCCACTCTTAGTGATGGACATTGAAGTCACCCACCCAGAGTATATTCTGTGCCCTTGCTACTCTCAGTGCTTCTTCTAAGTGGTGTTCAACATGGCGGAGTAATGATTCATCAGCTGAGGGAGGGCGGTAGGTGGTAATCAGCAGGTGGTTTCCTTGCCCATGCTTGATGGGGTCCGGAGTCAATATTGAGGACTCCCAGGGCCACTCCTTCCCGACTGTATACCACTGTGCCACCACTGGTGGGACAGGACATACCCAGGGATGGTGATGGAGGAGTTTGGGACATTGGCTGAAAGGTATGATTCTGTGAGTATGACTATGTCAGGCTGTTGCGTGACTAGTCTGTGGGACAGCTCTCCCAATTTTGGCACAAGTCCCCAGATGTTGGTGAGGAGGACTTTGCAGGATCGACTGGGCTGGGTGTGCCGTTGCAATCTCTGTAGCCGGTGCCGAGGTTGATGCTGGGTGGTCCTTCTGGTTTCATTCTTATTATTGTGTTTCATAGCAGTTTGTTACAACTGAGTGGCTTGCTAGGCCATTTCAGAGGGCAGTTAAGAGTCAACCACATTGCTGTGGGTCTGGAGTCACATATAGGACAGACCAGGTAATGACGGCAGGTTTCCTTCCCTAAAGGACATTAGTGAACCAGATGGGTTTTTACGACAATCCAATAGTTTCATGGTTACTATTACTGATACTAGCTTTTTATTCCAGATTTATTTAATTAACTGAAATTAAATTCCCCAGCTGCCGTGGTGGGATTTGAACTCATGTCTCTGGATCATTAGTCCAGAATTGAGAGGTCGCACAACACCAGGTTATAGTCCAACAGTTTTATTTGAAATCACAAGCTTTCGGAGCTATTGATTGCCCCTTCCTCAGGTGAAGTAAATAGATACAGAATCGCCAAAGCATATATCGATAGAGAACAAAGCATGTGTACCTTACAATTGCAGACCACTAAATTAAATCATCCTGACTATCTGCCGAGGTGTGATAAAGTTAATCAGGTCAGCCAGGAAGGTACCACATCAAAGACATAGCAAGATACAACTGAGACAATGAGGTGTAGTCGCAGGGGTTCTAACGTATCAAAAGCTGCCGTCTGTATGTAAAATGAAAAGCTTTAAAAATTTTACTTTTTTACTGGGAAAATTTTTACTTTTTTACTGGGAATCACATCTGTGAACAAGCCAACGACGACTCGAGTCCGGATCACGTCATGTATCGTGACATAAACCCAAGATCCCGGTTGAGACCGTCTTCATGAGTGCGGAACTTGGCTATCAGTTTCTGCTCGATGATTTTGCGTTGTCGTGTGTTTCTAAGGTTGCCTTGGAGAACGCTTACCCGCAGATCCGAGGCTGAATGTCCTTGACTGCTGAAGTGTTCCCCGACTGGGAGGTAACAATCCTGCCTGGCGATTTTTGCGCGGTGCTCGTTCATACGTTGTCTCAGTGTCTGCATGGTCTCGCCGATGTACCATGCCGCGGTGCATTCTTTCCTGCAACGTATGAGGTAGACAACGTTGGCCGAGTCACATGAGTATGTACCATGTACCTGGTGGTTAGTGTCCTCACGTGTGATGGTGGTATCTGTGTTGATGATCTGGCATGTCTTGCAGAGTTTGCCGTGGCAGGGTTGTGTGGTGTCGTGGTCGCTGTTATCCTGAAAGCTGGGTAATTTGCTGCGAACGATGGTACTTCTGAGGTTAGGCGGCTGTTTGAAGGCAAGTAGTGGAGGCGTGGGGATGGCCTTAGCGAGGTGTTTGTCGTCATCGATGACATGTTGAAGGCTGCGAAGAACATGGCGTAGTTTCTCCGCTCCGGGGAAGTACTGGACGATGTAGGGTACCCTGTTGGTTGTGTCCTGTGTTTGCCTTCTGAGGAGGTCTATGCGATTTTCAGCCTTGACATTCAGCCTCGGATCTGCGGGTAAGCGTTCTCCAAGGCAACCTTAGAAACACACGACAACGCAAAATCATCGAGCAGAAACTGATAGCCAAGTTGCGCACTCATGAAGACGGTCTCAACCGGGATCTTGGGTTTATGTCACGATACATGACGTGATCCGGACTCGAGTCGTCGTTGGCTTGTTCACAGATGTGATTCCCAGTAAAAAAGTAAAAATTTTCCCAGTAAAAAAGTAAAAATTTTAAAGCTTTTCGTTTTACATACAGACGGCAGCTTTTGACACGTTAGAACCCCTGCGACTACACCTCATTGTCTCAGTTGTATCTTGCTATGTCTTTGATGTGGTACCTTCCTGGCTGACCTGATTAACTTTATCACACCTCGGCAGATAGTCAGGATGATTTAATTTAGTGGTCTGCAATTGTAAGGTACACATGCTTTGTTCTCTATCTATATATGCTTTGGCGATTCTGTATCTATTTACTTCACCTGAGGAAGGGGCAATCAATAGCTCCGAAAGCTTGTGATTTCAAATAAAACTGTTGGACTATAACCTGGTGTTGTGCGACCTCTCAATTTTGTCCACCCCAGTCCAACACCGGCATCTCCGCATCATGATCATTAGTCCAGGCCTCTGGATTACTAGCCCAGTGACATTACCACTATGCTACCATTCCTGTTTGTGTATTAGTTTTTTTTCTCCAAGAACTAATAAATTAGTTAGAAGTAATGCCAACTCAGAGGTTTCTCAATAAGCCTGGCATGAGAAGTTATTATGCAGGTCCCTCCAATAGCATCACCAAACAGACTTTCCCCATTCCATATTTTCTTATATTCTCATGCATCAATGATGCAGATGATTGGCCAGGATTCACCCAAGAATGTTTTCAGTTGCTGCAACCATATCACCTTGGAGACAAATAATTCTTTCTGATGTTTCATGGCTTCAGTGCCAGGAAGTATATTCACTAGAACAACATGTTAGTTATTTGGACTTTGATATGGAAAATGCCATAGTTAATGCTCCATTCATACCAAGTCACTTGGATGCTTCCTGTGCCAGTTAAGGATCACAGGAAACTATCTGTTGGTTGCTTTCTAAATTAAGGACCATTACAATTCAGGCTTTCTCCTAACCGTCTTTGTACATGTTCACAGCAAGATGCAGTTTCTATAAACAGTCTTTCTTCCCCCTATGATTCAAAGCTTACGCCTTTGTGTGTGTCATGAATGGGAGTAGTGTGCCAGAAAATTAACAATTTCCCTTTTACTATGATATTCTGCAATAGAAGTTGCATGGAATGCTTACCTCCTGAGTCTTCTAAAAAGGCAGAAAACCGGCAAGATAGTATACTTCAGGCTAAAATTAATAATCACATTTATTCACAAAACATGATTATACACAAGCAATACCTAAACAGATGATATGGTTATTTATTTTATTATTGTTTGTGGGACCGAGTGTGCAAATTGGCTGCTGAGCCCATTGAAGCATCCCTAGCATGAGGTCTATCCCAGGCTGGAATAGCAACATGCCTGGTTATGGGATTTTAAAAGCCAACAAGACACAGAGTTGGCCATTTTCTGCATCTGGATTTGGCTGAGGTTAGTTTTCAGCAGGGAAGCAGCCCCAAGGAGCCAAAAGTGCTCCACCTGGCCATCTGTCAGTTCAAACATGGATATATCAGAGAAGGTTGCACAGCAAATCAGAGCTATAGTTGGACTTGGTGCTGCATCCACCTTGGCCGTCTGCGTATGGGGTCTAGATGTAAGGAAATACTAGGTCAGTCGCATGGTAGTATGGTTAAGAATGTTGATGCACAGGAATATATTGCAATGGAGCAGCATGCATCTATACACTGTGAGGCATCGTCTCAATAAAGTGCCTAATTGTTTCTGACTATTCTGTCACCAGCTGTCATTCGGAGGATAATCACTGGCAGCAAAGCACAGTCTTTCTGTACTCTAAGCAACCATGAAGGTCAAATTTTTGAGACATCTGTCCTTCGGCTGCATAGTGTTGTCATCAAATATGCAGAAACACAAACAAACTGCGGATTATTGTAATTTTTTATAGATTGTTTTCCGAGTGAATTATTTATGTGTATTATCAACATTCACCAAGTTAGTGCAGGAACATCATTGATGTCATATTGTTGGCCGCATCAATATGACAACAGCATAAGGACCCGGATTACTATATTTTGATTCCTATTATAGCAACATGTGGAGATTGCCAAAGGCCTTTTTGATAATAATTGTTAATGATTACAGTAAAGATAGAGGGAGCAGATTGATTGGAGTAAAAGAACAATGGAGAGCTTGTAATCATTCACCAAGGGAACAGTGAAATAATTCCAAATAAATATAAGAGAGGTTTCCATTCAGAATTTAGATATGCTGGCAGTTGTTCAAGGCCCAGTGCCAAACAGCAAATACTACAAATACGAACATACGAAAATAATGGACAGGAAAAGACCAGCTGGTCCATCAAGCCTACCAGGGTCAATATAGGAAAAAACACTCTGTAAAATGTTTAATGAAGCTCATTCACAACTATGGAAAGCATCTGTTCCTATCCCTTGATTTATCGCCTGTTCTACAATGAAATGTGTTTAGACAACCACTACAACAAATTGACCATTAGCATTGCCAAGGAATAGTTGCAGCTCTGCCTCAACTGGGCAACCAGACTCGAGGATATCTGGAATGGAAACAGTTTATAAAGCAAAAGCTGTTTAAGGATCAGTAAATGCATATAGGTCTGCAATGTTGCAAATGACATTCTTGTTAAATTGGTTTTCCAGTAGTGCAATAATCAAGACATCGCCATTACCAGCAAAGTCTGTGAAGAAGAATGACCTTTCCATTAATGTATATGCGCAACTTCTTCATTCATTCGTTCTTTTGGTGTGCATGCATAAGCAAAGGCAGCAAGAGAGCATGAGAGGAATTATAAAGGTAGTCTCAAGATTAAAGATGTAAAATATTTTTTTTTTTTAATTTGTTTATGGATCTGGGCATCGCTGGCAATGCCAGCATTTATTGCCCATTCCTAGTTGCCTTTGAGTGGTGAGCTGCCTTCTTGAACCGCTGCAGTCCGTGTGGTGATGGTACTCCCACAGTGCTGTTAGGGAGGGAGTTCCAGGATTTTGACCCAGCGACGATGAAGGATCGGCGATATACTTCTAAGTCAGGATGGTGTGTGACTTGGAGGGGAACTTGGAGGTGGTGGTGTTCCCATGCGCCTGCTGCCCTTGTCCTTCTAGGTGGAAGAGGTCGTGGGTTTGGGAGGTGCCGCCGAAGAAGCTTTGGCGAGTTGCTGCAGTGCTTCTTGTAGAAATCTTTGTCATAGCACGTGACCCTTTCCAAGGTAATATTTAATTAGGAGAAAATCTGGGCTTCCTGCCGACCAGAGAGGCCGCAAATTGTAGTGGAAGATTGACCTACTGGAGGTTAAATGCCAGATTTCCTTCCCTTGTCCCACTCCTTCCCTAGAAGGGACCTTGCCCTTCCCGCAAAGGGGGCCACATTTTTTTTATCTTTCATTTTTCTTTGGCGGTCCAGATCGTGATCCTAGCCTGCACTACCGCTCTCCACCCCAGGTGAGGCCAGCTTCCTCCATTCAGCAACCTGCTGCACCTGGTCTCACCAGCACCGACAATACACCAGGTCCCTCTGGGAGTCAGGGACATGAGAACTGCCAGCATTCGGAGTCCTTGCCCTGGCCCCACCCCATCCTGTGTCATTGGCCTTGATCGAGGTGATCAGAGGCTCCACCCAAACAATGGCCAGGGGAAACTCCACCATAAGGCTGGGACCTGGTCTAACTAAGTTCAGGCCTAGTTTGTGATCCTTCTGGCACACTCCCAATATAGGCCGCAGAGTTATGGCCCCAAAATGTCCATATAGTATCTTCTGCATCTGCATTACCTCACTTGTCATGGAAATACATTTAAAATCCTTCAGACAAGAAGGTGGTGGTATAGATATTCGGGTCAGAAATAGGTGACCAGCCAAATATTCCCAATTTTATTGTGAATGCAAAATTTAAAAAAAACTTAGTGCAAAGATGTGCTTTTTAATTGTTACTTTTGAAAAATTATACGGCATTAGACTACTTTGATTTAAATAAAAAGGGGTAAGACATTGTGGAATTTAGCAATGTATATTTAGTTTACTTTTTACTTCAAATTAACAGCAAAACTGTGGTCTTACAATGTTCAAAGAGTTTTTATAGTAATTTAAATGTTGCAAAACTGCAGGAGGTGACCCTGGGTGGTGTTTATCATGCTGTAATTAGCTTCAGTGTTCTTGAACTATGAAAGGGGAAAAATACAGTCAACATTCCTATTTGGTATCACTCTTCAGTTCGTCAGTGTGTCTGCTCACAGAGAAAATGACCACTTGACAAGGCACAATGTAATTGCTGGTATCCGTGGAGCTATATCCCACCATGAGTGGGCACTTTCAGCAGTAGAGGGGCAAGTGGACCAAATGAGTTGAACAGAAACTTATATCAATTTTAAAAATCCAAGAAGAGATCTTTTAATGTTTGGGGACATTTTTGGTATTTATTATGGCCATGTGGTGTCATTGACATACATGTGTTTTGCTTCTTAGACAAAATTTGACTGGGTAAAGTTATACATATAGCTTATACACCTGATGTCTGTAGTGTAGTTGGGTGTTGCAGTGATTGGAGTGGAGCAAACCTACAAGTAAAGGAACTTCAGTTTACTTTGTCTCAATTTTCTTGCCTTCGCTTGTGAAGGAGTTGACTACTGGCTGTTGTACAGCTCCTCATGGCCGTGATTTAGATGTGGACCTTCACAGTGATTGTCGGCAAACTATTTGACTGCAGGGGATGGGAGTCATCACAGCCAAACTC
The DNA here is from genome assembly GCA_030390025.1 of Squalus acanthias. Taxonomy (NCBI): domain Eukaryota; kingdom Metazoa; phylum Chordata; class Chondrichthyes; order Squaliformes; family Squalidae; genus Squalus; species Squalus acanthias. Next base: position 26,395,642 of record CM059428.1, on the reverse strand, counting down.
AATTTGGCTTCACCCAAGGTCCATACACACACACACTTTCCAGTAGGATCCATTGGATCAGGAGCAGGAATGCGGACCAATTTCCCCTTCCCTCCTGAGGTGGATGGAGACCAACTGCAGCACTGTACAGCCCCTGCTGTGATTAGTTATCTCCGCACAGACCAGGGATTGAACATGAGACCTTTTCTGCATCTGTATGGATCAGCTACTGACCAGATGAACAAACTGAGCCATTTAGAAAGCTTGTTTTATTGGTTTTCTAAGAGAACTATTGTCAATTCAACTGCTGTGAGACAGAAGATATCCAGCTGCTGCATTTCCTATATAACAAACGCTCTCTGCAATGCGACCATCATGATAGTTTGGCACAGTAAATCTGGGACCTGAGAGAGTTTATTTTATTCTCCATCAGCAAATGTTGCCACGGCTTTTCAGATTGAAGGGTCGAAAGAGCATTTTTGGCAGGAGGAAGCATATGCTGGATATGTGCGATTCTGATTGTAGAGCCAGTTTGAGGAATATGCAGGGTAACCAACAGGTGACTGAGGTGAATATTAAGGCTGCAGTCCAAGCAGGAGAGAATCAACATCATGGGAAATGCTGTGGGAGACTGCACTAGCATATGCTATTTATTTAAAGGAGCTGTTACTTAAAAGAGGCTTTAATTAGAGCCTTTTTACTTTTTGTAAACTACATGCTTCACTGGAATGTTTAGCCATAGCATTTTCCAACAGAATACATTTTTTGCAATCTTATATACACACATAAATAAAAGTGCAAACTGCAGCAGTATTACACTAAAGGATTAATGGGATAACATGTTTGGGGTCCTGATTCCAAAATGGTTGTTCTGGCTGTCATGTGAATAAAATTGTTGTGTTAAAGCAAGCTGCTGTAGGAGTTCGTTGAAATGGTCAGCGAGTAATAACATTGGTGACTGAGGAACATAACCAGCTTTGGTCCCTTGTCTAAGTTAAGTTAGCGGATCTTAACCAGGGTATTTGTGAGCATTAGAAATAAAAACAGAAAATGCTGGAAAAACTCAGCAGGTCCAGCAGCATCTATAGAGAAACAGAGTTAACGTTTCAGGTCAATGACCTTTCATCAGAACTGGAAAAAGTTAGAGATGTAACAGGTTTTAAGCAAGTGGGCATTATATTGACCTCTGTATCTCTAGGCAAAGGAGAGGAAAATTCAGATTCTTATTGCTGGCCAGTGAGCCCTTGCCAAGATGTACAAGGGTGGGATGTTGGCTGAGGATCGGATCAGGCTTAGCTGTGACATCACATGATCCCTTGAGTACAGACAGTTGAGGGGTGATCTAATCGAGGTGTTTAAAATGATAAAGGGTTTTGATAGGGTAGATACAGAGAAACAATTTGCTCTAGTGGGGGACCCTGCTGGAGCCTGCATAGAGCTGCCCACATGCTTCATGGTTGACTGCATTGCTTCAATGCCAAGTACAATGACCCTGCACAAGTTGGAAGTGGATTCCTCCCAAGCTGTCCAACATGGTTAGGAAGCTCTTTGGCAGGCAGTCCAATGAGGAGTTGTTGATGCACACCCATCATTCTTCCTTTATAAACTGGGCCCTGAAGTCCTCATTTACGCCCTCTGCAGTAGGGCGAGGATACAAGCTTGCCTTCCAGAGAGCTCTGTCCTGAGCTGGTTTTCCCCCTGTCCTCGCTCCTGCCCATTTGTGCTCGATGAATCTCCCAGTGCAGATCTCTCCAACCGACTCTGCAGTGCATGATGTGCTGATTGCTAAGCTGGTGCTTGCAAGGGTTAGAGTGAGTGATTATGCATCTTCTGGAGGGCTGTCCTCTTCCTCTATTGCTGCTGGGCTTTGAACTTGCGATGGAATTGGAAAGAGAGGAGAGAGACAAATTTTAACAATTACTGGCAAGGGAAAGCAATAGCAGCCGAGTGGCTGGTCTATGCAACTCTAGGTTGTCATGTAGAGAATGTGAGGGAAAGAGTACAGTGCCAAGAGAAAAGGAGGGAAACATGGCCAAACACCTTTCAGGACATTTCCTCCAGCCTCGCCATCTGCCACGCTTCTTGCCCTCTCTGTACCCACAACATTTATGGCAGTGTCCTCATTGGCATGGCGACTTGGGTAGATAATGGTCCCTCTGGTTTGAGTCAAGTCACCTTTGTTATGCACCAGCTTGTCCTACAAGAAGAGTGGGAGTGTGCTGGTGTGTGGCCTATTGAAGGATTGTGAAGATGTGTATGATAGTTTAGCATAGTTTGCATGGTGAGAGAAAGAATCAGCAAGTGTTGGGAAGAGAGGGTGGTAATTGTGAGGGCATAGCAGGTGCAGAGTGTGAAAGTGGAAGCAGAATAAAGTGCAGTGAAGTGTGCTGCCGTGAGAGGGATGGAAAGGAAAGCTTGTTCGTGCTGGGAGAGAGTGGTGCAAGGCTGCGATGAGAGTAGGAGAGCTGTGAATGAGTCTTGCCCTAGCAACTCTGGTCAAATCATTGAATTTCTTGAGGCACTACTGCCATGTCCTCGAGCAATGCTTTGGACATTCATTTACTTTGTCACCTCAGCCACTGTTGCCGGGCTCTTTGGAGGGGCACTCTTACACATAGAAATTGCAACACAGCAACAAGACATTCGATCCAACTGGTCTATGCTGGTGTTTCTGCTCCACACGAGCCTCCTCCCACCCTACTTCATCTAACCCTATCAACATAACCTTCTATTTCTTTCCCCCTCATGTACTTATCTAGCTTCCCCTTAAATGCATCTTAAATGCTATTCACCTCAACTACTCCTTGTGGTAGCAAGTTCTACATTCTAACCACTCTTAGGTAAAGAAGTTTCTCCTGACTTTCTTATTAGATTTAGTAGTGACTATCTTATATTTATGATCCTGGTTTTGGATGCCCCCACTAGCGGAAACATTTTCTCTATGTCTACCCTATTAAACCCTTTCATAAATTTAAATACCTCTATCAGGGCACCCCCTCAGCCTTCTAAGAGCTTTGATCTCTTCTCCCATCAGCTGGGAAGAAGATCTCTTTCCTCCTGGTCACCTATTCCGCAAGGAGCTCCACAGCACCATCTGAAAATCTGGGAATCCTTGCAGCACTCATCTTGCAGAAATCAACCAGTTCCAGCAATAAAAAGGGCAGTATAGTCAAAGTATACCTCCCCTTTAAGAGGTACAGGCTGCATTTAAATAGCAGAAGTACCGCCGGATTTCCCAGTCCCCCTATGAGCAAGCTGCGAATAACCAGTGCAAATAGCGCTGGCAGCTTGCCCTTCATATTATAATGAGGCAGAAACCTAAATAGTCCATGCTTCTCCCCCATGTCATCAGACTCGCGCCACATATACCCCATCTATTTTGGGCACAAGCTGAGAATTGCCCCCAGCATGTCTTTGTAAACAATTTATGAAGGGAACGGTATATGCTCTGCGGTACACATATCAATAAATGTAGCCTCATTTAATCCTCAACTCTGAGCCTGTATTGATTTTTTTTTACTGTATGTCAATTTCAGTGCATTTACCGTTACCATTCAGCTTTCAATGTGCTCATACTACAGGCTAGTAGCTTTATTGATTTGTAGACTGGGCAGAAATGGTTTGTTTGTTGCCTTATTCTGGTATCAACTATTTTCTAAAGTATAAAACTAATAAGTTTCATTATGTAGATATACTGCACTCCCTCTGACAGCTTTCATGACATGAACAATGCAAAGGAAAAAAAATAAGACTTGCATTTATAAAGCATCTTTCACATCCTCATGATATCCCAAAATGTTTTACTGCTAATGAATTACTTTTGAAGTGTAATCCCTGTTATGTAGGCAAATGCAGCAGCTAATTGGGTCACAACAAGGTCCCACAAACAGTAATGAGGAAAATAACGAGTTGATTTATTTTGATGATGTTGGTTGAGGGATAAATATTGGCCAGGACATCAGATGAACTCTCCAGCTCTTCTTTGAATAGTGCCTTGGGATCTTTTATGTCCACATGAACTAGCAGACAGGCCTCAATTTAATAACAACAGAAAACGCTGGAAAAACTCAGCAGGCCAGGCAGCATCCGTGGAGAGAGAAAGAGAGTTGACGTTTCAGGTCGATGACCTTTCATCAGAACTGGGAAGAGCTGGAAATCAAATAGATTTAAGGCCAGGGTAAAGCTGGGAAAAGGGGGAGGGGATAAAGGAACAAAGGAGGAGATGAAGAGACATTAAGAGATATGCAAGGCTAGAGGTGGTGTTAATGTGACAGATTAAGGCTGAATGAAGTGTGAAATCCACTGGCAGAATGAAGGACAGCTGCCAGCTTCTAGGAGGAAAAAAAAGGTGGGGGGGACAAATAAAAGGGTGGATAAAATAAAATATAAATGTGATTGGAGCTGAGGTTATGATCTAAAATTGTTGAACTCGATATTGAGTCCAGAGGGCTGTAGCGTGCCTAAACGAAAGATGAGGTGCTGTTCCTCGAGCTTACGCTTAGCTTCCGTGGAACAGTGTAATAGGCCGAGGACGGTGAGGTCAGAGTGGGAGTGAAGCGGTGAATTAAAGTGACAGGCCACCGGGAGCTCGGGGTCCCCCTTACGGACTGAACGGAGGTGTTCCGCAAAGCGGTCACCCAATCTGCGTTTGGTCTCCTCAATGTAGAGGAGTCCACATCGTGAGCAGCGAATACAGTATACTAAATTGCAGGAAGTACAAGTAAATCGCTGTTTCACCTGGAAGGGGTGTTTGGGGCCCTGGACAGTGGGAAGAGGGGAGGTATAAGGGCATGTGTTGCATCTCCTGCGCGTGCACGGGAAGGTGCCGGGCGAAGGGGAAGGGGTGCTGGGGGTGGTAGAGGAGTGGACTAGGGTGTCGCGGAGGGAGCGGTCCCTGCGGAATGCTGAAAGGGGAGGTGAGGGGAAGATGTGTTTGGTGGTGGGATCACGCTGGAGGTGGCGGAAATGGCGGAGGATGATCCGTTGAATGTGGAGGCTGGTGGGGTGAAAGGTGAGGACAAGGGGAACCCTATCGTGGTTCCGGGAGGGAGGGGCAGGGGTGAGGGCAGATGTGCGGGAGATAGAACGGACACGGTCGAGGGCCGTGTCGACCACGGTAGAGGGGAATCCTCGGTTGAGGAAAAAGGAAGACATGTCGGAAGCACTGGTATGGAAGGTGGCATCATCAGAGCAGATGCGGCGGAGACGGAGAAACTGGGAGAATGGAATAGAGTCCTTACAGGAGGCGGGGTGGGAGGAAGTGTAGTCCAGGTAGCTGTGGGAGTCGGTGGGCTTGTAGTGAATGTTAGTCAATAACCTATCCCCAGAGATGGAGATGGAGAAGTCGAGGAAGGGAAGGGAAGAGTCGGAGATGGACCATGTGAAGGTGAGGGAAGGGTGGAAATTGGAAGCATAGTGAATGAAATGTTCTAGTTCAGGGCGAGAGCAGGAGACGGCACCGATACAGTCATCAATGTACCGGAAAAAGAGGTGAGGGAGGGGACCCGAGTAGGACTGGAACAAAGAGTGTTCCACATATCCCACGAAAAGGCAGGCATAGCTAGGACCCATGCGGGTACCCATAGCAACACCTTTAATTTGGAGGAAATGGGTAGAGTCAAAGGAGAAGTTGTTCAATGTGAGAACAAGTTCAGCCAGGCGGAGGAGGGTGGTGGTGGATGGGGACTGGTTGGGCCTCTGTTCAAGGAAGAAGCGGAGCGCCCTCAGGCCATCCTGGTGGGGAATGGAGGTGTAGAGGGATTGTACGTCCATAGTGAAGAGGAGACGGTTGGGGCCGGGAAACTGGAAACTGTTAAAATGGCGGAGGGCATCGGAAGAGTCGCGGATGTAGGTGGGAAGAGACTGGACAAGGGGAGAAAAAATAGAGTCGAGATAGGAAGAGATAAGTTCCGTGGGGCAAGAACAGGCTGAAACGATGGGTCTACCGGGGCAGTCCTGTTTGTGGATCTTGGGAAGGAGGTAGAAGCGGGCTGTGCGGGGTTGGGGAACTATGAGGTTGGCGGCCGTGGGGGGAAGATCTCCAGAGGAGATGAGGTCAGTGACAGTCTTGGACACGGTGGCTTGATGTTCGGTAGTGGGGTCATGGTCCAGGTGGAGGTAGGAGGAGGTGTCAGAGAGTTGGCGTTCAACTTCCGCTAGGTAGAGGTCGGTACGCCAAACAACAACAGCGCCACCCTTGTCAGCAGGTTTAATGACAATGTCAGGGTTGGATCGGAGAGAATGGAGTGCTGCAAGTTCAGAGGGAGGTAGGTTGGAGTGAGTGAGGGGAGCAGAGAAATTGAGCTGGCCGATGTCACGGCGGCAGTTAGCAATGAAAAGATCAAGAGAGGGTAAGAGGCCAGAGGGAGGGGTCCAGGTGGAACGAGAATTCTGAAAGCGGGAGAAAGGGTCAGCCGTGCGGGGGGAAGACTCCTGGCCAGAGAAGTGGGCACGGAGACGGAGGCGGCGGAAAAAGAGCTCAGCATCGTGCCGAGCTCGAAATTCATTGAGATGGGGGCGTAAGGGGATGAAGCTCAGGCCTTTGCTGAGGACTGATCGTTCGGAGTCAGAGAGGGGAAGGTCAGAGGGGATAGTGAAAACGCGGCAGGGGGTGAGATTGGGAGAAGGGGGGTCAGAGGAAAGTGAAGGGGAAGAAGGTTCCGGAGGGGCTTTAGTGTCCAAGAGTTGTTGAAGCTTGCGATCCTTGACATCGGAAAGGAAGAAGAAAAGTTTTTTGTTGAAGCGTCGGATGAGTCTAAGGATGAAATGGAACTGTGGACCCGGACATTTATATTTTATATTTTATTTTATCCACCCTTTTATTTGTCCCCCCCACCTTTTTTTTCCTCCTAGAAGCTGGCAGCTGTCCTTCATTCTGCCAGTGGATTTCACACTTCATTCAGCCTTAATCTGTCACATTAACACCACCTCTAGCCTTGCATATCTCTTAATGTCTCTTAATGTCTCTTCATCTCCTCCTTTGTTCCTTTATCCCCTCCCCCTTTTCCCAGCTTTACCCTGGCCTTAAATCTATTTGATTTCCAGCTCTTCCCAGTTCTGATGAAAGGTCATCGACCTGAAACGTCAACTCTCTTTCTCTCTCCACGGATGCTGCCTGGCCTGCTGAGTTTTTCCAGCGTTTTCTGTTGTTATTTCGGATTTCCAGCATCCGCAGTATTTTGCTATGGCCTCAATTTAATGTCTGACCTGACAAATCTCAGCCTAGGTTAAGTGCTTAAGCCCTGGAGTGGGGCTTGAACTCATAACCTTCTTACTCAGAGGCAAGAGCATGATTACTGACATGCAAGAGGGCTATTGAGCTCAATTGAGACACTACTACATATACACGACTTTACATGTTTTCCATTGAAAGCAGGGCTAATAATACAAAAGAAACAAGACAAATATAGGGGGGGTGGGGAGGGGAATACATTTTTTTTAGAAAGGCTAAGAGAAGGTATGAAGGAAGATTGGCAGGTAGCAACAAGAAAAGGATTTTCTAAGCGCATAAAAAGAATAGTAAAAGAAAGGGCAGGACCAATTAAAGATAGGAGGAGGTGGAGAAATTAGGTAGGATAAATCTAGATAAGGAAGTGGAAAAGGCTCTGGGACCTGATGGCATGCATCCTGAGGAAAGTCAGGGAGGAAATAGCAGAGGCTCTGCCCATATCCTTGGATATGAAAGTTGTGTCAGCGGACTGGAGTGTTACCAATGGAATACCTCAGTTCAAAGGTGAGAAGTCGCACAACACCAGGTTATAGTCCAACAGATTTATTTAAAATTACAAGCTTTCGGAGCTATCGCCCCTTCCTCAGGTAAAGTTACAATGAGTGAATCTACAAAAGTTCACAGAATATAAACACAGAAACTGCAGAGATACAATCTTTCAGGGAAGGTGTCCTTACATCAAAGACACACCAAGAGCACAGCCAAGACAATGAGATGTGTCCCAGGGGGTCCAACGTGCCAAATCCTGCTGTCTGCAGTCTGCATCAGTTCAAAGGAGAAAAGGATAATCCAGGAAACTAGTCAGCCTATCTACAGTGGTTGGTAAGTCTCTAAAGGCCAAAATACAGGAGATGATTAACGTTCAGCTAGAAAGATATGGGTTATTTGAGGACAGCCACCATGAATTTGTAAAAGACAAGTTGTGTCTGACAAATTTAATAAGACTTCTTTGAGGAAATAATGGAGATAAAGGAATTGCTGTGGTTGTTGTACATATAAATTTTCAAGAATGCTTGGAAAAAGTGACTGCACTGCAAAGTAATTAATTGGCTTTGAAGTGCTTTGGGATGTCCTGAGGACACGAAAGGCACTTTCCAAATGGGAGCTCTACCTGTAAAAAGAGGCAAGTGTGGTCACTGAGGCAACATTTGGAAAGTAAAAAATAAGGTGAGGATCACCAGTATTTACACAGTAGATACTGCTTGTGAAGTCATTACAGAGTTAAATTACTTTATTGTGGCAATCATTCACACAATACCATTTGAAGGAAATGTTTGATGTGGGTCAGATAAAAGCAAGCTTTGTTATTGCAGTAATCACTTAATGAGTGCCATTTTAAAGAAATCGATAGCAACTTGATCACCATGAAAAAAGGTGCATCTGAGGACAGACTCAACAATGGGACCTCTGAGATAAAGCTTTCATCTTTGTCCTTCTCTATCTTTCTTATACAGGAATCTGATAAAGTACAGAAAGCTTTACTAATTTAGCTTGTTGCTCTGGCCAACATTTTATCCCTCAACCAACATAACTAAAAACAGTTCATTTGCTCATTTATCGGATCACTGTTTGTGGGACCTTGCTGTGTGAAAATGTTAACGTTCCCCCGCGCCCACCCCTTCCAGACCCCCCCCAGCCCCTGACAGCATTAATTTAAGGCCTGGGCCATTTTAACTCCTGGGCTTCATTTATTTCCAGCCGGCCAGCTGCCCGCCCGAAACGAGTGGAAAGAGGCAGCTGGTCAGCAGGTGGTTGGGAGGCTGCCCGCCAGCTGGAAGGTAAATGGTGGGGAGGAGGTTTCACCAGAATCTCGTGGGTGGGAATGTGGGGTGGGGGTAGACAAGCCGTGGCAGCAGAGGCCGAGACTTTCCTTGTGGGGACTTGTTCCTCCTGGCTTTCACTGAGCAGGTCAGCCATGGCAGACTACAGTTAAAAGGTCACTGGGGTCCTATTGGCGTAATAGGACATATACATGTATGAGGGTCACCTCATCTGTGCCAAAAACAGTGACGTTAAAATCTCCGTGGCGCAGGAATGGAGTGGGTAATTGGCCCACTCCTTTTTGACTGCCCACCGAGTGGGGGAGTTAAAATTCCACCTTTCACTTCTGAAGTAATTAATTGGCTGCGAAGCACTTTGGGACATCCTACGGTCGTGAAAAGCACTACAGGAATGCAAGTTCCTTCCTAGCGGGGAGCTCAGTACAGGAAACTCTTTGGTATCCGGCACCGACGGGACCGGGGTGGTGCCGGTTGAACAAAAATTCCGGATAACGGAGAGTTATATCTACCGAGGCTATTTTTAACAAACAAAAATAAAAAAATCAAGAAATGTGCAGTATACAGTATTTGGGTACTCACTTATAGAATGTTGTGTTAAATGGCCGATCAGAAGAGACTCCCGGCAGCGCGGGAGAATCAGACTCCTGTTATTGCAGTGTTTGGACTTCCGACAGCGCCAGGAAGCCAAGTAGTGGCACTTTGGAGAACTACCCCCACTGACTAACTCGGCGTTCACGGGAGACTCGGACTCGGACTCGGCAATATTGCCGGTTATTTGAGAGGAGTTTTCGGAGTATGATTTTTGCCGGTTAATAGAGAATTCCGGATATTTAGGTGCCGTTTAAACGAGAGTTTCCTGTAATTGTTTTAAATCACCATTATAAAAAGTGTTTCAGGGGTTAGACTTTCCAGATGGCTCAGTGGGTAAAAGGCACCATCATATCTAGTGCTAAACCGTACAGAGCAGAAGTTCTTAGATTCAGCCCTGCTCTGTGCTGAGTGAACTGAGATCAGCAGGGACAGCAGTTGAGGCACCACAGAGAGCTTCAGCACGCTGGGCTAAGGATGGGGACAGGTAGTCAGGGTCCCTGCTCAGGATTGGTATCCAGTGACCTCTGCTGGAAAATGCCTGCACCATGGACAGTTATCAGGAGCAAGAACCTGGGCTGATTTCTTTCCCCTCCCTAGCCGAGCTAGGGGCCACTGAGACTAATTGTAGCATCGCAATTGTTTCCAGGGCTGACATTCATTACCTTAGCACAGACTGGAAATCAACTATGGGGCCTTCAGGTCTGACTGGCTCAGTTACACACTACCTTCAACAGCAGAACAATTTAATAGAGGAGCGAATTCAGCAAAGCTGCACTGGGCCTTGCTGGACAGGATTGTGTGTCAGATCAAGGACTATAATGTCATAGCCTTGATTCTCCGACCCATGCTTCCATCTGCCTAGGTTCTACAGCAGAAGCACAGCCTCACTATATGTGACCTGTATGGATTTAAAATAAAATAGATTATACTTTTAATTTTACTGCATTTTTATAATAAAATATGCATTTAATGATTTATTGGGGTAAGGGAGGAAAATGCAAACATTTCTGTCATTTGGATTTAAGATGTTTGATTTTGAAAATATTTTCAGCATTTGTGAAATGAATAAGAACATTTTAGGTCTAAGTTACTTTTGATAATCAAGAAGTTCTAAAACAGTTTACAACTACACTTAACACCCATTAACTACAGTTTTCATGAAAGAAAAAGTTATTTAATTTATGGAAAAACAGAAAGTGGGAAAACAGGTTGCGCACACAATTTTACAACAGCTGCTTTCCCTTAAACCATACCCTGGAGAAAATCCCACAAGTGTCACCTAGCAACCACACTGCCACCGAAGATGATTAGGAGACATGAAGGAACCAAGTAAAATGGTTCCTGTCGTCATGACAACGATCATACAAAATGTTGTTTTGCTGCTTTGAAAATGTGTCCTATCTTTCACGCTATTGTTACATGCTCCGTCATCCACCTCGCATTGATTGCTATGTTCCAATCCATTTCAAATTATGGAAGTTAGTATTGTATTTGAAAGAACGGAATGATCACATATTGAACACTTTAAGTATCCAGTGGAGCCACATTAGATGAAGACTTAAGTTACAGATTAGATTCAGAAGAAGCGCTAGCAAACTGTTTACTTGACTGCAACGTAACTCTCTTCCCACCTTCATAACTAGAGCTGAAATTTTCTCAAAGTAAATTTTTGAAAGTCATGGAAATTGTAGCAAGTCAGACAACACCTTCTTGTGGTAACTAAACTATCTCTGTTTCACTATTTCTTTCCCCTCCCATTCATTTCTGTCTAGTACTTTTATGAGTAGTAAGGGATGTGGGAGCAGCACTCTGTGCAATCTCAGTGCGTCATTTCCCTTATGTATTTAATCACGATATTTATGGATGAGGAAAGCCATTCGGCCCATCTTTGTTCATCCATCTAGAGAGACCCAGATTCACCCCACTGTAGCATCCAATCATTCCTTAAATGACTCCAAGTTTTTAATCTGCTAACACCCATTGAAATCAGCCCTAATCAAAGATACAAATGACATCCTCTGTGACTGTGACAGTAGTGCACTTTCCCTCTGCAACCTTCTTGACCTTTCTGCAGCCTTTGACATGATTGACCACGACATCCTCCTCCAACGTCTCTCCTCCGTTGTCTGGTTCAGCTTGGTTTTACTCTGACCTATCCAATTGTAGCTAGAGCATCTTCAGCAATGGCTTCTCTTCCTGCCCCCACACTGTTACCTCTGGAATCCCCCAAGGATGTATCCTTGCCATCACCACCCCCACCCCCCTTTCCTCCTCTACCTCTGACCCCACCAAAGTTAGTGGAGTCTGAGGGAGGTCCCAGGATTTGAATGCCTTCACCTCCCCCGGCAAAGACGCTGGAAAGTCTTTTCTAAGTACCTGGGGCTGAGGGCTGCTGGGCTCTCCTTCCCCAGAAGTAACAATTAGGTACCTCCAACAGCCACACTACATTGGGGACTGTTTGGAATAAAATTTTGTTTTAAGCTTTTTGAATCCGGGATGTGTTTGTGGCTTACAGCCATGCATGTGTAATGTACCAACGCTCAGTGGATCCATCTAATGGAGGGGGAAATCACCTGAATAGAAAGCAAAGCAAGTCTTGTCTGGGCATTGTTCGACACAGAAGTAATGGGACAAGCTGTTTTAAAACCTGAAGCAATGGGACAAGCAGATTTAGAACCCAAAGCAATGGGACAAGAAGATTTAAAACCTGAAGCAATGGGACAAGCAGATTTAGAACCTGAAGCAATGGGACAAGCAGATTTAAAACCTGCAGCAATGGGACAAGAAGATTTAGAACCCAAAGCAATGGGACAAGCAGATTTAGAACCCAAAGCAATGGGACAAGAAGATTTAGAACCTGAAGCAATGGGACAAGCAGATTTAGAACCTGCAGCAATGGGACAAGCAGATTTAAAACCTGAAGCAATGGGACAAGCAGATTTAGAACCCAAAGCAATGGGACAAGAAGATTTAAAACCTGAAGCAATGGGACAAGCAGATTTAGAACCTGAAGCAATGGGACAAGCAGATTTAAAACCTGCAGCAATGGGACAAGAAGATTTAGAACCCAAAGCAATGGGACAAGCAGATTTAGAACCCAAAGCAATGGGACAAGAAGATTTAGAACCTGAAGCAATGGGACAAGCAGATTTAGAACCTGCAGCAATGGGACAAGCAGATTTAAAACCTGAAGCAATGGGACAAGCAGATTTAAAACCTGAAGCAATGGGACAAGCAGATTTAAAACCCAGTCTTCAACAGTGACAAACTCTCTCAGTTCTGTTATTTTTTAAATTGCTTTTGGAACGTTCTACATCTGGAGTTAAATTGCAAAGTGGCAGAAAATATGCCAAACATTGACTCTGCAGTGAGTCAATACATTTGACTTATGTGACAGTCATTTAACAGGAGCAGACAGCATAAATAACAAGACTGGCCAATGAAGAAGTTATATCATATCACCCTTTCATGCACATCATTGAAGCCCATGTCTGAGTTGGTAGACAGGTGTATTGTTGGTTTAATGCCAAAGATGTCTGCATTCAAAAAGTAATTGTTTGCATGCAATTCTGTGTTCATGTGTGAAAACAACCATCTCTCCTTCCTCCTCGGGTGCTGTTGCCATGTTACAGTGTCCCATAGAGCTTTCAGATTTATTGCTCTTGATTTAAATGCACTTGATCTCACATGAAGAACTTTAACTCTTTAGTGACAGAAGCAAATCCAAAAAGATCGATGCTAAGGGTTAAGGTGTTGAGACCTGTAATTGGTCAGAGATAATGGCCCAGAATTTGCGGTCAGGATGAAGGCGAACTGGCAGCGTTCGCCATCATTCCGCCTTTGAAACTGACCGCAACTTTGGGATTTGGCGCATGCGGAAATCCCAAAATTGCGGTCTGTCGATGACAGCTCTGAAACTGGCTGCACTGTGCCCCCCACCCCCACAGAACCGGCAATCAGTGAAATCTCATAAATCATTGAAGCTGACGAAAACTTCGGCTCTTCCGCAGTAAGTACGCTGTTAAATTGCCCACTAAAAGTTCGACCCAATGGGATTAGGTGTAACTGGGGTTTACACAGCGTATTGACTACTAAACAAATGTTAAGAGCCTGGAAAACTAATTTTAATTTTGTGCAGTGTGAAATTTGTCAATTTTAATAAAAATTTAAATTTTTAAGAAACTTCAAAAAAATTTTTTACATTTTTTTTTTAAGTCTGTGCATCTTTATTTCAGGTTTGCCTTTTCCCAATGCGAGAACCCCAATCTTTCTTTTGCTCTTTCTAACTATTTTAAAAAGTTAGAATTTTAAGGGCTTACTCACTTCCTTGTTCGCTGTCTGTGAGAATACTGCCTTTTGATTGGCTGCTTAGACAGCCTGTTGCCATCACAGCACTTCGAACAAGGGGATCCCCATTAAGTTCCATTGAATTGAATTCAAGTTCGGAAAACCTGAAGTTCTCGGCACAGTGATTGTGAGATCCTTGTGCGGAGCGTACTTCAGGGCCAACAGTGAATGCCTTCGCGCCGCTAGTGACCGCAAATTCCGGGCCAATATTACACAGTAATATTTATTTCACATTTCCAGCATCCGCAGTATTTTGCTTTTTTACACAGTAATAATTGCATTTAATAAGAGTTAGGAAATACATATTGCATTTGACATTCAACTGCTTTGTGGTATGCAAATTGGTAATCAGGAAACTGGATTCGTCCTCATCACATACCACAACTAGTGAAGACACCTCTCACTAGTAATAGGCTGGAATGCCACGAAAATTGCATATCTGTCTATATACTGCTCCTGTACTTGCCCGAAGATCCAAATTTTGTCCCAATAGGGACTCTCCTCTTTGTTCAAGAAAATCTCCAGCAGTTGAGAAATTTAAGAACGTGTTCTTTTCTTTTCTGCACTTGTGCAGTACTTTTTTTTAAGTACCAGATGAACTAATTGTTATTAAATTTTATATTACAGCAGATATTCCTGGGTATTGTTCGTGGGTAGTCTCGAGCAGAGTTGTGGGCCGCAATTTTATCATTGGTTGGTGGCGGGTTGGGTGCTGGTCAGGTGGTCAGCGGGTTCTGGTCCCGCCTCCACTTTCAGCCGGTGAAAAATTGAGATTTTGCCCTAATTGGGCTATTGAGTCCCTGTGTGCGCTACCCTGGCCAATTAGTGGTTTTGGGTCTGCTGGTCGCCTCTGCTGACATCTGTCAGCCAGCTGCATTTAAGGGGCCCTTGCAGCCTTCTTTCATTCTCTCATTATTTGATGCTGGATTTCGTGCTACCAACTGCTGCCATGACTGCTTCAAGGGCCAAGGCCTCACCCCGTTTTGATGATGACTCCCTCCATGCTCTTGTGGAGGGAGTCAGAGGGTGCAAGGAGGTACTCTTCCCATCCTCTGGATGGAGGAAGCCGCCACAGCAAAGTAAAGCAGCCTGGCTGCAAATTGCGCAGGAGGTCAGCTCCAGATCGTTGTGCACTCGATCCTGGGTGCAGTGCAGGAAAAGGTTTAATGACCTGGTTCGCTCAGGGAAAATGAGTATAACATCACACTTACCCTCAATCTGCTCCCCATCTCCTCTCATCACCAGCACTCTGCATCGTCAACCTACTCCTGCACATCCCACTTTACCCTTACATCCCTCGCACCCTTAACCATCCCTCTCTCTCTATGTACACAATCACTTCACTATTCGACTATGCTGCCCTCACACTCGTTATCACTGTTATGCAATGCCAACAACTAACAATGCACAGGGAGGGCCCTTGGTATTGGCACCTCACTCCATCTTTGTCTCCTTCTAAGCATCTATGCTATGGCTTCTCTACACTCACTCCATCATTCTCACTCAAACTCCACTTGTGTCCCTCATTGCAGGAAAAGAGAGCCCACAATAAGAGGGAGAGGGCTATGACAGGAGGAGGGCCACCTTCCATTTCCAATCTGACCAACGCTGAGGAGGCGGCCCTCAAAACCATCAGAGGTGATGAGGATCTGGAAGTGGGGGACGGTCAGACGGGCGCAGCAGAGCAAGCTGGTGACAGAATAGATTTGCATCTCATTGACATTGCATGAGTGACTGATATGGCATCTGATGCTCAAACAGATTGACTTATGATCATCTGCACAATTTGATGTGCATGCTACGTTAATATCACATGTCTAACTCATGCCTTTACTCCCCCACAGGACCATCGACAGCCCCACTGTCCAGGAGGAAGAGCCTGAGCTGGAAGACTCCTCAGAGGAACCTGCAACCACTGAGGGCGCAGCGTCAGCAGAATTAAGCGGGCCCAGCACCAGCGCAGAGACGCACACCTCGGTGGGACCTTCGCGAGATAGAGTAGTGTTGTCACCTGGTGTATCACAGCTCACAAGTGAGCATCAGTAGATGGTGGAGACAAGGACAGCAGTGGAGAGTCCTCATTGGAGGCCGCAAGGTGCTCCCAGCTCTGCTCAGCTGCATGTGGACCCTGTGCCTCTGGGGTCATCCAGAAAGAGAGCGGTGCTGGAACTCCAGGAACAAAAGCAGGAGTCTCTGGCAGGTTTTGCATCCAGGGTTACTGCGAGTGTGGAGACGATGGAGGAGTCCATGTCTAACATGAGCAGTGCCTTTGTGGAGGCAATGGCGCATGAACGCACCACCACGGAAAGGATGGCAACCTCCGTGGAAAGGATGGCAACCTCCGTGGAAAGGATGGCAACCTCCGTGGAAAGGATGGCAACCTCCGTGGAAAGGATGGCTACCTCCGTGGAAAGGATGGCTACCTCCGTGGAAAGGATGGCTACCTCCGTCGAAAGGATGGCTACCTCCGTCGAAAGGGTGGCTACGGTAGAGGAAAGGATGGCTACGGTCATGGAGGAAATACGTCGCCAGAGTCAGGAAAACATGGTGAATGTTCAGAATAGATCGACATCTCTGGAGGAGCGATGGGCAGCTATTGAGCAGAGAAACTAGAGCTTCATGGAAGTCCTTTTGAGGAGGACTGCCAGTACAGATACAGGTCCTCATGGCCCCCCTGATGTGCAGCATGGTGCTGTCCAGCCACTTGCTAGCACTGAAGTGGGGCTGACCCATGAGAGGGATGTTGGTGGCAGGCAACAAGGAAGTGTAGACTCCTCTCCAAGCGCTCACACTCCCATGCCACTGTGTAGCCCTCGGTCAGAGCCCCACCAGAGGCCTCACCCAACTGAGATGGGCGTCTCAGCCCCTGCACAGCCGCAGGAGGAGCAGGCTGTTGGCGAGCCCTCACAGGCTCACAAACCCAGAGGAGGCCCGCCAAAGGTGTTGAAGCAGGAGCAGCATGAAAGTGAGCAAGGTGCCTCCACATCTGCTGAAGCCACAGGGGAAGCACCACGTAGAAGCACGCGTAAGAGGAAGATAAAGCACAATTAGTCACTTGGGTGTTCTGTTCTGATGTCTTTTGTTTTCTTTAATATTTGGCATTGTCATCCTTTTGTGCATGTATTAAACAAGTGATGGCAAACAGTTGAAGTTCTGGCTTATGTGATCTGGGAAATGGACGTTGCACGTTGAGGGCTCAGGGCGACTTGCATTTGTAATGATGGTGGTGAGAGTGATAGGAACCCACAGGTTCTTGTACATTGTGTATGGTGTGATAAGAAGGTGCCAGCCACATGTGTTTGATTCATCTACCTAAGCGAATCTGGCAAAGATTAATGCATCCCTTGCATCACGGGCAGCAATGTGCTCGCGTGCTGCTGGAGCTGCCTCATCCGCCTCCGCAAGGTCTTCCTCCTCCTCCTCATCTGAGGAGGCTATGTGCTGAGCCACTTGTTCCTCAGGCATCTGCAAGCCACGATGTTGTGCGATGTTGTGCAGTGCACAGCAGACTACGATGATTCTGGAGACCCTGGCTGCTGAGTACTGTAGGGCTCCACCTGATCTGTCAAGGCATCTGAATTGCATTTTGAGCAAGCTGATGGTTTGCTCGATGATGGATCTGGTCGAAATGTGGTTGGCATTGTAGTGCTCCTCAGCTTCATTCGATGGCCTCCTCAACGGTGTCATTAGCCACGTCTTCAGGGGATAGCCCTTGTCTCCAAGTAGCCATCCGGAAAGTTGTCTTGGCGGATTGAAGAGCGGAGGCACACTAGACTGCCGCAGGATGAACGAGTCATGGCAACTGCCAGGGTACTTTGCGCAAACATGCATAATGTCCTTCCTGTGGTTACACACCAGCTGGACGTTAAGGGAGTGGAAGCCTTTGCGGTTGACAAAAACAGCTGGTTGTGATGGGGTGCCCTAATGGCCACATGTGTGCAGTCTATGATGCCCTGCACCCTTGGCAAGCCTGCCAGCTTTGCAAAGCCAACCACACGCGCGGTTACACTTGCTTCATCCGTGGAGAAGTGGATGTAATTGTGCGCCTTTGCAAAGAGGGCATCGGTAACCTGCGTGATGCAAGTGTGTACGGCCGACTGGGAGATTCCGCTGATGTCTGCTGATGAGCCCTGGAAAGACCCTGAAGCAAAAAAATTGAGGGTGGTAGTGACTTTGACAGCCACTGGTAAGGGGTGTCCACCCACTCCTCTGGGCTCCAGGTGTTGGTGCAGCATTGTGCAGATGTCAGCGACTACCTCTCGCGAAAGTCTCAGCCTCCTTTGGCGCTGCTGCTCAGTCATGTTGAGGAAGGTCATCCTCGGCCTGTAAACCCTGTGTTGGGGGTATCTCCTGCGGCGACGTGCAGGCCTGCACTGATGCCCTCTGCCCTGTGCAGCCTCAGGTGGGTGAGGAGGAGGTTGGCGCTCCTGTTGTTGCTGCTGTTCTTGTGTCTGGTCCTGCTGCTGCCGCGGCTGTTCTTCCTCCGAATCTGAGGACCAGCATGACAGGGTATAAATGGTTCCCATGCTGCTGGTAGATATCTCAGTTGAGGAAGTGCTCAGACAATGTGTGGAGAGGGTTTTCCCAGGAGATCACAGTAAAGATGGATCTCAGCTTCACCACTTACAAGATCAGTAGACCTGCCAAAAGTTTTCCAAGACCTGAAAAAACAAAGTTCTGTCATCTGTAAGTGAGCCTTGTTGAGAGCTCCGTTTTTATGCTGGAGCTGCAGCTGTCAAGAAGGCAGCTACTTAGTGAACCCGACACCATCAGCTGGCGTGGTTTGGGAACAGCGTGGAACACGCAGAAAAAGTGGAAAAATCGAAAACCGCTGGTAAAATAGACTTATCCAGGCAGTTAACAAGCTGTTAACTGCCTTATGGGCCTCACCGATCGGGAGTCTGGGGCCCCGCATTTGGGAAAGTTGCGCGGAAGCGGGTTGACAGCGGGATCGGACCCCGCTGTCAATATTTGCAATTTTACCCTCTGACCCGCCTCCAAACCCGCCTTATGAGCGCTGGCAAAATCGCGGCCGTGATGTTTAGCTGCTAAGCTGGAGTTGTGCTTCATCTGGCCTGTCCCTTTAAGGCCACTGCTCAAGCACTCCCTGTGGAGAAGTAGCCTAAATCTGCAAATCCAGGTGTTTGTTCCTGCTTATAAACACCAGAGGGTAATTGCAGTTGTTTATAAATCTCCAGTTCCCAATCAGAAGAACCCAGCATGCAATGGCTGATTTTTTTCCTACGATTGATTTTGTATCTGTAACAAAGTATGATACTTTCATCATGTGTGATGGACAAACATTAGCCACACTACTTAATTTAAGTTCTTGTGGCAAGTAGGCTGGGTACTTTATTTTTCTCAGGCTAAATTATCTTGTGATTGATAAAACATCTACCACCAAAAAAGAACTGAATTGTATAGCTTACCTCCTTGTATCAAATCTTTATCAAGGTTATAGGTAGCAGAATCTGATCTGAACACAGAATTCCAGTATTCTGTTCCAGGCCAGTCTCAGTCTGCAGGAGCTCTGATTCGCAATGATCTTCAACAAAGAAAGAAAAAACTTGCATTTATATAGCGCCTTTCACAACCTCAGGACATTCCAAAAGCACTTTATAGCCAATGAAGTACTTTTGAAATGTAGTCACTGTTGTAATATAGGAAACGCGGCACTCAATTTGCACACAGCAAGGTCACACAAACAGAAATGAAATAAATGACCAAATAATCTGTTTTAGTGATGTTGGTTGAGGGATAAATATTGGCCAGGAGAACTCCCTGGCTCTTCTTCGAATAGTGTCATGAGATCTTTTACGTCCCCCTGAGAGCCTCAGTGTCAGCTATGGTTCAGTGAGTAGCACTCTCGCATCTGAGGCATAAGGTTGTGGGTTCAGAGTCCCACTCCAGACACTTGAACACAAAAATCTAGGCTGACACTCCAGCGCAGTACTGAGGGAGTGCTGCACTGTTGGAGGTGCCGTCTTTCAGATGAGACATTAAACCAAGGCCCCGACTGCTCTCTCAGGTGGACGTAAAAGATCCCATGGCATTATTTCGAAGAAGAGCAGGGAAGTTATCCCCGGTGAACTGGCCAATACTTATCCCTCAATCAACATTATTACAAAACAGATTATCTAGTCATCATCACATTGCTGTTTGTGGGAGCTTGCTGTGGGCAAATTGGCTGCCATGTTTCCTACATTACAACAGTGACTACACTTCAAAAAAGTACTTCATTGGCTGTAAAGCGCTTTGGGACGTCCGGTGGTCATGAAAGGTGCTTTATAAATGCAAGTCTTTCTTTTAACATCTCATCCGAATGATGGCACCTCTGACAGTGCAGCACTGGAGTTTCAGCCTAGATTTTGTGCTCAAGTCTCTGGAGTGGTGCTTGAACTCACAACTTTGTGACTCAGAGGCAAGAATGCAACCAATGAATTAGTTTATAATAAATTACGTTAATTATATCCAAGTTAGGATCGACAGAGGCAAAGATTCATTACAATTTCAAAGATGCAGGTATAGATTCTAGTTTATCTCCAACTATAATGTGGGATACATCTGCTGACTCTGCCAACTCCCACTATCACACACACAAACATGTTCCTGTGTCAGAGATCCTTAATATCAGAGCACCTGGTATCTTAGTCTAAAGGTGTATTTGTTTACTTCATTATATAGTAGGATTCATCCAATATTTCCCTTGGCTGGAGATGGTTTGGAGGTGAGGAGTGTGTTGATTCCAGCAGAGGGCTCAATTCAGACTATGAAGGAAGGAAATCAGAAGCAAACATGTTCAGCAATTAGCTCTGGTGCAGCTCAGTCCATTTTTGGCAACTATAATGCATGTTAATTTGTATTAATTTGTGTTAATTAAATTGTCTGCAGCCTTTGACACGGTTGACCACTCCATCCTTCTCCAATGCCTCTCCACCGTCATCCAGCTGGGTGGGACTGCACTTGCCTGGTTCCATTCTTATCTATCTAATCGTAACCAGAGAATCACCTGCAACGGCTTCTCTTCCCGCTCCCGCGTCGTTACCTCTGGTGTCCTCCAAGGATCTATCCTTGGCTCCCTCCTATTTCTCATCTACATGTTGCCCCTTGGCGACATCATCCGAAAACACAGCGTCAGTTTCCGCATGTACGCTGACGACACCCAGCTCTACCTCACTACCTCTTCTCTCGACCCCTTCACGGTCTCTAAATTGTCAGACTGCTTGTCCAACATACAGTTCTGGATGAGCAAAAATGTTCTCCAATTAAATATTGAGAAGACCGAAGCCATTGTTTTCGGTCCCCGCCACAAACTCCATTCCCTAGCCACTGACTCCATCCCTCTCCCTAACATCTGTCAGGGGCTGAACCACACTGTTCGCAACCTTGGTGTCATATTTGACCCTGAAATTAGCTTCCGATCACATATCCGCAGCATAACAAAGACCGCCTACTTCCACCTCCGTAACATCGTCCGTCTCCGCCCTTGCCTCAGCTCATCCGCTGCTGAAACCCTCATCCATGCCTTTGTTATGTCTAGACTTGACTTTTCCAATGCACTCCTGGCTGGCCTCCCACATTCCACCCTACGTAAACTTGAGGTCATCCAAAACTCTGCTGCTCATGTCCTAACTCGCACCAAGTCCTGTTTGTCCATCTCCCTGTGCTCGCTGACCTACGGTTAAGCAGCGCCTCGATTTCAAATTTCTCATCCTTGTTTTCAAATCCCTCCATGGCCTCGCCCCTTTCTACCTCTAATCTCCTTCAGCCCCACAACCCCCCCGAGATATCTGCGCTACTCTAATTCTGCCCTCTTGCGCATCCCTGATTATAATCGCTCAACTTTTGGTGGCCGTGCCTTCTGTTGCCTAGGCTCCAAGCTCTGGAATTCCCTGCCTAAACCTATCTGCCTCGCTGCCTCTCTTTCCTCCTTTAAGATGCTTCTTAAACCTACCTCTTTGACCAAGCTTTTGGTCACCTGCCCTAATTTATCCTTATGTGGCTCGGTGTCCAATTTTTTGTCTTAAAATACTCCTGTGCAACGCCTTGGGACGTTTTACTATGTTAAAGGTGTTATATAAATGCAAGTTGTTGTTGTATAAAAAAAGTGCAATTACATTGCTTGAAAAAATTGGATGCAACACAATACATGTTGCAAATACAATTGAAATTATTAACAGGTAGAAATTAGCCATTTTCAACGTGAAAATATGAATGACATTTGGAGTTAAGATAATTGTGATTGTGTTAGAGCACTCTTAGAAATGATAAAGCTGGCAACAGGGGCACTTCATATATATTTTCATTAACTTAAGAAAAAGAAGTGCGACATATTAAGGATATTGATACAAGGGAACATTGGTTTAATTATGAAAATTTACTTAAAGTTTCATGAGCGATGTATTCTCCAGGTCTCAATACTGTACACTTGTTTTGGAAAAGGTGAACCCATAAACTACTTCTCAAGAGGTCCTCTATAATATTACTAATGTTTCCTAAATTACAACAGTGACTACACTTCAAAAAAGAATGCTTCATTAGCTGTAAAGTGCTTTGGGAATTTTTGAGTTTGCGAAAGGTGCTTTCTTTCCTTCTTTCTTTCTTGGGTGGGGGGGAAGAGATTTGGTACAACAGGCCTAGGGGGGCCACACACAACTGGTGAAAGAGGCAACAGCTGAGCAGCCTGTAAAAAATAATTTTCCTTAAAAAAGTTTCTTCAGATATTGGGGCCTGTACACAGGCCCAAGGCAACCTCCACTGACATTCAAATGCTGGACATTGGGGCCAACAGTCTGCATCTGCCTCCAGTGTTTGAACTAGGCAAATGTGGAAAGCAACTTGTACAGAAAAGGTGACCATGACAACAACTTGCATTTATATAGCACCTTGAATGTAGGAAAATGTTCCAAGGTGCTTCACAGAAGCGTAATCAAATAAAAATCAACACGGAGTCAAAGATATTAGGAGGGGTGACTGAAAACTTGGTCAAAGTGGTGAGTTTTAAGGAGGGCCTTAAAGCAGGAGAGGGAGGTGGAGCGGCGGAGAGGTTTTGGGAGGGAAGTCCAGAGCTTAGGGTCTAGACAGCTGGAGGCATGGGTGACAATGGTGGGGCGAAGGAATTTTAAGATGCACAAAAAGCCAGAGTGGGAGGCCATGAAGGGATTTGAACATTAAAAAGAGAACAATTAGTTGTCCCGTTTGTTTAAGTTAAAGCTTCAATTTATTCCTACGATCATACTCCTTAATCAAAGATGAAGTCATTGCCAAGATAAGTTATGAGGTCTAGAATAAGGTTAAAGATTAAATATGAGAAGCCAAAGACCAATGAAGCTATTTAGTTAGCTTAAAAAGGAGGGAAATATGCAAAACAACTACAGCTTCTCCCCTCAACCACAGATATAATACTCGCCAATGGGAATTAAAAAATTGGAAGCATAGAGCTCCATGTTGATCTGGCTGTTTATAGAATTCTCACTGTCTTTTGATAGATGTGGCACTTCATTTTAGGTTTATTTTACCTCACTGCCCAAGTTTTACAACAGTTCTATTGAAACAAAACCAGCAGTGTACAAAATGAATCATGAAAACTTGGATATTATATCGGATCACACCAATTTGAAGTCCAGGAAAGCACATAACAGATTTTTGTTGGGTATCAGGGGATATGGAACAAAAGCATAAAAATGGAGTTGAGGTGCAGATCAGCCATGATCTAACTGAATGGGAGAGCAAGCTTGAGGGGCTGAATGGTACACTCTTTTACCTAATGTTCCTATGACTAACAAATCAGTCAGCTGCCATGTCTTAGCATGCCAATCAACACTACATGAGGTTTTGGAAATAACATCCAGAGTCAATCAGATAGACAGCTTTTGGTGACTACTCACTGACTGAAACAACCCTGATTGGATATTTGACCTTTCCCACAAGTGAAAAATCTAAAAGTATCTCTTTGTTTGCAAAAATTCAGTATCGAAGCTTTTAAATAGCCACAGATGATATGTTTGTATTTGATGGGTTTTCATTAATTCATTTAATCTTAGCATATGGAATTAGCCTTGTTACTTGCATGTTGCTTCGGGCTTTGCACAAAACTGAAACAAATTGAGCAACCTTCTGTGAGTTAGTAAAACAACGTATTTTATATCACGAACTGGAACATGAGTTTCTGTCTCAGTTAATCAATGGATATTGAATTTTTGGAGCATTTTGTATCCAGGATACATTATCAGCTTGAGTGTGTAATATGCAGTGTACTAACCGTCAATATCAATTAATGAAGTGTCTATCTAATGTGAGAAAAACTTTACTGAGTGCAAACCAAAAGAAACTCCTGTGTGCTACTGTCAGATACAAATGGAATAGGCCAAGCAGATTTGAAGCACAATCCTCAATTCCATTGTTATTTGTTGCTTTCAGAATTTTTTAGATCAGCATATGAACTATAACCTAAAGTGGCAGATGATCATGGAGCCTGTTTCTCTTGTGTGATAAGCCAAAGAAGGAAAGATTCGGAGAGGTGGCCAAAAGCTCCGTCAAAGAAGAGTTTTAAAGAAGGTCTTAAAGAAGGACAGGGAGGTGGAAAGGTTAAGAAGTTTAGGGAGGGAATTCCAAAGCGTTGGGGCATGGCTGCCAATGGTGTGGCATAGGGAGGGGAGATGCACAGGAGGCCAGAGTCAGAGGAACAGAGAGTTCAGGGGGAGGCAGTGTCATAGGGCCTCAGGAGGTTTCAGACAGAGGGATGGCTAAGCCATGAAGGAATTTAAACACAAGGATAAGACTTTTAAATTTGAGGCATTGGGAACCAAGAGCCAATGTAGGTCAGCGAGCAGAATAGGATATAGGTAGATGCATTTTGGATAAGCTGAAGTTTCCAAAGCGTGGAGGATGGGAAGCCAACTGAGAGCATTGGAGCAATTGGTTTGGAGATGACAAAAGCATGAATGAGGGTTTCAGCAGTAGATGGGCTGAGGCAGACCATGTTACAGAGGTGGAAGTAGGCAATGTTTCATACCATCAAATATGATGAAAGATGTTCATTAGCATCTTCTTTTTCTTTTTGCCCAGGCATTGTCTTTCAACATGTCTCCAAGATGGCAAAGATGTCCAACTTACGAGATGCACCATAACTGCTGCATTGCAGTAAGGGCATAGGCTCTCCAGGCTATCTAATACTGCTTTCCCTGCTGATAGCTTGATCACAAAGCAGCCATCTTCATCATTGTCCCTGGTCACCATATCTGCTGACCTGACTTGTGCTGTCACCACACGGACTGCAGCGGTTCAAGAAGGCGGCTCACCACCACCTTCTCAAGGAAATTAGGGATGGGCAATAAATGCTGGTCTTGCCAGTGATGCCCACATCCCAGGAACGAATAAAAAAAAAATCAGCTCTGCGGCGAAAAGTACCTTGCTCTTGACCGTAGGCCAACAGCTGTGATGTATACCTCAAAGTCTGCTTTAGAAGGCATGTCAAGAAACTCACTAAGGCAATCAAGGGGGTATTCAAGGGTGCAACCATCAGCAGCTGATTCCTCTGGCTTCACATCAATGTCCTGAATCATGTCACCTTTAGTGATGCCCACTTTGC
This sequence comes from Squalus acanthias, assembly GCA_030390025.1. Taxonomy (NCBI): domain Eukaryota; kingdom Metazoa; phylum Chordata; class Chondrichthyes; order Squaliformes; family Squalidae; genus Squalus; species Squalus acanthias. Next base: position 26,370,126 of record CM059428.1, on the reverse strand, counting down.
ACCAACACTTAGTGGCGGTCTATAGCGTGACCTTGATGGAGGGACCTCAGAGCAGGCAGAGGCCAGAAGGTCTACTGAAACTCTGAAGTCCAACTGCGGTACCTGACTGGCACCATAGTCCACCATTTAGCACTTGAGATGGATGTGATACCGAACTTTAACATTTCTGATGATGCCCATATTGCAAGGCTGTTGAGGCTGACACACCCAGTGCAGTACTGAGGGAGTGCTGCACTATTGGAGGTGCTGTCTTTTGGATGAGACATTAAACCGGTAACCCGTCTGCCCTCTCCTGTGGACGTAAAAGATCCCATGGCACTATTCAGAGAAGAGCAGGGGAGTTCTCCCCGGTGTCCTGGTCAATATTTATCCCTCAACCAACACCACAAAAAAACAGATTATCTGGTCATTATCACATTGCTGTTTGTGGGACCTTGCTGTGTGCAAATTGGCTGCCGTATTTCCTACATTACTACAGTGACTAAATTTCAAAAGTACTTCATTGGCAGTAAAGTGATTTGGGAATTCCTGAAGTTGTGAAAGGCACTATATGAATGCAAGTCTTTCCATTTTTTCTTTTTAAATGGAAGCATCATCTCTCACCAGCCATCTACAGCATTTAGATCCACAGCACTTTCTTCACTATAGATGTATCGCACTTTGGTATTGTGACATTTTTCACCTTTACATCCACCCATTGTTAGCCTTTAAGTCTTCCACTCCTAGTTCTTGTCAACGGGTAACTACCTTCTTGTCTAGCAGTGAGTCACTGGCTGGCAGACTTATTGGGCATACTTGTCACAACCAGTGCAACAACACCTTATCCACAGCTATATGGGCAAGCTGCCATATGTGCTTCTGATTGCCATCTAGGTGCTTGTGCTCTTCATTCTTCAGCAGCACTGAGAGAAAATGTTAATATTAAATTGTTTGGCAATCTCACTCTATTAATCTCTATCTTCACATGAAAAGTCCTACATACTGCCTTGCTTTTCACAGTCATTTGTAAACCATCTATGAACCAACTATGATCAGAAGATATGTACAGCACAGGGATACTTGGGTAAAACCTGTTAAAGTGAACATCTTGAGTAATGATGGTTTGACTTTAATAACCAATACTTTATCTTAACTGATCTTATTTTATGGGTTTTTACACAGTACAAACCAACAAAGAAAACTATTGTATAATGAAAAAAAATTCTTATGAGATATTTTGTTATACATGAGTTTGATTTTGATTTTCTACTGTGTTTCTTAGCAACAATGTTGTAACATAATGCAATCAGTTGGAAATCTTGAATTCTTGCATATTATTTGGAACCCGGTTGTCTGTATGAAGTAGCCTCGACCTTTCAATTGTTGTGTTAGTCATCTTATGTCTGAATACTGCATAGGACTGGAAAAATCATTTTGGTGTTACTGTAATTGCTTCCACCAGAAAATCAACAAACTGTACAGGTTTCAATATTATCTCAACTATAGCAGGAATATCATTGCTCAAGATTGGCTGATACAAAAGTTCTGTTTCTGTAATAAAGCACAAAACCTTAGGTCATCCCAGCCCGAGTCATCAATCCCCAGGTGGATTGCTAGTTTTCTTTACGTTGTTAATAATTGGCATTGGCATCTGCACTCCATTTCATCAAAGGTCATTTCACCAGAGGCATTGCTGCCTGTTGCATTTGTGTGCCCAATAAGTCAAGCAGCTTGCTGTATGTATATGGGGAGTCAAGACTTGAGGGGCTGAATGGCCTACTCCTGTTCCTATGAGTGTAGTCTTCAGTTGAAGCAGGGTTAGAAGGTGGGGGATAATTGGATTAGAGTGTGTAGCCTAATATAGGTCAAATTTTAAAGTCATATATTCTACCCTTATTGTTGTATTTCAGTTATAAATTCCTATGTCCACATTTATAATGGGGAACTGTCTATGTAATGTGTCACGCTGTAATTACACCTTCCTGCCAGTGGTGGCACTGCAGCACCTCAATTGGGGGAGGCTGTAATTACAGCCAGACAAGTTTACATAGTTAGTTGCGGGCATAGTGATTTATAATAGAAAAAGTTGACAGGAAGTGCACACAGATGCAAGTTATGTATATTGCAAATATAACAGCTTCCAAAGGAACCGGTTACACCTCCTGTAATCCCATCTTTATATGATATATCTGGAATCAGCCTGAAGCCGAGTCTTCTGATGTGTCTGTGGTCATCTATGCTGGTTGGAGTCTCCAGTTTTGTGGCCAGGCCTTCCATGTGTCCTGCTCCATCACCCTGCCTGGACCCCTGATCTTCCTGGCTAAGATGCGGTGGACAAAATTGAGAGGTTGCACAACACCAGGTTATAGTCAAACAGTTTTATTTGAAATCACAAGCTTTCGGAGCTTACTACTCCTTCGTTGGGTGACTAAACCAAAGGAGAATAGGAGGGACAACCAAATGTTTGGTGAAAGAGGTCTGCAGAAAGTGAGTACTTCCATCCACCATAACCTAACATTAAAAATGAACCATGGGAAGCCATGTCCACACATGGACGCCCATAATTCCTTTGTTGTTAACCTCATTACAACCTACAATGACTCGGGTGGGCACTGGGGGGACTGGAGTGCATCACCCCAGGAAACAAAATTTGAGTTTAAGTTGTTAAGTTTCCTTTAATGTTTTTTGTTAACTTACAGTTTATTTGTTTATTGTTTCCACCAAAAGAGGTACAATGACTAGGGTTACCAACTCTGGGTGACTATATTCCTTAAGGTTTCATCACATGACCTCCTGCCTACAACTGCCCTGCCCCCTCGCTCCCACCATTGGTCGTCCAACACGTTTATCCTCACATAGATCCAGTTTCCCCACCCAAATGAAAAGTGCAAAGACCGAATTGGATGATTCTTGACTGTCAGTCAAACAGCTTTTTTCCCTATCTCCAATATTTTTATAACTAATCAACAGAAATGTTCAAAGAAAACACAATTTTTAAAATACCCCTATGATTCTTCTCCCGGTAGTTGCTTGTAGCAGTGTCCAGGAAAAAAATCTTCAATTCCTGGAGACTCCAGGACAATCCTGGAGGGTTGGCAACCCTAGCAATGAGTGAAGTTGGTCGTCTGACTCCGGTCTGTATTCAGAGGCTACAGCTTCAACTTCTGCCTGAAGGTCACATTATCTGAGGCTAACAGATTCGTCAAATGTCAGTCACTGGGAGTGACAGTCACTCACTTTGAAAGGATTTTTGATACACGTCACAAATGAAAAAGGAAGCCGCATGTATTTAAATATATAAACAGCAACGCCGTGCATCTGTTTCAGGCTGGAGACATAGAATGAGACGAGGTACACGTGGTTAGGTGTAGTGGTTTTTTTTAATTGAACAGCCCAGGTTTGAAGTTAGCGCTGGTTGGGAGGTGGAGCCCGGGACAGCGCTGAGTGTATCAGCAGTCGGACGGGAGTTCTGCTCTTCTCCCCGGGCTCAGAATCCACTGCTTAACGGGGAAAGCGGGTCTGAGCACCACCACCTCCTTCCTCCTCCTCCTCTCTCACACGGACAGAGCTGCCGACAAAGAAGAACAACTCCCCCGTCCCCGGCATGTCCCAGTCCCAGAGGTTTTTGGTCACCGCTGTCCACAGTCGGAGAGACGGGCTTGGAAGCGATGGCATGCAGAATGGGGACAGTAGCGGCAGCAATGCCACACATGGCGAGAGCACCGTGCCCATACTGGAGTATCTCAGGGAGCCCAACAGATACGGTAAGAAGGCAATACATAAAACCCTTAAACAGAAGGGAAAACCGGCTTCACTTTTCCATTGTGCTATGAGTAAGCCAGGCTCTGGCTGCAGGGTAGTTTTCTAAGCGCTTCCTTGTAAGCAGTATGTTTGGGTTGCTAAATCTCTATGATAGCAGTTTAATTCAGATCTGAGTTGTATAGCGGCTTTGGACTTGTGGAATAGAGCAATTTTGGGTTGGAGCTTCAGTCTGTGTGTGTGTGTGTGCGCATTCCACTTGTAAACAAGTACTGGAGACGTGTTTAGACTGGCCATCAATACACCAATAAAGCCCTGGTTAATATTGTAATACTTAGAATAAGTTTTTTTTCCACCCCTTTTCTCTCTAGTTTGTTTGATTGGCAAACAGTTTGGCTGTTGCACTTGTGATTTCTCCCCCCCACCCCGTTTTTGTTGTTTGGCACTTTCTTCCCTCCTGTTTTAACGTTTTGCCTGCAATCCATTGTTCCTTTTCTTCTCTCTCCCGTTTTGTTTTGTTCATTGACATGGATACTTGGCCACAGAGATTTTTTTTGTTGAGTAGATAGCAACTCTGTCGTTTTCCCCCAACCTCTTGGCTGACTGCTCTATTTTTGATTGGTCCTGAGCTTACAGTACTTGATATTAAAACATTACTCCAAGCCCTTGTTAATTCTACTTAGGATATTTTTTCCCCTTTCTCGCTAGTTTGGTTGATTGGTAAACTATTGAGCTGTTGCACTTGTGATTTAACCCCCCCCCCCCCCCCCCCCCCCGATGTTTGGCACTTTCTTACTGGGCCTTTGATTAATGTTTTAATATTCACATGGCTTTGACGTGATGTTTAGGGGGAAAATAGGAAAGGGCACCATTTTGAATTGCTATGACTTTATAGTATAGGTGTTTGCTGATTACACTGTAAAATTCAGTGTATACAGGTTGATATAAATTGCCATTAGAATTTAACACTGGCTGCAGTTAAATTCCATAAAGTCACACCAATAGTTTTGCAGATTGTTTAAAAACCTGCATTAAAGGTGGTAATATATTCTGGATTTTACAGCATGTGGCATCTCTTATTAAACAGCACTCACTGCAACAGTTTGGGAATTGTCCTAAACACTTAACCAACATTTTGCTCAGTTGCATTAGGTTTAATGACCTAATCTCTGGATTACATTTTTTAATCGCTCCTGTGAAATTCCTTGGGATGTTTTACTACGTTACTCGGCGCTATATAAATGCAAGTTAGAAAAACAAAGTGTAAAATGTTTAATAAAAGTGCACAACAGGCAGTAAGTAACGAGGTAAAGAAAACAACCACATCATAAATAGTACCTGGTTATATTTTAAATATCGCTTTTGCTACTTTTTAAGTTAGTGATTCTCGGGTTAAAATTTCAGCCAATTTCTGTAATAATCTGCGCCAACTGTGTGAAATTATTTTGTATTAGTCATAGCCGACTGATTACAATCAGTGCAACACCCATGTTGGCTTATGATGTAAATTCTACTGTATACTTGGTGGTGATCCCATGAGCTGTGTATCTTAAAGTCGTGTCTTTCCACTGTATTCTTTAGATATCATTCATTGATATAATTGAGTTTAAATCAGGGGCAAAGAGTGGAAGCAGCCAAATTTGTTTACAAAGTTGCATCCCCCCCCCGGCCCCTTGGTATAGGAGCAGCCTGTGTAAATTTACTGGATGCACTTCACACAAGTGCGTGGTTATGTAATTGTAAATGGTTTCACAACACAAATCTTTAATTATGGGTAAAATTCCAGTCTAATCTTGGTTTCTTTAAAGTGAATGATCATAGCTGAGTCCACCTCCCTTGCCATCTTTATCTATAATTTAATGAAACCAAACATGTGTGAATACTGCTGCAGTTTTTTTTTAAATGCTATTAAAGTTATTTAGACTGTATGCAGTAAAAATAGAAAATGCAGCTGTCATCGGGAGAGTTGTGGAGCATGACAAAGGAGAAAGACCTCGGGTTGCATTCCCGATCAATACAGTAAATAACGATGAAACATGCAGGTTTCAATGCCAAGGTACACTGTTATTTACATATGCACCAATAGAGCACTGATCCTTCTATTTTCAAAAATCACCAGTACCAAAACTGGCAACGTAAAGACAAATAGGTTTTTATTAGTAGTGCAAGCATTCAGGATTAGAATATTACTTCGACTGGTTGCATGCTTCTATCTATCTATCTATCTATCTATCAATCAGTCAAAAGTTGTTTTGTTGTTTTTGTTATTTGCTGGTGTGCCACAGTGAATAGGTGATCTGAAACTGACAATGTTGATACTTGCTCCCTGGTTAGGCACATATTTGAGCGTTGGGTACTTTATATGAGTACTCAGTCGGCAGTAAGGTGAAATCTACTGTGGGTGCTTTCGTATGTAAATCTTTTTAGAACTGTTACACAAGGTACATAGGAAGCCATTTTGTGCTTTGTTCTCTTTTCTAAAGAGCAGGTTTACTGGACAAGTGCCTCTTGCCTCTTCTAACTGTCAATGATATGTTCTGCTTCATACCTTTCAGAAAGCTCAGGTTCTTTATCAGTAGAAAAATTGTAACTTACAAACATTTAGTGCAACTAGGAGTCTTGGATCTTTAAAACTGTAATTGCAAGCGATGGTTTAATTTTAAGTAAATATCTTAGATGTGTATTGGTTGCGGAGTTTCCTTTCTTCCTCGTTCGTTTAGGCATGAAATCATAATAGACATCAGTGAAAGGAAAAGTGTACTTAAATTTTCCCTGCATAAATGAACATTGAAAATATTGTTTTTCTCTTTCCTTTGCCCCTCTCTGCCTTCTGCTATTCTGAAGAAGTCTAGCATCCAGTGATCTGTGGATGCTGTTCCTTGATTAACTATAAGGAGACCTGCTGGATCATTATAGAAATGGATCCCTGTCACCTCATAGGGCCATGACTTGTACACATTTTTGAACAGATCAATGCCTAATCTCACTGAGACAATTGAATGCCTCGCCTTAAAGGGAGAACACCACAAATATTCAGGGAGGGGATGGAACAGCGAGTATCGGATCAGCAATTCTGCCGTGCTTTAGGACAGTGTGAACATTTAAGTAAGGTAATCATTTGCTGACATAACAGATTTACGAAAAGTATAGGAAACGCCCAGATTGTTGACTCACTAGTGGAAAATTTGCTTGGGATCTTTTAACGGAGCAGAACTGTTTCCATTACTGGTTGAAACTAGTTTCAACGTATAGGATTTGTTAGTAATTACATATTTTTAAAATGTTCTTTCCAGTTTTTATCCTCTGACAGTATTAACTTCCTGACTGAGGTACAATTCCATAGGTACTGACTAGCCTTTGTTACCTTGCCCAAGTAGCCATTATTCATGTATTCCTTGGTGATGAATGCTAGCAGGCTATCCAACTGTAGAGGGCATCACGGCTAAACCAAATTGTGCCCTTGGCTCTTGATACATACATGGACTGAAGGAAAAAAACAAAACAAAAGAAAGACTTGAATGTATATATAGCCCCTTTCATGGCTTCAGGGTGTCCCAATGTGTTTTACAGCCAACAGAGCACCTTTGAAGCATAGTCATTGTTGTAATGTGGGGAACGCGGCAGCCAATTTGCGCACAGCAAAATCCCACAAACAGTAATGTGATAATGACCAGATAATCTGTTTTTTTAGTGATGTTGGTTAAGGGATAAATATTGGCCAGGACACCGGGAGAACTCCCCTGCTCTTCTTTGAAATAGTGCTATGGGATCTTTTACGTCCACGTGAGAGGGCAGACAGGGCCTCGGTTTAACGTCTCATCCGAAAGACAGCACCTCTGACAGTGCAGTATTCCATCAGTACTGCACTGGAGTGCCAACCTGGATTATGGGTTCAAGTCTGTGGAGCTTAAACCCTGGCTGATTTCCCCCCCCCCCCCCACTCATTCCCTAACCCAGGAAACCGGCACCCAATTATAACACCCTTGCTGCCATCCTGGCTTAATTCCGCTAACTTTGTGAAAAGTGGGACTTGGACCTACAGAGGATTACATAGGATATACAGCACAGAAACCGGCCATTCAGCCCAACCAGTCCATGCCGGCGTTTATGCTCCACTCGAGCCTCCTCTCATGCTTCCTCATCTAACGCTATCAGCATAACCCTCTATTCCCTTCTCCTTCATATGCTTGTCTAGCCTCCCCTTAAATGCTTCTGTACTATTCACTTCAACCACTCCCTGTGGTAGCGAGTTCCACATTCTCACCACTCCCTAGGTAAAGAAGTTTCTTCTGAATTCTCTATTTGATTTCTTGGTGACTGTCTTGTATTGATGGCCTCTAATTTTGCTCTTCCCTACAAGTGGAAACAGTCTCTCTCTGTCTACGCTATCAAAACCTTTCATAATTTTAAAGATCTCTGTTAGGTCACCCCTCAGCCTTCTCTTTTCAAGAGAAAAGAGACCCAGCCTGTTCATCCTTTCCTGATATGTATACCCTCGCTTCTCTGGTATCATCCTTGTAAATCTTCTCTGCACCCTCTCCAGTGCCTCTATATCCTTTTTATAATATGGCGACTAGAATTGTATGCAGTACTCCAAGTGTGGTCTAACCAAGGTTCGATACAAGTTTAGCATGACTTCACTACTTTTCAATTCTATCCCTCTAGAAATAAACCCTAGTGCTTGGTTTGCTTTTTATATGGCCTTGTTAACCTGTGTCGCTACTTTTAGTGATTTGTGTATCTGTATTCCGAGATCCCCTTGCTCTTCTACCCCATTTAGATTTGTATTTTCCAAGTAATATGTGACCTCCCTATCTTTCTTATCAAAATGTAATAACTCCCATTTATCTGTGTTGAAATTCATTTGCCAATTATATGCCCATTCTGCAAGTTTATTAAGGTCTTCCTGTAATTTGTTGCTGTCCTCCTCGGTATTGACTATCCCCCCAATTTGGTGTCATCCGTAAATTTAGAAATTGTGTTTTTGATTCCAAAGTCTAAATTGTTAATAGAAATTGTAAACAGCAGTGGTCCCAGCACTGTTCTTTGTGGAACACCACATCTTGCATTCTACCACTCTGACCTTTACCTCTACTCTGTGCTTCCTGTCTTGAAGCCAGCTAGCTATCCATTCTGCTAGTTGTCCCCTGACTCCTCATTCTCTGACCTTATTCATTAGTCTATTATGTGGTACCTTATCGAAGGTCTTTTGAAAATCTAGATAAATTACATCTACTGCATTACCCTTGTCTACTCTCTCTGTTAACCTCTTCAAAAAATTCAATGAGGTTGGTCAAGCAAGACTTTCCCTTTTGAAATTTATGCTGACTATTCATTATTATTTTTGGTTTCTAGATATTCTATTTTCTCCTTTAGTAGGGACTCCATTATATTTACTACCACCGATGTTAAGCTGACTGGTCTATAGTTCCCTGTTCTTAAATATAGGTGTTACATTAGCTATTCATCAGTCCTTTGGCACTACACCTTTTTCTAACGCATTATTAAATATGTGTAGTAATGCCTCTGCTACGTCTTTTCTAGATTCTTTTAAAATGCGCGGGTGTAATCCGTCCGGACCAGGGGTATTATCCTCTGAGTTTGGTTAGTTTATTTAATATATCTCTTTTTATTTTAAATGCAGTTATCTAATTTCTAATCTCATCATCCGATGTCCTGTTCACCTGTTCTGTCTGAAGCAAAGTAATTATTAATATTATAGCCATCTGTCTATCGCTGTCTATGATATTATCCTGTCCATCCCTTAGTGGCCCTACTCCCATCCCGACCTTCCTTTTTTAATTATGTGCCAGTAAAATATTTTACTATTTTGTTATGTTCCTTGATAATTTAATTTCATAGTTCCTGTTTGCCTTCCTAATTATTTTTTTTGACTTCGTTCCTAATCTCTTCGTATTCTCCCTTATCATGCTCTTCCCTGCTATCCATGTACTTAATGTATGCCTCTTTCCTTACCCTCAATTGTTCCCTTATGGCTTTATTCATCCATGGTGTCTCATTAGTGTTTAGCATGTTCTTGTTTTTTGTCGATGACGAAGTCCAACACCGCCTTCAGTGTGCCAGTGCAGCCTTCGGTCGCCTGAGGAAGAGAGTGTTTGAAAACCAGGACCTCAGACCCAGCACCAAGCTCATGGTCTACAGAGCAGTAGTGATACCTCCTGTATGCTTCAGAGACATGGACCATGTACAGCAGGCACCTCAAAGCACTGGAGAGGTACCACCAACGCTGCCTCCGCAAGATCCTGCAAATCCATTGGCAGGATAGGCGCACCAACATGTTCTCGCTCAGGCCAACATTCCCCAGCATCGAAGCTTTGACCACACTTGATCAGCTCCGATGGACAGGCCACATCGTCCGCATGCCCGATACGAGACTCCCAAAACAAGCGCTCTACTCGGAGCTCCGACATGGCAAGAGAGCCCCAGGTGGGCAGAGGAAACGCTTCAAGGACACTCTCAAAGCCTCCTTGGAAAAAGTGCAACATCCCCACCGACACCTGGGAATCCCTGGCCCAAGACCGCACAAAGTGGAGGAGAAGCATCCGGGAAGGCGCCGAACATCTCTAGTCTCTTTGCTGGGAGCAAGCGAAAGCCAAGCGCAAACAGCGGAAGGAGCGCATGTCAACCCAAGCACCCCACCCACCTGCCCCTTCAACCACCGTCTGCCCCACTTGTGACAGAGACTGTAGGTCCCGCATTGGACTCATCAGTCACCTGCGAACTCATTTTTAATGTGGAAGCAAGTCATCCTCGGTTCTGAGGGACTGCCTAAGAAGAAGAAGAAGCATGTTCTTGTTTTTTAGCAGAATACATTTTTCCTGGACTCTGTTGAACACCGTTTTAAATGTTTCCCATTACTGTTCTACATCATTGTTTGCCAATATTGTTGTCCATTTTATTTTCCCCAAGTTTTATTCTTAGCCCCTCAAAATCCTTCCTTCCGTTCTTCCTTCCGTTCTTTTCTTTCTTTACCGACCTCTTCTGTCCAATTAATATCAGGGTAGTTGAAATTCTCCCATTATTATTCTGTTTTTTTTTACTCATTTCCCTAATTTGTTTGCATATTTCTTCCTCCACCTCCCTTCCGCTATTAGGTGGTCTGTAGACGACCCCTATTAGTGTGATTGATCCTTTATTATCTTTTATCTCTATCCACATGGATTCAATTTCTGTCTTGCTGATCGCTGCGTCACTTTTTTCTACTGCCGTTATGTTATCCCTAATAAATACAGCTTCTCCACCTCCCCCTTTTTCCTTTTTTTTTTATAAATATGTTATACCCTGCATTGTTTAATTTCCAGTCCTGATTTTTCTGTAGCCATGTCTCCATAATCCCTACTATGTCTGGTTTTTCACAACGTATTATTGCCTCCAGCTCTCCTGTTTTATTACGGACACTGTGTGCATTGCTGTACAGACAGTTTAACTCATTTTTAACAGTAGTTCCTCTCACTTTATTTTTAACCATTTTTTTACATTCCTGTTCTATAACTCTGTATTCCCTGACCATCACGCTATGTATTCCCTGGCCATCAATGTTCTCCCTTACTTTATTCTTTCCTATGCTCTTCTTTCCGGTTTTGTTGATATTTAGACTGGTTTAATTTCTTGTAGATCCCTCCGCGTCTCCCCCCTCCCCCCACCCCCCCCCGGCCCCCCCAACCGCCTTACTAGTTTAAAGCCTAGGACTTGGGACCTTCCTATTTTGAATGAGGCGGTGATGTTCTCACTGAGCTAGTGGCAAGCCTGCCTTTCATAATTATTAACAAATCTGTAATGAACTATGCTGAAAATTTTCACTCTTTTTAAGTGCTGGCTAAGAATTTATTACCAAGATCCCTTTATCTCTTAATTTTTAAAAGGCTTTGTAATAATCAACGAATTGGCTTTAAAATATACTTGCATATAGGTAATTCCAAATAAAATTTTGACAATTTATCATTTGCTTCCAAGGGGAAAATGTTAAAAATGTTATTCTAAATCTCTACAGCTGTTTTGATGGCGATGTGAGTGTGGCTGTGCTGTTGGTGTGACCCAGGCCAAGACTTCTAGACTGTGCAGTCCAACGTCTTTCGAATCCGACGTTAAACCAAGGCCTCGTCTGCCCTCTCAGGTGGATGTAAAAGATCCCATGGCACTAGAGTAGGGGAGTTCTCCCCAGTGTCCTGGCCAATACCTATACCTCAACCAACATCATTAAAACGGATTATCTGGCCATTAACCACATTGCTGTTTGTCGGACCTTGCTGTGTGCAAATTGACTGTCACGTTTCCTACATTACAACAGCGACTACACTTTAAAAGTACTTCATTGGCTGTAAAACGCTTTGAGAAGTCCTGAGGTCATGAAAGGTGCTATACGAATGCAAGTCTTATTTTTCTTTTCCAACACTCCAATGAACAGTAGACAGACCAAGAGCCAAAAATCAGCTGGTTGGAAGCTGACATAGGAAGTGCTGTGGTGAGACAGCTGGTTGGTGTGGGTTTGTTTCGTCTGCCCGAGTTGCCAGGGGAAAGCCTCAGCCAGAATGGATGCTCCTGTGATATTTGAACAACATAGGCAGTCTGGTTCTGCGCTCTTCTTGGAAGTACAGGTTTTTGATGTGGGACGACCAAGCCACGAGATTGTGGGGTCAACTAAAATCGAGACATAGAGGCAGAAAAGTAAGAATGAAAGGCACAAGATAAATTTGAGATACTGGGCCGGAATTTGCGGTCGGAAGGCGTACCTCCAGAGTATGCCTCCGACCCCAGAAAAAAAAAAATATACGAACCTGCCTCCCGGGTTTCGGCAACTTCAGGTCCTGGGCCTGCAGGCGTACGCCTGCATAAAGGCCGTCGGATCCCAGGGACTCGGGCAGTTCGGAAGCGACCCTGGGATCACATGGGCCAGGTCCTCTGATGAGAAAGGAGGATTCTGTCACTGTCATTTTTGAATGGAATCCCCTATGACAACAATGGAATCCCCAAATAATTAAAGAAATTAAACAATTCTAATAAAAATAAATGTTCCCATTTTCACATTTAATTAAAAGTCCTTTTAATGAAGCATTTACAATAAAAATTGAATTTTTTGAAAAATAATTTTAATCGGACCAAAATTTACATAAACTAATTTTAAGTGTTTGTGTATGTTTCTTAACCCTTACGCTGGTAAAAGCAGACCCTACAACTGCTTTTACCAGGCGTAAGGGTTTCGTGGGCATTTGCTGGGCAGTAGTTGGGCAAATAGCCCAACTCTGCACCAGCGATTTTTGGGTCGCAGGCGGATGATCTGTCGAGACGAACCTTGACTGGGTTTTCGTGCATGCGGAAACCCGGAACTTGCGGGGCCTTTTACAAGGCTTACGATTTCAGGGCCATTGAAACTAATGAAGCGAAAGATGCAGATTACTTACTCTGTCAAGAGCCATTGGACCCACAGAGACTGACCTCACTGTATTCTGCTACTAGGCCATGGTTGTTTATGAATCACATATAAATTAATGAATTAGAGTGAAGAAAAAAGACAGTTATTGATCCTTTGGATGCGTAATCCTTCGCTTTCTTTACATGCATCCGCTATCCCACTTTGCAAAAAATCAGGCCAAGTTGTACTCTTGGACCTACTGTATGTGAAATGTACATGGCCTGCCAACAAAAAAATGTTTGAAAAATTGCTACCAATAAAATGGTATACATTGATTAAGTACGGACAAGATACAGTAGTTCCTGTGTTGGTAATGGGTGAACAGGACATGTTTGTGGAAGGTTGAATGGTGGAAATATGAGGTGGATAAAAGTTTTACTTGAATATTTCTCCTGAACTTTTCCTGAAGAGATTAAATAGCTGGGGTAGAGTCCTTGACGGGGAAGGCCACACATGGTCTGTGGACAGTGTGAGATTGATTGATTCAAAGGACCATTTTTGTTAATTTACTTTGTCTATGCCCTCGCAGATGGTGTACTATCTAGATATTCTTCTTTTTCCCTCTCGAGCTCAGATCCTACTTTCGTGATCATAATCTGTTCATTCTTTTCTTGTTTCCCTCCTTTTGGCTGAGAAAGTAAGGAGGTCTGGGAAACAAGTCACCTCTGACCTTGAAATGTCTCCGTGGTGTTGGTTTTCAAACTTATTGGCCAGGCATAAAACTGGCATTGCAGGTTGGGCGCTCATTATATCAACCACCAAGTGGAAATCAAATTCAGGCGGTTTCTCTGAATAGCTGCTAATCTGCCAGACCAGTCTTGCACCGAGTGCAGCAAGTTGAAAACCTACACCAGTGTCTCTTAAGGAAATTGCAAGCTAATCATAAATAACTGCTTCACACTTGACTTATTCCATACGTTGAGAACTTTATCACCTAGCTGCCGCATTTCCCTACATTACAACAGTGACTACACTGCAAAGGTACTTCATTGGCACTTTGGGATGTCCTGAGGTCATGAAAGATGCTGCATAAATGCAAGTTTTTCTCTCTTTTTCTACGTCTGTTCTTCCACACCGTTTCAGCATCTTTCTGTACTCTCATTCTTTGTTTTTCCTCCCAAAGTGTATTAAATCACACCTATTGAAATTAAATTGCATCTGCCTGCCTTACAATACTTTTCTTTTGGTCTTTTTGCCACAGAAAAAACTATGCACTGAAATGTAAATGGGAAAAGATTAGAGAAGCTTAAACTTTAGTCAGTAAGCAGCTGGTTAAGTGAGAACCTCATTGAAATATAGAAAATGGTATTGATAAAGTAAGCCCAGAGTATCATCAAAGTATGGCAAGAGACTAGGATATTAATTGAAAGGAAAATTAAAATTCAAAGTCAGTGGAAAAACATCTTTATGCAGAGTAATAAATGTTTGGAATAGTCTACCCAGAGGGTTTAGTCCCCATGGGGATGCACCTTGTGTCCCGGTAGATGCCTCTTGGCTACAGATGAGTGGTATACCGAAAAGGGGAAGGAAAGTGGTTCATGCAGGTTCTAGACATAAGCCTGATCAACCAGATGAGCTGAACCGTGTCTGGCCTTTTGCCCCTACTCAAAAAAATAAATAAAAATAAAAAAAAAAAAACCCCACCTTATTTTGATTTACTCTTGTTCCTTTTGGTAAATCTAACAAGGAAAGCATTAAACTTTGTAATTTTCATGCTTCCTGTGAATCGTTTCAAGATGGGAAGGAACTTTACCTTTTTTTATAATCAGAAAAATGCTTGGTCTCAGTGTTGCAAAATCTTGCATAATTATAATGCCATGAATCGTAATCGGCTGATCAATAAGGGCATATCCTTTCTGTGACCAACCCTTGCGTGGGACGGTGTTAATTGTCGAGTCCATGTCTATAGTGTAGGTGTGCTTGAAATCACTTCTCATAAACGTGTTTGTTTTAATGATTTGGCTAGATTCTGGTTGCTTTTGTTAAGTAATAGATACATGTATGAACATGTACGGTTTTGTTTTATTGGTATATTCCATGAATTTGCCATGGTTATCGGCTACAAAAAAAGGAACTGATTTGTCACATGTGGCAATCCACAATTGCATTATCCAGAGGACATGTTAATGCTGCTGTCTAATGAACTGCCTTTTTCTTTTATCTGTGGGAAGGCTATGTTGATTTTGCCAGTATCGTCATTTCTAGGTTGCTGCTGTACTTGGAAGGAAGATTTGAAGACTTGCATTTATATAGCACCTTTCACGACCACCAGACGTCTCAAAGCACTTTACAGCCAATTAAGTACTTTTGAAGCGGAGTCACTGTTGTAATGTGGGAAACGCGGCAGCCAATTTGCGCACAGCAAGCTCCCACAAACAGCAATGTGAAAATGACCAGATAATCTGTTTTTGTTCTGTTGGTTGAGGGAGAAATATTGGACCGGACACCGGGGATAACTCCCCTACTCTTCTTCAAAATAGTACCATGGGATCTTTTACATCCACCTGAGCGAGCAGACGGGGCTTCGGTTTAACGTCTCATCCGAAAGACGGAACCTCCGACAGTACAGCACTCCCTCCGCACTGCACTGGAGTGTCAGCCTAGCTTTGTGCTCAAGTCCCTGGAGTGGGACTTGAACCTACAACCTTCTGACTCAAAGGCGAGAGTGCTACCCACTGAGCCACAGCTGACACTTGGCCCACATGATGAAACGAGCTGATGGAATTTTGAAATCTGCTCAGGATAAAACTATATAGCTTGGAAATGCTAGTTGTAGGAGGATGTGTTAAAATAGTGTGCGACAGGTGGAATTGCAAATTTAAATAAGAATCATGTCTCTACTGTTTGTGCAATGGAAATCTTCAACTGCAAAATTGAACTTTTTTGTTTGGTAGTTTGTTTTTAGTTATTCTGCCTTACTTTAAAGCTTAATCATAACCTGCAGTGTTTACACAAGGTGCTGGAAGAATATGAATGGAACAAGTGCAGATGTAGAAGCTCTGCAGTAATTGCTTGAAAATTAATATCCCATGGTGTTGCACAAGGGGGAGTCAGGACCAAGTGTAGTTTTCATGTGGCAAATTAATTTCAATATAGATCAGTGTGAGCTGATGTATTTTGGTAAGAAGAATAAGGAGGAAACATACTGCTTAGATAATAAGAGTCTAAATGGGGTAGCGGAGTAAAGGGATCTAGGGGTACAGATACACAAATCACTAAAAGTAGTGACGCAGGTTAATAAAGCCATAAAAAAGCAAACCAAGCACTGGGCTTCATTTCCAGAGGGATAGAATTGAAATGCAGAGAAGTTAAGTTAAACTTGTAGAGAACCTTGGAGTACCGTGCACAGTTCTGTTCTCCATATTATAAAAAGGATATAGAGGCATTGGAGACGGTGCACAAGGATAATACCAGAACTTAAGAGGTTGTATCTATCAGGACAGATTGAACAGGCTGGAGCTCTTTTTTTCTTCAAGGAAAGAGAAGACTGAGGGGTAACCTGATGGAGGTCTTTTTAAATTATGAAAGGGTAGACATGGAGAAAATATTTCCACTTGGGGGGAGACCAAAACTAGAGGCCATAAATATAAGACGGTCACTAATAAATCCAATAGGGAATTCAGGAGAAACTTCTTTCCCCAAAAAGTGGTAAGAGTTGTGGAACGTGCTACCACAAGAAGTAGTTGAGGCAAACAGCATAGATGCATTTAAGGGGAAGCTACATAAGCACACGAGGGAGAAAAGAATAGAAGGGTATGCTGATAGGGTTAGATAAAGTGAGGTGGGA
The DNA here is from genome assembly GCA_030390025.1 of Squalus acanthias. Classification (NCBI taxonomy): domain Eukaryota; kingdom Metazoa; phylum Chordata; class Chondrichthyes; order Squaliformes; family Squalidae; genus Squalus; species Squalus acanthias. The sequence goes on along the minus strand of CM059428.1, from coordinate 26,353,171 downwards.
GGAGGCTTCTGTGGAGCATAAAGGCTGGCATCGACCATTTGGGCCGAATGGGCCTGTTTCTGTGCTGTATTCTTGATGTAAGTGAGGTTATAGCGTGGAGGATAATTGGACCAGAGCATGCGGATGTAATTCAGTCCTTTTTTTTATAAATTCCCATGTCGACATTTATAATGGGAATTGCCTATCTCACATTGTAATTATACCCTCTGCTAGTGGTGGTACTGCGCCTCCTCCACTGGCGAGAGGATGTAATTAAAGTGTGACTGGTTCATATAGGGCGTTTCTGTTATAAATTCTTATGTCCGCATTTATAATGGACAAATAACAGGAAGTGCGCACAAATGTAACATTTTTGATTTGATTTTTCTAAGAAGCAGACCTGTGAAACAAAATGTTCTCTTTATTTTCATTAATATCCCATTTGTTGCATGTGCAGTTACATTGCTGGTGGCAGGAGGGTGTGTTAAAGTCTTCCAGTCTTGGCTTTCTTATGGCTATAGGACTCCGAGGCACCAGCTGAACACCTCTGCGGCTGGGGAGGAGCTGTGGGATTAAGCTCCGACAATGAAGAATTCTGTTTAATGAAAATGTCATGTGCATAAAAGATAACTTTAGATTTTTCAAGTAAAAAATGCTTCACTTTATTTTATTTCCATTTTCTCCACTTAATGTTAAAATCAACCACCCTACCCCACTTATTAATCTTGACTCTACAGTGTTCAGGTTCAATGACGCATAATATGGTAAAAAATGATGTGTAGCTGTTCTGAGTGACTTTTATTTTTGCTCTTATGTGCTCTTTTTTTTCTCGCGCTCTCTTTAAACATGAATTGAAAAAAAAAAAGAAGTTTCATAATTGACAGTTAATGCAAATAAAAACAGAAAATGCTGGAAATACTCAGCAGGTCAGGCAGCATCTGTGGAGAGAGAAACAGAGTTAACGTTTCAGGTCGATGACCCTTCGTCAGAACTGGAAAAAGTTCTGCAAAGTTAATGCAAACATTGCCTCGTAATGTTAAGTATACTATAGAATGTCTTGTCTCTACATTGCAGACATTCTTGCCCTCCATTTCATCCATTGCTTCAATGTGTTTGACTTTTTGTACTTGATGTCCCAATTTTGTGTGCCTGTGTATGAATCCAAAACATTGTGAAGAACTACATTGCCTAATACTGTCTCAGCTACAGCTCAGTGGTAGCACTCTCACCTCAGGCATAAAGTCATGGGTTCAGGTCCCACTTATATTTCAAAAAAGTAGTAGTAAGCCTAAGGATTGGGAGAGCTTTAGAAACCAGCAAAGGATGACCAAAAATTGATAAAAAGGAGGAAAATAGAATGAGCGTAAACTAGCAAGAAATATAAAAACCGATTGTAAGAGCTTCTACAAGTCTGTAAAAAGGAAGAGAGTAGCAAAAGTAAGCGTTGGTCCCTTAGAGGCTGAGACAGGTGAAAGTATAATGGGAATAAGGAATTGGCAGAGAATTTAAACATTTTTTATCTGTCTCCACAGTAGAAGACACAAAAAGCATACCAAAAATAGTGGGCAACCAAGGGGCTAATATGTGAGGAACTTAAAGTAATTAATATCAGTAGAGAAAAAGTACTCGAGAAACTAATGGGACTAAAAGCTGACAAATCCCCTGGATTTGATGGCCTACATCCTAGGGTTCTAAAAGAGGTGGATGCATTGGTTGTGATCTTCCAAAATTTCCCTAGATTCTAGAATGGTCCCAGTGGATTGGAAGGTGGCAAATGTAACCCCGCTATTCAAGAAAGGAGGGAGAGCAAAAATGGGGAACTACAGGCCAGTTAGCCTGACATCAGTTGTCGGGAAAATGTTGGAATCCATTATCAAGGAAGTGGTAACAGGGCACTTAGAAAATCATATGATTAGACAGAGTCAGCATGGTTTTATGAAAGGGAAATTTATTAGAGTTTTTTGAGGATGTAACTAGGAGGGTAGTAGATAAAGGGGAACCAGTGGATGTAGTATATTTGGATTTCCAAAAGGTATTCGATAAGTTGCCACATAAAAGGTGGCTACACAAGATAAGGGCTCATGGGGCTGGGTGTAATATATTAGCATGGATAGAGGATTGGTTAACCGACAGGAAACAGAGTACGGATAAACGGGTCATTTTCCGGTTGGCAGGCTGTAACTAGTGGGGTGCCGCAAGGATCAGTGCTTGGGCCTCAGCTATTTACAAAGGGACTGAGTGCAATGTATCCAAGTTTGCTGATGATACAAAGCTAAGTGGGAAAGTAAGCTGTGAGGAGGACACAAAGAGCCTGCAAAGAGATATAGACAGGCTAAGTGAATGGGCAATAAGGTGGCAGATGAGTATAATGTGGGGAAATGTGAGGTTGTTCTATTTGATAGGAAGAATAGAAAAACAATATTTTTTAAATGGTGTGAAACTATTAAATGTTGGTGTTCAGAGCGACTTAGGTGTCCTCGTACAGGAAACAGAGAAAGTTAGCATGCAGGTACAGCAAGCAATTAGGAAGGCAAATGGCATGTTGGCATTAATTGCAAGGGGGTTGGGGTACAAGAGTAACAAAGCCTTAGTATAATTGTGCAGAGCTTTGGTGAGATCACACCTGGAGAACTGTGCACCGTTTTGGTCTCCTTATCTGAGGAAAGACATACTTGCCTAGAGCTGGTGCAATAGAGGTTCACTGGATTGATCCCTGGGATGAGAGGGTTGTCCTATGACGAGAGATTGAGTAGATTGGGCCTGTGCTCTCTGGAGTTTGAGGTGGTCTCATTGAAACATATAAGATTCTGAGGGGGATTGACAGGGTAGATGCTGAGAGATAGTTTCCCCTGACTGGAGAGTCTAGAATTAGGGGGCATGGTCTCAGGATAAGGGGTTGGCCATTTAAGACTGAGATGAGGAGGAATTTCTTTACTCGGAGGGTTGTGAATATTTGGAATTCCCTACCCCAAAGAGCTGTGAATGCTGAGTTGTTGAGAATATTCAAGGCTGAGATAGATAGATTTTCGGACTCTAGGGGAATCCAGGGATATGGGGATCGGGCAGGAAAGTGGAGTTGAGGTTGAAGATCAGCCGTGATCTGTCTTATTGAATGGCGGAGCAGGCTCGAAGGGCCGTATGGCCTACTCCTGCTCCTAATTCTTATGTTCTTATGTTCACACCAGAGACTTCAGCACAAAATCTAGGCTGACACTTCAGTGCCATACTGAGAGAGTGCTGCACTGTCTGAGGTGCCATCTTTCCGATGAGACGTTAAATGGAGGCTCCATCTTCTCTCAGGTGGACGTAAAAGATCCCACGGCAGTATTCGACGAAGAGTAGGGGAGTTCTCCTGGTCTCCTCCTGGCCAACACTTATCCCTCAACCAACACCTTTTATATATTAAAAAAAAAACACCCCTAGATGATCTATGATTTATTTCATTGCTGTTTGCGGGTGCTTTCTGTGTGCAGATTGGCTGCTGTGTTTCCTACATTACAACAGTGTCTACACCTCAAAAGTACTTTGTTGGTTGCAAAGCGCTTTGGGACGTTCTGAGGTCGTGAAAGGCGCTATATAAATGCAAATCTTTCTTCTATGACTGCCAATTGTAGGCATTCCCATAGTCATACTGAAAGGCTTGTACAACTGGTCCTCACTAGATGGTGGTAGGCTGATAGCCTCTGATTAGTGATATACTAGCTGTGGTCCATTAACACCCGTCTAATACTATCTAGAATAAATTGAAGAAGATATGCACTAATGTTGAATTGGCTCTGACTACCTAATGTTGATACGGGAGAAAAATCTTTCCTAGCTATGATAGAATGCTGTATGGAACTTCACTTTTTGCATTCAAAGCGATAAATCGCAAGTTTCTGTTACTAACTACAGAATGGGTGTTGCTGCTAGCAGTGAGATATATATTTATAAACCATGCCAGTACAAAAGTTGGCATTGCTTGCTGCCCAGTGGTGGTGCTTATTGTTACATCTTTTGAAAAATTTGGACGAAGGCTGTAATGAGGTTTGGAGCCGAGATGTCCTGGCGGAACCCAAACTGAGCATCGGTGAGCAGGTTATTGATGAGTAAGTGCCGCTTGATAGCACGGTCGACGACACCTTCCATCACTTTACTAATGATTGAGAGTAGACTGATGGGGTGGTAATTGGCTGGATTGGAGTTATCCTGCTTTTTGTGGACAACACATACCTGGGCAATTTTCCACTTTGTCGGGTAGCTGTACTAGAAACAGCTTGGCGAGTTCTGGAGCACAAGTCTTCAGCACTACAGCCTGGATGTATTCTGGGCCCATAGCCATTGCTGTATCCAGTGTGCTCAGCTGTTTCTTGATATCACGTGGAGTGAATCGAATTGGCTGAAGACTGGCATCTGTGATGGTGGGGACCTCAGCATGAGGTCGCGATGGATCATCCACTCCTCACTTCTGGCTGAAGATGGTTGCGAACGCTTCAGCCTTGTCTTTTGCACTTGCATGTTGGGTTCTGCCATCTTTGAGGATGGGGATGTTCATGGAGTCTCATCCTCCCATTAGTTGTTTAATTGTCCACCATAATTCACGACTGAATGCGGCAGGGCTGCATAGGTTTGATCTGATCTGTTGGTGTGGGATCACTTGGCTCTGTGTCTATAGCAGGGTTCTTCCACTATTTAGCATGTGTTGTAGCTTCACCAAGTTGGCACCTCATTTTCAGGTACACCTGGTGCTGTTTCTGGCATGCTCTTGTGCACTCATTTAACCGGGGTTGGTTGCCTGGCTTGATGGTAATGGCAGAGTGAGGGACATACTGGGCCATGAGGTTACAGATTGTGGTGGAATACAATTCTGCTGCTGCTGGTGGCCTACAGTGCCTCATGGATTCCCAGTTTTGAGCTGCTAGATCTGTTCTGAAATTATCCCCTTCAGCACGGTGGTAGCGCCACACAACACGATGGAGGGTATCCTCAGTGTGAACATGGGACTTCGTCACTACAAGGACTGTGCGGTGGTCACTCCTACCAGTACTGTCGTGGACAGATGGATCTGCAACAGATAAATTGGGGATGAGCTTAAATAGGTTTTTCTCTTGTGTTGGTTCTCTCATCGCCTGCCGCAAGCCCAGTCTGACAGGGCTCAGTCAGTGGTGGTACTACCGAGCCACTCTTGGTGATGGGTATTGAAGTCCCCCACCCAGAGTACATTCTGTGCCCTTGGTACCCTCAGTGCTTCTTCCAAATGGTGTTCAACATGGAGGAGTATTGATTCATCAGCTGAGCGAGGGCAATTGATGATAATCAGCAGGAAGTTTCCTTGCCCCTGTTTTACCTGATGCCATGAGACTTCATGGGGTTCGGAGTCAATGTTGAGGACTCCCAGGGCCACTCCCTCGTGACTGTATACCACTGTGCCGCCACCTCTGGTGGGTCTGCCCTACCAGTGGGAGGAGTCTGGGACGTTGGTTGACGGGGACGATTCTGTGAGTATGACTATGTCCGGCTGTTGCATGACTAGTCTGTGGGACAGCTCTCCTAACTTTAGGACAAGTCCCCTGATAGTGAGGAGGACTTTGCAGGGTCAACTGGGCTGGGTGTACCTTTGTTGTATCCGAATCCGATGCCTAGGGTGAAGCCGAGTGGCCCATCCCTTTTTATTCTTCTTCTTTGTAGCGGTTTGATGCAACTGAGTGGCTTGCTAGAGGGCAGTTAAGAGTCAACTGCATTGCTGTGGGACTGGAGTCGCATATAGGCCAGACTAGGTAAGGATGGCAGGTTTCCTTCCCTATAGGACATTGGTGAATCAGTTAGGTTTTTAACATCAATCAATAGCTTCATGGTCACCGTAACAGATACTAGCTTTTTATTCCAGACTTAATGGGCTGGATTTTGTCTTGGGGTCGGGTTGGGGTCGTGTCATCCGCATTTCGTGTTTCCTCCCCGACTCCAGATTAATGTGGATGAATGATGCAATTTTTACTTAATTGGGCAATTGAGTTCCAGCATGTGGGAACCCATGAACTAATTAGTGGTTTCAGTCTGAAAGTTGCCTCTGATGATGTCATCATTGCTGACTGTTGGTGAGAGAGGACCTGCCTGGCACAGAGAGAGAGAGAGAGAGAGAGAGAGAGAGCAGTCTCTGAAGACATTCAATGCAGCAGCATCAGAGGCGACTTTCACACCTACTTCATGTCAGAAAAGGGTTAAACTAGCTAAAACGTTTCAAAATGGCATTACAGAGCCAATTTAGGGCTTCTTAATGGCCTCTCCCGCCTCTTGGAGGCGGGACGGAGTCGGGAACCCCGCGACTGATTTTGTCAAAATTACGTGGGGTCGGGAAACCCGACCCCGCAAATTTAACCCCCCACACGCCTCCAAACCCGAAAACTGCCATGGTGGAAATTGAACTCCGGATTAACAGTCCAGGCATCTTGATTGCTGGTCCAGTAACATAACCACCACACTACCATACCTGGGATGAGGCCAGTCAACTTCTGGTGTGTTGCCCAAGTGGTTATTATTCATGCATGAGCCTCGGACATCCTGCTGATACTCGCAGATCAGTACCCTTGGCCAACATGATCAAACTCAATCCTGTATTCGTCCCTAGACATGCACTTCCAGCAAAGCTCACCAAATGACAATCACAGTCAATTATTTCCCCTTTCCCTAGTCCAGGGAGGCCAAGGCCAATTGTAACGCTCCTGCTGCTTCTGTAGCTGAAAACAGTGAACTCGGCACAGGTCAGGGATCAAACCTGGAACCTATCAAGCTCTGTGTGGCTTAGCCACTCACTGGATAAACATGTTGAGCCATCAAAGGGACCCAGCTTACCTTCCTGGCCCCCATGTTAGTTGATATTGTTAACCGTTCTCTCTCCTCTGGTACTGTTCCCCTCCCCTTCAAATCTGCCGTCATCACCCCCTCCTCAAAAAACCAACCCTTGACCCCTCTGTCTTTGCAAGCTGCCACCCTGTCTCGAATCTCCCTTTCCTCTCAAGTCCTTGCACATGCTGTCGCCTCCTAAATCCTTGCCCATCTTTCCCGGAACGCCACGTTTGAATCCTTCCAATCCGGTTTCCGCCTCGCCACAGTATCGAAACGCCCCTCATCAAAGTCACAAATGACATCCTATGTGACTTGTGACCATGGTAAACTATCCCTCTTCGTCCTTCTTGACCTGTCTGCAGCCTTTGACATGGTTCACCACACCATCCTCCTCCAACGCCTTTCCTCCGTCGTCCAGCTGGGTGGGACTGCACTCGCCTGGTTCCATTCTTGTCTTACCAGTCGTAGCCAGAGAATCACCTGCAATGGCTTCTCTTCCCGCACCATTACGTCTGGAGTCCCCCAAGGATCTATCCTTGGCCCCCTCCTATTTCTCATCTACATGATGCCCCTCGGCGACGTCATCCGAAAACACATCAGGTTCCACATGTTCGCTGACGACACCCAGCTCTACCTCACCACCACCTCTTTCGACCCCTCCACTGTCTCTGAATTGTAATCCAATATTGGATGAGCAGAAATTTCCTCCAGCTGAATATTGGGAAGACCGAAGCCATTGGCCCGAAAATTAGACCTAATACGCGAGAGTACGCACTGTGTACTCTCGCGTTTTAGGTCTCCAATTGCCGGTTTCCAGCATGCACTGCGCATGCGCGGGAAACCGGCACTTCGTGAACTCAAAAGGGGGCGGTTCCTAAGTGAACCGCGTGCGCGCTACAGGCTGCGCGCACGCAGTGCACTTAGTGCTTTGAACGCGCAGGTAAGCATGGAAGATTTTACACATAAAGAAAGGAGGCGTAAGACCCTCTTTTAACAAGGTAAGTAGTTAATTAAGTATTTAAAAATTTTTTCAACAGGCTTATCTTTTTTAGAGACTTTAAAGAAAGGTAAGTTTATTTTTATAACTTTTAAAAAGATTCTAAATTTTTTCAAAAATTTAAATTTTTGTTTAAAGTGGTTAATTTATTTAACTATACTTATTTTATTAATGTGATGGTTTTAAAAAAAAATTTAATTGAGGTTTAGCTGTTCTTTTGGGGGTAAGTTGTATTCATAGCTTTGACAGTTCTCCTGTCAAAACTATGAATGAAAGATGGTGTGCTGCCATTGGCTCTAACTGAATCACGTGATCCCAGAGCTCGCACAAACTAACTGCGTCTGTGAGTCACGCAAGCACTGCACAGCTGCAGCCTTGAAACTAAAGTTCGTGGGGGCCCGGAGGGAAAAGGTAGGCGCGCAGTGAGATATCGCGGGGAAGCCTTACCCCCGCAGGAACGCTCAGTGTTTAATGTCTGGGCCAATGTCTTCAGTTCCTGCTGCATACTTTGTTCCCTAACCACAGACTCCATCCCTCTCCCTGACTGTTTTTGGCTGAAACAGACTGTTCACAACCTTGGTGTCGTATTTGACCCCGCGATAAGCTTCCGACCACACATTTGCGCCATCACTAAGACTGCCTACTTCCATCTCTGCTCTTGCCTCAGCTCATCTGCTGCTGAAACCCTCATCCATGCCTTGGTTACCTCTAGACTTGACTATTCCAATGCACTCCTGGCTGGACTCCCATTTTCCACCCTCCAAAAACTTGAGCTCATCCAAAACTCTTCTGCCTGTATCCTAACTCACATCAAGTCCCGTTCACCCATCACCCCTGTGCTCACTGACCTACATTGTCTTCAGGTTGAGCAAAGCCTTGATTTTAGAATTTTCATCCTTGTTTTCAAATCCTTCCATGGCCTTGCCCCTTCCTATCTCTGTAACCTCCTCCAGCCCTACAACCCTCTGAGATATCTGCACTCCTCCAATTCTGGCCTCTTGAGCATCCCCGATTTTAATCGCTCCACCTTTGGCAGTTGTGACTTCAGCTGCTGAGGCCCTAACCTCTGGAATTCCCTTCCTAAACCTCTCCATCTCTCTGCCCCTCTTTCCTCCTTTTAAGACACTCCTTAAAACCAACCTCTTTGACCAAGCTTTCGGTCATCTGCCCTAATATCTCGTTGTGTGGCTTGGTGTCACATTTTGTTCGATAACGCTCCTGTAAAGCCCCTTGGGACGGTTTGCTACGTTAAAGGCGCTATAAATATTGTTGTTTTTGTTAGTTCCATATTCTTGTGTGAAATAGTTCTTGCTGAATTCCCTGTTGACTCCAATTTTTTTGAACATATGTCCACTAATTTTTGCACCCTTTCTCAGTTTGAATAGTTACTGTTCCCATTGCTGTACTATTGCGGTTGCTGCTCTGAGTATGACTGGCCCAAAGATGACTGCTTTGTTCTGATGTGTTGTTTCAATGCAGCCTTGGCTCAGTGGTAGCACACTTGCCATGTAGTAAAAAGGACGTAGGTTCAAGCCCTGCTCCAGAGACTTGAACACATAATCTCAGCTGACACTCCACTGCAGTCTTTTAGATGAGACGTTAAATCAAGGACCCATCTACCCTCTAAGGGTGCACGTTAAAAATCGCATGGCATTTTCTTGGAAGAGCAAAGGAGGAAAACTACCAGATTTTGTAAGCAAACTCCCTAGATTAGTTTCTTTAGCTCTGAACGACTGCCTTTTCGATGGTGATTATTTTAGAATGCACCACACTAGACATGAATTTCAAAAGCTGGTTGCCTGCTGCAAACTCAGACCCACAGCAGCAGTGCATTGATTGACTGTAGAAGCGTGGCCTCTTTGTGATCCCTTGAGCCTGCACTGGGGTCAGGAAAAGTGAAGTGTTTGTATTGTGTAAGTACTGTCATTTGAAGCAAGGAAGCATAGTTCTTGTGTGTGAATCAGTAGCAGCTCATTGCAGGCCGAAGCATATCCTACTGCTGTTTCAGGATAGAACAGAATGTCAAAAGGACCAACCTGATTATTGGCACATAATGGACTCCATGCAATCAGTTGTTGCAAACTGAATGGTGCTTTTTTTGGTGGGGTTGGGGGGGTGGCCGGCTGTGCTTGGCAATCATGGTAGTCCAGCCATGTCATCTGTGCTTGTTTGCTGCCAAGTGAATTTTAGAGAAGTACTAAATGATAAAACCTTTAGCTCCTCCTTTCAGCTGAGGAAAGTGTACAGCACTGGGAGACGGCAGGAGCAAAAACATAATAATTCTCCTGCTCATTTCCTTTGGCAGCCCTAACTTTAATTTACTGTATATCTACATGATACATTAAGTCTGCAGAAACTTCCTGTAGCGCCACCACTGGCGGGAGGGTATAATTACAGAATGAGAAGTTTTCCTAGGCAGTTTCCATTAGAAATCTACATATAAAATTACGTTTATAATTTATAGACTTCAAATTGGGAACTGAAAGTTCCGAGCCCACTAATGTGCTTCACCTGAAGATCTGCACTTGGTCTTGACTCCCTGCGTGCAATGTCACAGGAGATTGACTGGTAATATATTAAAATCTGTATGTCTGACGCTTTTCAATTGAAAAGTCCTATGCAAGACTTTGGCTGTTATACTTACTAACAGGATGTTTCAATGAACGAGATGCTCATTGACAACTGTAGTTACAGCCTCTGGCCACCAACTGGCACTGCATCTTCATAAAGTGCTCAAAATGCTTTAGGAAAATGTTGTTCAGCGCCATTCTTTCTCAGTAACTGAAATTCCTCAGGTGCAAAGTAAGAGTTTAGGCAAAATAAATTTTAAACATTCAAAAATTGAACATGATTTAAATTTGTGCACTGAATTATCATAGAATGCTTTTATTTGAAGGCCTCAGCACCTCAAAAGCCTGGGCTTGAACTTTACATTTTTAAAAGTGAGAAGTCGCACAACACCAGGTTATAGTCCAACAGTTTTATTTGAAATCACAAGCTTTCGGAGCTGCTGCTCCTTCGTCAGGTGAAGACTTCACCTGACGAAGGAGCAGCGCTCCGAAAGCTTGTGATTTCAAATAAAACTGTTGGACTATAACCTGGTGTTGTGCGACTTCTCACTTTTGTCCACCCCAGTCCAACACCGGCATCTCCGCATCATTTACATTTTTACCCAGTGTTGTGAGCTGAATTTGCATTGTGCAGTCTGAGCATGTGCAGTGAACCTAATTTCCCAGGATGCATCAGTACCATTACATCAGCTGTACCCATGAATAGTTTTCTTCTTGGCATCTTGTTTCTGCTCAAGTTATTTTTCAAAATTGTTTGAGGAAACGCGATGCCCACATTCCGAGAATGGGGGGGGGGGGGGAACAATTTTGAGGACAATAATAAAGGTATTAATTACTATGCTGTTTGTTCCAAATAGAAACATAGAATCTAGGAGCAGGAGTAGGCCATTCGGCCCGTCGAGCCTGCTCCACCATTCAATACGATCATGGCTGATCATCCAAATCCAGTACCCTGTCCCTGCTTTAATCCCCACAGTACACATATTCCACCCTACCCCCGTAACCCCACGTATTTAATTCCCCCTAACATATCCCATCCTATCCCCATAACCCCACATATTTAATACCCCCCCTAACACTAAGGGTCAATTTATCATAGCCAAATCAACCTAACCCGCACATTTTTGGACTGTGGGAGGAAACCGGAGCACCCGGAGGAAACCCACGCAGACACGGGGAGAATGTGCAAACTCCACACAGACAGTCACCCGAGGTCAGATTCGAACCCGGGTCCCTGGCGCTGTGAGGCACCAGTGCTAACCACTATGCCACCGTGTTGCCTGTTTTGTCGGTTGGTTTATAGCCGGAGGCATTGTCACCTACTGAGAGACTGTGATCATGTGCTGCATTCCAGTTCGCTGCAGCAACAATGACAAAAGACCCCTGGATTTTTTTTTTATTCGTTCATGGGATGTGGGCGTCGCTGGCAAGGCCGGCATTTATTGCCCATCCCTAATTGCTCTCGAGAAGGTGGCGGGCAGTTAAGAGTCAACCACATTGTTGTGGGTCTGGAGTCACATATAGGCCAGATCGGGTAAGGACAGCAGATTTCCTTCCCTAAAGGACACTAGTGAACTAGATGGGTTTTTACGACAATCCGGTAGTTTCATGGTCACCCTAACTGATACTAGTTTTTAAATTCCAGATTTATTTAATTGAATTTAAATTCCTCAACTGCCTGTGGTGGGATTTGAACTCACGTTTCCTATCATTAGTCCAGGCCTCTGAATTACTAGTCCAGTAACATAGCCACTATGCTACCGTACCCACCACTGACTACATTTATCAAGATATTAGGTCAATAAAGGCACACATTAGTTTGTAGTGGAAGGAAAGTTCAATTATGGTGGTAGTTGAAGATGTTGATCCTTTTTATAAAAAACCATTCAGTGTACAAACCCAAAAATGCAGTGGGAGAACTGTGATGGCATTTGTACTCTCGAGGTTAAAAAATACCTCTGTCAGCACTTTAACTTTTATTTTAGGATATAATAAACAATATACTAATTTCGGTTTTCATTCTGTCCAGGTCATGGTTTATTTTTTAAAATTCATTGACCTCTGCTGGGCAAATACTAATTGCCGTGTTTTTCTTTATTTCAATCTTGTTGAATGTTCATGTTCAAGGTAGTTGAGCACTAACCTGTTGCATAATAGATGTTATCTCGGCTGTGCTCACTGTTTCACATAAACGAAGGCTTTGTGTGACCTTTTCTATTTGCTCATGGGATATGGGTGATGCTGGCAAAGCTTCATTTGTTTCCCTAAAGAAGGGAGTGGTGGGCTTTCTCCTTGGAAATGCTGCAGTCCCTGTGGTGACTGTGTTCTTATGGGAATTTTTTTCTTCTTATTCATGAGATATGGGCATCGATGGCAAGGCCGAGAGTTATTGCCCATCCCTGCTTGCCCTTGAGGTGGTGGTGGGCCGCCTTCTTGAACCGCTGCAGTCTGTGTGGTTAATGGTGTTACCACACTGCTATTGGGTAGGAAGTTCCAGGATTTTGACCCAGCGTCGATGAACGAACGGCGATATATTTCTAAGTCGAGATGGCGGTGTGTCTGTTGGAGGGGAACTTCGGAGGTGATAGTGTTCCCATGCGCCTGCTGCCTTTGTCCTTCTCGGTGGTGGAGGTCATGCATTTGGGAGGTGCTGTCGAAAAAGCTTTAGGGAGTTGCTGCAGTTCCTCCTGTAGATGGTACACACTGTAGTCACAGTGTGCCAGTGGTGGAGGGCGTGGATGTTTCAGGTGGTGTTTGGGCTGCTGATCAATTCCAGGATATTGACTCCGTGATGGGTAATCTGTTTCCATGTTAGGATGGTGTATGACGTGGTGGGAAAGGTGATGAGTTCCACGATGTTGCTGCTCCGATCCTTAAAGAATAGCTCCCGGGCCTGCCAGGGCCAGGGCGGTGCTGTTAAAGTAAGCTTAGTGAGTTGCTGCAGGCACCTTGTCGATTGTACATATCGCAGCCGCAATGCACCAGTGGGGGAGGGGATGGATATTGAGCGGTGTTTTCTACTGTAAGTTATAATTTCTTCACAAAAAATGAAGTCAGACTGGCTGATTCATTTTCTGTTACTTGCATCTATAGCCAAATATGTTCTTCTATGTTGTAGTCTTGTGTTTATATTCCCTAAGTTAACTGTTATTCTGTAATTTTTGCTACCTGTTTCTCCACCCCTCACGGGGAATGCCAAGAATACAACCTGCTCCCACTCCCAGCTGGTGCACCTGCCACCAGCTGATGGTGGTGCCTCTGGTCACCCAGGGGTGCCACTCCCCTCCCATGCTGAGAAATACCACAATCTCCACTCTGTGCCTCTCCACTCCATGGCTCCGATTGGGAACCGAGTGCAATCTGACTCAAGCCTACGTGTGCTCAGCAACACATTGTCACCCTCAGAAACTAACCATTTTCCAAACCAGATCGGATTAGAGTGATACTAGAAAAGTGGAGAGATGTATTGATGCTACAGGATAGGAGGTCGTAACTGATGAAGCGGAGGGCGTGAGAAAATGTAAAGTGGCTCCTCACGGGGACAGAGAATGGGGGTGAATTTTGTCTTTACCAATCTATCAATTGGGCACATTGCCTGCCCATTGTAGAAAAAACACACTTTTTTTTTCAATTCCTTTTTTGAAATCAATGGAAATGAAAATTGGATGGGATCTGTAATGGGTGGGCAATCCATCTTTAATTTTTGCCGTCTAGGTGGTGAATTTGAAAATTGCCTGCAGTGAGCCTGAGGATGAGTTTCCTCCCAATATTCTAAATAATACTTGTGTGAGAATCCCCCTTTTTGGGACCTCTATTATTCCAAATGATTTGACGTTGACCTGTATTGGTAGCCGTGATTAAAACTTTATTCAGCACAAGCAGGATCAATACAATTACTGTATCTTAAGCAGCAGTTTACAAGGTATAATGAAGAGTTATACTACCCCGTTATGCCTTGGATAAAAGAGTTGTCTGCGCTCTCTGGCTCGTGCCCCAGGCCCTGTATCCACCTCTGACTGTCTCCCCAAATTCACCGAACTCGACTCAAATCTTCTACCCTTAAACACTACTGAAGTTCCCTTTTATACCATTATTTTCAATTCAAACCTATGGAGCTTCCCTGGACCTATCACTAGCTGACACTCAACCTTCCTTTCCTTCTCCATAGGGTCTCTCGTGTCACCTGACTTTGCCTAGCCCTTTCCTCTTGTATTTTTTCCGCAGCAGTTAAACTATTTTCAAGAATTATAGTTCTGCACGTAGGCTTCTGCCCTATCTGTCTGCTTTGCTCCCTTATCAGTCTAGTTTTTATAGATGAGCAGTTCCCAGCCCGACCTGCGTCCTGTTATTCTTAAACCACTACAACTCCTGTCTTTTCAAAGTCTGCTGCAATGCTCTTTCAATGTACCGTTGTTCAGCTATATGTTTATTGTGATAAATGTTTGCTCTTTATTTTGTTAGTTAAGCTAACTCATTATTTTCCCATCTGCCTTTTTGCTAAACTGGTTACTTTGCCTTGTAAGCTAATTATGATTGTCTGCATATGTGTCTATAAAGAAAATATGTTAATAAGCAAAAACACGATAATCTTACACTTGGTAGACCAGTATTGGGAAAGGCCTGGCAGCAGGTTGGCTGTCCTGCATTCATTCTCTACGTATGGCCCTTGGCAGCACTATCCACAAACATGCAGTCAGTTTCCATGCCGATGACAGCCAACTCCATGGCTCTTTGCCATTACTGTTGGTTACAAGGTTGTTACTGAGCATCTGCTCTGATATAAAGTCTGAATCAGTCAAAACTTCCTAAACCTCAGTGGTGGCAAAAGTGGCCCTTGCCACCACTGAGGTTACAGTAGCCTGGCAAGAACTCCACCAAGCTCCCTGGTTGATTTTTTCAGGCTGAGTCCAGTGGTGGGCCCCTCTGCATTCTCTTTGATCTGTAGCTGAACTTTCAACACCACATCTGGGCAATCCCCAAGATTCATTCTTCCATCTAAGAACATCAACTAATTGCAGCTCTATCTCTCTTCTCTTCTGCTTATTCATACCTTTTTGTCAACTTGAGAATTAGTTTCTCGAATGTTCTTCTTGTCAGACTCCCTGCTTCCATTTTTCACAGACTTCAGCTAGTCCTGAGCTCTGTAATCTTGCGTTCTCTTCACACAAAGTTCGCACAATTCAGAATTAATCTGTGGATTTCAATGAGCAAGTGGTGCAGCTATGGAACAGGCTCCCTAGGGAGTACTGATTCAGTTCAAATGCAAATTTTGATGAGAAGACCTGTAAGTGTAGCATGTTCAGAAGGAACGGGTGACTTTGGACCTATGGTTTGCAAAGCTTTCCACCACTGGGGGTTTTCCTTGTCTCATGTCTGGGTCTGTTGTAGATTAATTGATTGCTATGATTAGTCAACAACTCCATTATTGTTGTATCCTGCAACTACCAGGATGGTAGATGGACCGTGCTCTTTTAAGTCTAGCAATTCATAAATGCCTATTGACCTCTTTGTTCCGGCTAAGCTCCACTGGCTCCCTCTGCCTTAGCAAATCAGTGTTCTCTTTCTCACTACTTCAAATTGCTCCATGGTTGTGCTGCACCCTGTTTAGGAAATCTACTCCAGCAGTACGTCCCACTCGACACATTTTGTTTCTGCACCCTTCCCATCCACTTCCTCACTGGAAGCCAATCCTTCAGCTATTATGCACCTACCTTCTACAACTCTCTTGCAAAACTGCTTTGAAATGCTCTCTCTCTTCCTGCTTCTAGGAACCTCCTAAAACCTATCCTCCTTCTTGTGTCTGTGGTTCAATATCCTGCTTCAATCTTCTTTCCTTTCATAGAAACATAGAAACATAGAATCTAGGAGCAGGAGTAGGCCATTCGGCCCGTCGAGCCTGCACCACCATTCAATACGATCATGGCTGATCATTCAAATCCAGTACCCTGTCCCTGCTTTAATCCCCACAGTACACATATCCCACCCTACCCCCGTAACCCCACGTATTTAATTCCCCCTAACATATCCCATCCTATCCCCATAACCCCACATATTTAATCCCCCCCTAACACTAAGGGTCAATTTATCATAGCCAAATCAACCTAACCCGCACATTTTTGGACTGTGGGAGGAAACCGGAGCACCCGGAGGAAACCCACGCAGACACGGGGAGAATGTGCAAACTCCACACAGACAGTCACCCGAGGTCAGATTCGAACCCGGGTCTCTGGCGCTGTGAGGCACCAGTGCTAACCACTATGCCACCGTGTTGCCCTTTCCTGCTTAATTATATAGAATGTACAGCACAGAAACAGGCCAATTCAGTCCAACTGGTCCATGCTGGTGTTTATGCTCCACACAAGCCTCCTCCCTCCCCTCTTTATCTAATCTTATCCGAATAACCTTTTATTCTTTTTTCCCTCATGTACTTATCTAGCTTCCCCTTAAATGCAGCTATGTTATTGGCCTCAGCTGCTCCAAGTGGTAGCGAGTCCACATTCTAACCACTCTCTGGGTAAAGAAGTTTCTCTTGAATTCCCTATTGGATTTATTAGTGACCGTCTTGTACTTGTGGCCCCTAGATTTGATCTCCCCCACAGGTGGAAAAATCTTCTCTACGTCTACCCTATCAAACCCTTTCATAATCTTAAAGACCTCCAACAGGTCACCCCTCAGCCTTCTCTTTTCTAGAGAAAAGAGGCTCAGCTTGTTCAATCTTTCCTGATAAATATAACCTCTCAGTTCTGGTATCATCCTTGTCATTTTTTTTACATCTTCTCCAATGCTTCTATATCTGTTTTTATAATATGGAGGCCAGAACTGTGCATGTCCATGTCTTTCCCCTTGTGGAGTGATCTTATATGGTTTTTCATGCATAGGGCTCTATTTAAATGCTGCGTGGTTTGTAACACAAGGGAACACAGAGAAATGGGTGTAAAATGGCATTTTGTGTATATATAAATAAAAAAGACCTGCCTTTTGGCAAAATTTCCTGTGGCAACAAGACATAAAATGTGCACACTTGGCACAGATTCGTACAGGCCTTATTTTGTTATCTGCTTGATAGATTAATCTGTGTTTGAAGGGCTTTGTTGAATTTTAACGTGAGAAGAAATGAACAAAAAGGAAGCAGGCTAGCACATGGTATTGTCCTAAAGGTGCGCAGGTGGTGTGCTTCCCTGTTACACGGGGCTCAACCTTCCTGAAAGTCGACCTGAGTAACCAGCAATTCATGCGAGTGTGGGCGGGAGATGTGTTCCAGCTGTAATCTTTTAATGGGAACCCTGAGTGTTTGTCATTTCTCCCTTAAGCAAGAATGTGGGGTGTATTTCACGGTTGAATGAATGACTTGTGCACAAAACCAATATAAGACTTTTGCTCTATCTCTACAAATAACTTTCGTGTGTGTGTGTGTGTGTGTATCTATATGCTTTCTTTATTTCTGGTATTCAGCATCATCTGGGAGATGATGTGTATATAATTTGCATGCTCTGTTAAGCCAGCAGGAAGTGAAATGTGTTGTGACTAGTCTGAAATTCATGCCCAAATGTGACTAGCTAGAGATGTAGTTTCATGCCACATGTGTAATGTAATCCCTATACAGAATACAAAACAATTTCTAACAACACTTGTAGGATTTTTGTAATTTATAGTACAGATTTGTGTTTCTAGATGTTCACATTTTTGGTCTTTTGGTGAATGCTGCCCCACTTGGAGTTGGTGGTTTTAACGTGTTAGCCATGGCTCAGTGGTTGCACTCTCGCCTCTGAGTCAGAAGGTCGTGGATTGAAGTCCCACTCCAGAGATGCGAGCACAAAATCGAGGCTGACTCTCCAGTGCAGTACTGAGGGAGCACTGCACTGTCGGAGGTGCTGTATTACAGATGAGACATTAAACCGAGGCCCTAAATTGAGTCGTCCCACATCACACAAACCCCAAAGGGCAAGTAGGCAGTCAATTTTCTCAAGATTGATCACTAAGAGCTATATGAGAATAGGGATAACTTGCAGGAGCCTACTTCTCATAACAAAGAGGTACTGCACCTTGGTGATACATGATTATTCATTACAAAACTACTAATAAATCTAATTGAAAACACTGATGCAAAAGATAAACTATTTGCGGCAATGTAATACAAGTTCTTAAAGCCTACACAGTTACATTTTTGTTTAATGCATACTTTCTAAGTTTAATCACCTACTTTTATAGGGCTTTGTTTGTATGGTTTATCCCTGAAATTGTGCTTGATTAGAATTACCGATATATTTAATAAAGTTTATCTGAATTCACTCAAGGTGCAGTACTGTTGACTCGCATGACTATGCTTGCATTCTTTCAAAATAACTTTACCTGGGAGGGGTGGAAAATTATGTCTCCACTAACTACATGCAAGCAAGTTCATGAATTATTTGAAGTCTATATCTAGAAAGGTTTGCAGAATGTACATAAAGAATAATGACTAAGTTAAGGAACTATTTCCTCTATACAAGGATAGTCAGATTATGGGCATTAATGGGGAGATTGAAGAATAAGTGCTGCTTTTCGTACAACTCGGTGAGCTACCCATGACACCGAGGGCAGTTGCAGTACTCTAATGAGATCAACTGACTCGGAATTAAACTAAGACCTGCCTGGTTTGTATGCCTGTTACTCATTGCCTTAAGGCACTGAGCTATTGGAAGAGCTTGTTTCTTGCCATGTTTTAACTATTTACTTGTTTCAGTTTTCCATTGGCACTACTGTGTATGACTGCAATTGAATGTCGCTCTTGCCTCCTGTTGCACCAACCTGTGTGTACTGAGTGATTTTTATAGAGCAGAAAAGGCCTAGGTTCAATTCTTGCTCTTTGTTAGTTTAGCTGATCCTAGCCAGTGTGGACCATAGCGGTGCCAGGTTTGCTCATTTCCCCTGAGATGAAAACTTATCCAGGGTTCCTACTGTTGATTACTACTGGTGATCCCTGCTGGAAAGGGTGCCTTGTGAGGACATCAGGTGAGGACAAGGTCAGGCTTAGCTGGGACAGTCCCAACTATTGAATAATATTCACTATCTAGGCTCCCGTGTGAAGAACGATCACTTGGGCAAGGTACCAGAGGACTGCTGGAGTCAATAGAATCATAGCTCAGGAAGAGTTGGCACCTTCAGGAGTGGTGGAGAGGGAGAAGAACTTGAATACTTTGGACTTTATACCAGGGACAGCATTAAGGGACATGTGGGATAGGTATGGTAGAGCACTGGCCAGATTTCAACAATGAAGAAGAGGTGGGATTGGGTCCATTGCCGTAGTAACATAGAGATGGGACACTTCCACGTCCCACCTGTACATTTTGCTTGTGGCTTCCTCCTAAGTGAGAATGGCAGAAACCATGTTAGTCAAACAGAATAAAACTGTCCTGTAATACAACTCGGGTGTTTCTGGTTTGGCAATGATAAAAATACTTGATATCCATGCAAAAAAGCGACTTACCCTATCGAGCTGGGCTGGAATCAAATCCATGGCCCAGAAGTACCAACCAATCCAGCTACAGTTTGCTTCACTAATGCTTCAACATTGCTTTCTTTGTACAGCTGCAATCACTGAATTTAGCACTCACCTATCCTTTGTTTTTACTAAAACCCATTATCGTTATCACTTTTTAAGATCTGGGTGTAGTTTAAACACCTACCAGCTACTGTGACCTTTGGTCCTTTTTAAAAAAAAAACACCCTCTCACCAACCTAAGCAATAGCTGCTCCCCAACAAATCATCTTTATTTAAATAATGCTTATGCTAATAGATTTTTTTTTTATTTACACAAAATTATCAGCTACCTCCGTGATTACATCCACTGCTTTGTCCGTCACTGAACCATGCAAGACAAGGGGGAGGGAGAAGCTATTTCAACACTACTTTCATCTCAAGAAAGGAATGATTTTTGAGTTAATTCACTGCATACAAATGTATCAACTGTTGAGTAAGCAGTATGACCTGCCTCTTCCAAATATTGCACCAACATCACCACTGCATTTTGCTTCCAGTGTGTAATTGTGAGGGGGAATTAGGTCCATGTGGCATGTACCACTTCGCTTTCAGGAGTATGTCCAGGGAGGTCTGTTCAACGACTCTGTTATTGTACAATGACCGATTTTTATATTTTTAGGACCACTTCATAGCTGTAGAGCAGTCCAGAAGGTGTTGGCAAAGATTGATTGCAGCTGGAACAAGTGAACATTTTGAGCTCAGATTGGTTTGACTGTTAGCAATCATCACTATCGTGCTGGATGACAGAGTATTTCTGGTAAGATTGTTACTGGGATAGGTGTATGGAGGAGTGAACTTGCAAGCACTCTATAGCATCATTGTCAGTTCTAGTTGATAAAGTAAATTTAATTCGGTGTAAAAACCGATTCACAAATCCCTCCCTCAGGTCTGTTTTCTCTTCCATCTTTTATGTAGCAAAGTCGTAAGTTGCTTGCATCATTTGTATGAAGACCAGATTGGTCTTTAACCATAGAATCATACAGCACAGAAGGAGGCCAATCGGCCCATCGTGCCGGTTCCGGCTCTTTGAAGGAGCTAACCAATTAGTCCCACTCACCTGCTCTTTCCCTATAGCCCTGCAAATATTTCCTTTTCAAGTATACTTCCAATTCCCTTTGAAAGTTACTATTAAATCTGCTTCCACCACCCTTTTCAGGCAGTGCAAAATTTGTCTTCTCATTGCCTCTGGTTCTTTTGCCAATTACCTTAAATCTATGTCCTCTGGCTACCAACCCTCCTATCAATGGAAACAGTTTCTCCTTATTTACTCTATCAAAACATGCCATATTTGTGAACACTTTTTAAAATTAAATCTCTCCATAACTTCCTCTGCTCTAAGGAGAACATGATGCGGAGATGCCGGTGTTGGACTGGGGTGGACAAAAGTGAGAAGTTGCACAACACCAGGTTATAGTCCAACAGTTTTATTTGAAATCACAAGCTTTCGGAGCGCTGCTCCTTCGTCAGGTGAAGTGAAGAAATACAAATCGGCAAAGCATATATAGATAGAGAACAATCCTAGCTTCTCCAAGTCTCTCCACATAACTGAAATCCCTCATCCCTGGTGCCATTCTAGTAAATCTCTACTGCACTCTCTCCAAGGCCTTAACATCCTTCCTAAAGTGTGGTGCCCAGAATTGGACACACTGCTCCTGCTGAGGCCTAAAGGTTTAGCATAACTTCCTTGCATTGATTGAATTGACAGCATTGCTCCTTTTTGAGCAAAAAGAACTTTTGTTCTGTTGTGAAGATCTAACAAGGATGTGCAAATTGTTTCTCACAAGATAGGCTGGAGATTTGCCTTTATATTTGTGATACCTATTTCATATTACGAGCTAGCTGACAGTATGTATGATGTGTTGTTGAGTTTATCTGGAACCTCTATGCATGGACTGAACACAACTGTTGGCAACTAAGCGCTTGAAGTAGGTGTTCAAAACAGAATGGGAGTTCTTTTGAAAGCAGTTGTCAGAACTGAGCAAGTGTTCAGAGAAATGAGCTCTGCCTGAAGATGTACAAGGATTAAAGTAAGAGAGTGAAAAGAGCTAAAACTGCTGTTTTAAAGAGTCTTTTAAATAACCATCTGCATTACGTTGTGTGCAGTATTTATAGTACTTTGTGTGTGCTAATTTAAAAAAAAAAAATTCTATTTATTTGTTAACTAATATGTTGGTGGCTTCAGTCTGTGAACGTGTTCTGTGTATACTGACATTTTTGAAGAGAATTTGGTAGCATGTTGTGCTTCTGGATTTTATTGGCCATTTTTCCACAAAGGATTTGGGGGAGAAGATGAGCAAAATATATTCATACAAGTTCTTAATTTAAAAAAAACATTTGGACAAAAAGTGGTTAATGTGCTAAACATAGTTTGTGCCAGAAACAAATAAGCAATTGTTAGCTTGTCCGGGTAATCCATAAACAGCCCATACCCATTGTGTTGGAAAATCCATTGATCCCTGCCTATCTGTACAGGGAGTTAAAGCGGAGAAATTGGGACATGGAGATGGGATTTTTGAAACTGGAAGGCTGCGGGAGGCAGTTAGTTTTGTGAAGGAAAAGCTGTGAGGAGTTTCACTTGCGGTGAAGAAGTTAGAAATGTTTATTTCTATATTATACGACGGTAAATTGTATGGAATGAATGGTGAGTCCGATCAGAAGGCCGTTCTGTATGTTCACCGGACTGAAATAAAGCAGCTTAACAATTTGTATCGGGCCTCATCTCACCAAGTGTTTGCTTGGTCCGCCTTTGCAGAAATTGAAGATGTACATGCGCGAAGTACACCAATATCTGGTTCAGGTTGCAAGCAACGTTCCCTCTAGGGTGTGCGTGGCCGCGCAGTAATCTGCAAGGAACCGCGCAGGCCGCTGGCAAGCTTTTCCATTTGAAATACTGCGCATGCGCCGAAATTTAAAGGGACTGCGCATTGAAATAAACAGGCCGCGCACAACGAAGACCATTTAGAGGGAACATTGGTTGCAAGGGTGGTGAAATTGCTACAATGTCAGGTCACGCTATGGTATAAGCAGACATGGGTCAGTATGAATCAACTCTAGCAAAATGTAATACACTCAGACGGTTTGTGGAACTGATTTGCGCCACTATACCCAAGAACATATCTACGGCAGACCTGAATTGGGAACCGTTGTACGAGCCCATGTTAAACCCAGTAAAAGGATTACTTCAGGTGGGGTAATCCTTGGCCCCTCGGGTACCTCTGCAGGATTAAGTATAGAAGCGTTAGCTTCAGATTGTAGGGAGCAAGGTCCCTACTGGAACTGTTGGAGGAAGAAAGCCGTTCTTTTAAAAATCCCAAACTGTAACACTTCATTTCCTGTTGGAATCCACAGCTAATTTATGGGTAGAACGGGTGTGCTGATCAACAGGTTGCAGTTCTCCAGTCCTAGATCGGTATGACGTTCTTAACCCTTGGACCGTCAGCAGCCCCAAGGGATCCTGTTCTTCCTTGGTTGGCCAGTTTAAGATTTCAGCTTGGGCACATGGTGTGCTGACAAAGTCCCTTATTATTATAGTTAACTACCTGAGCAGCTATTACCGTTGTATTAATGTTAGATTACTGAAATAATTACAGCAAAATTTAAATGTTAACAATTTTACTGCTGCTCTTTTCACTTCCTCCTATTCTCTCTCTTTTTTGTTCTGTATTTCTTGCTCCTCATCCCTGTTCTTGTTTTTATTACTCCGAAAAGAGGTTCCCATTTTTTCTCCTTTTTATTGAGGCCTGGAAAGACTCCGTGCAATGTAACCACATTCTATGTTTGTGTTGACACCAACAACTCTTGGAATTTTCCACATGTGGAGAGGATATTTGGAGAAATGGGGTCAGATGAGTTCAGTGCCACACTAGTCTGTCTTATCTCTGTCTATAATTCAAACTTGGCATCAGCATCCCAGAAAGTCTAGTGGGATGTTTAGTCTGCAAGATAGCTCTAAACTTGAGCTCATCCAAAACTCTGATGCCCGTATCCTAACACTCACCAAGTTCCGTTCGCCCATTACTCCTGTGCTTCTGACCTACATTGGGTCCCACTCCAGCAATGCCTCGATTTTTATAATTCTCATCCTTGTGTTCAAATCCCTCCATGGCCTCACCCCTCCCTATCTCTGTAACCTCCTCCAGCCCTACAACCCTCCAAGATCTGTGCACGCCTCCAATTCTGGCCTTTTGCACATCTGATTTTCATTGTTCCACCATTAGTGGCCATGCCTTCAGTTGCCTAGGCTCAAGCTCTGGAATTCCCTCCCTAAACCTCTCTCCTCCCTACCTCTCTCTCCTTTTAGACGTTCCTTAAAACCTGCCACTTTGACCAAGCTTTTGGTCACCTATTCTAGTATCTCATTATGTGGCCCAAGTTCAAATTTTGTTTGATAATGCTCCTGTGAAGCGCCATGGGACGTTTTACGATGTAAATGCAAGATGTTGTTGCTGCTATTTCTTGCTTTGGAGTTCTGTCAGTGTAAGATTGTACAGCGATGTAATTGCGACTATTGGGTTTTAGAAGGGCATTGTTGCTCTTTTAGGGCATTTCTAGTTTTGGAAAGTAAAGCACTGAGGGGTGAAATAGTTCTTGAGCGGGTAGCGTAAAGCGGCGATAGTTAATCAACAATCTGCCCGTTTCCATTGGGGGGGGGGAAAAATTGGGTAGGATGTAAAACGGGCTCTCTTTGCTATCGTCCGTTTTGCGTTACTGGCCAAGACCAATTTCATCCCCCACTGTTCGTGGTCTAGCCTCTTTCAGATAAACCAAGGCGCATCTGCCCTCTCGGGTGGAGGTAAAAGATTCCAGGCTACTATTTCGAAACCGAGCAGGGGAGTTCTCCTTGTGTTCTGGCCAAACCAACATCACTAATGCAGATTATCTGGTTGTTATCACATTGCTATTTGTGGGACATTATCTACTCCATTACAACAGTGACGACACTTCAAAAGTACTTCACTGGCTGAGATGCGCTTTGGGATGTCGTGAAAGGAGATATATAAACGCGACTTGTTTCTTTATTTGGGAAAACTATTTTGAGCTCTCCTCTTAACCACTAGAAATGTTAACTCTGCAGTTGGTGGCATGCCCCCTCTTCTCCTAAAAAGGTACTTGTGCGGGGGTACAGTTCCATATGTGCTGGCAACTCCCAGATGCCTTGCCTGAGGGCTAGTCTGCATGGATGAGGCTGAGTATCAAAAAGCCATTCCGAAACAAACTTGATCCTGTTGATTGCTGACCGCACACAAAACTTCCAACAGAAAACCCTGGAGATACTCAGCAGGTCCGGCAGCACCTGTTGAGAAAACAGGAGCCTATTGATGTTTCAGGAATGAAACCTTTCCTCAGAGGAAAGATTTTATACCTGAAACGTCAACTGTCTCCTGCTTTTTGTTTCAGATTTCCTGCACCTGCGGTATTTTACTTTTTGTTTGTTAATATTTCTGACTTGGCTTGTTTTTAGATAGCAACTGGAAGTGGGAATCTTGGCTGCTTTTTTATTTTTTTAAAAAACACACTTCCCCCACCTCCACCTCACATAGTCCAGCGGTGCTGAGGCCAATTATTGTGCCCCTACCATCATGGGGATTCATCCTGGGACCTTTCTGGTCTGTACGGCTCATTCCTGCATCATTTACGCACTCAGCTATTGAACTAACAGCGTGGCTTTTCCTTTTGCGGAGGCCGAACACTTTGCAGAGAGCCGCTCAGTGCCATCTCATCATAGGTTATAAAATCATATTGCAAACCGCTTTCCACTATTCATCATGCCTCCTTTAGATCACTTGCAATTTATACATGATTTCCGGAAGAGTCATTCTGAATTAGCGTAGCGACTGGTCAGTAAACCATCAGTGTTTTTAGTTTAATTGCAGTGCATTACATTATATCCAACTACAACAACAACTTGCATTTATACAGTGCCTTTAACGTTGTAAAACGTCCCAAGGCACTTCACGGAGGCGTCGAGCCTCATAAGATAGTGGGACAGGTGGTAGGTTTTAAGGAAAGTCGTAAAGGAGGAGAGCGAGAGGTAAAGAGGCGGTGAGGTTTAGTGAAGCAATTCCAGAGCTTGGGGCCTAGACCGCTGAAGGCCCGGCTGCCAATGGTGGGGGCGAAGGAAATCGGGGATGCACAAGTGGCCAGAATTGGAGGAATGCAGATATCTCGGAGGGTTGTAGGGCGGAGCTTGCAGAGTGCGGGAGGGATGCGGCTATGGAGGGATTTGAACACCAGGATGAGCATTTTTAATTTGAGGTGTTGCTGGCCTGGGAGCCACCGTAGGTCAGCGTGCACAGGGGTGATGGGTGAACGGGACTTGGTCCCAATTACGGTACGGGCAGCAGAGCTTTGGATTATTGAGTTTATTTTTATTTGAACTATTGAGTTTATAATAATACGATATTCATTAAAAAGTGCATCTTAAAGCATTTTGTATAAATGAGAGGCTTATCTTGCAACATTTTTATAAGAAGATTTAAATGAAAAAAAAATCCGAGTGTAGCTTTTAAAATCTGACTTAATTTTTTTTAAGCAAATCCCCTTGATGGACTGCTCTGATCGTTGGCATTTCTAGAACTGTAATTGCTTCTTTGCCATGGAAACAAATGACCACTCGGTTTGGGTTTATGTCCCCTTTTTTGTATTACAGCAGTGCTGTTGGTGGCAGTTCTGGTTTTTAATTGGCATAACTGTAGCAACACTACTGTCTCTGTGGGATTGACGAACGACTGCAGGTATTTTAAATTGCTGGCTGCATTTATTGCCCATCTCTAGCTACCCTTAGATGGTGGTGGGGGCACTTCAGAGGACATTAGGTGTCAACCACATATTGTGGGACTGGAATTGCACGGAGGCCAGACTTGGTAAGGGTTGGCAGTTTTCCTTCCCTCGAAGGACATTGGTGAACCAGTTGGGTTTTTTATGACAATCCAGCAGATTTTCATGGGTCACTTTTTTCTGGTACCTGTTGGCAAATTACTAGAATATAATTCAATTTCACAACTTGTCGTGGTGTGATTTGACCTCTGGTTTGCGAGTCCAGTCAGTGCCACAAGCACGAGGTACCCACATCAGGAAGATCTGCAGCCAGGAAACTGGACTTTTAAACAATTGCATTTGTAGAATCTGCTGCATGCACTGCTATATTTGTTGATTGTTGCTGTGGCATCTGCAAGGTAACTGGGGTGGGCCCATCACATGGGGAGCCACAGCCTGCTGCAGAGACGCCTCAAATTGCAAGTGAAAGGGGCATCAATAAAGGGAAAGAAAGGACTTGTATGTATATAGCACCTTTCACAACATCAATGTCCCAATGTGCTATACAGCCAAGTACTTTTTGAAGTGTAGTTACTGTGTAATGTAGGAAACGAGGCGGCCAAACTGCGTAGAAAGCGCTCTCGAACAGCAATGTGATAACGGCTGGATTATAAGAACATAAGAACATAAGAAATAGGAGCAGGAGTAGGCCAATCGGCCCCTCGAGCCTGCTCCGCCATTCAATAAGATCATGGCTGATCTGATCCTAACCGCCAATCTACTATCACAGAACCATCTCCTGCATCTAACAGAATTGCACACACGATTATCTGTTTTAATAAGAAGTAAACATTGAAAAGGAGCTGTCATTCTCCTGCAGTTCATTTTACAGAAGGAGGCAATCTGCTGGATTGTCATTAAAACCTGACTGGTTCACCTATTGTCCTGCAAGGGAAGGAAAACTGCCAACCCTTACCAAGTCTGCCTCCATGTGACTCCAGTCCCACAATATGTGGTTGACTGCTAATGTCTCCTTATGTTGATGGCCAAAGTTGTTTACTCAAGAAGATATCCATTATATTTAAACAACTCCAGGGGTGTTCCTATCGTTCTTAAAAACGAAAGTGCCAAAATCTACTAACCAAATGGCTGAATGTTTGAACCCCTTTAACAAAAGCAAAAAATAGAATTTACAACATAATGTATACATTAAAAAAAATTTGAAAAGGGATAAATTGCCAAGCTTGCCATTAAACTCCTGCCTATTTTCCAATAGATAAAACAACTTTTGCCCACATAGGGCTCTCCTCTATTTTGGGCATCCGGGTTGTCTTCTGCTACACTCCTTTAGCTTGAAATCTCCCTCAATCACAGCGAGTGATTCAGGAATTACAGTCCCACTGTAACCTGGTCCCAAGCTTTGATGCCAAATACAGAATAGTGCAGACGCTGTGGTTTGATTGCTCTCCCATGAAATATGTTCCAGTTTCTAATCAAAACTGGTCACTTACCAATCCCCCAGAAGAAGCAAATGGATGCAAACCAGACAAAATAGTCCACATTGAATGTCACGGTAGGCAGAATCTCATTGTGAATTTGGCTGCTTCCCTTCAGTCCCTGCCTCTTCCTGATTTTCTCCAAGTCCCTCTTGCTCTGTTCAGTGTGTAGGAACCACAATTATCGAAAAGAAAAAAAAAACGTACGCTAATAAATTCTAGAAGGAACAAACTTTTACTTGTAATTGACTTTTTGGGTACGTTTGAAAGGAATTGATTGCAGGCATATGCCAGATGTCACAATGTTTGAGATACAGGAGCACACTTCAAGGTATTGTCCCAAGTGTACCAAGCTTCTCCCTTTTTAAAATGTGGAGCACCATTGCTCCATTTAATGCTTGTATTAGAAAGAAAAACTTGCCTTTATATAGCAACTTTCATGACATTGGGATGTCCCAAAGTGCTTTACAGCCAATGAAGCATTTTTGAAGTGTAGTCACTGTTGTAATGTAGGGAAATGTGGCTGCTAATTTGTGCACAGCAAGGTCCCACGAAGAGTAATAAGATAATGACCAGATAAGCAGTTTTAATGATGTTCGTTGAGGGATAAATATTGGCCAGGACACCGGGGATAACTCCCTTGCTCTTCATCCAAATAGTGCAATGGGATCTTTTACGTCCACCTGAGAGGGCAGACAGAGTCTCAGTTCGACGCCTCATCTGAAAGACGGCACCTCCGACAGTGCAGCATTCCCTCAGTACTGCACTAGTGTCAGCCTAGATTATGTGCTCAGGTCTCGAGTGAGACTTGAACTCTCAATCTTTTGACTCGGAGGCAAGATAGTTACCACTGAGCCATGGCTGACACCCAAAAAGTATAAAATACATTGTGCGTTTCATGAAACGCACAATCTTTTGATTTACAGTGATCAATGTCACTGAAACTCTGTTACTATTAACATTTTGTAACCACAAACATTATCAGGAATATGTTTTCTTGACTGTGTTGCTCTGATTGTGTGAAAGGTACATATTTGGCCGGAGATGAAAGAAGAGGAAAGAACCTGTTTTTCCTGAATGAGGCAGTTTAAAAACAAGGTTTATTAAACTTTTGTAAGCCAAAAATGAAAAGCTGCTGAAGAACGTAAAGCAATTTATTGTCTGCTGCAAGACTTATACAAATTTAATTAGTGTACTGTTTGAAGTGTTTTTAACCAGGGATCCCTCCTGGCATTCTCTAATGCCCCCTTTTGTCACAGTAAAAAGGAGCTGAATTATGCTATTAATCCAGCTCTCCTTTGCCACTATAAATGTGCCAACTTTTGTTTCAACTGAGTCATCAGAAACTCCTCTGGGAGGTGGGATTCCAGAAGTCGGAGGTGCAAACACTAATCCCTTCCTTGACTTTTGCACCACTATGAACGGTAATGGGAATAAAACCAAAGGTAGCAGTGACTGAAGTAACATGATTGTCAGCAGTCTGACCGGCTTTCAGCTTCCTTTCCTCGTACTGTTGGTATGGGGTTCTGCTTATGCTTACCAGTGTGGCTCTGCGATTTATTTTTTTTATTTTATTTTTTTTTTTTCTGTACTTGCTCTAAATATTTCAGCTTCTGAATTTCAAATTCCTCTCATAGGTGAGTCTTAACTCTCTACACCTCTATTTAAGCTACAATTTTATAATTCATTTTTATATCGATATTATTGTAGCTGATCTATTCTATTCTTAACCAGGTTATCTAGTCTCTTTATGGTTTTGGTTCAAGGAAGAATGTTGACCAGAACATTGGGAGAGATCTCTACTCTTCAACTTGCCATGGGATCTTGAACAGGTAGATAGAGCCTTGATTTAATGGCTTGGATTTTGCTTTCAGAGTAACAGTGAGGCTATCGGCGCTCACCATTATGGAGTACATAGGACAGCAACTTCCGGAGTCCACACCTGCGCAGTGAAATGTGGAAATCCGGAAGTTGCTGTCCAATTTGCCCTGCCCTTCCACAAGCTTCGCTACACCGGTACCTTGTCAAAAGACTCAGCATTGAAATCCATGTAAGGGCGTGAAGTTGCTGTACTTGCCCACTAGTTACTCACTAAACATGCCAGAAAAAGTCAGGACTGATGCATTCAGGTGTAAGTGAATTTTTAATGGCATGGTAAGTCTTAATTACTGCCAAGCAACCTCTCTGACACTGAAAATTTAATTTTACAAGTCTCATTCATTCAGAATTTAATTATTGTTGGAGATTTAAAAAGAAATAAATTATAATTTTTTACTTTTTCTTTGTCTCTCTAAATCCCATCTTTCTTTCCCTCGTTTTATTTTGCTTTCTGCACATGATTTAACAATGAAATAAATATTCTAATTATACTTCCTGGTTTAGACTCTACACGCCTCAGTGAGGATTCTTCAATCTGATTGGTTGAAGAGCCACACTGTTGCTTGTCCAGCTGTCACACGCCACAGATCCCCTGTGGAGGGTGCTGCGCTGGAAAGGATCTCTAAATACCGTAAGTTGCCACTCGAGGCCCATGAATAGCCTGTTGGCAGTTGACCGTAAAATCCAGGCCAATGTCTCATCCAAAGGATGGTACTACTGACAATGCAGTGCTCCACTGACCAATCATTGTATGTACGGCGCTTTGGCAGGTTTGAGAGATGCAATGCAGTGCTGTTTAAAACACAAGTTCGGTCTTCTGTCAGGGCTTGTTTCCGTGACTTCTGCCAATATTCTGAGGTGTCAGCCTAGCTTGTGGTCAAGCCCAGAATGAGACTTGAGCCACAACCTTCTGACTCAAAGGTGAGTGTTTTATGTCCACCTGAGAGGGCAGAGAGTCTCATCTGAAAGACGGCACTTCCAATAGTGCAGCGCTCCCTCAGTACTCAGTTCTATCCTATCCCCAGCCAGATAATGGCCTGTAATTTGCGGTCAGTGGCGAAGCAAAGGCGTTTACCGCTGGCCCAGACGTAAGCTTCGCACAAAGATCTCGCGATCTCTGTGGCGAGAAGTTCGGGTTTTCCGATGCGTAATTGAAACCAACGCAAGTTAATGGGGATTCCCAGCGAAGAGCTGCTGTGATGTCAACAAGCTGTCTAAGCAGCCAATCAAAACGCAGAATTCTGACAGACCACGAAACAGGAAGTGAGTAAGCTCCTTTGATTCTAACTTTTTTTTAAATGTTCGAGAAGGTTCACTAGGTTGATTCCTAGGATGAAGGGGTTGACGTATGACGAAAGGTTGAGCAGGTTGGGCCTATACTCATTGGAGTTTAGAAGAATGAGAGGTGATCTTATTGAAACATATAAGATTCTGAGGGGGATTGACAGGGTGGATGCTGAGAGGATGTTTCCCCTAGCGGGGGTATCTAGAACTAGGGGGCATAGTTTCAGAATAAGGGGTTGCCCATTTAAGACGGAGATGAGGAGGAATTTCTTCTCGGAGGGTCGTGAATCTTTGGAATTCTCTACCCCAGAGAGCTGTGGAGGCGGAGTCATTGAATATATTCAAGGCGGAGATTGACAGACATTTTAACTACAAGGGAGTCCAGGGGTATGGGGAGAGAGCGGGAAAGTGGTGTTGAGGCCAAGATTGGATCAGCCATGATCTTATTGAATGGCGGAGCAGGCTCGAGGGGCTGATTGGCCTACTCCTGCTCCTGTTTCTTATGAGAGAGCAAAACAAAGATTTGGGGCTCTCGCATGGAGAAAAGGCAGACCTGAAATAAATGTGAATAAACTTTAAAAAAAATTACAATTTTAGTTTGCTCATTTTAATTTTTATTAAAATGGATAAATTCGACATTCCACAAAATTAAAATGATTTTTTCAGGGTCATAAGCTTTGTTTAGCAGTCAATACGCTGTTAAAACCCCAGTTACACCTAATCCAAAAGGGTCTAATTTTTAATGGGGTATTTAACAGCGTAATTACCGCGGAAGAGCCGACGTTTTTGTCCGTTTCCATGATATGACAGATTGCACGGATTGCCGGCTCTGTTGGGAAGGGTGGCACAGCGCAGCCTGTGGAGGAGCTGTGAATGACAGACCGCAACTTCAGGATTTGCACGTAAGGCTGCGCATGCACTAACTCTTCCAGTCAGTTTCAAAGGCAAAATGACGGCAAACGCTGCCAGTTCGCCGTCATCAGAACCACAAATTCCGGGCCAGTGTAGTTTTTTTTTAAAGTAACAAACTGGCCATCATCCAACTGGTTTTGCCAGATGTCTGTCTGCATATGCATCATTCTGGGGGAGGGGAGGAGCTTCTAATCTTTATTAATTTATTAATCCTATAATATTAGGTAAATTCCACACCTGGCATCCAGCGAGACATGAGAGTAGACTTGCTTGAACGTGTAGATGAAGTGAAGATATTTTCCCTGTGATTCATGTTTAAGCTCAAACAATTTCTGTGGATAACTTCAGATGTTTCATCTTGTACCAAAAAGTATGAAAGAGAAAGAACACTTTTTTTTTTAAACTTTAGGAATCCTTCCAAAGGGCAGGAGGCAGGAATTGACGAACTGCTGCCATTCTACAGAAACGTTGCTCGGCAGTTAGCCTTTAGTTGAGCCCAAGGTGTGCTCGGTTCTTTGGTGAAATTTTCTTCTGTTGCCTCTCCTGTACTGGTGAGTGGTGGTCGGATAACTTTGCGGTGGTCCATTCATCCTCCAGCACCTCTCTCAGCTGGCCATTCTTCATGCGTTGCCCTGCTGACGCCTACATTTCAATGTGGCAAGCATCGGGGGCTAGTTCAATGCTGCCCTCATCCGACGTTTGCACGTGTGCACCTGGCTGAGATTGGCTCACTCCATTGGCACAGACCAGGTACTGGAACTGGGATCTCAGTGAGCTGTACGGCTCTGTCCTGCACCACACGATGCGTTTGGGAGCGGAGACGTTTGGCGTGCTCACAGGACAAAGTATAAAACGTCACAAACATAGAAACATAGAAAAATAGGAGCAGGAGTAGGCCATTTGGCCCTTCGAGCCTGCTCCACCATTCAATATGCTCATGGCTGATCTTCTATCTCAATACCATATTCCCGCTCTCTCCCCATACCCCTTGATGCACAGAAGAACGACCATCGTCTGAAAGAGAAAGATACAAACATGTGAAAAGAAAGGTGAGAAAAGACCATTGGGACTGTTGAAGCTCGTCCAGTCCATTAGACAGTGCAACCACATGCACCATAACTGGAGTCGACCATTCAGTCTCTCGAGCCTGTTCTGCTATTCAATTAGATCATGGCTGATCTTTATCTTAACTCCATCTAGCCACCTTGGTTCCGTAACCCTTAATGCCCTTATCTAACAAAAATCTATCTCCTGTTTGGAAATTTTCAATTGACTTGGCCTTGCCGTCATCAACAAAAACTTGTATTTATATAGCGCCTTTAACGTAGTAAAACGTCCCAAGGTGTTTCACTGGAATATTATAAGACAAAAAAATTGGCACCGAGCTACATATGGAGAAATTAGGGCAGATGACCAAAAGCTTGGTCAAAGAGGTAGGTTTTAGGGAGTGTCTTAAAGGAGGAAAGAGAGGTAGCGAGGCGGAGAGGTTTAGGCAGAGAATTCCAGAGCTTAGAGCCTAGACAACAGAAGGCACGGCCACCAGTGGTTGAGCGATTATAATCAGGGATGCTGAAGAGGGCAGAATTAGAGGAGCGCAGATATCTCGGTGCGGGGTGGGGGGGAGGTGGGGTGGTGTGGTTGGAGGAGATTACAGAGATATGGAGGGATTTGAAAACCAAGTTGAGAATTTTGAAATCGAGGTGTTGAAATCGGGAATAACAACAGAAAACGCTGGAAAAACTCAGCAGGCCAGGCAGCATCCGTGGAGAGAGAAAGAGAGTTGACGTTTCAGGTCGATGACCTTTCATCAGAACACGGATGCTGCCTGGCCTGCTGAGTTTTTCCAGCGTTTTCTGTTGTTATTTCGGATTTCCAGCATCTGCAGTATTTTGCTATCGTATTAGTGTTGAAATCGGGACTTGGTGCGAGTTAGGACACGGGCAGCCGAGCTTTGGATGACCTCAAGTTTACGTAGGGTAGAATGTGGGAGGCCAGCCAGGAGTGCGTTGGAATAGTCAAGTCTCGAGGTACCAAAGGTGTCATCAGCTTTTTGGGGAAGAGAGTTGCAGATTTCCGCTACCCTTTGTGTGAAGAAGTGCGTTCTGACATCACCGCTGAATGACCTAGCTCTAATTTTAAGGTTATGCCCCCTTGTTCTGGACTCCCCACCACCCTCATTCGTTCTTGCTTTCTGCCGACATTAATCTCTCGTTCAGATGCTGTGTATTTTTCAACATTTTATATTTGAATTCAAGATTTCAAGCAGTCACACTTGTTTCCAGCTATAGTTGAATGAAGGTGGCTGTACAAATGGCACTTGCCTGGCTCTGAGTGAAGAGTGAGTTTTTTTCCCCCTCGCCTGATTTTTGAGAAATGACTGGATCCACCGGATACAAGAGGATCTGCAGTTGGTGCCAGACAACAGGATGTACCTGAGCAAAAGCAAAATATTGCAGATACTAGAAATCTGAAATCGAAACAGAAAATGCTGGAATTACTCAGCAGGTCAGGCAGCATCTGTGGAGAGAGAAACAGAGTTAACTTTCTTGATCTTCAGTAGTGGAGTCATGGTCCAGGGGGAGGTAGGAGGAGGTGTCAGATTTGACATTCAGCCTCTGCAAGGTAGAGGTCGGTTCGCTAAACAACAGCACCACCCTTGTCAACAGGTTTAATGACAAGTTTAGGATTGGGCTTGATCAAACACGAGAAGGGAAACCGAAAACGATGAAGATGAACAAGGTAAAAGAGACGAATGGAAATCCCATCAGAGAAGAAGAGCAACTTCTTCAAGTTGGGCATTCCTGGAAGAGAAGTGACAGTGAATTAAACACCAATACAAAAGCAAAATACTGCGGATGCTGGAAATCTGAAATAAAAACAGATGTACCCATGCGCTGTGAATCACAGAAAAGCAAGGTAGGATCAAAGGGGGGTGGGGAGGGTGTCGGGCGGGGGGAAGACATGGTTAGTCGCAGTAGGATACCTTTTCAGTTAGTTTCAGACTGGATGGTGTGCTTCATTTTCAGAATGGATGTATTTGAACGTAAATGCTGGATGAAAACCACTGTTGGTGGGGATTCACTGTGGTTCCCCCAGGTGCAGTACATGTTCCATGGTGGGAGCTGTGTAACTCCACACACTCTTTTTTTACTCCCCTCAGAAACATTTCACATCCAGTTCTCCTGTGAAGCCAGTTACATTTTTCCGTTGTCAATCAGTTCACGACACAAAAATTGTCAACAAACCTTTAGTGTCTGTGTTTGCTGACTTCTGTGAAATGAGGACACATTCCTTGCACAATCTTTCTTTTTTTGGATGTTAGTGACTCTGGCAAACATTTTATTCGAAAATTTGAAAGTTGAACAATGCCCTGATTTATCATTCAATCTTGAAGGAATATCGCAACTTGTATTTTGTGAGAGGACCTTCCAGAAGGTTCACTAGGTTGATTCCTGGGATGAAGGGGTTGACGTGTGACGAAAGGTTGAGCAGGTTGGGCCTATACTCATTGGAGTTTAGAAGAATGAGAGGTGATCTTATTGAAACATATAAGATTCTGAGGGGGATTGACAGGGTGGATGCTGAGAGGATGTTTCCCCTAGTGGGGGTATCTAGAACTAGGGGGCATAGTTTCAGAATAAGGGGTCGCCCATTTAAGATGGAGATGAGGAGGAATTTCTTCTCTCGGAGGGTCGCGAATCTTTGGAATTCTCTACCCCAGAGAGCTGTGGAGGCGGAGTCATTGAGTATATTCAAGACGGAGATTGACAGACATTTGAACTACAAGGGAGTCGAGGGGTATGGGGTGAGAGCGGGAAAGTGGTGTTGAGGCCAAGATTGGATCAGCCATGATCTTATTGAATGGCGGAGCAGGCTCGAGGGGCCGATTGGCCTACTCCTGCTTATGTTTCTTATGTAGAAGCATACCGTCGGGGGAATTGTATGTAAGACGGTTTACTGTAGCTTTAGTGTTTGCACAACTTTTTACTTGTACCAAATGCATCTTAATTAAGGTCAGATGAAGCTAAATTAAAGGAAGACTTCAAACTGCTTGCTCACAATTAAATAAACAGAACTGCTAAATGAAAAGAACCTGTATGCAGAGTTTTGAAAACTTATTGTGAAGGCAACACTCTGTGCTGCATCTGCACAGCTTGTGTCTAAAAGTGTACGCTGTCATTAAATGGGCCTCGTAAATTATCTCCCTCAAAATACCAGTTGGATAGCATACCTCGAAATCGCCTGCCTTTCCTTCAGTTGGCAGCAGAATGGTTGAAAGTTGTTTGCCACGTCATCTGACAGCCCCTTTAAGGAAGCTCATCGAAGCGGGTCAATATTTACTGTTGATCTACAAGTTGCATGCAATGTAGCTTTTGTGGTGAAACTGGTGATTAAACACATGGGCAGGGCTGGAGAGGGAATTGCCAGACTCCTGCATCACTGAATGCCTTTTTATATAAATTTGGAAATCTGTGAACTGTGAGCAGAGGTGCAGCGCCAATCGCGCATGTTTTTCTATCATTTAATAGCTACTGAACTTGTCTATATATATTTAAAAAAAGTTTCTGAACTCACCGAATCTAAAGGGATGATTTTAACATCCCCCCCCACCCCCACCCACAATGGACGAGAATGGGATATGTGGGGGGTGGGGGGGTTAAAACAGACTTGTTACCCCGAAAAAGCTGTTGCGGCTAGGTCAAGTGAAAATTTCAAAGCTGAGATTGATAGATTTTTTTGAGGCAAGGCTATTGAGGGCTACGGAACCAAGGCGGGTAGATGGAGTTAAGTTACAGATCAGCCATAATCTAATTGACTGGTGGAACAGGCTCTGAATGGCCTTCTGTTCCGATATTCCTATGTTGCCACACTAGCATATTGCCAACAAAGACAGGGAACAGCAGTGGGAAATATATTTTAAAAATTCAGAAACATATTCCAGGGGTTTCTCTGACTCTATGGATGTTGAGTAATGAACTCCCCATTCCACAAAAGCCGGGAACTGCACCAGGTGTAGGGTTCCCAACCCTCCTGGAATGACCGGTACACACTCAATGGGGCATGGGTCTCCAGGACGCTACCTCTAGCAGCCCGGGAGTCATTGGATTTTTTTTATGGAGCTAACTTGCGTGGTGATAAACATCCTGCCGCAATGTGCCCCTGTCTGTGATGTCACACGTTCACAGAGAGCCGCGACCACGTGGATCGCTGTTGTGAAGGGGGCTGGGAATTGCGGCTGTCGACATTTGGCGTCTCTGAAATGAGAGGAGGGGCTATGAAATCGGGGGGGGGGGGGCGGGGTGCCTTCGTATTTGAGGGTCTCTGAAATGGGGGTATCAGCATTGGGATTGTTCTCCTTGGAGCAGAGAAGGCTAAGAGGAGATTTGATAGAGGTGTTTACTCTATCTAAATTCTTCATGATTTTAAATAAAGAGAAACTGTTTCCAATGGCTGAAGGGTCGATAATGAGAGGGCACAGATTTAAGGTGATTGGCAGAAGAACCAGAGGTGACATGAGGAAGAACTTTTTTACGCAACGAGTGGTTAGGATTTGGAATGCACTGCCTGATAGATACAGATTCAGTAGTAGTCTTCAAAAGGGAATTGGGTGAAATACTTGAAGGACAAAAGTTGCAAGGATATGGGGAAAGAGCGGGGGAGTGGGACTAACTGGATTGCTCTTCGAGAGAGCCGGTGCAGACTTGATGGGGTGAATGGCCTCCTTCTGTGCTGTACTATTCTGATTCTATTATTGGATATCACTAGTGTTCTGCTTTGTATATTGTCTCCTTAATTGTTGTTACATAATGAGTAAGGTTTGTTGTTTGTTAATTGAATTTTGATGGAGTCTTTAGAAGAAAGAAAGACGTGCGTTTATATAGCTCCTTTCACGACCTCGATGTCCCAAAGCACTTTACAGCCAATTAAGTACTTTTGAACTGTTGTAATGTAGGAAACGCGGTAGCCAATTGCGCACAGCAAGCTCCTGTGATATGACCAGGTAATTTTTTTTTGTTATGTTGATTTGAGGGATAAATATTGGCCAGGACACCGGGGATAACATCACTGCTCCTCTTCGAAATAATGCCATGAGATCTTTTGCGTCCAACTGAGAGAGCAGACGGGGCCTCGGTTTAACATCTCATCCGAAAGACAGCACCTTGCAGTGCTCCCTCAGTACTGCCCTGGAGAGTCAGCCTAGATTTTTGTGCTCCAGTCTCTGGAGTGAGACTTGAACCCACAACCATCTGACTCACAGGCGAGGGTGCTGCCAACTGGGCCACGACTGAAAGCTAAAGACCGAAGAGGTGTTTTGAAATGGAGTCTGGTAATGGACAGCGGAAAGCTCAGTAGGGGGCAGTTTATGCCATTTGACTTCCTAAAGTTTTTTTTTCTTTTGATTTGATTTGTTTTTGCACACATTGTTAATTTCATCCTCCGCACAGACGGGTAGCCAATTTCCGGCATTCCGTGCCGCTCTGTAACTGGCACAGAGGATGGGGCTTGCCTGCTGAGATGATTATTTTTATCTCCCTGGGGAATTGCACAACTTTTTGTTCTCAGAATTGACCTTCGCAAGAGTTGGGAATTGGTGCAAATTACTGCCTGGCATGTCTGGATACCATCTTTTCTTTTGATAAATGTGGCATCCAGTGTGTAATCGGACAGCAGCTTAAAGGAGAATCATTCAACACAATCGCCTAGACATGAACAAGTCTTTTTCTTTCTGATCGTGTCCTGGCCTATGAAGAAATACTTTTTACAGCTTTGTAAATAAAAAATCTGACCATTTAATTGAATATCTCCCCTCTGAGTCAGAAGGGCGTGGAACTTGAGCAAAAAGTCTAGGTTGATCCTCCCGGTGCAGTACTGAGGGAGTGCTGCACTGTTGAACGTGTCGTCCGTCAGATGAGACATTAAACCCCGTCTGCCCTTTCAGGTGAACGTAAAAGATACCATGGCACTATTAGAAGAACAGGAGAGTTCTCCCAGGTGTGTTGGCCAATATTTATCCCTTAACCAATATTACTAAAAACAGATTGTTTGGTCATTATCACATTGTTGTTTGTGGGACCTGGCTGTGCGCAAATTGGCTGCTGTGTTTCCTACATTACAATAGTGATTGCACCTCATTGGCTGTTAAGCACTTTGGGGCGTCCTGAGGTTGTGAAAGGCACTATATAAATTCAAGGACCTTTTTTCTTTCTCTGACAGGCGTTGGCACTTCTGATTCCTGATGTCCGTTTTATTCTCAACTTCCCAAACTGTATTTTGCTCAATAAGATTAAGGGGTACTCTCCTCTTCCAGTTTTCAGTGGCAGTGAAGGGTCTAGATCTGAAACATTGCCCCATCTTTTCTCTTCTCTTTACAAATACTGATAGACCTGCTGTTTATTGCCAACATTTTCTGTTTATATTTTAGATTTAAAGCACTTGTAATTTTTTGATGTGCAAGTTTTTTTCTCGAGAGGATAAGTCTCCATTGTATAGAGTCTTTGACAAAAGTGTGATTTGATCTTTTAATAGTAGTCCAAGCCAACAGAATGTTGAACTACATGGCCACAACAGTAGAATATATGAAGTCATGTTTGAACTGCACAGTACTCTGGTCAGATTGCACCTTGAATACAGTGTCCAGTGACACAAGACAGATGTTGAAGCACTGGAGGCAGTGCCGAGAAGAGCCACGAGGCTGATCCCTAGTGTCAAAGGTCTGAGTTTTGAGGAAAGATTGAAGAAACTTGGGCTTTTCAGCCTGGAGACTGGTGTCTGAGAGGTGATCTTATAGCATACAAGTTAGTAAGCGGTACGGAAAAGGTAAATCCGGAATATTATAAATTGAAAGTGAGACAACGGGACATGGGTCAAAACTAGAAAAAGGTAAATTTAGGACTAATGTTGGGATATTCTCCACACAAAAAGTGACCAGTGCCTGGCATGGACTTCCAGATTGAGCAGTAGAGTTAAAACCCTGGAATTTTCTAAACAATCGGATACTACAATGGGGGAACTGTAGGATCTCTATGGATGGATGGATTTAGATGGGCTGAATGGCCTTCCTCATCCTGTGATCTGTCAGGTTTGAAGGATTTCTTGATAAATGTTTTAAAAATGAAAACTGAGCTCTGCCAACCGCTTAACAAGTTTTGAGAATCTGAGCCATTCTGATAGGAAAGCCTCTGGTCCGTTCCCCAGTCTGTCGCTGATCTTGTTTGGTCTCAAGGCACTACAATTGGCCTCACTGTCCCTGGATGAGGGAAGAAAATCAACCAGTGATCACAGTCCTGATCAATACCCTCCTGGGAGTGTGTGCATGTGAACATCAAGTGAGAACGGGATCAGGCTCTGCCGTGGTGTCCCCCATGACTGAATAATCTGCTGGCACTTTGGGCTTGGGAGGAGATTAGAGGAAATTGGTGATAAGGAGAAAGAAAGTTTTGCAGCTACTGTGGGATTCTTAAGTTTTAAACCACGGGGTAGATTTTCAACTTGTTGGCTCAGCATATAACTAGCGTAAGATCAGCCGCCAGCTATAGAAACTGCACGATCTTCTTTCCCATTGACTTTGATCCACAATGCCAGCTTTATGCTGAGGCAGCAAATTGAAAATTTACCCGTGCATGTCTTGTGTTGTTACATACAATGCAATCACAAGAAACTCGACACCATCCAGGACAAAGCAGCCCACTTGATCAGCAGCCCATTCACCACCTTAAAATTCACTCCCTTCACCACTGGCGTACCGTGACTGCAGTGTGTACGATCTACAAGATGCACTGCAGCAACTCACCAAGGCTTCTTTGGCAGCATCTCCCAAACCCATGACCTCCACCACCTAGAAGGACAAGGGCAGCAGGCGCGTGGGAAAAGCATCACCTCCAGGTCATACACCATCCCGACATATATCGCTGTTCCTTCATCGTTGCTGGGTCAAACTCCTGGAACTCCCAACGAAACAGCACTGTTCACCTATACCCTCAAACCTCTCTGGCTGTAATTTCTTGCTCTTCCTCCCAAGTCTCCAGCAGAGAGAGACTTGATGGTACATTAATGCTGTCTGACTAATTCCATAAACTATATTTTGCTCTACTCGCCCTTTTTGAGCTCCTGCTATATCCCTCTGGTGCAATGCTTTAACATCAGATTACTTCACACAATTGAAACTGATGTGCAAATAAAGCAAATCCTGAGTACATTTGCATTTTCAGCTAAAACACCAATAACGGGTTAATTGGTCACTTATCTCATTGCTGTTTATAGGACCTGGTTATGTGCAAGTTGGCAGCTGTGTTTATCTGTGTAAATGGCTGCTCTTCAAAAGTAATTCTTTTGACTTTAAAACACTTTGAGTTTGAAGATGTGAAAGGAGCGATAATTAATAAATGCAAATTCTTGCCTTTCACTTTTTTTACTTTTTCCCTTTCCCTCCTTCTTCTCTCCCCTCATCTTCTTTCCCTCTCCCTATCTTTCTCTTCTCCCACTCCCTCCTAGGGTTGCCAACTCTGCTTGGATGTATTCTGGGAAGTTGCATGACCTGATCTACCACCTCCAACCCCCCTCCCTCCCCACCCAGCTCCCGCCATTGGTCACCTGACACATCCAACCTCTTGGCGCACTGCCTTCCCGCACCAATTGTAAAGTAAATAGTCTCTTCATTACCTGATTGCATGATTCTTGATATTTTTCCCCATGACCCTATGATTTTTCTCCTGGGTTGCTTGCAACAATAATCCAGGAGATTATTCTTTAATTCCTGGAGACTCCTGGGAGGGTTGAAAATTCTACCCCTATCTTTCTCCTCTTCATCTTTCTCTTCCCTTTGACTTTCTCCTCTCATGCCCCCACCCCCCTGTCCGTTTTTCTCTTTTCTTTCCCTACCCTCACACAGTCTGTTTTTCTGTGAAGGCAGAAAAAATATAACTGCATTAGTGTGTTGCATCTATTTAGATCCAGGATCTATTTGAAGAGTGCCGGGGGTAAAAATGTGGTGCCCACAGTGCCAATTAACAAAATTGCTGCACCTTAACATACCTGTGGTGTATCCATTGGCTCTGACACTCCAGTAGATTTGCATTCCCAAATTGTGCATTTACCTAGTGCGCTAGGGGCATTGCCCGAAATTTCCTAAAGGAACAGTCCGTTGGTGATTTTGTCGATTTGGTTGGTCTGCTGAACATTCCTTCCAAATAAAAAGAAAGAAAGATTTGCATTTATATAGAGCCTTTCACGACCACCGGACGTCTCCAAGCGCTTTACAGCCAATGAAGTACTTTCTGGAGTGTAGTCACTGTTGTAATGTGGAAAACGCGGCTGACAATTTGCGCACAGCAAGCTCCCACAAACAGCAATGTGATAATGACCAGATAATCTGTTTTGTTATGTTGATTGAGGGATAAATATTGGCCAGGACACTGCTGTTAGCTTAAGCCTCTGCCATTTAATGACCTGTATGATTTCTTTCCTCTTCTCCTCAAATTCCTCTTTCTTAAGACGATTCTCTCTATAAAGTAGGAACAAAAACAGAATTGGACCATTTTAGTGTTTATAAATTTATATCCATATGGATAGAAAAGGCTCAACT
This sequence comes from Squalus acanthias, assembly GCA_030390025.1. NCBI lineage: Eukaryota > Metazoa > Chordata > Chondrichthyes > Squaliformes > Squalidae > Squalus > Squalus acanthias. Next base: position 26,310,375 of record CM059428.1, on the reverse strand, counting down.
TATCAATTGCTTTTTAAAACAAAATTAAATGCCTTTTTTCAAATGGTGTGCTTTGCAAAATATCCCTCTGTGTATGTGGGTCCCTGTGTTATCCATTTGGTGGGTTGGGGCACTGTGATCCAACACTTGCTTCAGGCCTGGCCCAATTGTAGATCTAGAAACTTTGTTGCTTCAGTTTAGTCAGCAAAACCAGGACACCTGAAGTAAATGACCTGAATCAGTATAGTGTTTAGCCAAGGATGGGTGGAGTGTGGTAGTTGCCATATAAGGAAACAGGTCACATGGTCACAGATCTAAGCAATAGAACGAAAACAGCAGGTTAGTTGAGCTGAGTCGCGCAGCTGCACACACATGGTATAAAATGCCGACCAACTTCACTATTCTACCAGTGGACGATGAAGGAGACCCGAAGGAGGGGACAAGTCTCGGTGTGGAGAACGACCCTTCTGGTGAGTGTGAGCAAGTTACAAACAGAACTCTGTGGCTAGAGCTAAATGCTCATTAAACAATGGAAAAGCAGGTTGCAACAGGCAGGTAGATGGACCCTCCCACTCAGCTAACATGAGCAGCAGGAATTTTATCTCTTCAGAGAACTAGCCAGGAGTGGTTGGCTTTGCTAAAGTTCTTTAAGGGTAGTAGTGCTGATTTTTGAAAATTCATTTGTGAACGGTATAAACTGCAGTCACAATCTTTTGAAGCGAGTTTGCCAGGAACTCCAAACAGAGTACTGTTGAGTATCTGCAGTATTTTGCCTTTGTTTTACTGTTCAGTATCTTTGGTTTTTCTGGTAACCGTGAGCTGATGGTTGCAGTAATAAAGTCAACAATTAGTACACAATACTGGGGTCTGCTTATTGTTACCATGCTTGTTGATGTCTCCATTCTCTGCTTGTAAGCCCTTATTTATTCCTTTTAAAGATATTTAGATAAGATAATTACATTTTTGATTATAAAGTGTTGGGGACAGATTCCACAGTTTGAAGCAATAGTGTTTGATCTGATTAGAAACAAATGAATTAGTTCCCACAGAAATCATCGAACTAAGCAGCAGGTTAATGTTTGAAGTGACAAAGCTACAAATTATGACCATGGTGTGTTATATACAGTATTTTGTTTTCTCCAAGTTCTGTTTTTGAGATCTGTGCTTTAAAAAGTAGACCCCTGACTCATGTCTTTTGGTAGCTGAGAGTATCAGTTACAAATGTAATTCAAATGAAATGAGCATTGATGCATTGAACAAAGACTTAATTAGCATGTACTTTTGCTAAGAGCTCAATCTTTATCTTGAGGGGGTGGCATTCAAAAGCAACGAAGTTGATGCTGCAGTTGTACAGAGCCTTGGTCACACCCCATCTGGAATACTGGCCCGGAATTTGCGGTCAGTGGCGAAGCAAAGGTGTTCGCGGCTGGCCCCGAAGTAAGCTTCGCACAAAGATCCATGTCGAACTTCGGGTTTTCTGACGTACTTCAAATCAGTGGAATATAGTGGGGATCCCTTCGTGCGAGCTGCCGTGACGTTAACAAGCTGTATCGGTAGCCAGTCAAACCACAGAATTCTCACAGACAGCCAGTGAGGAAGTGAGTAAGCTCTTTTTTTTAAAAACGTGTTAGAGAGAAAAATTAAGATTGGGGTTCTCACATTGGGTAAAGACAAACCTGAAATAAAGATGAACAAACTTAAAAAAAAAAAAATGATTTAAAGTTTCTTAAATTTTTATTTTTATTAAAATGGATACATTTGACACTACACAAAATTAAAAAATTTTTTTTAGGGCCATAACCTTTGTTTCGCAGTCAATACGCTGTTAAAACCCCAGTTACAACTAATCCAAAAGGGTTAAACTTTTAGTGGGGAATTTAACACCGTAATTACTGCGGAAGAGCCGACGTTTTCGTCCGTGTCCCTGATTTGAGAGATTACACTGATTGCCGGCTCTGTGGGTGGGGGTGGGGTAGGGGCACAGCACAGCCTATGGAGGAGCAGTGAATGACAGACCGCAACTTCAGGATACGCCAAAACCCGAAGTTGCGGTCAGTTTCAAAGGCGGGATGACGGCGAACACTGCCAGTTCGCCATCACCTGGGCCGCAAATTCCAGGTCATTGTGTTTCGTACTGGGTACCGCTCCTCGGGAAGGATATATTGGCCTTGGAGGGTGTACGACGCAGATTCACCAGAATTATACTGGGGCTTAAAGGGTTAAATTATAACACATAACCAGAAAATGCTGAAAATACTCAGCAGGCCAGACAGCATCTGTGGAGAGAGAGAAACAGAGTTAATGTTTCAGGCCAGTGACCTTGCGTCAGAACTGGAAAATGTTATAAATGTAACAGGTGTTCAGCAAGTTTAGAAGCAGGGAAATGGAGGGGGAGGGGAGGAAGAACAAAAGGGAAAGTCCGTGATTGGGTGAAAAGTAGGAGTGATTAAATGAACAGCAAAATCATCACCTGCACCTGCTGTCTGGGGGGGGAAAAATGGGAGCAGTGGTTATGATCTGAATTTGATGTTGACTCGAAAGTTGCCAAGTGCCTAATCGAAAGATGAAGTGGTGTTCCTCAAGCTTCCGTTGAGCTTTACTGGAACAGTGTAGGAGGCCGAGGACAGAGGTGGGAGTGGGAGGTAGGGGAGTAGAGAAATTGAGACGGCTGATGTCTCGCCGGCAGTTCACAATAACTAACAAGGTCTAGAGAGGTGAAGAGGCCAGAGGGAGGGGTCCAGGTGGGAGAAAGGGGGAGGGGGGTTGGGGAAGACCCCTGGCCAAAGAAGTGATGCGGAAGTGACTCCTTTGGAAGAAGAGTTTAGCATCGTGCCGAGCTCGAGGTGAGGCGTAAGGGGATGAAGCTGAGGACTGATCGTTCGGGGTCAGAGGGGATAGTGAAAACACGGCAAGGGGTGAGATTGGAAGAAGGGATGGGATCAGAGTAAAGTGAAGGGGAAGAAGGATCTGGAGGGCCGTTGGTATCCCAAGAGTTGTTGAAACTTGCGGTCCTTGACACTGAGAAAGAAAAAAAAGTTTTTTGGTAAAGTGCCGGATGAGGCGAAGGATGCAATAGAATTGCAGACCAGGACAACGATGAAAGAGAGAGAGTTGGTGCTGCTGAAGAGCGGGGTCGAGAGCATGCATGTGGCGGTGCATGGTGTTGAGCGTGGATCTCGGAAGGTGTCGAGTGCAGTAGTTCGAGGAACGCTGAATATCATGGAGATATCTGTAATCATGGGATGATCTGTAACATGAAGGGTGGAAATTATGACGACAAGTTGCATAAACTTGGCTTGTATTCCCTTGAGTATTGGAGATTGAGGGGTGATCTGATCGAGGTGTTTAAAATGACAAAAGGATTCAATAGAGTAGATACAGAGAAGCTATTTCCTCCGGTGGGGAAATCCAGAACAAGAGGACATGATCTTAAAATTAAAGCTGGGCCTTTCAGGAGTGAAGTCGGGAAGCACTTTTCACAAACAGTAATGGAAATCTGGAACTCACTCCTCCAAAAGGCTGTGGTACTGGGACAATTGAAAATTTCAAGACTGAGATAGACAGATTTTTATTGGGCAAGGGCATTAAGGGAAATGCAGCCAATGAGGTAAATGGAGTTGAGATACAGATCAACCATGATCTAATTGAATGGTGGAACAGGCTCCAGGGGCTGAATGGCCTAATCCTGTTCCAGATCATAAAAGTGTGATCTGTTTGTATTCCCCCTCCCATGGAAGCAAGCTCTAAAACCTGGGTTGCAAGAGAAAATTAACTGAAGTTTTGGTGCAGAAAACTAGAGTATTGGATTGTTTCAATGAATATTTCTATCACTAGAACTGTTGATACACAACAGGGAGAAATGGAGCATCATCGTACCTGTTTCTTTGGGCATTAAATTGCTGTTGGGACAAATTTCTACGCATTATCTCCTCTGCATGATTTTCCCCAGACGTGTGCCTGCTGCCAAACTAGAAGCCCGCAACTTCCGGCTGTGCATGACCCCTGCCTAAAATGGGCGTTATAGGCACCCTGCATATGCAACTCTGGTCTTAATGTCAGGTGTAGGACCCAGATCGAAAGTGGTTATCAAATGGGTAGAGTTTGTGGGCACCCAGTTGTTCTGCGTTTTCAGTGGTCTTGGAGGCTGCGCCAAACAGAGAGAAATGTTTTAATACTTCAATTTCTGTGGAGCCAGGAGGGGCAGGCGTGTGCCCCGCCTTCCTTCAAATGAATGAGAGGAAGGTTCAGATCATAGAATCATAGAATGATGCAGCACAGAAGGAGGCCATTCGGCCCATCCTGCCTGTGCCAGCTCTTTGAAAAGAGCGATCCAGTTAGTCCCACTCACCTGCTCTTTACTCATAGCCCTGCAATTTTCTCCTCCAAGTACTTATCCAATTCCCTTTTGAATGTTGCTATTGAATCTGCTTCCGCTACCCTTTCGCATAACCTAGGCTGGCACTGCATTACTGAGGGAGTGCTCTAATGTCTGAGGTGCTGTCCTTCAGATGAGATGTTAAATTGAGATCCCGTCTGCCCTCTCAGGATGTAAAAGATCCTAATGCACTATTCGAAGAGCAGGAAAGTGCTCCCAGCATCCTGACGCAACCTTTACCCCTCAACCAATGCCACAAAAAGACACATGAACTGGCCATTCTTCCTCTTGTTGTGTGTGGGACCTTGCTGTGCTCAATTTGCCTGCCATGTTTGCCTACATAACAAAAGCGACTACTCTTAAAAAGTAATTAACATTAAAAAAAAATGTTTTGGGATGTCTCAAGGATGTGTAAGGCACTCTCTAAATAAAGGTTCTTTTGTTCGTTCTTGATGCAACCAATGAATGGCCTCCAGGTCCTTCTGGCGGAGGTAGTGCGAAGGTGGCGGTGGACCTATTGGACCGCAAATAAATGTCAAAGAAAATCCAAAGTAATGAGTTGCTCTTTAGTAAGAACTTAATGCATTTAAAGGAGACACTGTTGGATATTAAAACTTCAGTTCAAACCCTGCAGTGGAGGATGGAATGACTAGCACTCGATAGAATTATTTTGGCAACATATTTAATAATTCGTTAAAAACAAGTGTAGTGCCAGAGGGCTGACGGGTAGCTAACGTAATACCTATATTTAAGAAGGGGAATAGAACATATCCAGGGAATTATAGACCAGTCAGCTTAACATCGGTGGTAGGAAAAAATAATGGAATCCCTACTAAAGGAGAAAATAGAAGAACATCTAGAAACCAAAAACAGTAATGAATAGTCAGCATGGATTTCAAAAGGGGAAGTCTTGCTTGACCAACCTCATTGAATTTTTTGAAGAGGTAACGGAGAGAGTAGACAATGGTAATGTAGTAGATGCAATTTATCTAGATTTTCAAAAGGCCTTCGATAAGATACCCCATAATAGACTAATGAATAAGGTCAGAGAATGTGGAGTCGGGATAAGTAGCAGAATAGATTGCTAGCTGGCTTCAAGACAGAAAGCCGAGAGAGTGGGAGTAAAGGGTAGCTATTCACAGTGGCAGAAGGTGGGTAGTGGTGTTCCACAAGGATCAGTGCTGGGACCACTGCTGTTCACAATTTACATTAACAATTTAGACTTTGGAATCAGAAACACAATTTCTAAATTTGCGGATGATACCAAATTGGGGGGATAGTCAATGCTGAGGAGGACTGCAACAAATTACAGGAGGACATTAATAAACTTGCAGAATGGACAAATAATTGGCAAATGAAGTTCAACACAGACAAATGTGAGGTATTACATTTTGGTTGGAAGAATAGGGAGGCCACTTATTACTTGGAGGGTGCGAGTCTAGGTGGGGTAGAGGAACAAAGGGATCTCTGAGTACAAATACACGAATCACTAAATGTTGCGACACAGGTTAGCAAGGCCGTTAAAAATGCAAACCAAGCACTAGGGTTTGTTTCTAGGGGTATAGAATTGAAAAGTAGGGAAGTTATGCTAAAGCTGTATCGAACCTTGGTTAGACCACGGCAGCTGTCTCTGATTCTGCCAGCATTTCACACCTTACCTTTTGTTTCTCAACCTGTCCCATTACCATCTCGTCTTGCCTTGAGCATCTCTCAATGTCTCTACTCACTAAAGACCATCCCTTTTGTTCTTTTATTCCTCCCCCCAGCCTCCCCCTTGCATTTTTATCTGTTTATTTCTTGCTCTTTCAGTTCCGACGAAGGGTTTCGACCTGAAACGTTAACTCTCTTTCTCTCTCCACGGATGTTGCCTGGCCTGCTGAGTTTTTCCAGCGTTTTCTGTTGTTATTTTGGTTAGACTACACTTGGAGTACTGCGTACAGATCTGGTCGCCATATTATAAAAAGGATATAGAGGCACTGGAGAGGGTGCAGAGAGGATTTACATGGATGATATCAGAAATGCGAGGGTATACATATCAGGAAAGGATGAACAGGCTGGGTCTCTTTTCTCTTGGGGGGGGCGGGGAAGAAGGCTGAGGGGTGACCTAATAGAGGTCTATAAAATTATGTAAGGTTTTGATAGAGTGGATACAGAGAGAATGTTTCCACTTGTGGGGAAGAGCATAACTAGAGGCCATCAATATAAGATAGTCACCAAGAAATCCAATAGGGAATTCAGAAGAAACCTCTTTCCCAAACAGTGGTGATAATGTGGAACTCGCTACCACAGGGATTAGTTGAAGCAAATAGCATAGCTGCATTTAAGGGGAGTCTGGACAAACATATGAGGGAGAAGGGAATAGAGGGTTCTGCTGATAGTTAGATGAGGAAAGACAGGAGGAGGCTCGAGTGGAGCATAAACACCGACATGGACTTGTTGGGTCGAATGGCCTGTTTCTGTGCCATATATCCTATGTAAAAACTGACCCAGCTCCCCAAAAAAGCTGATGGCTCAAAAAACATTTTGACTATAGACCTATGACTTGTGAAGACGAGGAATTCGACTGAGTGCAGTGGGACACATGCTTATTATAACCTAAGCTGTGTTCCATCTCTCTTATTGCAGTACACAAAAGCATAGTTAGCAGCAGTGGTGATTTAGAAATTGCTGAAGGGGATTGGAGTGCTGAAGGCATGACTATTATTTTCTATGCGGACATGAACCTTCCAGAAGACTGTTTTCTGACCCCTGATTTGGTACATTTATTGGCAATTTGAAGCCTACTGTAACTGAGTGTAAATCTGTTGCTTTTTCTGAATCCTTTCCATCACTTAGATCTTCACTGTTTCCACCTAAAACCGTAATTAATGTGCCATTATTATACAACAACTTGCCTTTATATAGTGCCTTTAATGTAGTAAAACGTCCCAAGGTGCTTCCCAGAGCGTTATCGAGCAATATTTGACACCGAGCCACCTAAGGAGATATTAGGACAGACAACCAAAAGCTTGGTCAAATAGAGGATTTAAGGAGCATCATAAAGGAGGAAAGAGTGGTTTGGGGAGGGAATTGCAGAGCTTACGGCCTAAGCAGTGAAAGGCACGGCCGCCAATGGTGGAGCAATTAAAATCGGGGCTGTGCAAGATGCCAGAATTGGAGGAGAGCAGAGATCTCGGAAGGTTGTAGGGCTGGAGGAGGTTAGAGATGGGGGAGGGGGCAAGGCCATGGAGGGATTTGAAAATGAGAATTTTAAAATGAAGGCTGGACCGGGAGCCAATGTAGGTCAGAGAGCACATGGGTGATGGGTGAACGGGACATGGTGCGAGTTAGGATATGGGCAGCAGAGTTTCGGATGAGCTTAAGTTTATGAAGGGTGGAAGGTGGGAGGCCAGCCAGGTGAGCATTGTGAGGCAAGTCTAGAAGTAACAACGGCATGGATGAGGGTTTCGGCAGCAGATGAGCTGAGGCAGGGGTGGAGATAGGCGATGTTACGGAGGTGGAAGTAGGCGGTGTTGGTGATGGAGCGGATATGTGGTTAGAAGTTCATCTCGGGGTCAAACATGACACCCAGGTTGCGAACGGTCTGGTTCAGCCTCACAGTTGCCAGGAAGAGGGATGGATTCTGTGGCTAGGAAACGGAGCTTGTGGCGGGGACCAAAGACGATGGCTTCGGTCTCTCCAATATTTAGACTTGTACCATATCACTAACTTATTTGGACATTGTTCTTTTAGAGCTGGAGTAAGTTCATTTTTTTTTAAGTTACTTTTATGACCATATTGCTACCAGTGCAAAATTGTAGTACTTGTATTCTGTTTTAAAGAGAAATATTAACTGGAAAAGCTTAACTGCTTGCTATAGTTGGTTAAAAAGTTATGGAACAACTGACCTACAGCTTCAAGAATGTCTAATGGGAAACATTGGAATACAAGTTGAGCTGTGGTGTGACTCAGCTTTGTCTGGAGGTGACCCTTGACCTTGAGGCCTTCAAAGTGTATCTTAAGTGTCACCCTGGGCTCGGTGGTAGCACGCTAACCTCTGACTCAAAGTTGTGGGTTCAAGCCCCACTCCAGGGACTTGAGCGCATAATCTAACTGGCACTCCAGTGCAGTACTTGAGGGAGTGCTGCACTGCCGGGGGTGTCGTCTTTTGGATGAGACATTAAACCGAGGTCCTGTCTGCCCCCTCAATTGGATATGAAAGATCCCATGGCACGATTTTTGAAGAGCTGGTGTCCTGGCCAACATTTATAGCTCAACTAACAAACTTAAAAAAAAAAAATGATTTGGTCATTAATTTCATTGCTGTTTGTGCACACGTACGGAACACTCCAAGCAACGGTGGGTGGAGATGCTTGCAAAGGTGAGGTAAAATCTGATGGTTCCATTTTACTTGGCAGTAATGGTTCCCCTAATTTCTTTTGGGGTGCGCAGTCCCTTTAACGGCCTGCGCGGTCTATTCAAAATTTTGTGCAAGCGCGAAATCTCTCATTGAAAAGCTGGAGACGTGAGGAGTGGGGCTACTAGTTGCTGCATTTAGTTTTTCGCAGTGATGAGGCTTGGTTTGTGGCTGGTGTTAGGGCTGCCAACTCTTTATGGATGCATTCCTGGAGGTATCCTCATATGAATTCTTGTGTCCAACTGCCAGGGCCTCCATGTTTCCACGATTGGTTGCTCGACACGTCCATCCTCACTGTCCACTACTTCCCCGGCTTATTGGAAAGTGAATAGACGTTTCTTTACTCATATGGATGTCTCTTCAATCAGCCTTTTTTCCAGTATAACTGATAAACAAAGTGTTCAAATAACTTCACTTTTTTTAAATTTCCCTTATGATTTTTCTCCTGGGTTGCTTGCAGTAGTGTCCTGGAGATTAGTCTTTAATTCCTGGAGATTCCAGGGTGATCCTGAAGGGTTAGCAATCCCAGCTGTGACCAGAGCTGAATGAAGACAAGACCAAGCCATTCCCATTTAATGCTACAAATCATGCGGCTTAAATTATCAGCCTAAAAATCCTCCGCCCAATTCTTTCAGTAAGTTTTTGCAGGATCTCCGGCAGGTGAGCCGACTCCTAGGTCCTGTGTCTGGCTGGCACTTTCTGTCTTCTCTACAGTTTTAAAATGCTCGTAGCATGAGGCGTGCAATGTTACCAACAAGAAAATCAAACTCCCAAATATGTACTATTCCTATCAAGTGACTGCTGTAACTATGTTGAGATACACGTAGAAAGATTTCATATTGGTGGGCAAGGTAAAACTATCGCTAGAGGGAAGGGAGGAATTCATTAGCCGGACTGCTCCCTTCCTGCCCTACACTGATTCTGCGTCAATCCCCAACGTGTGAAAGTTAATGTGGTATTTCAAACAATCGGATATTTTTCTGACCATGGATTTTTTTACATGCAGTTTTTAAAATTCATTCTTGGAATGTAGGCGTTGTTAGCGAGGCTGGAATTTATTGCCAATCCCTAATTATCCTGAGAAGTGGGCGCCGCCTTGAACCACTGTATTCTGTGATGGTGCTCCCAGAATGGAGTTGGCTCTGATTTGTGCTTTGTAGCAGGTTTTTTTTTAAATGAGAACTGAGTGGCTTTCAAGGCCACTTCCAAGGGCCTTTAATACCATTTAGTATTCAACTATTTTTTTCTTGTATCTAACAATGTTCTAAGCTGTTGTTCCCAGTTTTAATACATAACTGGACCTTTTCTTCACTGTCGTAACTTTCTCCCAATCTATGTATCTGCACTTTTATTATAGTACATTTTAAAAACCTCTCTAGATGTCATGCTACAGACACCATGTTCTTAAAAAGTTGTGCTTTTGTTACAGAGCCAAAGCAATCTTTAGAGTGGTGGATGATTTTGACCTGCATTTGTAACCTCTGACCTTAAACCAACATGCACATGCCAATCTTCAAACTTCCTCTTGCCAAACCATTTAATTGCCTGAACCCCTCTTTTCCAACAATTAAACTTTGCAGCCTTGGATACAGTTCCACTTTAACCCAGTAATGCAATGTATGTTACATGGGGGTAACGCTCCTCATTATAAATTAGCCTCCAACAAATGGCTACCTTTCTGCCTGTCTATTCAGCTTATTGCAGAGCTGATTTAGCTTGATATGTATATATTTTTTATAAATTTATATAAAAGTAGCTGAATCCTGTGGCGGATCTGTCTGCCTACAGAAACTCAGGCAGGCTGCTCGAATGGATTGGTGAGTTTGTTTGAACAAAATAATTGTTCTTGTGTAAAGAAATGGTATTTTGAAGTGCCCTACCCTTCTGTGTGTGCGTGTGTGGGGCGGGGGGTGTGTGTCTGTGTTTTTGTACTGGATGGTGTTAACCTTGCTGATGCAGGGTTTCCAGTGTTTGATACGAAGACTTGGACTTGAAACCAGGAACACTGTTCCTGAAGACTTTGAACCCTTAAAATATGTACACAATGTGCAATCATTTATCGAACTGCGAGTTGCTTGTACATGACGTAACCTTACTTCCAGGTAAGGCATTTGCCCGCCTGCTGATTTATTTCTACTGTACGAGTAGCGTATAAAACAAGAAATGCAAGTGGGAGGGTGAAATAATTAACATGTTGACCATGCTAATCTGTTGACTTTTGAATGTATTGAAACAAAATTACTGTAAATAAAAATGCAGAAAATATTTCTAGTCTGTGGAACAGGGCCTTGTTTGCAACTTTGAACATGAAAGTTTCCCCTTTTGTCACCTCGGGCACACAGCGCTGCCAAGAGTTCTGGGTAACTTCAACTTCCCTATTACGATAGCAAAATACTGCGGATGCTGGAAATCTGAAATAACAACAGAAAACGCTGGAAAAACTCAGCAGGCCAGGCAGCATCCGTGGAGAGAGAAAGAGTTAACGTTTCAGGTCGATGACCTTTTGTCAGAACTGTGAAGAGCCGGAAATCAAATAGATTTAAGGCCAGAGTAAAGCTGGGAAAAGGGGGAGGGGATAAAAGAACAAAGGGGGAGATGAAGAGACATTAAGAGATATGCAAGGCTAGAGGTGGTGTTAATGTGACAGATTAAGGCTGAAAGAAGTGTGAAATCCACTGGCAGAATGAAGGACAGCTGCCAGCTTCTAGGAGGAAAAAAAAGGTGGGGGGGGGGGGCAAATAAAAGGGTGGAAAAAATAAAATATAAATGTGATTGGAGCTGAGGTTATGATCTAAAATTGTTGAACTCGATATTGAGTCCAGAGGGCTGTAGCGTGCCTAAACGAAAGATGAGGTGCTGTTCCTCGAGCTTACGCTGCGCTTCCGTGGAACAGTGTAATAGGCCGAGGACGGTGAGGTCAGAGTGGGAGTGAAGCGGTGAATTAAAGTGACAGGCCACCGGGAGCTCGGGGTCCCCCTTACGGACTGAACGGAGGTGTTCCGCAAAGCGGTCACCCAATCTGCGTTTGGTCTCCCCAATGTAGAGGAGACCACATCGTGAGCAGCGAATACAGTATACTAAATTGCAGGAAGTACAAGTAAATCGCTGTTTCACCTGGAAGGGGTGTTTGGGGCCCTGGACAGTGGGAAGAGGGGAGGTATAAGGGCATGTGTTGCATCTCCTGCGCGTGCACGGGAAGGTGCCGGGCGAAGGGGAAGGGGTGCTGGGGGTGGTAGAGGAGTGGACTAGGGTGTCGCGGAGGGAGCGGTCCCTGCGGGGGACAGCAACTGTCTCCGGTTCCGACTTATCCCACGTGGATTCCAACTAAACTTCCACCCTTCGTGTTTCGGATCAACCCAGGATTACAAATATCTCCAAGATATTCATCGTTCCTCGAACTACTGCTCTCGCCGCATCTTGAGATCCACGCTCAACGCCATGCGGCGCCACATGAACACTCTCGACCTCTCTCTTCAGCAGCACCGACGCACTCTATCTCAAAGCTGTCCGGGTCCACAGTTCCATTTCATCCTTAGACTCATCCGACGCTTCAACAAAAAACTTTTCTTTCTTCCTTTCTGATGTCAAGGATCGCAAGCTTCAACAACTCTCGGACACTAACGCCCTTCCGGAACCTTCTTCCCCTTCACTTTCCTCTGACCCCCCTTCTCCCAATCTCACCCCCTGCCGCGTTTTCACTATCCCCTCTGACCTTCCCCTCTCTGACTCCGAACGATCAGTCCTCAGCAAAGGCCTGACCTTCATCCCCTTATGCCCCCATCTCAATGAATTTCGAGCTCGGCACGATGCTGAGCTCTTTTTCCGCCGCCTCCGTCTCCGTGCCCACTTCTCTGGCCAGGAGTCTTCCCCCCCGCACGGCTGACCCTTTCTCCCGCTTTCTGAATTCTCGTTCCACCTGGACCCCTCCCTCTGGCCTCTTACCCTCTCTAGATCTTTTCATTGCTAACTGCCGCCGTGACATCGGCCAGCTCAATTTCTCTGCTCCCCTCACTCACTCCAACCTACCTCCCTCTGAACTTGCAGCACTCCATTCTCTCCGATCCAACCCTGACATTGTCATTAAACCTGCTGACAAGGGTGGCGCTGTTGTTGTTTGGCGAACCGACCTCTACCTAGCGGAAGTTGAACGCCAACTCTCTGACACCTCCTCCTACCTCCACCTGGACCATGACCCCACTACTGAACATCAAGCCACCGTGTCCAAGACCGTCACTGACCTCATCTCCTCTGGAGATCTTCCCCCCACGGCCGCCAACCTCATAGTTCCCCAACCGCGCACAGCCCGCTTCTACCTCCTTCCCAAGATCCACAAACAGGACAGCCCCGGTAGACCCATCGTTTCAGCCTGTTCTTGCCCCACGGAACTTATCTCTTCCTATCTCGACTCTTTTTTCTCCCCTTGTCCAGTCTCTTCCCACCTACATCCGCGACTCTTCCGATGCCCTCCGCCATTTTAACAGTTTCCAGTTTCCCGGCCCCAACCGTCTCCTCTTCACTATGGACGTACAATCCCTCTACACCTCCATTCCCCACCAGGATGGCCTGAGGGCGCTCCGCTTCTTCCTTGAACAGAGGCCCAACCAGTCCCCATCCACCACCACCCTCCTCCGCCTGGCTGAACTTGTTCTCACATTGAACAACTTCTCCTTTGACTCTACCCATTTCCTCCAAATTAAAGGTGTTGCTATGGGTACCCGCATGGGTCCTAGCTATGCCTGCCTTTTCGTGGGATATGTGGAACACTCTTTGTTCCAGTCCTACTCGGGTCCCCTCCCTCACCTCTTTTTCCGGTACATTGATGACTGTATCGGTGCCGTCTCCTGCTCTCGCCCTGAACTAGAACATTTCATTCACTATGCTTCCAATTTCCACCCTTCCCTCACCTTCACATGGTCCATCTCCGACTCTTCCCTTCCCTTCCTCGACTTCTCCATCTCCATCTCTGGGGATAGGTTATTGACTAACATTCACTACAAGCCCACTGACTCCCACAGCTACCTGGACTACACTTCCTCCCACCCCGCCTCCTGTAAGGACTCTATTCCATTCTCCCAGTTTCTCCGTCTCCGCCGCATCTGCTCTGACGATGCCACCTTCCATACCAGTGCTTCCGACATGTCTTCCTTTTTCCTCAACCGAGGATTCCCCTCTACCGTGGTCGACACGGCCCTCGACCGTGTCCGTTCTATCTCCCGCACTTCTGCCCTCACCCCTGCCCCTCCCTCCCGGAACCACGATAGGGTTCCCCTTGTCCTCACCTTTCACCCCACCAGCCTCCACATTCAACGGATCATCCTCCGCCATTTCCGCCACCTCCAGCGTGATCCCACCACCAAACACATCTTCCCCTCACCTCCCCTTTCAGCATTCCGCAGGGACCGCTCCCTCCGCGACACCCTAGTCCACTCCTCTACCACCCCCAGCACCCCTTCCCCTTCGCCCGGCACCTTCCCGTGCACGCGCAGGAGATGCAACACATGCCCTTATACCTCCCCTCTTCCCACTGTCCAGGGCCCCAAACACCCCTTCCAGGTGAAACAGCGATTTACTTGTACTTCCTGCAATTTAGTATACTGTATTCGCTGCTCACGATGTGGTCTCCTCTACATTGGGGAGACCAAACGCAGATTGGGTGACCGCTTTGCGGAACACCTCCGTTCAGTCCGTAAGGGGGACCCCGAGCTCCCGGTGGCCTGTCACTTTAATTCACCGCTTCACTCCCACTCTGACCTCACCGTCCTCGGCCTATTACACTGTTCCACGGAAGCACAGCGTAAGCTCGAGGAACAGCACCTCATCTTTCGTTTAGGCACGCTACAGCCCTCTGGACTCTATCGAGTTCAACAATTTTAGATCATAACCTCAGCTCCAATCACATTTATATTTTATTTTTTCCACCCTTTTATTTGCCCCCCCCCCCCACCTTTTTTTTCCTCCTAGAAGCTGGCAGCTGTCCTTCATTCTGCCAGTGGATTTCACACTTCTTTCAGCCTTAATCTGTCACATTAACACCACCTCTAGCCTTGCATATCTCTTAATGTCTCTTAATGTCTCTTCATCTCCCCCTTTGTTCTTTTATCCCCTCTCCCTTTTCCCAGCTTTACTCTGGCCTTAAATCTATTTGATTTCCGGCTCTTCCCAGTTCTGACGAAAGGTCATCGACCTGAAACGTTAACTCTCTTTCTCTCTCCACGGATGCTGCCTGGCCTGCTGAGTTTTTCCAGCGTTTTCTGTTGTTATTTCAACTTCCCTATGTTTTACTTTTGTTTGTTTAAACAAAAAAATATTAATCGCTTTGGTCTCGTGGAGTTTTCAGATAGGGACAGATCCTGGTACAGACTAGCACAGCCTGGTTCAAAAACCCAGCACTGTTTGGGAGCTGCCATTTTTGGGTGCCAGTGGAGTTTGTGCTGGTTATCTGGAGTGCAAAGATTTGCACAAACCTATTTTTTTTGTATGTAACCATGAACTGTAGGCTAGATTGTTAAGCACCTAATGCACGAGGTGCTCGGTGGAGGCCAGGTATCTCCCATAGTGAGTGGAGACCATGGAAGGGAGCGTCTCAACTGTTGCCTCTCCTGCACGCTCCAGAGACCAATACAAAAACAAAATACTGCGGATGCTGGAAATCTGAAATAAAAACAGAAAATGCTGGAAGTACTCAGCGGGTCAGGCAGCATCTGTGGAGAGAGAAACAGAGTTAATGTTTCAGGTCGATGACCTTTCGTCAGAACTGGAAAAAGTTAAGAGATGTGACAGATTTTAAGCAAGTGCAGGGGCAGGGAAAGGGGGGAGGGGAGTGAAGAACCAAAGGGAAGGTCTGTGATAGGGTGGAAGGCAGGGGTGATTTAAATGACAAAATGTATGACAAAAGGTTTCTCGCTCCAGAGACTAGTTCACAGCAGCACTGGCCTGAGAAGGATCCTTTCAGCAGCTCTCACAGCTGCTGTTTCTTTGTAGACCAGAGTTAGGCAAGTTGCTTAAATTCTTCTCTTCACTTAACAGTGGGAAAGAGATGAGAGTGCCATTTTAACAGTTTGCTTAACTTGCTCTTTTTATCCATGTAAAATTCCAATATGCATTATCTTAAGTCATTAGCCCAATTGAGTTATAAAAATGAGTGCTCAAATTAACCCCTCCCTTATTGTACTTTAACCATAATCTCTCTGAAAAGCACTATCAATTGGTGTTAAATAATTAGCACTTTTCTGCTGTGTAGGCTCACACTCTAATACATGTGTTGAACACCCAAATGCAGTTCATATCGGGCCCTTACAGCTAGCAGAAGTTCACCCTTTATACTCAAAACGTTTTAGTGGCAAACATTATTCATATTTGTGTTCATGAATGTGAGTATTGGTTTTGGGAAGTGGATAGTTTTATGTTTGCACCATGATCAGATCCAGAGAAAGGCAGTTAACCAGATCTAGCACAAAAATGAGAAGTCGCACAACACCAGGTTATAGTCCAACAGATTTGGACTACTCCTCAGAATCGGTTTCATTCTTGGACACACGAATCTCCATCAAAGACGGACGCCTCAGCACTTCACTCTACTGCAAGCCCACGGACAACCTCACGATGCTCCACTTCTCCAGCTTCCACCCTAACCACGTTAAAGAAGCCATCCCCTATTGACGAGCCCTGCGAATACACAGGATCTGCTCAGACGAGGAGGAACGCGATGGACACCTACGGACACTGAAAGACGCCCTCGTAAGAACGGGATATGACGCTCGACTCGTCGATTGACAGTTCCGACGGGCTACAGCGAAAAACCGCATAGACCTCCTCAGAAGACGAACACGGGACACAACCAACAGAGTACCCTACGTCGTCCAGTACTTCACCGGAGCGGAGAAACTACGCCATGTTCTTCGCAGCCTTCAACATGTCATCGATGACGACGAACACCTTGCTAAGGCCATCCCCACGCCTCCACTACTCGCCTTCAAGCAGCCGCCTAACATCAAAAGTACCATCGTTCGCAGCAAATTACCCAGCTGTCAGGAGAACAGCGACCACGACATCACACAACCCTGCCACGGCAACCTCTGCAAGACATGCCAGATCATGAACACAGATACCGTCATCACACGTGAGGACACTACCCACCAGGTACATGGTACATACTCATGTGACTCGGCCAACGTTGTCTACCTGATACGTTGCAGTAAAGGATGCTCCAGAGCATGGTACATCGGCGAGACCATGCAGACACTGCGACAACGTATGAGCGGACACCGCGCAACAATCGCCAGGCAGGATGGTTGCCTCCCAGTCGGGGAACACTTCAGCAGTCAAGGGCATTCAGCCTCGGATCTGCGGGTTAGCGTTCCCCAAGGCGGCCTTCGAGATACACGACAACGCAAAATCATCGAGCAGAAACTGATAGCCAAGTTCTGCACTCATGAGGACGGCCTCAATAGGGATATCGGGTTCATGTCACGCTACAGAACGTGACTTGACATCGTTGTCTGTCTTTCCAGTTTTAAAAAAAAACAAACACAAAAAACAAACACAAATGGAGAGGATATGCAGACAGCAGGTTTTGACACGTTGGACCCCCTGGGACACATCTCATTGTCTTGGCTGTGCTCTTGGTGTGTCTTTGATGTAAGGAAAGATTGTATCTCTGCATTTTCTCTGTGTTTATATTGTGAATTTTTGTAGATTCACTCATAGTAACTTTACCTGAAGAAGGGGCGATCGATAGCTCCGAAAGCTTGTAATTTTAAATAAATCTGTTGGACTATAACCTGGTGTTGTGCGACTTCTCATTTTTGTCCACCCCAGTCCAACGCCGGCATCTCCGCATCATGAGATCTAACACAGTAAGGGCAGCAAAGTTTTATAAGTGGGAATATAATATTTAACAAGTATTAAAGCCAGTGTATTTGAGCGCATTAATACTGGGTTGTGTTTTTGTTTTTGCTAATCTCTACTCCAGTCAGTACTAATGTATTAATGATCATACTAAACATGTGAAATAGCTGCTGTCTGTGCAACTGTAGACAACCCCAAGAAATGCTTCCTGCCCCCTTGGTGTATCGGAGATGGACCTAGAGATTGTGTTCCTGTTGGTCAATCTATTTGCATTATCATAGTTGATCTAACAAATATTCAGCTCCCACAGTGGCATAGTGAATTGGTTGTTTTATAATTCATGGAAGGTCCATGTAAATGAAGAGGATAAATAGAGGATTATTTCCACGGATTGGCAGTAGATAATGAGGAGGCACAAACTCAGGATTATCACCAGTAGAATGAAGGGGGAGATTAACAGAATCTTTTCACACGGAGGGTTATTAGGACATGGAATGCTTACTACATGGCCATTGAGACAACAACTGTAACATCATTTCAAGGGGAATTGGCTAAGTGTTTGAAAAGGAAGAATATAAAAGGATTCAGGGAAAGGGCAGAGAAATATGATTAGAGTAGATATCTCCAGTTGCAGTTAGTGCTGGTACAGACTCGGTGGGCTCAATCGCCACCTGTTCTGTAATTTCTGTGATTAAGATAATTAGAAAATTTAAATAGCTACTTACTTTCAAAACAAAAAACACCATCAAGGAAGTTAATGATTATTTGCTTCCCTTTAATAACTTCAGTGCAGTTGTAAATTTTTTCGTCATGGATTACTGGGATTTCCTGTGCCAACTTTAATACTGTAAGCGGGTCAGTTTAATGTTTTTTTTTTAAACATATCAAACTGTACTACGCAATTTGGTGATGAAGTGGAGTTTGTAATCCTATTGGAATACAGTTCATGCATTACAAATAATGTCTGTCATTGCCCAAGGTGAACTTAGCAAAGCATCACAAGCTGATCGTGGTCAATCCAGAAAGACAAAGCAAATTGTGAAGAAGTGAGGAGAAGGAGAATGCACTATCTTGACATATTGACTAGTTGGCTTCAAAAGATCCGATGACACTATTCGTGAAGAGCAGCCTGGACTTTTCCTGTTGTCCTGCCCAATATTTATCCCTCAACCAACTTCACCAAGAACAGATTAACGGGTTATTTAACTTGTTGCTATTTATGGGAACTTGCTGTGTGCAAATTGGCTGACATGTTTGCCTATATAACAGTGACTGCACTTCAAAACAAAGCAATTCATTGGCTGGGAAGCACTTTGGGATGTGACAGGTGCTATATAAATGCAAGTTCTACCTTTTTCTAGTTGATCAGTGGCTGAATACAGAAAGCAGTTTTCACTCGGTCTTGGATTTGTTGGAAAGAATTTTCACCTTCCAGATCCTCGGGACGCTTCCCAGCCAATACATTACTTTTGAAGTACAGTCACTGTTATGTAGGCAAATGTGGCAGCCAATTTGCCCACAGGAAGGTTCCACAAACTGCAATCAAATAAATGACCAGATAATCGGTTTTAGTGGTGTTGGTTAATCAATATTTCATCTGTACTAGGATGTGGAAAAACCGGTTGACTAAATTGGAGATTGACAAAGGATTTGGTCAACTGTTAGTATTTTTCTGGTGGTCTGACAATCAGGTGTACTTGTAATTATTGTCCTGTTGAAGCAGCCTACATGTTACAAAACTGAAAAGGTAGAATTTAATACCATTTGAAAGAATACTTGTTCTTGCGATACTAAGAATACATATATCCAGAAAATAAAGCATCTTACTGAGATGAGTATCACTTGGATTTCCTACAGCTACTGTACTTGATTTCACAACTGAATGATTGCAACCAAATTTTACTTATCATTTTTGTGGCACAAATACTCTACAAACGTTATTGTCCTAGGTTTGGGGGAGAGATAATGGGGTGTCAGAAAAGATCTTGGGCAAAGTTTAAAAATGCAGGCAGATTGATCATATTAAAGTGTGTATATATATTATTTGCTTTCTCTTCGATCAACATGCACAGGAGAGGTGGTGCATTTTTAATCTATGGGTTTATTCAGGTCAGTTTGGAGTTGATAAGCATCTGTTGAACTGGAAACGAAGACATCAGACACCTGCCAACTTAATGCTGTATGCTGTGAGGGTGTTGCTTTGGCAGTAGCACTGGCAGGGGAGGTCTTGTGGGCATAAGAGTGGAATCTCCAAAGATTGCCACAATAGAGAGGATAATGGAAATTAGTAGATGATTGAGAATACCCAGATTTTGGCCATGGGCCCATTTTATGGCAACGCTCCAGGTATGGGAATGAAGGGAAGTGCCATGCAAGAAAAAATTCTCCAAAACGAGATCACATACAAATACCAAAGGAAGCTGAACAGTGAGGCACTGTCTTGTGCAAGGCATGGTCCTGACAAATTTCTGGTGGATGAGGATAATGGCGGTTGTTCTGTATGCTGAATGCTTCTGCTTCACTGGTGTAAACCACTTTCACAACTTGCACATGTCAGTTGAACTTCATTCATGTGGGCAATCACTGAGCATGAACGGCGTCCTCCGTTATACTGGAGCAGCTGGGTAATAATGACTGATATGCTTGCGGAACAGATGCTGTGTTACAAAGTACTTGCGAAGTTGGGTGACTGTGATATTATACTGTGTTTCTTTGCTCAGTTCTAAGTGGTCACTTGCTTTCAAATGCCTTGGATATTGCAATGCTAGGATCCCTGGACCTGGGGATCCCCCAATGACTACACAAGTTGATCCAGTGAGGTATTTGAGCCATAAAGATCTGGACGACCCCAGTTTCCATCTGCAGTTGGATCTTGGTAGCTGTATGGCCTCTACATTTGGCCTCAAAGGGGTCCCTGGGCTAGTGAGGGACAAATCAATTGGGTTTCTCTCTCCTGATCGCGATGCAGCAAGCCTGGGTAGAAGGGTGCACAGGCATGTGTTGGGGTGAGGAGGAATCTGTGACAATTCAAATAACCTCCCTGTCTGGGCTTGCACATGGAAAGTGCCTGAATGGTGAGGAACCTAAGGACAGCTAATGTCTGAAACCATATCCTAGTGAGAGTCAATGCTTTCAGCAGAGGAGGAGAGAATGTTTGAGAATAGGCAGAGTGTACATCAGCAGTGTGAACCATGAGACAAACCTGAAGTCATTTATGACATCAGAAATTTAATTTATTTGAGAAAGCTGTAGTGCAGTTCTGTTGATGTTTTGCTGTGCTTTTGGAGCCAAACCAAGGTTTCATTGTACCAAAGGCAAAAATGCAGTTTGGCACTTCTGGCCAATATCAACCAACACCAGGACATGGTCTGTTGGTGCCAACTGTGATGTTGAATGCATTATCTTCCAGTCATATTTTCCATTGATTTGAAAGTTGGTTATCTGGCAACTCTCGTCAATCAGTGGAAAAACTGCAAAAGTCGAAGGCTGGTAAGTAGGTGGCAAAATCTTCCTTTCTCCCATCACTGCTACTTCATGATGGCGAGGCGGGATTGCCTACATCTCTCTCTGCTCCCATTGCGACGTAAATGTTGGGGACTCGAATGCAGTGCAACAGCAGCCCTGGCTTAACAGTTTGTACCAGGACAGTACTTTGTACTTTAGCTTCAATTCTTACATACTGAACTCTAGTGTAATTTTAACACCTAAAAGAAATGCATGTCATCTTTTCTAAACTCAAGCTATTAATTTTCAATTTATAGGATGTATCTACAATCCTAGGGATCTGTGACTAATTTATAGCTGATCTCTGTATTTAGTTAGAGAGTAATAATGGCTAGCTGAGATTAATTACAAAGCAGTTACCTGAATGAGGGATTCACATGACATTCTAGGCAAGGAAAGCAGTTCATAATAGTAATCTGACCCCGAAGATTGAATTACAGCCTCGCTGGTAGCTGATATTAATACTGCTTTATAAATGTATGGCATTTAACTATGTGTTGGGTACACTGTCTTTTGTGTGCGTGTTCTGTTGGTTCACGCCCTGTATTTAGTGCATGGTCTTGTTTGCACTGCAGAATTAAGTGTAGTCCTTATCAAAAAAAACATTTCAATAGTTTCCAGAGTAAACAATTAAAAGCTACAGCCCCTATAGGATTAATTCAGTTTTTGTTTCCACTCATTCAGCGATTAGTCTGTATAGCCGTTTAGTAGCCAGCATGGATTTGTGAAAGCTAGGTCATGCCTGACAAACCTGATTGAATTTTTTGAAGAGGTGACTAAAGTAGTGGACAGGGGAATGTCTATGGATGTTATTTATATGGACTTCCAGAAGGCATTTGATAAAGTCCCACATAAGAGACTGTTATCTAAGGTAGAAGCCCACGGAATTGAGGGAAAATTATTGACCTGGTTAGGAAATTGGTTGAACGGAAGAAGACAGAGAATAGGGATAATGGGTAGGTATGCAAATTGGCAGGATGTGACTAGTGGTGTCCCACAGGGATCTGTGTAGTCATATATCCAAATTTGCCGATGACACAAAGATAGGCGGCATTGTAGGCAGTGTAGATGAAAGCATAAAATTACAGAGGGATATTGACAGATTAAGTGAATGGGCAAAACTGTGGCAAATGGATTTCAGTGCAGGCAAATGCGAGGTCATCCACTTTAGACCTAAAAAGGATAGAACAGGGTACTTTCTAAATGGTGAAAAGCTAAAAACAGTGGATGTCCAAAGAGACTTGGAGGTCCAGATACATAGATCATTAAAATCTCATGAACAGTACAGAAAATAATCAAAAAGGCTAATGGAATGCTAGCCTTTATATCTAGAGGACTGGAATACAAGGGGGTAGTAGTTATGCTGTGGCTATACAAAACCCTGGTTAGACCACACCTGGAGCACTGTGAGCAGTTCTGGGCACCACACCTTAGGAAGGATATATTGGCCTTGGAGGGAGTGCAGCGTAGGTTTACCAGAATGATACCCGGACTTCAAGGATTAAGTTACGAGGAGAGATTACACAAATTAGGGTTGTATTCCCTAGAATTTAGAAGGTTAAAGGGTGATCTGACCGAAGTTTTCAAGATATTAAAGGGAACAGATAAGGTAGATAGAGAGAAACTATTTCCGCTGGTTGGGGATTCTAGGACTAGGGGGCATAGTCTGAAAAT
This sequence comes from Squalus acanthias, assembly GCA_030390025.1. Taxonomy (NCBI): domain Eukaryota; kingdom Metazoa; phylum Chordata; class Chondrichthyes; order Squaliformes; family Squalidae; genus Squalus; species Squalus acanthias. The sequence goes on along the minus strand of CM059428.1, from coordinate 26,287,600 downwards.
TAGAGCCAGACCTTTCAGGAGTGAAATTAGCAAACACTTCGACACACAAGGGTGGTAGAAGTTTGGAACTCTCTCTTCCGCAAATGGCAATTGATGCTAGATCAATTGTTAACTTTAAATCTGAGATTGATAACTTTTTGTTAACCAAAGGTATTGAGGGATATGGGCCAAAGGCGGGTATATGGAGTTAGGTTGCAGATCAGCCATAATCTCATTGAAAGGTTGAACAGGCTCGAGGGAATGAACGGCCGACTCCTGTTCCTATGTTCCTATAGTGAAGCAGTCCTTACAGACACTTGACCGATCAGTTATTTGTTAACTTGGGAGATGATTGATACTGTACTGGGGTCGGGGAGTAGTTCCTTCCCATAGTCATCCAGTGGTACTGTTAAACCAAGAAAAGGGGTCTTTCAGAACCATTAACAAGTGGACAGAGGTAACTGTAGTAAATTGTTGTTTGAAACAAAAGACTGAAAAATACTTAATTCAGCAATATTTGTTTTCTTTAAACCTTTTTGCATAGCTATAGTTACAATATACAAGGGGGAAGAAATAAGGAAGAACATAAATAAAGGAAAGGGTGAGGTCAGCACTACAGTAGGATTGCAATATTGCAACAGTGACAGACTTGCGTGCCAGCTCGTACTGGCCTGAGGCAAGATTCGTCCAGGTTATCTACAGTAACATCAAGAGATCAAATAAACTTGCATGTGAGGCATTGTGGTTAAAATCTCAAGGCCAAACCAAAAACAACCATGGGGAAACTTATTCATGACTGCAGCACCTTGGGATGTTTTTTCCACGTTAAAGGTGCTATATAAATGCAAGTTGTTGATATTGACCAAGGTGGTTGGTAACAGGGCATAGAATTTGCACTAGGAATGTCCTGTGCGTGATTTTCAGGGCTCTGTAGGATTAGGCCAGTAAGAGGAAGCTGGGCAAACGTCATGGCTGCATGAGAGTGAAAAAAAGTCAGACCAAGATGAATAGTGAATAATATGGGAAAGGACGTGGGGTGGAGAACATTCTTATTCATCCACTTTTCCAACCGATATCGCATAACTCTACACGCACCAGTATAAGTTCTCCCATTACCCATTTCCCTGGCATTATTCCTGTCTGAGAAGGGCAGAAAACATAAAACCATTCACCAAATAAATGAGTGTTTGTTTGTTTGTTTGTTTGTTTGTTGTCCAACCCTTCAATTTGTTTGCAGGGTTGATGTTTTCATTGAATTTCTTGATTCTGCAGGTGATGATGTAGACAAGTAGTGACATGTTTCATGTATATAGCTTTTTATTAATGCTGTAATCCCCACAACAACAGCAGTCTTACCTTCTGAAGTGTTTAGTTACACTTCACAGGAAGTTAATTTAACCCTGTGGGGCAGCTTTTTTTTTTTACAGTTGTTGGCTCGGTGGAGCTAGCTTCAGCAAGTTGGGTTCTTCTCCCTCTGGTAGTCTTGCTGGTGATTATTGCATTTCAAACATTCATGCACAATTGTTTAACAGTAGGCTTAAGGAGCTGTATCTCTACTGCATTTAGGCTGCACGTTTGACATCTGTAGGCATTGAACTAATGCCAGAATAATTAGTGTTTTAACACACTTGGGAATTGTCCTTGTGTGTTGCTCTGACCCGGGACTTGCGTAACTACGGTACAGCACTAAGAGAATGTTACTGGAGGAGTTATTCTTCAGAGGTGAAGTTAAACCGAGGCCCTGTCTGCCTGTTTAGGTGGACATAAAATATCCCCTGGCACTATTTGCAGTGAAGTATGGAATTCTTCTAGTATCCAGCCCCATGTTCCTCCCTCAACCAATGCTGCTGAAAATAGATCATCTCATCGCTGTTTGTGGCATCTTGCTCTGAGCAATTGGCTGCCATGTTTGACGATGTAGCAGTAGTTAACTACTGAAGTAGTTTATTGTATGCCAACTGCTTTGGGGCATCCTGAGAGCATGATCGGTCTTCACTTGCATGTTGCAACATGACAAATGCACCACAGCAGCCAGAGTTCTTTTGGCCTGTGAGGGTTAGGCAGGAGCTTTTCAGGTTAGCTGTCGTCTTTGTGGAAGCCTTTACATTTTCATCTGATGTTGTGCCACAGTTCAAAACTATCTACTTCACACTGCCTCTGGGAGCAGGAATTAAATTTTAGTTTTTTCCTGACTTCACAGGCACCATCGTTGGGAAATTACTAATATCAGTGTGGTAGATGTGAAGGGTCTTTGGGTAATCACAGCCCAGTTTTTGCTCGTGTATATGGGGAGTGGAGTTTGTCCATAAACAATGTGCTTTAAATGAACTTGCATTTATATATCTCCTTTCATGACCTTAGGACGTCCCAAAGTGCTTCACCGCCAATGAAGTACTTTTGAAATGTAGTCACTGTTGTAATGTAGGAGACACAGCAGCTAGTTTGTGCACAGCAAGCTCCCACAATTAGCAATGTGATAAGTGACCAGGTAATCTGTTTTAGTGATATGGGTTGAAGGACGATGGACACCGGGGAGAACTCACTACTCTTCGTCGAATACTGCCATGGGATCTTTTACATCCAGCTGAGAGGGCAGACGTGGCCGCAGTTTAATGTCTCATCCAAAAGACTGCACCTCCGACAGTGCAGCACTCCCTCAGTACGGTACTGGAGTGTCAGCATAGATTATGTGCTCAAGTGTCTGGAGTGGGACTTCAACCCACGACCTTCTGACTCCGAAGTGAGACTGCTACCAACTGAACCATGACCGACCCCATCGCAGAAAATAACATGCAGAGTACACCCAATGTTTCAGGTATCTCGAGGAGCTACTCGAGCAGAATCTTCAACTTCACAGTCAACTGTTTGGCTGTGTGTCATTGTCTGGAAACCTGAATTTTCATCAGCAACAAAAAAAGACCATAACTATATGGGCAAACTGGTGGTGTGTAAAACTTTGAGGGAGGGGGAAGTGTACATGTGGGAGTGTCCACTCCTGCACTCAAACATCTCGGCTATTCTTGGGATTTGCAAGCACAGGAGACCAATTTACACTAGTGTGCGTTGAACAGTGGGAAGCCATTGATGCTGCTGGGGATGCTTAGATTATTTCAGGCTGCATCTGCACAGGGAAACCTGTTTAAAATCTGAACATGGTCTGATAAATGTAATTTATTTAACAATGCTGCAGGTGTAATGGGGCACGAAGAAACTGAAAAAAACAGATGATTCAGCAATGGAAGAGGTATCAAAGGAATCTCTTTCATGCAGAAGTGTTTCGCAAACTTTGCTTGGAAAGTGTGAAGAAATGACCATTTTGTTGACATTGCATGTAAATGATGCAATATGATTTGCATAATCGTGCTGTGTTTGGCAATTTTTTTTTGTTTCTTCAGACACTTCCTGAAAGAGATGCTCTTTCTGCTGAAACACTTCAAACTAATGGTTAGATGTTGAACTGTAAGGGTCGAGCCTTTTGAAGTCAAGATGACTTAACTCGTGGTCCATTACTTGATATTCCTCGCTACACAGATGTTGCTCTAGCCTTAAGTGCAGCGTTCGTTTAGCCCTGTTAGTATAACTCCTGTGGCAGTCGGTGCATATCTCCCTGCGTTGGGACAATGGCAGGTAAAATTCTCTTTACTTCTTCTCATTCCATTGGTTGTGAAGTCCAATACCTTTCACCTTCATCGCCAGTACAATGTGGATCATTAATTTATTCAAACTTTCAAATTGCTGTGAAATCTTTATAAATGTTGTATGTTGAGAGATTATTTGTTTTCACACCTTGGGAACATATTGAAAAGAAGTTAGAATGGTTTTGAGTGTCAATAGGGTACAATTAAGAACTTGCATTTATACAGTGCCTTTCACATCCTGATGCGGAGATGCCGGTGTTGGACTGGGGTGGACAAAAATGAGAAGTCGCACAACACCAGGTTATAGTCCAACAGTTTTATTTAAAATTACGAGCTTTCAGAGCTGCTGCCCCTTCGTCAGGTAAAGGTACATTGAGGGAATCTATTACACAGTATATATACACAGAAAGCAATTTGTCTGCAGAGATACAATCTGTTAGGAAGGCATTACATCAAAGACACTTCAGAGTACAGCTAAGACAATTCGACACGTTGGACCCCCTGTGACCCACCTCATTGTCTTAGCTGTACTCCTACAGAACGTGACTCGACATCGTTGTCTGTCTTTCCAGTTTAAAAAAAACACAAAAAAAAAACAACCAAGGAAAAAAAAAAGTTCAAAGCTCAACTGCAGATGGCAACATTCGACACGTTGGACCCCCTGTGACCCACCTCATTGTCTTAGCTGTACTCTGAAGTGTCTTTGATGTAATGCCTTCCTAACAGATTGTATCTCTGCAGACAAATTGCTTTCTGTGTATATATACTGTGTAATAGATTCCCTCAATGTACCTCTACCTGACGAAGGGGCAGCAGCTCCGAAAGCTCGTAATTTTAAATAAAACTGTTGGACTATAACCTGGTGTTGTGCGACTTCTCTTTTTTTCACATCCTAAGGATGTTCCAAAATGCTTTAGTCAATGTTGAAGTGCAGTCACTGTTATGTAGCAATTTGCACACACCAAGATCCCACAAACAACAAGGAGGTAAAGGACCAGTTAATCAGTTTTTTTTTGGTGCTAGGAGATGAGAGATAATTGCTGGCCAGGGCACCAGTAGAATTCCTTACTTCTCTTTGATTAGCACCCTGGGATCAGTAAATCTCCCTGAGACAAGGCATTGGTTTAATATCTCATCTGAAAGATGCCATCTCCGACAATGCAGAACTCCCTCAGTGTTGCATTGAACTGTCAGCCTAGATTATGTGCTCTCATCCTGCAGTGGGGCTTGACTCTACAACCTTCTGACTTGGAGGTGAGAAACTACCATTGAGACTAGGCTGACTTTGTTCCTTTAGTAGGTTAATCCAAAGTTCATTTTCAATTTTTTTTTCTTCCTTTTTTTGTTTTATTTCCAATTTTCTGTCACCTCTGATTTTGCTCTTAATTGTTTTTCCTTTTAAAGTGGCTTTCTGGTTTTTTATTTTGCTCCAATCTGCATTTGACACTGAGCTCTCGATTTATGAATGGGTTCAACTGAACAAGATTACATCCCGGTCTGAACAAGTTGTACCACATTTCTAGTTATATCTGTCAAGAGGACCTGGTATCTTTTGTTGTTTTCTCGCATAGAACTTGTATTTTTAGTAAAAGTACATAAGCTAAAGTGCAGGTTGACTGTATTCATGTAGTTTGCTGCTCCTAGCGACAAATGCATCTCTTGCAGAATCTGTTGTGTTCTCCACTTGTGAAGTACACACACTTCTGACTATCCTATTTGAACAGCTTAACTATGGGGAAGACAAAGCTCTTGGATTTTTCTAATTAACCCCAATGCTCCTGAACAGACAAACAAATTCAGTACAGAAATAAATAACTTTCTGTAGCACCTCCTGAAAGCACCTCACAAACCTCCACCACCTGAAAGGACAAGGGCAGCAGGTGCATGGGAACACAATTACCTCCAAGTCACACACCATCCTGACTTGTACATGTATCACTGTTCCTTTGTGGTCACTGAGCTAAAATCCTGGAACTCCCTATCTAACAACAGCACTGTGAGAACACCTTCACCACACAGACTGCAGCAGTTCAAGAAGAAGATCCTCCACCACCTTCTCGAGGGCAACTAGGGATGGGCAATAAATGCTGGCCTTGCCAGCAACACTCATCTACCCAGAATGAAATTTTTAAAACTTTGATTTGTATAGCACTTTATCCAGATGCCCCAAAGTGCTTCACAGCCAATCAATTGCTTTTTGAAGTGTACTCACTTTGTAGGGAAATGTGTCCACCAACTTATGCACAGCATGGTCCCATGAACAGCAAATCAGTTGAATGACTAGGTAATATTTTTTTTGATAGTGTTGGTTGAGAAAGGATGGGACCTTGGATACCTGAAAAACTTGCTGCCCCCTTTTGATCTGTTGCATCTACCTGAACAGGCAGACAAGGCCTTGAGCTAACGTCTCATCCAAAAGACGGACCCACTGACAGTACAGTACTCCTTCAGCACTGTACTGAAGTGTCCATTTGGATAGTCCTGGAGTGGGGCTTGAATTCTAACTCAAACTTCTGCCTTGGAGGCAAGAGCATTGCCAGCTTAGACAAGTGACATTTTTTAAACAAACTTAAGTATTTTGGGCCACAAAAGGACAAGCAAAAGTAGGGGAACATCTAGACAATAATGACAATATAATAACTGAGAAGGACATAAGTATGATGAAAACCAAGGTAATAGATTGGAGAAATGCTGATTTTAAGGGGCTGAAAATAGAACTTGGGAAAATAAAAAGGGCAACAATATTGGCAAACAACGATGTAGAACAGCAATGGGAAACATTTAAAACGGTGTTCAATGGAGTGCAGGAACAATATATTCCGCTAAAAGGAAAGAACAAACTAAACACTAATGACACTCCATGGATTAATAAAGTCATAAGGGAACAATTGAGGGTAAGGAAAGAGGCATACATTAAGTACCTAGACAGCAGGGGAGTGCAGGATAAGGGAGAATACGAAGAGATTAGGAGAGAAGTAAAAAAAAAACAATTAGGAAGGCAACGAGGAACTATGAAAATTAAATTATCAAGGAACATAAAACAAAACAGTAAAATATTTTACAGGCACATCAATTATAAAAAAAAAAGGAAGGTTGGGATGGGAATAGGGCCATTAACATAGAAACATAGAATCTAGGAGCAGGAGTAGGCCATTCGGCCCGTCGAGCCTGCTCCGCCATTCAATACGATCATGGCTGATCATCCAAATCCAGTACCCTGTCCCTGCTTTAATCCCCACTGTACACATATCCCACCCTACCCCCGTAACCCCACTTATTTAATTCCCCCTAACATATCCCATCCTATCCCCATAACCCAACATATTTAATCCCCCCCCTAACACTAAGGGTCAATTTATCATAGCCAAATCAACCTAACCCACACATTTTTGGACTGTTAAGGGATAGACAGGATAATACCACAGGTAACGATAGAGAGATGGCAGAAATATTAAATAATTATTTTGCTTCAGTATTTACCAGGGAGATAGAACAGGTGGACATGACATTGGATGATGAGATTAGTAATGAGATATGTGCATTTAAAATAAAAAGAGGGGGTATATTAAATAAACTAATCAAACTCAGAGGATAAAACCCCTGGTCCGGATGGATTGCATCCACACATTTTAAAAGAATCTAGGGAAGAGATAAAGACATTACTAGACATATTTAATAATTTGTTAGAAAAAAGTGTAGTGCCAGAGGACTGCCGGATAGCTAACATAATACCTATATTTAAGAAGGGGGATAGAACATGTCCAGGGAATTATAGACCAGTCAGCTTAACATTGGTGATAGGAAAAATAATGGAATCCCTACTAAAGGAGAAAATAGAAGAACATCTAGAAGCCAAAAACATAGTAATGAATAGTCAACATGGATTTCAAAAGGGAAAGTCTTGCTTGAACAACCTAATTTAATTTTTGAAAAGGTAAGAGAGAGAGTAGACAATGGTAATGCAGTAGATGTAATTTATCTAGATTTTCAAAGGCCTTCGATAAGGTACCCCATAATAGACTGATGAACAAGTTCAGAGAATGCGGAGTCAGGGGACAAGTAGCAGAATGGATAGCTAGCTGGCTTCAAGACAGCAAGCAGAGAGTAGGGGTAAAAGGTAGCTATTCACAATGGCAGAAGGTGGGTAGTGGTGTTCCACAAGGATCAGTGCTGGGACCACTGTTCACAATTTATATTAACGATTTAGACTTTGGAATCAAAAACACAATTTCTAAATTTGCGGATGACACCAAATTGGGGATAGTCAATACTGAGGAGGAATGCAACAAATTACAGGAGGACATTAATAAACTTGCAGAATGAGCATATAAGTGGCAAATGAAGTTCAACACAGAAAAATGAGATTACATTTTGGTAGGAAGAATAGGGAGGCCACTTATTACTTGGAGGGTGCGAGTCTAGGTGGGGTAGAGGAACAAAGGGATCTCGGAGTACAAATACACAACTCACTAAAAGTTGTGACACAGGTTAGCAAGGCCATAAAAAAAGCAAACTAAGCACTAGGGTTTATTTCTAGAGGTATAGAATTGAAAAGTAAGGAAGTTATGCTAAAGCTGTATTGAACCTTGAGTAGACCACACTTAGAGTACTGCATACAGTTCTGGTCGCCATATTATAAAAAGGATAAAGAGGCACTGCAGAGGGTGCAGAGAAGATTTACAAGGATGATACCAGAAATGCGAGGGTATACATATCAGGAAAGGATGAACAGGCTGGGTCTCTTTTCTCTTGGGGAAAAAAGAAGGCTGAGGGGTGACCTAATAGAGGTCTTTAAAATTATGCAAAGTTTTGATAGAGTGGATACAGAGAGAATGTCTCCACTTGTGGGGAAGAGCATAACTAGAGGCCATCAATATAAGATAGTCACCAAGAAATCCAATAGGGAATTCAGAGAAACTTCTTTACCCAAAGAGTGGTGAGAATGTGGAACTCGCTACCACAGGGAGTGGTTGAAGTGAAAAGTATAGATGCATTTAAGGGGAGGCTAGACAAGCATATGAGGGAGAAGGGAATAGAGGGTTATGCTGATAGATTTAGATGAGGAAAGACGGGAGGAGGCTCGAGTGGAGCATAAACGCCGGCATGGACTGGTGGCCGAATGGCCTGTTTCTGTGCCATATATCCTGTGTAATCCTATGAAGCTTGCCTGCCAAACATTGTTGTATGCAAAATGAATATGTTTGTTTGTCCTGTGGTGCCCATACTGAGCCCATTTAAGACCTATCCAAGAAACTCTCGACGTGAGTAAGCACAACACAGTGCATACATTGGCATTTCTTTTTATTGGGTGGGTCTTGTGTCCCTCGTCACGGCGGTGGCTTTTTTTTTGGTGAGCATTGACTATCTTTCAGTAGACAGTAGGCATCATTTCAGGAAGATGAAAAGTTGTCGCACACCACTGTGAAATCTGTGCTGGAGTTGCTGCTTTTGTTCTTCATTTTGGGTTAAGCAGGTAGTATTTCTTGGTAGACCCCGAATAAGTTAGCTTTTGTTACAGTAACTATTGTTGGTTCCCCAGGGTAGGACAGCCCCTTCTGTTTGTGGGGTTTGTCCCCTTTAAGGGGGTAAACACGTAGGTCAGTAGCACTGGTCACACCTGTTCAGTACTGTTATACACACCATGTGATGATCTCCTCACTTTGATGTATTCTATTCTCTGATGATGTCAGATTTCTTTTAAAAGGAAGTTGCTTAGTTGCTTGAAGAGGAATATTAAAAGGGTCTAAGGAGCGAGATCAGCAAGTGGGATGAGACTAGGTGGCTCTTGAGAAATAAACACCGGCAAAGACGTAATGATCCAGATGGCCTGTTTCTGTGCTGTAACAATCATCATCTGATTCCACAATTTGTGAGCAACATCAAACAACAACTTGTATTGACATAGCACCTATTAACGTAATAAAATGTTCCAAGGCACTTCATAGGAGTGTAATTTGACAACAAGCCACATAATGCGATATTAGGACAGATGACCAAAAGCTTTATCGAAGATGTAGGTTTTAAGGATCATCTTAGAGGAAAGAGATGCGGAGAAATTTAGAGGGAATTCCAAAGTTTAGGGCTTGGGCAGCTGAAGGCACAGCCACCAAATGTGGTGCGATAGAAATCGGGGATGCTCAAGAGGTCAGAATTGGATGAATGCAGAGTTCTTGGAGGTCAGAGATTTGGGTGGGGGGGGGGGTGGGCGTGAGGGGAGGGGGGAGGCGCGGGTGGTGAGGCCATTGGAGGAATTTGAACACAAGGATGAGAATTTTAAATTTTGAGGCATTGCTGAACTGGGAGCCAATGTAAGTCAGCGAACACTGGGGTGATTCGAGCAGATGGCAGTGTGAGGAAGGAAGAAGTTGTTGACTGTGCTCTTATAAAAAGAAGCCACTGTTGTAGGTGAAAGTGACAGCCAATTTGTGCACAGCAAGATCCTTTAAAAACACCATTGAGATCAATGACCAGTTGAGCTGCATTGGTGGTGATGGCTGAGTGATAAATGTTGGCTACAGCACCAGGGAGAACTCTCCTGCTCTTTGGTGCCACCTGAGTGGGCAAACAGGGCCTCGGTTTAAGATTGGATTTGACAGTGCAGCACTCCCTCACTGTTTGATCCCTGGCCCCTGCTAAGTTAGCTGGGGCAGTGGTTGGCTTGTGAACCGCTGGGTTAGTGAGGGTGCTATCAGTTGGGACTTCCTGCTGCTGATAAATATACAGGGACCATTGCTGGAAGTGTGCATGCTTGAATATTGGGTGAGGACAGGATTCAGGTTCGCTGGGCGCTAACCTTGAGGCCAGATACCCTGTGATTGTAGACTGTAATGACTCATCTTGAGTAAGCCATACCCCCGCATAGAGCTTCTGGCTTCAGAAGAGGAAGGGAGAAAACGTGACTGGAAAAGAGGAGAAAGAATGAAGCTGAAAATGTGCCTCAGCTCCAGCCTCTCAATTGCCATTTTGCACATTTTCTATTTCTCATGCACCTGTTAGCCTGTGACTTCTGAGTGAGATTGCTAAGTTAGTACCGACTCATGCTAAACTAGGGAAAATGAGCGTTTAATAATATTTAGAACAACTTGTTGAAAGATGCTGCTATAAATCCCAAAACTTCAGTTTAGGTTTTGAAATAAAATAGGTGGTTATTTCTGAATCAGTTGATCATGCCCCCGCAGTCCTGCTAAGGGAGCATAACCTTACCACAAGTACATGTATCAGAGAGCTGATTGAAGTGGAACTGATTATTAACATGACCCTTGTTCATAAAGGCAGTACCCTCCATGAGCTCCCAGCCTTTGACTACAGTGGTCAGGCTCATTTTGTGTTTAGACAAGACGGTAAGAGATTGCTGACTATATTTTAAAGTACTGTTGGTCAAAATTAACTTCCTGTTTAGGTTGCTCATTATTTCAATGTACACTCCTGAAATGAATTTTTAAAAATTATGACAATTAATCTTCCATTTCTTGTTTTGGCTATATTTAAAAAAAAACACATTTGGTGCTCTAAAAATATAAACCAACAGTCGATCAAATCACTTCATCCTCTTATAACACTTTAAATGTAGTGTAATCTTATAACCCAGAATTGCAGTTCTATAATACGTCAGTAGTATAAGACTATTGCTTAACCCTGTAGGGATATAAAGTGTAATTATAGAGCAGCGGCAAAAGCGTGTGTTAAGATACAATAGAATTTTCTTGCTTTTATAAATATTATTTCCTTCTCCCCTTAATTATTCTCTCTCCTCCCCCCCCGCTCCCGCCCCAAATTACCTTGGTTTGTGGGTTATATTGTATCGCTCGATGAGGTCCCGAAGCTTATTTCAGTCAGAGAATGTAACCACTGCTGCACTGCAGCTCTGCTCCACGTTGTGGGTATAAACTGCGTACTCCCTGGATGACTCGCTTCACTGCTCTTCACCCAGAGGTAGTGGATTAGACACGAGGTCCTGCTCCCCCGGAGACGGGCAGGCACTTGTCACCTCTCACTGCTTTTCCACGGCACATTGAGGAGGAACAATAGACTCGCGACATGAATGAGCAGGATGATGGGGAAGGTTGTTCCAGCCTGGGTGAGTGCGAGACTGCAGAATGATGCAGCTGCTGACTGCATTTTCTTTTTTTTTTGGTTTCTTTATGTGCCTATTTTGTTCTCTACACCTAACCCCAGAATTTTTTTTTTTGGCGTGCAGGACCCACGAGGTTAAAATCAACTTGCTGCGGCAAAAAGCAATTTCAGATCAAAGCCTTTGTGAGCTCTTCTGTGCTGGTGAGGCAAGCATCTCTCCCTATGTAGCACTGAGCTTCACTTGAAGTGTAGAACTGTTTTTATTTTAAATGTGAGGCATCTGCTGACGTTTCAGGAGATGTGCTCGCTGTCTGATTTTGGCTTCATCTTTCTGCTCGTTGATGAGAAGCAAGTGCAAAGGGGATAATGTGTGTTTCAGTTCTATAAAGGGATTAAATGCCAGCAATTCTCCTTCTACCTGCCTTAATTTAGCATAAGGAAGCCTTAACATCTGTAGTTAAATTGCTGTTTGATGAAGTTTGCTCATGGTTCCAGTGTCTTATCTGTTGTGACAAATATTTTTATAGCATTTCATTTAATGAGTTTCTTGGATTATTGACAACATCCTTTTATTGAGAAATCCAAGTGAAGGGCTGAAGCCCAAGACAAAACTAAAGCTAACAAAAGCCAGTCAAGACATGGCGATTAGTTGACGCCAAGCTTTGTGTTTAAAAGCTTGAAGATTGTAGGAGGTGGTGGAGGAAGTGAAGGGCTCCATCGTCCGAAGGTCCTGGGCCAGAAGAATTGAAGTAGGAGATGGTGTGATTTAGTCTTGATGTTCATTCACTAGAGAATTGGGGAGGAGGAACAGCGTGTCTTGCGGCATTTCTATTCCTTCAAATGAATGAGCAGAAGGTTCAGCCCATAAAACCATACAGCACAGGAGGAGGCCATTTGGCCCATCGTGTCTGTGCCGGCTCTTTGAAAGATGCAGTGATGCTCCTTTTGTGTGGACCCCCATCCCTCCCTGTGCGTTTCCTGGGAGTTTCATTTTTAAAGGTCATGAGATGGTATTGCAGAGGCATTTTAGAGTTTTAATATTTATTAAAATTGTATTGACATATATGGTTAAAACCATTAGTTAGCAAACTGTGTTTTACAAATAACATGTTAAAGTATAGCTGAAGTGATGGTCTGTTTGACACCACATGTTTATAAGAAAGAACTTGCATTTATATAGCGCCTTTCATGACCTCAGGACATCCCAAAGCGCTTTACAACCAATGCAGTACTTTTTGAAGTGCAGTCACTGTTGTAATGTAGGAAATGCGGCAGCCAACTTGCGCACAGCAAGGTCCTACAAACAGCAATGTGATAATGACAAGATAATCTGTTTTAGTAATGTTGGTTGAAGAATAAATATTGGCCAGGACACCGGGAGAACTCACCTGCTCTTCTTCGAATAGTGGCATGGGATCTTATACGCCTACCTAAGAGGGCAGACGGGGCCGCAGTTTAGCATCTCATCCGAAAGATGGCATCTCCGACAGTACGGAACTCCCTCCGTACTGCATTGGAGAGTCAGCCTAGATTACGTGCGCAAGTCTCTGGAGTGGGATTTGAACCCACCACCACCTGACTCAGAGGTAAAAGCGCTCTGAGTCAGAAGGTTGTTATTGTACAACAGTCACCCTTTCATGTTTGCAATTCCCTTTGGAGAAAGACGAGGTGGCGAATGTGTTAATTCGTAAAGGAATCTTTTTATAAGATGCTAGCCCTGTAACTTAAATCTCCGGTTTTGTTTTTAATTGTAAACGATTTCACTAACGTGTCACTCGGTGTATTGGCTGTAACTAAGCATGAACTCCGCAAACAGAGGTCGTGGAGATCAGAAAATAAAATCTGATATGACCAAAAATGATGGGATCACATGATTGGCCTCAAATCCTAATGGATTGTACCGATGGTGCTGCACTGGGTCTGAAAGTCTCTGTACCAGGTGCTATATTTGACATAAACTAATCCTGAGCTGAGAGGAGAGGAAGAAAAATCAGCCAGATTTCCTGCTTCTGTTCACCATCCAGTGACTGCTGCTGGTAAGTGTGTGCACATCAGGCGACAACAGGATCAGATATCACTGTGATTCCTTCATCTGTGGAATAGCCTGCTAAAGGTCACTCTTGAGATTCACATAGGAAGAATGGTCACTCTTTCAAGGTACCTGGAGGCCTCCCAGCACCATTGGCACCACATACCAGCAAGAATAAGTGTCTTCAGGAGAGTAGAGGTGAAAATCTGGTCGAAAAAGGTCTTGAAAGGTTTGAATTGAATAACGGGCTTTAAGTCTTAGTTACGAACAATCTGGGCCTGCGGCTTCATTCCTCCATTCTTGCTCCAAGTTTATAAATGCCCCTCCTCTCGCCTCGCCTCCCCTCCCCTGTCCTTTCCACCTCTGCAACTGGGAGCATAGCGTACAATTGACTGTGGGCTTCTTCACTCCAGTGAAATGGGCTTCCTGCAGTTGACCACGAAGGTCTCTGTGCTGTATGTGTTTATAATTATTTTTTTCTGTTTTGGCTTTCCTCGCCCTCAGTTGCAGGAGGAGCTATTGATTTCAAACCTTAGATAAGAGGCGAGGAGAGGAGATTAGATGCTATTTGTATTGGGGGTGGGGACTGGAATGGGAAGGAATTAAGAGATTTGAAACCTGTTAAAGATCTTACTGCCTTGCTCCATGTTCCTCAGTGATGGTGAGCGAGCTGCATTGCAATGTAGTTGTCCATTCAGTAAAGAGATGAGTGTAAACTGATAAGATAGAAAGAACTTGCATTCACATAGGGCCTTTCATGTCCTCAGGAAATCCTAAAGCACTTCAAAAGAAATTCATTGGCTTTAAAGTGTAGTCGCTGTTCAGTAGGCAAACACGGCAGCCAATTTGTGTAAAGTCCCATGAACAGCAAGTGAAAGAATCTGTTGATCTGTTTTGGTGGTGGTGGTTGAGGGATGACTGTTGAGCAGAACTCTCCTGCACTTGTGCAGGTAGTGCGATGGGATCTTTTAAATCCTGCTGAACAGGGTAATGAGCTGTCCTGTTCTCAATAGTATGGTGTACAGTGTAAAGCTGCTTTCTCACTAAGCTGACCTGTGCTAGTGGCGCAAACTCTCAACGTGTGGCTGCAACCCAAACGTAAACTTGATGGGTTGGCTAAAGCCAGTGGATGGGAAGACCTGCCCTTACTGGGTCTCACCAGCCAAACCCCAGTAAACGTATTACTGCGTTCCAGCCAGTTACATGAGCGCTTTGATGGGGAATCACTGGTACTAGCATAGGTTTTGTACAACATAAAAACAGCTTAAGCCTATTGTAGTGCAAGGGTTTAATTGAGTCAGTATGGAGAGAATTTAGATCTACAATGGCTCCTTGTGTCCAAAAGGTTTGTTTTGACCTCTTCAGCACTTTTGCACCAAACAAATATCACCATTATTAGATAACTGTTCTCAGTCTAGGAAACACTGAGTGGTGTCGTTGATTCCAAACTGCTTGCAAAGTAGTTCTATGCTATGTGGTGATTATATTTGACCAATTTTTTTTCCCCTCCAACTTACTGTGTGCTTCCAGTGTATAACTGCCCTAGTGGGTAAAGACCTGCCAGGTGAGAGTCAGCTAAACCAGCAGCAATTCCAGTACTGAGCCAGCAAAGGCCTGCAGATAGGTTAAAATGTCATCCTGTCTATGAATTACAATTATTATAATATGACTATTGCTTAAAGAAAGGGAAGGAGAGTTATTACCAAACTGGAACTGGGTGTCATTTCAACACAAGGCATGTATGTGTGTGTGTTTGCGTGTGTGTGTGTGGTTCAGACTTCAAACTCGGTCCAGTAGCTATGGTTGATGAGACTGCTCTCTCTTCCCTTCTCCCACCTTGCCTTGCACAATGGGGGGTGGGTTACATGGATATTGGTAACCATACAATGCCTCACCTGCGTGGCTGTTGTTTAGAAGAGCTTCAACAGCGAGCCCCAGTGGGCCTTGCCACTGTTAACAGCAGCTGAGGTTGATCGTCACACAGCATCTGCACATGCGTTAATTTTCCCTTGGCAGTCATCACTGGATGGTGGCAAGAGACTAACCCGGCTGAATTTCCTGTCCTTCGCTTGAGGACACTGAAGATAGCTGTGGTGCTTCCCTCCTTGATTTGAGATCAGATAACTAAATGGAAACCAAACATTGAAGCTGGGAGTCTCCTGGCCTGAATGACTCCGTACCATATCGGGAGGTGTGATTACCAAACAATAACAACTTGCATTTATATAGTGCTTTTAATGTAGTGAAACGTCCCAAGGTGCTTCACAGGATGGTTATCAGACAAAATTTGACACCGAGTCACAAGGCGATATTGGGACAGGTGAGAAAAAGCTTGGTCAAAGATGTAGGTAATAGGAGGAGAGAGTGGTAGAGAGGCTGAGTGGTTTAGGGAGGGAATGCCAGAGCAAGGGCCTTGGCAGAAATGGCGGAAAAATTAAAATCAAGGATCTGCAAAAATTGGAGGAGCGCGGAGAGTTGTAAGGTTGGAGGAGGTTACAGAGATAGGGAGGAGCGAGGCCATGGAGGGATTTGAAAACAAGGATGAGAATTTTAAAATTGAGGCGTTGCTCAACCGGAGGACGATGTAGGTCAGCGAGCACAGGGGTGATTAGTGAACGGGACTTGGAGCGAATTAGGATATGGGCAGCAGAATTTTGGATTAAGCTCAAGTTTAGAGAGGATGCAAGGTCGGAGGCCGGCCAGGGGAGCATTGGAATAGAATCAAACATTGAAGCTGGGGTTTTCCTGGATTGTATGGCTCAGTACTGTATCAGGAGGTGCGACTGCACACTGACCCATCGGGGAGGAACTCACTTGGTAAATTAGTTAGCACATGTTTCGGACTTTGTTTTACCGTGCTCAACATAAAAGTGTGAATGAAACTCTGCGCAAGTCCTTAATGTACTTGGTTGCCAGCCTGTTTGTTGGCATTGTATGTTCGAATCCAGCCACTTCCTGATACTGGGAATGAGAGTTGAAACTAACTCTGGTTCACATGGGCACATAGTTATTCTTACAAGTCACGCCTCAAACCTATTGTAACCGATAGTTCTTTAAAAGTTTCATGGCAGGCATTATTGTAAGGCTTTAACTAACTGGATAGCTTTCAAAGAGCTGGCACAGGCATGTTGGGCTGATTGGCCGCCATCTGTGCTGTATGATATAAAATGGGTTGCAGAAAAATTATTGAAAAAAAAGTAGAGATTAAAAAAAGCAAAGGATAACGCTTGATGTTTTGCAGTTGGAGGCAAGCATTTTCAGAAGTGACTACCTACTGAGGCAAGCTGGTAAATGACAGCAAATGTCGGGTTGCTAAAGTAACTTGTAATCCATTATTGCTAACAAGCCCTAACTTGTTTCCTGGGTAATTCCAATTACAGGAAGCAACGTATTGTGTTAAAAAGCAGTGAAGCTATCACCTAGGTAACTTCAATTACCGGCACCCAGATGCCACTAAAGGCCACTAAAGTTCACTTAAGTTCTGCTGCGACCCAATTTTAATGCCTGGCTGCGCTGAAATTTGACTAATGACACTCTCCAACTGCTTCTTTCTATCTTCTTGCGCTCCCCTTCTAATAAGCATTGCATGACCTATTTTTGATTTTTTTTTGAGCAAATAACTGCTGATTTCCAAAAGTACAAATTTCCTGTCTGCTTTTCACCCACCCACCCCCGCCCCCACCCTCACAACTGCAGAGTTGTTGAATCACAGCATAGTATGGTATTAAGCCACACATAAAGGAACAAATGCAGGTTCATTGCCTTGCCTGTGCTGAGTTAGCTGATCTCGGTTATGCCATCAAGTGGGGTGTTACCATTGGCCCACCATGGTAAGGGTTTGGTGGGGACAAGAAATCAGAAAGGGTTGTAGCTCCTAATCATCGGTCAGTTGGAAAGTATGTGTGCTAATGTCGATCAGGACACGATCGTGCTTGGGTCTGATGCCTCCTGGTAATGTAACTTGCTGACTCTATCTAGGCTCACACCGTATAGAATGGATGAGGTTCTGGCTGGTTATTCCTGGGAAACCATACCCTAGCTTGTACCAATGCCTGGAGGAATGAAAAGAATTTCATTGTTGCTTTTTAACGTAATCTGAAGTGTTGATCTCGCTGCCTCAAACTGGAATAGGTCAATGAGGGAACAATTGCATCACAGCCCAGGAATGAACCAAGTTAGCATTTCTTATGCGGTTATACTTCTAAATTGGATTTCCTAGTTTAAGAAACTAATGTTGCCTGAAGGTTAATATGCTATATTAAATATGCTTTATCAAATAAACCTAGAGACACTGTGCTACCAGTGCACTAATGGTCACTCATAAGATGCTTATTTACTCTTGTGTGTACCAAGTAAAAGGGGCATAGTGCTGGCACTTTTTTCACTGGATCACTTCCAGTTGAGTATAGCCAGACTTGTTTAGCTGAATAACTCCTTATACCAGCACTCCTGGGTTCTTATGCACTTCAACTAGGTTGAAATAATAACCAGTGCCCCTTGAGGACTGGTATTTCGAGGTACTTCTGGTCATAGTTTAGTTTTGACTTAACAAGATGATTAGATTTGAAAATAGAACCTTCATGAGCAAGCGAACTAGTCGTTATAACATCCATTTTGTACCCTCCCACCAGTAGTGATGCTACAGTGCATCCACTGGCAGGAGGTTGTAATTACAGTGTGACATGTTTACATTGGCATTTTTCATTATAAATGTGGGCATAGTAAATTATGATAGAGTTGACAGAAAGTGTGAGCAGATGTAAGAGTATCCTCGATTGAGCATTTGCTTGTAACATGCAATGTAACATTCTCATAGCACGAGCTGTCTGTTTTTCTCTTCCTGATCTGATTCCGTGTAACTCAGTCTAATCGTCCTTGTTTAAGCTGATAAAATGAATTATAAACAAGTAATTCATTAAAGCAATGGTGATTATTGGCACAGTGGACTTGGTTGTGTGTAGGAATTAAAACTTTTTGGATTGCAGGATGACGGTGATGTAATACAGTTTGCTCATAATTCAAAGTTGCTTAATTGAAATTATTTAATAATTCAATGTTTAGCCTTTAAATCATCAGGAGTATATTGTACTTTGAAGCACTCCAAAATTTTTACGAGGGTACAGACTTTTTGGTAATTCTTGGGATCTGGGCATTGCTGGCAAAGCCGGCATTTATTGTCCATTCCTAGTTGCCCTGATTCAACTGAGTGGCTTGCTAGGCCATTTCAGAGGACAGTTAAGAGTCAACCACGTTGGTGTGGGACTGGAGTCACGTGTATATAGGCCAGACCGGGTAAGGACGCTAGGTTTCCTTCCCTAAGGGACATTAGTGAACCAGTTGGATCTTTACGACAATCTGACAGTTTCTGGTCCCTTTTACTTACGTCAGCTCTTTATTTCCAGATTTCTTCAAATGAATTGGCATTCTCAAACTACCATGTTGGGGTTTGGACTCGCGTTCTGTAGATTATTAATACCGGCCTCTGGTTTACTAGTCCAGTAACATAACCACTACACCACTGTACCCCCATGATCAAAGTTGATTAATTGAAATTATTTAATAATTCAATATATAGCCTTTAAATGCATTTAAATTATCAGGAATATACTGTATTTTGAAGCACTCCATTTTTTTTCGACAAGAGTACTATCATTTTGGCTCATCACCTGTCCATGAGCACATTTTCTATTCCTGTTGTATAAGTGCTGTGGTTTGCTTCTAGGCTTGAAGAGAGCTTAGCCATGGGGAGTTGGTATTGTAAAAAATATTGCTATCATAGACTATACCTTCAGTGAAATAATGCAAGGATTGAATCCTTGGCTCTTTCCTAAACATACTTAATATTTTTAGATGGATTCAAATGGCATTTTTTTTTTGTTGAACAGTAATTTCTGAATGCTGCCTAGTACAGTTTTCTTGTTAAGTGTTTAGATACAAGTTACTTGCTGACATTTCTTTTGTCCGCTCCCTTTAAGCAGTGCTATACAAAGGCCCGTCCCCTGTGTTTTTAAAATGGCTATTTTCCTCCACTACATGATTTCACAGCACGAGGTGTGATTTTAGTTGTGCTTTCATTATCGCACTTGCTGTCTTCTAGTTAAATGTAAGCAGAGAAGTCTGTTCAATTGCAGTTGTCATTCATTGCCATTTCATCAGTCTAGAGGATTGGAGGGGGAGGGGGAAAATTGTTCCATTTAAGTAATAACGTCCAAGCTTCTGTGTACTAGCAGTGGATTAAAGGATTATAGGGCAGAGTCTGAAATTCAGAATATGGGTAGTCTTTCATTTAACCGTGTAGAAGCCATTGGTGCAGGCACATTTCGGACATCTGGTTTAGCTTTCTGCATCTGACTTGTAATTGGCGAGATTGGACCAATGCCTGAACTTGATACTAAGTTGTGAGAAACTTTCAGAATTGGAAAAAAGTTTGAGGAGACTTGGGACCTGGTATTTAAATTACGAACACATACAAACGATGAACATACAAACAATGACGGACAGGTAAAGACCCTCTGGTCCATCGAGCCTGTCCCACACTATTGTGATATCTTGTATATCACAATATATACTCTCCACCCCATCTGAAACCATGTGATCTCCTGGGAGATGAATTGTTGAAAAGCAAGGCTAATGTACACTTAACAAGCAGGTTACTTAATTTTTTAAGAGCACCTGGAATCTAATTCAGCCCCTTCCTATTTTTTTTGTACCACTCTACTCTTTTTAAGCTACTCATCTGTTGAGAGGGCGGGTGGGCAATTTGCTTTCAAGTGTTCCACATTGTCACACTGAAGGCTCGGAGTGCATGAGAGTAACCGAGGAACAACCATTTCTTTGCTCCTTCCATGGAGACGTCCCGTGTCTTACTCCTCCCTGGCACTACATATTGGTGCAGTGTGCTTCTGGTAATGTCAGAGCTAAAGTACAAAATTAATGAACCTCAAATAACAAGACTGGATTTTAGAAATTTTCCCACACAGGAGTGATAAATGTATGGGATCAACTCCTATCAAACGCAATTAATTTTGAGCGTGCAATTTCTCCTGTTAATGTGGGGTGAGTGCAAAACGGAATTTTCCATTTATGGCCATTGACCAGAGGCATTTCACCCACTTTGTATTGAGATTTAAAAAAATATAAAACCAGTTAATTATCAATATTTGTTTAATAACCATGTTCTAAAACAAAATCTTAGCAACATAGATCAAATGTTCCATTCAGCTCTGTTTTTCCTGGGGCTGTGAAAATGCCATGGATGGAATGCATTCAGTGAGAACGGAAAATGTAGATTGTGATGCTAGATTGATGCTGTGGAAGATTTTTTTTAACTCGATTGTCTTCAGTGATCAGGAGGAAATGTTTTTTGGGAATATATTTGGTCATTCACCTCTTTCAGGGCCTTTTAAGATGGTGAGAGTTCAGAATGGAGCAAATTGTACAAGGTCTGTAGTCAGGAGCTCACTGATGCTCTCTTGTGTGATTTTTAAATTAACGATATTTAATTTAGAATTTTTCCCAATTACTGTCGCAAAGTCTTATTCAGGGTTTTTACGAGCCTGATGGAATTTGTGGTATCTATGAATTAACATCTCATACCTGAGAACCTGGCTCCGTGCCGATGCTCCCTAGCATAGGTTTTCAGACCAAGGTCCTTGGGTCATGGAGGCCAGAAAATGGAACTTGGCGGATCTGTGAAGTTACAAAATTTCTGTCCGTTCATTGCATCGCATTTGATGCACTAGTATGTTCTGTTGCTTTGGACCAATAAAAGCACTTGCTGCATCGATGGCACTGGTTTCCTTTTGAGCAACTGACGCTGTCTTTGGAAGTTAGGGCGGGGATGGTGGTTTTGGGAGTACATCCACATTTGCAGGAGGTCCCCTGCACAAAACATTTGTAAACCACTGTTTCAGAGCAGTGGAGATGCACGGTACAGTGCTAGAGTAAAAAGGATTGCATGTGGCAAAATGCTTTCAAAATTCAAGTTATTCAGCATGACTTGTCAGGAGGCTAACTTCTTATGACTGTTTTTTGCATCTTTCCTGTTGTGTGGTGCAGTTCTCATTCCTCAAAAATGTGTTCCCAAAATTGATCAGCCCATAACAGTTACCACATGAAATGTGATTAGACAACCTATAAATGCAAGTTCTGTCTTTCCTTTCTCGTGTTATGGTGCAGTGCCTTGATTCAGCTCCGAAAGGCTAATTTTTGTAAGATTGTTAATGGAAAATAACACCGTGTGTGTGTGTGTGTGTGTGTGTGTGTGTGTGTGTATATATTTTTTTCAGGTTTGAAAACTTGCATTAACAATGTTGCAGTTCACTAAAATTAAATGCCCGAAGTCATTGATTCTCAAAAGAACCAGCAGAAATGGGCATTTTTTTGGGGGGGGGGGGAATCTAACGTTTTGCTTCTACTGGTCAGATATTTAAAATTACTATAACGTCAGAAGCTGCTGGTGACGAGCATGTTGTATGTTTGTCTGTTTTGATTTAATAGCTGTCTCTTTAAGACTCTATTGTGAACAGGGATATCCGCTAAATCTTGCACCAAAATCTGATACAATTTTGCACAGTTTGTTGTTGAGTTTCCCTGGTAACAGGCTGGAGAGTAGGTTGAACACACCCTTTTTCAAATATGCCAAGACTCCAGGATTGGTTCTGTTTGTATTTGACTGACTGATCCCTTTTTTTTTAATTTGTGAGGTTGGGTAATCGGATTCTCGGAAGTCCTGGTAACTTTTCGAGGATATAAAAGTTATCTGTTCAAGTTGGCAGCTGAGAGGGACAGTTCAAAAATTTCAGAAAAGCAACTAGGATACTGTTTGGGAAGAACAGATGGGTTGGTAATCCTGAAAGGAGAGAGAAACGCTGTATTTAAAAATTACCTACAAAAGCTTAATTTAGTTCCTAAAGCTGTTTGCAGAGCAACATTCTACTGTAAATATCTAACTGTATTTTATCACTTGACTTTCATGGCTTAATAAATTGAAAATATGAAGTAAATTTAACATGAGATCTGTTGTAATACTGTAGCAATTTTGAAGAATGAAATGAGGTCTCCTGGACACATGAGATGGTCCAGTACCTGAGTGAATTACTGAAAGTGTGCCCAGATCTCAAGGCAAGGAGAGATACTCTTGAAGATATGGAGAGTTGGGACTCCCATTAGACAGCGATCTAAGATATGAAAACCCATGTAATCTAGGGTAAGAAGGTGTAAAAGGACCCAAATATGTAATGTCATCCAATAGCTTTAAAAAAAAACTGCTCTGAATGTAGGTCTGTGAAATGTAGCTATACTGAAAGTCCAGTGGAATAATAGGCTTGCAAGAACTTTCAATTGCTGATATATCAACTGCTTAAGATTATAGCAGATTTCCCTTCATTTGTGGAGAAATTTCAACCTATTGTGGATATGTAATGGTATTCAGTTGCAAAATCCGATTTATTAAATAGTTTATACAGCTGTCAGTGAAATGGAGACATTAATTACCTGACGCCCCAGTGTAGAGACACTCTCTGCTTCTCTCCCCTCAACTCTGCTTCTCTCCCCTCAACTCTGCTTCATGCTGGTGCACACTTTAAAAAAAAAAAAAAAAAATTCTTGGGATATGGGCATCGCTTGCAAGGCCAGTGTTTATTGCCCAACCCTAGTTGCCCTTGAGAAGGTGATGGTGAACCGCCTTCTTACACCACTGCAGTCCATGTGGTGACGGTGCTCCCACAGTGCAGTTGGGTAGGGAGTGCCAGGATTTTGGCCCAGCAACGATGAAGGAACGGCGATGTATGTCCAAGTCGGGATGGTGTGTGACTTGAAGTGACGGTGTTCCCATGCACTTGCTGCCCTTGTCTTGTCCTTCAGGGTGGTGGAGGTCGGGGGTTTGGGAGGTGCTGTCGTACCCCTGTTCGTGTACAGTACTGTTGACTGTCAGTGACTGAATTATGCCTTCGATAATGATGTGATGCACGAAGTCTCACAAAAGTTGACCTTGAGGTTGGACTTGCTATAAATTGCATGCTGTTCATCTGACATCTCCTGTCAATGTTTTTCAGCCAGTCAGGCAGGACAGTGACGATTCAGCATCTTGCCAATTGAAAGGAAAGAGGATTTAAAGCTCAATCGTTCTAGAGATGATTAGAAGTCTTTGTCACTAATGGTCACTGTATTTAAGTACAGCTGCTTTGTCAAAGCATGCGATTTAGATGGCGCATTGAATTTTTGTCACTCAGTGTACTTGAATAGAAGGCAGAGCATTCTGTGAAGAATTGGGAGCTTTTTTTTACATAGAATTTACATTACAGAAACAGGCTATTTGGCCCAACTGGTATGTGCCAGTGTTTATGTTCCACATAAGCCTCCTAACACCCTACTTCATCTAACACTATTAGCATATCCTTTTATTTCTTTCTCCCTCATGTACTTATCTAGCGTACCCTTAACTGCATGGATGCTTTTCGCCTCAACTATTCAATGTGGTAGCAAGTTCCACATTCTAACCACCCTCTGGGTAAAGAAGTTTCTCCTGAATTTCTTACTGGATTTATTAGTAACTATCTTATATTATGACCCCTAGTTTTGGACTCTCCCACAATGCAGGCAGTCCTCAAATGTGATCAGAATTGTGTTCAGAGCTTTTGGCTTATTTGTAAAACCTCTTGTACATCTAGAGCTGTCTGCGAGGATGGCAAAAGGGAAACTGCATCAGGGGATTTACTTAGATTGAAGGGTGGATGCAAGAATTTACCTCAGTCTCATCAATTACTGAATAAAGTTGGAAAATACTCATTTTGGTGAATTTTGAGCCAGAGCAGATAACATTTCTGCTCTTCAACTTTCTTTGGGTCAGAAGGTCATCGGTTCAAGCCCCATTTCAGATACTTGAGCACATAATCTCGGCTGATGCTCCAGTGCAGTACTGAGGAAGTGCTGCACTGTCTGAGGTGCCATTTGGTAGGCTCCTAAATGAAGAATGGGCATGGTATCGAAGAACAGTCGATCCCTGGGCACAAACCTTTATATAAGGAATCACTATCTCTAAGGGAAGGAGGGGGGAGCAGAAATTGGGTCAGTTAGATTTGCAATGGTGATTCCTTGTTTAATCCAGCAGTCATTTCAAAGACTGTTCCTCCAGCAATGCTGCGCTTCCACAGTACTGCAACGAAGTGTCAGTCTAGATTGGGGTTTGATCCCACCACCTTCTGACTCTGAGGCAAGAGCTACGGCTGAATTTGCTTTGTTGTTGCAGTTTGGTTGTCAGATTGCCTTTCTCTTTTTTCCTTTTCTCCTTTGCAGTTTCACCATTATCAAAATGAAGCCACCTCACTGAATCCTATTTTGCCTTTTGACTCTGTCACTGCCAGGATTCACTTTCATCGAAGTTCATTCAGTTGCTTTTCAATGTGTCTTTTATATTGAGAGGTCGCACAACACCAGGTTATAGTCCAACAGTTTTATTTGAAATCACAAGCTTTCGGAGCTATCGATTTGCTCCTTCCTCAGGTGAAGTAAATTAGATACAGAATCTCCAAAGCATATATAGATGGAAAACAAAGAATGTGTACTTTACAATTGCAGACCAATAAATTAAATCATCCTGACTATCTTTTATATTGGCCCAGATATTCTGATCGCAGGCCTCCCGCGGGCGGAGGGCTGCGATCTGGAAAAATCTGCGCCCTTACCTGAGGGCTCCCGGGAGGCGCACCGTTCCGCTGCTGGGCCTCTCCAAACTGCCGGTGTGCAGGGCCCACGTATCTCAGAGGAGCAGGTAGTTCGCAGGTCCCTGGGATCACGTGGGCCATGGGGAGCCATTCAGAGAAGGGAATCTCCCTTCATACATTTGACAGGAAGACCTGTCAATTATATGAATGAAGATCACCCCCAAAACATAGTAAAAATCACATTTTAAAAATAACTTGAAATTACATAAATTAACTATTTTAAACAAAAATGTAAATTTTTGAAAAAAATAATTAAAGTTTTTAACAGGGCTAAAAATAAACTTACCTTTCTTTAAAGTATTCTTAAATGATACCTGTCCTGCTACCTTCAGGGATCTGTGGACATGCACTCCAAGGTCCCTCTGTTCCTCTACACGTCTCAGTATCCTACTGTTTATTGTGTATTCCCTTGCCTTGTTAGCCCTCCCCAAATGCATTACCTCACACTTCTCCGGATTGAATTCCATTTGCCACTTTTCTGCCCACCTGACCAGTCCATTGATAACTTCTTGTAGTCTACAGCTTTCTTCCTCACTATCAACCACACAGCCAATTTTTGTATCATCTACAAACTTCTTAATCATGCCCCCTACATTGAAGTCTAAATCATTGGTATATACCACAAAAAACAAGGGACTTAGTAGTGAGCCCTGCGGAACCCCACTGGAAACAGCCTTCCAGTCACAAAAACACCTGTCGACCATTACCCTTTGCTTCCTGCCACTGAGCCAGTTTTGGATCCAACTTGCCACTTTCCTGTGGATCCTATGGGCTTTTACTTTTCTAACCAGTCTGCCATGTGGGACCTTGTCAAAAGCCTTGCTAAAATCCATGTAGACGACATTGATCGACCCTCCTTGTTACCTCCTCAAAAAATTCAATCAAGTTGTTCCTTGATTTATCCGTGCCTTTCTAAATTACAAACTCATGTTCTCTGGATTATTAGTCGAGGAGTTTGGATTACTAGTTCAATAACATAACCACTACACTACTGTACTCCCTAATGTTGGAGAAATGTATACATGATAAATAGAACCAGCACGGACTAAGCTCTCTTTTTAATGTGATACAGTACCATTATTGCAGGACAGTTCAAGATGTTTGCTTTAACACAGGCTGGCATTCAGCATTTCTTTGAAGTGTGTAATGGCTGTGCCTATACAAACAGACACACGCTCTTTTTATAAACCCCCAAACAACAAAGGCTCCATTATTAAAAGTCCAGCAATTATATACTTTAAATTCTATTGTCTCATTCATGGTTTATACGTTTCCTCCCTTCCCCCACTGATGTCATCGTAGCCATGCTTTGGGGGTTATATCTTGAACTTGGTCCATAATGCAGTGAAAGAACTTGTGAAAAGACACGGAAGACACAAGGTGTTGATTCAGGATCCTGAGCTTTAGAAGGATGAGTTATTGGCAAGGACTCCACCAACTGTTAGAATTAGATTACATTTAAAGCACGTAATTGGTTGGTGCCTGCAAATGAGAGTCGTACAGCAGTAATGCTGTCAACAGGAGTTTATCGACTTAGATTGTCTGACATTTGGATCACTGTAAATCCAACGTCTGCATACTGAAGATGGTGCTTGTGTCAGCAATTGGCTACCTTCAGACTAAAAGGGACTTAAACCCATGTCGCAATGAAAGAAGAAAGCAAAAACTTTCATTTATATAGCGCCTTTCATGAGCTCAGGACATCCCAAAGTGTAGGGTTAGAGGCCATGGGGAAATTGGGGGAGGGCGTGTATAGGATAAGACTTGTACTGTCAGGTTGCACAGGAACAGGAGTAGGCCATTCAGCCCTTCGAGCCTGTTCCGCCATTTAATTAGACCATGGCTGATCTGTATCTTAACTCCATTTACCCGCCTTAGTTCTGTAACCCTTAATACCCTTGCCTAACAAAAATCTATCAATCTCAGTTTTGAAATTTTCTATTGACCCCCAGCCTCGACAACTTTTTGGGGGAGAGAGTTCCAGATTTCCACTACCCTTTGTAGGAAGAAGTGCTTCCTGATTTCACTCCTGAATGGACAATCTCTAGCTTTAAGGTTATGCCCCCGTCCATCAGAGGAAATGGTTTCTATCTACCCTATCAAATCCTTTTAATCATCTTAAACACCTCAATCAGATCACCCTTAATCTTCTATATTCAAGGGAATACATGCCTAGTCTATGCAACCTGTCCTCCATAATTTAACCCGTTTTAGCCCCGGTATCATTCTCGTGAATCTGCGCTGCACCCCCTCCAAGGCCAATATATCCTTCCTGAGGTGCGGTGCCCAGAACTGAATGGAGTACTCCAGATACGGTGGTTTTCTTCCTCAAGACCAGCGGCCAGAGAACCCTCCAGCTGGACCATCCAGTTCACATGGAGATGATGGCTGGCCCCATTTACATTGAGGAACTCTGAGGGTTCAGTAGTAGACAGCTCTGGAGGGAGTACACCTGACTGAATAACGGATTGGAGGAGCCAGAGCACGGGGGATTGAACAGACCAGGGTGGACAGGTCTTTGAGCAGAGAGCAGCACAGCTCTGAAAATCCCAGCCTCACCCCCAGCAGATCCCATCGGTGCCCTTGGGCAGAAAGTATGCAGGGCCAGTGAGAGGGGACCTGATGTGCATGGGGACAGCGGGTGCCCATGGGATTATGGCCACATCCCCAGCGCCCATCTGCTCCATGCAGCAGGCTTCCTAGGGAGGGGGTTGCCCATGGCCCTCCGACCCCCATGGACCCCATGCAGTGCTCACTCAGCCCCCTGTATAATGGGGCCGGTCTTGATTTTTTGTAAATAAACATTGCTGTAGTCTTCAGGGCTCCAGACTGCTTCTCTGGTTTGGCATGGTGGTTCAAGGAGATGGGTTTTAAGGAGGGTCTTAAAGGAGGAGAGAGAGGCGGAGAGGTTTAGGGAGTGAATTCCAGAGTTTAGGGCTCAAATGGCTGAAGGCACGGCCGCCAGTGGTGGCCGCAAAGGTAATCGGTGATGCGCAAGAGGCCAGAATTGGAGGAGTGCAGAAATCTCGGAGAGTTGTAGGGCTGGAGGAGGTTACAGAGATCGGGAAGGGCGAGTCTATGGAGGGATTTGAAAACAAGGATGAGTTACTGGACTGGAAGCCTCAGCTGTAGGTCAGCAAGCACAGGGGTGATGGACGAACGGGACTTGGTGTGAGTTAGGGTATGGGCAGCAGAGTTTTAAATGAGCTGAAGTTTATGGGGAATGGAAGCTGGGAGGCCAGCCAGGAGAGCATTGCAATTGTCGAGGTGACCAATCATTTATGGATGAGCAATTGAACCTTTTCCAGATATTGAAGTGCCCTACAGACCCATCTGGCTTTGGACTGAAGTGGGAAGTAGAATAGCTCTGAGATGCAATAACCAGTATTTTGACTGGGAGGGAGAAAGTAAAAACAAGTTTACATAGGCAGTGTCCATTGTAAATGTGGACATAAGAATTCCTATTGGGAATATTGTGCACACACACAAAAGCTTTTGAATGTACTGTATGGAAGTTTGGATGAACTGCCCACCAATATAAGATATGTTGATAGGGTGAGATGAAGAGCAGTGGGAGGAGGCTTGTGTGCAGCATAAACCCTGGCATAGACCTGTTGGGCCGAATACCTGTTTCTGTGCTGTTAATACTGTGTAATAAGTAGAGAAGCTTCACCATAAGGAGGGAGAAACTGAAGGCTGCCACGTGGTTCTGTAAATGAAGGGCTAAATATTTATAAAATCTTTCAGGAAGATGTGATATTAGATCTTGTGGTAGTAGATCTGAAGTAATTCTTGTCATGTAATACTGTGCTCACTGAACCAGAGTCACATTTCTCCAGAGACAGCATCAATTCCTGGATAAACTGCCTTTTCTTTGTAGTTTGATATGGACCGATATCCCCGATGTTTTATTGCCGTGTAGTCTATTATGATGTTTATTTGACTGAGGTGAGATTGTGCCATTTGTGGACGATCCCACAGTACTAGAGGGTTGTGCTTCAATGGGCTGAGCGGCTGACCTTGTCCTTGACTTTCCTTGTAGTTTTCCACACTCCTCCCAAGTGTTTATTTTAAATCTGTCCTTGGTGTTAGACTCGATGCTGTGCGATAATTGTGTGGATTTTTTTTTTCCATTTCTCATTTTGTTTATTGGCTAGGGTGTCGGCTTCAATTTTCTTTTCAAACTGAGGCCTCCCCAGGACGCACACCATCTGCGACCAAGCAAATGGACAAAACCCCGTGGGGATGAGATGCTTTTCTAAGCTCAGTGTTGTTTTTGATTTATCGTGCACTATAGGCCCCATGTGTATTCTGCCTTTTCCTACCTCATTTAAAAATATTCATTCACTGGATGTTGGCGTTGCTGGCAAGGCCAGCATTTATTGCCTATCCCTAATTGCCCTTTGACAAGGTGGTGGTGAGCAGCTTTCTTGAACCACTGCAGTCCATGTGGTGAAGGTGCTCCCACAGTGCTGTTTGGGAGTCCTAGGATTTTGACCCAGGACAATGAAGGAACGGCGATATAGTTCCAAGTCAGGATGGTGTGTGACTTGGAGGGGAACTTGGAGGTGGTGGTGTTCCCATGCGCCTGCTGCCTTTGTCCTTCTAGGTGGTAGAGGTTGCGGGTTTGGGAGGTGCTCATGTTCCATACTCACTGGAGAGAAAGAAAGACTTGCATTTAGAACAGGACATCCCAAAGCGCTTTCGAACCGATGAGGTACTTTTTGAAAGGAAGTCATTGTTGTAATGTAGAAAAGGGGCAACCAATTTGCACACAATAAGCTCTCACAAACAGTAATGTGATGATGACCGGATAATCTGCTTTTAGTGATTGCATAGTATCCACAGCACAGAAACAGGCCATTTGCCACTGTTTATGCTCCACACAAGCCTCCTCCCACCCTTCTTCATCTAACCCCATCAACATATCCCTCTATTCCCTTTTCCCTCAATGTGTTTATCTAGCTTCCCCTTAAATGCATCTTTGCGAGTTGTCTCAACTACTCCCTGTGGTAGCAAGTTCCACATTTTAACCACTCTCTGGGTAAAGAAGTTTCACCTGAATTCCCTATTAGATTTTTAGTGATGATCTTGTATTTATCGCCCCTAATTCTAGTCTCCCCTGCAAATGGAAACATCTTCTCTACGTCTACCTTATCAAACCCTTTCATAATCTCTATCAGGTCACCTCTCAGTCTTCTCTTCTCTACACAAAAGAGCCCTGGCCTTTTTAATCTTTCCATGATAGGTTATTCATAGTGTTGGTATCATCTTTGGTTGAGTGATAAATATTGACCAGGAGAACTCTCCTGCTCTTCGAATAGTACCGTGCCATGGGATTTTTTTTTTACCTCTACCCAAGAATGCAGACGGGGCCTCGGTTTAACGTCTCATCTGAAAGACGGCACCTGCGACAGTACAGCACTCCTCCAGTACTGCACTGGCGTGTCGGCCTGGATTTTGTGCTCAAGTCTCGAAGGTGACTTGAACCCATGACTTTCAGACTCCGAGGTGATAATGCTACTGACTGAGCCACGGCTGACACCAGAGGGAAGGTACCTGGCTCCACATCCTTGCAACAACATGACCAAAGTCAGGAACTTGGGGTGCAGGAGAATGGCAGGTGCCAATCCATGTTCCACTGTTCCTTAGTGTGGCATGCTACCATTTTAGTGCTGCTGGGTTTTTATTATGCGACGTCCATCTGATTTGTGAGTGTCCTTTAATTTGGACATTAACTAAAAGCAACGTTGCAAGGAAGTTTAATAAATCTTTTAAGCCGTTGCATTCGAGCATACTTTAGACCCCACTAATCATTTAATGAGTAAATGCACCATACTGGACTAGGGAGATAACTGGTTTGATCTGCAAGTTGGCCTCGAGTTAGCTGCTCTGGTACTAGGCGTCCTCTAATTCTTCCTCTTTTGCTAGCACATGGCTTGCCTTTCCCTTTCTACTGAACTGAAGAGACTGTGGTCCCTTCAAGAATTCTCAAAGAGCAGAAACTACCTGTAGTTGAAGACCGAAGATTGATGCTCTGTTCGTGGGTTTGAGTGCACTTGCATGGAGCTTGGCCTCAGACGACTTCATGGATGAGAGCTGGCAGTATAACTGATTTTGTCATGTCAAAAGTGTCCTAATTACTTTCAGCAAAATGCAGTTGGCAATATTTTTAAATGGCTATTTTCAGCTCATATTACATTATAATTATTTGCTTCCTGAAAATCTGCATAAAGGTACCATATAAATGCAAATAGTTGTTGTTAAAAATGTTCCTTATCTTTGACATTTTAAGAACAAATGAGCTTGTGTTTATATAGTTCCTTTCACATTCTCAGGCCATCCCAAAGTAATTTAAAGCTAACAGCACTCCTTCAGTGCTGCATTGATGTACCATCCTAGATGATATGCTCAAGTCCTGGACAAGAGCTTGCACCCACGACCCCCTGACTCGAGGAGTTGAGAGTGCAACCTTCTGCTTGATTGTCACCCCATCGCTGGCTTAAAAATCCACTCCCTCCACCGCTAGCACACCGTGGCTGCAGTGTCCTGTCTACAGGATGCACTGCAGCAACTTGCCACGGCTTCTTCGACAGCACCTCTCAAACCCGCGATTTCCAGCACCTAGAAGACACCAGGGAAGCAGGTGCATGGGAACACCACCACCCTCAAGTAGCTCTCCAACACGCACACCATCCTGACTTGGACATATATTGCCATTCCTTTGTTGCTGGAATTCCCACCTAACAACGTTGTGGGAGCACCTTCACCACATAGACTGCAGCAGTTCAAGAAGAAGGCCCACCACCATCTTTTCAAGAGCAGCTAGGGATGGGCTATAAATGACGGCCTTGCCAGCAATGTCCGCATCCAGAGAATAAAAAAAATACTGACGGTTTTAGCTTCATGAATACAGTGCATTCAATAACTGGGTCTCTGGGGTCTATGTCATGTGTCTCTTTTTCTTACTCTCCGTCAGAAATGGATGTTATTTTATGTAGAAATCTACCAATTGGGCCGAATTGCCTGTGATTTTAATGTCTTCTGAATTCACTGACAGTTGTACAATGCAGTGTCCTTTTTCTCAACAGGGTGTGTTCACATTTCTAGTTGAGCATCTCTGCATACTGCTGCTAGATTTGGTGTGTAAATTTTGGAATTGGGGCCTGACCTAACTTTAGGCAAGTGGATCGTCTCTCGTGTGCATCTACCACTCCCCTCGCCCCACCATTGGCAGCTGTGGCTTCTGCCATCTAGGCCCTAAGCTCTGGAATTCTCTACTTAAACCTCACTGTCTCACTACCTCTCTCTCCCTCTTTACGACCCTCCTTGAAACCAACTCTTCGACCAAGCTGTCCTAATACTCCTCCTTTTGGTACGGTGTCAATTTTGTTTGTCCGATTACGCTCCTGTGAAGCGCCTTGGGACATTTTACTACATTAAAGGTGCTATATAAATGCAAGTTGTTGGTGTGAAACTCCTTGGATGTTAGCTCCAGTGTGGTGTCCAACCAGGATTAAAAAGTGCCAGGGGGTCCCTGGGACCTTCTGGAGACTTGCAAAAAACCTATTGTCCGCCCTTTAAGCATTCCAAGTTTAGCCTTGCTGAGGGAGGAGCTGTGCGCATACATGTCACCATACGCGAATCACCGCAAACAGTAGGACGCTCTCCTACCCCGAAGGATTGACGGTGCTGTCCTGCAGATTAAACCAGATACTGCTTGACTGGAACTCCTCGGTCCTGGTACTGGTCTCAGACCAGTATCTGCAGTATAAATGAAGCATGAAAGCATTCCACTCTTGTTGCTTATCTGTCTCTGAAATCTTGCCTCTCTACTTGTATTTGTCATGAGTCTTTTACTAGCAAGTTTAAAAGGAAACCGAATGACTCAGAGTCAGGTGCCATGTTGTTTATCAGAGTTTTAGCAGCATCGTTCCCTTTGGCACAGTGAGATAAATATGTAAATTGCGTACAAATTTTAACGTTGAAGCGTTTCCATTTACTACAAAAAGCGATCTTTTATCTCCATTATTGATGGGTACAGGGACTTTGGCCTAGAGTTTCTGCTAGTTTGCGCTGGTTTTACCAGAACAATTCATCATCTGAAATCGGCCAAACCAGCATACAAGATCGTGGAATTTAAGTTATGTTGAGCGTAAATCGAGGTTCCGCGATCTTTAACGCTGGTTTTAAAAAAATACTGTGCTTGAAGATGGCCCCACTCACATAACTGGCCATGCCCCCGATCGAAGCAATGAGCATGGCGAGTTTCCGTCTGATTGTGCCTGTTTGCGACCGTTTGAGGAGGCTCTTCAAATTAAGCTCTTTTTTTAGACGCGCAGCTCTAAAATGTGACACATTGGATTTTCACGCTCTGTGCCGTCTGTTTCTTTTGCTTCTATTACAAAGTTTGTAATTTACTTAATCAGGATATCATTGAAACGTATAAAATTCTTAAGGCTGGACAGGGTAGATGCTGAGGGGCTGTTTCGCCTGGCTGGAGAGTCTGTAACTAGGGGTTATAGCAGGGATGGGCAATTATTTGGGCTGGAGGGCCACTTAACAAGTTCTGGTGAGCTGTTGCGGGCCGCGCACTAATGTTGCCGTTAAGCTGCATAGCGGCTTGGAGGTCCCGCAGTGGTCTGGAGGTCCTGCACAGGCCATTCAGTGAATGGGAAAACTGCATGCGCGGAAATTTGAAAGGGGCAGCGCACCCAAAAAAATTAGCAGGAACATTGCTGTACACACAAAATGAATTGTTAACAACAGCAACCATTAAAATTTGTTATGGCATTTATTGTACAAAGAACCCTTCATGTCGTTTCCATAAAAATAGCAACACTTATTAACCTGATACAGGTTTACCCAAAACTTATCTTAGCCATTGATGTTATTATGCCAGTATAAATAATCAGTGTTTAATAAATAAATTTGAGATAATTAAAATGATAATTAGTAAACACCAGTTTTGCATTAATTAGTTAGGTGGTAGTTAATAACTAGTTAATGGGTATCATCCATCAGTCACCCCATCACTAGGGCTTGGGCCTGGGCTAGGGGTGGAAGACAGGCCTGGTAGACGGACTGTCAACCCCGCTGCTGCATTCCCCACTCTCCACCAGTTTAGGGGCCACGTTGCCATTGGCAAAAGATCCTCCCCCGATCCGTGACTTCCACCCTCCTCCTGTCCACCTGAGCTGCCGGTCTCCGTATCTTCGCCTCCCGTCTCTAAGGCCTGTTGCTATGTTGACTCCCCTGCTTTTTTTTTGATCTTATTAACTTAATTTATTTTGTAAGCTTACAGCAACGGATGCATTGAAGGAAAACAGTAATGGTGTTTTGGGATTGGCGCGCCATTATTCTGCACGCAACATATTCTTTATTTAAGGGACTGCATTAAGCGTTCCAAAGATCAAGTAACGTTCAAGTAGCAGTTAACCTGGTGGTCAAAGCATTTGTCGCCCACCACATACGTGGAGGTGAACGTGGTAGACAGACTGTCCACCGTCCGGGCCTTTGTTCAGAATGAGCCTGTAGCCATTTGTTAAGCCCAACTTTGCTGCACATTTTTTTTTTACCAATGATCATCAGGTGTCCCAAAAGCGCTGCATCGGAATCTACTGCTTTGGACGATGGGCTTTTTGGGAGCCACTAGGAAGTGCGTTGGAGCTTGTGGTTCAGTATCATTAAAAGCGATACACTTATCGTCTTCGTCCAGGTGCTCGCACGGGATTTCTTTGCGAATGATTTTACCAAAAATGATGTCATTGCGCCTTGGCAGTCTCCGCAGCTATGGTTTGGGTTAGGTTGCGCTTTTCCCGCAAACCCGGCTCTAAACAGCGACGACTCCCCTGCTGCCTTGGAGACTATGGTGTCACCATGGGGTGGGGGTCAGGTGGGGCGGACATTTGAAGCTCGAAGCCAGGCCTTGACGGGCCAGACTTTAGCCCGCCACTGGGTTATAGTCTCAGGATAAGGGGTCAGCCTTATGACTGAATTGAGGAGAAATTTCTTCTCTGAGTCAGGGTTGTGAATCTTTGGAATTCTCTAAACCCAGAGGGCTGTGGATGCTCAGTCAATGAGCATATTCAAGACTAAGATTGATAGATTTTTTTTTTTGACACTAAGGGAATCGAGGGATATGGGGATAGGGTAGGAAAGTGGAGTTGAGGTAGAAGATCAGTCATGATCTTACTGAATGGCGGCGTAGGCTCGAGAGGCCATATGGTCTACTCTTCCTATTTCTTATATTCGGTGTGGTTTTTTTTTAAGTCCCTTTCAGTATTTTAAAATCAGGTACTCACAGGTGGTGGACTAGTTAAAAATGCTTATTTTTTTTGTGATAAACCCATTTTCAGCTGTATTAATAAAACTGCACCAGGTTACCACTCTTAAATACGTCAATTAATATTTTTTTAATGCAAGGGAAAAAAATAAACAATTGCGTTCTGCTACATTGCCCGATTGTACTGGTTTATGGAAGATTTTACATTTGTAATTTTGCTAATCAGTTTGGTGGAAACTTGAAACATAACTTCATTTCGTAAAAACCAGCGCAATTTGCGCCAAGATTGCCGATTACACCCAAAGTGGAAACTGTGACCAACTTTATACCCCATTGTTACCAATTTAAAAAAAATCTCTCTCTCGGTCATAGTCTCGCTGTTGCCCTTTCTCCCAACCCAATTCCCTGGATGTTATTGCAAATACCAGTAAGCCACTATATCCAGCAAACCTGATGATCTTTGATTTTCTGGCTAACTGTTTAAGCTGTTGCAAAGGACATAGAAAACTGCAATATTTTTATACAAATGGAATTGGCAGGACCAAAACATGATTTCTGCATTTGTGGAGAAGGTGCAAAAAAGATTTACAAGGATAATACTAGAACTGAGAGGTTATAACTATCTGGAAAGTCTGAACAGGCTGGGGCTCTTTTATTTAGAAATGAGAAGGCTGAGGGCTGATCTGTTGGAGGTCTTAAAAATTATGAAGGGGTTTGATAGGGTAGATGTAGAGATGATGATTCCACTTCTGGGGGAGTCCAAAACTAGAGGTCATAAATACAAGATAGTCACTAAAAAATCCAATAAGGAATAAAGAAAACTTCTTTACCCAGTGGTGAGAATGTGAAGCTTGCTACCGCATGGAGTAGTTGAGGCAAATAGCATAGATGCATTTAAGGGCAAGGTAGATATGTACACAAGGCGAGAAAGGAATAGAAGGCTGTGCTGATTGGGTTAGATGAAGATGTATCAACGGTAATTAATGTGTGAAAAGCACTTTTTCCACACAAAGGGTGGTGGAAATCTGGCATTCTCTCTCTCCCTAAAAGACTGGATACTGGGTCAATTGGAGCTTTCAAGACTGAAATAGATTTTTGTTAGGCATGTGCATCAAGAGATATGGAGCAAAAGCAGGTAAATAGAGTTGGAGTACAGATAAGCCATGAACTAATCGAACGGGTTGAGGGGCTGAATGGCCTTCTCCTGTTCCTATGTCCCTGACTGATGGGTCTTGCGCAATGATAGTATTCTAGTATGAATGACCTGATGTCCACTTAGCCAACGGCAGGTGCAACCCCTTTTCTTTTTGTGGGTATTTGCCCTAGAACAACCCTCCTTCCAGTGGCCTGTTAAATGCAGTGAACCGGTTTAGTATCTGTATGCTTGCACTGTGATACAGAATGGCAAGCATCATGACCCAACCAGTCAGTCCCTGGACTGACCCAGCATAAAAGTTGCTGGTCCACCCATTGAAGATGGGTTCAGAGGCAACTGTGCCTGATGACATAACTGCTCATTTCCTGAGCCCAGTTCCGACAGACCTCCAAGGAGAACCACAAAGCACGGTATAAATACAGGACAGCAGCACACTGATGTCATTTTCCAGAGACGACAACACAAAAAGTCATTATAAAAGAGCCTTTAGTGAACAATGACCAGCCTACTTAGGAAGTCCAGTGTCTACAGTTTTTTTTTATTACTCTGAACATGATGGCATAGCTATGACAGAAACTACCATTATTAGAAAGCAATATTGTTCATGATTAAAAATAATGTGTGCTGAATTGGCCCTTTTTTGAACAGCTTTTCCACCCTCAAAGTACTGATCAAATTTAGAAATAAAGGGGTATAAATTAGTCTTGGGCTGGAGTGCAAAATGGGTAACAGCAAATCGGCAGCCAGTTTTGCACTCTACTCTATTTTCTTTTCCTGAAAACGAGCGGCCAATTTGCTGTTTTGCGCTACAGCCCAAGACTAACTAGCAAACGGATTAAAATGAAGTAAAAGCAGAAAACGCTGGAAACACTCAGATCAGGCAGTCTCTGTGGAGAGAGAAAGAGTTTACATTTCAGGTTGATGACCTTTCACTAGGACATCGACCTGAAACATTGTTGCCATACCTTCTGAGCATTTCCAGCATTTTCTGTTTTTATTTCAGATTTCCAGCATTCTCAGTATTTTTCTGAAGTAAAATGAAGGTTTGTTTGTGGCTGTTTTGAAAAGACTAAATTGGGATTCATGGCGAAGTCTACAACACAGAAACAGGCCATTTGGCCCAACTGGTCTATGCTGGTGTTTATGCTCCACACGAGCCTCCTCCCACTCTCTCTATACTTCATCTAATCCGGTCAACATCTTCTATTCCTGTCTCCCTCCTGTACTTATCTAGCTTCCCCTTAAATGCATCATACTTACAGAAAGTATGAGTAGTACCACTGATGATCAGTAGACAACAAGCACTTGCATTTATATCGCACCTTTTAATGTAGTAAACCGTCCCGCGGCGCTTCACAGGAGTGTTCTCAAACAACATTTGACACTGAGCCACATAAGGGCATATTAGGACAGAAAGCTTGGTCAAAGAGGTAGGCTTTAAGGAGCATCTTAAAGGAGGAAAGAGAGGCGGAGAGGTTTAAGGGAGGGAATTCCAGAGCTAAGGGCCTAGGCAGCTGAAAGTGCGGCCGTCAATGGCGGAGCGATTAAAATCGGGGATGCGCCAGAGGCCAGAATTGGAGGAGCGCAGAGATCTCGGAGAGTTGTAGGGCTGGAGGAGGTTAACAGAGATAGGGAGGGACGGGGCCCTGGAGGGATTTGAAAACAAGGATGAGGACTTTAAAATTGAGGCATTGCCAGACCGGGAGCCAGTGTAGGTCAGCGAGAAATGGGTCTTGCCTCCAGCTGACCCTGCGGTCCGTTGAAATTAGAAATCCACCCGAAACACAGTCAACAGAACCATTAAATCTTGGCTGAGCTCCTGGAATGCCTTTGTTTATGAGCTGTGGGTTTGATTTTCTTTATGAACAGGGAAATAAATGTTTTGCAAGAAAAGTATACAATAGAGTTTTGCAAGATTGTCCCAAAGCGCTTTACAGCTAATAACGCACTTTTGAAGTATAGTCAGTATTGTAATGATTATAGGGGAGGGAGAGTTTGTATTGTGGTATCCGAATAATTCCATTCTCAAATTTCAGTTATTTTAAGTAGGTGATACTTTAAAATACTGCTAGACCCGGAGAGGATACTTAACACCTACTTCTATATATACATGGCGTGGTCAAAGCGAATAGCATAGATGCATTAAGGAATAGAAGGATATACTGACCAGGTTAAAGTATCATGGGGGGAGGCTTGTGTGGAGCATATATATATATATATGAAAAAGAAATGGCAAAAAGAGGGAGGGAGAGGAGAAAGGTTGGGAGAAAACTAACCACCTCCAAGTTCCGTTCCAAGTTATACACCATCCAAACTTATTGTCGTTCCTTCATTGGCACTGGGTCAGTATCCTGGAATTCCCTACCTCTTCCCATTGTGGGAGCACTACCCGCACATGGACTGCAGTGGTTCAAGGAGAAGGCCCACCACATAGAAACATAGAAGATAGGAGCAGGAGTAGGCCATTCGGCCCCTCGAGCCTGTTCTGCCATTTAATGAGATCATGGCTGATCATCCAAATTCAGCACCCTGTCCCTGCTTTCTCCCCATATCCCTTGATCCCTTTAGCCTTAAGAAATATACTTAACTCCTTCTTGAATATATTTAATGAATTGGTCTCAACTGCCTTCTGTGGTAGAGAATTCCACAGGTTCACCACTCTCTGGGTGAAGAAATTCCTCCTCATCTCAGTCCTAAATGGCTTACCCTTTATCCCTAGACTGTGATCCCTGGTTCTGGACCCCCCCCGCCATCGGGAACATCCTTCCTGCATCTAGTCTGTCTAGTCCTGTTAGAATTTTATAAGTTCAATGAGATCCCCTCTCATTCTTCTAAACTCTAGCGAATATAAGCCTAATCGACCCAATCTCTCTTCATACGTCATTCCTGCCATCCCAGGTATCAGCCTGGTGAATCTTCGCTGCACTCCCTCCATGGCAAGAACATCCTTCCTCAGATAAGGCGACCAAAACTGCACACAATACTCAAGGTGTGGTCTCACCAAGGCCCTGTACAACTGCAGCAAGACATCCTTGCTCCTGTACTCGAATCCTCTCGCTATGAAGGCCAACATATCATTTGCCTTCTTAACCGCCTGCATGCTTACCTTCAGCGACTGGTGCACAAGGACACCCAGGTCTCGTTGCACTTCCCCTTTTCCCAATCTATTGCCGTTCAGATAATAATCTGCCGCCTTGTTTTTGCCACCAAAGTGGATAACCTCGCATTTATCCACATTATACTGCATCTGCCATGCATTTGCCCAATCACCCAACCTGTCCAAATCATACTGGAGTTTCTCTGCATCCTCCTCACAGCACACACGCCCACCCAGCTTTGTGTCGTCTGCAAACTTGGAGATATTACATCTAGTTCCCTCGTCTAGATCATTAATATATATTGTGAATAGCTGGGGTCCTAGCACCGATCCTTGCGGTACCCCACTAGTCACTGCCTGCCACTCGGAAAAAGACCCGTTTATTCCAACTCTTTGCTTCCTGTCTGCCAACCAGTTCTGTGTCCAAGTCAGTACTTTACCCCCAATCCCATGTGCTTTAACTTTGCACACTAATCTCTTATGCGGGACCTTATCGAAAGCCTTCTGAAAGTCCAAATACACCACATCCACTGGTTCTCCCTTATCTATTCTACCAGTTACATCCTCAAAAAATTCTAGTAGATTAGTCGAGCATGATTTACCTTTTTGTAAATCCATGTTGACTTTGTCCAATCCTGTCACTGTTTTCCAAGTGCTCTGCTATTACATCTTTTATCATGGACTCTAGCATTTTCTCCACAACTGATGTCAGGCTTACTGGTCTATAATTCCCCGTTTTCTCTCTCCCACCTTTTTTAAATAGTGGGGTTACATTAGCTACCCTCCAATCCATGGGAACTGTTCAGAGTCTATAGAATTTTGGAAGATGACCAGCAATGCATCTACTATTTCTAGGGCCACTTCCTTAAGTACCCTAGGATGTAGATTATCAGGCCCTGGGGATTTATCGGCCTTCAATCCCGTCAATTTCCCTAACACCATTTCCCTACAAATACTGATTTCATTCAATTCCTCCCTCTCATTAGACCCTATGTTCCCCGACATCTCTGGGAGGTTATTTGTGTCCTCCTTTGTGAAGACAGAACCAAAGTATGTATTTAATTGGTCTACCATTTCTTTGTTCCCCATTATAAATTCCCCTGATTCTGACTGCAAGGGACCTACGCTTGACTTCACCAATCTTTTTCTCTTCACATATCTATAGAAGCTTTTACAGTCAGTTTTTATGTTCCTCGCAAGCTTACTCTTCTATTCTATTTCCCCCCTCTTAATTAATCCCATTGTCCTCCTTTGCTGAATCCTAAACTGCTCCCAATCCTCAGGTTTGCTGCTTTTTCTGGCCAAATTATATGTCCTCTCCTTGGATCTTATGCTATCCCTAATTTCCCTTTTAGCCACAGTTGAGTCACCTTTTTTGTTTTATTTTTATGCCAAACAGGGATGAACAAATTCTGTAGTTCATCCATGTGATCTTTAAATGTTTGCCATTGCCTATCCACCGTCAACCCTTTAAGTAACGCTCCCCAATCCATCCTAGCCAACTCGCGCCTCATACCATCGTAGTTTCCTTTATTTAAATTCAGGACCCTAGTCTCTGTGTCAACTACTTCACTCTCCATCTTAATGAAGAATTCTATCATACTCCTCCCCAAGGGGCCTCGCACAACAAGATTGCTAATTAATCCTTTCTCATTACATAATACCCAGTCTAAGATGGCCTGATCACTAGTTGGTTCCTCGACATGTTGGTCCAGGAAACCATCCCGTATACACTCTAGGAATTCCTCCTCCACAGTATTACTAATTTGGTTAGCCCGATCTATATGTAGATTAAAGTCACCACGTACTCACGGCAACTAGGGATGGGCAATAAATTCTGCCCTTGCCAGCGTCACCCATGTCCTGAAAACAAATTTTAAAAACAAATTGGGGTGCGGGGTGGGCGGGAGGAGAGAAGATGATAGCAGAAACATTTACAGGTGGGATTAAAGAAAGTGGGCCATCCAGAATGGCACATTGAAGAAACGTTCATTCTTAAGAGCTGACTGCTCTCATCATGGCAGCTACACTGGGAGAAAGTGAAATCGGGAACCCCAGCAGAGGCCCTCGGGCACAGTTGCCCGCCCTCGAACATTTCCCTTTAGAAAGGTGTAATGAATAGCCCAACGTTCTCTGCCTTGTCCAGTCTACAAAGTCATCTGACTCCGAGTGCGAAGGGAACAAAGGCCTGCAAACAGCAACCTTACCTACTAGTTTCAGATGGTTTAGAGCTTTGACTGCCAGTTTGTTAAAAGAACCCTCTAGGCTTGGTATTTTTTTTAGCTAAAACACTAATGCTGAAATAAGCCTTAATATTATTATAATTATTCAGAGTATTATTGCAACCTCAACTCTGAGCACAAAATAATCCAATAATGAACTCCGACCAACCTCTTTACCCAGAGAGTGGTGAGAATGTGGAACTCGCTACCACAATAAGTGGTTGAGGCAAATAGCATAGATGCATTTAAGGAGAAGCTAGATAAGTACATGAGGGAGAAAGGAATAGAAGGATATGCTGATTGGGTTAGATGAGGGTTGGAGGAGGCTCATGTGGAGCATAAACACCAGCACAGGCCAGTTGGGCCAAATGGCCTGTTACTGTGCTGTAAGAATGTATGTATATAATTCTATTTAGACTTGCAAAATAGTTTTTTTTTGCATGTTCTGCCTTCCCATCCCCATTTTCCTCCTGTTTTTATTTTTAATTCATTTTTTCCTGACTAAATTCTTTATTCTTTAAAACAACTGTCTTAATATTTGTTCATGGGATGTGGGCAAGGCTGGTGAGGAGGCGATGGCCAACCTTCTCCTTGAACCACTGCAGTCCTTGTGGTAAAGGTACTCCCACGATGGTGTTGGGATTCCAAAATATTGATGCAACTGTGAAAATGGAATGGCGATTATGCATCCAAGTCATGCTGGTATGTGAGTTGGACAAGAACTTGGAAGTGATGGTATTCCCACATTGCCCTTGGCTACAAATCATCTCCAAGCGCTACTGACTCAGCCGTGGCTCAGTAGGTAGCGCTCTTGCCTCGGAATGAGAAGATTGTGGGTTCAAGTCCCACTCTAGAGACTTGAGCACCTACTCCAGTGCGATACTGAAGGAGTGCTGCACTGTCGAGGGTGCAGTCCTTCAGATGAGATATTAAGCCCTCAGGTGGTTTGC
Organism: Squalus acanthias; assembly: GCA_030390025.1. Taxonomy (NCBI): domain Eukaryota; kingdom Metazoa; phylum Chordata; class Chondrichthyes; order Squaliformes; family Squalidae; genus Squalus; species Squalus acanthias. Next base: position 26,244,448 of record CM059428.1, on the reverse strand, counting down.
ACCCTCAGGTGGAGGTAAAAGATCCACGACACTATTCGAAGATGAACGGGAGTTTTCCCTGGTGTCTTGGACAATATTTATCCCTCAACCAACACCTAAAACAGATTATCTATATAATTGCAAATGCCTTCTTTCTTTACTTTCTCAGTCAATCAAAGTCCAGACTAATGATTTGATTCAGCAGCACCCAATTCCATTTTATTTATAGTTTGTGACTTTTTTGGAGATAAGATTTTGGAAAATAATAGTAGTGATTTAATCCTGCAGTTTTGTACTGTGGACTTGTGGCCATTAGAAGCTGGATCAAGACTACCCAAAGTCCTTTCACTTTAGACTTTCTTATTCTATCAGTCCGTCCTGGATTCGAACCAAGGGCCTTAACGTGAAAGTACAATGTGCCAGCCCATTGCATTAAACTGAATTCCTTTCACTGCAGACTCTGTTATCATTTTTATTTATAGTTTGTCCCATTTTCACAGTACTACAGTTTTTTTGAGAATTATTTCAGTCAGCTCATTATAATTTCAATCCTTTTTTTAAATTCATGCCATGCTTTTTATGTGGCCACTGCTTGGTACCATTTTGGAAACGCAATGTTGTCTTCTACTTTGCCCGGTGATCTCACTCTTCCTACTGGGGAAGAAGGTTACTGATGTGTTGTAGAATGAGAGAAGGGAATACAATTATGGGTGCTTAGCAGTCGAATGGAGTCATCTGCAAGGCCATTTAGTTAGGGTTGGGAGGGGTAAGAAACTTTGTTTTTGAGCTAAATTTAACCGTGAAAATCTGTAGTGCTCTAATTTAAAAGATTAAGGAGACTCGATAGGTTGTTCAGAAAAAAGAACTTGCATTTATATAGTGCCTTTCACATCTTTGGGCATCCCAAAACAGTTCACAGCCAATTAATTACTTTTGAAGTGTAGTCACTTATGTTGGCAAATGTGGCAGCCATTTTGTACACCACAAGGTCCCACACACAGCAGTGAGATTCAATGAAAGAAATAAAGAACTTGCATTTATATATCAGCTTTCATGACCTCAGGACGTCCCAAAGTGCTTCACCGCCAACAAAGTACTATTGAAGTGTAGGGAAATGCAGGAGCCAAATTGCACACAGCAAGATCCAACAAACAGCAATGAGATAAATGGCCAATTAAACTGTTTGTGGTGTTGGTTGAGGGATAAAAGTTGGCCAGGACAGCTCCTCTGCTCTTCTTCAAATAGTGCCATAGGGAAGATGGAACCTCTGTTCAATGTCTCATCCAGAAGATGGGACCTTCAGTGCAACACTGAGGGAGGGTTGGCCAAGATTATGTGCTCAAGTCCTGGAGTGGGACTTGAGCCCACAGCCATCTGACTCTTGAGAGGGTACAGCCTTTGAGCTAAATTGGAACACTTACGTTTTAATACTTCCAAGCTCTGTGCCAAAACTGGATAGATTGGAACTCTACCAGACACAGACCCGTATTTTTGAATGAGCTGTCAGGAATTTATTTGAAATGTAAACCTGACACCATTTTTTTTTTAAAAATTGAGCCTTTTTTCCCCCACCTACATCTATGTTTTAGAATGTGGAGCTGCTAATTAAGGGTTTCAGTGAACTTTCATCAATGCAAAATAAAAGCTGGCAGAACTCAAGCTACAATTACAGCCCAGTCAATGCTTTATTCTGCTCTTTCCCAATGGGAAATGGCAAAAGGTGTAACCATAGTGACAACAAATTGGAGGACAATTCCTCTCCAGCGATATTTGGACATTGAGAAAAGCGAGTGCATCATGCAGGGAATGTGTGAACCGTAGGATTTGTTTGCATGCTAACACTGGATAATGTACGATAAATGTGTTTTTTATATATGTATTTGACAAAGAGAAATGGAAAATAAGGATCATCGGTATTAACAGCAGATCTGCTCTCCCCCTCTCCAGCTCGATATAATCCGGCAAAATGAGCTGTCATCTTCCTATGGGGAGGTATTGGCTGAAGCTTAACCAAATGCTCCATTTCACACAGCGAGGCCCTGTCGTGTTTAATGGGCTATAGTAATGAGTTGAGTATGATACGTTTGAGTACTTGAATCAACACTAGCTTCTCGGTAGTCACCGTGAATTGCTCATAAACGCACTTCAGAAGATAATGGGAAACGTGGAATTGTATTAAAAGAGCTGTACACCTTCTAAGGCAGCTTGTTTATGGGAGGGTTGCTAGTAATACAATTTAACCGTGCGCAGCCTGCCAAATAAAAATTGTAATTTTAAAGAAAATATATAAAATAATTTCAAGTGAATTAGCTCTGCAATAATTAGCAATTCACAGTAATAATACACTAACAATGTTCTATTCATCAGCAAGATCCATGCACCATTATCAACATAGTTAAACTCTTTATTGCCTCAAACACTGATGGATTTATTTTATTTAAACTAGGAGATGGCATTCCCAAAGAAAGCAGTCCTTTTATCAACAACACAGACATCGACAAAGGAATCCTGTATGAAGGGAAAAACCTGGCGCTTTTTGAGGTAAATTGTCTTCTTTTGTTGCATACTTCTTTAATGTACAACAACAACTTGTATTTATATAGCACCTTTTAACGGTAAAATTTCTCAAGGCGCTTCACAGGAGCGTAATCAGACAAACACGTGACAGCGAGTCACATAAGGAGATATTAGGACAGGTGGCAAAGATGTAGGTTTTTAAGAGCGACTTAAAGGAGAAGAGGGAGGTATAGAGGAGGAGAGGTTTCGGGAGGGAATTCCAGAGCTTAGGGCCTAGGCAGCTGAAGGCACGACCACCAATGGCGGAGCAATGAAAATCGATGATGCGCAAGGGTCCAAAATTGTAGGAGCACAGAGGGTTGAGGAGGTTAGAGATTGGGAGCGGCAAGGCCATAGAGGGATTCGAAAACAAGGATGAGAATTTTAAAAGTCGAGGCATTGCTTGACCAAGAGGCAATGTAAGTCAGCCAGCCAGTGTTGGGTGAATGGGTGCAAGTTAGGATATGGGCAGCAGAGTTTTGTACTGTAAAAAGAGAGGAATAAATGCAAATGTTAGAAAATAACAAAGAATACTGGAAAACGCAGGTCAATCTAAATCTAAGAGAACGATGGGTTCATGTTTTGAATGGGTCCCTTTGTTGGAACGATGGAGTTTGTGATGGAATTTGAAACTGCTGCACAGGCGTTGCAGATCGGTTGCCCGTTATGGAAACGCCTGGTTTTTCATTTCCATAGTGGGCAGCCAATCCACAATGCCACTTTTATACCCAGGTGATGAGTTGAAAATCTAGCCCTTGGATTCAAACCTAATTTTTTTTAATTCATTCTCTGGATGAGTGAGTCGCTCGCAAGGCCAGCATTTATTACCCTGAGAAGAAGGTGGTGGTGGACCTACCCATCAATCATTGCACCCTCAGTCCTGCAGAAGGACGACATTCGCTGCTACAGGTTCCGGATGGAATCCTGCCAAAAATGCAAATGAACATTCATTCCTAAAGATTCAGCTGCCAAAGCATGGCCGGATTGTGAGCTCCCTTGATGATTCATTTGTTAAATGCAGTGTCCAGTGTTGAGCTCAGCCGTACAAGAAGGTCCTACATACAATGCTTGATTGGTGTGGAATTACATGATCTTGGCCAGTCCATGTGGTAATTGGCCTCCAGTGACCCAAGGGGAGCAACCAAATAAGTAGGATTTCTGCATGTGATTGTTATCCACTCCTCCTGCTGGGACGTGCCGGTGGTGTGGAAGGACAGGGAATGGCAGCTGTTGACTTTCCTCCCCTCCCACCCCCAGTAAGATAGCCCGGCAACAGTCACTTGTGAAGAGCAGTCCCTGGAGCATGCTCTTGAGTCAGTGATGAGAGACGTTGAATGCTGGTTAAAGAAAGCATAATTACTAGGTGGCTGTTTTCTCCTGAGATTGAAAATAATCATTGAAATGATCAAAAAAGAAATTGTGAATTAACCTAGTTGATCTCCCATTGTGTTGCACATGGGAGAGTTGAGTGTAGTCTTCAGGTGAAAGGGGGCTAGAGGGAGGGGGATAATATGACCAGGGCCTGCTGACATGATTCAGTCCTCATTTTAAAGTCATGCATTCTGCCCTCATGTTTTATGTTTCCATTATAAATTCACATGTCCACATTTACAGTGGAAACTGTCTGTGTAAACTTGTAATGCTGTAATTACACCCTCCAGCCAGTAGATAACGTCCACTCTGAGGTCAGTGCCACAAGGTGTAATGAATTGAGGGGGAATATTATGACCTCATTAACTTAGCAATAGGAAATGACACATGCTGTTATTTAGCAGCTATTTATATACATCTCTTCCAAGCAACCCAGAAGTATTCTTTGACCTCGGGTGTTGTAAATACATTTCATGCAATCTATATTTGTGTCATTTTTCCCTCACCTTGCTACCAGCTCATTCCAGCCAAGAGTGTGCAGAGTTCCCCCAAAGCAATATCTACTGCCATTCCAATCAGAGTGACAGAAGGTGGGATTTGACATGGGAGTACTGGACCATATTGGTTCTGTTCATCCTCTTTCCTGAACTGTTGCCATCCCCTTGTTGTATTGTGTAGCGCTGCATGTGTGTCCTTTAGGGAGAAAATGTCATGTGTTTGTTGAGGAAAATATATAAGGTGATCGTTCTGATCTTGCTCAACAGGAGGAACTGGACAGGAACCCAATGGTCTCCTCCCTGCTTAACAGACTGGCGAACTATACTAACCTCACCCAGGGCGTCCGAGAACATGAGGAGGCAGAAAACAACGAGGAGCCGAAAAAGAAGGAAATTAAGGTAAATGTGCTGAGTCCACATGAGGGATATCACGCTGCTGATACATTGGTTTGCACGATAGCCGAGAACTACTGCTGCCTAGCAGACCACCCAGTAATGACTCAGTCTGAGTAGATGGAAGAACAGACTCTGTTAATGTGAAAATCATCCAGTTTACCATTGTGCTTTTTCAGACACAAAGAAAATCTTTATATTTTAAAACCATGAAGCAATGGATGGGTAGATGAATTTGTTAACTAATTAGGAGTGACTAATAAGGCTGCAATTTCCGATAGAGGGTTTGGAATGCACCATGGTCACAAAAGCAAAGATGTCATCTGAAGCTTTGGGATCAAGCGCACCTCTATCTGTGTAGTGAACATTTTATTAAATAGAAATTGAGAGGTAGAATTGCATGTTTTGAGCACTGATACTTGGCATCCCAGAATAAGGAGGTTATTGGTTTGTGCTGTGCTGAGGGGAGGCTGTTGTGTGTCTCTTTCTCCCCCTCACACACACATATATCTATTTATGAAGAGAGATTGGGTCAATTGGGCTTATACTCGCTGGAGTTTAGAAGAATGAGAGGGGATCTCATTGAAACTTATAAAATTCTAACAGGACTAGACAGACTAGATGCAGGAAGGATGTTCTCGATGGTCGGAGAGTCCAGAACCAGGGGTCACAGTCTAAGGATAAGGGGTAAGCCATTTAGGACAGAAATGAGGAGGAATTTCTTCACCCAGAGAGTGGTGAACCTGTGGAATTCTCTGCCACAGAAGGCAGTAGAGGCCAATTCATTAAATAGATTCAAGAAGGAGTTGGATATATTTCTTAAGGCTAAAGGGATCAAGGGATATGGGGAGAAAGCAGGGACAGGGTACTGAATTTGGATGATCAGCCATGATCGCATTGAATGGCGGAGCAGGCTCGAGGGGCCGAATGGCTTACTCCTGCTCCTATCTTCTATGATTCTATATGTCACAGAGAGACATAGATAGATAGAGAGAGAAAGAATCAGGAGTTGTGTCTGGTCAGTAACTAGCATCTCCGAATAGCCCAGGTACAGATGATGTACCAGCCCTCTCAGGAACAGAAACCCAGGCAGGCTTGAAGTAGGTGGCGAGCTGGTTCATGAACATTTTACATGCAAAAATAAAGTTCTAAATAAAACAAAAACAACCCTAATAGGTTAAAGCAGAGCTGAAATTGCATGATTGGAAACTGCAAGAAAGTGCAGTGATTCTCATCAGTACAGAATAATATAAGATGGTGTAACGAGGGGATTATTTTGTTGAGAAATGGATTGAGTACCTAAGATGATCCAGGTTAAGAAATCATCGAGTAGGATATTAACCCTGACCAAGCAAACCACCTGATGGCCATGGGTCATGTGACGTGTCTTGTGAGCTGAGTTATAAACAGCAACAATGTTGGGGAAAGTTTAACAGATGTTCTGCTATGTTTGTGTATGGAACCAGAAAATCTTGTCTCAAGGTCTGAGTGGTGTGATGCATGGCATATGTCTCCCAATAGACTTAATCAACTGATTCCCTGCAAGGCGTGGCTTCCGATTCTCAAATTCCCCTCCATTCCAGCAAAGGCCACTGAAGATTTAAGGATGGACACTGCCCACCAAGAATTAAAAAAAGCTCAAGGAGAAAAATACAGAAACAGTTGTTCAGTACAGAAGTCTTTTATCTGTCCAAATCTGCTCATCTTCCCTGCACTACTATCTGTAACTAAGATTAATTTTGGGTTTCTCATGGTCATCGTACTTCTTTAACAAGAAATCTTCGAATGCCATGAACAATTTTCTAGTTTGCTGTTGCTCGAAGGGTTAGCCACATGTAGTACTTAGCTTAATGCCATTCAAAATCACCTGGCATGTGCCCGCAGTTGCCCATCTCCTGTTCGGCATCTTAATCAGTGATGGGTTGGATGGAATTATAAGTGATGAATAGACACTCGCAATTCCCAGGAATTACTGAGAATTTTTTGTAGCCCTCCTTTTTGCAGCTAGTAGTGTTGTCGAACTTACCTGGGATCTAGTGCACTCTACCTTCCAACTGCAGTATTACAGTTTCCCAAGTAGTACAGAGAGACTTTGGCGCAAATTGTTAGTGACACCTGGGTGCTGTTGCTGGAAATTTGATGAGTGGAACCACCATTTCCTACGTTATTACAAAAGCAAAATACTGCGGATGCTGGAAATCTGATATAAAACAGAAAATGCTGGAAATATTCAGCGGGTCTGGCAGCATCTGTGGAGAGAGAAACGGTGTTAACGTTTCAGGTCGATGACCTTTCGTCAGAACTGGGAAAAGTTAGAGATGTAACCGATTTTAAGCAAGTGCAGGGGCAGGGAAAGGAGTGGGCGGAGAACGAAAGGGAAGGTTTGTGATGGGATGGAAGACAGGAGAGATTAAAAGTCAAAAGAGATGATGGTGCAAGGCAAAAGGAGATGGTAATATGTTTCAATTAGATTACCTCTCATTCTTCTAAACTCTAGGGAAGTTAGACCTAGTCTACTCAATCTCTCCTCATAGGGCAATCCCCTCATCCCAGGAACCAGTCTAGTGAACCTTCATTGCACTCCCTCTAAGGCAAGTATATCTTTCCTTAGGTAAGGAGACCAGAATTGTACACCGTACTCCAGGTGTGGCCTCACCAATGCCCTGTGTAATTGTAGTAAGACTTCTTTACTCTTGTACTCTAATCCCTTTGTAACAAAAGCTAACATACCATTTGCTTTCTTAATTGCTTGCTGTACCTGCATGTTAACTTTCTGTGATTCATGTACAAGGACACCCAGGTCCTTCTGAATGCAAACATTTCCCAGTCTCTCACCATTTAAAAAATATTTTGCTTTTTTGTTTTTCCTACCAAAGTGGATAACTTCACACTTCCCCACATTGTATTCCATTTGCCATGTTCTTGCCCACTCAGTCAACCTGTCTATATCTCTCTGCAGCCTCTTTGCATCCTCCTCACAGCTTACTTTACCACCTAACTTTGTATCATCAGCAAACTTGGATAAATTGCACTCAGTCCCTTTTATCTAAGTCATTAATATAGATTGTAAATAGCTGAGGCCCAAGCACTGATCCTTGCAGTACCCCGCTAGTTACAGTCTGCCAACCCGAAAATGACCCGTTTATTCCTACTCTCTTTTCTGTCCATTAACCAATCCTCAATCCATGCTAATATATTACCCCCAATCCCATGAGTCCTAATTTTGTTTAATAACCTCTTGTGTGGCACCTTATCGAATGCTTTTTGAAAATCGAAATATATTACATCCACTGGTTCCCCCTTAGCCATCCTACTAGTTACATCTTCAAAAATCTCTAATAAATTTGTCAAACACTATTTCCCTTTCATAAAACCATGTTGACTCTGCCTAATCATATTATGATTTTCTAAGTGCCCTGTTACCACGTCCCTAATAATAGGTTCTAGCATTTTGCCTACTACTGATGTCCGAATAACTGGCCTGTAGTTTCCCGTTTTTTTTTTTCTCTTCCTTCTTTCTTTAATAGCGGGGTTATGTTTGCTACCTTCCAATCCTTGGGGACTGTTCTGGAATCTAGGGAATTCTGGAAGATTAATACCGATGTATTCACTATCTCTGCAGCTACCTCTTTTAAAACCCTAGGATGCAGGTCGTCGGGCCCAGGGGATTTGTCGCCAATTAGTCCCATTTATTTCTCCAGTACTTTGTCTTTACTTATACTGATTTCTTTAAGTTTCTCAGGGGGAAAAATTCAATTGGTTGCGCCTCCCGTTAGCGCCTTAAGAGGGTGCTAATGGGGCGCAAAGCATTTAGCCCTGGGCGCGGCGATGTTTGCGCCGCTCGCGAAATTAACTAGACATTTTGCGGCGGCGCTAAACACTACCACCACGATCTCCTGCGCCGGCAGATCGTGACGTCAGTTGAGTGCGCATCGCCCCGGAGCAGATATTGAGTGGTGCCCCCTGCCTTACCGCCTGCCGCTAGCAACGACAGGTTGAGGGGAGCGCTTTGCAGTCAGGAAGGGACTGGGGGAGCGCTATTTAAAAGCGACCACTTCCTGCCTTTTATTGTTGGTGACATTTTTGAACCACGCATTCTGAGAGAGAGAGACTTCTGGAGAGATTCAATGCTGTGTGAAGGAGTTTTGGGTACTGAGCAGCACTTTGCAGGTTCATTTTGATTTGCCCTTCCTTGTATCGATTTAGAAGAGACTGGGGGGGCTGCACTCTGAGCTCTTTCCCTGGTACTCTCCATTGTTCTTTCCAGCAGATTTGATGTGCAGGTCTCTCCAGGCCGAGATTCAAGGCTGCAATGAGCAGGATGTGGATGGAAAGCAAGATCAACCCTCCCCTTTAAGAACTGGTCCGCGCCATTGTGTGTGCATTCCATTGCTGACTGACATCACATGAGCTTCGCCAGCGCTCTGAGGTAGCGACTCGCTCCTCGGCCTTTGCGCCTTAAGACAGGTGTGAAGCGCCTGATTTAGTGCTCCAATCACCTCCCAGGGGTGATAAAAGTCAAGTTTGCAGTCGGTGGCGATAATTAGCGCCAGGCGCTAATCTTTGCGCCCGGCTGATAACTGTGCCCCAAATGGGGCGATGCTGAATTTCTTCCCCTCATTCTCTCTAGACCCTTGGTTCCCCATTATTTCCAGAATGTTTTTTGTGTCTTCTACCGTGAAGACAGATACAAAGTATTTGTTTAATGTCTCTGCCATTTCCTTATTGCCCATTATAATTTCTCCTGTCTCTGCCTCTAATGGGCCCACGTTTACTTTCACTAATCTCTTCCTATTTGCATACCTATAGAAAATTTGCAGGGCTACAGGGAAAGGGCGGGGGAGTGGGACTAGCTGAAGTGCTCTTGCAGAGAGCCGGCATGGGCTGAATGGCCGCCTTCTGTGCTGTAACCATTCTATGATTCTATGATCCTCCTCATTGTTTACTACATTTCCGAGTTTCATGTCATCTGCAAACTTTGAAATTATGCCCTATATACACAAGTTTAGGTCACTAATACGTATCAAAAAGAGCAATGGTCCTAATACCGACCCCGGGGTACACCACTATATACTTCCCTGACACTGCATATTTGAAGTCAATGGAAAGTAAAATGGGCGGCCAATTCGATCGTGCCAGTTTCCTGCTGGGTGGGTTAGGTTAAAATCACCCATGTAAAGTCTTAAGTAATGATGTCCATTGATTTATTTAGCATATGGAAGCTGAGCTATGCTGAAGACCTATTGAATGTAGGTAATGCAACATTTATCTGTTGTACCAGAGTATTGGAACACAGATTCACGTTTGTGATGGTGAGGAGAGGCAATTTACCTACCAACAGCAAGGGAAGGAAAACTGGAGGATTAGTCACCCTGGACCCCCTTCGGGCATCTCCTGATGTCAGTGCAGTATTATTGGAGGTGGCGATGTCCCGTTCTCCCTGCTCACCCTCCTCTTTCCGCCCCCCCCCCCCCCCCCCCCGGCTCATTCCGGAGTAATGTTTGGCATAGAGCGAGCAAAGAAATGGAAACGCAAAGAAAAATACACATTTTTTAAACAAAAAAAATCTTTAGAAATGATCAATGCACGTTCAACATATCTCTCATCTGTAGGGCTACTTTCTTGCCGATTTTAAGACCTTATTTACAGATGGTGAGAGATGGGGGAATGGAATTCTCAATCGTAGCACATTTCATGTTCCCTGAAATTTCATTCTTTGGGGAAACGTGATTCTGGTTGACTGCACTTTTAGCTGTCCTCAGCGTTCCATCTGAAAACTCTCCCTTTTTGACCCTCTCTTGGTTACAACCATGATTTCACATCTACATTCACTTTCCTTCTTTCTCCCCCTGAACCCACCCCCACCTTGACCCGAAAAACATCACCTAGTTTGATTGAAAACATCGTTCCCAGTGGAGCTTGGGCGCTTATGATGAGCTGTTCACACTTTGCAGCATGTCACAAGAAATCAATTGGAAATATACATTTCAATCTGATTTACCAGTGAGAGGATAATTGCATCCGATTCACCCTCAGTCAAAATTACAGCTCTTGATCCTCAACAGATTTAAAACCTGTTGGTTATTGAAGCAGTTAAATCTGACGGCAAGAGATCAACACTGAACTTACTCGGGGTTTTGTTGGCTGTGGAGTAACTGCGTGGAGGTCTTTAAACCTAAATTCTGTGTTGAGGTCAAACTGGAGCTGCTTCTTCCTCTTGTATGTCGGCAGTTTATAACGGCCGCTTGTTAGAAGTACAGGAAACTCTCTTTTAACCGGCACCCAAATAACCGGAAATCTCTCTTAACCGGCAAAATTCTTGAGTAGGTAACCGGGGTTTTCCTTCATCTCTCCTTTAAAAATAACTTTAAAAAAAACCCCGAGGCGTTTGCCTTGTATCGGAGCGTGTAGATTGGGAGGGGAATGTGCAGCTCGGGTAGGCAGCGGACACGACAGATGGTCAGCTGGCGGTCCCCGGGGAGACGGAGCTCCGAATGCAGGCGCATGTCAGTGTGTACGGGGCTCTCGTACGTTGGGAGATATAACTCTCCATTATCCGGACTTTTTGATTAACCGGCACCACGCCGGTCCCGTCGGTGCCGGTTAATAAAGAGTTTCCTGTACCAGTGAGCAGTATAAGCACAGCTATCCCCTCTCAAAGACCGCTACACCACTTTCTGCAGTAAATGTAGCATGAAAATGCCGTTCTCTTCTAAGTATTCTCTTTTCATAAAATCAAATAATAAATTGGGCTGCTGTGACTGTCTCGCTGTGAACCATACACTGTAACTGACTGAACATTCTTGGCCTGACTGATATCTTTCTCTCTCGGCTTTCCTAACAGCCTGATGAGCTGCACTAAATCAACATTTAAAATATGTCTCCAGTCTAAGTGTCTTGTTCTGTAACAGTATTTTTGTAGGCGCAACATACCCTCTTGGCTCAATGGAAAAAAGTATCAATGTTGGATCATCCATAACAAAACACTTCTATTCATTGCTACCAAGAAATTTGTTCAGATCCATAAATAGACCAAGCTATGCAGTGATAAGCTATCAAAAATAGATTGTTCTACATTTGCAGTGTACTCCATTTGTCATGTACTATCTCTATACCGTAACTATTACCTCTGCTGTGCAGTAAGAAATAAAGACTTGCATTTATAAAGTGCCTTTCATGACCTCAGGACGTCCCAAGTGCTTCACAGGCAATTAAGTACTTTTGAAGTGCAGTCACTGTTGTAAGGAAAACCGGCAGCCAATATGTACACAGCAAGGTCCTACAAACAGCAATGAGAGAAATAACCAGATAATCTTAGTGGTGTTGGTTGAGGGAAACTGGGGAGAACTCCCCTGTTCTTCGAATAGTGCAGTGGGATCTTTTGCATCCATCTGAGAGGCTGGACGGGGCCTCGGTTTAAACATCTCATCCGAAAGATGGCACCTTCGACAGCCGAGATTGTGTGTTCAAGTCTCTGTGGGACTTGAGAACCCAAAACCTTCTGTTACGACAATGAAGGATGTCCATTGTTGTCGATGATGATACTCTATGATTCATCTCCATTTAACTAATGTTGTGGAAATAAAAATGGCACCACGTATGAATTGGATTATAGTGAGGAAGATTTGTTCAGATCCATAAATAGACCCAGCTATGCAGTGATGAAGAGCTATCAAAAATAGATTGTTCTAAATTTCCAGTGTACTCCATTTGTCATGTACTATCTCAGAATCTCTCTGCCTCCTTCATCTGGTCTCCGTGGCAGGACAGAGTTGAGATGGCTGGAGATAAAGTCAGCTGTAGTGGATGGCCTACAATTGCAGTATGTCACAAGAAATCAAGTGAAATGTGCATTTCAATCTGATTTACCCGTGAAAGGATAATTGCACCCTTGCTCAAAATTACAGCTCTTGATCCTCAACAGATTTAAAACTCGTTGGCTACTGAAGCAGTTAAATCTGATGGCAAGAGGTTATTTCTCTCATTGCTGTTTGTGGGGACCTTGCTGTGTACATACTGGCTGCCGGTACATCCACACTAATGACCTCCGCTATCCACGGAGCGTTATGTGCCCAAGGGCGACGATACTTCTCAAAGGTCTGAGATGGGCTTCAGCACATGGCTGGTTTGAACAGTTTGTTGTTATCTAGTTAGTACAGTGAATCAGTCACCACAATAAAACTTCACTATGTTAAGAGCTGACTGACAGTTTGATAAACCTGAGGGTACAGCATGTTGAAGTTCAGTAACAATTAGTCAGCTCATGTGATGCAAAGACTGCAGTTCCTAAAAAAAAAAAGTGTCACATTCTTTGCTACTTCAGGCTGTGAGCTTGACGTGCAATTGACTGCATAACTTCACAGAAATAATTGCCAACTTGTCATAGGTTCCCTGTAGCTGAACTTTTTTTTAGAATGTTTTTGGAAAGTCTTGTGTCAGCGTTTATTACTAGTATTGTTATGCCATAGTTATATCTGTTGCAGCATGAATTCAGTATAATAGGAATGCAGGAAAAGTCAAGGGCGATCAAAGCTTGTCTCTCGAGTATTCTAACTTTCCCATCCTAGTTTTGAACATCCCTAACCTGCAACTTATTACAGTACCTTGTTCAAAATGTACCAACCTTCTTGAGGAAAAAGTTCCTTCTGGTATAGAGTCATTGAAATTTATGGCACAGAAGGAGGCCATTCGGCCCATCGTGTCTGTGCTGGCCGAAAGAGCTATGCAGCCTAATCCTACTCTCCAGCTCTTGGTCCGTAGCTTTATAGGTTGCAGCACTTAAAGTGCTTAAGGAGGGAATTGCAGAGAGTAGGGCTGAGGAGGCTTAAGGCTGCACCACCAGTGGTGGAGGGAAGAGACCACAGAAGGACAGATTAAGAGGAATAATAACCTCGATTTTAATCTAACATCCCCGATGAGAACGGGATACATTTGTGTTGGGTGTCTGATTTACACCCCGCCGATTTTACACTCCTTTGACTTCAGTGGAGCTAAAAAAAATCGGGTGGGGTGTAAATTGGGCAACCAACCCAAATGTACCCCGTTCTCGCCAAGCATGTTGGGTTAAAATCGGGGCGAGAGTGTTTGGGAGGGAGATGAGGGGCTGGAGGAGGTGGTAGTGAAGAGTGGGGCAGTAGTTGGAGAGAGCATATGGGTAGAGAGTGGGTGTTTTTGAGAGGGGCTGAAGGTGGTTTTGAAGGAGATAGGGATGCTGTATAAGCAAAATCACCCACTGACTGTGCTAGCGTGGGGGCCAGGAATGGGGGAGTTGAGTGGTCAGGAAGGAGTTCGGTAGATAGGTCTGACAATTACACATTGGACAAAATATGTACAGAGTAAGCACAAAATTAATAGAATTAGTACAGGGAATCTCAAAGGCACCAGAGAGTACTAATGAACTCCATACTGTCCATTAATACAATAGCAAAATACTGCGGATGCTGGAAATCTGAAATAACAACAGAAGATGCTGGAAAACTCAGCAGGCCAGGCAGCATCCGTGGAGAGAGAAACAGAGTTAACGTTTCAGGTCTGGGACCCTTCATCAGAACTGGAAAAGGTTAGAGATGTAACAGATTTTAAGCAGGTACAGAGGCAGGGAAAGGGGGAGGGGAGGGAAGGAAGGAACTGAAGGAATATTCTGTGCTAGGTGGGAGGCAGGAGAGATTAAATGTTGCAAATGGGGATGGCAGAATCATAAACAGCCTGAAAAATGGGGGCAGGGGTTATAGTCTGAAATTGTTGAACTCTACTTCACCTGCCATCGATTCCATCAGCTTGGGTGCACTTGAAATTCTCACTTGGTCCTCAGAATCCCACCACAGAATCGCACCAGCAGCAGCAACAACCCCAACCTTCTCCACAATCAACTGATGCTGCACAGGGCATCAGCACCCTGACCACATTGCTGCCCGGGAGGCCAGAGATGGCCTCACCATGGCCAGATATACTTCCACTTGACACTGTACACCCTGGCTGCCACATGATGCGCCAGGTTGGCACCACCCCACACCAACACCATAAAGCATCCCTCCAATGCCCAAGCCATTCCTTTCACACTCCTCAGCATTGCGGGGTTGGGGGGGGGCGGGTACCGTCATGTCTCATCATTCACTGCAACTCACTAAGCCACTTCCAAAGGTGCACACAAATCTGTTCAAGAATGCAAAGTGTTGAAAATAAAGGTTTCAATATTTGACAACACATTAACAGAAACTTTACATGTTGTTGTTAGTTGGTATAATTGCACTAGGGTGAGGATGAGTGTGAGGGTGGCTAGTGTGATGGGGATGTGATGATGTAGATAGAGAGGGATGGGTGGAGGTGCAAGGTAAGTTGGTGTGAGTAAGGATGTGCAGGAGTATAGTAGGGAAGGCAGAATGATGGGGATGTGATGAGAGGCACAGCAGGATGAGGTTGAGTGTGGCTTTGTACTAACATTTTGTGATCTACTGAGATCATTGAAACGTTTGCGGCACTGCACCCAGGTCCTCCTAACCACATCCCTGCTTGTGCCCTCCTGCAACGTGCAACTAGGCTGTGTTGATTTCCTGGGGAGGTCCTATTCTGCCCATGGGAAGAGAAGAGGACCGCCCTGCATGCTGTGACTCCCTCCATAAGCAGCCCTGCACCTCTCTGCAGTCATTGTCAGTGTTTGCAGCACCTCAATGCTGTAGAACACTGACAGCACAAATGTCAAAATAAATTTGGACATGGTCCCTTTAAGGGAACCGGCTGATGACACGTCATCAAATGACTTCACCAGACCCGCTTCCTCTAATTGGCCGGGAAACATGCCGGGCAGGCTTAACGAGCCCTATCAAGGTAAATTCATTCTACAGAGTGGGCTGGAGCCAGCAGTGGGGTCGGGATCGCCCGCCGAGGTTTGTAAAATTGTGGCCAAGATCATTGCACCAACCCCTGTAGAACTGGACTCAAGATCTTTTTCTCCCTTTATTTCCTCCCCATCCCACGCCATCCAGAGTTTAATAAAACACCTTTTGTTCGCATTGTCTCCTATCTTTTAACCAACTTTAAATCCATTCCCATACTCCATCCTAAATTCACATTTCATGCAACCTCCAGAAAGTCCATAGTTGACTGCTGGAGAAATGATCTAAGAATTGCCTTAAATGTGTTCTTAAAATGGAGGCAGTAGAGAATGAATATTCGGAAAGGGCAAAAGCTGTGAAGGCTTGCACAAACTAAGAATTCCTTAGAAGGGTTAGAAAATAAACCATCAAGACGACAGGTCCATAGATGGCTTGTTAAAAGCAACATAAAGATATCCTGCCTTATCTGGACCTGTGTTTTTGACATTAAAGTCTTCGGTCCTCATAACATAAGAAATAGGAGCAGGAGTAGGCCATTCGGCCCTTCAAGCCTGCTCTGCCATTCAATGAGATCATGACTGATCTTCTGCCTCAACTCCATTCACTAGCCCTATCGCCATATCCCTTGATGCCCTTACTAGTCAGAAATCTATCGACTTCTGTTTTGAATATACCCAATGACTGATCCTCCACAGCCCTCTGAGGTAGAGATTCCAAAGATTCACCACCCTCTGAAGAAATTTCTTCTCATCTCAGTCCTGAATGGCCTACCCTTTATCTTGAGGCTGTGGCCCCTGGTTCTAGACTCCCCAGTCAAAGGAAACATTCTCCCAGCATCCATCCTATCAAGCCCTGTAATAATTTTGTATGCTTCAATGAGATCCCCTCTCAGTCTTCTGAATTCAAGAGAATACAGGCCTAGTTTACTCAATCTCTTCTCATACGACAGTCCCGCCATCCCAGGAATCAATCTCGTGAACCTTCGTTGCACTCCCTCTATGGCAAGTATATCCTTCCTTAGGTAAGGAGACCAAAATTGTACACAGTACTCCAGATGTGGTCTCACCAAGGCCCTATATAATTGGAGTAAGACTTCTTTACTCCTGTACTCAAATCCTCTTGTAATGAAGGCCAGCATACTATTTGCCTTCCTAATGGCTTGCTGTACCTGCACATTCACTTTCAGTGACTCATGTACAAGGACACCCAGGTCCCTTTGGGCATCTGCATTCCCCAATCTTTCACCATTTAGGAAATACTCTGCCTTTCTGTTTTTTCTACCAAAGTGGATAACTTCACATTTATCCACATTATATTCCATCTGCCATGTTCTTGCCCACTCACTGAGCCTGTCGAGATCCCCTTGAAGCCTCTTCACATCCTCTTCGCAACTGACACTGCCACCTAGCTTTGTGTCATCAGCAAATTTGGAAATGTTATATTTAGCCCCCTCATCCAAATCATTAATATAGATTGTGAATAGCTGGGGCCCAAGCACCGATCCTTGCAGTACCCCACTAGTCACAGCCTGCCATCCTGAAAAAGACCTGTTTATTCCTACTCTTTGTTTTCTGTCTGTTAACCAATTCTCAATCCATGCTAGTATATTACCCCCAATTCCATGTGCCCTAATTTTGTTCACCAACCTCTTGTGTGGGACCTTATCGAAGGCCTTCTGAAAATCCAGATACACCGCATCTACCGGTTCCCCTTTGTCTACTCCACTAGTTACATCCTCAAAGAACTCCAATAGGTTTGTCAAACAGGATTTCCCTTTCATAAATCCATGTTGACTCTGCCCAATCTTACTATTAGTTTCTAAGTGCCCAGTTATTGCATCCTTTATAATAGATTCCAGCATTTTCCCAACTACTGATGTGAGGCTAACAGGTCTGTAGTTCCCCGTTTTCTCTCTCATTCCTTTCTTAAATTGCGGGGTTACATTTGCTATCCTCCAATCTGCAGGAACCGTTCCAGAATCTGTAGAATTTTGGAAGATGACAACCAATGCGTCCACTATCCCAATGGCCACCTCTTTCAAAACCCTAGATGTAGGTCATCCAGTCCTTGGGATTTATCGACTTTTAGTCCCATTAATTTTGCTAGTACTGTTTTTTTTACTAATAATTTCTTTAAGTGCCTCATTCTCGTCACACCCTTGGTTTTCTCGTATTTCTGGGAGGTTTTTTGTGTCTTCCTCCGTGAAGACAGAAAAAAAGTATTTATTTAATTTCTCCGCCATTTCCTTATTCCCCATTATAAATTCTCCCGTCTCTGACTGTAAAGGACCTACATTTACCTTCGCCAGTCTTTTCCTTTTCACATACCTATAGAAGCTTTTACAATCCGTTTTTATATTTTTCGCCAGTTTGTGCTCATATTCCATTTTCCCTTTCTTTATCAATTTCTTGGTCCCCCTTTGCTGATTTCTAAAAAGATCCCAATCCTCTTCTGGCAACTTTATAAGCTTTCTCCTTTGACTTAATACTAGCTTTAATTTCTTTTGTTAGCCATGGTTGGATCACTCTTCCTTTTGGGTTTTTATGCCCTAGAGGAATATATGTTTGTTGCAAATTATGCATTATTTCCTTGAATGTTAGCCATTGTATGTCCACCTTCATACCTTTTAGTGTAGTCTCCCAATCTACCTTGGCCAACTTGTCCCTCATACCCTTGTAGTTTCCTCTGTTTAGATTGAAGACCTTAGTTTCAGATTGGACTACATCACTCTCAAACTTAATGTAAAATTCAATCATATTATGGTCACTTGTCCCTAAAGGCCCCTTTGCCACAAGATTATTGATTAGCCCTTTCTCATTACACAGTACCAGATCCAGAATAGCCTGTTCCCTGGTTGGTTCCTCCACATACTGACCCAGGAAACCATCTCGCATGCATTCCAAGAATTCGTCCTCCACACCATTAGTGGTAATTTGATTTGCCCAGTCAATATGTAGATTAAAGTCCCCCATGATTACCGTATTGCCCTTGTTACATGCACTTCTAATCTCTTGATTGATACTGTGCCCTACATTACCACTACTGTTTGGTGGCCTATACACAACTCCCACCAATGTTTTCCGCCCTTTGCTGTTTCTTAGCTCCACCCAAACTGATTCCAGTTCTACATCACGATCTGCCAAGCCACGATCTTTTATCTCTACCGTACCGATTTCATCCCTTATTAACAGCGCTACGCCACCTCCTTTTCCTTTTTGTCTGTCCTTCCTAAATGTTGAGTACCCTGGAACATTCAGTTCCCAGCTTTGGTTACCCTGCAACCATGTCTCTGTAATGGCAATTACATCATACCCATTTACTTCTATTAGTGACATTAATTCATCCACCTTGTTGCGAATGCTACGTGCATTTAGATAAAGTGCCTTCAACTTTGCCTGTTTAATATTTTTCTGCACTTTGACCCTCTTTACTGTTGGCCTTTGTTTCTGCTCCCTACTAGTTTTGCTGACTACTTTTCTAACTTGCACTTCCAGCTTTGTTTCTCTCCGTTCTGGGCCCACACTTAGACTCCCAGCCCCCTGACAAACTAGTTTAAATCCTTCCCAACAGCACTAGCAAACCCCCCTGCGAGGATGTTGGTCCCATTTCTGCCGAGGTGTAACCCGTCCAGCTTGTACAGGTCCCACCTTCCCCAGAATCGGTCCCAATGCCTCTGGAATTTAAATCCCTCCCTCCTTCACCATCTCTCCAGCCACGCATTCATCTGGTCTATTCTCCTATTTCTGCTCTCGCTAGCACGTGGCACTGGGAGTAATCCTGAGATTACTACCTTTTTGAGGTCCTGCTTTTCAATTTATTTCCTAGTTCCCTATATTCTGCTTGCAGGACCTTGTCCCTCTTTCTACCTATGTCGTTGGTACCGATATGGACCACGACCTCTGGCTGTTCACCCTTCCCCTTCAGAATGTCCTGCAGCCGCTCAGTGACATCCTTGACCCTGGCACCAGGGAGGCAACATACCATCCTGGAGTCACGTCTGTGGCCACAGAAACGTCTATCTGTTCCCCTTACGATAGAATCCCCTATCACTATTGCTCTCCCACTCTTTTTCCTCCCCTCCTGTGCAACTGAGCCACTCGTAGTGCCACGGACTTGGCTCTTGCTGCATTCCCCTGAGAAACCATCTCCCCCAGCATTATCCAAAACGGAAAATCTGTTGGAGAGGGAGATGGACCCAGGGGACTACTGCACTACCTTCCTAGTTCTTTTACTCTGTCTGGCGATCACCTGTTCCCTGTCTGCCTGTGCACTCTTTACCTGCGGTGTGACCACCTCGTTAAACGTGCTATCCACGAAGATCTCCGCCTCGCGGAATGCTCCACAGTGACTCCAGCTCCAGCTCCGAAACGCGGATTTCGAGTAGCTGCAGCTGGAGACACTTCCTGCACACGTGTTCGCCCTGGACACCGAAAGTGTCCCTGACTTCCCACATAGCACAGGAGGAGCACTCCACACTGCCGAGATGCCTTGCCATGTCCTACCCTTAATTTACTCCCTTTACTTCCTAATAATTAAAGAATATTAAATACACTAGGGACCTTATTTCACTTTAAACGCTACTTACTCTAAACTAGAGACCTTTTACTTTAACGACTGGACTGTAGAAATACTCACCAGGTCCTACTTACCAATCAGCTCCTTCCTTTGTGCCGACGTCACTTTTAATCTCTGACGTCACTTTCGAATGTTGCCTGTTTTGGTCCGCTCTCGCTGCTGCTCCCAATAGCTCGATCTGGGCCTCGGGCTTTATTTCCTTGCTCCTCCTTCGCCTGTTCCCTCACAGGTCGGTCCGCTCTCTCTGCTGCTCCCAATAGCTCGGTCTGGGCCTCGAGCCTTGGGCTTTATTTCCTCGCTCCTCCTTTGCCTGTTCCCTCACAGATCGGTCCGCTCTCATTGCTGCTCCTGGTTCTGGTTCTTTTAGTCATCTTTTTAGTCAATGGTGTATGAGTTCCTTATCTAATGTATGTGGAGGGTGTCTCTGTAAAATCAGAAAGTGTATCTCCGACAGTGAGAGAAAAAGGCTACAGAAGTTAAAATTGTACAGCTATACCAGTATGCCACTTAGATGTACAAGTTTCCCTGAGAGTAAGGGAGGAGAGATTTAAGACAGCTAGTCCAAATACAGCTATCGGCAAGGACGGTGAATTTACCCTGGAGCAGAGGATCCAGGAGGACTGGATAGCAGCTCTACAGACTGAGGTTCATTACTCTGAAGTCTCAGAAGGTTAACATTGTCCTCCCAGAGGAAGAGACAGCAACCAGTTCATCTGTGCCAGCTCATAAGGATGAGGTTGTGTAAGTTCTGAAAACCTTGCTAATTACAAGCATATAGACTTTATCTATTCAATAGACTGGCTATCTAATGCTTTTAACTTGTCAGCTATCTATGGAGTCCAACCTAAATTAATCTTGATGTGGAGATGCCGGCGTTGGACTGGGGTGGACAAAAATGAGAAGTCGCACAACACCAGGTTATAGTCCAACAGATTTATTTAATTTTACAAGCTTTCGAAGCAATTCGCTCCTTCGTCAGGTAAGTTAGCAATGAGAGAATCTCCCAGAATTCACAATTTAAACCCAGACAAAATCTATTCACATTATTCCCTACAACAAAGAGCAAAGCCAAGACAATGAGATGTGTCCCAGGGGGTCCAACGTGTCAAACCACCTGCTGGCTGCATATCCTGTCAATTTGTGTTCTTGTGTTAGCCTTTTTAAAAAAAAAAAAAACACCTGGGAAGACCGGCCATGATGTCAAGTCACGTTCTGTATCGTGACATGAACCCGATATCGCGATTGAGGCCATCCTCATGAGTGCGGAACTTGGCTATCAGTTTCTGCTCTATGATTTTGCGCTGTCGTGTATCTCGAAGGCCGCCTTGGAGAACGCTTACCCGCAGATCCGAGGCTGAATGCCCCTGGCTGCTGAAGTGAAGATGAACACTTCAGCAGCCAGGGGCATTCAGCCTCGGATCTGCGGGTAAGCGTTCTCCAAGGCGGCCTTCGAGATACACGACAGCGCAAAATCATAGAGCAGAAACTGATAGCCAAGTTCCGCACTCATGAGGATGGCCTCAATCGCGATATCGGGTTCATGTCACGATACAGAACGTGACTTGACATCATGGCCGGTCTTCCCAGGTGTTTTTTTTTAAAAAGGCTAACACAAGAACACAAATTGACAGGATATGCAGCCAGCAGGTGGTTTGACACGTTGGACCCCCTGGGACACATCTCATTGTCTTGGCTTTGCTCTTTGTTGTAGGGCAACACGGTGGCATAGTGGTTAGCACTGGTGCCTCACAGCGCCAGAGATCCGGGTTCGAATCTGACCTCAGGTGACTGTCTGTGTGGAGTTTGCACATTCTCCCCGTGTCTGCGTGGGTTTCCTCCGGGTGCTCCGGTTTCCTCCCACAGTCCAAAAATGTGTGGGTTAGGTTGATTTGGCTATGATAAATTGACCCTTAGTGTTAGGGGGGATTAAATATGTGGGGTTATGGGGATGGGATATGTTAGGGGGAATTAAATACGTGGGTTACGGGGGTAGGGTGGGATATGTGTACTGTGGGGATTAAAGCAGGGACAGGGTACTGGATTTGGATGATCAGCCATGATCGTATTGAATGGCGGAGCAGGCTCGACGGGCCGAATGGCCTACTCCTGCTCCTAGATTCTATGTTTCTATGAATAGATTTTGTCTGGGTTTAAATTGTGAATTCTGGGAGATTCTCTCATTGCTAACTTACCTGACGAAGGAGCGAATTGCTTCGAAAGCTTGTAAAATTAAATAAAGCTGTTGGACTATAACCTGGTGTTGTGCGACTTCTCATTTAAATTAATCTTGCCAGTTTATATCAATCCCAGCCACTGATCTCAACCGTAAATTTACAAGCAAATAGCTGATGCTGAACTACTATGTCATAACTGAACTTTGTAACCTCTCGTTCATTTCATCAATTAACCCTATCAACTAATTATGTGCATACTGTGTTTAAGTGTCGCTAACTAAAATCCAGTTCTAAGGTTAATAAATAATCGTAAGTTCATGACTTTGTTGATTGACTTCTTTGATGATTTGCATTGTCAGCCTTGGCTCAGTTGGTAGCACTCCCACCTCTGTCAGTAATCTCGACAAACAGTAGCATAAAGCAACCAAACTGCGTTCGACCTTCATTCAGATCAAATGTATGGCGAATTCTGCTGCTTTGAGCTGCGAATTGTACATTTGAAAGTCATGCTATTTAGTCACAACTGCAGCTTTGTTCAGTGTATAAAATCAAGTCCTGCCTCTTCGCAGCAGTTGCTGCTCATTGTTGCCGCCTGTTTTTCGAGTGAAGACCTAATTCAATTAATGCTGTCTTGCAGGCTCCTCGAATGGGCACTTTTATCGGGGTCTACCTGCCGTGTCTACAGAACATTCTGGGAGTTATCTTGTTCCTGCGCTTGACATGGATTGTGGGAGCTGCAGGAATCTTTGGGTCCTTCTGGATTGTCTTCATGTGCTGCGCTTGTGTAAGTTGGAAGCTGATGGGACTCATCCACTGAAACTTATCTCGGAAATTGTAAGCTTATGGGAATTAGAGTTAAAAGGAATAGTTCGGGAGAGCAAGTCCTGTACTTCGAATATAAAGTTCTCTGTCCAGAAAGTGCTAAAAATAAAAAGTTGCAGAGAATGTTTGTCGCTGAGGATTTTCCGGCCAAACTCCACACAGTAGAAGACCTGCTATATAAAAAGAAGTTCCCAACGAATGTACGTGGGACCATCTGTCCTGTTGCATTTGAACTGAACAAGGATTTGAATACTTGCTACTGAATGCTGATCCTGGTGTTCAGATGAGAGTCAAAAATTTACTACTGATCAGGGCTCAAATTCAATTTAATCAGTGCTAAGAAAATAAAAAATGGGTTTTGGTATTTGAAATCTAGTATTAACTTTGTTAGTCTGAGGCTATGATGGTATGAATTGTTTCGTATCACTATGGTATGAATTGCAATGGGTTTAGTATTGCTATGGTGTGAACTGTAAGGGTGCGGTATTGCTATGGTATGAATTGTAAGGGGTTTAGTACTGTTATGGTATGAATCATAAGGGTACAGTATTGCTATGGTATGATTTTGGGAGTGGATTAGAGTGTCACTGAAGTGTGAATTTTGTGATTCTTGTCCTGGATCCAGCCAATTGGTTTTCCAATACTTGGTTATTATTGGGTTCTCTGCGAATATAAATAAAACTGTTACATGTTAGACTGAAAAACAGGCAGATTGTTACTTCAAGGCAGTCCCATACCATAAACTCAGATAACACCAGCTGCTTTGCTGGCATGTGCTGTAACATTCTCCAAAGCAGTCATGTGCTGCTGTCTTGTTCACAGTCCAATCTCCACATAACACTCAATGTTGAAAACCCCCTGTAGCTATTTGAGTAAATAGCGTCATTAATCAATTGAAGAGCAATAATTCAACAGTTCTGTTGACTTCAGTGCCATTTTAATATGCACAGAAACTGAAATTAGCCCTACCCCCCTCTCTCGTTTCCTGTAGGTAACGATCCAACAAAGCAATCAGTGTTCACATTGAATTAGGTCCAGTCTTTAAAAAAATAACTTCACTGAATAGAAAGAGATCATTAGATGCAGTAGCGTCACCTTTTGGGCTTGCAGTATTGAAAGATTCAGGATTGGCAAATCAAGGCAAGGGCAGCAGGTGCATGAGAACACCATCACTGTCAAGTTCCCTTCCAAGTCACACCATCCTGACTTGGACACATATCACCATTCCTTCATCGTCGCTGGTTCAGAGTCCTGGAAATCCCTACATAACAGCACTGGGGGAGTACCTTCACCACACGGACTGCAGCGGTTCAAGAAGAAAGGTCACCATCACCATCTCGAGGGCAACTAGAACATGGGCTATAAATGTTGGCCTTGCCAGTGATGCCCACATCCTGAGAATGAATATTAAAAAATAGAGCAAAATATATTAATCAATGCTGCTGTGTAAACAAACCATTACTGGCAATCTCCTTTACTTGAGGATTGCTATGTGTCTTTCTGTACTGAGGCCGAACTAATTTTCACTGGGCTTTTCTCCACAGACCTTGCTGACTGCAATATCGATGAGTGCCATAGCAACCAATGGTGTGGTGCCAGGTAATTGAACCCTCCTTATAAATTGCCACCTCGCGGGAAAGGCTTTTTATATAATGTAAATTAGTAGATCTCTTGTTTTGTTTTTGGAAATGAGTTGTCCTTAACTGGTGTCAGCTTTTGGGCCCCACATATAAATGGACATCAAGATTGTCCAAGCCCCTAGGTGGCCAGACCCAGCCCTGCAACTTAGTTGAAGTCTCAGTGACGGTTTGGTTTTCTAAGCATTTACAATTACTTCAACTTATTCAAACGTTCAGTTGTGACTTTTAAATGTTGAGCTATTGAAAAGCCATGGTACTGGGTGGGGAGAACCCTAAGGAGATGGAGATTATTAACTCTGTATTCATGAACACCATGATCTTTTGTGTGAGAAAACTGTATACTGTCGTACTATTCGCAACCTTGGTTTCATATTTGACCCTGAAATGAGCTTCCGACCACACATCCATGCCATCACTAAGACCGCCTATTTTCACCTCTGGAATATTGCCCAACTCCACCCCTGCCTCAGCTCATCTGCTGCTGAAAACCTCATCCATGCCGTTGTTACCTCTAGACTTGACTATTCCAACGCACTCCTGGTTAGCCTCCCACGTTCTACCCTCCGTAAACTTGAGGTCATCCAAAACTCTGCCCGTGTCCTAACTCGCACCAAATCCAGTTCACCTATCACCACTGTGCTCGCTGACCTACATTGGCTCCTGGTTAAGCAACGCCTCGATGATTTAAAAAAAAAAAAAATTCTCATCCTTGTTTTCAAATCCCTCTATGGCCTCGCCCCTCCCTCTCCTCTGTAATCTCCTTCAACCCCACAACCCTCTGAGACATCTGCGCTCCTCTAATTCTGGCCTTTTGATCATCCCGGATTTTTAATCACTTCACCATTGGTGGCCGTGCCTTCAGCTACCAAGGCCCTAAGCTCTGGAACTCCCTCCCTAAGCCTCTCCGCCTCGCTATCTCTCGTTCCTCCTTTAAGACACTCCTTAAAACCTACCTCTTTGACCAAGCTTAGTCATCTGTCCCAATATCTCCTTAAGTGGCTCAGTGTCAAATTTTGTTTGATAACGCTCCTGTGAAGCACCTTGGGACGTTTTACTACATTAAAGGCGCTATATGAATGCAAGTTGTTGTTGTTGTTGTTGTTACTATCCAGGGGAGTTCTCCCTGGTGTCCTGGTCAACATTTATCCCTCAATCAACATTACTAAAAACAGATTATCTGGTCATTATTTAATTGTCGTTTGTGGGGCCTTACTGTCCACACATTGGCTGCCGCGTTTCTTACATTACAACAGTGACAACACCTCAAAAATGCTTCATTGGCTGTGAAGTGCTTTTGGACATGCTGAGGTTCTTGCTTCAATACTGTACTGAGCGCCTATTAAATACAGGCACATTTAACTTCATCTGTCATTGCAAGTTCCATTTACAACAGTTCTTTCCTGCACTTCAACCTCTTGTAAATCCTCTGGCTTAATTTCTAACTGTTTCCACCACTTCATTGCTGCAGGCTTCTGGTACTTTCATAATAATTGTTGCAAAACTGATCCCCTCCCACCCCCTCAATTCTACTAAACCTCTGAAGTGTTCATTACATAGGTATGAGGGGCGAGTTAGCTAAGGTAGATTGGGAAATTAGATTAAAAGGTATGACTGTAGATAAGCAGTGGCAAACATTTAAAGAAATATTCCAAAATTCTCAACGAATATACATTCCATTGAGAAATAAAAACTCCATTGGGAAAAGTGATCCATCCGTGACTAACTAAAGAAGTTAAGGATAGTATTGGATTAAAAGAAGAGGCTTATAATGTTGCAAAGAATAGTAGTAAGCCTGGGGATTGGGAAAGCTTTAGAAACCAGCAAAAAATGACCAAAAAATTGATAAGGGAGAAAATAGAATGAGAGTAAACTAGCAAGAAATATAAAAACTGATTGTAAGAGCTTCTACAAATATGTAAAAAGGAAGAGAGTAGCAAAAGTAAGTGTTGGTCCCTTAGAGGCTAGGACAGGAGAAATTATAATGGGGAATAAGGAAATGGCAAAGACTTTGAACAAATATTTTGTATCTGTCTTTACAGTAGAAGACACAAAAAGCATACCGGAAATAGTGGGGAAGCAAGGGATTAATAAGAGTGAGGAACTTAAAGTAATTAATATCAGTAGAGAAAAAGTACTTGAGAAACTAATGGGACTAAAAGCCGACAAATCCCCTGGATCTGATGGCCTACGTCCTAGGGTTCTAAAAGAGGTGGCTGCAGAGATAGTGGATGCATTGGTTGTGATCTTCCAAAATTCCCTAGATTCTAGAACGGTCCCAGCGGATTGGAAGGTAGCAAATTCAAGAAAGGAGGGAGAGAGAAAATGGGGAACTACAGGCCAGTTAGCCTGACATCAGTTGTCGGGAAAATGCTGGAATCCATTATTCAGGAAGCGGTAACAGAGCATTTAGAAAATCATAATTTGATTAGGCAGAGTCAACATGGTTTTAGGAAAAGGAAATCATGTTCAACAAATTTATTAGTTTTTTGAGGATGTAACTAGCAGGGTAGATAATAGGAACCAGTGGATGTAGTATAATTGGATTTCCAAAAGGCATTCGATAAAGCGCCACATAAAAGGTTGCTACGCAAGATAAGGGCTCATGGGGTTGGGGGTAATATATTAGCATGAGTAGAGGATTGGTTAACAGACAGAAAACCGGTTGACAGGCTGTAACTAGTGGGGTGCCGCAAGGATCAGTGCTTGGGCCTCAGCTATTTATAATCTATATTAATGACTTAAATGAAGGGACCGAGTGCAATGTATCCAAGTTTGCTGACGATACAAAGCTAGGTGGGAAAGTAAGCTGTGAGGAGGACACAAAGGGCTGGATTTTGTCAAGGGGGAGCTTTTGGAGGCGGGACTCCCACTTGTCAGGTTTTAGTCCCGCCTCCATCGACTTGTGGCCAACCCATGCTATTTTCCCTTGCTTGACCTTGTTGAGCCCGCCCAGCGGGCTTAGCAGGCCAATTAAGGGAAAGCCGGTTACTGGTGACGTCAGCGAGTGACGTTTCATCTGTCAAGAGCTTTTGACAGATGAAATGTCATCGTTTGACAGCTCTGTGAAGCTATCAAACACTGACAATCTATCTTCTAAGTTAAGTCTGCACTCAAGACTCAATTAGAAAGCCTTCCTGAGCAGAAGGCTGCAGCTTTTGACAGTTCAGCGGCCATTCTGCTTTCTGTGCCGGTGAGCTGAGGGACTCCCGAGACCTGAAGGGAGGAAGCCTGCAGGAAGAAGTAAAGGTAAGTAAAACTTATTAAAACACTTTATACACACACCTCACACACATGCACCCATCACTCACCTGCACACCGGACATCTCGGCCCCTCTGACCCCCCGCAGACCAACAGCCTGCCTCGCTGACCCTGGCAAGGTTCAGAGCTGTTGGGAAGCCCACACTTCAGGGCTCAAAATAGGGATTAGCCAAAAAACTACCTGTTAACAGGCAGTTAATTGGCACTAATCCCCTTCCCGCCTCGAGGAGACGGGACCCGGCGTGGGTCGGGTACCCGCCTCCTGGGAAGATGGCACGGAGGTGGGATGGGTACTCGCCCCCAGATTCTGCCATGTTCCCAGCAGTCCCGCCTCCCCAGGGCTGGCAAAATCGCCCCCAAAGAGCCTGCAAAGGGATATAGACAGGTGAAGTGAGTGGGCAATAAGGTGGCAGATGGAGTATAATATGGGGAAATGTGAGGTTATTCACTTTGGTAGGAAGAATAAAAAAACTGAATATTTTTCAAATGGTGAGAAACTATTAAATGTTGTTGTTCAGAGAGATTTAGCTGTCCTCGTGCAGGAAACACAGAAAGCTAGCATGCAGGTACAGCAAGCAATTAGGAAGGCAAATGGCACGTTGGCCTATATTGCAAAGGGGTTGGAGTACAAGAGTAAGGAAGTCTTACTACAATTGTACAGGGATTTGGTGAGACCACACCTGGAGTACAGTGCACAGTTTTGGTCTCCTTATCTGAGAAAGGACATACTTGTCTTGGAGGCGGTGCAACAAAGGTTCACTGGATCGATTCCTGGGATGAGAGGGTTGTCCTATGAGGAGAGATTGAGTAGATTGGGCCCATACTCTGGAGTTTAGATGAATGAGAGGTGATCTCATTAAAACATAAGATTCTGAGGGGGACTGACAGGGTAGATGCTGAGAGGTTGTTTCCCCTGGCTGGAGAGTCTAGAACTAGGGGGCATGGTCTCAGGATAAGGGGTCAGCCATTTAAGACTGAGATGAGGAGGAATTTCTTCACTGATGTTTGTCAATCTTTGAAATTCTCTACCTCAAAGGGCTGTGGATGCTGAGTCATTGAGTATATTCAAGGCTGAGATAGATTTTTTTTTTGCACTCTAGGGGAATCGAGGGTTATGGGGATCTGGCGGGAAAGTGGATTTGAGGTCGAAGATCAGTCATGATCTTGTTGGATGACAGAGCAGACTCGAAGGGCCATATGGCCTACTCCTGCTCCTAATTCTTATGTTCTTATGGAGCTAAGATTTTCTGAAGTAAAGAGGTAATGACGCTGACAGTTTTGTATTGGAAGCTCATAGAATCATACAGCACAGAAGGAGACCATTCGGGCCATCGTGCCAGTGCCGGCTCTTTGAAAGAGCTATCCAATTAGTCCCACTGCCCTGATCTTTTCCCACGGCCCAGCAAATTTCTCCTTTTCATGTATATATCCAATTCCCTTTTTGTTTTTCTGTTTGCCCAGAAATTGCTGTGGTATCTGGGAGACCTGCCCCATTTTTTGGCCAACAGGTTCTGTTCTGTTCTGAGGAGCTTGATTTAGATGTTACGCATCACTGAGGGAGTGCTGCACTGTTGCAGGTGCCGGTCATCTTTTGGATGAGATGTTAAACCGAGGCCCTGTCTGCCCTCTCAGGTGGACATAAAAGATCCCATGGCAATATTTCGAAGTAGAGATAGGGAGTTCTCCCCAGTGTCCTGGCCAATACTTGTCCCTCAACCAACACCACAAAAAACAGATTATCACATTGCTGTTTGTGGGACCTTGTTTTGTGCAAATTTGCTGCCGCATTTCCTACATTACAACAATGACTACACTTCAAAAGCAATTCATTGGCTATAAAGCGCTATATAAATGGAGGTTAATTAGTTCATTCTTTGGTATCCTTATTGCCACCACAACTCGGATCAGCTAACAGCACAGGTAGGTGAACTGAACCTGGGCATAACCACCAAATTAGCTTTCAGAGAACCTCAACTCAGGCTTTTAATTCGGATTTAAAATAAAGGCTAGGCAGTAATTTTGGTGATCTCAGTGGATGAACAAGTAACTCGTTCCTCTGTTATTTTAATAAGAGAAAGAAAGACTTGCATTTATATTGCACCTTTCATGACCTCGGGACATCCCAAAGTATTTAACAACAAATGAAGTACTTTTTGAAGTGTAGTCACTGTTGTAATGTAGGAAACGCGGCACCCAATTCGCGCACAGCAAGCTCCCACAAACAGCAATAAAAAAAAATTACCAGTTAATCTGTTTTAGTGATGTAGGTTTGAGGGATAAATATTGGCCAGGACACCAGGGAGAACTTCCCTTCTCTTCATAGAAATAGTGCTATGCGATCTTTTGGCTCCACCTGAGAGGGCAGATGGCCTCAGTTTAACGTCTCGTCTGAAAGACAGCACCTCCGACGGTGCAGCACTCCCTCAGTACTGCACTGGGAGTGTCAGCATGTATTTTGTGCTCAAGTCCCTGGAGTAGGACTTAAACCATCGAACTTCTGACAGAGGAGACGTTCCTACCATGGATCCATGGCTGTCAGGATGAGGGATGCTATACAGATATGGCTGGGAATTTTCTCAGAGCTGCTTCCCGTAACAGCCTGATGTGCGGCGGAACCTCTGCTTACAAGCCTCAATGGCGGGTATCTGCTGCGTTCGCGGCAAAGCTATGCAGTAGAGCAGAAGCAGTTCTGAGGAAATTCTCGTCCAAAGCCCATTCGTAATAGTCCGTGGTAAGTTCTAGCCTATGCCTGTCTATTCTGGTTTTTGCTGATGCTAAAATGTTTTGTTTTTCTCTGACCCATTTTATCTCTGATCGAACCTGTTCTCCTTTTCACCTTTCACCAGTTCTCACACATTTATGTTCCTTTTTTCACAGCCGGAGGCTCCTACTACATGATCTCGAGGTCACTGGGTCCAGAGTTTGGAGGGGCTGTGGGACTCTGCTTTTATCTGGGAACCACGTTTGCTGGGGCCATGTACATCCTGGGAACGATTGAAATTCTACTGGTGAGTTGCTGCACTTTCAGAACCAGAGCAGAGTCAAGCTCAGAAGATTTCAGTGAAATCCTAATTCTTTCAAAGCCTTATACGTGTGTGTGTGTGTGTGTGTGTGTGTGTGTGTGTGTGTGTGTGTGTGTTATAGCACCATCATTACATAGGAAGAGGAGTGGGCTATTCAGCCCCTCGCACTTGTTCCACCATTCGAATAGTTCATAGCTGATCTGTACCTTAACTATGCTCAAGTGTCTGGAGTGGGTCTTGAACCCTCAACCTTCTGACTCAGAGGCAAGAGTGTCACAGCTGATATCTGGTGTACTTGATTCTTCCAGCTCCTGAAGGCACCGACTCGTGTTGGGACACAGTTTCATGGGCACTGCCAGCCCTCTGGTACCTGACCCACGCAGCTCTTCTTCTGTGCGAGCTGAGACAGGGGTCCCTGGATAGTAATGAGGGGCAGGCTCCCGAACTAATTTTCCCCTTCTAGAGCTTGTTAGTTAGCTAGAACCTCCTGTCCTTAGTGTTGGTTTACTATAGAAGGTTTTCTACAGGTTCAAATCATTTAAATGCTGATTCCTAGATCTTAAAGCTCAAATATTTCCAAGCATTATCTTTGAACTCCAGTGTGTTCTGTCCCAATTAACAGAGGCGTGAAATTACCATTTTTAATGAAAGATGTGTTCCTCTGTAATTAATGACCTAATGAAATTGCATTCTCAGTAATTAAACATTTCAAAGTCACGCATTCATTTGTTTTCATTAGGAGGTTGTTCATTATCGAGAAATGCCAAAATTCTTCCATTTTTCACCTCACTCATTTTATATAAAAAAAAGCTTGCCTGCTTGTTATTCCACTGTTCCCCTGGCTGGCCTCCTACCTTGCCCTTGCACCCTCCGTTAACTTGAACACATTCAAAGCTCTGCTGCGCATATCCTAACTCTAATCCATTCCCGTTCACCCATCACCCCTGTGCTCACTATCCTACGTTGGCAACACCTAAATTTTAAAATTTGCATCCTTGTTTTCAAATCCCTCCATGGCCTCGCCCTCCCTATCTCTGTAACCTCCTCCAGCCCTACAATCCTCCAAGATCTATGCACTCCTCTAAGTCTGGCCTCTTGCGCATCCCTGAATTTCATCGTTCCACCGTTGGTGGCCTTCCATTCAGCTGCCTAGGGCCTAAGCTCTGGAATTTCCTCCCTAAAGCTCACCACCTCTCTACCTCTCCTCCTTTCAGACGCTTGTTAAAACCCATCTGTTTGACCCACCTGTTCTAATATCTCCTTACGCGGCTCGGTGTTGAATTTTGTTTGATAACGTTCCTGTGAAGCGCCTTGGGATGTTTCACTATGTTAAAGGCGCTATATAAAAGCAAGTTGTTGCATATTGTATTGACATAGAATGTTTTTCTTAATCTAACAAAACATAATTTCACCAAACCCCACAAGGCACTAAATAATACATTATAGCCCCAGAAATATGAGACGGGAGAATCGGGTGCGCTGATTTACTGTGCTCCTGATTTTCCAGACATTCTTGCATCTGCGCTCCCAGCGAGTGGGAGACTCAAGACTAGGAGTGGGGCAGTTTTGGAGATTTAGTATAGAGTCACACAGCATAGAAGCAGGCCATTCAGCCCATCATGCCTGTACCAGCTCTTTGAAAGAGCTATCTAATTAGTCCCACTCCCCCTGCTCTTTCCCCACAGCCCTGCAAATTTTTCCTTTTCAAGTATATATCCAATTTGCTTTTGAAAGTTACTATTTAATAGTAATAGTGCTCCTATTACACGCATGCAAAACCCCGCTGTCCACCAGCTACACGGACGAGCAGTAATTCCAAGGTTAATTACAACAAAGTTTACAAACCTCAGTCTTATTCCTCCTCCTGTGCACATATGTTCTTATAAAGCAACTCTTGAATTCTGTTAGTCTTCAACACATTTCCTCTATTGGTCCACTTCTCAAGGTATCAGCGAGTCAGGAGAAGCGGAGAGATGTTTCCGTGACGACCATGAATCTCACTTTGTAACTCAGTGACGGGAGGTACAATTGTAGCAGGGTGAGAAACTGACTGTCGATTCATCCTGTCCCTGAGGTTGTGCCCTCCATTAGTGTTTTGAATGTGAGCACAACCTTAGGACTCGAAGTTCAAGGCACCTGGTTTGGCAACCGGGAATTCTCATTCCCAGTATATTAGATGAATACTTTCAATTGTTTCATTTTGTTGCATAATATTGTCCTGCTGGAATGGTTGTGCACATTATTATATCTGGCAAAGGCAGGATTAGGCTGGGCTATGATACCTTCCACAGCTGAATAGCCTGGTGACACTTGCTTTCAAGACTAGTATTTGAAGAAAAAGGTGGTTAGTGCCTGTGGAACTGTACCTCAGCATGAGTTTGTGTTCACACTTGATGGAGTAGGGGAGACAGATATAGAAATTGTAGGGAAGCTGTAAAATAAAAACCAGTTGATGCTATTCTGTGCCTGTTATCAAAATGTTGTAAATTTATAGAATGGTGAATCAATGGGGTTCTCTGGGTTTAACTGCACAACTTTTTCTCCAGACCTACATTGTTCCAAGTGCAGCTATATTCAAAGCAGAGGATCCCAGCCAAGAAACCCAGGCCATGCTGAATAACATGAGAGTTTACGGCACATGTGCCATCACTCTGATGGCCACGGTGGTATTTGTCGGAGTCAAGTACGTCAACAAACTGGCTCTGGTTTTCCTGGCCTGCGTCGTCCTTTCCATCCTCTCCATCTACGCAGGGGTCATCAAAACCGCCTTCAGTCCGCCGGACTTTCCGTAAGTACATCCACCCATCAGCCACCTTGAAGGAGCTGCTTCGAGGGTTCTTCAAGAGCCTTGTCGTTTTTGGAATGAAAAATAAATTGTAACATTTTTGGTGTTCGAGGTAATACAGATTGGGAATAAAAGGTCATATCTATTTACTCTCGCATAGGAACAGGAGTAGGGCATTCAGCCCCTCGAGCTTGTTCAGCCATTTAGATCAAGGCTGATCTGTACCTTTTAACTCCATATACCAACCTTGGTTTCATATCCCTTCATACTCCATTTACCCGCCTTGGTTCTGTATCCCTTGATATCCTTGCCTAACAAAAATCTAGCAATCTCAGTTTTGAAATTTCCAATTGACCGAGTCTCAAAAGCTTTTTTGGGAGAGAGTTCCAGATTTCCACTACCCTTTGTGTGAAGAAGTGCTTCCTGACATCACCCCTGAACGGTCTAGCTCTAATTTTAAGGTTCTGCCCCCGTGTTCTCAACGCGCACTCCAGAGGAAATAGTTTCTCTCTATCTCCCCTATTAACTCCTTCAATCCTCTTAAACTCCTCAATTAGATCACCCCTTAATCTTCTATACTCAAAGGAATACAAGCCTAGTCTATGCAACCTGTCCTCATAATTTAACCCTTTTAGCCCCTTCAATTTTCTCTTCACCCCCCCCCCCCCCCCCCCCCCCGCCCACTCCCCTGAGGTGCGTTTTCACAGGTACTGACAGCTCTTACCCAATACCTTGCCCAATTTGAGGACTCCCAGTGCCCATAGAACCATTCCTCAGCATCTTCACGAGAGGGGGGCACAAAATGGGGAGGGTTGGGGTAATAGACACTATCGATATCAACTCACTGTCATGTCTGTCCCTTAAAATGTCCTCAGTCGTGATGGGACTACCCACTATCCTCCATCTGTTTGTGCTCAAATCCTTGATGGTATAAGGCAGTGAGGGTGAGTAAAGTGAGAGTAAAGAAAACCCTTGTTTTTCTAACTGAACTTTATTGTACCTTATCCAAGTGGGATGACTACTTCAAAGACTGGGGCACTAAGTCCTGGGTCTGTATCCAAGGTTACGTGATTTTTAATCTTTTTATACTTTGATCCTTTGGCTTCAGTTTTTCTTTTTAACACATCATTAGCTGATTTCTTGAAGTGACCATGTGTTCCTAACGCTGAAGCATTGATTTTTTGATCGACAATATTTTAATGCCAGCATTAATCTATTTAAGATAAACTTGGGTTCCTGCATTGAAGTAACACTGACTGGAAAATCCAGGCTTAAGGCCTAGATCTTCCTCTTGTGGCTAGGTTGCTGCAACTGTGGCTAGAGGGTTGCATCATTGACCCTAGCGAATTTCCCTGGGGCAGTTTTATTTTTTCCCACCTTTGCCTCCCCAATTATGATAAATGCCTGGAATATTCTGCTAGTAAGATGGCAGAGCCCTAGACATTTGGCATGTTTAAAATCCTTTGGGATACAGGCTGGGTGAGTTGGAGTGCAATAGGGATAGGCTTCAATGGGTTGAATAACCTTTTCATCTTGACGTATTGGGGAAATTTTGTCTTTGGCTGATAAGCGATTCAGCTGTCCGTTATACATCTCTCCTGTTCCATTGACTTCAATGGAAATGAAAATCGAGTAAGATGTATAACAAGTGGCTGAATCGATATCATCCTTTTTACACTATCGCCCCAAGTCACAATTACCCCCAATTGCGTTCTTCCACCATTAATAGGATTGTTACATTGTGGATGTAGAAATAGAAAAATGTTTCCACAGTTGTGACCAGGTGACTCCTTGTTCACCCATGTTCTTGTCTGTCATATTTTCACATTGCCATTTTATATGTTACTATTTTCCCCCCTCCACAGCCTCTGTATGCTTGGAAACCGGACCTTAGCCGTGAAAGCCTTTGACGTGTGCGCCAAAGTTATAACTGAAGGCAACCAGACAGTGACAACTCGGCTCTGGCAGCTCTTCTGCGATGGCCCCTCTCTCAATGCCACTTGCAACGAATACTTTACACTCAACAACATCACAACACTTCAAGGGATCCCCGGGATTGCTAGCAAAGTAATAACTGGTGAGTATTTATCAGGAAGAGTAGATATTCTAGCAGTCGCATGAAGAGGATTTAATAGACAAGTTAACCTGTGTCAGGAGTCGAAATCCACTTGAAAGTTTGCTTCCCCCATCTCTTAAAGAAAAGTGAGACTTCCTCCCTACATACCGATAATACCAGTTTCCATCGTATCTTTTTTTTTTAAAGTGCGAAGATTAAACTCAGTCTCTTTAGTACAATTGCCAAAATAAAAGCAAAGTACTGCGGATGCTGGAAGTAAGAAAGAACAGAAAATGTTGGAAAACAGTCAGCAGATCAGGCAGCATCTGTGGAGGGAACATCAGAGTTAACATTTCAGGTTGATGACCTTTCATCGGAACTCATTATTTTAACACCGACAATAAAATAAATTTATAATAAGTGGCCATCAGCTGCGTTTGAATAGTCCCAGTTGGACTATTAACTCTTGTAAATAGCTGTTCCCTATTTTTCTGGCGATGCCATGTGTTATTTTGAATAGATTCAGGACAAATCAATCATCATAGAATGATACAACACAGAAGGAAGCTATTCGGCTCATCGTGCCTGTGCCAGCTCTTTGAAAGAGCGATCCAATTAGTCCCACTCCCCTGCTCTTTCCCCATAGCCAATGCTGGTGATTTTTAATGTATCCCTGATGAATTTTTTTTTAATCCTGTAACTAACATTTAAAACTTGACTCGGTTCATTAATGACTGTAAATCTTTGACCATAGTGTATTTTTCTCTGATCCATTTAGTACTAAAAGAATATAGAACCAAGTTTTAAACTGCGCTGACATAAATAAAATATTCCCTTTGCTCTCTGTTTATTGGTCTTATACATAAATACAGAGAATGTAAAGTGTTTTTGAAATTTCTTGAGAGAACGAGCTGAAGTGCCAGGAACTATGTTGAAGACCTCCAAGGTTGACAAGAGTGAAAGAGCAGGCAAGGTAGATCATGCAGGTCATGATTAGATGACTGTGAGAAGTCGCACAACACCAGGTTATAGTCCAACAGGTTTATTTGAAATCACAAGCTTTTGGAGCGCTGCTCCTTCGTCAGACTTCACCTGACGAAGGAGCAGCAGCTCCGAAAGCTTGTGATTTCAAATAAACCTGTTGGACTATAACCTGGTGTTGTGCGACTTCTCACATTTGTCCACCCCAGTCCGACACCGGCATCTCCACATCATGATTAGATGACACCAAGTTTGG
Source organism: Squalus acanthias (assembly GCA_030390025.1). Taxonomy (NCBI): domain Eukaryota; kingdom Metazoa; phylum Chordata; class Chondrichthyes; order Squaliformes; family Squalidae; genus Squalus; species Squalus acanthias. Next base: position 26,207,249 of record CM059428.1, on the reverse strand, counting down.
ATTTTAAAATCCTGGAGATTTCAGAAGGAAGGAAAGGCTGCGGGAAGTAAGATATTCTCCAGTTTGAGATCCAGGGGAGGAAGAAAGGAATTAGAGCTATTCAATGAGTCTCAACTTCGACACAGTGAGGGGCTTCACTCTCTTAGCGGTGGACTGATGGTTGCAAATTTGCAAAGAGAAGGAATAGAAGACTGACGAGAAGCATTTGAAGAGATTGCAATGAACTCTTATGTTTGGAGACACAAATCTTGAGGACCATGGCAGCTAATCCACAAATGCATTTACATTGGAACAGTAATTAAATGGGAGTTTTTGGTCTCTAAACTTTAAATCCCACTCCGTGATCTGCCGGGACCTGTGTGTAATAGTGGTGAAAGACACTTGCATTCAGTGGGGAATGAAATGTGCTGATCTAAGTTTTACCTTTGAACCAAACATCTCAGAATTGCGCCTGCCTGGAATAAAGCAGCAGTAACTAGGAAGCTTTTGTTTATACCACTGTTTCCCAGTTTTGAAGGATTCTACTTGTGCTTCTGAGAACAGTAACCTAGGTAAAGAGATTCACTGCTCGGAATAGGCAGACTGAACTCCTGGGAAAAACCTACACTGTGCCGGTAATGTTGACGTGCAGCCTTTTTCCTTTGCACTGATTCTGGTTTTTATTGTTGTGTAAATCCAGAGCTAGGGCCGGGGCTAGCTCCAGAATAAAGTGGATTAGGACTCCTTGGAGGGGAGAGTCCCTTTGCTCCTGTCAGACTGGGGCCTTAATTCCGGGTTGACTCTACACAACTTTAGCATTGATTCCATCCCAGCACTACCACTACTGTAAATGCACCCTGGTGAAAGCATATAGTACAGCTGAAATAAGTATGAGGAGCAAGTGCTATTTACAGTTCTATAGGTATCATATACAGTGCAGGGCAAATACATAGATGATACTATTTAAAGTACAATGCAGTGAGTCAAAAAGTCAAGAAGGACACTTGAAGACAAAACGCTGGAAGCACTCAGCAGGTCAGGCAGCATCTGTGGAGAGAGAAACAAAGTTAATGTTTCAGTTCTAATGAATGGTCATCAACTTGAAATGTTAACTCTGATTCTCTCACCACAGATGCTGCCTGACTGCTGAGTGTTTTCCAGCATTTTCTGTTATTATTTAAGATTTCCAGCATCTGCACTATTTTACTTTTGAAGAGTTTGTTTTCAGCCTGCATGGTAGTTGATGAAATTTTGGACACGAGTAGTAATGATCTTTGTTTTGATGTTTCCTCTCTTTGTTGGACCTCTCCATACCATTGGCAACTGAGTGGATAGGCAGGAAACTGGCCTGCTTCCCCTGCTTTCACCAATGCAAGTTTAAAGTCAGATACAATGAGGCCTGCCTGAAGATGAGTTTCTTTTCTCCATCCGAGCACCTCTCCAGAAGCAGCAGGGAAAGATCTAGAACTCTTTCTGATAGAGAAGGGTCAATGTCCTAGTTTCTGGTGCTGAGGGGTTGGCTGTGTTATATAGTCTTGGCGATCTCCTGGCTTGCATTAGGCTTGGAGAATGAGCGCCACCCCTGGAGAAATCCAGAATAACAAGTGCTCTTGTAATTCTGGAGCAACATCATCAAATTGCATTTATATAGCGCCTTTAATGTAGTAAAACGTCCCAAGTCGCTTCACGGGTGTGTTAACAAACAAAATTTGACAACAAGCTACATGAGATATTAGGACATCAAAGAGGTAGGTTATAAGGAGTGTCTTAAAGGAGGTGGAGCGGTCTAGGGAACTCCAGAACATAGGGTTTACGCAGCTGAAGACACGGCCACCAATGATGGAGCAATGAAAATCGAGGATGCGCAAGAGGCCAGAATTGGAGGAGCATGGAGATCTCTGAGGGTGATAGGACTAGAGGAGGTTACACAGCAAGTATGAATACAACATCACGGTTACAGCGCTGCCCATTGATTTCAGTAGATCAAGTGTCCAAAAAGTAATAAGCTCAAGGAGGGTCATTTAAACCTAACCCGCCCGCCGGGAAACTGACTGGATCGGATTGTCCGCCTGTTTTACACCCCGCTCGATTATATTTTCCATTGGAGTCATTTGAAAGTAACATTGGGTGGGGTGTAAAATGGGCAATCCTGTTCCGCAAGTTAGGTTAAAGTTACCCCTCAGAATTTTAATATATTCTGTAGGTTAGAGAGCAAGAAAGCATTTATAAAAAAAAACTATAGCAACTGCCTTGGAAGAATGAGAAGTCTCTATGTACAAATATTATTTTTCACTTATTTGAATCGATTGTTTCTTAACCAAAACACGCTTTGATTATTTTTTCTTATTTTCCTGCCAGAAAACATCTGGAGTTGTTACGGATCCCAGGGGGAAATGTTGGAAAAACAAGGACTGCCATCTGTACCTGCGTCAGAGGATGCAACAAACACAGGACTCCCATACGTGTCGAGTGACATAGCAACCTACTTCACTATGCTGGTTGGCATCTATTTCCCCTCTGTGACAGGTGAGGTTTGTGGCTGTGAAGGGGCAGTGGGGTGTACAATTACTGTGCAGTCCCATGCATAATGTGCTGTCTCATGAGGTGATCTCATTGAAACATATAAGATTCTGAGGGGGATTGACAGGGTAGATGCTGAGAAGTTGTTTCTTCTGGCTGGAGAGTCTAGACTAGGGGGCAGAGTCTCAGGATAAGGGGTCGGCCATTTAACACTGAGATGAGGAGGAATTTCTTCACTCAGAGGGTTGTGAATCTTTGGAATGCTCTGCCCCTAAGGGCTGTAGATGCTGAGCCATTGCATATTTTCAAGGCTGAGATAGATAGATTTTTGAACTCATGGGGAATCGAGGGTTATGGAGATTTTTTTTTATTCGCTTATGGGATCTGGGCGTTGCTGGCAAGGCCAGTATTTATTGCCCATCCCTAGTTGCCCTTGAGAAGGTGGTGGTGGCCTTCTTGAACCACTGCAGTCAGTGTGGTGATGGTACTCCCACAGTGCTGTTAGGGAGGGAGTTCCAGGATTTTGACCCAGCGACGATGAAGGATCGGCGATATACTTCTAAGTCAGGATGGTGTGTGACTTGGAGGTGGTGGTGTTCCTACGCGCCTGCTGCCCTTGTCCTTCTAAGTGGAAGAGGTCGCGGGTTTGGGAGGTGCTGCCGAAGAAGCCTTGGCGAGTTGCTGCAGTGCATCTTGTAGATGGTACACACTGCAGCCATGGTACGCCGGTGGTGGAGGGACTGAATGTTTAAGGTGGTGGATGGGGTGCCAATCAAACGGGCTGCTTTGTCCTGGATGGTGTCGAGCTTCTTGAGTGTTGCTGCAGCTGCACTCGTCCAGGCAAGTGGAGAGTATTCCATCACACTCCTTACTTGTGCCTTGTTGATGGTGGAAAGGCTTTGCGTAATCAGGAGGTGAGACACTCGCCGCAGAATACCTAGCCTCTGACTTGCTCTTGTTGCCACAGTATTTATGTGGCTGGTCCAGTTAAGTTTCTGGTCAATGGTGACCCCCAGGATGTTGATGGTGGAGGATTTGGCAATAGTAATGTCGTTGAATGTCAAGGGGAGGTGGTTGGACTCTCGCTTGTTGGAGATGGTCATTGCCTGGCACTTCTGTGGCGCGAATGTTACCTGCCACTTATCAGCCCAAGCCTGAACGTCGCCCAAGCCTGAACGTCGCCCAAGTCTTGTTGCATGCGGGCATGGACTGCTTCATTATCTGAGGAGTTGTGAATGGCACTGAACACTGTGCAGTCATCAGCGAACATCCCCATTTCTGACCTTATGTTGGAGGGAAGGTCATTGATGAAGCAGCTGAAGATGGTTGGGCCTAGGACACTGCCCTGAGGAACTCCTGCAGCGATGTCCTGGGGCTGTGATGATTGACCTTCAATCACCACAACCATCTTCCTTTGTGCTAGGTATGACTCCAGCCAGTGGAGCGTTTTCCCCCTGATTCCCATTGACTTCAGTTTTACTAGGGCTCCTTGATGCCACACTCGGTCAAATGCTGCCTTGATGTCAAGGGCAGTCACTCTCTCCTCACCTCTGGAATTCAGCTCTTTTGTCCATGTTTGGACCAAGGCTGTAATGAGGTCGGGAGCCGAGTGGTCTTGGCGGAACCCAAACTGGGCATCAGTGAGCAGGTTATTGGTGAGTAAGTGCCGCTTGATAGCACTGTCGATGACACCTTCCATCACTTTGCTGCTGATTGAGAGTAGACTGATGGGGTGGTAATTGGCCGGATTGGCTTTGTCCTGCTTTTTGTGGACAGGACATACCTGGGCAGTTTTCCACATTGTCGGATAGATGCCAGTGTTGTAGCTGTACTGGAACAGCTTGGCTAGAGGCGCGGCTACTTCTGGAGCACAAGTCTTCAGCACGATAGCCGGGATGTTGTCGGGGCCCATAGCCTTTGCTGTATCCAGTGCGCTCAGTCGTTTCTTGATATCACGTGGAGTGAATCGAATTGGCTGAAGACTGGCTTCTGTGATGGTGGGGACCTTGGGAGTAGGCCGATATGGATCATCCACTCGGCACTTCTGGCTGAAGATGGTTGCAAACGCTTCAGCTTTGTCTTTTGTACTCGCGTGCTGGGCTCCATCATCATGGAGGATGGGGATATTCATGGAGCCTCCTCCTCCCGTTAGTTGTTTAATGGTCCACCACCATTCACGACTGGATGTAGCAGCACTGCAGAGCTTTGATCTGATCCGTTGATTGTGGGATCGCTTAGCCCTGTCTATAGCATGCTGCTTCTGCTAGATAGGGCGAGAAAGTGGAGTTGGGGTCAAAGATCAGCCACGATCTTATTGAATGGCGGAGCAGGCTCAAGGGGCCGTATGGCCTACTCCTGCTCCTAATTCTTATGTTCATACTATATTACTTATTTCTTTAAAGAATTCAATAAGGTTGGTCATGTAAGCTTTTGGGTAAAAATAAGCAACGTGGGTCAGGAAGGGACAGAAAGAGTAATAAAGGTAATAGGGCATCAGTGACTAAGGGGACATCAGGGAAAATATAAAAAAGTCAAAGCTAAAGGCACTATATCTGAATGCGCGAAGTATTCGCAACCAAATAGATGAATTAATAGCGGAGATAGAAATTAATAGGTTTGATCTAATGGCCGTTATGGAGACGTGGTTGCAAAGTGACCAAGGTTGGGAATTAAATATTCCAGGATACTTAACTTTTAGAAGGGATAGGCAAAATGGAAAAGGAGGAGGAGTAGCCCTGATATTAAGGATGGGATAAAGACAGTAGAGAGAAAGGATCTTAGCTCCGAAAATCAAGTACCTGTAGTAGAATCAGTTTGGGTGGAGCTAAGAAACAGCAAGGGGCAGAAATCATTGGTGGGAGTTGTTTATAGGCCCCCAAACAGTAGTTATAATGTAGGGCAGAGTATAAATCAGGAACTTAGAGACGCATGTAACAAAGGTAATACAGTAATCATGAGGGACTTTAATCTACATATAGACTGGGGAAACCAAATTTGCAGTAATAGTGTGGAGGGCTAATTCATGGAATATATACAAGATAGTTTTCTGGATCAGTATGTTGAGGAACCAACTGGGGAACAGGCTATTTAGATCTAGTATTGTGCAATGAGAAAGAGTTAATTAATAATCTTGTAGTAAAGGGGCCCTTAGGGAAGAGTGGCCATAATATGATAGAATTTTATATTAAGTTTGAAAGTGATTTAGTTAAATCCGAAACTAAGGTCTTAAATCTAAACAAAGCAAACTACGTAGGTATGAGGGGCGAGTTGGCTAAGGTAGATTGAGAAACTAAAAGGTATGATGGTGGACAAGCAATGGCTGGCATTTAAAGAATGAATACATAATTTACAACAAATATGCATTCCTTTAAGGCACAAAAACCCCACAGGAAAAGTGGTCCAACTGTGGCGAACAAGAGAAGTTAAAGATAGTATTAGATCAAAGGAAGAGGTTTATAATGTTGTCAAAAAGAGCAGTAAGCCTGAGGATTGGGAGGATTTTAGAATTCAGCAAAGAAGGAACAAGAAATTGATAAAGAAAGGGAAAATAGAATATGAGAGTAAACTAAAATGAGAAGTCGCACAACACCAGGTTATAGTCCAACAGTTTTATTTGAAATCACGAGCTTTCGGAACACCACAAACTGCCGGCTCAAAGTGGAGAGAATCTCCAAGAAGATCGCGCATATCGACACAGACATCAAGTATCTACAGAGATGCAAGAAAGCAGACCGCTCCGAAAGCTCGTGATTTCAAATAAAACTGTTGGACTATAACCTGGTGTTGTGCGACTTCTCATTTTTGTCCACCCCAGTCCAACACCAGCATCTCCGCATCATGGAGAGTAAACTAGCGAGAGACATAAAAACAGACTGAAAAGCTTCTATAGGTATGTAAAAAGGAAAAGATTATCGAAAGTAAATGTGGGTCCCTTACAGGCTGAGGCAGGAGAAATTATAATGGGGAATAAGGAAATGGCAGAGAAATTCAACAAATACTTTGGGCTCGATTTTGCCAGACCCGAGGAGGCGGGAATGGAGGCGTGTGGGTTGTTAAAATTGCAAAAAATGGCGGGCGGGTCCGACCCCGCCTCCGAGCAATTTTCCCAAATGCGTGGTTTCTGATCCCATCTCCGTCCCGCCTCCAAGAGGCAGGATAGGCCCTTAACAACCACTTAATTGCCTCTATAATCCCATTTTGAGAGGCCTTTCTGATTTTAACACTTTTCCGACGTTATGCATGCCTCCTCTGAAACACGACGGTGAAACCTGGCGGTAGCACACTTAGATTGCTGACTAATAGCTGCAGCTCCACCATTAAAAAGGAGATTTGATCAATCATCATTCTGGGGGAACTTTTAGCAGGCATAACCATAACTATTGCTGTGGAAGTTTGGAGCCTGATACCCATCTCCAGTGTGTGGTGGTGGCGGCAGTGGTGGTGGTGGTGGGAAAAAAAATCTGGGAGCAGACTTAGGTCTCCTGCTGCTCATTTTGCCTCCAGGTCCCTCTCACAGCAAAGGCCAAAAGGTTGGCAGTCTTTGCAGACCTTAAATGCAGCAGCAATGATGACCTCATCAGAGGCGACTTTCAGACTGAAAAAACGAATTGGGTCATGGGTTCCCACATGCTGGAACTCAATTGCCCAATTAGGGGAAAATCGCATAATTCTCCCACATCCAATTGGAGTCGGGTGGCTAACACGAGCAGCGGATGACACGACCCCAGCCCGCCCCAATGACAAAATCGAGCCCTTTGTGTCTGTCTTCACGGAAGAAGATGCAAAAAACCTCCCGGAAATAGTGGAGAATGAGGAACTGAAAGAAATTAGTATTAGTAAAAAAAAAAAAATAGTACTGGAGAAATTAATGGGACTGAAAGCCGATAAATCCCTTGGACCCGATGGCCTACATCCTAGGGTTTTGAAAGAGGTGGCTATAGAACGGTTCCCACGGATTGGAAGGTAGCAAATATAACCCCACTATTTAAGAAAGGAGGGAGAGAAAAAACTGGGAAACTACAGACCAGTTAGCCTGACATCAGTAGTACGGAAAATGCTAGAATCTATTATTAGGACGTGGTAACAGGGCACTTAGAAAATAATAATAGGATTGGGCAGAGTCAACGGATTTATGAAAGGGAAATCATGTTTGATGAATCTGTTAGTGTTTCTTGAGGTTGTAACTAGCAGAATAGATAAGGGGGAACCAGTGGATGTGGTGTATTTGGATTTTCAGAAGGCATTCGATAGGGTACCACACAAGAGGCTATTAAACAAAATTAGGGCTCATGGGATTGGGGGTAATATACTAGCACGGATTGGTTAACGGACAGAAAACAGAGAGTAGGAATAAATGGGTCATTTTCGGGTTGGCAGGCTGTAACTAGTGGGGTACCACAAGGATCAGTGCTTGGGCCTCAGCTATTCACAATCTATAGCAATGATTTGGATGAGGGGACCAAATGTAAAATATCCAAGTTTGCTGATGATACAAAGCTGGGTGGGAATGTATGTTGTGAGGAGGATGCAAAGAGGCTTCAAGGGGATATAGACAGGCTAAGTGAGTGGGCAAGAGCATGGCAAATGGAATATAATGTGGAGAAATGTGAAGTTATCCACTTTGGTAGGAAAAATAGAAAAGCAGAGTATTTTATAAATGCTGAGAGATTGGGAAATGTTGGTGTTCAGAGGGACCTGGGTGTCCTTGTACACAAATCACTGAAAGTTAACATGCAGATACAGCAAGCAATTAAGAAAGCAAATGCTATGTTGGCCTTTATTACAAGAGGATTTGAGTATAAGAGTAAAGATGTCTTACTGCAATTATATAGGGCCCTGGTGAGACCACACCTGAAGTATTATGTACAGTTTTGGCCTCCTTACCTAAGGAAGGATATACTTGCCATAGAGAGAGTGTAACGAAGGTTCACCAGCCTGATTCCTGGGATGGGGGGATTGTCCTATGAGGAGAGATTGAGTAGACTAGGCCTATATTCTCTGGAGTTTAGAAGAATGAGAGGTGATCTCATTGAAACATACAAAATTCTTACAGGGCTTGATAGGGTAGATGCAGGGAGGATGTTTCCCCTGGCTGGGGAGTCTAGAACATAAGAAATAGGCGCAGGAGTAGGCCATTCGGCCCCTCGAGCCTGCCCCGCCATTCAGTAAGATCATTGCTGATCTGATCTTGGCCTCAACGCCACTTTCCCGCCCGCTCCCCATAACCAAAAAAAGCGGTGCATTTTATGCCTTTAGACTCATGTGTACAAGCTAAAACTAATAGTTTAATCTACAGCTTAAATAATACAAAAGCTCAAACAGGACTGTATAAATGAATATGAGCAAATGTTTGGTGAGATTAAAGGCAGCTCATATTTAATTATTGTTACAAACCAGCAAGAGTGGGCTTATACATAACTTCAGTGAATAGCATACTTGATTCTGACTAAGGTTCCTTTTCCCTCAACAGGTATCATGGCTGGTTCAAATAGGTCTGGAGACCTGAAGGATGCCCAGAAATCCATCCCTACTGGAACACTGTTGGCAATTATTACAACCTCTTTCATTTGTATCCTTACCCTGGGAAATAATCACAATGATCTGAAGGTGAAATATTTAAACGCACTAGAAATGTCAAAGTGTTCTGGGGGTACAGTACCCTCCTTGCTACGGCACTGGACTGGCAATACCGAGATCGTGAGGTTGTGAAACTGACTTCAGTTGATCTGGTAATTTGTGGACTGGAGCTTAGAATCACCATGAAACCTTGTTGTAAGAACCCAACTATTTGACTAATGCCCTTCAGGGAAGGGAACCTGCCATCCCTACCCAGTCTCTACATGTGACTCTAGCCCCACACTGGATGGGCAGTAAATACTGCCAGTGTAGTCCACATCCCAGGAATACATTCCTTTTTAAATTGTTTCATATCTATAAACTGTTGAATAATCTGTGTTACCAGAAGCAAGCCGGTTGGTGTTAAAATGTGGTCAGTCTGCTTCTGAGCAACTCCACCCCACTGACTATCCCTCGCACTCCTGGTCCAGAAGTAGTTTCCACAAGTTGATCTAGAATGCTGAGAACCGCCCGTGTCTGCAAATCTGGGTGTGTTCTCTTCAATTTGTTTTCAATAACTGATTTTTCATTATACTTATTACAACATTGAAATATAATCTTAGTTCCTTGCTCATTTCGGAAGGGGCAGCGTGTTCCATCCCTTTATCCTTGAGTGAGACTTCTGGAAGGTTCACTTTAGAGGAAAGTGGCCTCTCTACCCTCCCTCCCCTTTGCCACACCCCCACAAAAAAATTCTGATGGATATTTTGCTGTAATGATCTGCACTCCCTTATTGGTGAGTCATCACTGGAGAGACTATGACTCATTAACATTTTCCAATAGCAAGTCGAGAATACTATTGTGAAAATAATGTTGGTCCCCACAGAGGATTTTGATTGTGACTGTTTTACCAGAAAGTGTAGTATAACTAACCTAGGTAACATTACTTAAAAAAAAAAACATAATTTCCTTAATAATCAACAAAAGACTTGACGTGCATTATCTTGTTTGGCGCTTGCATTGAAGGTGTACTCTTAAGGGACAAGTAAGTGATTAGTGTAAATTTATGGAGTTCCCTGATATTGTATTGAAAAGCTACATGTCTCTTTTTACTTTACTGTCACGCAGATCAGTGTATAACAGAACATTTAAAGTGATCCAAGCTAGCAATAGTGTCTGTCAGTGCACATTAACGATTTATGCACTCTTGGTATGCTAGTGACCAAATAAAGTGAGCATTTTAATCAGATATTCTAATGCTCTTCCAACAACAACAACAACTTGTATTTATATTTGTAGTTGATAATGAAGAAGAAAGCTGTAGACCGCAGGAAAATATCAATAGACTGGTCTGGTGGGCAGAACAGTGGCAAATGGAATTCAATTCGGAGAAGTATGAGGTAGTGCATTTGGGGAGGGCTAACTAGGCAAGGGAATACACAATAAATGGTAGGACTCCTCCATGTTGAACACCACTTGAAAGAAGCACTGAGCGTAGCAAGGGCACAGAATGTACTCTGGGTGGGGGACTTCAATGTCCATCACCAAGAGTGGCTCGGTAGCACCACTACTGACCGAGCTGGCCGAGTCGTAAAGGACATATCTGTCAGTTTGGGCATGTGACAGGTGGTGAGAGAACCAACACGAGGGAAAAACCTACTTGACCTCGTCCTCACCAATCTACCTGTCGCAGATGCATCTGTCCATGACAGTATTGATAGCAGTGACCACCGCACAATCATTGTGGAGACGAAGTCCCGTCTTCACACTGAGGACACCCTCCATCGTGTTGTGTGGCACTACCACCGTGCTAAATGGGATAGATTCAGAACAGATCTAGCAACTCAAAACTGGGCATCCATGAGGCGCTGTGGGCCATCAGCAGCAGCAGAATTGTATTCCATCACAGTCTGTAACCTCATGGCCCGGCATATCCCTCACTCTACCATTACCATCAAGCCAGGGGACCAACCCTGGTTCAATAAGGAGTAAAGAAGAGCATGCCAGGAGCAGCACCAGGCGTACCTAAAAATGAGGTGCCAACCTGGGGAAGCTGCAACACAGGACTACATGCATGCTAAAAAGCGGAAGCAGCATGCTATAGACAGAGCTAAGCGATCCCACAATCAACGGATCAGATCAAAGCTCTGCAGTCCTGCCACATCCAGTCGTGAATGGTGGTGGATCATTAACGGGGGGAGGAGGAGGCTCCATGAATATCCCCATCCTCAATGATGGTGGAGCCCAGCACGTGAGTGCAAAAGACAAAGCTGAAGCGTTTGCAACCATCTTCAGCCAGAAGTGCCGAGTGAATGATCCATATCGGCCTCCTCATGAGGACCCCACCATCACAGAAGCCAGTCTTCAGCCAATTCGATTCACTCCATGTGATATCAAGAAATGGCTGAGCCCACTGGATACAGCAAAAGCTGTGGATCCCGACAACATCCCGGCTGTCGTGCTGAAGACTTGTGTTCCAGAACTAGCCGCACCTCTAGCCAAGCTGTTCCAGTACAGCTACAACACTGGCATCTATCCAAAAATGTGGAAAACTGCCCAGGTATCCCCTGTCCACAAAAAGCAGACAAATCCAATCCAGCCAATTACCGCCCCATCAGTCTACTCTCAATCATCAGCAAAGTGATGGAAGGTGTCATCGACAGTGCTATCAAGCAGCACTTACTCACCAATAACTTGCTCACTGATGCCCAGTTTGGGTTCCTCCAGGAACACTCGGCTCCAGACCTCAATAGAGCCTTGGTCCAAACATGGACAAAGGAGCTGAATTCCAGAGGTGAGGTGAGAGTGACTGCCCTTGACATCAAGGCAGCATTTGACCGAGTGTGGCATCAAGGAGCCCTCGTAAAACTGAAGTCAATGGGAATCGGGGGGAAACTCTCGACTGGTTGGAGTCATACCTTGCACAAAGGAAGATGGTTGTGGTGTTTGAAGGTCAATCATCACAGCCCCAGGACATTGCTGCAGGAGTTCCTCAGGGCAGTGTCCTAGGCCCAAAGATCTTTAGCTGCTTCATCAATGACCTTCCCTCCAAGATAAGGTCGGAAGTGGGGATGTTCGCTGATGACTGCACAGTGTTCAGTGCCATTCACAACTCCTCAGATAATGAAGCAGTCCTTGACCGCATGCAACAAGACCTGGACAACGTTCAGGCTTGGGCTGATAAGTGGCAGGTAACATTCGCGCCGCAGAAGTGCCAGGCAATGACTATCTCCTCCAAGAGAATGTCTAACCACCTCCCCTTGACATTCAACGGTATCACCATTGCCGAATTCCTCACCATCAACATCCTGGGGGGTCACCATTGACCAGAAACTTAACTGGACCAGCCACATAAATACTGTGGCAACAAGAGCAGGTCAGAGGCTGGGTATTCTGCAGCGAGTGTCTCCCCTCCTGACTCCCCAAAGCCTTTCCACCATCTACAAGGCACCAGTCAGGAGTGTGATGGAATACTCTTCACTTGCCTGGATGAGTGCAGCTCCAACAACACTCGAAGCTCGACACCATCCAAGACAAAGCAGCCCGCTTGATTGGTATCCCTTCCGCCACCTTAAGCATTCACTCCCTCCACCACCGGCGTACTGAAGTTACAGTGTGTACCATCTACAAGATGCACTGCAGCAACTTCCAAATCCGCGACCTCTGCCACCTAGAAGGACAAGGGCAGCAGGCGCATGGGAACACCACCAACTCCAAGTTCCACTCCAAGTCACACACCATCCTGACTGGAAGTATATCGCCGTTCCTTCATTGTCGCTGGGTCAAAATCCTGGAACTCCCTCGCTAACTGCACTGTGGGAGTACCTTCACCACACGGACTGCAATGGTTCATGAAGGTGGCTTACCACTCCCTTCTCAAGGGCAACTAGGGATGGGCAATAAATGCTGGCCTTGCCAGCGACACCCACATCCCATGAACGAATAAAAAAAAAGTCTAAATCATTGAAGGAGCGTCTTAAAGGAGGAAAGAGAGTTAGAGAAGTGGAGAGGTTTAGGTAGGGAATTCCAGAGCTTAGGGCCTAGGCAAAAGAAGGCACGGCCACCAATGGTTGAGCGATTATTATGAGGGATGCTCAAGAGGGCAGAATTAGAGGAGCACAGATATCTCGGGGTGGGGGTGGTTGTGGGGCTGAAGGAGATTACAGAAATAGGGAGGGGTGAGGCCATGGAGGGATTTGAAAACAAGGATGAGAATTTTGACATCGAGGCGTTGCTTAACCGGGAGCCAGTGTAGGTCAGCGAGCACAGGGGTGATGGATGCACGGGAGTTGGTGCGAGTTAGGACACGGGCAGAGTTTTGGTGACCTCAAGTTTACGTAGGGTAGAATGTGGGAGGCCAGCCAGGTGTGCGTTGGAATAGTCAAGCCTAGAGGCAACAAAGGCATGGATGAGGGTTTCAGCAGCAGATGAGCTGAGGCAGGGGCGGAGTTGGGCGATGTTCCAGAGGTGAAAATAGGCGGTCTTAGTTATGCTGCGGATATGTGGTTGGAAGTTCATTTCAGGGTCAAATATGACACCAAGGTTGCGAACAGTGTGGTTCAACCTCAGACAGATGGTAGGGAGAGGGATGGAGTCAGTGGCTAGGGAACGAAGTTTGTGGCGGGGATCAAAAACAATGGCTTCGGTCTTCCCAATATTTAATTGGAGAAAATTTTTGCTCATCCAAAACTGGATGTCGGACAAGCAGTCAGACAATTGAGACCGTGGAGGGGTTGAGAGAAGTGGTAGTGAAGTAGAGCTGGGTGTCGTCAGCGTACATGTGGAAACTGACTGTGTTTTCGGATGATGTCACCAAGGGACAACATGCAGATGAAAAATAATAGAGGCCAAGGATAGATCCTTGGGGGACAGCAGAGGTATCATAATAAAGCTCCCCATTGTCTCATTTGGCAATTGATACTGACCTACTGAACTAAAGGAATATCTTAACAGTTCATTAGCAGCATATAGTGTATTTATTGAAAATTATTAATCTTTTTGGTGTTGCAATACAGTTCTCAAATGAACTTTTAATGCACCCTCTATAATTAAATCACATATGCAAATGTAAGTACCTTGGGTTTGAATTACAAGGAATTAGATTGGCATCATAAAAACCCAGCAGTAATATACTCCATGAAGAAATACAAATACAAAGAAAGACTTTAAAAATTGTGTCTTTTGTCGTTAGAACGACGCATATTACAGGACAATAATAAAGCTGTAATTTAATAGTGGACATTGTTTGAGAATGTACGTGTTGACATAATGTCTTCAAGTATTAGCGATTTTTCTTTTTTCCCCTCTGTCTCTGTTCCGTACTTTATTTTATCTGTTGGCTCTTTTGCTCCCCGTCTTAACCTGAACCCAGCATAAATGACTGTCGGCTAATCTCACTCTCGTCACTATCGGTATCTTCCGAGCATTGTGCTGCAGAGCAGGCAGTTGCTGTGATTTATTGTGAGCTGAGTGGTTTGCCTGTAGAATTGCCCTCATGATTCTAAAGAAGAAGGGATAAGAAATATTTGATGTGTTTAAAAAGTGACTCAGAGGTGAGAGTGTTACCACTGAGCCGAGGCTGACCCCTCACAATTAATAAAAGAAAACCAAGATAACATGTCCTTTGAATAGACATGGTAGTGCCAAAACTCCAGCAGGGAGTAGCAGGATGATGGAGTCAATAAATCAGCCATCGGCCGAGATGATCACAATGATCAACAAATTGAATTAGATTATGAAAGCCAATAAATAGTACGTCAATTAGCTCCGTGGGATACAGTGTCACCAAAAACAAAGTAACAGTTCTTTTCTCTCTCACTTGAGAACTGTAGCTACTAAGGGAGGCAAGAAGAAAATTGCCCTGTAATGTGTGGTGTTCTAACGACAAAAGACCCAATTTTTAAAGTCATATTTGTATTTCTTCATAGAGTATATTACTGCTGGGTTTTTATGATGCCAATCTAACTACTTGTAATTCAAACCCAGGGTACTTACAGCTGTATATGCCATTTAATTATAGAGGGACCATTGAAAGTTCGTTTGAGAACTGTATAGGAACACCAAAAAGATTAATAATTTTCAATAAATACACTATATGCTGCAAATGAACTGTTAAGATATTCCTTTAGTTCAGTATCAATTGCCAGATAAGACAATGGGGAGCTTTTTTCGCAGATGACGTGATAGTAAATGCGCATAGTTTGAAGTCTTCAAAGGAGGTTCAGCACAGAATGGATCACAGACTTTCCATGTGCAACACCGGGTCATGTAGCTCCATGATACACATGATTAGATGAGATCCTAAGTGGTTGATTCAACAATTGACATGCACCAACAGTCAAGATATGAAGGTGATAGGTTGATTTATTATACCACAAATTCTATTTTTGCTAATGCTCTACTAAAAGATAATAGCACGACATATCACGTGCTGATCAGCTTCACTGCTGATGTGTTATACCCTTAACTGTTAGTTATTTGGCTGGCGCTTGGGGTTCTAAGTATAGAACAGCAGTTGTTATGGAATTAATTTTATTTTTTGCCTTGTTAAAATGGACCCTAATGGACCTATAGGTTTAGAATATCTGAAGCCTTTCTATATATTGTGAGTTTTCAGCCACTACCTGAAGTTTAAATGCAAGTGATATTGATGTCCAGGGCAAATGGTCAGGTGATGTTGTGCTGCTCCTATCTGCATGTTTTGTTGCTCTTCAGGTAAGAGTATCAAGCGATATGGATAAAGGCGGGCAAATAGAGTTGAGGTACAGATCATCTTTACAGCTGCTTCCCAGGATCTACCACCGCCAGCAGGGTCCAAATCGGGGGGAGTGGGGAATCCTGTTCAGGGCAGTATGGTGCCAGTAGTCCTTACCGCCCAAATTCTCCAATATTCTTTGCCACGATTTTGGGCGGGATTGCGAAGGAGAACTCCCCGCAGGTGCCTGACCTCTTGGACTGTTCAATGGATCCATGCCTCAAAGGAGGTGGCTAGTGAGGAAATCCCCCTTTGCAATCGCCAGTTGTCCTGCTGCTAATTTGTCCATAAACATATCCTCTGAACACCTCAGGAATTCACTTCACCCCCTTCACCTCCTGCATCGTTGTGAACCAATGAGGGAGCTACAGATTTAAATTGGTTGTCTGTACTGGATTGTCACGGTGTTCCTAGATATATATCTGATGGATTTACTTTTTTGCTAATTTTCTTATCCTATCATTAAAACTTGCATTTAAAGGCAGTTTAATTTTCTTTTTCTTTTTCCAGATTTGGCGAGTCTGTAAACGGCAACCTTGTCATTGGGACTCTGGCCTGGCCTTCTCCCTGGGTTATTGTGATTGGTTCGTTCTTTTCAACATGTGGTGCCGGTCTCCAGAGTCTCACTGGGGCCCCTCGACTAATGCAGGCCATTGCCAGGGACGGGATAGTTCCTTTCTTACGGGTAAGTGCAAATAAGCGCAGGGAAGTTATGTTAAACATAATACAAGAAGATGTTAACAAAATACAAGAAGAAGCTAACAAACTTACAGAATGAGCATGTAAATGGCAAATGAATTTCAGTATAGATGAGGGGGAGGTGGTGCATTTTGATAGAAGAAATAAAGAGGCCACATACTTCTTGGAAAATTAGTCTAAATGGGGTACTCCCGAGATGCAGAGCCGTCACAGGTAATGTTAACTGTATATCTGTGCTTCCTACTATGTGCAGTATATACCCCACCCTCACTGTGTGTCACTCGATACTCCTAATGGCCCAACTATGGCAGGCATAGTTGTGACGTGATGTGCGCAGGCTACATGCAAGACATCTAATTGTGTAGATAAACAAATTTTATATATAACTTTTCTACTTTTTAAAAACAGGTCTTTGGCCATGGAAAGGCTAACGGTGAACCAACATGGGCCCTCCTGCTCACAGCTGGTATTTGTGAGATTGGCATTTTGATCGCTTCTCTTGACAGTGTAGCTCCCATTCTTTCTATGTAAGTATAGATTTTTTTTCCCAATCAACTTGATATTGGAGAGACTGTTTTGTTTCCATCTCTTAAATAGGACTAGGCTTTAGTGGGTTGTCACATGTCTGAAGCCAATGGTTTTAGCTGCTGAGATCTTCATGTACATACCTGATGGGCACATTGCTTTTCCCCCACCTCATTCATGACTCTGATGTGCATTTCTGTCTTCTCTCTCTCTCTCTCTCTCTCTTGCTTCTCCAGTGTCTCAGCAGTATATAACAACAGCTTGCATTTATATAGCAGCTTCAGCATAAAGAATGTCCCAAGTGCTTCATAGATTGCCGTAAAGAAAATGGGTGTCTGACAGGAAAGGAGCAGTTTGGGGGAGGGGGCTGGGGGGAAACCGAAAGCTTGGGCTTGGTAGAAGAGCTAGGTTTTGAAAGAAGGCTTTTAAAGGAGGAGAGGGAGGTGGTGAAATGGAGAGGTTTAGGAAGGGACTTCCAGAGAGTAGGAGTCCTGCAGATGAAGATTCTGCTGCCAATAGTAAAGGGGGAGGGAGGGGGGTGTGGCGAGAAGAAGATGCAGAAAAGGCCAGGGTCAGAGGAGCAGTGTGTTTGGGGTGAACACTTATACCAGTAATCTCTGCTGAATTAGACTGGAAAAGCATAAAGAGGCGAAGAGGCAGATGTTCACACTACGCTCTCAAATAGCCGTAGCGCTGGGGTGAGCGTGTGCGAAAATAGGCTGGGATTATCTGAACTGCAGCACTAGTCATCCAAGATAAGCAGTGAACAATGCAGGAAGTATAGGAAGAGTTTTCATCCTATGTGAAATAGTAATGCTGTCAAAAGTACTCAGTTGTTGACAAAAGTCTAAACTTGACAAGAGTGGGTCATTTCTACATACATTTGTAGGATTGTGGTACACTAGTGACTGGAGACACTGGGAACTGATTAGGGGAGAAATGAAGGACTGTAAGTCATGGACCAGAGAATAATCGAGCAGTACTGACAGTGGTAAAGCATAGTAATTGGGCACTTTTTCTAAATTGCCTCATTGCACATCAAGGACAAGGTTCTCACCCGTCAACAACAAAAGTACAGATCAAAGCATGATTCCAAAGCCCGCAGACAAAAAGTAAACTGCATCGTGAACTCAATATTATGATCCATTGTCAAAGTTTAAATGACGGATGCAAGTTACTCGAGCTTCATTTTTCCAACATGTGGCATCATCTAAAGTTCTTGTTTGGACTGAAACATTGCAAAACTGCGAGGCTTCCATTGTTCACTATCCAGCCCATGCGGTTGCATGGAGAGGCACTGTGGGAGCCAGCTACAGTTTGGAAGAATGATTGATCCAATGGCTTAAGGGCAGATATGGGAACAATGGAACTCGGATTTGATGCAAGAGGGACAGGGAACAAGTAAAGGAGTGGATAGTGTCAGAGTGGAGTATTTGAAACAAGAGGCTAAGCTGACATGAGCCGACAATAGAAAAACTGTGAGATCAAGCATGTTACAAAGTGGGAAAACAGTAGCATAGCACTAAGTTTAATGGTACAAATCATTTTAATTTATGCTCAGTGTTTTTTTTCTCCTTTCCCTCAGGTTCTTCTTGATGTGTTACATGTTTGTGAACCTGGCGTGCGCACTACAAACACTCTTGAGAACACCCAATTGGAGGCCACGATTCAAATACTATCACTGGTATGGCAGAAGCACCACAAACAATGAACAATCACTGATGAGTGCAACAAACTTCAGTTGTCATTTACTGTGCTATCTCACTGGTAGAATAAATTGTCTCAAATTATCTGGGTGTGGAACTTCTCCAACAGACCTCTTTACATAAGGCCACCTTGTACATTATCTGTAGAAAGTTGACTTTGAGCTGCTTCTAGTACAGGTTGAGCGTCCCGAATCCGGCAATCTCAAGACCGAGGCCGAGCCGGTTTTCGTGTTTTTTCCGGACTTCGGAACGTGTTTCTGATGTCCGAAGTCCGGAAATATCGCAACCTGGACGCTGGCGTTTCCGGACTTCGGACATCAGAAACACGTTCCGAGTCTGGAAATGCCTGGGCCCAGGTTGCGGTTTGACAGGGTGTCCGGATTCCAGAACATTTTACGGATTCCGGACGACCCTGCCACCAATCATCCCGGATTCCGGAACTCCGGATTTTGGACGCTCAACCTGTATAATCCATTGTGTAGTCCAATCTCTTAGAACCAGGTAATTTATGTAAATAACAGTGACAACATTACTCGCGTGCGCTATATAATTGTCTAATTGTGCAGACAGCTGATCTCCAATGAGCACCATGTTTGTATGGTACGCAGAGCTTTATTTTTATATATTTGGTTAACTTTTTTACGTTGCTTTTGGTGGGATCGGCTAGCGTAGATGTAGTTTGTAGCCGTGGCATGCGCACTTAGTAGCATCAGATGGTGCTGTCCAGTATGCTTTTGGACTTCTTTGGTTGTTTCTCTGATGCTGGAGGTTGTAGGGCCTCTTTCCATAGGTGCAACAGCCTCAAAACACATCTCTGAGCCATAAAACGTATCGCATACAATCTCAAACCTTTCCTGTAGGCGGGAAAGAAGAGAGTTCCTATGACTTCAAATTTACCTGATCTTGGCTCCATGCCTAGTACACAGGACTCCGATGTGTCTGAAGATGTTCTGGTTTTACTCCCTTACTTATAAGTATTCTATTTCTAGGACCTTGTCTTTCCTGGGAATGAGTTTATGTCTTGCCTTGATGTTCATCTGTTCCTGGTATTATGCACTGATTGCCATGGTAATAGCAGGATGCATCTACAAGTATATTGAATATCGAGGGTAAGGTGGCTGCTGCCTTCCGTAGTTATAAACATTTTTATATGAAAGAGAGTGTTTAGCTGACTTGGTGAATATTACATGGTTTGTGCCCATTTTTCTGAGAAATCATTTTTATTAATGTTTCCTTTCAGAGCTGAAAAAGAATGGGGTGATGGGATTAGAGGCCTGTCCCTAAATGCGGCTCGATATGCTCTGCTTCGATTGGAGGATGGCCCACCTCACACGAAGAACTGGAGGTAAAATCAGAACCAGAGTTTGCAAATGCTAATTCAGATCTTTTGAAGCTGTTCAAAATGTATCTTTCCAGAAAGGGGCTTTCAATCATAAGCACAAAGCTTGGTGCCTGCTTATTAACGACGTTTGATTCTGGACGTGCTGGTATGTTTTAATTTTCTTGGTGACTTGTTCTTTGCGCTCAACAAAGTGAGGGACGTTACTGCTGAGAATTGAACTGTTGGCCACTCCAGGTCAGCATCAAGGACAATGGCCTAGAAACTGCGGTGGAAGGCACACCTCTGGAGTACGCCACCGACCCGCAAAACAATTACGAAAGTACCTCCTGGCACCCAGGCTGCCAAGAGTTGCGGTCTCGGGCCTCCAGGCAGACGGCAGCGTAATGCCCCGGGGATCCCAGGGACGCGGGCGGTTCAGAAGTGCCCCTGGGATCACGTGGGCCCGGTTCTCCAGTGACGAAGGAGAATTCCATTGCAGTCATTTACGAAGGGAGTCCCCAAATAATCAAACAATGTACTGAATTGCAAATTTATTCATAAGTTCCTTCATCGCACCAACCTCAATAAAAAAATTAAATTTTTGATAAATAATTTTAAACATCTTAATCCGGGCCAATATTTGCATAAACTCATTTAAAGTATATGTGCGGAATTTTTGATTTTCAAATGTTTTATTTAAACCTTATATATACCCTTACGCTGTTGCAAGCAGGCCCTACACCTGCTTTTACCAGCCGTAAGAGTTGTATGGGCAATTGCTGGGCAGTTGTTGGGCAAATAGCCCAACTCTGCGCCAGCAATACTCATTTTTCAGGCGGTTTGAATGATCTGCCAAGGCGCACCTTGACAGATCGCAAGTTCCGGATTTCGCGCAAGCACGTGCAGAAATCCGGAAGTTGTGGGGCCTTTCAAATGGAGTCCGACGGCGTACTCTGAAAGTACGCCGTCACGGAGACCGCAATTTCAAGGCCATTATATCCTGGGTTTCATGCAAAGTAACACTCCCAGAGCTCTGCTCCAAGAGTGCGTTTTACCATCAAACTCAACCAGGATGATCCTGTTACTTCCTCATCATCCAAGGCATTCGGAATGGGATCCTATATATGGTCCTGTTTTCGGTAAGCACCAAAGATTTTGTAATCGATTGTCACCCATCCTTTACCGAACATCTATGAAAATTAGGGAGCACCAGTCAGCTGGGATAATATTACAAACTCGCAATCCCAACAAACCGAGTTCTACGCTGGAAATCCAGTTTTTTTTAAAAATTACCCCAATGCCTCATTGACTAGGTCAGTGCTCAGTTTCCAATGAGACGAGTCACCATAAGAAGGGACAGTCTAATGTAAATGGGAGTCATTGGTAAAGAGAATTGTGATGGTCAGCAGTGTGTTTGACTTTGGAGCGATTCATTTCTGTTTGTTTCACTTTGCAACTCTTGGTCCAACCAATCTTTATAAACAGTGTATCAGTAACAGAGTTGGAACTCTTCGGGTGACATTTGTTTATTTCATGAAGACCAAGCCCTAGGGAGATGTTGTCTTTCTCTTATTTGTGCATTTAGAATTGACCGTGAGGCCACAGGAGGTAGTGGTGAAATATAACAGGAGCTAGTGGTGGAATGGAACGGGAGCTAGTGGTGGAATGGAACGGGAGCTAGTGGTGGAATGGAACGGGAGCTAGTGGTGGAATGGAACGGGAGCTAGTGGTGGAATGGAACGGGAGCTAGTGGTGGAATGGAACGGGAGCTAGTGGTGGAATATAACAGGAGCTAGTGGTGGAATGGATCAGGAGCTAGTGGTGGAATGGAACGGGAGGTAGCGGTGGAATGTAAAATAGGCAGTGCTGGACTCGGGTGCGGAGTACCGCTGCACGAAGTGGTGTGTCCGCTTGCCGCTAGAGGTGCAACACTGCAGGTAAAAAGCAAACCGTGTCGTCGACCGTGCTGGAGACCAGGTGCTGCCATTTTGTTCTAGCCACAGGTGGGTTCAGGGGCAAGAAGAAAAAAACGAGCGGCAGTCTTGTGCTCCCCAGAATAGGGTTACTTTTTTAAAAGGTAAAGAAAAATATTTTGCAGATCACAAAAATGACACTGCTTGTTTATCAAACTTTTTTGTTTTTACTTCCCCATTCCCTCTTTCCCTGCCTCCCAATTCAGGCCTCAAATGTTGATATTGCTGAACCTGGATGCGGACCAGAATGTGAAGCACCCTCGACTCCTGTCATTCACCACACAGCTCAAGGCTGGCAAGGGATTGACCATTGTTGGCTCGGTGTTGGAAGGGACATTCCTGGAGAGGCACTCTGAAGTGCAGAATGCCGAGCAGGTACATCTCCGACTGCAGACATCCAGCGAGCATGATACATGAGTGGCCTTGGCCAGAAATAGCTCGTCAGTTTGGGTTCATTTACAGGGGCATTATATTGACTAATAAACATTCAGCGATTTGCCTGATGCTCTGCCTGAAGGGGTGGTGGAAGCAAATTCAATAGTAACTTTCAAAAGGGAGTTGGATATATATGTAAAAGGGAAACATTTGCAGGGGAAGTGGGACTGTTTCAATAGCCCTTTCAGAGAGCTGGCACAGGCATGATGGGCCGAGTGGTCTCCTTCTGTGCTGTATGATTCAATGATTTGTTTGGGGAGGGAGGTTCATCATTTTTGTAGCACTGACGTTTCTTGGCCAGGGGGTGCAGTGGTGCGTTTTGAGGCAGTTCACCTCGCTGTCTTGTGTAGTTCCAAACCAAGACTTTTCACAACAATGGTGCCTCTTTTAACTAGAACGCAAGATTGACCATGCAGTCCAAAACAGCGACAGAACCGAAAAGACTGAGGCCATTTTCCACTGGACTATTGACCTTTCCATCACCATTCAGTGGACCTCTGTTGACAGCTGCTGCATAGTGAACCTAGAAAGTCTATGAAAATGGAGATGCCATGTGACTGAATTTATAGGGCCAGCTCTCACTGGTTGCAAGTGCATCCTAGATTTGCAAAACTGTTCCATTCTATTTGACAAACCTAGTTAGTGCAATGATAAAATATAACATGGAAAGTGCATTACATGGAACTGATTTTGATCAATCATGAAGGTTGAGTTCAAGTATTGGTTGTGGCCTGGAATATTTTTTAATATTTCGCATCTTAACTCCTCTATTTGTGACAATAAATGACACGTTGGAGTTGTAAGTAAACTTTTGAATGTCCTCTCAAGACTGCAGTGTGTTGTTGACCAAAGTCATCCGTCTGACTGGCACCTAGAACTAGACTAACAATTGTCCTCTGGATACCCCAGTGTAGAGTCGAAAGCACAGCTAACTACCTTTATGATTCTTTCAAAGTTTCACAACCAAAAGAGAATTCCGTTGCAACTTAACATTAGATAGTAACGGATATTCACTATGCGAAATAATGAATTAGAGTAGGAGTCTATAGAGTGAGTCCTGAGAAATTTGTGGTTAGGGTTTTCTACGCCCATTGTCGACAGTGCATTGTGATTATATGGCATGGGGGGGTGTCGATCGTGTTGGGGAGGGTCGATCGTGCTGAGGGGGGCTGGGAGAGAGGGGATCACAATGTTTTATTTGCCATACATGAAGGTAAATGGTGGGAAACTGAAGGTTTTGGAAAACTTCACTGCAGCTTCAGTTTTATTAAGAAAAGCTGTAAAACCCTCCTGGTTTTGGCCTCTTTTCTTCCTATTCAGGGGTTGTTGAATCTTACTGGTTTGAGAGGGCAGGTGACGTGCCTGCTTTCAGCCTTCCACTCATGCAGCTCTGCAACTGGCTGGCAGGTGCCCTGTGATGGTGATCTGGTGATTGTTGCCCCACTTTCTCCTCCTCCTGGGTTTGGAAACTTTTGGCCTTGGCATGACTGAGATTCAGAACTCCGCAGAGTGGAGGAACTGAGCCCGCGTGCCTCCATTTTGCTGTGGTCTGGGTTGGACTCTTCACCACCGAGCATGTCCCTATTAATACCTTCTGTGCATGCGACTGCGTAAAATGAGCCAGCACTCTTAACCAGCATAGCCGATAGATACCAAAGTGGAGATTGTGCCTTTGCCCCTCCTGATGTGTCCTGTTTTGTTTGCTTTGACAGAACATCAAGTCCTTGATGACGCTGGAGAAGACCAAAGGTTTCTGCCACGTGGTGGTGTCATCCAACCTGCGAGATGGGGTCTCCCACCTGATCCAGTCGTCCGGCCTGGGAGGAATGAAACACAACACCGTGCTGGTGGCGTGGCCAGAGCTATGGAGGCAAATGGATGGTCCAGTAGGCTGGAAGAGCTTCGTAGGTCAGTATTACATTGCGCGAACATTCAGTGAATAATTGAACAATGAATCGCAGAGGCACCAAGTCCAGTTTAACGATCAAATTGTTGTGCGTTTAGAAACATAGAAACTAGGAGCAGGAGTAGGCCATTCGGCCCGTCGAGCCTGCTCCACCATTCAATACGATCATGGCTGATCATCCAAATCCAGTACCCTGTCCCTACTCTCTCACACACAGAATCCCCATCGAGCCTGCACCGACACATATTCCACCCTGTCCCCGTAACCCCACATATTTAATTCCCCCTAACATATCCCATCCTATCCCCGTAACCCCACATATTTAATCCCCCCCCTAACACTAAGGGTCAATTTATCATAGCCAAATCAACCTAACCCACACATCTTTGGACTGTGGGAGGAAACCGGAGCACCCGGAGGAAACCCACGCAGACACGGGGAGAATGTGCAAACTCCACACAGACAGTCACCCGAGGCCAGATTCGAACCCGGGTCCCTGGCGCTGTGAGGCACCAGTGCTAACCACTATGCCACCGTGTTGCCTGTTTTCTGAATCCACCAGAGCTCCATTTTGTTCCTTGAGTTTAGGGACGATCTGATTGGGGTGCTTAGGGGTGGGTACAGAGAAACTATTTCCTCTGGTGGGGGAATCCAGAACAAGAGGGCACAATCTTAAAATTAGGCATGTAGGATGGAAATCAGGAAGCACTTCTTCACACAAAGGGTAGTGGAAATCTGGATCTCGTCCCTAAAAAGGCTGTGGATGCTGGGGGTCAATTGAGGCTTTCGAGACTAAGATCAATATATTTTTGTTGGGTAAGGGTATCAAGGGATATGGTACAAAAGCTGGAAAGTGGATTTGAAAGGTACAGATCAGCCATGATCTGATTGAATGGCGGAACAGGCTCAAGTAGCTGAATGGGCTGCTACTGTTCCTATGTTTCTCTTGCAGGAATATAAAGTCACATTTCAAGTACATAATGAAGTTGGTGATATGCACAAGCACCATGGATCTCTTCTGCCTCCTTCCCCCATCGTGTTTGCAAAGAATCACCTGAGGGGCGTGGGCAAAACAAATGAAACATCAACATAATTTTATCAAATTTTTATCAGGAGTGAAACTTAGCTCTGCCTTGGTTCCTTCATTATAAAGACACCACCTCAGACCGAAGTTCCGCAAGCCTCTTTAACCATGTGTTGTGTGAAGTTATTTCCTTCCTGGTACCAGAAGTAACTTTCAGGAATGCACATAATCCACATCAGTCGCTTTGGGTGTGCCCCGTGTGCTTCTGTCCTCGTATCAAATTGTGGATAGTCGTCCCAAGATTCTGAGCAGTGCAGCCGGACACTAATATTTTTTTAATTCATGCGCGGGATGTGGGCAAGGCTGGCATTCATTGCCCATCCCTGGTTGCCCCTGCGAAGGTGGTAGGCCGCCGCCTTGAACCCTGCGATCCGTGCAGTGAAGGTGCTGTTAGGTAGGGAGTTCCAGGATTTTGACCCAGCAATGGTGAAGGAACGACGTTACATGTCCAAGTCAGGATGGTGTGTGACTTGGAGGGGAACTTGTAGGTGTTGGTGTTCCCGTGCACCTACACGCCGGTTAGCAAGGCCATAAAAAAAGCAAACCAAGCACTACGGTATATTCCCACAGGGATAGAATTGAAAAGTAGGGAAGTTATGCTAAACCTGTATCGAACCTTGTTTAGACCACACTTGGAGTACTACGTACATTCTGGTCGCCATATTATAAAAAGAATATAGAAGCACTGGAGAGGGTGCAGAGAAGTTTTACAAGGATGATACCAGAAATGCGAGGGTATACATATCGGGAAAGGATGAACAGGCTGGGTCTCTTTTCTCTTGAAAAAGAAGGCTGAGGGATGACCTAATAGAGGTCTTTAAAATGATGAAAAATTTTGATAGATTTGATACAGAGGGAGTGTTTCCACTTGTGGGGAAGAACATAACTAGAGGCCATCAATATATAAGATAGTCACCAAGAAATCCAGTAGGGAATTCAGAAGAAACTTCTTTACCCAAAGCGTGGTGAGTATGTGGAACAGGGAGTGGTTGAAGCAAATTGTATAGATGCATTTCAGCGGAGGCTAGACAAGCATATGAGCGAGAAGGGAATAGAGGGTTATGCTGAAAGATTTAGATGAGGAAAGATGGGAGGAGGCTCGTGTGGAGCATAAACGCCGGCATGGACTGGTTGGGCCAAATAGCCTGTTTCTGTGCCGTATATCCTATGTAATGTAATCCTATGTAAACCTGCTACCCTTGCCCTTCTAGGTGGTGGAGGTCAAGGGTTTGGGAGGTGCTGTTGACAAAGCCTTGGCGAGTTGCTGCAGTGTATCATGTTGATAGTACATGCTGCAGCCACAGTGCGCCGGTGATGGAGAGAGTGAATGTTTAAGCCAGTGGATGGGCTGCCTATCAAGCAGACTGCTTTGTCTTGATAAACTATACAATACTTCTGAAAATATTTCACTGTGGTTACACATCCTGTTGTTTGGGGCATTATTTAATTACACATTTAGGATACCTCAGGTAATGACAGAGCCTAATGTAGACATATGACTATTGGAGATTTATAAACAAAAGTAAAATGTGCCTGCTGCGAATCCACACCATCCTTTGAAATGTAAAACTGATTATCTTATAAGCATGTCAGACATGAATTTTTTTTTTATGGAGAGTTAACAGTTAACCTTAAGTGCTTTAAATAAAGACATAAAAGGTGCTATTCTACTGTAGCATATATTTTCAGTAGTTGCTTGAAGGTGTTTTGTGTGGTCCCTGACGCAACAGGCACTGTTTCTGGATCATTGCACTCCCATCAACAGACAGCGGGTGGCGCTGACAGCTCACTCTTAAATGGTGGAATTTTTTTTATTCGTTCATGGGATGTGGGCGTCGCCGGCAAGGCCAGCATTTATTGCCCATCCCTAATTGCCCTTGAGAAGGTGGTGGTGAGCTGCCTTCTTGAATCTCTGTTCTTTGTAGCGGTTTGGTACAAACTGAGTGGCTTGCTAGGTCATTTCAGAGGGCAGTTAAGAGTCAATCACATTGCTGTGGGTCTGGAGTCACACATAGGCCAGACCAGGTAAGGACAGCAGATTTCCTTCCCTAAAGGACATCAGTGAACCAGATGGGTTTTTACGACAATCTGGTAGTTTCATGGTCACCGTTACTGACACTAGCTTTTTATTCCAGCTTAATTTAATTAACTGAATTTAAATTCCACAGCTGCCATGGTGGAATTTGAACTCATGTCTCCAGATCATTTGCCCAGGCCTCTGGATTACTAGTCTAGTATCATAACCAGTATGTTACTGTTCCCAATAGAATGGAATGATCAGTACCTGCAGTTAATGACTTTCCTCCCAGGAGTGAAAGACTTATGATAGTTTTTTTGAGAAGCTGGATAAATAAGGTTATGTGACAGTGAGAACACGGGTGTTGACCACCCGGGACTCTCCCTAGGAGCTACTGTTCATGTATGAGGGGAGTGACTGCCGATCATGTATGTATGTAGTCAGTCCAGTTTAATCCTCCTTTGCTCTGGCCCAACTTCTTTGGCTTCATTTCTCCCCCCCCCCCCATCCCCCCCCCCTCCTCCACTTGTCGCCACAACCCAAGGGTGCTGCGGAGGTTAATCTCTGCTTTTCCTTCTACCCATGCCCTCTGTTCCCAGCAGGGACTGGGAATTAAACCTGGTCTGGGTGACTCAGTACCACATTCGGCTAGTCAGTTCATGGGGAGGGAGTGGTGGAGGAAAAGCATGTTTCGATGGATCTCATCTTTGCTCGAAAGAAACCACTTCTTCCTTTTTAGAAGTAGAAGGCGGAGTTGCGAGCCACGGTGGTTAATGTGCAGATTCTGTCTCGTTGCAGACACGATACGTGAAACGACAGCTGCTCACCAAGCGCTGCTGGTGACCAAGAACATCGATTCCTTCCCGACAAACCAGGAGCGTTTCGCCGGAGGCACCATTGATATCTGGTGGATTGTCCACGACGGGGGATTATTGATGTTATTGCCGTTCCTCCTCAGCCAACATAAGGTAAACCTTCTACACATTCGAAGAGGTTTAGTTGTGTGTCTGGAAGTTTAACCCCTCACTTCTTATGCTACGAATGCAGCCTTAGTCATCCATGCCTTTGTTGCCTTCAGACTTGACTATTCCAGTGCTCTCCTGGCCAGCCTCCCATCTTGCAGCCTCTGTAAACTTCAGTTCATCCAAAACACTGCTGCCTGTATCCTAAGTCGCACCAAGTCCCGTTCACCCACGTTGCTCGCTGACCTACATTGGCTCCCGGTCCAGCAGCGCCTCGATTTTAAAATTCTCACCATTTGTTTTCAAACCCTCCATGGCCTCGCCCCTCCCTATCTCTGTAACCGACTCCAGCCCTACAACCCTCCCAAGATCCCTGCGCTCCTCCAATTCTGGCCCATTATGCATCCCCAATTCCCTTTGCCCCCTCCATTGGCGGCCGTGCCGACAGCTGCCTAGGCCCTAAACTCTGGAATTCCCTCCCTAAACTTCTCCACCTCCCTCTCCTCCTCTAAGACACTCCTTAAAACCAACCTCTTTAACCAAGCTTTTGGTCACCTGTCCTACTATCTCCTTATGTGGCTGTGTCACATTTTGTCTGATTACGCTCCTGTGAAGCGCCTTGGGACGTTTTGCTACATTAAAGGCGCTGTATAAATGCCAGTTGCTGTTTATAATCAAGGTGGCTTGTTTTGAGGAGTGACCTGGTGGATCTATTGCAGGTTTGGAGGAAGTGCAAGATGCGTATCTTCACCGTCGCCCAGATAGACGATAACAGCATCCAGATGAAGAAAGACCTTCAGCTGTTCCTCTACCAGCTCGTCTCGATGCTGAGGTAGAGGTGGTGGAAATGGTAAGAACTGCCCGGCCGTTACAGAATAGGAACAAAAGCCCGCCGGTCGCGGGATCAATCATTCGCTCCCCTGATCTAATTGAATGGCGGAGCAGGTTCGAGAGGCTGAATGGCCTAATACTGTTCCTACATTCCTATGTTCCTCTATGTTCCTCGCCTCTCCCTTTATTTTACGATGTAAACCTAATTGAGTTGGGGACATTCAACGAACTTCACAACAGCTCTGGTCTGCAGAGATCTATCTGTCACGCATTGAATTATTTGTGCGATTGTGTTGAGTGATGGTGAGCCTTGGAAGTCTCAATCTAGATTTATTGGGGCACTATCCAACGGGAAGGGGTAGAAATTCGCTGGTGCCAGTTTTGGGCCCGAAGGGGCATTTGCGGGAGCAACGCGTGCCTGAACCGGGAGGCAAAAGGCCGGCTCAAAATTGGGCCTTGGGCCTCATCTAAATAATCTGGACAAGCTGCTGGTTCCTGTCCCACCTCCGTAGGCCTGTCACCCGACTGGTGAATTGAATTTTTAACAAAAGAACTTGCCCTCCATTGACCGTCGCTGACTGATCTGGAGGCGCAAGCAGGTTCGGCGAGTGGGCATTGTGGCCCTCATTGGCCTATGTAAGGGGACTTACTCCTGTTTTAGGTGGCCACCAGGGACGCCTGAAAAATGGCCTGACCTAATTTCAAGTGCACCGTTTTTCGGGCATCCTTTGGGGTGCAGGATGTTGGTCTCCGAACGGTGTCAGAAGTGCGTTCTTTTCATAAGTGCAGGAGTAGGCCATTCAGCCACTTGAGGCTCTTCTGCCATTCAATTAGATCATAACTGATCCATACCTCCGCTCCATTTACGTGCCTTTGCTTCATATCCCTTGATACCCTTAGCTAACAAAAATCTATCGATCTTAAAAAATTCAGTTGACATAGCATCCACAGCCTTTTGGGGGAGAGAGTTCCAGATTTCCACTACCCTTTGTGTGAAAAAGTGCTTCCTGACATCACCCCTGAACGGCCTAGCTCTAATTTTAAGCTTCTGCTCCCTTGTTCTGGACTCTCCCACCAGAGGAAATAAGTTTCTCTCGATCTAACCTATCAAATCTTTTTTTATCATTTTAATCACCTCAATTAGATCACTCCTGAATCTTCTAAACTCAAAGGAGTGCAATCTTCATAATTTCATGGAAAAACAGTATATTTAAGATCCTGAGCTAAGGCCGACACACAGAGGGTTCGTTATTTACTCTTTGGGGCTTTGTCCTTTTTTAATTCCCAGCTTGACAACGATATTTCAGCGTTCACATACGAGCGAACCTTGGTGATGGAGCAGAGGTCTCAGATGCTGAAACAGATGCAGCTCTCGAAGAATGAGAGAGAACGAGAGGTAAGCTTGTTTTGGCAGCGACCCTGGTCACCACTGCCATAGAATTATACATAATGTCACATGGAAAAGAGTATAGTAATGCCAGATTTTGTTCATCGTGGTGAAGTATTAATATTTAAATTAAACAAAATTTGTCTACAGGTTCGCTGTATGATTCACATCTATTTGTTACACTTCTAATGACATGTTCATTTAAAAATTGTTCTGCATAATTTCTACTAGAGTTTAGTATAGTGATGTATCGACATTGCAATATTATTCTTGCAGCATCAATGCAAACAAGTATATTGAACATCTACAGTAAAAAAGATAAGAGCCCAGAAAGCAATTCCAATGGGTTATCGCTGAAAGAAGGCTATAGCCAAGCTGACTGACCCCAAACAGTTACTGCCTGTAGCAGACACATGCTAATTAGTTAATAAACACAACAAATGATTGCTGGGAGATAATCAGTCAAGTGAGCCGAGCTTAGTGTTTGATGTCCTAAGGCAGGAGTTTGGCCAAAGTGTTTGTGAAGTGGTGTAGGTTGGGGTAACTGCTCTGAATCATGGGTTCATGATTGTCTGCTCAGCAAGCTGTTGATCTTGTCTGAAGAGGTTGCTGGGTGATGACCATTTAGTCATAAACAACTCCTTGGACTGGTAAACGGGATGAAAAAGTGCCGCAAGTGGGTTGAAAAGCCGATTGATGAGTGGCAGCCCTCAAAATTTAGGTCTGCTTCTCACTGTCAGCTACGCCCATTTTCTACATCGCCTAAATCTGCTCAGTGATGGAATATTGGAAACCCATTGATTCCTTGACTTAGTACAGCCCAAAGCCATACAGACCAGCGGACTTGATCATGATATTGATCATGAGAGGCCGCAGTCTGACATCAGAGCCATGTGACCAGGCTGTTAATCCTTTAAAGGAAAAGGACCAGAGCAGCACCATATGTTACAAGCATTAAAAAGCAAGAACCAACTTGGATTTATATAGCACTTTTCCCATCTTCAGAATGTCAAACTGCTTCACAACCAATTTGTGCACAGCAAGGTCCCACAAACAGCAGTGAGATAAATTACCAGATAATCTATTATTGGTGTTGGTTGAGGGATAAGTATTGGCCAGGACACTGGGGAGAACTCCCCTGCTCTTCTTTGAATAGTGCCATGGGATCTTTTACGTCCACTTGAGAGGGCAGATGGGGCCTCGGTTTAACGTCTCCTTTGCAAGACAGCACCTCCCTCAGTACTGCACTGAAGTGCCAGCTGAGATCATGTGCTGAAGTCTCTGGGGTGGAACCCTTGACCTTCTGATTCCGAGGCGAGAGTGCTACCAACTGAGCCAAGGTTGGCGTAACAAATCAGATCACCATGAGCCTAAGAGCTACTGCACATCAACATTCTGTATCAAACCAAAAAGCCTAGATTGAATACCAGAGGAAAGGCTTCACACTTCCCTTCTGCCTGGAGCTCTGCCCCTTGTACGTTGACTATCAACTACTGAATCAAGTTTACTGGGGCATGTGAGAACATGCAATTGTTACCCAAAAACCATATCCAACTCTTTCTGTGCTCTTAGCCACCAGGCCCAATATAAACCTGCTTTAATTGCCTCTGTACATTGTGGTTATTCCACCTACTTATTATGTCTACAGATGCAAAACTTAACCATCCTTTTTTTAAAAAAATTGAAGGAAGTAAATCCAGTCACTTTAATGGTGCAGCTTCTGCCCTGGAGCCAGAACAGATGGGCATTTGACAATTTGCTAAGTTTCTGTGACCAAGTAACAATTAAACTCTGAATGATCTCAGCCTCTGTTTACTTGAGAACAATTATGCTTTGTGGCTTTACAGGCCAACTTAAAAAAACAGCTCCATCTTTGCAGCACAGTAATGCACTGTTGAGGTAAAATTCAACTGAAGCGAAGGCACAAAACGGATGGTCGCTGATCAGGAGACGAGACCAAGGAGCTGATCACCTGGTCAGGCGTTGAGCTGAGGAACAAATGGGTCAGGGGGGTGGAGCCCTGCGATGGTTCGGGGAAGATGACTAAAATACAGTCTTCAGTAGGGAATATAAATAATTTTGTAAGTTTAAGGCATGCAATAGGCTAGTTCCTAAGAGCCATTTCACTCTTTTTATCCTCAAGTTGGAGAATTGTGATTTCTGACCTAGAATGCAGTCCTAGATGTCATCGACTTGAAATATGGACAGTTAGTTTTGTTTTATGAATGAATGTGTAAGTAAATATGAATGAATATGCAATTGATGACTGAGTATGTGAGAAATATAATCAGTCTTTGCCATATATCCTCTAAAGAAGCACAGTACTGAGCACCAGTGTTTTAAAGGCTTCTAAAGGAATCTGTTCAACAATTGCACGATTGGTGTCATAGCTGATAATATAATAAAGCAGTAATGAGGCGAGGCCGGGCTTCTGGAGAAATTTACTAATGTTTTTTTTTTAAAAAGCTTACTTTAGTAAAAAGTGTGTGTGTGTGTGTGTGTGTGTGTGTGTGTGTGTGTGGATAACTAAAAATGTATGCAGGTAGAAATACACTTTCATTATTGCAGTTAGGAAATGGTTGCAACATGCAGTGATAATTTGTGTTTGATTTTTAATCTGACCAATCTGAGTTTAAGGGTGCAGGTTAAATCTGTATTGATTGCGAACAGCTGATTTACTGGACCATTCTGTACTAACCCATAATAATGGTACTTTTGGGGTCCAAGCTTAAGTATAAAGGGGTAAACGTTCCTCTTCTGGGTGGTAATCTGACAGCGCAGATCACCCGCCCTTTGGAACCCGTACGATTTTCATTCCAATTGTGAACTAGTTGATCTACAGAGGGTGGGCGTTCCGCTCTATCAGATTAACGCACGTACAGTGAAGATGAAAATTTACCCCAATGGGTCTTATTTGGAGACGGTGATTGGCTGTAAGTATCCAAACTGGTCACCCACTCCTAGCTCCATCCCATTCTCCTGTCTGCCCTGGACTTTCTGTTTATCACTTTCCCCTCCGCATCTTTCTCTTTCAATCCTGACCCTGCTAAGACAGGGTCTCCCAGCTCCTGCCCATGTGTAGCATCCTCTGATTCTAATTGTCTTCGGCTCCTGCCGATTCCAGGTAAGTATACTGCCCCAGTAACATGGACACTGGAGCTGAGGGGATTGGGATCAGTTCATGACACACCTGTGTCGATGTCCCACTTGGTAATGCGGGAGCTATTTAAGAAACGGCACTGTCATAAGCACTACTCAAGTTATAATGAGGCTGTGTTGTATATGAGGTGTGTGGTTTAATATACTTTCAGTAAACTTGGTTGCATATCAATAGTTGGTGTCGGGATGCACAATAATGGACACTGGCTCCCACAATTGGATCCTGTATATAAACTGAAATTCAATCGTACCCTGTTATTTGAGCTGTATTGATATTGAATTGATCACTGCATGATACAGGGGATTAGCACACCTGTGTTGCCGTTAGCACTAAATAGTCTAGTATTGGAGTAAACGGTCTCCAAATTTCTACGGTGTGAACCTGGCCGCCAAAAGGCTTTTTTTTTAATGGTCCATTCTCCTTACTTGGTCCCTTGTGGTGTGAAAACTATGCTCATTAATTTTACTGAGACTCTCATTGAATCTGCTGCAAAGCAAACATCAGAGCTGAAGCCACAATCCCTTCTGCTGCCCCCTCCTCCTCACCCCACTCCTGTACAGTTTAGCATTTGTCAAAAAGGCAGTTACCCGAAACATGTCATAATTTAAGGTTTGCTTTCTTTACCCGACACTCGATGTTCATGTGCCATCCAAGGACAGGTGCACTAGCTGCTCCTGGGCCTCTGAAATGGCCACCGAGGAGTTTTCAAGAAGGCCTGGAGTGATTCTTCCTCTCCCATCTGTGAGGGAAGCTCCTACACTTCATTGAACCCTTGCCATGGTGGTACAGGTGAGATCAAGAACTCTGCGGGAGATCGGGGAGGTTACTTGCGATAATCTGTGCACCTCCTTCCCGCAGCATCCTACATATTTTTCAAAGCAAACCAGTAGCACGCGATCAGTGGTGAGGGGCGTTCTGATTATGTTGATTATACTAATTGCTGTTAATACTGCTGACTAACTGATTGTGATTGCTTGCTTGTGCTGATCACCCTTCATATCCCAGGTTCAGGGCCTCACTGATGAGTCTCGTGGTGCTACTATAAGGAGGAATTCTGCACACCCTATTTTGGAATTCAAGGCCATGGATCCTGATGATGTACCTAAGGAAGAGGTAGTCTACATTTCCCATGACTACGTTTCTCCAATCATTACAACACTTGAAATGCCCTTTTTGGATCATTTTAGAATGTATTGGGATTTCTCTCTCTCTTCTGTTGAAGGTCTTTTTCTATCTAAATGTGCACTTCCGCTACGTATTTCTCTGTTTTAATTTGAAGACTGGAAAATCCCTTTCCTCAAAGTATGTTGATGCTTTGCTTACTCAGGCTACGCACTGAGGAGAGGTCAGAGTGCCAAATGTGGTACGTCTTTTTAAATGAAGGGTCAAGCGAGAAAGCTTTCTACTGCATAGTGAACCTGTACCAATCGCAGATGTAAACTCTCTCCTGCAGTAACTTAACCTGGAAGCCAGTTTGTGATCGGATTGGATCATCTAGCTATTCACAGCCAATCACATAACCAGAGCCCAAAAACAATTCAGTTGTCTGGATGTTTTGAATCTGAGCAGAATGCCAGGTTAAATGTGCCATGTTTCCCTCACTGCATTGAAATCGAGACTCATTACAGTGCCTCCTCCTATTCCACTTTCTCAGGACTTCAGTGCTATATATCTCTTGATCACCCTCACCAGTCTTTCCTTTCTCCTACAAGTTACAAGGCTTCTGAAGACCCAAACTTGCCATTGCCTAAATCTCTGCTTCCCTTCTGCTCTAACCTTTGGTGGTGTCCTGCACTATTGGCCCTCAATGTAACCAAAAAAACCTGTTACAAGGCACAGAATTACCGGTTGCAAACTAACAGAACTGTATGCTATATAGTTGAGTAAAGTCACTCTTAAAGTGCTATTTTGCTGTGGCTTCTCTTTACCCATTCCCCTACCCACCATCCTGTTTCCATCAGTGTAAAGGACTGCAGTTAAGCATCACGGGTGAAGGTTACTGTAACCGAAAAGCACATTTATTTCTAATTTTTCATTTTTCTTTAACTGTATTTCTTCATAGAACTAATTATGAATAGGGGTGTGTTAGCCTTTGGTTTGAAAGCAAATAAACAGTAGTATAATTTTAACCCTTTTATTATTAACACATTCATAATAACCGGGATTCAACTGTCAAACCTCTTGAAAAAGGTAATACAACAACAGTGGGGGCATTCGTGAAAAGCAAGCACAATAATTTAGGTTACTGTTGCCCAGTGCCTATGGTACCAGACTAGCATCTCAAAGGTCTTGAGTTCAAATCCCACAATGGGAAATTGAGCTGTCGGTCTGGTACTTTCTGGGCGAGCACCAGGGAAAATGACCCTGAAAGCTGCCGGTATGTTGTGACAATCCAACTAATGTCCTTTAGGGAGGAGAACCTGCCACCCTCTACCTGGTCTAGCTGAGGCACGATGGGCCGAATGGCGGCCTCCTATGCTGCATCATTCTATGATATGTGATTCCAGTCCATGACTTTTAATGGGCTCAGGGCAGCTAAGGGTGGTGCCTACACACGAGCAAATTAAAAAAACCTCTCCTCGGTTATTGCTCCCTTTGTGAGCCACTTGCTGCCATGTATTCTGCCGTTGTCGTTTGCATGATCAGTGCTGAGGACTTTGTGTAACCAGCCATTGGTGCAGTTTCAAAATTCGTCAAGTTCTCCTCATTTCTCTTCCTTCACACCTAAAGATTGATTGTTTCCCTTTTGTGCATGGCACTCCATCTCACAGCCTGATTGAAGCAGGCAGACTTGTATCAGGTGCAGCCTGACTCTCTCTCTTTGATGGGGTATCAGGCCAAGTTTAAGAATAGGTTAAGGGTTACGGAGAGAAGGCGGGGACGGGATACTGAATTGGAGGATCAGCCATGATCTCATTAAATGGCGGAGCAGGCTCGAAGGGCCGGATGGCCTACTCCTGCTCCTATCTTCTATGTATCTATGTAATATAAACCAAATTGAGTGCCCATATTATTACAACCAAATCTGCGCCTTGTTCCTTTTTTAATTCCCTACTTGCATTAAGAACAGGCTCCCTAGGGAGACGGTGGAAGCAGAAAGTGTTGATTTATTCAAATACAAATTAGTTTCAGAAAATAGCATTTTGCGATACAGTATATGAGTAATTTGAAAATGTGACATGTGGGAAGTGTAGCATGCTGAGGAGGAACAGGTGACTTTGGACCTGTGATTCCAAAGCTTTCCACCACATGGGGTTTTCCCTGCCTCATGTTTGGATTTGTTGTTGACAAATTGATAGAGATTGATTGCCATGATTAGTCAACGAGTCCATTATTGTTGTATCATGCGACTACTATGATGGTAGAAGGCCAACTAGATGGACCGTGGTCGTCTTTCGTCTAGCAGTGCCTATGTGCCTAACTAAAATGTTCTCCAATCATCTTTTCACGGTGTCCAATCATCTTTTCCCCTTCTCCAAATTTGGCTTTTCACTGTTCGAATATATCTGATCTACGGGGGATTATTCTAATGATTGTAGCCTTGCACTAAAACATTGAACTTTCCAGAAGGCTTAGTCTTCACCGTTTGTTGGCGTACAAAGCTCCACGCACACTGACACTAATCCCTGCGCCATGACTTCCCATACTGTGAAACTGATACTGTCAAGACTGATGATGAATCATCGAGACCAACAGCAGTGATTTAACAGTCAGTGATTGCAAGGTTACTAATTTCAATTCAATTCCGTTCAAAGTACTGCAACCCTAACCTTCATTTTACTCTGCTATCTCATTGCACGATCTAGAGCATTACGCCTGCTGTTAAAGCCTGCTTCTGTATAAATCCGTTATTTTCCAACAGACCAAATAAAATTGCAGCAAAACGTTTGTCATTGTTGTGAATTTGAAAGCTTATCTGCCCAATGAAACAAAATTGCTGCAATGGGAAGTAGTTGTGAAAATCTTCCTTGCTGTTTAAGATACTTGTAGATTTAAATTATTCAGTGCTCTTAATATCTAGATCTTAAGGTCACGACTTGTACAGGTTTGGAGGCTGATGTATTGTATTGGAGCAATAAATATTTTACTCCTTGGCTAAGAGCACTGTATCTATTGAGAGCTTACAGGATCTAATGGCAGCTTTTGAAATCTGATCTCTCTGCAAATCATTAAATGTTTTATTCCTTCCTGTGATAAAATAATTTGCTGCTATCTATCTTAGTGCGTCCACTAATCAAGGATTATGTCTGTCTAAATCTTGCATTTTCAAAAGAAGGTGTATCGCTCCAAACATGCTGCCAGTCTATACTTGGAGCTGGTGTCATCAAATCCGCTTGCTTAAAGTTCTGCAAGAGCAGCTTTAAAGAAGATGATGTTCTGAAGTACTGGGTCAGGCAGTGAGTTTGAAGATTCTTCTTTCATGTCTGGGATTTGAATCCAACCAGACTGATGGATTAACGCCTCCTGCATTGATTGAGAGCAAGACTCTTAAAGGGAAATATGTGTTGTCCCGCTGCCTTAGTGAGCTCATCCACTGAGTAGGAGAGCCCTATAGAGCAAGGAAGCCTCAGGCCAAGTTAGCTGATCACAATCTGTGCAGCAACAGGGTTACTGCAATTGGCCTCAGTGCCCCTGGGTTAGAGAAAAAGAAAATCGGCCAACTTTCTCCCTCGTGGGCACTGCCTTGTAATTACCGCTGGTAGTGCAGGTGGGGGACTTTAAATAAGGACATGTTTGGGCTTAGTGTGATGCTCCTTGTTTTCGAAAAACCTGATACTTGATGTCAAGGCTCACATAATGGCCACTTGGACGAGTTACTGTCTTGGCAGGATACCTAGTGCCCCAGCAAGGAGTTGAAGCCTTGGGGGAGGGTAGAAAATTGAAGAGAAAAAATGGTTAGGGCAGGCTCAGCCAAGTTTCCAGTGTGTGCATTTCAGCAGTCTGGTACTAATTGCATCAAATTGTCAGTGCTGTATAGAGATGCCATATGGGTGGTTAATATGGGAAATAGGAAACTTCACATTGGTGCAGTAGTACATAATGTTAAGAGGTTGAAGTTGAGGCTCATTGCTGACTCAATATAGGGATCCTTGTATGGTATCTGGCTGTACTGTAGCTGACTTGGGAGTGCTTAATACTCGAGTGTAGAAGTGGGAAATGTGTTCCATACCCCAAGGCAGACACTATTGGCCTTAATGAGCACCCAAAGGAACACTGGGTGACAGCGAGTTATTATGATCGGGAATGCACTGGCTGAAAGGGTGGTGGAAGCAGATTCAATGGTAGCTTTCAAAAGGGAATTGGATATATACTTAAAATGGAAAATTTGCAGGGCTATGGGGAAAGAGCAGGGCACTAATTAGATAGCTCGTTCCAAGAGCTGGCACAGGCATGATGGGCCGAATGGCCTCCTGTGCTGTTTGAATCTATGATCAGCAAGGGATCATCATATGCTGTTCAGCCGACCATGCAAATGACCACCAGGACACCACTGAACCTTTTCCGAATCTGCTTTGTGCGTCATTCCTCTGTCTGCAGCAGTGAGCTTTGGTTATTGAGAAGCTGTATTCCTGTTTATATGTTTTGTAAAGTCTAATTCTTTCACTTTTACCCTTTTTGATTGAACTGCAGGATCTGTGTTTGATTCCTGCAGCACTGTGCACAGAAGATGAATGTCCTTTAAAATGACTAGAATAGGTCGGTGCTGTTTATGGCTACGGTAGTGTAGTGGTTTTGGTGCCGGCCTAACGACCCAGAGGTGTTCAAGTCCCAACATGGCAAATTGTGAAACTGAATTCAATAAATCTGGTGATTTGTGGACTGGCACCAGATAAAATGACCACAAAAGTTGCTGGATTTTTGTAAAAACCCAACTGGTTCACTAAGGCCCTTCAAAGAAGGGAACTTGCTGGCCCTTCCTTGTCTGGGCCTACATGTGACTCCAATCCCACACTAAGTGGTTGACTCTTAATGCCTTCAGGGCAACTTGGGATGGGCAGTAAATGTGGCCTTGGTGATGTTGCCCATGTCCAAGAACCAACTGAGTGACCATTTTTGCTTCTTTTCACATCTGTCTGACTTGGGGGTTGTGTCAATTTGCTAACTGTTGCCCCCATTGGCTTCTCTTAGGCCCAACTGATACACGACAGGAACGCAGCTGCTCACTCCTCTGGTACTGACAAACTTTCAGTTACTCCTGAAGGAGTGCACATGACCTGGACCAAAGAGAAAATCATGGCAGAAAAATACAAAAATAAAGAACCTTTATCACCAGAAGGTGTGAGAGATATTTTTAACATGAAACCGTAAGTTGATTTCAATTTTATTTTTAAACGAGCATGCTGTGTTTAGCCTCATTAGACACTAGCTTTCCTGTTAAGTGTGTTCTGTTGTGTTCAGTGATCTGCAATGTGTATTGAATTCCTTGTACAATTCTGAGGACTGCTTAGATTGGTTCACTGAAACAAATGTTTTAAATCTCCTTGAATCAAAAGGCACCAAAGCGCCAAAACCCCTTGTTAACCCTGACAGCTGATGTGCATTCAAACTGACACTGGTCATTTGGGTGATTGGACAAAGAGAGTGACACCAATGCTGGTCAGATAACCGGCCCCCTTTGTGCCTGATCTAACTGAACGGAATTGGGGTGTCTTTGGGCCGCATTCCTACGAACACAGTTTGAGGCTTGAACACTCCGATTGCTTCAGGGCAGTAGGGCAAC
This sequence comes from Squalus acanthias, assembly GCA_030390025.1. Classification (NCBI taxonomy): domain Eukaryota; kingdom Metazoa; phylum Chordata; class Chondrichthyes; order Squaliformes; family Squalidae; genus Squalus; species Squalus acanthias. Next base: position 26,166,714 of record CM059428.1, on the reverse strand, counting down.
ATGTTCAGAGAGAATTTGGATCCATTATTGCAAAGTGTGTGGTCAGGATCCAAACGTGGGGTTGGTCAGTTGGAAACTGCAAGGTTAGATCTCCTTAATGTCCAGCAAGTTTTCAATCTTCAGTGATACTACTCAACAGTCCTATAGGCTTGTTGGATATTTCACTGACATGAAGAATTGAGGGAAATTGAGCTGAAGAATGTGAGGTCCTATGCCTAGCTTCCAAGTAAAATTCTTCGTCAATGAAGCGTCAATTAAAACAACTACCATATGTTTTGTGTATAAAATAACATTCACCCATATTTGCTGAAGAATTCTTCAGAAGATTATAGGTCTTGGATATTTAGATAGTTCTATTTTATTTCATTATACTTTTAATTTCTTTTTTTTTTAAATCACCCAAATTTTGAGTTTAAAAAAATATCCAAGTGGAGTTTTGTGAGTGTATTCACGAATGGGCTGAACCGGACAGGCCAGAAAGCCCCTGGGTTCAGTTCCTAGTTTGTGCTGCGTTAGCTGATCTCAACTGGGGGTTTGGATAGGTTCATATTTCAGATGTAATGCTTCGTCAGATAGAAGAGTATATTTAAATGCTGCTGCGTTTAAGGCCAACTTCGCAATGACCAGTGAAGTGCTTCACAGTACCAAGAAGATATTTGACTAACACCAGAAGGTTCTGAACAAAAACAAATGTGCCTTTCAGTCCCAAATACCTTCTAAATGGTTATTCTTCAGCAGATCCTGCAAAACCATTTCTAGGCATTCTAATTACAGTTATTAGTCACTGAACACAGAACATAATTGAATGCATGCAACAGTTTGGAATCAATAACTTAAGATAAGGGGGGTGGGGGGGGGGGGATAGGTTGTGTTGCATTTTCTACTTCGACCAATTATAGACGTCAACAAGATAGAACAAGAGATGTTAACATTGGTCAGGGGTTTGGGGATGGGTGGATTTACTTGGTCCAATTGATCAGGTTCACTACATGCCCCTAGCGTGTACAGGAAGCCTATCCAGCAAGTCTTCACTGGGTGCCTTTGTGTAAGATGGGTGTAAAGCCATGCCATGCCGGGCTGAGATCCAACTCTGGTGAGGGCACAAAACGGGCGGTAGTGGTCGGACACCCGTTCTACCATTAATGGAAGGGGGTGTGTAACGGGGTCCGGCACTTCAAAACAAGCCGGTTACTTACCCGCTCAGCGACAATAACCTGCTAGCGGACGCCTCATAACTTCATGCAAATCAGGGTCCTGATGCATCAATAAGACCCTGATGCAGTTTTAACCGGGACGTGAGCAGTCGCTGGGGCTTACCTGCTCGGCAGAATCAGGTCGGCAGCTGGTCTGAAGACAGAAGAGGCCCTTCTGGTGAGTCTAAAACTTTTTGTTTGTGGGGCCAAGAGGAGCAGGAGTGCTCCTTCAGGGCCGCAGAAGGAAAGTTGCGGCCTCCCCTTGTCCTCGCCACTTAACTGGAAGCCGATGGATGACCCTTGGCTGCCCGATCTTAACCTGCTGACTGCCCTCTTTGTGTCCATTCCAGGAATGGGAGTGGACCGGTGGTATTTAACCGGTGATTAAATCGCTGTGACCTCCTACTGCTGCTGGGCGGGAAATCAACTCGTCTGAGCGGTTTCTCCACCCCCCCCCCCCCCCCCCCCCGGAAACCTGCACCGAGTTAAAATCCGCCCCCTTTTGGAAAACATGTTGGTGCATTTCTGATTTGTCGTTTCTCTGCCAAACAAGGGTGCTTGCAAATCGCAATAAGCCAAGTAATAGCCATGTCAGAAAGCAGCTGAGCTAGTGTGGGGTCAATGTATTGCATTATGATGTCCTGTCATTATTTTTATACTTTAGAAATGTAGTTTTTCTTCAGCCTCTTTCCTCGGCTCTCTGTGATATTCGGAAAAAGCAACGTCAATGTTTAATCTTTGCAGTAACACTGTCATTTTTCTTTCCCTCTTGTTTCAGAGAATGGGGAAATCTGTAAGTTGCATTTGATTTTAATTTAATCTGTACTTCCTGTGTGTGTTTGTATTTGTAGATAGTCCTTAACAGCACATGATGTTCTCTCCAAAAGCTTCAGTAACTCCAGACTGGAGGGAGTTTGCTCTATATTCAAATTATTCTCAAGAGTAAGGGCTCATTTTGTTTGCACTAATTCAGTTTGGACACTTGCTATGCCAAGATTTTGTTTTGTGTTATTTATTAGTGAATAATTTGTGTATTCAAATTGAATGTTAATGTGGTGTCCAGTGCAGCTCCACACAGGGTCTGTATATTTTAAAATATCTTTAGTTTCCTGGATCTTTGATTTTCTATCTGGGCAGTGACCTCAATTGTCATTCTCCCCTTGTTCAATGTCGGAAGCTGGTCTCACCAATGGAGACCCATGCTCTCCTAGCCCGCCTCCCACCTACCACCCTCCATCAACTTGAGCTCATCCAAAACTCTGCTGCCCATACCCTAACTCGCACCAAGTCCTGTTGACCCATCAGCCCTGTGCTGGCTGACTTACATTGGCTCCCGCTCCTTCAGTGCCTCAAATTTAAAGTTCTCATTCTTGTTTTCGTATCCCTCTATGGCTTTGCTCCTCCCCATCTCTGTAACCTCCTCCAGCTCTACAGCCCTCTGTGATCTCTGCGTTCTTCCAACTCTGGCCTCTTGTGCATCCCCGATTTTCTTTGTATCTCCATTTGCAGCCGTGCATTCCGCCGTCTAGGCCCTAAGCTCTGGAATTTCCTCCCGAAATCTCTCTGCCTCACTACTCTCCTTTTTAAGACGTTCCTTAAAACCTACGTCTTTGACCAAGCTTCCGGTCAACTATCCTAAAATCTCCTTCTGTGGCTCGGTGTCAGATTTTGTCTGATAATACTCCTCGAGAGGTTTTGCTATGTTAAAGGTGCTTTGAATGAATGGCTGATTCAAATCTCATTCACCCAGAATAAGTAGCTGAAACAAAAAAGAAAACTGAAGTAACTCTGAAATGACCAGTTTGACTTTGAATTATTTTCCAACTCCGTTAAATTGCAGCACCACTGAAAATGAATTAACCGGCAGCCAAAGATAGGCCATCTCTGCCCAATCCCCTCTATTCACAGTAATTCAGAAATTATTGGAATACTTCTGGCACTACCAGTGACCCTGGATACTGAAGACAGAGACTCCTGCTAGGATATAGAAGGAGAAATCCTTTGACCCATTGCTCACGCACGTGACCATGAACAGCTAGTCTCGGCAAACTTTCCTCACCACGAATCCATGTGCACACACTTCAAGCAGGAGAATAGCAATTGAGGAATTGCATTGCATCTTTGGCTCATTTTTTTCCTCCATAACCTCTGTGGGCTCTCTGAGGCTGAGTGTATTGCCCCCCCTAGTAATACTCTGGATGAGAAGGGCAGTGGTTGGCTCTCAGTGGCCATCTAAAGTGGCCCAGCAAGCCACTCCGTTTGTTCTTCTGGCTCAGTAGCACACTGCAGTACATTTATCCAACAAGCCATTTAAATAAGGGTTTCCTTTTCCATTTGCAGAGCAGCAACATATTGAGTAGATTAAAAAGGTATTTTTAAGAATCTCTCCCTGTTACTAAGCAGCATTTTTGCCACTTAGTTCAGGATTAGTTGTTGATTTGATGTATCAATCCCCGGTAGGCCTTGCAAAATGGGTTCATCGCCAAACAGGCAGATTTTTATATATAAAATCTTAATATAGTGGGCTCTTGGTTTAAGCAAACAATGAAGCTTTTGGGTTGTGTGGGCTGGAAAGGACTTGGAGGGTTTTTCTCTTGCATGTGTTTTGTGTGTTGGGTTTATAAGCATGACCTGGATCTTGGGAAGATTTTTCACATCACAAGGATGCTTTTTTGGTGTTACAGTAGGGAGATTAGTAGGAGATGTTTAACCGTACCTGAAAGTGCCTTAAAGGTGTGGTGTTGATGTTGCTGTGTCGGTGAGTATCTGGACAAGCTCATCTTCCTGAAACATCTGAAAAGTGCCTGCTCCTAAATGTCAGTTTCAAAATGTGTCGTGCTGGAGGTGAGTTAGCACGGGAAGAAAATGTTCTGCCTTTTCAGTACAACTTTCCTATTTACATCTTGGGTTTTTAAAACCCAAGCTGGGAAGCTTGCAGCTCAATTACACCAGGGGCAATTGGTGACACCATGGGACATTATATATGAACATTTTACCAGACACTTAACAGTCAACAACACCACCCCTTTAAAACTTGAAAATATTGCTCTGGCTCCTGGCCAGGATATCTAACTGAGATCTGGATACGTGTTGTAGGGTTAATTGTAGTGGGTCACTGCTCTATACTCAATGAGTATCTATCTAAGCATCTACGGTAACTGGAACCTATTTCCCATCAATATGTTTGTAATGAGGCCTCCTAGTTAATGAATTCATTAGTGAAGGGATACAGTAGCCTAGTGGTTTATGGTACTGGACTAGCAACTAGCTTATGAGTTAAAATCCCAATATTTCAATAGATCTGGTAATTTGTGGGACATTGCATGTTCACTAATATTCTTCAGGGAAGGGAACCTGCCACCCCTTACCCAGACTGGCCCATGCATGGCTCCAGTCCCATACTATGTAGTTGACTCCTAATGCCCTCCGGGCAACTAGGGATGGCAATCAGTGCGGCCTTGCCAGTGTTGCCCAAATAAAAAAAGATTGTTCTACGGCTCTTCCATGGTTTGTATGAGAGTGGAGATCATAAGGTATGAGTTTTCTATTACAGCTGTTGAAAATTCTGTAACATCTGTTCACTGCCATACCATACTTGTCAAGGTTCACTCATTGTAAGTTCCTGTCATGAGAAATTTAAGAACGTCAGGACTTCAGGAGCTGTGTTGAAGCAGCGACTGTACTGTTGCGCTCCTATCTCTAAACCTGCAGTGAAACTAGTCCCCTTGCTCCATTGAAGTATTGAAGACGACCTAGGAAGAATAAGGAGGCCACATACTCCTTGGAAAATAAGTGTCCAAATAGGGTAGAGGATCAGAGGGATCCGGAGGTACAGATCACTAACAGTAGCGACGCAGGTTAATAAGGCCATTAAAAAAAAAAGCAACAGCTGGAGTTCGTTTCGAGAGGGAAAGAATTGAAAAGCAGAGAAGTTATGTTGAACTTATATAAAATCTTGGTTAGACCACGCTTGGAGTACTGTGAACAGTTCTGGTCTCCATATTATAAAAAGGATATAGAGGCACTGGAGAAGGTGCAAAAAGATATACTAGAATTATACCAGAACTGAGAGGTTATACCTATCAGGAAAGATTGGGGCTGGGGCTCTTTTCTCTAGAAAAGAGAAGACTGAGGGGTGACCTGATAGTTTTTCAGGATTATGAAAGGGTTTGATAGGGTAGACTTAGAGAAGATATTTCCACTGCGGGCGAGACCAGAGCTAGGAACCATAAATATAAGATAGTCACTGATAAATCCAATAGGGAATTCAGCGGAATGTTTCCGCTTGTGGGTAAATCCAAAACTAGGGGTCACCATAAATATAATAGTCACGAATAAATCCAATGAGGAATTCAGGAGAAACTTCTTTACCCAGAGAGTGGTTAGAATGTGGAACTCGCTACCACAAGGAGTAGTTGAGGTGAATAGCATAGATGCATTCAAGGGGAAGTTAGATAAGTACATGAGGAATAGAAGGATATGCTGATCGGGTTAGATGAGGGGGGGGGGGGGGGGGGGGCGGGTGGGAGGAGGCTTGTGTGGAGCATAAACACCGCATGGACCTGTTGGGCCGAATGGCCTGTTTCTGTGCTGTAAATAATTTGTAATACTTTGCAACATCTCTGCTCACTGCTGTTCAAATCTGCACAACCTTCTCCAGAGTCCCATCAGTAAAACTGAGCTTCCGCAGCCATTACACAGAGGGAGCAAATCCTGCAACTGCTTTTAAAGTACACAGCAGCCACCTAACAAATCTCTATCTTTCCTCCCCCCCCCTCACCTTTTTTTGCACTCTGGACTCTCTTGCGCCTCTGCAGTATAGCCCACCTCTGCCCCATCTCGGTCTCTCTGCTACTGAAACCTTTATGCCTGTTTTAATTCAACTGTTCCACGAACCCTTCTTGCTGACCTCCCATCCTCCATCCTCCACCATCAGTAAACTCCATCTTGTCCAAAGCCATATTCTGCCCCTCATTAAGTATTGCTCGCCCGTCATCGCAGTTCTTACCGATGGTCTCCCAGTATCTCAGATTTAAAACGTTTGTCCTTGTCTTTAAATCTCTCCATGGCCTTGCCCTACCCTAACTCGGCTATCTCTTCCAGTTCTATATCCCTTCCCAAGTCTCTATTCTGCTGACTTTTGCCTCTTGTACATCCCTCTTCTGTCTCCATCCCACCAATGCCAGAACAGCCTTCAGCCAACTGGATCCTACTCTCTGGAATTCCTTCTCTACCTGCTTCTTCGACAAACATTTTCCAGCTTGTCATCCATTTCCCTTGCACTTATATGTGAAGTGCCCTGGGACGTTCTATACATTGAAGGCATTATGTAAAAGAGTGTAGTTGTTGTTTGAAGTATTGAGTTCATCTGGGAGCCTCTACATTAAGGACTTAACAGAAATGTTGGTTTTGACACCTAAGGAATTAAATGCTCAGAGTGCATGGGTTATATTGAAAGTTGGCGTGTGATCAGAATAAGAGGTCCAGTTTCACTCTATGTTTGAGGGACAACTGCTCGTAAAGTTTGCCAAAGGATGAACTAGGATGAATTCAGTCTGCAGAAATACTAACTTTGTTCATCAAATTCATGCATCTTATAAAGGATAATTAACCCATTATGGATTCTTCCATTGTATTGCACTCTTAGTATGTGCTAATATATTATTTATCTGTAAGTAAATACATTAGTGGCTTTAGTCTGTAAAGCCTTTGATCTGTGCAGTAACGCATTCCATTTGAAAGAGAATTTGTTAGTGTGGCATTAATCTATGTTAACTCCAATAAACAGTTTGCACACTTCTGTGAGGGCTAATTATAAAAAAGGTACCCCTTTCCGATTATGTGGGAATGCCACATTTCTGCCTATTTTGACCATTTCTCCACAGAAAGGACTGGGAAAGAATCACTTTAAATATTGTGTTTTAAAGCATAGTGTATTCATGCAAGATTTTTTTTTTTAAAGGGTCTGAGATAGTAGGTAGTTAAGATGGCAATAAGCTAGCTTTGTTGATCCTTCCTCAAAGATCGTCTGTAAGCAATTCATTAGCCTGTCTCTGCAATTGAAAAACAGCAACCGCCATTGTATTGGAAAGTCTTTGATTTTATTTTTCTGGCTGAAAACAGCAAGAGCTAAAATGCAGAAATAGGACACGGGCAAGTAGTGCAGTATTTTGAAACAAAAAGGTGGTGGAGGCAGTTTGTTGAAGGAGAAGTTTAGGGCTTTTGTGGCGGTGAAGAGTTAGAAATGCTGTAGGATAATAGAAGACATTTTGTTTTAAGTCAAGATGACCCACTAATGTGGGGGTAGGGTGGCGTATTCTTTATTTTGTATTATCCTGCAAAGGTAAATTATATGACTTGAATTGAGTCTAATCATAACTGCTGTTCTACATGTTCACCTTACTATGAAATAAAGCAGCTTATCCATTCGTATCAAGTCTCGTCCCATCAAGTGATCGCTCGGGCATCCATCAGAAATTGAAGAAGTGAATGTGTAAAAGTCGAGAATATCCAGGTCGCGAAAGGGGTAGTATTGTTACATCGTTGGGTTATGCAGTGTGAGTGTGAGACTCCCAAACTGCTTACAGGAGTGACTGAGCCCAAGAAGGGGTCTGTAGGAAATCCGAATTTGGACAAAGACAGGAACTAACTACTGTGTGTGTGTGTGTGTGTGTGTGTGTGTGAGAGAGAGAGAGAGAGAGAAAGAACTGTTCCAAAACCCCTAAACTCTAATGGTGCATTACATCACATTTAACAAGGATATATAAAGCAGTCAGGATGTTTTTCCATTGAATTTGGATGCAGGGAGCGAGATAGAGTTTGGCTGGCTGTTTTGGACCTTAAGCAGACCGGTTGTTCCACTTCCTAAAACAATAACTTTTTTGGGATAACTTGATGTATTAAATTAAAGATACTTTTAAAAATGTATTCCTTGTTCTGTGTATGCCACCTTAATCTTCCTGACTTAACTGTGTTATGTGGATGAATAGCTTCATCCTGCTCCTGTTCTGGTCACCTGACCCAAGTTGCACATCTATCAATAACTGAGCGGTTTCCCCTCTTTCAGCAATCAGTCCAATGTTCGGAGGATGCATACTGCAGTGAGACTCAATGAAGTTGTCGTTAACAAATCCCAGGATGCCAGACTCGTGTTACTGAACATGCCAGGTCCCCCCAAGAACAGACAAGGGGATGAAAACTGTATCCTTCTCATCTCCGCTGCTATAGACTGCTTTATAATGAAAAAACGTTGCTTGGGAAAGCTTAAGTTTTATTTTTAACCTGATTAATATTCAGTGTTGAAGCTTTTTTTTTTGAATGGGCTACATCACAAAGTGCACCATTCTGTGTTTGATCATGTAATGTTCTTTCACTCCTGAACAGTTTATATATGTTTCCCCTCCTTGACTTCTCAGCCACCTTTTAACACTATTGCCAAGCATACCCGCCAGCTTCTTTCCTCCACTCATCTCACTAAACCCCTCATACTTGTCCCCTCCACCCTCACCTCTAATGAATGCGAGGAACTCATGGGCTTCTTTGTCACCAAGATTGAGACCATTCATTCTGCTGCCTCAGTTGATTTTTCCTACTTTTCCCTTGACCCATGAACCAAACCCCCCCCCCCCTCCAAAAAAAAATCTCCAGGCCCCACATACCCTGACCCTGCATCCCTGCCTCTCTCTTCCCATCTTCCCCCTACGCCCTCTCCAAGCTTATCTTATCCATGAGGCCTACCTCTTGCTCCCTCAGACCTAGTCGCACTAAACTGTTGACCACTCAACTTCCCTTCCTGGCTTCCTTGATATCTATATTATAAACATGTTTCCTCTCCTTGGGCACTGTACCCCTCTGTTTTGAAACTGGCGCCATTCCTCCCAGTCAAAACTTCTGTCGTGTTTAGAAGTTAACGGCAAGCTAGATTTTTGACGAGAATGTTTTGTTTTTGTCACCATCTTCACACAGAAGCTGGATACAGCTGATATTCATGTACATGTTGACACTGAGAAGACCTTGAAGAGTTCCGCTTTCTGAGCTGACAAACTACGAAGGGGTGGTCTGGTTTATAAAGAGAAATTGAGCTTCTTAATTTCTCCTGACTTGTGAGCGTGGACTTTGTGATTCAGCAACTCAGACCCGAGAACCTCTCTTGTGTCTGTCTGAAGGAGCTGAGCTGCTGGCCACAAGAGAAGGGAAGGGGAGTGCAGCCAATGGTCTGGGTGTGAAAAAAATTCTCCTTATGTCTCCTCTAAAGGGGATATTGTGTGTTTTTTTTGTAAACCTTCGATCTTCAGTCCAGCTCCAACATCTCTCCAGAGTTAGCACCCATGCCCAGTTATGTCTTCAGAGAATTTTAACCATATTTATAGTATACAGCTCCTTTAAATAGTTTAAAGTTTACATTTGCCAGTGTCTGACCTGATGGGGCTTTTTAGTAATTACAATGGTTTGAGTTTATGCAAATGAATAGCTGGTAGATCTTGTGTTACCTGGGATAATATCACTTGTTTCAAGGCACTTTTATATTTAAATGTAGGCAGTCCCGCGAGAAGGGCTCTGAAACAGGCAGCCATGGTCTCCACGGGCCATTTAAACCTGGTTTGTTTAATGACGCTGCCCGCACTCGTCAAAACCAATAAAAGATAAGCATAGAGTGGCGCCAGCAAAATGTGATTCTGTGATACTTTTGGAGTCTTCAGAAGTTGCCAGGTTTATATTGGAGAGTGCTATAAAATGAAGCGAAAACTGCACGCCTGAATTCTCAACTTCAAAGTGTCTATAAGATACTGCTAAGCCCTAAAAGGCAGTTGCAAATCCCTTTATTCAACTCTTCTGTGTCTCTAATCCCTCTCTTGAACTTTTGCCGACCTCGTGATCTTATCTTGCCTTCTGTCTTACTCTTTCCAATTGCGATGTCCCACACCATGGCCCTCGGTGCTTCACCTAGCTTTCTCGAGTATAATACACAAGACCCTTGACTCAATGCTTGACAGACATGGAGTTCCTGGAGGTGCTGACCGAGGGCTTGAACAGAGTGTTGATGGTGCGAGGTGGCGGCAGCGAAGTGATCACCATTTATTCATAAGACCGCTCCAATAGCCAGTTTTGAAGCATATTTACCGAATGTGGTGCCAACAAATTTCACCGGTGAAGTATGGCTTTTGGTGGGGTGTGGGGGGGGGGGGGGGCGCTTTTGTGTTTCATTTGCTGCTGGGATCTTTGGTTACGATAGAAGAGACGAGCACCCTGATGGTGAGGAAGACTTCCACGGGTGTTCTGGTCCGTGATTCCGAGCTACTGGAGTCATCGCTGCACGTTTCTTGATGGAAACAAAAAAAAAACACTTGCATCACGCAATTAGAAAGCTCGTTTTATGTTTTTTTTTCTCGTTCTGTGCAAATTCTGTAATCTAAATGTGTACCACAGTTGATAGCACTGGTGTATTCTTAAATGCTGAGAGTATGGAGTGGTTGTACATCTGTCCTGCTTTCCACAGAAACAGTTGGATCAAAACAAAGAAATAACGGCACCGAAAAAAAGTGGACCATTTTGGGGAAAAATGAGAGTGCATCCTGCATAAGTGTCTGTTTTTACCATATAAATGCGTGTGAAATCCCTGTTTTTTTTTTCTCTAGTCATCCTTAGTTTTGCTGGGCCAAACACAGACTGACTCACTGTCCAAGCAGCCTCTCTCCAGGCACTTGCCAGTACTGGCCACTGGGAGGCCCTCCCGCTCTTTTTATTCCTACCCAGGGGACTACATTTGGCACCTCCATTCAGTAGATTGGTGGCTCAGTTGAAATGGGGAGAGGGGAGAAGTCTCTGCTGTTCGGCCAGTCCACACTGCTGCTCGTGGGTACTCCCCAAGATCCTGCATCACCTCACTTTTTTAACCTGCTTACTCAGTTTAAAAGTGTGTTTTGTTTGTTGCAGGAGGATAGGCTTGAACAACAGCCTTATTTCTACAAATACACACTATATTGGAGGTCAAACAGGTTTTAATGCTAGGAATGTATTATACATAAGAATATTTTGTCAGATACTTTTTCTACAGATGAAAAACCAGCATTAAAAATAAGAATGTATGAATTTTTAAACTTAGTCTATGTAGGAGTGCTGTTTCTTAAAATAAGAAACTATATTCTTGATGAAATGACCGTAAGGAAGTATATAATGAGTATTTACCCACTAATTGCTTTTCCTAATCTAGATCAAGTGCAGGACAAGTGTCTATTTTTAAAGTTTTTGTTGTTTTCTACATAGTCCTAACAAATATACACCCAGGTTTTTTATTTTCCTCTTTTTGCTACTAGCATTAGGTAGGGTTCATGCAGAGCTTTGTATGAAGAACTGGGCATCAAGTCCACACATTCTGCAAGATTCTCCATCCATTCACAGAACACAAGAAGTGTACTACCTTCTGCACCCGAATTCCTGGCACGCACTCATTGCGTGTTTCTCTGCACAGACATACTAATTCAGACACTCTACCCTAATGACCCTCTTTATTTTGTAAAAATTAACAAATGAAGATGGTGGGTTTTACTTCAGAGCTTTCTGTCCAGTTTGAATCTGTTTGTGTTGCTCAATGTAAACCAGCTGGTTCCTCCTTCTGAACCCCCGGTATTGGAACTTACCTAGCAGATATAAGAAATAAGAGTAGGAGCATATGTTGTCTGTCCAGTTGCAGTTGGGGATTATGAAGTGTTTTAAAACACCCAAGAAAGATTTTCCAAAACCCACTGTACAGATCAAGGCACAAAAGGATGCAGGTCTGACCCCTGCTGTCGGCACAGGCTGTGATTTTGGTCATCAGTCAGTCCAGGCCTGGCTCTCGCCGTGGGCTCAGTCTGTCGCCGGTAGGCCTAGCTTTTCACCTGTGGGCCCAGGCCTGGCTCTCTGTGAGCCTGGCTTCTCTGTCACCCAGGACTCAACCGGACTGCTTTTATCATTTGTGTTATCATAAAATTAATACTCTCTCCCTCATCCCTCTTATGTAGCTGCCCTCCATGTTAACAGCTGCTATAAAATCTTTCATGTGCCGGCAGAGGTTGGTCCAGTTTCTGGTTGGTGATGGGGTCTGTCCTCCCTCTATATCTGCCACTGCGTTCTGTCAATGCTCTGTTCAAACTTAGTCACCTTGCACCTTCCCTACATTAGTCCACCGGTCTGAATGTGAATGGGTAGCTAAACTTTCACTGCTACCCTGAGCTGAGAATTCTGCAAGGTTCTGTGCAGATTGACCTTTACTAAGTCCTTAATGCTTTATAAGTGAAGATTTTTATTTGGTTTGTTATTGGGTCTTTTCTATTAACACATTTCAGCATAGGAGAAAACCAGCTGCAGTATTGCCTGCTCACCAGTTTAGTTGTGACAGCTTATCTGTTAAGTTTAACCAAGTGAAGAAAATATAGGCCCCCCAGCATGATTGTGAAGTCATCTACTTAGACCCTAAACTTGGCAGTCCAAATATGGCCTGTGCTAAAATTTCTTAAAAGCTTGCTGCACTCAGATTGTTTCCAATGAAATAACCACCATATTTACAGAAAGCTGCACAGGCCAGTGATTGAACTGAGCCCATGGTTACATTACACACTCTTTTTTGGATTTTGAGTATGGATTCCATGAGTGAAAATTCATGGAAAGCCTGTGTCAACGTTACCTAACATTTTATTCAAACTGTGTAAAACTTGCATTCTTAGTGCTCAAGTCAGTGGTATTTCCCCCCCCTCCCCACCCGCTATGGTGAAACAATTGGCAGAGGAAGATTTGGACAATTCTTTTACAAGGAGGAAATCCCATTATTTGGGGTGCGGCAAACGGAATTCTGCCAGCAAAACTGCACTTTATAAAGAGACCTGTGCTGTAGTTCCAAAGATTTAACAGTCCGCTTCTGCCTTGTACACTGGAATGTGCACACGCACTCACTATGTTCAAGTTGTGTTGTCAAGAAGAATGAACTCAAGTCATAATTAGTCGACTGAAGATGTGTACAGTTTTGTCTGGTTCACTTTGAACATTTGTCTTTCTGATGTTGGTGGATGCAACAAAGAGAGCGTGCGCTTTTTTAAAACTCCATGCACCATCTATTAAATCTAATGCTCACTCATTCACTCTGGTCTGTTGCTGTTTCGGAAGCAAACTTTTATTTCTAGGACCGTATTGATACATGATGAAGTGTATTTCTTTTTAACGCTAAGCAGTTTTTCCCTTGACACAGTTAGTCTGACCAGCACTTTTTTCTCCCCAAGAAGTGGAGGACATCCTGCTCACCATCTCCACACAGAGAGATACGGAGGCACTAGTTTTTACGCGAGCTTCATGCCACTTTTACACCAGTCTTTCTCGAGCTTGTGCAGCAGGTAGCACTGAGTTTATACTATCGTTCTTGCTGCGACTGGGAGGGAGTTACCTAGACCTCGACAGATTTGGGGCATTGCAATCCAGGTGTGGGCTCTTGAGAAGAGAAAAAATACCTTAAACCAAGGTAGAATGGCATAAGTAGGATCTGCTTTGTACCAAACACGGTTATGCGGTGACCTTCCCCTCAGATTGAGACTACATAGCTGAGGCACCTTCGGTTATAGCCCACTACAAACTGCAGAGATCGCTGCCATTTTAAACAAAATCCTTGACTCGGGACCTTTCCCACATGGGCAGTGTAATCCCAGGAAAAATAATGCACAAAATTAACTTGCAATGAATAGACAAATATTTGGTGAAGTTTTCCTTTTTTCCTCTAATACAAAAAGAAGTTTCATTTGAAAATTACCAGCATTCATATATTAGCTGCGCCTTTTGACGGCTAATTTAAGCTAGTTCTAATCATTTTTTATGACCGTTTTGGTGGGGTGACTTATTTGGGTTAAGTTTTCCTTCCTGTATCTTTTTCTCCTCATGATTAACCTTTAGAGAATCATAGAATGGTTACAGCACAGAAGGAGGCCATTCGGCCCGTCGAGCCTGTGCCGGCTCTCTGCAAGAGCAATTCAGCTAGTCCCACTTCCCCGCCCTTTCCCCGTAGCCCTGCAATTTTTTTTCCTTCAGGTTCTTATCCAATTCCCTTTTGAAAGCCATAATTGAATCTGCCTCCACCACCCGTTCAGGCAGTGCATTCCAGATCCTAACCACTCGCTGCAAAAAAAAAAAAAGTTTTTCCTCATGTCGCCTTTTGTTCTTCTGCCAGTCACCTTAAATCTGTATTCTCTGGTTCTCGACCCCTCTGCCAATGGGAACAGTTTCTCTCTATCTACTCTGTCTGGACCCCTCATGATTTTGAACACCTCTATCAAATCTCTCAACCTTCTCTGCTCTAAGACGAACAACCCCAGCTTCTCCAGTCTATCCACGTAACTGAAGTCCCTCATCCCTGGAATCATTCTTGTAAATCTTTTCTGCACCCTCTCTAAGGCCTTCACATCATTCCTAAAGTGTGGTGGGGTTTATACTGAAAAAACTTCAGTAAAGGAGTAATTCGCTTTCAGGTGGTGTCACCCCTGCCATAAGGTCCTACCATTGTCTTTCAAAGAAGTGCATTTTATTCAGATACCGTAGATTTTAATATAGTGCTGGTCTTACTTGATGTTAAAGATGGTTAACTTTCTTTGGTTCTTAAGGTTAACAGGAGGGATACTACCTCAGTGAGAAAAAAAATTACGAACTCGAACAAATGCAGTATTGCACTTTATAGTGTTATAAATTGGGCCGAGCCCCTCATTTTTAGAAGTCCTGACACATTTGCACATATTTTGGTTTGATTGTAGTTTGGAGAGGATGGGGGAATGTACATTATCTGATATGTTTGATGAATACAGAGTTCCTTCAACAATTTGTTGATCAAGTTTGAATTTAAAGAGACTGTCCCATTATGGTTAATCATGCTGTAATTCAAAATCTAAAATGAAATCTGTCAACGTTCACACAAGAAGGCCACTTAAAACATGGTACCAAAGGGCACACTGGAACTGTACCACAGCAAGATGTTAATGCCTTTGGTGGAGGAAGGGAAAATAAAAAATATGCATTAATTAGCATTCCTGTTGCTATTTGTTTATTAATCTAGTAAAAGCTCACTGTTTTACACATTATCACTTTCACGTGTCCGCCTTGGGCATTGCGAGTTAGAAGGTCGTGGGTTAAATCCCCATTCCAGAGATAATCTAGGCTGACGCTTCAGTACGATACTGAGGGAGTGCTGCACTGTCGTAGGTGCGGTCTTTCAGATGAGACGTTAAGCCGAGACCCCCTTTGCCCCCTCAGGTGAAGGTGAAAGATCCCATGGCACTATTTGAAGGAAGAGCAGAGGAGTTCTAAAACAGCATCTTTTGACAGTGCAGCACTCCCTCAGTACTGCACTGGAGTGTCAGCCTGGATTTTGTGCTCGTGTCTGGACTGAGGCTTCAGGTAAGAGTGTTACCAACTGACTGAGCCATAGCTGACATGGTTATCTAGGTATTAAAGTAATTTTTACCCTCTTGGTATCTCTTATGTGTGCTACCTTGGCAGAACAGTGTACAGTTTTTACAGCATATGTTAAAAAAAAAAATCATGGAAATACTTGAAAATCTTTGCAGAGTGACTGAAAAGAAATGATAGGCACACACACTCTTATTAAACTAACACATCTTTGTGTGCTGATAGTTGTCATTTTCTGACTAGCCTGCTTTATTGGACATGCCTGGTTTACTTCTCTTGAAATGTACAAAAGCACCTCGGAGTGAAGCGGGGGGATTTGCTCTTGGCCTATCAATCACACCCACAAGCTAGCATTCCACTGAGGCTAACACTGAAGATGTGGAAATAAAGTTTGAAGATTTCAGATCACGTTGTCAGCCTGTCATATAAGAAATTGCCATGGCTACAGTCAACAGCACAAGGGATGGACCTTTGCCGTTGTTCCTCTTTTATATTGCACTTTCTGCATGTTCAATTTGCATCCATAAACCTTCACAGCCAGGCAAAAGAAGCTTACGGTTACTACAGGCTAATGGCACTTTCAAAGGGTGAGACAAGACGAACGCCCACAGTTTTCTGCTAACCCTATTAAGGCCTTATTTCCTTCAGCCTTTATATGCGGCTTAGAAAATAAAAAGGATCTGACTTCCCTCCAAGAACAAAAAGGAAATGCGGGTCCAACCCAAAGATCTTCAGCTTTGATAGCACTCTGCCAGAACTTGAGCAGACATCATAGGTCATGGGTTAAAGAGCATCTAATGCATAATAAAAAAAATTTGGGGGGGGGAGGGGAGATTGGTTCCCAGGCTCCAATATGACATGACAGCGGGCGCTGGTGTGATTTAATTTAAAACTCTTTCTGTTCTGCAATCCAGACTGTTAAAAATTAAGCACCTACACTTGATTTAGATTTCAAAAGCATTACTTTCCTCCTCAACAACAACAACTTGCATTTATATAGCACCTTTAACATAGTAAAACATCCCCAGGAGCTTTCACAGAATCCCATTTCGGCCCATCGAGCCTGCACCGACACATATCCCACCCTATCCCTGTAACCCCACGTATTTAATCCCCCTAACACTAAGGGTCAATTTATCATAGCCAAATCACATCTTTGGACTGGGAGGAAACCAGAGCACCCGGAGGAAACCCACGCAGACATGGGGAGAATGTGCAAACTCCACACAGATAGTCACCTGAGGCCGGATTCGCACCTGGGTCCCTGGTGCTGTGAGGCAACAGTGCTAACCACTATGCCATCGTGTTGCCCACAAATAAAATTTGACACCAAGCGACATGAGCTATTAAGACAGGTGACCAAAAGTTTGGTTAAAGAGGTAGGTTTTGAGGAGCATCTTAAAGGAGGATAGCGAGTGGGAGAGGTTTATGGAGGGAATTCTAGAGCTTAGTCTAGGCAGCTGAAGGCACAGCCGCCAATGGTGGAGCGATGAAAATCAGGGATGTTCAAAAGGCCAATGTACATATAGTGTAAACATTTTGTTGAGAGAATGTTAGAAAGTTTCCTGTTTTTTTCTCTTGCTTTTCCACCAGATCCCTTATTTCCTGCTCCTGCTGAGGGGCGAGTGATCTAAGGCCAATGTCAACTTTGAGTGGTGAACAAGCTCAGTTTCTTCCCCCTTCGCCCACCTTTTGCGGAATTGAACATAAGGACGAAAGAAATTGTGAGCATTTGGAAATTTGCTGCTCCCGTACATAAAGTCCACCTGAGAGGGCATACAGGGTCTTGATTTAACGTCCCATCTCAAAAACGGCAGCTCCGACAGTGCAGCACTCACTCAGTACTCCCACAACTTTCTGACTCGGGCAAGAGTGCTACCAACTGAGCCACGGCTAACACCTGGAGACACAATGATAATGTTTATGGGGAAGCCTCTTCTGATTGGTGAGGAGCCCAGCCTGACCAGGATGGAAAAAGTACCTTCTTGTACTTTATAAGGGCAAGAAGTCTTGAGTTTATTTAACACCTTATAACAAAAGGGCTGGTGTGGGAAAGAGGGGTTCCTTTTCATGGGACACTGGCACCAGTTCTGGGACAGAAAAGAGCTGTACCGATGGGACGGGCTCCACCTGAACTGGGATGGGACCCGTGTCCTAGTGGAAAGGATAAATAGGGGGGTGGCAAAGGCTTTAAACTAGTAAGAAGGGGGGAGGGATCTACAAGAAACGTAAGCAGCCTAAACATAAACAAAACAGGAAAAGTAAAGACCTATTAGGTCACCCCTGAGCCTTCTCTTTTCAAGAGAAAAGAGACCCAGCCTGTTCATCCTTTCCTGATATGTATACCCTCGCTTTTTTAGTATCATCCTTGTAAATCTTCTCTGCACCCTCTCCAGTGCCTCTATATCCTTTTTATAATATGGCGACTAGAATTGTACGCAGTACTCCAAGTGTGGTCTAACCAAGGTTCGATACAAGTTTAGCATGACTTCACTACTTTTCAATTCTATCCCTCTAGAAATAAACCCTAGTGCTTGGTTTGCTTTTTATATGGCCTTGTTAACCTGTGTCACTACTTTTAGTGATTTGTGTATTTGTACTCCGAGATCCCCTTGCTCTTCTACCCCATTTAGATTTGTATTTTCCAAGTAATATGTGACCTCCCTATTTTTCTTACCAAAATGTAATACCTCACATTTATCTGTGTTGAAATTCATTTGCCAGTTATATGCCCTGCAAGTTTATTAAGGTCTTCCTGTAATTTGTTGCAGTCCTCCTCGGTATTGACTATCCCCCCAATTTGGTGTCATCCGTGAATTTGATTCCAAAGTCTAAATCATTAATATAAATTGTGAACAGCAGTGGTCCCAGGACTGATCCTTGTGGAACACCACATCTTGCATTCTACCACTCTGAATAGCTACCCTTTACCCCTACTCTCTGCTTTCTGTCTTGAAGCCAGCTAGCTATTCATTCTGCTGGTTGTCCCCTGACTCCGCATTCTCTGACCTTATTCATTAGTCTGTTATGTGGTACCTTATTGAAGGTCTTTTGGAAATCTGGATAAATTACATCTACTACATTACCCTTGTCTACTCTCTCTGTTACCTCTTCAAAAAATTCAATGAGGTTGGTCAAGCAAGACTTTCCCTTTTGAAATTTATGCTGACTATTCATTATTATATTTTTGGTTTCTAGATGTTCTTCTATTTTCTCCTTTAGTAGGGATTCCATTATCTTTCCTACCTCCGATGTTAAGCTGACTGGTCTATAATTCCCTGGACATGTTCTATCTCCCTTCTTAAATATAGATATTACATTAGCTATTCACCAGTCCTCTGGCACTACACCTTTTTCTAATGCATTATTAAATATGTGTAGTAATGCACAGGTTAGCAAGGTTTTGCTAGCATTGATACAGAGAGAATGTTTCCACTTGTGGGGAAGAGCATAAGTAGAGATCATCAATATAAGATAGTCACCAAGAAATCCAATAGGGAATTCAGAGGAAACTTCTTTACCCAAAGAGTGGTGAGAATGTGGAACTCACTACCACAGGGAGTGGTTGAAAGGAATAGTATAGATGCATTTAAGGGGAGGCTGAACAAGCATATGAGGGAGAAGGGAATAGAAGGTTATGCTGATAGATTTAGATGAGGAAAGACAGGAGGAGGCTCGAGTGGAGCATAAACGCCGGCATGGACTGGTTGGGCCGAATGGCCTGTTTCTGTGCCGTATATCCTATGTAATCCTAAATTATCCTATGTAACATCTCTCAGAAGCATCTCAAAGCACTTCACAGGCAATGAATTACTTCGCAGTGGTGTGAGTGTTATGTAGTGTTAACTATGACAGCTAGTTAGCAAAATTGAGAGGTCGCACAACACCAGGTTATAGTCCAACAGTTTTATTTGAAATCACAAGCTTTCGGAGCTATCGATCGCCCCTTCCTCAGGTGAAGTTAGCACACAGCCATGAGATGAATGACCAATTCATTTGTTTTTGGTGATGTTAATTGAACAGACTGGGAGAAATCCCTGCTCATTTTCAAAGAATGCCAGGGAATCTCCACATGATCAGGCAAACAGGATCTTGGTTAACATTTCAACCAAGGGATTTTCAGATCCAAAGTAAAATCTGTCAAAAAGCATTATAGAGTTAGGATAGGGTTTGGCTTTTTTTTAAAAAAAATTATGATTCCAAAAGCTGTTCATAAATTGTCAGGGTGTTGTGGTGAGGGACACTGTCTTCATGAAAAATATAATATTTTGGTGAAAGAAGATTGCATCGTTTGTGACAGGGTGACCCTCCACATCAATGACATTAATTTGAACTTCAATGTGATTTATACCGTTGTGTTGTGTGTAAGTGGAAAAAAATTGGCAAATACTTTCCCATGAGTTCCCATTTTATTACCAAGATATCTTCACTGCTTTCCTCCCTCAGCCTCCGCACTGAACGACTTCTCATCCTCGGTGATTTCAACCTCCATCTCAATTCATCGTGCTCTCCTCTGAGTTCACTAGACTCCTATCCTCCCTTAATCTCCTCTCCCTCCATGTAAACTCCCGAACCCATATTCATGGCCATCCCCTCGACCTTGCCATCTCTCGTGGCCTCGCTACTCCCATCGTGTCAATCGCAGAGAAGGCCATCTCTGACCACTTCCTTGTATCGCTCTCCACCCACATCCCCTTTTCCCCGTAAGCTGTGCAGCGCTCCAGGGGTCCCACGCGGTATTTTGAATGGGCCACGCAGCCCTTTTAAGGGGCTGCACGGCCTGAAAAATAATTACAGGGAATATTGGTTGTAAAGTGCCTAATTGAAAGATGAGCTGCTGTTCCTCGAGCTTCCGTTGAGCTTCATTGGAACAGTTTAGGAGGCCGAGATCAGAGTGGGAGTGGGACAGAGAATTGAGAGGGTAAGCGGATGGAAGCACAGGGTCACACTTGTGGACTGAACCGAGGTGTTCCGCAAAGCGGTCACCCAATCTCCGTTTGGTCTCCCCAATGTAGAGGAGACCACATCGTGAGCAGCGAACACTGCATATTAAATTGAAAGAAGTACAAGTAAATTGCTGTTTCGCCTGGAAGGAGTGTTAGGGACCCGGGATGATGGGAAGGGTGGAGGTGAAAGGGCAGGTGTTGCACTTTCTGCGCTTGCCCGGGATGGTGCTGTGCGAAGGGGAGGGGTGATGGAAGAGTGGACCAGGATGTCGTGGAGGGAACGGTCCCTTTGGAATGCTGAAAGGGGAGGGGAGGGGAAGATGTGCTTGGTGGTGGTATCACGCTACAGATGGCAGAAATGGCGGAGGATGAAAATTGCCGTTGAATGTGAAAGCTGGTGGGGTGAAAGGTGAGAACATTGAATGGTCACAAGCTAATGGCGGAGAAAATAAATAATTCAGTGCCTTGTGGTATAGGTCGTTATTTGAGATTGTAGTTTTCCCGTAGACAGCAGGAATGTTCATTATTCCGGTGATTTTTTTTTCACTTTCCTGCTTGTTAGCTGCTCTGTCCTTGATATTTCCACAAGATAAAACTTTAATAAATGGAGATGCTGGGCAGCTTTTCTCCAGGCGCTTTAACATTTTAGTTTAATACGTAAGTGTATAAAACTCTTTGAGAGCAAATTCACTTAATACTTTTATTTTTAAACTTTAATCCTCACCACACACAGAGACACACACATTCTCACAGAGACACACACACACAGAGACACACACACTCACACACTCACTCAGACACACACACTCTCACACAGACACACACACTCTCACACAGACACACACACACAGACACACACACTCACTCAGACACACTCACAGACACACACACAGAGACACACTCTCACACAGACACTCAGATACAGAGACACACACACTCTCACACAGACACTCAGACACAGACACACACTCTCACACAGACACGCACACACAGACACACACACTCTCACACAGACACGCACACACAGAGACACACACACTCACACAGACACTCAGACACAGACACACACACTCTCACACAGACACGCACACACAGACACACACACTCTCATACACACACACAGACTCACAGCCACCTACACACACACAGACTCTCTCACAGGCACACACAGACTCTCTCACATACAGACAGGCACACACACACACAGACTCTCACACACACAGGCACACACACACTCACACACACAGACTCACACAGACAGGCACATACACAGACTCACACAGGCACACACACACAGGCATAGATTCTCACAGACACACACACTCACACACACACACAGGCACACACACAGACTCACACACACACGCAGACTCTCACAGACACACACACAGACTCTCACAGACACACACACAGACTCTCACAGACACACACGCAGACTCTCACAGACACACACACAGACTCTCACAGACACACACAGACTCTCACACACACACAGACTCACACACACACACAGACTCTCACAGACACACACACAGACTCACACAGACTCTCACAGACACACACACAGACTCTCACAGACACACACACAGACTCTCACAGACACACACGCAGACTCACACACACACACAGACTCTCACAGACACACACAGACTCTCACAGACACACACGCAGACTCTCACAGACACACACACAGACTCACACACACACACAGACTCTCACAGACACACACACAGACTCTCACAGACACACACACAGACTCACACACACACACACACACACAGACTCTCTCACACACACACAGACGCTCTCACACACTCTCACAGACACACACACAGACTCTCACACACACACAGACTCTCCCTTACACACACACACAGACTCTCCCTCACACACACACACAGACTCTCACAGACTCTCACACACACACAGGCACACACACACAGACTCACACAGGCACACACACACACGCACAGATTCTCACAGACACACACAGACTCTCACACACACACAGGCACACACACAGACTCACACACACACGCAGACTCTCACAGACACACACACAGACTCTCACAGACACACACACAGACTCTCACAGACACACACGCAGACTCTCACAGACACACACACAGACTCACACACACACTCACACACACACACAGACTCTCACAGACACACACACAGACTCACACACACACAGACTCTCTCACACACACACACAGACTCTCACAGACACACACGCAGACTCACACACACACACAGACTCTCACAGACACACACAGACTCTCACAGACACACACGCAGACTCTCACAGACACACACACAGACTCACACACACACACAGACTCTCACAGACACACACACAGACTCTCACAGACACACACACAGACTCACACACACACACACACACAGACTCTCTCACACACACACAGACGCTCTCACACACTCTCACAGACACACACACAGACTCACACACACAGACTCTCACACACACACAGACTCTCCCTTACACACACACACAGACTCTCCCTCACACACACACACAGACTCTCACAGACTCTCACACACACACAGGCACACACACACAGACTCACACAGGCACACACACACAGGCACAGATACACACAGACTCTCACACACACACAGGCACACACACAGACTCACACACACACGCAGACTCTCACAGACACACACACAGACTCTCACAGACACACACACAGACTCTCACAGACACACACGCAGACTCTCACAGACACACACACAGACTCACACACACACACAGACTCTCACAGACACTCACAGACACACACACAGACTCACACACACACAGACTCTCACAGACACACACGCAGACTCACACACACAGACTCACACATACACAGACTCTCCCTCACACACACACACAGACTCTCCCTCACACACACACACAGACTCTCCCTCACACACACACACACAGACTCTCACAGACTCACCCACAGACTCTCACACACACACAGGCTCTCCCTCACACACACACACACAGACTCTCACAGACTCTCACACACACACACAGGCACACACACACAGACTCACACAGACAGGCACATACACAGACTCACACAGGCACACACACACAGGCACAGATTCTCACAGACACACAGACTCTCACACACACACAGGCACTCACACAGACTCACACACACACACAGACTCTCAGACACACACACAGACTCTCACAGACACACACACAGACTCACACACACACACACACAGACTCTCTCACACACACACACAGACTCTCACACACACACAGACTCTCAGACACACACACAGACTCTCACAGACACACACACAGACTCACACACACACACACAGACTCTCACACACACACACAGACTCTCACACACACACAGACTCTCAGACACACACACAGACTCTCACAGACACACACACAGACTCACACACACACACAGACTCTCTCACACACACACACAGACTCTCACACACACACACAGACTCTCTCACACACACACACAGACTCTCACAGACACACACACAGACTCTCACACACACACACTCACACACACACACAGACTCTCACAGACACACACAGACTCTCACAGACACACACACAGACTCTCACAGACACACACACACACACACACACACACACAGACTCTCTCACACACACACAGACTCTCACAGACACACACACAGACTCTCACACACACAGACTCACACACACACACACACAGACTCTCTCACACACACACACAGACTCGCACAGACACACACACAGACTCACACACACAGACTCTCACACACACAGACTCTCCCTCACACACACACACAGACTCTCCCTCACACACACACACAGACTCTCCCTCACACACACACAGACTCTCCCTCACACACACACAGACACACACACACACCATTGCTCTCATGGATTTTCTTCTTTGTTCCTTCCCCTTTTCTGTCAGTAATTGTTTATTTTGATCAAAGGGAATCGCTCTTTCATCCAGCAGCAGTCATGAGAGTGTTGGGTAGATCAAAGGGTTTTGCCCGTAGCGTAGGATTTACAATGAGAATCTCACTCTCTGTCAGTATATGTTTGTGTATTTCTCTCTTGCTGGATGTAAGCATGTGTCCCTGTCCATCTCATTCTCCTTCTTTGTGTTTGTCTCTTTTCTATCCTAATATTTTTCTTTGACTTTCCCCCTCTCTGACTTTTAAGGTTGCTGCTCATTTGCAGATGGTGCCTTTCTCCACATAAATCTGCTAAAAATGGAAGCCAGGATCTTTCTTTTGTTGCTTTACATCCCTCTCTCCCACCGATTAAGTGCACACATTCCGCCTTGGTCAGGAAGGTCGGGGTTCAGTCCTGTGATATCTCTACAGATGCCAGAAAGAATGCCTCTTGGTAAGAGATATGCTTGAGTTTATACTAATAAATCTGCTTTGCTCTCATGCTTAATGATGTCATCTGAACTCCTCAATTAGATTACAGCCTTATAACTACCTCCCACACACAATCATCCTATTTTTATTTTAATCTAGCAAAGGCTCTTGCCTCCACTTAGCTGAGATGGTTTCATCCTTCATTCATTCAGCTTTTCTTTAGTTCTTCATGGTCAATTAAAAAAAAAACTCCCCCTCATTTTAAAATTTATTTTTAATTCAATTTGTGTTGTATGTGCGTGTGCATTTGTGACTCTCTGTCTCTCTCTCTATCTGCGTCTCTGTCTTTATGTACTTCTCCGTCTCTGTATCTCCCCCTCTATCTCTGTTTCTCTCTGTCTGTCTCTCTGTCTCTCTATGTTGGGATGTATGGGCAGTTATAATAGTATGACCCCTGCTTCCACAACAAGGTGTGTTGGTTGTTACTTGCAATATGCTGTTTCAATTTATGTCCATTATTAGTATTCTCTCCTCTTACAAGAGACGGGGGTGGGGCTAAATTGGATATTATTACTTGCTAGCACGACTTAAAGCTAGCCTGCACTGCTTAAAGCTAGCCTGCACATCTTAAAGGGAAGGTGCATGTGGCTGCTGGAGTTGCTGGCATCATTCGGAGTAGTGTTGTGCAACAAAGAACAATAGCTGACCATGGGAGACAGCGTGCACCAAGGTTTTCCGATGCTGCATTGGAGGTCTTGGTGGAGGAGGAGAGATGTCCTGTATCTGCAGGGGGTAGGAGGCCCTCCAGACACACGATGAGAAGGCAGTGGGAACAGATAACCGCGGAGGTAAATGCCATGTGTTTAGCCCCGAGGACCTGGATGCAAAGCCGCAAGTAGTTTAATGACCTCACATGAGTGGTCAAGGTCAGTGAATGCATCTTCAAATGCCATTTCCCACCATCTGCACCACTAGCCTCAGCCACTGTTCAATTCACCACACCCCCATTACTCACCAACCAACAATTTCTATCAATCAGGACTCGTACCTAACATTCATATGCTTCACCTCACCCTCACAAACTTAGCACTGTTGCAAGCCTCACATGCACATTCACAGCTTGCACACACTGCCAGCTATTCAACCATGACAGACGCATCACAAAACCTATTGCACAACACTCACTGACACACTTCCCTCTCTCTTGCAGGAGAAGGTGGCGCACAACAGAAGGCAGCAGGAACTAACCGGAGCGGGAGAGGTGCGCCTGCATGTTCTAACCCCCATGTAGGAGACGGTGCTGGCCATTATCAGAAAGGCCATTCCTGAGGCTGTGGCCAGCAAAGGGGCTGAATGCATTGAAGATGACGGTATCATCATACCCAATCCTCTTTATCACATCCCACTTCCCTCCCATCCCACAATCTCTTCTGACTTATAAACTGCAGATGGTGTAAGCACGCAGTTCTTGCTTTCCACTCTCCTCTTGCCACAACCTTACCCATGTCCCTTTTACCTTTTGGATACCCAAGAACTGCAACCTGCCCAGGCAGTGGAGGAAGACCAAGAAGACAGTGACGATGAAGACACATGGTCACCTGATTTCACATTCGCAGCCACCAGCTCAGATACTGACACTGCACGTATCTTAGAGGATAGCAGAGAGGCGGGATCTGCACGTGGTGAGACACCGGGTAGGAGTGCTCTGCAGCCAAGGCAAGGGGGCAAGGATAGCGCAGGTGCCAGCTCGCCGGAGGGCAAGGTCGCACAGGAGTTCTGCTGCAGAGGACTTCGATGGGCCAGGCTACAGAAAAAGGCGGATGGGTGTACACAACAAAATGCTTGGTGCATTGGGAAGCCTGCGTTCAATGTCAAGGAGCCTAAAGGAGTCCGACACCAACTTAGCACAGGGCTTCGTGCAGAGCTTGGAGCCCGTCCTTTCCAGCATGGAACTGGTGGCCAACTCCATCAACACACTTGTGGACCCAACCCCGATGCAGCATCTGATGGCCAATGTCTCAGCTTCCATTGCAGCACAAACAGCTTCCACCAAAAGTCTGAGTGCTGAAGTGGAAGCTCAGACTGATGTCATGCAAGGTCAGCTTGCTGCCCTGCAAGCTCAGACTGCTGCCATCATGGTTGTGGATTACAGTGTTCAAAGAGGCTTGCAGGGTTTCACAGCAGTCCAGAAATCAGTCCTCCAACAGATTACTAGGATTGCTGAGGCACCACCCCGGGGGAATGGCAGTGGCTCCATGGAGCACAAACCTGCTGTCCTCTCTCAGGGTGGCAGCATTCATCCTCCCACCACTGCCATGCCGCCAGTGCTCTTGCAGTTGCCTGTCAACCAGCCAGCCCAGACTGCTGCCGCCCATGCCGAGATGGTACTGTCTGAAGCCAGGCCTTCTAGGCCCAGAGTTGCTTGAGGTCGTCCTCCAAGGTCATCTGGAGTCTCCTCCACTGGAAGTCAGCAGCCTTCCACCAGCCATGCTACAGCCACTGGGGTAGCACTTCATAGGAGCACTAGGACAGGCAAAGGCACACTGAAGACAGGCATTAAGGAAATGCACAAGGGTGATTAGTTTAAGTTTGTATGCAATATCGCATGATTGAATTTATAAATTTGGTTTGGAATGTGTATTTTGTGTTGGCTTTTATTTCTGCATTGTGGCCAAGAGGACGATGTGATGGGCAGTGACAGAGGGAAGGTAAGGAGTGTGGGACTGGTGATGAATGGGGAATTGGGTTGAGGTTACTCGTATCGCACTTGAATGAGTTCTTCACGTATAGCCTGGGAAAAAAGTGGCTGTCTAGGTTGCAGCCTCCCTTCCTATTCCTCTTCTTACACCTTTGCCTCCTCATGGTCCTGCTCCTCAGCTTCTCGCCATATAACTGGTGACAAGGGTTGTTCCCTCATGATGGCCAGGTTGTGCCGCATGCCGTATTCCACCACAAATCTTGAGACCCGCTCCGCCGAGTACTGCAGGGCTCCTCCAGAGCTGTCCAGGCAGCAGAATCGTTGCTTCAGCACGCCAATGGTCTGCTCTATCACATTTCGTGTGACAGCATGGTTTTTGTTGTATGCATGCTGCGCATGTGTGCGTGGGTTGTGAACCAAAGTCATGAGCCATGTCATCAGCAGATAGCCCTTGTTTCCCACTAGCCACCCTTTTGGTTTGCGGAAATACAGCTGGCACAGCGGAGTGCCGCAGAATGAATGCATCATGACTGCTGCTAGGATACCGGACATTGACCTGCATGATGCGCTGCCTATGGTCACACACCAGCTGCATGTTGAGGGAGTGGAATCCCTTTTCGGTTCTGGTACATGGAAAAGTTGGCATGCAGCGCCTGCAAAGCAATGTGCGCACAGTCAATGGCACAAATGTTGCAAACCCTCGTACTCGCTCCGCCTGCTTCTCTCTGTCAAGAGGGAATGAAATGAAGTTATCTCTCTTTGAATAGAGAGCCTCAGTGACCTCCCTTATGCAACAGTGGATGGCAAACTTGCTAATATCTCCAGCATCAGCCCGGAAGGAACCAGACGCATAAAAGTTCATAGCTACGGTCACCTTCACAGCCACTGGCAATGCTGTCCTTTGCCCTGCTCTGAGGTTGGAGTTGTGGCTGCAGCAGTTGGCAGATTTCAGTGACGACCTCCTTAGTGAAGTGCCGACATCTCAAACATTGGTCATTGCTGAGGTTCATTGCTCCCTGAACACCCCGGGCAGATATGACCTCCTGCTGAGAGCCCTTCTCCCCCTCCTCCCTCTTCTAGCAGCTTGTCCTGCTCTGCGTGGCCTCTGCTCATTCTTCCAGTCATGCTCGATTCCAAGAAGAAGGCCAACTAGTGCACCCATGTCTGGGAGCAACTGATTTGTGCAGAATCCTTGAAATCAGCAAAAATTCCTTCAGCACCTGCCACACCACTCCCTGTAGACTTTTGAAACTTGAACCAGCTTTGGAAAGCAACAAAATTTTGTAGAATTGCAGCAACAGCCAGAAGAAATAAACCAGCAATTAACCTATAAGTAGTTGATGATCCCTTTTAATAGCGCTGGTGGGGGTTCTTCATGCTGCTTAACGCGTGTTCAGCTGTGCAAGGTTAAGAAAGGGTGTCGGCTGGAGGAAGGAGTGTCAAATCAACGTTGCATGCTGATTTATGTCATGATCTGCCTGCTCTGCATACTTCCAGCAGATGTTAGGTGCGCGCATGCTTATCCCTTTACCAAGATGGCGTCCAGTATGCTTCGTGTCAGAAGTGTGCGTGTGCACCGCGTATGCCATTTTGGAATCATAAGGGCACTTGTAGCGCCCAAAAAACGGGCGCTACCGAGCCCAATTTCGCCCCAGAAACTTGATGGAAGCTTGAGCCTATGGTTTATAGACTGATCAGTTCTTTGACCCTGTTCCAATATGAAATACATTTGACTGTTTACTCCAATCATTTGTAGATTAAAAAGAGAAAAGCAAGGGTTTAAGAAATCATGTGGCAAAAGGGCACCACAATGTGACCAGATATGCTCACACCCTGCGTTCCTAAACTCAACAGTGCCACTGGAAGCCCAAATTATTTGCCCACCTGTTGCAGGGGGAAGAATGATTGAATTTGGAGAGCACCTCATCCCAGACTGCCTGATCAGGCCTTCAGGAACCAGCTCTAGGTCTGTTATGGAACATTTTTGGAATAAGGTCTTGAGCTTGGCCTCTTCATACTGAGCAATTAGATGAGTATTAAAAGGAAGAAGAAATATAACAACTTTTTGTAAAGGTAACACTTTTGTTAGGTAAGGGTATTAAGGGATGTGGCACCAAGGCGAGTAAATGGAGTTAAGATACAGATCAGCTATAATCTAATTGAATGGCGGAGAAGGGCTGAATGGCCTACTCCTGTTCCTATGTTCCTATTTCAGAGAAAGTTGTCAAAAATCCTTACACTGATATAATGCCTATTGCATTAAAAAATCAACTTAACAATATAGACTTTTGAATTGTAATACATTAATTCAGAAAAGCCCATTCCATATGTTAGAATATGACCAATATGCTCAGCCGATTACTTGCTGGGAGAACCGAATTCTGTTTATAATAACATTTTACTTTCATAGCATTTAATTCGACACTGAAGTTCATGGGCTAACCGATCATTTTTTAAATTCATTCTCGGGATGTGGGCATCGCTGGTAAGGCTAACATTTATTGCCCATCCCTAGTTGCCCTCAGAAGGTGGTGGTGGGCCTTCTTCTTGAACCACTGCTAGCAGTTTGATACAACTGAGTGGCTTGCTCGGCCATTTCAGAGAGCAGCTATGAATCAATCACATTGGTGTGGGACTGAAGTCACATATAGGCCCGACTGGGTAAGGACAGCAAGTTTCCTTCCCTAAAAGACATTAGTAAATCAGTTGGGTCTTTACAACAATCTGACAGCTTCATGGTCATTTTTACTGATACCAGCTTTTTATTTCCAGTTTTTAAAAATGAAATTCAAATTCTCAAACCGCCCTGGTGGGATTTGAACTCACACTCTCTGGATTACCAGTCCAGTAACATAATGATTACAACACACACTTGTCATCCCATTCAAGATTTTCAAGTGCCTCCAAAAATGAGCACACAAGCAATAATGGCTGCGACCAATGCTCCGTCTAAGTTGTGCAGCCGCGCGGCCACGCAGTAATAGGAAAGGTCCCGTGCAGGCTGCTCACCGGCTTTTACATTGTAACTACCGCGCATGCGCAGAAATTTAAAGGGACCACGTATTAAAGGAAACAGGCCGCGCAGAACAAAGCGCAGCTCACAGTGAACATTGGCTGCGACGAACCCGCGCAGTGGTCTGCAGGTCCCGCGCAGGCTGCTCACCAGCTTTTACGTGGAAGAAACCGCATCTGCACGAAAATTTGAATGGACTGCGCAGCCAGTTAAAGGGACCACGCACAAAAAAAAATTAGAGGGAACATTGGCTGCGGCCATCTCAATATGATGGGAAAGGATTTCCCGGTGAGAGGATATTTTTGTTAAGTCTGCAAGACTTCAAAATATTAAAGTTGCAATTGGATGGTACAGTGAGCTTTGCCCAATGACTTCTCAGACCTCGGTTTGGATCCAACGATTAAATCGATTAGGTGACAACTGTGGCTCAGTGGGCAGCCTCTGAGTTAGGAGGTTGTGGGTATCAAGCCTTACTCCAGAGATTGATCACAAAATTCAGTTTGACACTCGAAGTGCAATACTAAGGGAGTGCTGCACTGTTGGGAGTGCTGCACTGTTGGAGGTGCTATCTTTCAGATGAAACGTTAAACCGATGCCCTGTCTACCCCCTCAATCAACACCACTAAAACAGATTATCTGGTCATTATCTCATTGCTATTTGTAGGACCTTGCCGTGTGAAAATTGGCTGCCACGTTTCCTACATTACAACAGTGACGATGCTTCAAAAGTGTTTAATTGTCTGTAAAGCATTTTGGGACATCCTGAGGTCATGAAAGGCGCTATATAAATGCAAGTTCTTTCTTTATTAAAAAAATCTGCTCCTACAAGAACGAACTCCAGGTTCTGGATGGTGAGTCGCAGTGCTTGGGTTGAACTTCAGCTGTTCTGTATGGAGCTGGGCTAACAGGGTGAAAAAAACAGGGTTGCATTTCCGGCTGATTCCTTTCAGCAGTTTTCCGATTAACTTCACTCACATTTTCTTTTAAGGATCATCGAGATGTGCACTGAATGTACCAATCAGGCAGAGCGGGAATAATGAAAAGGAACAGAATATAGTTCAAAGCTACCTCTGTCTTACTGGCGTTGGTAGAGGAAATGAAAGCAACTACTTTGCTTTTTGTCAAAGGGATTTAAGAGGATGTCACTGCCCAGGCAGCCAAAGGGTCTGAATTACACACTGAGATGAAACTTCTTCCTCATCTTTCATGAAGAATAATAAACTTTGAAGAGCCCCTTCATGTTTCTCTTGTACAAAAAAACAGAAATCCAGACAAGGGTTTAAGAGTTACTTCTGTCTGTGGAGAGGCTGTCCTTTAATCTCTGTGACGCTGCCCTGTTTTTATTTCACAGTCTGATTGTTTGTATTCCACCCCCCTCTCTTTCCTTCAACGTCTTTGAATGAAAGTTCCTGGAGCCTGGTCAGGGTATAACCCTGTGAGTAGGAAGTGCATTGAAATTTTATTCAGACTATGTGTGGGCAGCTTTGCTCTTCTTTCTATGATGATGTTGAGCTAGGACAAAGCCCTAGTACTTCAAAGCTGCCAGTGGTGAGGCTCATTACCTTCAATCCGGTAAAGAAGGACCTTTTTCTTCCTTTTTGTAAATAATTTCCTATTTTCTCCTTTTCCTTTCTGTTGCGTTTTAAGACTCTCACTTGATATTTCTCTTGACCTCAGTGAATTACTATCGCCAAGTCCCCCCACCATCAATATCTCCAGAAACTCAACTGGTCAGCCACATAAATGTCGTGGCTACTAGAGCAAGTCAGAGGCTGGGTATCCTGCGGCGAGTGTCTCACCTCCTGACTACCCAAAGCCTTTCCACCATCTACAAGGCACAAGTAAGGAGTGTGATGGAATACTCTCCACTTGCCTGGATGAGTGCAGCTCCAATAACACTCAAGAAGCTCGACACCATCCAGGACAAAGCAGCCCGCTTGATTGGCACCCCATCCACCACCTTAAACATTCACTCCCTCCACGACCGGCGCACCGTGGCTGCAGTGTGTACCATCTACAAGATGCACTGCAGCAACTCGCCAAGACTTCTTCGGCAGCACCTTCCAAACCCGTGACCTCTTCCACCTAGAAGGACAAGGGCAGCAGGCGCATAGGAACACCACCACCTCTAAGTTCCCTCCAAGTCACACACCATCCTGACTTAGAAGTATATCGCCGATCTTTAATCGTTGCTGTGTCAAAATCCTGGAACCCCCTCCCTAACAGCACTGTGGGAGTACCATCACCACACGGACTGCAGCGGTTCAAGAAGGCGGCTCACCACCACCTTCTCAAGGGCAATTAGGGATGGGCAATAAATGCTGGCCTTGCCAGCGACGCCCACATCCCATAAACAAATTTTTAAAAAAGCTGCGTGGCCGCGCAATGATCTGGAGGTCCCGCACAGGCTGCTTACCTGCTTTTCATTGCAAGAAACTGCATGCGCAAAAATTTGAATGGGCCGTTAAAGGGACAAAAGAAAAATTACAGGGAACATGGCTCCTGACTCCCCAAAGCCCCTCCACCACCTACAAGGCACAAGGCAGGAGTGTCATGGAATAATCTCCACATCCCTGGATGGATGATGCTGGAACAACACTCAAGAAGCTCAACAATGACCAGGACAAAGCATTCCACTTGATCAGAAGCCCGTACACCACCTTAAACATCCATTCACTCCACCACTGGTGCACCGTGGCTACAATATGTACTATCTTCAGGATGCACTGAACCAGCTCACCAAGGCTTCTTTGACAGCACCGCCCAAACCCACGACCTCCACCAATAAATGTTGGCCTTGCTGGCGACGTCCATATCCCTGAGAATGAATTTTTAAGAAGTGCCAAAGGCCATTCCTATAATCAAGCCTTTGCTCCATATGAACTGAAGTTTGGTCTTCTATGCACAATAGCTGCTAATGTAGCGTTGCTACCATAATTTGCTCACTGGAATTGACATAAGTTTGCTGAAGTTCTCTTACACACTCTAACAGAATGTGCATAGAATTACATAAATTTTACTGCACAGAAACAGGCCATTTGGCCCAACCTGTCTGTGCTGGCGTTCATGCTCCACATGAGCTGACTCACACCCTACTTCATTTCAACCTATCAACATATCCTTCTATACCTGTCTCCCTCATATAGTTATCTAACTTCCCCTTCAGTGCCTCTATGCTATTCATCTCAGCCACTCCATGTGGTAGTGAGTTCCACATTCTAACCACTCTCTGAGTAATGAAGTTTCTCCTGAATTCCTCATTGGATTTATTTGTGACTATCTTATATTTATGATGACCCCTAGTTTTGCATTCACCCAGAAATGGAAAAATTGGCCGGAATTTTCCTTACCTTGGTGGGTCCGGTGTGGCCGGTGTCCGTGGCGGGTCCCGACCCCGCTGCTGGCTCCATCCTGCTGTACAAAATGAACAGACCATAATAGGGCCTATTAAGCCCGCCCAGCGCGTTACCCGGCCCAATGAGATGGAGCGGGTCTGGTGACGTCATTCGTGATGCGTTTTAAGCCGGGATCCTTAAAGGGACCCTGGCCACATTAAATTTTAAGTTCAATCTAGCATAGTGGGTGTTGAATCTTTACTGTACAATAATATAATAAAAGTTATATATGAGTGACAAAGAAATATTTAAATAAAATTATCATTAAGTAATATGACTCCATCTACAAATACGATCAAGAACATAATTAAAAAAGTATATTAATTGGGAAGTTATTGGTGCTTTAGTCACAAATCTATAGACTTTTGTATCAGTAACTGGTACAAATAAAAGATATGTGTGTATAGGTAATACATAAAATTAAACAGATTTTAAATGTAATTGTAGAGGGGCGGATTTACAATCTTATGCAAGTTCAGTGGAAGAGCTGCGGAATCCCTGACAAACAGTGTAAGTGGTGCTTACAATGTTTCTGGGATTTCTGCAGCTCTTCCATTGAAGTTAACAATGGACAAGTGAGAGAACCTCCGCATAAATTCACCCAGAAGTCTCAGACTGAAAAATTAAATGAGTCATATTCAGGGACTGAAAGCAAATTGAACCAGTTGAATGAGTGATGAGAATGAAATTGTTACGGTTGATGACTTAATTTAATGTGTAACTGGACAATCACAGTATACTGTGAGAAAAACCTGACCAGAAACAACACAAAAATGTATCTAAATGGTATATGTCATTTTTATAGTACAGATCAATTCACTGCGATTATTGTTCAGTTGGAAGGCAACAGCCAAGAATGGCCAGTGAAAAATTAACATTTATCAGTAGCTTTTCAAGTAGAACAGAATCTCAGTTAGCTGATGTAATCAACATGTTTTTATTTTGGTTTGTTTTCCATGCTATCAAGTCATCAGCTGGAGCAATGGCCACGGAACTCATGCCTCAGGTTGACAGACGCGGTTCCCGAGCTGCGTGCATCCCATGGCCATGCAGGGAAATTTAAAAAGTAGGGAGAAAAAGGTTCTTAAGTGCCTGTCAAGTACCTCATAATGATTTCAATTGGGTCCCCTGCTGCTGCAGGTCGGGTCGGCTCCACGTTGACAGATGTGCCTGTGGGAAAGGCGCATGGGAGCGAGTTGACAGCGGGTTCCCGACCCGCTGACAAAAGCAACAACTTTCCCAACCCGACCAGCCACCGATCGCGCCCGCTACCATCACGGAAATTCAGCCCGTTTGCTCTATGTCTACCCTATCAAACCTTTTCAGAATTTTAAAGACCTCTATCAGGTCACCCCTCAGCTTTCTCTTTTCTAGCGAGAAGAGGTCTAGCCTGTCAGTCTTTCCTGAAAGTTATAACCTCTCAGTTCTGGTATCATCCTTGTAATTCTTTTTTGCACCTTCTCCAGTGCCTCTGTATCACTTTTGTAAAATGGAGATCAGAACGGTGCATGGTACTCTAAGTGCTATATGGAGACCAGAACATAGAAACATAGAAGATAGGAGCAGGAGTAGGCCATTCGGCCCCTCGAGCCTGCTCCGCCATTCGATGAGATCATGGCTGATCATCTAAACTCAGTACCCTGTACCTGCCTTCTCCCCATATCCCTTGATACCTTTAGCTTTAAGAAATATATCTAACTCATCCTTGAATATATTTAATGACTTCGCCTCAACTACCTTCTGTGGTAGAGAATTCCACAGGTTCACCACTCTCTGGGTGAAGAAATTCTTCCTCATTTCTGTCCTAAATGGTTTACCCGTTATCCGTAGATTATGACCCCTGGTTCTGGACTCTCCGACCATCGGGAACATTCTTCCTGCATCTAGTTTGTCCAGACCTGTCAGAATTTTATATGTTTCGATGAGATCCCCTCTCATTCTTCTATACTCCAGTGAGTATAAGCCCAATCGACCCAATCTCTCCTCATATGTCATTCCTGCCATCCCAGGTATCAGCCTTGTGAATCTTCGCTGAACTCCTTCCATGGCAAGAACATCCTTCCTCAGATAAGGCGACCAAAACTGCACACAGTACTCCACGTGTGAGCAGGCATCTTAGGGTAGAAACTATCGGGCCAATTTTAACTCCCAGCAGGAGTGGATGGCAATCCTGCCCTAGAGTTTGAGTCGCCATATTCGACTTGAATCCTGCTGGGCAGCTGCTCACTTATTTTGGGTGGAAAGTGGAAGCTGGCTGGCGGACGGGGAGTGTTCTAAGCGTCCCATGGCTGAGGGGGGTGGAGCCCAGGTCAGCAGAGACCTGGTCTTGTGGGTTCCGGGGGAGCACTCCTACTGCTACTGGCCCACATTAAGGAAAGTTTGTTTCACTTACCTTCTGTGGCCTCGCTGTCTTCCTGACAGCTTTACCTGGTGGGATGTTTTAGGTGTTGGTTGAGGGATAAATATTGTCCGAGACACTGGGGAGAGCCCCCCTGCACTTCTTTGAACAGCGCCATGCATTCTTTTATGCCCACCTGAGAGAACAGACGGGGCCTTAGTTTAACGTCTCATCTGACGTCTCATCTGACGGCACCTCCAACAGTGCAGCACTCCCTCAGTACTGCACTGGGAGCGTCAGAGTGCCTTATGTCTCTGGAGTGGGGCTTGAAAACACGACCTTCTGACTCAGGCCTTCTACCACTGAGCCACGGCTGACACACAGCAGTATTCCTCCCCCATGTACACTGGGAAGCAAGTCCCCTGGAATGCTATTACATTTATTTCTATCCTCCAAAATCAGTGCAGATGGCAATGGTCCTTTGCTTACTTTATCTCTGTGGTTTATACAAAACCTGATCAGAGGGTGGTTTTTCAAACAAGGGTTGCATTCACCAACGCGAACTCCCACTAATCTGGATGCTGATTGCAATGTCTTGAGAAAGTACCATGCTGAGTAATTCAGCGTAACCCTGCTGTAGGGCTCGTAGCATGCAGTTCCAATTAATGGTGCAGACAGTCTGTCCCAGAGGATGGTTCAGTGCTCAGCCACTGAACTAACAAGGCAAACAGACTCTTAACCTTGTTGTCTGCGTTACACCGAATAATCACCACACAGTCTGCAGCAGTTCAAGGAGGAGGCCCACCACCAGCTTCTCAAGGGCAACTAGAGCATGTCAGAAGCTGGGTATTCTGCGGCAAGTGGCACACCACCTGAATCACCAAAGCCTCTCCACAAGGCACAAATCTGGAGTGTGATGGAATACTCTCCACTTGCCTGGATGGGTGCAGCTGCAACAACATTCAAGAAGCTCGGCACCATCCAGAACAAAGCAATCCGCTTAACATAAGAACATAAGAATTAGGAGCAGGAGTAGGCCATACGGCCCTTCTAGCCTGCTCCACCATTCAATAAGATCATGGCTGATCTTTGACCTCAACTCCACTTTCCTGCCTGATCCCCATATCCCTTGATTCCCCTAGAGTCCAAAAATCTTTCTATCTCAGCCTTGAATATACTCAATGATTCAGCATTCACAGCCCTTTGGGGTAGAGAATTCCAAAGATTCACAACCCTCTGAGTAAAGAAATTCCTCCTCATCTCAGTCTTAAATGGCTGACCCCTTATCCTGAGACTATGCCCCCTAGTTCTAGACTCTCCAGCCAGGGGAAACAACCTCTCAGCATCTACCCTGTCAGTCCCCCTCAGAATCTTATATGTTTCAATTAGATCACCGCTCATTCTTCTAAACTCCAGCGAGTATAGGCCCAATCTACTCAATCTCTCCTCATAGGATAACCCTTTTATCCCAGGAATCAACCTAGTGAACCTTCGTTGCACCGCCTCTAAGGCATGTATGTCCTTTCTCAGATAAGGAGAACAAAACTGTGGACTGTACTCCAGGTGTGGTCTCACCAAAGCCCTGTACAATTGTAGTAAGACTTCCTTACTCTTGTACTCCAACCCCCTTGCAATAAAGGCCAACATGCCATTTGCCTTCCTAATTGCTTCCTGTACCTGCATGCTAACATTATGTGTTTCCTGTACAAGGATA
Organism: Squalus acanthias; assembly: GCA_030390025.1. Taxonomy (NCBI): domain Eukaryota; kingdom Metazoa; phylum Chordata; class Chondrichthyes; order Squaliformes; family Squalidae; genus Squalus; species Squalus acanthias. The sequence continues at coordinate 26,128,625 of CM059428.1, read as the reverse complement.
TCTAAATCTCTCTGAACGCCAACATTTAGTATTTTGTCACCATTTAAAGTATATTCTGTTTTTCTATTCTTCCTACCAAAGTGAATAACCTCACATTTCCTCACATTATACTCCATCTGCCACCTTATTGTCCACTCACTTAACCTGTCTATATCCCTTTGCATGCTCTTTGTGTCCTCCTCACAGCTTACTTTCTCACCTATATATATTAATAATCTAGAGGAGGGAACTAGATGTAATATCTCCAAGTTTGCAGACAACACAAAGCTGGATGGGCGTGTGTGCTGTGAGGAGGATGCAGAGAAACTCCAGTATGATTTGGACAGGTTGGGTGATTGGGCAGATGCATGGCAGATGCAGTATAATGTGGATAAATGCGAGGTTATCCACTTTGGTGGCAAAAACAGGAAGACAGATTATTATCTGAACGGCAATAGATTGGGAAAAGGGGAAGTGCAACGAGACCTGGGTGTCCTTGTGCACCAGTCGTTGAAGGTAAGCATGCAGGTGCAGCAGGCAGTTAAGAAGGCAAATGGTATGTTGGCCTTCATAGCGAGAGGATTCGAGTACAGGAGCAAGGATGTCTTGCTGCAGTTGTACAGGGCCTTGGTGAGACCACACCTTGAGTATTGTGTGCAGTTTTGGTCGTCTTATCTGAGGAAGGATGTTCTTGCCATGGAGGGAGTGCAGCGAAGATTCACCAGACTGATACCTGGGATGGCAGGAATGACGTATGAAGGGAGATTGGGTCGATTAGGCTTATATTCGCTAGAGTTTAGAAGAATGAGAGGGGATCTCATTGAAACTTATAAAATTCTAACAGGACTAGACAGACTAGATGCAGGAAGGCTGTTCCCGATGGCGGGGGAGTCCAGAACCAGGGATCACAGTCTAAGGATAAGGGGTAAGCCATTTAGGACTGAGATGAGGAGGAATTTCTTCACCCAGAGAGTGGTGAACCTGTGGAATTCTCTACCACAGAAGGCAGTTGAGGCCAACTCATTAAATATATTCAAGAAGGAGTTAGATATATTTCTTAAGGCTAAGGGGATCAAGGGATATGGGGAGAAAGCAGGGACAGGGTACTGAATTTGGATGATCAGCCATGATCGCATTGAATGGCGGAGCAGGCTCGAGGGGCCGAATGGCCTACTCCTGCTCCTATCTTCTATGTTTCTATGTTTCTAGCTTTGTATAGTCAGCAAACTTGGATACATTGCACTCGGTCCCTTCATCTAAGTCATTAATATAGATTATAAATAGTTGAGGCCCATGCACTGATCCTTGCGGCACCCCACTAGTTACAGCCTGCCAACCAGAAAATTACCCGTTTATCCCTACTCTCTGTTTTCTGTCCGTTAACCAATCCTCTATCCATGCTAATATATTACCCCCAAATGCCATGAGCCCTTATCTTGCATAGCAACCTTTTATATGGCACCTTATTGAATGCCTTTTGGAAATCCAAATGTAATACATCCACTGGTTCCCCTTTATCTACCCTGCTAGTTACATCCTCAAAATAAATTTGTCAAACACGATTCCCCTTTCATAAAACCACGCTGACTCTGCCTGATCATATTATGATTTTCTAAGTGCCCCGTTACCACTTCCTTAATAATGGATTCCAGCATTTTCCCGCCGACTGATGTCAGGCTAACTGGCCTGTAGTTCCCGGTTTTCTCTCTCTCTCTCCTTTCTTGAATAGTGGGGTTACATCTGCTACCTTCCAATCCGCTGGGAACATTCTAGAATCTAGGGAATTTTGGAAGATCACAACCAATGCATCCATTATCTCTGCAGCCACCTCTTTTAGAACCCTAGGATGTAGGCCATCAGGTCCAGGGGATTTGTCGACTTTGAGTCCCATTAGTTTCTCAAGTACTTTTTCTCTACTGATATTAATGACGTTAAGTTCCTCACTCTTAATAGCCCCTTGGTTTCCCACTATTTTTGGTATGCTTTTTGTGTCTTCTACTGTGAAGACAGATACAAAATATTTGTTTAAACTCTCTGCCATTTCCTTATAACCCATTATAATTTCACCTGTCTCAGCCTCTAAGGGACCAATGCTTACTTTTGCTACTCTCTTCCTTTTTACATACTTGTAGAAGCTCTTACAATTATATTTCTTGCTAGTTTACTCTCATATTCTATTTTCTCCCTTTTTCTCAATTTTTGGGTCATCTTTTGCTGGTTTCTAAAGCTCTCCCAATCCTCAGTCTTACTACTATTATTTGCAACATTATAAGCCTCTTCTTTTAATCTAATACTATCATTAACTTCTTTAGTTAGCCATGGATGGATCACTTTTCCCATGGAGTTTTTATTTCTCAATGGAATGTATATTCGTTGACAATTTTGGAATATTTCTTTAAATGTTTGCCACTGCTTATCTACCGTCATATCTTTTAATCTAATTTCCCAATCTACCTTAGCTAACTCACCCTTCATACCTATGTAATTTGGCTTTATTTAAGTTTAAGACTGTCATTTCCGACTGAAGTATTTAATTCTCAAACTCAAGGTGAAGTTTTATCATATTATGATCACTCTTCCCCAGAGGATCCTTTACTATGAGATTACTAATTTACCCTGTCTCATTACATAATACAAGATTTAAAATAACCTGTTCCCTGGTTGGTTCCATGACTTATTGTTCTAGGAAACTGTCTCAAATGCATTCCATGAACTCGTCCTCCAGTCTACCTTTGGCAATTTGATTTGCCCAGTCTTTATAAAGATTAAAGTTCCCCATGATTATTGTATTACCTTTGTTACAAGCTCCTGTTATTTGTTGATTAATACTCTGTCCAATGGCATAGCTATTGTTTGGGGATCTATAAACTACTCCCACCAGTGTTTTCTGCCCCTTGTTATTTCTTATCTCCACCCATACTGATTCTACTTCCTGATCTTCTGAGCCAAGTTCCTTCCTCACTACTGTCCTGATGTCATCCTTTATTATCAGGGCTACCCCCCCACCCCTCCTTTTTCACTCTGCCTGTCTTTTCGAAACATCAAGTACCCTGGAATATTTAGTGCCCAACCTTGGTCACCTTGTAACCATGTCTCTGTAATGGCTATTAGATCAAAACCATTTATCTCTATTTGTGCCACTAGTTCATCTATCTTGTTACGAGTGCTTCGTGCATTCAGATAAAGAGCCTTTAATTTTAACTTTTTACCATTATTCCCCGCTTTCACCTTATTCACTGATGCACTTTTACCATTATACTCTCTGTCCCTTCCTGTCACACTCTGCTTATCATTACCCAAATTGCTACACTGCTCCATTGCCGTGACTTTTCTCTTTAGATTTCTAAATTTCCCCTCACCTGACCCCTCCTCCCCCTTTTTGTTTAAGCCCCATCTACAGCCCTAGTTATTTGATTCACCAGGACACTGGGCCCAGTCCGGTTTAAGTGGAGATCATCCCAACGGAACAGCTCCCTCTTTCCTCAGTACTGGTGCCAGTGCCCAATCAATTGAAATCCCTTCCTCCCACACCACTCTTTGAGCTACGCATTTAACTCTCTGATCTGCTTGTCCCTATGCCAATTTGCGTGTGGCTCAGGCAACAATCCAGAGATTATTACCATTGCGCTTCTGCTATTTCATTTGGACCCGAGCTCTTCAAACTCTCTCAGCAGAACCTCATTCCTAGTTTTACCTATGTCATTGGTTCCTACTTGAACCACGACAACTGGATCCTTCCCCCTCCCCCCGCCCTCCAAATTCTTCTCCAGCTGTGAGGAGATATCATTAACCCTGGCACTGGGCAGGCAGCACAGCTTTCGGAACTCTCGGTAGTGGTTGCAGAGAACAGTATCTACCCCCCTGACTATACTACAGTATCTGTCCCCCTGACTATACTGTAGTATCTGTCCCCCTGACTATACTACAGTATCTGTCCCCCTGACTATACTGCAGTATCTGTCCCCCTGACTATACTGCAGTATCTGTCCCCCTGACTATACTTCAGTATCTGTCCCCCTGACTATACTTCAGTATCTGTCCCCCTGACTATACTACAGTATCTGTCCCCCTGACTATACTACAGTATCTGTCCCCCTGACTATACTACAGTATCTGTCCCCCTGACTATACTACAGTATCTGTCCCCCTGACTATACTACAGTATCTGTCCCCCTGACTATACTTCAGTATCTGTCCCCCTGACTATACTACAGTATCTGTCCCCCTGACTATACTACAGTATCTGTCCCCCTGACTATACTACAGTATCTGTCCCCCTGACTATACTACAGTATCTGTCCCCCTGACTATACTACAGTATCTGTCCCCCTGACTATACTACAGTATCTGTCCCCCTGACTATACTTCAGTATCTGTCCCCCTGACCATACTACAGTATCTGTCCCCCTGACTATACTTCAGTATCTGTCCCCCTGACCATACTACAGTATCTGTCCCCCTGACCATACTACAGTATCTGTCCCCCTGACTATACTTCATCAGCAGCCCATCCACCAACTTAAACATCCTCTCCCTCCACCACCAGCACACCGTGGCCACACTGTGTACTATCTACAGGATGCACTGCAGCAAGTCACCAAAGCTTCTTCAGCAGCACCTCCCAAACCCGCGACCTTCACCACCTAGAAGGACAAGGGCAGCAGGTGCGTGGGAACACCATCACCTCTAAGTTCCCCTCCGAGTCACACACCATCCTGACATGGACATATATTGCTGTTCTCTCATTGTCGCTGGCTCAAAATCCTGGAACTCCCTACTGAACAGCACTGTGGGAGTACCTTCACCACACAGACTGCAGCAGTTCAAGAAGAAGGCCCACGACCGCCTTCTCAAGGGCAACTAGGGATGGGCAACAAATGCCAGCCTTGCCAGCGACGCCAACATCCCGAGAATGATTTTTTTTAAGTCCCTCTAGTAAATGGCTACCTGTACTGATGTTGATTCAGCACCATCACACTGTTCGATTCAGTAACCCAATCAATGAATACCTTGGTTAATGTCATAAGCTCTAGACTTTTAAATCAAATATCCAGAAATGAATAGAAAGGGATGGCTGGAACATAAATGAGGTTAATGGGAATCATAAGCAGCCTTTGACGGTGAGGTAATTAATAATGAAACATCTACACTAAAGATCCTTCAGACAGGTCTCAGAGCAACTTTCTAAGTGCACAACTGAATTAAACAGTAGCAGTAATATAGCAGCTCTCCCACACAGTTCTTGCACAGGATATTATCTTATTATCAGCGATCTGACACAATACTGCTCAGTAACATCTCTGATATTTCCAATGGTTCTTGGCCTGGGGCACATTTCCGGTTCCTTTCGAGGGATCTCAATGCCTACATTGTCATTACTGATACCTGGCACATGTGAGGGGGAAAAGCTCAGGGGATTCAAGAGATTAAGATATCAAACTAGAAGAATCTGACGTGTTGCCTGAGAAGATTTGAGGGTGAAAACGCGTTATTGGCGCTGATGGATTTAAGTGCTAGTGTTGGTTCAATAAAGCCATTTCCTGCCTTAGATCGCCTACTTTTAAAATGCTACTGATGAAAATGAAAGTGTTTTTTAAAAAATCAGACTTACTACAAGACTGTAAACTATCACAGATACTCCACACATGAACCAGACCCATCAGCCCCTGAGAGCTAAGTGTGTGAGTCAGGAGGCATATGTTCACACAAAGGGTAGTGAAAATCTGGAACTCTGTCCCCCAAAAAGCTGTTGAGGCAAGGTCAATAGAAAATGTCAAAACTGAGATAGATCTGATTTTTGTTAGGCAAGGGTATTAAGGGCTACGGAATCAAGGTGGGTCGATGGAGTTAAGATGCAGATCAGCCATGATCTAAATGAAAGGCAGAACTGGCTTGAAGGGCTGAATGGCCTACTCCTGATCTAATGTTCCAATGGATGCCCTAAAGAGTGGAATATAAACTGTATCTCATGACTAACGCTTACAATAAGTATATTGGTTATACCACAGCTTCTTTTTTTAAAGTACTGTTATTTATATTCACTTCGCTTTTGAAACAATGATGGGCTGAAGAGAATTTAATGGGGTTATGGGTGGCACAGTGGTGTTAATGTTCAGTTAATGTTAATAGATCAATGGCGCAGCTTTCAGCTCCTAATGTTGAGCTATATCAATCAGAGGAAGGAGGAATCTGCCTGGTTTAACGTCTCCCCGCTAAACGGAAGGAAAACTCAACGGGAGGGAATGTTACACCTGGCAGTCCCTGGCACCTCTTGGTTGTATTGATGGCAGGTCAGGTAGATGGAGAAAGGGAGGTAACTAGTCGTGTAGGCCGGAATTTTTTTCCAGAGCCGTGTTTGAATATGAGATTGCCTGAAGGTCTATTTTTCAAATAGGAAAATACACAATAAGGTTTAAATAGAAACACATTAATCTAACAATTCAAATAAAGCAAATTAAAAGAAAAAACCCAAAAGCATGAAGTCCAAGTGCTGGTTATGTGTCACGAGTCTATCAATAACTTTGCTACTATTCACTGCAAAAGACAAGGCTGAAGCGTTCGTAACCATCTTCAGCCAGAAGTGTCGAGTGGATGATCCATCTCGGCCTCCTCCTGAGGTCTCCCCATCACAGATGCCAGTCTTCAGCCAATTCGATTCACTCCACGTGATATCAAGAAATAGCTGAGTGCACTGGATACGGCAAAGGCTATGGGCCCCGACAACATCCCGGCTGTAGTGCTAAAGACTTGTGCTCCAGAACTAGCCGCGCCTCTAGCCAAGCTGTTCCAGTACAGCTACAACACTGGCATCTACCCGACAAAGTGAAAAATTGCCCAGGTATTTCCTGTCCACAAAAAGCAGGACAAATCCAATCCGGCCAATTCTCAATCATCAGCAAAGTGATGGAAGGTGTCGTCGACAGTTCTATCAAGCGGCACTTACTCACCAATAACCTGCTCATCGATGCCTAGTTTGGGTTCTGCCAGGATCACTCGGCTCCAAACCTCATTACAGCCTTGGTCCAAACATGGACAAAAGAGCTGAATTCCAGAGGTGAGGTGAAAGTGACTGCCCTTGACATCAAGGCAGCATTTGACTGAGTGTGGCATCAAGGTGTCCTAGTCAATGGGGATCAGCGGAATACTCTTCACTGGCTGGAGTCATACCTAGCACAAAGGAAGATGGTTGTGGTTGTTGGAGGCCAATCATCTCAGCCCCAGGACATTGCTACAGGAGTTCCTCAGGGCAGTGTCCTAGGCCCAACCATCTTCAACTGCTTCATCAATGACCTCCCCCCATCATAAGGGCAGAGGTGGGGATGATTGCACAGTGTTCATTTCCATTCGCAATTCCTCAGATAATGAAGCAGTTCGTGCCCACATGCAGCAAGACCTGGACAGCATCCAGGCTTGGGCTGATAAGTGGCAAGTAACATTCACGCCACAGAAGTGCCAGGCAATGACCATCTCCAACAAGAGAGAGTTTAACCATAACATTCAATGGCACTACCATCATTGAATCCCCCAACATCAACATCCTGGGGGTTACCATTGAACAGAAACGTAACTGGACCAGCCACATAAATTCTATGGCTACAAGAGCAGCTCAGAGGCTGGGTATTCTGCGGCGAGTTACTCATCTCCTGACTCCCCAAAGCCTTTCCACCATCTACAAGGCACATGTGTGATGGACTACTCTCCACTTGCCTGGATGGGTGCAGCTCCAAGAAGCTCAACATCATCCAGGATGAAGCAGCCAACTTGATTGGCACTCCATCCACCACCTTAAACATTCACTGACTCCACTGCCGGCACAACATGGCTGCAGTGTGCAAGGCTTCTTCGACAGCACCTCCCAAACCTGCGACCTCTACCACCTAGAAGGACAAGGGCAGCAGGCGCATGTGAACACCATCACCTCCAAGTGCTCCTCCAAGTCACACACGATCCTGACTTGGATAGATATCACCGTTCCTTCATTGTCGCTGGGTCAAAATCCTGGAACTTCCTACCGAACAATATTCCCTTTATTTTTTTTAGTGCGCGATCCCTTTAACTGGTTGCGCAGCCCATTCAAATTTTCATGCATGCACGGTTTCTTCCCTGTAGAAGCCGGTGAGGGGCCTGCGTGGAACCTTCAGATGGCTGCGTGGCCATGAAGCTTAGCAGGAACGTTGCTACCTAACAGCACTGTAGGAGTACCTTCACCACACGGACTGCAGCGGTTCAAGAAGGTGGCTCACCACCACCTTCTGAAGGGTAATTAGAGATGGGCAATAAATTCAGGACTTGCCCCTGACGCTCACATCCCGTGAATTAATTTTTTTTTAAAAAGATATCCCGGTGAACATTGACAAGCGCAAGCGCATGCCCAAGTAATTGGTTTTCATTGGTTGAATTATGGAACCGGCCAGCTCTGGAAGAACATCGATTGTTTCTGTGTTCATCCTTGGCTCAGTGGTAACACTCTCCCCTCTGAGGCACAAGGTTGTGGTTTCAAGTCCAGTCCATAGACTTGACCACATAATCTAGGCTGACACGCCAGTGCAGTACTGAGAGACTGCTGCATTGTCGGAGGTGTTGTCTTTCAGATGAGGCTCTGACTGCCCCCTCAGGTGGACGGAAAAGATCCCACAGCTCTATTTAGAAGAATCATATAATCATAGAATGATACAGCACAGAAAGAGGTCATTCGGCCTGTGCTGGCACTTTGGTAGGACTATCCAATTAGTCTGCTCTTTCCACAAAGCCCTGTAATTTGTTTCCCTTCAAGTATTTATCCGATTCTCTTTTGAATGTTACTATTGAATCTGCTTCTACCATCCTTTCAGGCAGTGCATTCCAGCTCACAACTCACCACGTAAACAATAATTTCCTCATGTCGTCTCTGGTTCTTTTGCCAATCACCTTAAATCTGTATCCTCTGGTTACCGACCATTCTGCCACTGGAAACACTTTCTCCTTATTTACTCTATCAAAAGTGTTCATGGTTTTGAACACCTGTATCAAATCTCCTCATAACCTTCTCTGCTCAAAGGAGAATGATCTCAGCTTCACCAGTCTCTCCACATAACCGAAGTCCCTCATCCTTGGTACCATTCTCGTAAATCTTTTCTGCACCCTCTCCTAGTCCTTCCTAAAGTGTGGGGTCCAGAATTGAACACAATATTCCAGCTGAGGCCTAACCAGTGTTTAATAAAGGTTTAGCATAATCTCTTTGCTTTTGTACTCTATTCCTTCAGTAATAAAGCCAAGGATCCCATATGCTTTTTTAATAGCCTTCTCAACTTCTCCTGCCACCTTCAAATATTTGTGTACATACACCCTCAGGTCTCTCTGTTCCTGCACCCTTTGTTAAATTGTACCATTTAATTTATATTGCCTCTCCTCATTTTTCCTACCAAAATGAATTACTTCACACCTCTTTCTGCCATGTTCTGCCCATTTCACCAGTCTGTCTATGTCCTCCTGAAGTCTGTTACTATTCTCCTCATTGTTTACTACATTTCCAAGTTTTGTGTTATCTGCAGACTTTGAAATTATGCCTTGTATACCCAAGTCCAGGTCATTAATATATATCAAGAAGAGCAGTGGTCCTAATACCGATCCCTGCGGAACACCACTGTATACCTCCCTCCAGTCTGTAAAGCAACCATTCACCACTACTCTCTGCTTTCTATTCCTTAGTCAATTTTGTATCCGTGCTGCCACTGTCCCTTTAATCCCATGGGCTTTAATTTTGCTAACAAGTTTATTATGTGATACTTTGTCTAAAGCCTTTTGAAAGTCCATATACACAACATCAACCACACTACCCTCATCAACCCTCTCCGTTACTTCATCCAAGAAATCAATCAAGTTATTCAAACACGATTTGCCTTTAACAAATCTGTGCTAACTTTCATTTATTAGCCTATACTTTTTCAAATGGCTATTAATTTTGTCCCGGATTTCTGTCTCTAAAAGTGTCCTTACCACCAAGGTTAGGCTGACTGGCCTGTAGTTGCCGGGTTTATCCTTCTTCCCTTTTTAAAACAGGGGCGTAATATTTGCAATCCTCCAGTCCTCTGGCACCACCTCCATATCCAAGGAGGATTGGAAAATTGTGACCAGAACCTCTGCAATTTCCACCCTTACATCCCTCAGTAACTTAGGATGCATCCCATCTGGACCGGGTGACCTTTCTACTTTGAGACCTGCCATTAAGTACCTCCTTTATCTATTTTTATCCTATCCAATATTGCTACTGCATCCTCCTTTACTGGTGCATTGGCAGCATTCTCTTCTCTAGTGAAGAAAAATGCAAAGTACTCATTTAGTACCTCAGCCATACCCTCTGTCTCCACAAGATGATCTCCTTTTGGTCCCTAATTGGCCCCATCCTTCCTTTGAATACCCTTTTACTATTTATAAAAGACTTTTGGGTTCCCTTTTATATTAGCCACTAATCTATTCTCTCTCTTTGCCCCTCTTATTCACTTTTTTAGATCTCCTCTGTACTTTTTATATTCAGCTTGGTTCTGTACTGTATAATGAACCTTACAATTGTCATAAGCCTCCTTTTTCTGTTTCATTTTAACCTTTATACCTTTAGTCATCCAGGGAGCTCTAGCTTTGGATGCCCTTCCTTTCTCCTGCATAGGAACGTGTCTACTCTGTACCTGAACCATCTCCTCTTTGATTGCCTCCCATTGTTCAATTACTGTTTTGCCTACCAATTTTTGATTCCAATCCAATTGGGCCAGATCCCTTTTCAATTCACTGAAGTTAGCCCTCCTGCAGTTAAGTATTTTTACTCTTGATTGCACCTTGTCCTTTTCCATAACTGTTCCAAACCTGATGATATTATGATCACTGTTCCCCAACTTGCCCCACTTCATTACCCAAAAGTAGATTCAGGTCTGCTTCTTTCCTTGTTTCGCTGGAAACACACTGATCAAGAAAGTTCTCTTGTACACATTTTAGGAATTCCTCCCCCTCTTTGCCCTTTACACTGTAACTATCCCAGTCTATATTAGGATAATTGACATCCCCCATTATCACTACTCTGTCGTTCTTGCATCTTTCTGTAATTAGCCCGCAAATTTGCTCCTCCATCTCCTTCCCTCTGTTTGGTGGCCTACACCTAGTAGTTTGGTAGTATACGTCTGGTAGCGTAATAGCTCCTCTATTGTTCCTTAATTTTAACCAAATGGATTCTCCCTTTGACCCCTCAACTACATTATCTCTCTCCAGGGCTGTAATAGTTTCTTTGATCAATACTGCCACTCCCACTCCATTTTTTCCTTCCCTATCTTTCCTGAAGTGGAGATGCCGGCGTTGGACTGGGGTGGACAAAAATGAGAAGTCGCACAACACCAGGTTATAGTCCAACAGATTTATTTAATTTTACAAGCTTTCGGATTCATATCGGGTTCATGTCACGATACAGAACGTGACTGGACATCATGGCCGGTCTTCCCAGGTGGTTTTTTTGGTTTTTTTTTTTTAAAAAGGCTAACACAAGAACACAAATTGACAGGATATGCAGCCAGCAGGTGGTTTGACACGTTGGACCCCCTGGGACACATCTCATTGTCTTGGCTGTGCTCTTTGTTGTAGCGAATAATGTGAATAGATTTTGTCTGGGTTTAAATTGTGAATTCTGGGAGATTCTCTCATTGCTAACTTACCTGACGAAGGAGCGACAGCTCCGAAAGCTTGTAAAATTAAATAAATCTGTTGGACTATAACCTGGTGTTGTGCGACTTCTCATTTTTATCTTTCCTGAATACCTTGTAGCCAGGAATATTAAGTTACCAATCCTCCCCTTCTTTGAGCCAAGTCTCTGTTATTGTCACTATATCAACAACAACAACTTTTATTTATATAGCGTCTTTAACATAATAAAACATTCCAAGGCACTGCACAGGAGTATTTTAAGACAAAAAAATTGACACCGAGCCACATAAGGATAAATTAGGGCAGGTGACCAAAAGCTTGGTCAAAGAGGTAGGTTTTAAGGAGCGTCTTAAAGGAGGAAAGAGAGATAGCGAGGTGGAGAGGTTTAGGCAGGGAATTCCAGAGCTTAGAGCCTAGGCAACAGAAGGCACGGCCACCAAAGGTTGAGCAATTATAATAAGGAATGCTCAAGAGGGCAGAATTAGAGGAGCACAGATATCTTGGGGGGTTGTGGGGCTGAAGGAAATTACAGAGATATGGAGGGGTGGAGGCCATGGAGGGATTTGAAAACAAGGATGAGAATTTTGAAATTGAGGCGCTGTTTAACCAGGAGCCAATGTAGGTCAGTGAGCAGAGGGGAGATTGGCGAACGGGACTTGGTGCGAGTTAGGACATGGGCAGCCGAGTTTTGGATGACCTCAAGTTTACGTAGGGCCCATGTGGTCTTGTGCCTGCAGCTCACCAACCTTATTCACCGTGCTATGTGCATATGCACTCCAAACCCATCTTAGACTGCCTCGCATTTGTCGCCTTTCTGATCCCTCCTATTTCTGAACTATTCTTTACTCTAGTGCTATTTGTCCCTCCTAGTCTTCTGTGCACCATGTTTCTCCTCTGTAATGTTTCATCCTGGTGCCCATCCCCCTGCCAAATTAGTTTAAACCCTCCCCCACCGTACTAGTTAACCTTCCCACGAGGACATGGGTGGCAGCTCTGTTGAGGTGCAACCTGTCTGGCTTGTACAGGTCCCTCCTGCCGCAGAACTGGTCCCAATGCCCCAGGAATCTGAAATCTTCCCTCCTGTATCATTTCTTCAGCCACGCGTTAACCTGTCTTATCCTACTATTCCTATACTCACTAGCGCATGGCACTGGGAGTAATCCAGAGATGATTACCTTTCAGTTCCTGCTCTTTACTTTCCTCCTCAGCTCCTGAAACTAACACTGCAGGACCTTAGCCCTTTTCATTCCCATGTTATTGGTTCCCAGACGGACCACGACTTCTGTCTGTTCCCTTTCCCCCATGGAATGTTCTGCACCCTCTCAGAAGAGCAGGGGAGTTCTCACTAGTCAGCATTTAACTCTCAACCAACACCTAAAACAGATTATCTTGCCATTTATCTCATTACTGTTTGTGGGACCTTGCAGAGCGCAAATTGGCTGCTGCCTTTTTCATTCCTGCACTCCCCAGTACTGGCACTGAAGTGTCAGCCTAGATTTTGTCTCTGGAGGGGGAATTGATCCCATGACCTTCTGACTCAGAGACGAGAGTGCTACCATTTATTTAATTTCTGTCAGCCTATGTCACACTCAGGAGCTGTTAACTGCAGAATGCAGACGGTGATATGAAGCAGCCAAGTGCCTACACGTCCAGTTTATGAGTGTGGAGGGAAGGCGGGGAGTCTCTTCAAGTAAACTTCAATTGTTGAAGGTTAAACAAAGTTTAAAAAACTTTTTTTTTAAATTAATTTCCAACTCCAGCTTCCCAGCACCAAGCAGTGGACAAACAATTCGCTCCTAGCCTTCTGCTAATGTGATTCCTTAACTGGTTGCTAAGAAGCATGCGAGAAGGGTCTGGCCTCCGTTTTTTTCTTCCATCATTTGCCAAGCACCATGTTAGGGTTGCCAACTCTGGTTGGGTGTCTTCCTGGAGGTTTCATCACATGACCTCCCGCTGCAAACCGCCCCGCCCCCCCACCCTTCCGCCATTGGTCCATCCTCCGGACATGCTGCCTTCCCACACCAATTGGAAATTGAGCAGACTCTTTGTTATCCAATTGAATTAATCTTGACTGTTAGTCAAACAGCCATTTTTTCCCCAGCTCCAATATTTTTATAACTAATAAATGAAAGTGTTCAAAGAACAAGACACAATTCTGTTTAATGCCCCTATGATTTTTCTCTCCGGGTTGCTCACAGCAGTGTCCTCGAGATTAATCTTCAATTGCTGGAGACTCCAGGCCAGTCTTGGAGGGTTGGCAACCCTAACCCATGGAGATTCACAGCTCACCAAAGAGGCATCAGTAATATTTAAATTTTCAGTGGGTCATTCAGGCTAGAAGTGGGACAAGGAGGTATCAAGAAATGTATATTTATATTCGCAAACAAAAGTTGAATGATTCATTTTCCCACCATGAATAAAAAAAACTTTTTTTTTAAAAAGACAGATTGGTTGGTTTCCAAAAGTTGGATCCACATTGTGCCGACATCGGATGTTACTTCCCCATCATTATCGAGTACAAGGTGTGGCTAAAGTAAAGTCAGCCATGGCCAGTCACCAGCTGGACCGCATCAAGCCCTCCCGCTGCTGCTTCATAACAGTGCTGAAGTGTTGTTGGCATTGCCTTTCTGGTACCAGGGCGTCTCCACTAATTGTCAAACCCCGTGGGAGGAAAGAGTATTGAAAAGGAATTTAAAAAAAAACTTGCACGCATAGCAGTATGCTACAGGCGTACATATACAGGAGGTTGAGGGGTGATCTAATCAAGGCATTTAATGTGATAAAGGGATTCGATAGGGTAATGGAAAGCAAGACTCACATTTATATAACACTTTTCAAAACCTCAAGATGTCCCAAAGCGCTTTACAACCACTTTTGAACTATTGTAATTTAAGTCACACAGCAGCCAATTTGCATACAGCAAGGTCCCACAAACAGCAATGAGATAATGACCAGATGATCTGGTTTTTTTTTTGTAGATACAGAGAAACTATTTCCTCTCGTGGGGGAATCCAGAACAAGAGGGCAGAATCTTTAAAATTAGAGCTAGGCCATTCAGGAGTGAAATCAGGGAACATATTTTCACACAAAGGATAGTGAAAATTTGGAATTCTCTCTCCCAGAAGGCTGGGGGGTCAGTCAAGTGGAGCTTTCAAGACTGAGATTGATAGATTTTTGTTAGGCAATGTTATCAAGGGATATGGAGCAAAGGCGGGTAGATGGAGTTTAGGTACAGATCAGCCATGATCTAATTGAATGGCAGAGCAGGCCCGAGGGACTGAATGGCCTACTCCTGTTTCTAACTTTCCTCCGTCTCGTGGAGATAATGAATCTTTTTGGGCAACCCTCACTTACACAGTGAGTTTTGGCAGGCTATTGAACCATGGAATAGAGGGGCACTGGAGATGAGCCTATTCCTGCCCCCACCAGGTAGCCACAGAAATGCACTTCCCAACACAAAAACAAAATACTGCGGATGCTGAAAATCTGAAATAAAAACAGAAAATGCTGGAGATACTCAGCAGGTCAGGCAGCGTCTGTAGAGAGAGAAACAGAGTTAACGGTTCAGGTCGATGACACTTCATCAGAACTGGAAAAAGTTGAAGATGTAACAGGTTTTTAAGCAAGTTTAGGGGCAGGGAGAGAGGGGAGGGGAGGAAAGAACAAAAGGGAAGGTCTGTGATAGGATGGAAGGCAGGAGAGATTAAAAGACAAAAGGGATGATGGTGCAAGGCAAAAGGAGATGTTAATGGGACAAGTTAAGAAACAAAAGATGACTCTAGATGAAGTGTAAATGGCAATGGCAGAATCATCAACAGCTGCCATGTGAGAGAGAGAAAAAAAAATGATAGGGGCAGAGGTTATGATCTGAAATTGTTGAACTCGATGTTGAGTCCAGAAGGCTGTAAAGTGCCTAATTGAAAGATGAGGTGCTGCTCCTCGAGCTTACGTTGAACTTCATTGGAACAATGCAAGAGGCCGAGGACGGAGAGGTCAGAGTGGGAGTGGAGCGGAGAATTAAAGGGACAGGCGACCGGAAGATCGGGGTCACCCTTACGGACTGAATGGAGGTGTTCTGCAAAACGGTCATCCGATCTGTGTTTGGTCTCCCCAATGTAGAGGAGACCGCATCGTGAGCAGCGAATACAGATAAAAAGGGCAATTAACTGCTTTAAATGCCAGCTTGCCTCAGTTGGTAGCACTCTCTCCTCTGAGTCAGAAGGTCATAGTTTCAAGTCCCACTCCATGACTTGAGCACATAATCTAGACTAATACTTCCATGTAGCACTGAGGGAGAGCAGCACTGTCGGTCTTCCAGATGTGGCATCAAATCGAGGTTCGTTCTGCCTATTCAGGTTGTTGTTAAAGATCCCATGATACTATTTTGAAGAGCAGGGAGTTCGTGTATCCTGACCAACATTATCCCATAACCAATTAGTAAGTCACTTCTCTTACTGCTGTTTGTGGGACCTATCTGTATACAAATTGGCTGCCAGATTTTTCTACATAACAATAATGACCACACTTCAAAAGTAATTCATTAGTTGTGAAGCACTTTAAGGATGTGAAGAGGCGATATAATGCAAGTTCTTCCTTTCTAAATAAAATGCATTGTTTTTTCATATAACTGAAAGAGATTTGCTTTCCGGAAAGTAAATAGCAAAGGCCTGCAGAAAGGGGGATTGATGTGTTAATGAGCTAAGTTCCTGTACTGTTTTCCACAATGACTGGGGGCAATGTAGTAATTTGTTATAAAAACAGAAAATGCTGGAGATACTCAGCAGGTCAGGCAGCATATGTTGCTTTGGCTGTCCGCTTGATATGATGTGCTTGGATACACAGTTGTCTATCACAATATACTCTTGGAAGGATATCCCACAATATCATCTTTCGATTAGGCCCCTCCCCCCTTTCCCAGCCCCTACACTTGCTTAAAAATCTGTTCCATTTCCTGCTTTTTTCCAGTTCTGACGAAAGGTCATCGACCTGAAACGTTAACTCTGTTTCTCTCTTCACAGATGCTGCCTGACCTGCTGAGTGTCTCCAGCATTTTCTGTTTTTATTTCAGATTTCCAGCATCTGCAGTATTTTCTTTTTGTCTTCTTTTTGTACTCTTGGGAGAGATGTAGCCAGTTTGATTGATGGGCCCAGTGGCAAATCCCTGAATGGAAAGTAGTTTGAGGGACAGTCCTCTCACTTCCTGGGATAAGTCTGTCAGTCTGAGAAAGGAGCCTGGTCATCTTCAACTCAGGCCTGGTCATAAGCAACAGGCTGACCAATAAGAGGTAGGTTAGCCCACTACCAACAACAACTTGCATTTATATAGCACTTTTAATTTAGTAAAGCATCCCAAGGCACTTCATAGGAGTGTTATCAGTCAAAAATTGTCACCGAGTCAAAGAAGGAGATATTAAGACAGGTGACTGAAAGCTTGGTCAAAGACGGAGGTTTTATGAAGCATCTTAAGGGAGGAGAGAGCGAGAGGTGGAGAGGTTTAGGGAGAGAATTTCAGAGCTTAGGGCCTAGGCGGCTGAAGGCACGGCTGCCAATAGTGGGGCGAAGGGAGTGGGGAATGCACGAGAGGCCCGAATTGGAGGAACGCAGAGTTCTTGGAGGGTTGTAGGTTATAGAAAGTTATGCGGGGGTGGGGGTGGGGGGGGGGGGGGGGGAGGCGAGGCCATGGAGGGATTTGACCACGAGGAACATGAGAGAGTTTGGCATGGTTTGTTATTCTTTTTCTTATTCATAAGGAGGGGTTTGTAGTTAAGTGTAGTAAGTTAGTTTTGATTATGACTGTCAATTGGGGCACTTACTGTCTGTAAAATGAAGCAGCTTTACGATTTAATTCTGGCCTCATCTCACTAAAGGCTTTCAGTCCAACCAATTGGAGAAGAGGTGCATCTGACAACATGTGTGAAAGGCACGCTATCCAGGGGGTGCAATTGTTATGCCCCCTGTGTTACGAACATATGAACAATGACCCTCTGGTCCATCCAGCCTGTGCCCACACAATTGTGATACCTCATCTTACCTGAAACCATGTGATTCCTGGGAGAGGAGAAAAAACAGATAAAAACCCAGGCCAATTTGGAGGGAAAAAAATCCGGGAAATTCCTCTCTGATCCCCTTAGGCAATCAAAGCTAGTCCAGGAGATTACTCTGGCCCTGATAATTGTATGCTGTACCTACCTTTTGAACAAGGTGATCTCCCATATCATATGACCAGATATTGAGCAGTGCAGACACATTCCTGAACATAAGACCCAGGGATCACTTATGGGAGGGACCAGCACGACTAAACACGAGAATATTTAAGGCAGAACCAAAATTTTTGCCATGTTTTTCGGCATCATCAGATGCCACCATGCTATGGTGAGAGACATGTTGAATTTCCCACAAACTAGCGAGTTTCTGATCTCGGTTGTGTACTGGTGGGGTGACAAGAGGTGGGAAAGCTCCTTGGATGGAATGAGGATAAAAATGAGAAGGTGTTTGATCCCCATGGAATCTCCTGCACACCTTGTAGCAGCTGGTTCAGAAAGGCACTGATGGCAAGCTGGGGACTGGGTCACTCATTCTGCCCACTGTAGCTGAGCGGTTATGGTACTGGCCTAGCAACTCAGAGGTCGTGAGTTAAATATCCCACCAGGGCAAATTCAATGAATCTGGTCATTTGTGAGCTGGCATCAGAAAATGACCATGAAAGCTGACAGATTGTGGTTAAAACCCAACTAGTTCACTGATGCCCTTTAGGGAAGGGAACCCGCCACCCCTACTTGGGTCTGACCTACATGTGAGTCCAGTCTCACACTATGTGGTTGACTCTACATAAGTAGGGATGGGCAATAAATATTACCTTACCAAGAACAAATGCCACATTTTTGGATGCCTAATTAACATATGCAAATCTGAGTGAGGCAATTCTAACAGCCGACTGACTGAGGTGACCCATGCTGGTCACACTGCCCGGAGAAACCTGGCCGACATCCAGTGGAGGCCCCAAAAGTTCAGTAAAACCTTTTCTTTCATGGGCTAGGATGATCAGAAGTGTTCTTCTGGACCCCACAATGAAAGTTTGGGCCTCTGCTGCCTCAGGCTCTCCCATCCCATTCCACCTGTGGTACCCTCCTCAAACCCCCCCTCCCATCGTGAGCCTGCAGAATGCCTGATCTCCTCCTGCCAGCAGCCTCCTCATGCTTGTTTAAGGTGGCATCTGGGTCTCCCACAGAGGCTCCTAGGCAGCAAGTGCAGTGGCTCCCCTCCCCTCCCGCGCTCCCCCCGGTTCTCTGGCTGGGAGTTAAAACCCACAACAACAATTTGTATTTATATAGCGCCTTTAACGTAGTAAAACGTCCCAAGACGCTTCACAGGAGCGTTAACAGACAAAATTTGATGCATTACCGGACAATGAGCCAACCTAGGGCAGCGAGCACAAGGGTGATGGGCGATGGGTGAACGGGACTTGGTGCGAGTTAGGCTACGGGCAGCAGAGCTTTGGAGAAGCTCAAGTTTACGGAGGGTGGAAGCTGGGAGGCTGGCCAGGGGTGCGTTGGAATAGTCGAGTCTAGAGGTAACAAAGGCATGGATGGGTGTTTCAGCAGTAGATGAGCTGAGGCAAGGTCGGAGACGGGCGATGTTGTGGAGGTGGAAGTAGATGGTCTTGGTGATGGAGAGGAGATGGCATCGAAAGCTCAGCTCAGGGTCAAATAGGATGCCAAGGTTGCAAACAGTCTGGTTCAGCCTCAAATGACCAGGGAGAGGGATGGAGTCGATGGCTACATAACGGAGTTTGTGGCAGGAATGCTTCAGTATTTAGGCTCACAAGTGAAGAATCAACACTTGGGGAAATGTACAGGAGGATATATGAAGTCTTTAGAGACATACCCAAGAATCAATGTCTTTGAGGGGAGGGGGGGGGAGGGAAAATCAGGGGGAATTAAAAATTTCAATATCAGTGTTGGGCTAATCATTTAATATACATCACTGCACAGAAAAGGAAGGGCATTTGCCTCGTTATTATAAAGAACAGGCAGGCTTCTAAATGCTGCAATCTTCTCGGTGTTTAGAGGATGTTGATAAGTGATCAAACTTCCCAGTTATGATTTATGACACATTCTCCCCTCACAATGCCGTACGATGCATTGTAGATTGTACGTTATCCAATATGCATTTACCACAGTGAATTTCTAAATCGTTTTTCCTTCTTCCTCACATCATACTTAGTTTATGCCAAAAGTTTCTATCTTTTATTTTTCTACTTAGATGTGCATTTCACCCAACAGAACTCCTTGTTCTTCCTTTTGTACAAGGCAGAGTGTTTCACAATCGACATCACTTGTGGGAATTTTTCTTAAATGGGCTAAACTCCTTTTGTGTTTCAGCCTGTAGAAAGTTAACTAATGCAATCAGAGATCTAAAAATACCCAGAGTTTGAAAATAACAGCAGTCAGAGTTTTCATGATGTAATTCCAATGAAAATATCACTTCATACAACACCTAATCATACAGTACCACACATGTGGAGTGTAGACTCATAGCTTACACTCAATGGGTTTTGTGTTCCTTGGAACCATTTTTAATAAATCATCGGAATGGATGGGAGTACTTTAGTTTGTTTCTGTAAATAATCAACTCCTGATGTGTTTATGCATGTCTGTGTGTGACTGTGTTTCATAAAGTAAAAGATTTAAAAATACAATTAACTTATTTTGTAACGCCTTTGTTCAAGAAGGGAGAGAAGGTTAAACCAATTAGTCCAACGTCAATTGTGGGCAAACTTTTGGAATCCAAAAACCAAGATACAATTAGTGAAAGGTTAGAAATTTGTGGGTTAATTGAGGCCAGCCAGAACAGACTTGTTAAAAGCAAGCCTGGTTTTTTGAGGAAGTGAATGATTAGATAGATAAAAGGAACACAACTGTAGTATATGTGGATTTTCAGAAGATGTTTAATAAGGTGCCTCACAAAAGGCGTGTTAGAAAAATTCAAATATATGATGGAAGAGGAAATGTAGAAGCAAGCATTGAATGTTGGGAGATAGAAAGGAAACAAAGAGTCAGAGATAATGGATGTTGCTAGGATTGGAGAAGGGTTGGAAGTGGTGTACGCCACAGTGCTGGATCCACTTCTGTTCTTGATATATTTATAGATCATTTAGATCTAGGTACATGGACTTCAGGAAGACATAGATAAGTTCATGGAATGGGCAGACAGGTGGCAGATGCAATATATGGTGGATAATTATCAAATAATATAGATTGGAAGGAAAGACAAGGAATGGGAGAGTACACTCAATGGAAAGACACTGAACGGTGTGGATGAATAGGGAGACCCAAGGGTCAAATACAGAATTCCCTAAAAGGTCAAGTGCAGGTAAATAAAGCCAAAAAGGACAACAGAATTTGGGGTTTTATAATTAGGGGTATAGATTACCAGTATAAAGAAGCAATGATAAATTTGTACAAAACATTGGTTAGGCCACAGTTACAATACTGTGTACAGTTTTGGTTGCCCCATTATAGAAAGGACATTAAAATCATAGAAAGCGTACAGCGTAGATTCACCAGGATGATGCTAGGGATGGGAAACTATTGGTTATAAAGAGAAACTTGAGATACTGGAACTATTTCCACTGGAGCAACGAAGGCTAAGAGGAGATTTAATTGAGATTTTAAAAAAATTATGAGTGGTTTTGATGAAGTGAATAGGGAACAACTATTTCCTCTGGTTGGTGAGTCAGTAATGAGGGGGTCATCAATTTAACCTTGTCACTAAGTGAGTGAGGAGAGAGGTTAGGAGAAATTACTTTATGGTCACCTATCCTAATATCTCCTTATCTAGCTCGGTGTCAAATTTTGTTTGGTAACGCACCTGTGAAGTGGCTTGGGACGTTTTATTACATTAAAGGTGCTACAGAAGTACAAGTTGTTGTTGAAGTATGGAATGCATTCCCACAGGAAATGGTTGAGGCAGAGACCACTGCACCGTTAAGGGAACATTGGATAAATATTTGATGCAGAAGAATATACAGGATAATGGAGAGAAAGGGAAGAAAAGTGGGAATAGTTTCAGATTTCTCTAGCAAAGAACCAGCATGGTTACAATGGGCTGAATGCCCTCCGTCTGTTCTGAAAACTTCTATGGTTCTATATTTTCCTAGTTCTCCACCTTCATTTAAGTTACTGAGCACCTTTGGCATGTTGTAGGCTGCAGGCCTCTGTGCCCGATGCACTTCAACACATTGGGAGCCTGCCACCGTATTAATGGGTCCGATCCTGCCCTCACATGGGTTCTTTCCAAGTCAGGAGTTGACATTTTTTTCTTCCTTAACCCAGGGGCACAGAGGATTTTAGAACAAGAACAAGCAGCTAAAACTAATTGGGGCTCCCTGCTCATTCGTTATGTAAATACAATACCCAGTGTGATATTGGGCCAAATGGACCAGAAGGTTTTTTCCTCAGTCTGTGCTGAGATGACCAATCAATGCAGTAGCAGGGCTGCTACAAATGACCTCTGAGCAAGCGGAATGAAAAAAAAACAAGCAGCGTTTAGGCTCTTGATCATTGTTAGATCAACCAAGTAGATTCATCCAAATTATATAGGGTTTGGATGCCAGCGATAAATCAATTTGTTGGATTTATTAATATTAACAGAAAGGATAAGCAAGTCTATATACTTACTGGTAGGATATCCCTCGGGTTTTCCTTTAACTCAAACTAATCCAGGCAAGTTGTCAGCACGGAATACTAAAGAATTATTGAAAGTGAGCCTATTTATACACCTAGATGGACAATGTCAGATGTCTTGCTCTAAACCTACCAATTCTGAGATTATTGTCATGTGATCTTTATGTGCCATCTGCCACTACACCAGTAGATGACAATGTCACACCACACACATTCCATTGTCATTGGAATGTCGCACAACACCAGGTTATAGTCCAACAGTTTTATTTGAAATCACAAGCTTTCGGAGCTGCTGCTCCTTCGTCAGGTGAAGTGAAGGAGCAGCAGCTCCGAAAGCTTGTGATTTCAAATAAAACTGTTGGACTATAACCTGGTATTGTGCGACTTCTCACTTTTGTCCACCCCAGTCCAACACCGGCATCTCCGCATCATTGGAATGTAGGCATTGTTGTTTTCTTGTCAGTGGAAGATAAGATAATTTTGCACAGTTATAAACATCACACCTTAACGGAATGAAAACAGCTGAAACGTAGACAGGTTGGCTCCAAACTAGTTATAATTCTTACATAAACCCTTTGATGCTTCTTAAATTGCATTAACCTGACATCTCCTGCTTTCTTAGCATTCCCCTGCGGAATCCTAACAACCTAATCGAAACCATGTGTTAGTCTCTATCACACAGAACACATTCTCATAATACAAAGATATTAATCCTGACTTCTGTATTGTTAAGCTATTTTTCTTCTTATAATATACACTATCCTACAATCACCATCCTGGCGGAAAGCGTGTGGGCGTCAGGCAAGGACAGGGTCGGGATAGGCTGACGTTCACTGATCTAGTTAAATGGCAGAGAGCTGGTGACTGTGGAGCTGTATCCCAATATGAGTCAGCACCTTCATGAGAGCAGGGGAGAAAAAATATTATTTTAAAAACACTAATCGGAGTGAGGGGGCGGGGGAGGGAGCGGGAGGTAAGGCTAAATGTCTTTAACTTAGTAAAATCAAAATCTGGATTCCAGTCTTATCCAGCGTTATTTCCTACCTTGACAGAACTCTGCTGTAAACTTGGAAGGATTAAGATGCTTCATGGGGAAGGATGAAAAGCTATTTATATACTCACGAGTGAAGCCAAACCAAGGTCACCCTCAGGAGTTAGAACATAAACAGTATTTTATGACTCCCTCTGAAGTATCCTTTTTAATATCGCACATAAAAATGTATTCACATAAACTGGTAATAAATGGAGTGCCTTTTGAAAGTTGCTGGAATAGGTGGAACTGACTGAGGCACTTGATCTGCTTTATGATGTCATGAGGAAATGGTCTTGATATTTGAGAACTTACTCCAACAAGAAAAGAAAAGCTTAATGGAAGATCGTAAAATAGAAGAAAAATAAGAGGCTTGTGGAGACAACAGCATTAAGTGTGGCGCAGGTTTGATTACGTTTTCAAGGGGAGGAAAAATGATTTAAAAAAATAACCGGTTTGCAGTGATGACTCTCACCAATCCTTGGACCATGTATTGCCGATGATGTTTAAATAAACTCCAAGTCCTATTGAAGTGTAGGGGACTATATATAAATGCAATCAAAGAGAGGTCTGTACGTTATTCCTTTAGTAGCCAGACGTTTTCTGCACAAATGTGCACATTATGTACTGCGGTTGGCTCCGAATTCAAATCAATTATATCCAAACCTGTCCAAACACTGGAAAAATTCGCCGTCGACAACTTTCACTCAAGTCTACGTCAACCTGTTTCCACTGAGGAGGGTTTGCCTTTCCACCCCCTCCCCCCACCCCGAGTGGGCCCGATTCCTTTCAACAAGCAAATAACGCAGGGTAACAGCGGGGTTTAAAAGCAAGCAATAACTGAACCAACACAGGGGCTTGTTGTGCAGATCAAAGAGATCTCTTGTGCTATGGCTGTATTGCCGACCCTACATGGGCTGCTTGTTAATGAAGGCTGATGGCGTTGGCTTTGTGTGAGTGCCTGTGTTTTCTTTGGATCGGTTGCAGAAGGCTTTGATTATTTATGATCTGGGACAACGTGAGTGTTATGCTTCTGGTGCCTATTACTCACGTCTGAATGTCAAGACACCCAAAGCTTGACGTTTAGGGCTCTGACTCTTCTTTGATCTGTGCTGCACAAAGAAGCCTGGTCTCTGGAGGTGCTCCTCCCCACTGAAATGCAATCTCGGTGTCGCCCAGCTACTCTAAAAAGACATCAAAGTCCCAGTAACCGGCACATGTACATCATTGGAAAGGCTTCATTCAACAGGGCCTCCTAAAAGAGGCTTCACTGAACTGAACGGTGGGTATGAAATCATAGAATAATGCAGCACAGAAGGAGGCCATTCAGCCCATCGTGCCTGTGCCAGCTCATTGAAAGAGCTCTCCAATTAGTCCCACTCCCCTGCCCTTTCCCCATAGCCCTACAAGTCTTTCCTTTCAAGTATATATCCAATTCCCTTTTGAGAGTTATAATTAAATCTGCTTCCGCCACTATTTCAGACAGTGTATTCCAGATCATAATAACGCGCTGCACAAAAAAAATTCTCCTCATCTCATCTCTGGTTCTTTTGCCAATTACCTTAAATCTGTGTCCTCTGGTTACGAACCCTTCTGCCACTAGAAACAGTTTCACCTTATTTACTCTTATCAAAAACATTCTATGCTCCTCTCAGGGCTTAGTGGCTGAGTGCTAGGAGATCCCAGGTCTGTGCTGATTCAGGGCATTTCTCCGCTGAGACAACAGTTTGGGTCGCGCCCTTGGCCTCAGTACCCCTGGACTAGGAAAGGAGAAGAAAAACAGCCAGGCTTCCGGCTCTTGATTGCTGTCTGATGGCTTCCAATGGAAGTGCGGGAACTGTACTTCAACAATGGTTCAATTCAAGAGAGGAGGGGAGAATATTGCAGGAAAATAGTAAAATCTACATCAGTCTTGTAACGATCTTGAAGAGTTACTTAATTGATGCTTTTGTCTTCCTGCCCCACACGTTATTCCCCCATTTGAGTAGCAACTTCCTTCTGAGTCTCTGTACTTACAACATGAGATGGCCACAAGGAGGTGCACAAGAGCAGCCTGTGATGGTTGACCCTCCAAAGATCACTTCCTAACCTTTCCTTGCTTAGTGTCTTTCCAGGATGGCCTCAGAAATTCAATGGGCTGGATTTTGCCAATGGGGAGCTTTTGGAGGCGGGACTCCCACTTGTCGGGTTTCAGTCCCGCCTCCATCAACTTCTGACCAACCCACGCTATTTTCCCTTGATTGACCTTGTTAAGCCCGCCCAGCGGGCTTAGCAGACCAATTAAGGGAAAGCCAGTTACAGAAAACGTCAGCGTATGACGTTTCATCTGTCAAAAATCTGTGAAGCTGTCAAACACTGACATTCTCTGTAGTTTGATGAGTTCTTGAATTCAAGACCTCATCAAACCTCTTTATTTAGCAGAAATTAGATGGTTGTTGCTTTGGAGAATGCAACGGCCATCTGTCATCTCTGCCGCGGAGGTGCGAGACTCTCCGCATACCCAACTCTTGAAGCCTGCAGGAAGAAACAAAGGTAAGTAAACTTTTTCTAACACTTTCCACTTACCTCACATACTCACCTCTCCACACTTGCACCCATCACTTACCTTCACAGTGCACTTTTGCACCCCTCCGACCCCCGCAGACCCACTGCTCGCCTCGGTGACCCTGGCAGGGTTCGGAGCCTTCGGGAAGCCTGCACTTGTGTGGGCAAAATGGGGATAATCCTTTTATCTGCCTGTTAACAACCTGTTAACAGGCAGTTAAGTGGTTGTAATCCCCTTCCCGCCTCCAAGGAGACGGGACCCGGCATGGACGGCTACCGGCCTCTTGGCAAGATGGCATGGAGGCGGGTTGGGGGCCCAAATTCTGCCATTTTCCCAGCAGTCCCGCCTCCATACCCGCCTCCCCAGGGCTGGCAAGATCGCGCCCAATGTGCGAGAATAGTGACCGCTACCCCGTGTTTTACCACCCTGTGGTACAGTAGGGTGAATCTTAACAATGAACATTCCCACCATTAAAATCAATGGTCAGAAACTTGTGAGGAGCTCCCCTAGGCCACAGTCACACACAGCTGGTTGAGGGGCCTTTTCAGCTCATCCCTTTAATGACTTTTAAGTTAATTTTTGACATTTTGGATCTTGCAGGTATTTTTATTGGGTGATCGGTAACTTTTTTGAAAGCATTTTTTTCACCTCTTGCCTGATTCCAAAGCAGCTTTATATATTTTTGCGTTAGACAGCCCAGTCACATCGCGTTATGCACACAGCAACACCTACAGGCGCAATGCCATCATGCACCAACTTTAATGTATAAGCGTGTTTCAGCAACAATGTATTATGGTATCTTCACCATCTGTCAAATTTAGTATGTTTTTGCCATATTAAATATCATTTATTGACATCAGACAAAATGGGGTAGATCTTCAATTTAGCGCCAGATGTAAAACTGCCATTAGCGGATTGGCCGCCCATTATACAAACTGTCCAATTTTCATTCTCGAGGTGTCAGCCGTGGCTCAGTGGTAGCACTCTCACCTCTGGGTCAGAAAGTCGTGGGTTCAAGTCCCATTCCAGATTTCCGGATGAACCGTGGCCCCATCTGCCCTCTCCGGTGGGCGTAGAAGATCCTGTGGTACTATTCAAAGACGACCAGGGAAGTTCTCCCAATATTCTCCTCGGTGCTTTGGTCAATATCTATCCCTCAACCAACATCACTATTATCTGGTCATTATAATATTGCGGTTTGTAGGACCATGCTGTGTACAAATTGGCTGCTGCGTTTCCTTCCATTACAACAATGACTACAAGTACTTCATTAGCTGTAAAACACTTTGGGACATCCTGAGCTCATGAAATGCGCCATATAAATTCAAGTTCTACCTCTTCTGCATTGATTTCAAGCTCGGTCCTTCCATAGACTAGATAGAATTTACATTGGCCTGTCATTTCCGACAGGAGGCTTCCTGCGTGCGGATGCCTCCTATCGGGAAAAAATCTACGCCCTTACCTGAGGGCTCCCTAGGTCCGGCCACTTCCGCTCCTGGGCCTCTCCACGACGAAATGCGCAGGGCCCACATATCCCAGGGGTGCAGGCGGTTCGCAAGCGTCCCTGGGATCACATGGGCCATGGGGAGCCAATGGGAGAAGGGAATCCCCCTTCATACTTTCGACAGGTAGACCTGCCAAAAGTATGAATGGGGATCACTGAAAAAAGACAACAAAACATTAAATACATTTTTTAAAAACATCACTTTTTAAAATGAGTTAAAATTACATTAAATTAAATATTTTTAACAAAAATATAATTTTTTGAAAAAATAATTAAAGTTTTTTACGGGGCTAAAAATAAACTGATCATTTTTAAAAGTATTTTAAAATTATAAATGAGTGAAATTTTAAAAAAAAACTTTTTTAAACTCTTATGCTGGTAAAAGCAGGGCTTACACCTGCTTTTACCAGGCGTAAGATTTTTAAGGGATTTCAGCGGTCAGAGGTTCTGCAGAAAGCGGAAATCTCCACCCGCAGAGGCCCTTCTCCAGGTCAGGCGTCCCAAATGCCGGTTTTCAGCGCATGCCTGAAACCGGCATTTCTGATGTCCCTATGGGTGTGTACACAGCTCGTACACACCCGTAGGCATCGAAAAATACGGGCCATTATTAATGTGCAACCTTTACTCCTCCCATTTAAGCTCCTGAAGAAAAACTCTGCATAAATGCTTTCTGATCCCCCTCAAACAAAACTTCGGAATATTTGTCTGTTCTCACTATTTAGCCTGAGCCTGCTGCACTCCACAGATAATGACCCTCATTCACCCCCAGCACAGGAACCATAGTGGTCCATCTCAGTTTATGCTAATCCCTATAACCACTCATTCCATTCCCATCCAGAAATATATCCAGCTCCTTTTTGAAGGCGATGTTCGATATTGCTGGGAGGCAGTTCTGTGTTTCCACTGCTCTGTGGACATGATTTTTTTTGTAAAGAGTGCACCTGAATTTTGACAATGAATTTAAAGCAGCTGCAACCATTTCATGGTCCTACTCAGAAATTTAGCTGAATTTTCTTTCTTCTGCTTTGCGCTGTCAGAGATAAAGTTTATTTGGCACCAAGATGAATAATGTCAGAACTGCCAACATAGCGCAGTGATATTTACAATCACCAAAACGACACAAATCAAAATCCTAATGGAACAAATGGAATTGGGGCTTCTTAAGAATGACCTAAAGCCTAAAATAGGTGTGTGTGTGAAGAATTTATCTTGAAAATAGTCTTGAAAGTTTCAATTGACCCAGCATCCACAGCCTTTAATCTCCCTCCTGTCTGTACAGCTGTGCATGTCATAGAAGAATGTATATTAGTTAGTCGATTAAAAGAACTTTTTCTTGTCTATCTCTATCTCATTGAAACATACAAAATTATTACAGGGCTCGATAGGATGGATGCTGGGAGAATGTTTCCCTTGGCTGGGGAGTCTAGAACCAGGGGCCACAGCCTCAGGATAAAGGGTAGGCCATTCAGGACTGAGATGAGAAGAAATTTCTTCACACAGAGGGTGGTGAATCTTTGAAATTCTCTACCTCAGAGGGCAGTGGAGGCTCAGTCATTGGGTATATTCAAAACAGAAGTTGATAGATTTCTGACTAGTAAGGGCATCAAGGGATATGGCGATAGGGCCGGTGAATGGAGTTGAGGCAGAAGATCAGCCATGATCTCATTGAATGGCGGAGCAGGCTCGAAGGGCCGAATGGCCGACTCCTGCTCCTATTTCTTATGATCTTATGTTCTAAAGAAGAAGCACAGAATTACATAGATTTACATATAATGTCGAGCACAGAAACAGGCCATTCGGCCCAACTGGTCCATGTCGGTGTTTATGCTCCACAAGAACCTCCTCCCACCCTACTTCATCTAACCCTATCAGTATAACCTAATAAACTACTTTTGAAGTCTTATAATGTAGCAAAAAGAGGCAGCCCATCTGTGCACAGCAAGGTCCCACTAACAACAATGTGATAATGACCAGATAATTTTTTTTCGTGATGTTGGTTGAGGGATAAATATTGGCCAGGACACTGGGGAGAACTCCCCTGCTCTTCTTCGAATAGTGCCGGATCTTTTACGTCCACCTCAGAGGGCAGACTGGGCCTCGGTTTAACATCTCATCAATAAGACGGCACCTCCAACAGTGCAGCACTCCCTCAGTACTGCACTGAGAGCGTCGACCTGGATTACGTGCTCGAGTCCCTGAAGTGGGATTTGAACCCACAATCTTCTGACTCAGAGGGGAGAGTGCTACCATGGAGTCACAGCTGACACCTTATCTGATTGAATTGAGTAGGTGAGAATGTTACTCAGGCTGAGAATTAGTTCTCTGATTTTAGTTGACCAGTCGGAGTCTTGCTGTGCTGTATGTAGAGTACAGCTTGGTCTATAGGCTGCTCGGCTATTGCTGTGCAGCTAAGTAAAGGACTTTTGTGTCACTTAAACACATCCACTATGGAAGCACAATCTTAAAATTAGAGCCAGGCCATTCAGGAGTGAAATCAGGAAGCACTATTTCACACAAAGGGTAGTGGGAATCTGGAACTCTCTTCCCCAAAAGGTTGTGGATGCTGTGGGTCAATTGAAAATTTCAAGACTGAGATCGATAGATGTTTGTTGCATAAGGCTATCAAGGGATATGAAGCAAAGACAGATAAATGGAGTTGAGGTACAGATCAGCCATGATCTAATTGAATGGTGGAGCAGGCTCGAGGGGCTGAATGGCCTACTCCTGTTCCTATGTTCACTGTTTGTTTGAAATACGGAAACAGAGAAGGAAGAACTTGCATTTATATAGCGCCTCTTACAACATCAACAGACTTTATAGCTGAAATGTAGTCAGTGTTGTAATGCAGGAAATGTGGCAACCAATTTGCACACAGCAAGGTCCCACAAACAGCACTGAGATAATGACCTCATAATAATGACCTCATGCTATTAATCCAAATGAACTGAGTAAATTCAGATACAAACCCTGTTAAGAGAATCCTTTGCCTAGGTTGCCTGTTTTGAATCAGTTGCAGTTCTCCTGTTCCGAGGGCTGCCAACTCTGGTTGAATGCATTCTTGGAGGTTTCATCACATGACCTCCTGCCTCCAACCGCCCCATCCCCTCGCTCCCGCCATTGGCTGTCCATCCTCGCGGCGCACCGCATTCCCACGCCAATTGGAAAATAAAAAGACTCTTCATTATCTGATTGGATGATTCCGGATTGACAGTCAAACAGCCTTTCTTCCCATCTCCAATATTTTTATAACTAATAAACAGACGTGTTCAAAGAAAATGAAAAGAAACAATTATTTTTTAATTCCCTTATGATTTTCCTCCCAGGCAGTGTCCAGGAGATTAGTCTTCAATTCCAGGAGACTCCAGGCCAATCCTGGAGGGTTGGCAACCCTACCTGTTACATCAGCAATCTACAGAAGGTTAAGGGCGGCGACAATTTATATTTCAAAAAACCATTGAAATTGCGTAAAAAACTGAACAGAAAGTTCAATAATTCACTGTAAGTTCCTGCTACATGCTCAAAGTTTTATGGAAAATAGGTTGTTTATGGAGCAGGAATAGACTATGGCACCAAGTGTTATGACATTTTCCAGTTGAACACATCAATGAAACACAGCAGTTAATGGAGCAATCAGAACAATGGAAAAATATACCCTTTATGGGAGTGTCCTGCTTAATTATCATGTTGGTTAGTGTCCCTAGTGACACATTTACTGGAATGTGGAGATCCCACAGTTTGAAAATACCTATTAAGATTGCTGTTATGTTAGACTGGATTGCAACAAAACCCTCACAGCAACTGCCAGAAAATGAGATTTTCCCAATTGCCTCAGCTTTCTTGGTTTTCCACTCGACTGGTGTTATGCTCATTCGGAGCTTGAGATGCATCACCACGTTCATATTTACACTGTAGCATGGGCTTTACCTTCAATGAAAGGAGAGCAAGTGAAACAGCATCAGATCGAAAGCTTAGGTTTCAGACAATATCTGAACATAAGAACATAAGAAACAGGAGCAGGAGTAGGCCCATCGGCCCCTCGAGCCTGCTCCGCCATTCAATAAGATCATGGCTGATCCAATCTTGGCCTCAACACCACTTTCCCGCTCTCTCCCCATACCCCTTGACTCCCTTGTAGTTCAAATGTCTGTCAATCTCCGCCTTGAATATACTCAATGACTCCGCCTCCACAGCTCTCTGGGGTAGAGAATTCCAAAGATTCATGACCCTCTGAGAGAAGAAATTCTTCCTCATCTCCGTCTTAACTGGGCGACCCCTTATTCTGAAACTATGCCCCCCTAGTTCTAGATACCCCCACTAGGGGAAACATCCTCTCAGCATCCACCCTGTCAATCCCCCTCAGAATCTTATGTTTCAGTAAGATCACCTCTCATTCTTCTAAACTCCAATGAGTAGAGGCCCAACCTGCTCAACCTTTCGTCATACGTCAACCCCTTCATCCCAGGAATCAACCTAGTGAACCTTCTCTGCACTGCCTCCAATGCAAGTATATCCTTCCTTAAATATGGAGACCACAACTGTACACAGTACTCCAGGTGCGGTCTCACCAGCACCCTGTAAAGTTGCATCAAAACTTCCCTACTTTTATACGCCATCCCCCTTGCAATAAAGGCCAACATTCCATTAGCCTTCCTAATTACTTGCTGTACCTGCATGCTAACTTTTTGTGTTTCATGTACGAGGACCCCCAGATCCCTTTGTACCTCAGCATTTTATAGTCTCACTCCATTTAAATAATAATTTGCTTTTTCA
Source organism: Squalus acanthias (assembly GCA_030390025.1). Classification (NCBI taxonomy): domain Eukaryota; kingdom Metazoa; phylum Chordata; class Chondrichthyes; order Squaliformes; family Squalidae; genus Squalus; species Squalus acanthias. The sequence continues at coordinate 26,096,451 of CM059428.1, read as the reverse complement.
TTCTTCCTTCCAAAGTGGATAACCTGACATTTTCCCACATTAAACTCCATCTGAAACCCAAATGAATTAAAGAAACCCAAACTAGTACAACACCTGTAAGGTTTCCAAAATGTACAGAGCCCCAAAACCTAAGGAAAAAGGACTTTGGAACTACCTCAGAGTGATAAAATTGCATTTGGGCCTAACCTAAGGAATATAAGACCAAAAACCAAGTTTTGGCATTTTTAAAAACATGTCTGGGCCTGTAAAGGGAGAAAAGGCTGTGAAGGAAGGTGTGATCAACCTCTGTAAAAGCAGTTTTGGTTATTGCAGTTAATTGCACTGTCTGGGGAACCGGGATGACCTCACTCAAGCCCCAGCAAGCATTAACATTTTGACAATAGACCCTGGGAGAAGACAGTCCCACCCAAAATACAGGCCCCATCAAACCGATTACAGGGCCCATCAGAAAACATGCATAATACAAATCACTCAGGACCAGGCTATAGAAAAGACTGAGTCCAGCCTAGAAACCCAAAACACGAAACCAATCACCAGTGATCAGCCAAGGAGATTGACAGGATGCAAACCATCCCAAAACCCATTTGACACTCAGAGCAGTTACTGGTAACAGGCCCGCCAAAAATCAGACAATGAACTGAGTAGATTTGGCGGGTAGATAAGGCCACTTCAATTTGGTATAATTGAAGGCCCATCAGCAGTTCAAGGTCGTTGGGTCGAGTCGTCAGTCGCAACCGGTGGTCATCAGAAGAAGAAGACGACGACCCGAGCTGGAAGCGAGTCGGCATCGCTCACCACTCAGACACACCTGAGTCCAGCTCGTGAAGATACCACCTCGACGGACCTCCAACAACGGTCCCAACACAGTCACCCAGAGCAACAAGGAGCAACAAGTCACCGACGGCTCCACGAGGTCGACCGACACACTAAACAAGGCCTAAAGCCATCGCGGAAACCAAAGGCCTCGCGAAACCAACAACCGCGCATTACCCCCAACTGACCGGGTAATAGCAGGCCACCGCGACCAACAAAGACCAACTCCAGGGAAGAAAACCCGAAGAACCGCAAAGTTTCCACACTACAAACTACTCCTGACTTACCCCTGGGTAAGATTTAAGATTTTCCCCAAAGACTCTAAACCCTACTGCTAAACCAAAGAAATTGGGTACTCACCAGATAAATCCAAAACGACATCCTACCGCATCAGCGGACTCGCGAAGACTGATCAGATACGCAGGTGAAGTCCTCTACTGCGTACGGGGTACGGCAGACACTAACCGCCATAAACAGCGAACCCCAAAACCGCGATTTAGCCCAACTGTCAAAGGATTGGTGAGCATTATCCCTGGTCCTTCAAAACCTAACTTAGCTAGTAAAGTGGGGTTGGGAGGAGTGAAGTATTGTTCTACTGTCATTTCCCTCGTTTGTACCAAAGTGTTCCCCACTTTTAGAGTGTTAAGAGTGTTATTATTTGTGTCTTACCTTTTAATAAAGATTGAAGTTCTTTCATCAAACTCAGTTGTCTGCTGCACCTTTGTATCACAACCCCCAAATAAGTCCAAGGTCTAGAACCAAGGGAGTGGGAGCGATTCGACCCGCTCAGAAGTCAGAGGTGAAGCTGACACAAAACACCACCCCCGACAACCACAACAATCTTAGCACATCCCAAAGCGCTTCACAGGTAATGAAGTACTTTTGAAGTATAATCAGTGTTGTAGGGAAATATGGCAGCCAATTTGCGCACTGCAAGGTACCACAAACAGCAATGAGGTAACGACCAGATAATCTGTTTTGTGGATGTTGGTTAAGGGATAAATATTGGCCAGGACACCAGGGAGAACTCACCTGCTCTTCATCAAATAGTGCCATGGGATCCTTTACATCCACCTGAGATGGCAGACAGTGCCTTGATTTAATGTCTCAGCTGAAAGACGGCACCTGCGACAGTGCAGCACTTCCTCAGGGATTGTGAGTGGGGTGCCAGAGTTCGACATGAAAGGTTTAGGCAGTTTCAACCCAGTTCATCATGGGAGAGAGGCTGGTATGGAAGATGGAAACATCCCACTGGTGCTGGTTGTTCCAAGGCAGGGGTGAGGGCAGAGTTTGGGGGAACTCGATTATGCATTGGTTTGGTTCACTATAGATTGGGCCTATACTCTCTGGAGTTTAGAAGAATGAGAGGTGATCTCATTGAAACATACAAGATTGTGAGGGAGATTGACAGGGTAAATACTGAGAGGTTGTTTCCTCTGGCTGGAGAGTCTCGAACTAGGGGGCATAGACTCAGGATAAGGGGTCGGCCATTTAAGGCTGAGATGAGGAATTTCATCACTCTGAGGGTTGTGAATCTTTGGAATTCTTTACCCCAAAGGGCTGTGGATGCTAAATCGTTGAGTATATTCAAGATGGAGATATAGATTTTTGGACTCTCGGGGAATCAAGGGATATGGAGATAGAGCGGGAAAGTGGAATTGAGGTCAAAGATCAGCCATGATCTTATTGAATGGCGGAGCAGGCTCAAGGGGCCATATGGCCTACTTCTACTCCTAATTCTTAAGTTCTTACTATACCAGACCTGAAAGCCAAAAGTGAACTGCTGATCCCGCCACTGGCATTCTCCATCTTAAAAAATTCAACCAAAAAAATATAAAATCTAGATACCAAGTAGAGGGGAGTGCAATAACATTTCTTGTATTTAACCAACTTTTTCAAGTATACACTGCTTAAGTCTATTCTGCTAAAATTATCTAAACTAAAAGCTGTTTTTTCACTGACTTTGTTCAATATGCTTTTTCTATTTGATTTTTCTTTGTCTTCCCATTGATACCTCCTCAAGGCTTTTTCCTGCACCTAGAAAATTATATGAGGTCTATGGAGGGAGTAGGTTTGATGGGCCAAATGGCTTTTTCTTGTCTCTTCTGAGGAGAGTACCTTAACGCTGATTTACTGGGCACTTGCCATATTTTTGTAAGCACCGAGGGAGAGTTGCACCCTGATCCAACGTTGGGTGCCTTACCTTAGGAAGGATGTCAAGGCCATGGAGCAGATGATACCAGGGGTGAGGAGGCTCTAATTATGAGGAGACTAGAGAAACTGGGGCTCTTTCAATACCGTCAATAATGGGGTCAAGTTTAACCTAACCCGTCCAGTGGGATGCTGACGGGATTGGATTGATCCTCCTGTAAGAATAGGCCAAGGTGCAGTCCTGCTCTATGTACCAGGAATGAGTTCTAGACACAGGAGTCAAACACTTAAAAATTTATTAAGGGTTAAATGAACGTACTCAGACAATGACCCAGAACTTCACTGACGAAGATCACAGTTTAAGTGAGGCTACACTCTGGTGTAAGGTAAAATTGTTCAATGGAATCAAGAGCATACAGTTATCATAAATAAAATAGCAAGGATGCTGATTCTCAGCAGTCTGATCTTTGTAATTTGGAAAATTTGAGTTTTGGACGTTACAAAGAAACCATAGGGAGTCTTTGGGGAAGGTCTTTGAATTACACCCTGGGTGGGCCCACTAAATAAAAAATGGGATGTTTTCTTTTGTGTGTTGTAATTTAAATCTACACATCCTGTTGCTGACCCACTGTGTAAAAACAATGGGAACATGGGAAGACTTCTACTGCTTGTGAAATAAAACTCAGCAATTTCAAACTTTTAAAAACTAATTAATTTGCAGCACAGAACGATGCTGCTCGGCCCATCGTGACTGTGCTGGCTCTTTCCTAGAGTGTTCCAAAACTAAGCCATATCTTCCTCCGCTTCAAATATTTATCCAATTTTCTTTCAAAGATGCAATGGCCTCTGCCTCAATCGCTCGCTGTGGCAAGACATTCCATGTCCCAACAACCTCTGCATCTAGAAATTTCTCCAAACCTTCTCTCCTCACTCTGACAATTTTAAAATGATGACCCCTCGTCACCGACTCCACAACCAGAGCAAAGGTTATTGTATTCAAACACAGGATCACTGGATAAATTGTTACTTTACGGCTTGTAGTAAACAACCCCTCAAATTCCAAAACATAAGCTAACAAAGTGTGCAAGCATTTCTAGAAGAGGAACAAATGTACTAGGTTTAGGCATCAGCCTTTGTTCAGCCTCCAAGTCATAAAGTAACTCCAGAGACTGGAGCACATAATCCAGGATGACACTGCCAGTGCAGTACTGAGGGAGTGCTGCACTGTTGGAGGTGCCGTCTTTCAGATGAGACGTTAAACTGTCTTCCCTCTCAGGTGGACGTAAAAGATCCGATGGCACTATTTGAAGAAGTACAGGGGAGTTGTCCCAGTGTCCTGACCAGTATTTATCCCTCAACTAACATGAATAAAAAATGAATTAGCTGGTCATTCATCTCATTTCTGTTTGTGGGACTGGCTGTGCACAAATTGGTTGCTGTGTTTCCCTGCATTACAATAGTGACTACACTTCAAAATTACTTCACTGGCTGTAGTGTGTTTTGGGATGACCTAAGGTTGTGAAGGCACTATATAATTGCAAGTTATTTCCATCTTTCTGGGTGACTATCCTTTTGACCAAAGTTCTGAGTTTTTTTCCCCAAGGCTGACTGCAGAAACATAACTTCAGTGTCTACCTTCCCAGCCTTTATTCCTCTTCAGACATCTCTTCAATGGACAGCCCATAATAGTGATGACCTGGCAAGTACCTTTAATCTCACTCAGTTGGGTACTTAAGAATAATCTGGCGCCTCAATAGATAGACACAATATTCTTACATCAGTCCCATGATTTAACATGCATTTGTTTAAGCTACAAACACTTGCAACATTCAACATTGCTCAATCATCAACTAAAACAGCTTGGGGGACCTGTAACTAAGTGAAACATGGAACCAGAAAGAGCTATTTGACCCATCAAGCCAATTTCTTCCATAGTCAAGTCCCAAATTTTAAATTGGAGAAAGTGAGATTGTGTGGGGGGATCAGACTGTTGAGCATCATGGATACACCACTGCCTTTGGAATAGGAAGAAATATGGAAATCATCGAGTAAGAATGGGTGTAAGTCCCAACTAGATAGGCAAAGAAATAATGATTCTAATATGGAAACTAATGGTAAATGATAGGACAATTAATTCAAGATACTCTACACTGGGGTGATCTTTCTCCTTAGTATTCTTCTTTCCCAAAGACCCCCAATGATCACTCTTCTCTGCTTCCCAAAATCTCTATTACCATCTCTCTTGCCCAAGATACCCAATACTGTCCAACACTTTTCCCAGTTCCAAGATTTCTTGATCTCTTTCCCAAGACCCAGTCACTTTCTCGATCTGTCTGTTTCTCCATTTCTCTCTCTTCTTAATCTGTCTGTTTCTATCTCCCTCTCGATCTGTTTGCCTTTCTCTTTCTTGATCCATCTGTTTCTCTTTCTTGATCTGTCTGTTGCTCTCTTTCCTGATCTGTTTCTTTCTTTCTCTCATTTTGTTGCTCTGTCTGCTTCTCTTTCCCTTTCGATCTGTCTGTTTCTATCTTTCTCTTTTCTTGATCTGTCTGTCTCTCGATCTGTCGGTTTCTATCTTTCTCGATCTGTGTTACTATCTTTCTCTCTCGATCTGTTTCTATCTTTCGTGATCTGTCTATTTCGCTCTTTACCTCCGTCTGTGTCTAAGATTTCCAATTCTTTTATCCCTCCTCCATTTTCAACAGAAACTTTTGCAAAGCTTAATTTTCGTCTTTCCATTTTATTTATTTATTTAATTTATTTTTTTTAAACAGAATTTCCAATGCTGGAAAAGGACCCAAATTAGACATTGTATTTTACTTTTTTTTAATTAATCTATTGGATTTCCAATTACGGGTATTGTAGTGTAGTGGTTGTTACTGACTAATAATCCAGAGAATGTGAGTTCAAATCCCAATGGCAGTTTGACAATTTGAATTCAGTTTTATTAAAATCTGGAAATAAAAAGCTGGAATCAGTAAAAGTGGCCATGAAGCTGTGGGATTGTCGTAAAAGCCCAATTGGTTCACTAATGTCCTTTAGGGAAGGAAACCGTCTGTCCTTACCCAGTCTGGCCTATATGTGACTCCAGTCCCCCACCAATGTGGTTGACTCTTAACTGTCCTCTGAAGTGGCCTAGTAAGCCACTCAGTTGTATCAAACTGCTTTGGGCAACTAGGGATGGGCAATAAATGCTGGTCTTGCCAGCGACACCCAGAGAATGAATTTTTTAAAAATGAGAACGCTTTATCTTAAAAAAAAAAGGCCATGTCTTCATGAAAGTGGAACTGCATCATAAGGAAAGTAACACAGGTTTTCCTCAAATAAAACCAGGGCTCGCAGAAACTTGATTATGAAGAAAACCCATTAATCTTGTGAATCTCCAGGCTGTATATGGTCTTCGTACACCAGTGATGTTTTGAGAGCAGCTTATAGTTTGTGTTTTGTAAAAACTTTGAACAAACAAAAATTCTGCGAACAAGGTTTCACCGTCTCTAAATTGTCAGTGTCGCAGTTAAGGAAGAATACAAGAGGTCTGGCAAATTAACTGAGATTCTAGCAAAACTTTACACTTCAAATGAAAACAGATTGCTTGCCGTTAAATAAATAATACATTTAATTAAGTCCATGTACAATACTATACAAAAATCGCAGTGAAATCCAATAAAGTAGAACTATTATGAAAGGTCTTTTTTTTTACAAAAATATCACTACAATATGGTATTGGCTACTTTAGATAACATATCTGGGAGAATACTGTCGACATAATATGGGGAAAATCCACACAAAACTGGAATGTAAGAAAAGTATTACAGTAACATATTGCTTTTGTTCCTAAATACTAGTGTCAGCTTTGAGAAAGTGTTGATCTTGACCAAGATATTGATACAGAGCTGTGATGACCTATAGTACAGAAGTTCCCTGGCAACTATACAAGAAAATATAGTTTTGTACGAACAACAGGTTGCAGAGGGATTCTGACATGGGTTTTGTATTAAAAGCAGAATTACCTAGATAGGGAGTTGGTTTTTCTTTAAGCTCAAATCAGTTCCTGGAATAGTCTGTTCTAAACGTTTGCAGAGATTTGTGCCTCGGCAGATTGATCTTATGTCACGTCAACTTTTTCAATGCTTTTGCTTTAAGAAAAGCAATTTAGAAAAAAAATTAGTAGCGGCAGAGGTGAAGATATTATGGCATCACCCGTCCACTTGTCCCCATCATCCTCGGTTTTCAAACACGATCAGATGTTTTGCAAGACACTTTAGCATGGGAGCAGTAAAATCGGAGTGTGGTACCAGGGTGTGGCTACCGTATCAGCAGCCCATTCACAAATCCAACATCACTTGTTTCTTAAAGGTGTAGCATCTCACCAGGGGGGGGGGGGCGGGGGCGGGGGGGAGATAAGAAAAAGTGCTTGGCAGAGCTTCTTGTAACTGGCTTGCAAATACACTCCAAGATCGCGTAATCACATCACGGAGTCACATGCAGGAGACAGGAGAAAAATGATGCGGAATTTCTCATTCTTACGAGAAAAAAAATTGCCAAACACTTCCCTATGAAGATGTCACGCCATCGTTGAAGTCAGCATCGATGACAGAAACCGAAGAGGGTATAACTAAAAAATAAAAAGATTTCTCAAAATATGAATAAATTATATTTTAAAAATGATTACTATGTGTTACATTCATCCTTATGGTGTTATTAATACATGCTGACAGACTATTCTAAGTGTCAGTTCACAACACAATACACTTCAAATGGTGCCTACAGTAAAGGCAGTCTTGCTTTGACAGAAGCCGCCCGCTCCTAAATGGCTTGCGGATTGAGCTTAGGGCTTCCATTATAGTTTGTCTTGGTCGCTCAGACCCACAGTACCACAGAGCGAGCGAGCAGAAGTATTTTCAGTCCAGTATAAAATAGAAGTTCCTTTCAGCTAATAATAAAACATAATAAATTCAGACGTTTATATTTCTTATGCAGCAGAGTAATGGCAGTGGTGTTTCAAATTTTCTTGGATCATTTTTCCATTGTTATATAACAAAAAAACAAGATATAAAGTAGGCCTGTGCTTCGTGGTGGGCAGTCTTGTGTGCAGCCAAGGAGCTGCACATCTCACCTGAGTCACGCAGACATTGGGGAGAAGATAAGAAAGTGATTATTATCCCTAGAGATTCGCACACGTATCAATTCAAACTGAGAAAAATTACAACTTTCCTTTTTTTTTTAATAAGCGTGAGAAAAATGCAACTTGATGGAGCTGACATGTTGAGTTTTGAAGTCAGTTTGTTCCCAACCATTTTGCTCGTGCACGCCTCAACCGGTCAGTTCAAAAATGGCCACCGCCACAGTACAACGTGCAGAAAGCACTGTTATCATGGAGAAGGGCAAAGTCCAGCCCTCAAACATGAGGCTTTTTTCTTCTTTTTTCTTTCTTGCTGCCGTTACCGGCTCCTCACGACTGGTGGTAATGGTGGTAATGATGGTGGTGATGGTGCTCGTGGTGGTGGTGGTGCTCATGCCTCTGAATGACGGGCATGACGTAGCCGTCGCTCGACATGACCGGCGGCAGATCCCGTACGAACTCCTGCTCCAGTGCCGGCGGCTGAACGTGGGCCGCCTTCAGCGGGGAGTGGTTGTCTTTCATTCGTTGCCTGTACTTTTTATGGCTGTGTTGTTGCTGTTGCTGGAAGTGATGGTGGTCGTGTCCCGCGTGGTTGGGCTGGGAGTGGTAGTGCAGGCCTTTCCCCGCCTTATTTCCGCTGCTCTGGCCGGGCGCGGCAGGAGCTTTCCCCGCCCCTTTGGGGGACTTCCCGAGCGGCTTCTCCTGGCATTTCAGCCGCTGGTGCATTTCGCCCGACCTGAGCTCGCCCACGCTCGTCGGAGAAGGCTGGTCCAGGAGGAGCTGGGACCGACGATGGTGGCTGCTGTGGGCCTCCGATTCTTGGGATCGCGACCTGTTCTGGGAGTGAGCGTTTTTCCCATGGTGCTCTTGTCTGGTCTGCAAAGGTGGGGACCCTGAAAGAGAAGGGGACAAACCAGCGTCAACAGAATGAGACGAGCTGATTAGCAGAGACAAAGTAGCATTTTCAATAGATCTGATCATTTTGAGAAGACCAAGAGGAGACCTGATAGAGGTCTTTAAAATTATGAATTGGTTCGATAGGGTGGATGTGGAGAAATTGTTTCCACTTGTGGGTGAGTGCAGAACAAAGGGGGCATCAACATAAGAGTCACTAACAGATCAAATAAAGTATTGGAGAAATTTCTTTGCACAGAAAATGGTGAGAACATCGAACTTGCTGCCACATGGGAGTGGTTGAAGGAGATAGTACTGATGCATTTAAGGGGAGACTTGATGCATAGATGAGGGACAGGGGAAGAGAGAGATATGGGGGCAGGGCAGGAAGAGGTAATTAGAGTGGGAGGAGTATGAACAGACTAGTTGGACCAAATGGCTCGTTTCTGTGCTGTAGATTTGAAGTAATATAATTCTATGCAACACAATAGCTTTAATGTGGTTCACAGCCAAAATGGAGATAGGATTTTTGCATTCAGACACAGGTCAAGTGTCCCTTTACTGCATTTCCATTTGCACTGGGAAAAGATGGAAAGAGTGACCACTGCCCTATTGCAGGAATTCTGTTTTCAAATCGATCAGCATGTGAAGAACAGCCTTTGTGTCAGTCATTCCAAATTACACGGCCCACTTTTCCAGGACTCAAGGTCAACCTTTTAAGTGTGCCCTAGAGTTCTGCTGTTATGCTGTGTCTTGGGGCGGTTAATTTATCGTCGAGTGTGAATGAAACTTGGCCACCTTCCAGCCCTCTGTGTATTTGTACAGGAGATAAGTTCCTGCACTTGTGTGGATCATGTAGCGCTGGGCACAGGCAGCAGTCCAATTTGGCACCGTCGTTGCCCTGCTTTGATCTGAAAAGGAAATCAGTTCTTAACCCCATCAGTGCCAAAACCATATGGGAGCCCACAAAATGCCAGAATGCTGCTAAGTCATCCGTGAAGGCTGGATTTGTCCCAAACCATCTGCTTTTTCAGCAGACTTCATTAATGCTACATACCATCAATTTATATTAGTTCCACATGGACAGTGTGCAGTCGCCTACTCCTTTTGTTCTCTTAATTGAAGCACTCATTATTTCAGTGTTGTCCAACAGAAATTGCTGACTAGCCACAGGTGTTACTATGACAACACTGTTTTAGCCACAGGCACTCATTTTAGTAGAAAACGCCTCACACACAATACAGGTAAATGTACTGCACATGTGGTTACTTACTCAACAAACATCTACCACCCTTATGCATCCAAGGAAGTAAAGCACCCACAACAATCAAAAAAAACACTCGCACGCTCTGCTTTCGTCTTACCATTTTACCAACAAACGCACAAAAAAGTTAAAGTTCACATGCGTACGCCATGCGAATGTGAGTATGGAGATCTCATGCCCAACGTCAGTGTCTAATACTCATTTTTTATTTAATCAATCAGAAATGCAATTAGCCACATCTGGATTTCCAATTCAAAATATGTGACTCATGGCTAATCTATTGGACTATTCAAAAGTTGTTTGGTTGTCTCCAAGTGAAACAACTTTAACTGGGAGGTATGGAGGCAACCAATCACTAAACGGCAACCAACAACAGCAGCCACATCTAATATTGCAGACTTGGCCTGCAAAGTTATCTTTCCAGTAACCTCAAGAGTGTTTAGAGGAGCTGCAATAATGGATAATAAAAAATGATTTTCAAATTTGAGATCGGAGTCTCAAGGCTATCCTGATGGGATAAAAGTCTCCTTTTCAGGCCCTAAATGATAAGAGTTTCGATGACTTTAAACCAATTCCTAGCAGGGGGCGGAAGGAGTCAGCATCTTTGTGCTAACCATAATTTGTAAACTCACTCAATAGCTACATCACCATGTGGAAAAAAGAAGAAAATAGAAGCTTTTCCAAGGTTCAGGCTCATTGTTGAAGTAGTTAACTTGTACTGTAAGTACTGTACCGACCTACAGGGGTTTAATGGTAGTGATGGCTGCAAAAGTTGAAAATGTTCATGCATCTTTCAGTCCAATTAGGAGAAAAAAAAATAAAAAGCCTCCCCCCCCAAAATATGCTCATGTTGAAATAAACTGAAGAACAATCTGGGCACTTGGGAGGGGATGTTACCCGATTTATTTGAAAGTTTCCATTAGTCAGACAGTTTACAATTCAGCTCCAAGACAGGGAGGGATGATAGGCAGGGAGGCATGAATGAGCTGTCCAACCAATAACCACCTGATAGTTTTCTGTGGTAACTAACAAGTTGCTGGGCTTTATAGGTCCCTCTATTTACAACAGTGTGGCTTCATCGCACTACAGGAGGTAACTTCCTGCTCTATTTAGTTAGCAAATTGAACTTGTTCTTGATGGGCACTGAACACACAAGCAAGGAAGTTATGCTAAACCTTTATAAATCACTGGTTAGGCCTCAGCTGGAGTATTGTGTTCAATTCTGGGCGGCGAACAGGTAGGCCCACAGAGGCGGCGGACCTGGGTGGAGCGGAGTACAAAAGGTAAGCCCGAGGCGGCAGCGAGGCCCAGAGCAGCAGTGGGAGCAGCGGCGGAGGCGGACCTGTTGAGTGCTTTTATAGTGCGGGACGCAGTGGTTGCTGGGTAGGTGATTAATTTTTACCTAAATATAAGTTGGGCGGTTCCTAAACCCGAGACACTACACTTGTAGTGTCCCCCACCCTTCCACCTCCTCTAACCTAAAGGGGGTGAGCGAATATCAGGTAAGCTCTTTCTTGTTCTAGTTTAATCCGCAAGTTAGCTGGAGGGGATGGCAGGGGAGGCAGTGAAATGTTCCTCCTGCAGAATGTTTGAGGTGAGGGACGCCGTCGGTGTCCCTGCTGATTACACCTGTGGGAAGTGCACCCATCTCCAGCTCCTCGAAAACCGCGTTAGGGAACTGGAGCTGGATGAACTTCGGATCATTCGGGAGGCAGAGGAGGTCATAGATAGAAGCTTCAGGGATGTAATTACTCCAAAGAATGAAGATAGATGGGTGACGGTGAGAGGGGCTAGGAGGAAGCAGTCAGTGCAGGGATCCTCTGTGGTCGTTCCCCTCAGTAACAGGTATACCGCTTTGGATACTGTTGAGGGGGACGACCTACCAGTGGTAAGCCACGGTGACCGGATCTCCGGCGCTGGGTCCGTCCCTGTGGCTCAGAAGGGAAGGGGGGAGAGCAGGAGAGCAATAGTTATTGGGGACTCAATAGTCAGAGGGACAGATAGGAGGTTCTGTGGCAGCAAAAGAGACTCACGGATGGTATGTTGCCTCCCGGGTGCCAGGGTCCGTGATGTCTCGGACCGTGTTTTCAGAATCCTCAAGGGGGAGGGGGAACAATCACAAGTCGTGGTACACATCGGTACCAACGACATAGGTAGGAGAAGGGACGGGGATTTAAAACAGGAATTTAGGGAGCTAGGTTGGAAGCTGAGAGCCAGTACAAACCATGTTGTAATTTCTGGTTTGTTGCCGGTGCCACCTGCTAGCGAGTTGAGGAACAGGGAGAGAGTGCAGATAAACACGTGGCTGCAGGGATGGTGTAGGGGGGAGGGTTTCAGTTATGTGGATAATTGGAGCACATTCTGGGGAAGGTGGGACCTGTACAAACAGGACGGTTTGCACCTGAACCAGAGGGGCACCAATATCCTGGGAGGGAAATTTGCTACGGCTCTTCGGGGGGGGGGGGTTTAAACTAATTTGTCAGGGAGATGGGAAAAAGGGCTGTAGTCCAGGAGCCAGTGGTGAGTGTAGGGAGGTACTGAGGAGGGTATCAAGGTCGCAGGAATGTACCGGCAGACAGGAAGATGGCTTGAAGTGTGTCTACTTCAATGCAAGGAGCATCCGGAATAAGGTAGGAGAACTTGGAGCGTGGATTGGTACTTGGGACTACGATGTGGTGGCCATTACGGAGACATGGTTAGAACAGGAACAGGAATGGTTGCTGGAAGTTCCGGGGTATAGATGTTTCAGTAAGAGTAGGGAAGGTGGTAAGAAAGGTGGAGGAGTAGCATTGTTAATCAAGGATAGTTTAACAGCGGCAGAAAGGCAGTTCGAGGGGGATCTGCCGTCTGAGGTAATATGGGCTGAAGTTAGAAATAGGAAAGGAGCGGTCACGTTGTTAGGAGTTTTCTACAGGCCCCCAAATAGTAATAGAGATGTGGAGGAAGAAATTGCAAAGCAGATTATGAATAGGTGTGGAGGTCACAGAGTAGTTGTCATGGGTGACTTCAACTTTCCAAATATTGATTGGAACCTTTATAGGTCAAACAGTTCGGATGGGATAGTTTTTGCACAGTGTGTGCAGGAGGGTTTCCTGACACAATATGTGGATAGGCCGACAAGAGGTGGGGCCACATTGGATTTGGTACTGGGTAATGAACCGGGCCAAGTGTTTGATTTGTATGTGGGAGAGCACTTTGGAGATAGCGACCACAATTCGGTGACTTTCACTATTGCAATGGAGAGGGATAGGGCCATACGGCAGGGCAGGGTTTATAATTGGGGGAGGGGTAATTATGATGCGATTAGGCAAGAATTAGGGAGCATAAGATGGGAACAGAAACTATCAGGGAAAGGCACAAACGAAAAGTGGAGCTTTTTCATGGAGCAATTACTGCGTGTCCTTGATAGGTATGTCCCTGTCAGGCTGGGAGGAAATGGCCGAGTGAGAGAACCATGGTTCACAAAAGAGGTTGAATGTCTAGTCAAGAGGAAAAAGGAAGCGTATGTAAGGATGAGGAAACAAGGTTCAGTTGGGTCGATTGAGGGGTACAAGGTAGCAAGGAATGAGCTAAAAAAAGAGCTTAGGAGAGCTAGGAGGGGGCATGAGAAATCCTTGGCGGGTCAGATCAAGAAAAACCCCAAGGCTTTTTACTCTTATGTGAGAAATAAAAGAATGACCAGGGTGAGGGTACGGCCGGTCAAGGACAGTAGTGGGAACTTGTGGGTCAAGGACAGTAGTGGGATCTTGTGCATGGAGTCAGAAGAGATAGGAGAGGTGATGAATGAATACTTTTTGTCAGTGTTCACCAAGGAGAGGGGCCATGTTTTTGAGGATGAGAGTGTGATAAAGGTGGATAGGCTGGAGGAGGTAGATGTTCTGAGGGAAGATGTTTTAGCAATTTTGAAGAACCTGAGGGTCGATAAGTCCCCTGGGCCAGATGGGATATATCCTAGGATTCTTTGGGAGGCAAGGGAGGAAATTGCAGAGCCTTTGGCTTTGATCTTTGGGTCCTCACTGTCCACGGGGATGGTGCCAGAGGACTGGAGAGTGGCGAATGTTGTTCCTCTCTTCAAGAAAGGAAATAGGAATGACCCTGGTAATTATAGGCCGGTTAGTCTTACTTCGGTGGTTCGTAAGATAATGGAAAAGGTCCTGAGGGATAGGATTTATGACCATTTGGAAAGAGGCAACTTAATCAGGGATAGTCAACACGGATTCGTGAAGGGTAAGTCTTGCCTAACAAATTTGATTGAATTCTTTGAGGAGGTAACTAAGTGTGTAGATGAAGGTAGAGCAGTTGATGTCGTATACATGGATTTCAGTAAGGCGTTTGATAAGGTTCCCCATGGTCGGCTCATGAAGAAAGTAAGGAGTTGTGGGATAGAGGGAAATTTGGCCGATTGGATAAGTAACTGGCTATCTCATGGAAGGCAGAGGGTGGTGGTGGATGGAAAATTTTCAGATTGGAGACCAGTTACCAGCGGTGTGCCACAGGGGTCGGTGCTGGGTCCTCTGCTGTTTGTGATTTTTATCAATGACTTGGAGGAGGGGACTGAAGGGTGGATCAGTAAATTTGCTGATGACACCAAGATTGGTGGAGTAGTGGATGAGGTGGAGGGCTGTTGTAGGCTGCAAAGAGACATTGATAGGATGCAGAGCTGGGCCGAAAAATGGCAGATGGAATTTAACCCTGATAAGTGCGAGGTGATTCATTTTGGTAGGGCAAATTTGAATAAGGATTACAGGGTCAACGGCAGGGTTCTGAGGAACGTGGAGGAACAGAGGGATCTGGGGGTTCATATCCACAGATCTCTGAAGGTTGCCACTCAAGTGGATAGAGCAGTAAAGGCGGTCTATATAGTGTGTTAGCGTTTATTAACGAGGGGTTTGAGTTTAAGAACCGTGAGGTTATGCTACAACTGTACAGAACCTTGGCGAGACCACATTTGGAATATTGTGTGCAGTTCTGGTCACCTCACTATAGGAAGGACGTGGAAGCATTGGAAAGAGTGCAAAGGAGATTTACCAGGATGCTGCCTGGTTTGGTGGGGGGGGGGGGGGGGGGGGGGGGAGGTCTTATGAGGAAAGATTGAGGGAGTTAGGGCTTTTCTCTTTGGAGCGGAGGAGGATGAGAGGCGACTTAATAGAGGTTTATAAGATGATGAGGGGGATAGATAGAGTGGATGTTCAGAGACTATTTCCTCGGGTGGAGGTAGCTGTTACAAGGGGGCATAACTATAAGGTGCATGGGGGGAGATACAACACTTTAGGAAGGACCTCAAAGCCTTGGAGAGGGTGCAGAGATTTACTAGAATGGTACCAGTTATGTGAAGAGAGAAGCAGGGATTGTTCTCCTTAGACCAGTGAAGGTTAAGGGCAGATTTAATAGAAGAGTTCAAAATTATGAGGGGTTTTGATAAAGTGGATAGGGAGAAGCTGTTTCCACTGGCAGGAGGATTAGTAATTAGAGGAAACAGATTTAAGAACCAGAGGGCAGATGAGGAGAAATATTTTTACGCAGCGAGTTATGATGATCTGGAATGTACTTTTCCTAACCAAGGAAGAAGAGCAGTGGCCATTTTATTTCTCTACCTGGTCCAAATTTGGATGTGTAGTTTTCTATCCCAGCCAAGTCCAAGTAATGGTTTCTTCTCTCTGTGTTTTCATCTACACAGTAATGCTCACGAATATTTGAATGCTGCTGGTCACTGTTGTATCTTCTGCAAGAAAACGGAACTCCTCAATTAAGATTCGTTTTCAGCCTTCCATTGTTGACTCACTCCCAACATATTAACATCTCTCATCTCGACGCAAGCTCAGCTGGTTGGGTGCAGTTTGGGTTGAACCCAAAGCCAGTTTCCTCAACCCAAATGCATCAATAGTAATGTCAAAGTCTTGACTTCCCTATGCCTGGAAAAAGGTCTGGTTTAGTTTCAAAATACCCTCGATACCTTCCCCCTTTTTGGTTGAACTTTGACCCGGCAGATTTCCAGCCAATCTGCAGCTCTCAAAGCATGGCATAATAAAGGCATCCATAACCTCGGCACTTTTAATTAACAATAAAGGTCTCTTCAAACTATACACAGTAAGTGACGGGTGAAAGAAAACTGGTCCCTTTAAAAAAAGATAGTGGAAATCTAGAATCCAGGGATTAAAAAAATAGCGGAGTTGTCAACTAGTTGCTTTCCATCGGTCCTTACCCAGGAAGTGTGGGAAAAGTTGCTTAAGCATGACAACTGATTTCCAGGAACCCTCAAGAAGCATGCCAAGTGGCTAGCCGCAAATACTGATGGATATGTAGGGTCATTAAAAGATGGTACTCCAAACACACAAACTAGCCGACCCAGATTTGAATCTGTTATGTCTTAAGTGTTAGAAACTAAAATTAAATGAAGCTTTAACAAAAGTCTTTAGTAATTTCACTAAATTTGGGAGGGATTCAGGAGGATTGGAAATCGGCACCATTGGATTGAGGAATAGCAGGAAGGTATAGCACATCAGGTTTGAAATGATTTTGAGTGTGCGAACACAGTGAAAGGCACAATCTGTTAAAGGGCAGTTAGCAGAAATTCAAGAAAAAGAGGCTTGCTGAAGTTTTTTTTTGCAGAGATTGTGGCCACGAGGAAAGGGCAGAGGAGTGGGACTAATTGGTTAGCTCTTTCAAAGAGCCAGCACAGGCATGGTGGGCTGAGTGGCCTCCTTTTGTATTGTAAGAGTCTATGACATAGTGGGCAGGGGAAGTACAGCTGATCTATACTTGGATTTTCAGGAAACTTTTGAAATTTTGGTAACTAATAGTATCAGCTGTGGCTCAGTGGGTAGCACACTCACTTCTGAGTCAGAAGGTTGTGGGTTCAAGTCCCACTCCAGGACTTGAGCACATAAAGCTAGGCTGACACTCCAGTGCAGTGCTGAGGGAGTGCTGCACTGTCGGAGGTGCCGTCTTTCAGATGAGACGTTAAACTGAGGCCCCATCTGCTCTCTCAGGTGGACGTAAAAGATCCCACGGCACTATTTCGAAGACGAGCAGGGGAGTTATCCCCGGTGTCCTGGCCAATAGTTATCCCTCAACCAACATAAAACAAAAACAGATTATCTGGTCATTATCACATTGCTGTTTGTGGGACCTTGCTGTGCACAAATTGGCTGCCACATTTCCTACATTACAACAGTGACTCCACTCCAAAAAAAAATACTTCATTGGCTATAAAGCGCTTTGAGACGTCATGTGGTCGTGAAAGGCGCTATATAAATGCAAGTCTTTCTTTCTATAAAACAAAACAACACAACATTAGACAAAGTCCGGCATTGGCCAAGCAATAGGCTCAAACCAGGAAACAAAGGACAGCTATCAAGGAGGCTAGAATGAAGATCGATACACAGTGGATAGCCTTGCTTTTTATAACCTATATTAAATGGATAAGGATACTGCAAGGAAAGTTTACAAGTTAGCTGATTATATCCAACTAGGAGGCTGGTCAAATAATGAAAAACAATGCGACAAGAATTTAGGTAGCCAGGTCAATAGCTGGCCCATGAGGTCCACAAATGTTAACAAATGTAAAGTAATTAATAATGGGTCAAGGAACCAGAAGAGGGAGTAAGTGTTAAAATGGAACAATGGTGCAATGTGCTAATAGGACAGAGAGCTAAGGTGTTAGAGAGGATTAATCTATGAAGTCATCAGCACTATGGTGAGCTGCAGCAACAAAGGAATATAGTACAAATCAAAAGGCATTGGTTCGACCTCAGCTGGAGAGCTTATGTGCAATTCTCATCACCTCACAAAGATTAGTACAGATGAGGGAGGCCATTCAGCCCATCTTGTCGATAAAAGCCTGTGAAGATGCTTTGTGAATGATTCCAAAGATGATCCTACTCAAAAGGCCATTTCAGGTATTGACCGCTGTGTGTGTGAAGAAGTGCTTCCTAACATCTGTCCTGAACTTGCTTTTCAACAGTTTGGATTTATGTCCTCAACCAATTTGTACCCAACCTAATCATAGTGAAGATATTGTGGCTTAAGACTCTATAAAAGGTGAGAAAACAGGTATCAAGAAAATAAGTTAGGAAGAAAGGTCAAAGAAGTTGGAAAAAGATGGCACTTCGACATGACCCAATTGAAGTTTAAAGATATATATGAAATGGGCAGGCAAATAGTTTACTGTGGTCAAATCCACGGGAGCACATGTTTAAAAATGAGGAAATTAGGAGCAAGGAAGGAAGTTCCCAAGGATAGTAGAGCGGCAGAATAAATTGTCAGGGAAGGAGAGTATACGTGGTTTCCAGAGATATTTGGATGCCCTTTGATGGAGAAAAGAGATTGAGGAATGTGGTGAGTAAAGTGGGATTAATCTGTGAAAAGGGGAGAAGTTTATTCCTAAAACATCTTAGGGATCATTTTGCAAGGTTGCTCTCCCAGCATGGAGAGCCAGTTGGAGAGACGGCTACAACACAACAGGATTGATTATGCAGCCTGCGTTCCTGTCTAGCGAGGATGTCCACTGGGAGTTGAGCCTCTCAGAATCACACCTCTCAACGACTCAACCTTGCTGCATTTTACTGAGAAACCAGCAACAAACTCAAGTGCTCAGCACTCTAAGGGTTAAATTGACTTTTCCACTTCATCTCCCTTTTCAATGATCCTTGTAATGCAGAGATCAGGTCAGAAATGTGTTAGAGGAGATGGATTAGCCTCCAGTACCTCAGCTGGGCAGAGAGCCTTTTGTCTGCGCTCTTCACTTCCTCCGCATGTTCAGCTTCGTTCCTGCACCGACTGCTTTCTCGATCTGGAAAAGGTAAACGCAAAAATCTGTCCATAAACCTGCTCAGCTCAGCCAGTGCTCATTGCCTCACAGCAGTTCCCATACTCCTCGAAAAACACACTCCCTCAAGTGAAATTTTCCACAGCATTCAGTGGAGGACGGAGTGGGATATGGGATTGAATTCATGCAGAGAATAAAAGTCATCTCTCCCTCCCTCTCAGCTGCAAGATACACAAATTGAATTTTGACAGTTTCAATCCAGTCCCGAGTGGGCGAGAATCAACTGGACTAAATGCCCATATATTGGTACAAATGGCTCTCTCGCTCAGAGAGGCTGCAAGAGGGGCTGGGGAAGTGGAAAAAAAATCACACTCACACAGTAGGGTTCCCTTAAGAGGATGGAGTCAAGACACAATGGGAAAGGGTAGACTGAACTTCACTTTTGTATTCTACCCATATTTTTCCTAAAGCCGTCCTGCAGTCTGCAGAATATTGCCAAATTAAGGGTGCTCTCCACATTCACCTCACCTCTGTCGCGGGCAAACTCCTCTACTTTAGTTTACATCTGTTCAGTCGCATTTTTAACAAATTAGTAACAGGGACAATGATCATGTTACAGAAGGCAGGACAATGCCGACATGGCCTAACTTTTTACATATGTGTCAATTTTAACTCGGAGGGGGAGGGGGGGGGTGAGGAAATCAGTGATGGGGGTTTTGGGAAGGGGGGGGGGGGATGTGGGCGGAAATGGGTGACCCACCCAGAAGTCTGAAAGCTCGCGAGGCCTGCCTGATTTAAACTGGCTTGGCCTCATTTATCTGAAATCGGTCTCCCACCTGAAGCAGATAGGAATGATGTAAAGGCCGGCAGGAGCGGGAATTGGGTCAGGAAGCAGCTACCACCGGGAGACCCATGAGGGAAAAGCTTAGGACGGGGGGGGTGGGGGGGTGGTGAAGGGTCCTAAAAGATGGCGGTCTGGGGAGTGCTGGGATGGGGAGGCCCAGGAATTCCTTCTCGGGGCCCCCGGTGGAGGGGTTCCTGCACCACCTGGCTCCCAAGGAATCCTGCCGAAGAATTCAAAATGTTACTTTACCATGGCCCCTTCTGGTTGCTCTCCTGCATCCCGCATGGGTTTGACAGCGCATGGGCCTCCACCTCCCCCCCCTTGCATTTATATAGCACCTTTCACAATCTCAGGACGTCAAAAGCACTTTACAGCCAATTAAATACTTTTGAAGTACTTTGAAGGTCCCACAAATAGCAATGAGGTAATGGCCAGATAACGGCCCAGAAATTCGGCGCTTGTCGGGTGAGTACGCGTTGTGTACTCACCCGTAAGGCCACTTGAAGTGCCAGTTTCCTGCATGCACTGCGCATGCGCGGGAAACCGGAACTTCCGGTCTCGTGAAGGGAGGGGTTCAGAGGTGAACCGCGTGCGCGGGAGAGGCAGCGCGCACGCAGCAAACTTCGGGGTTTTTTCAGGTTTCTCCGGGAAGGTAAGTATGGAAGAAGCTGCGCTTTTAAAAAGGAGGCGCAAGACCCGTTTTTAACAAGGTAAGTGATTAATTAATTACAATTTAAAAGTTTTTTCCACAGGTTTATCTTTTTTTTTTTAGATACTTTAAAGAAAGGTAAGTTTATTTTTAGCACCGTTAAAAAGTATTTAATTTTTTCAAAAATTTTTGTTTTAAGTAGTTAATTTATTTAACTTAGTTATTTTAAAAATGTGATTTAAAAAAAAATTTATTTGAAGTTTAAGTGTGGTTTTGGGGCCGATTTCAATTCATAAGTCTTCCTGTCAAATCTATGAATGAAAATGCCCTGCTAGGATTGGCTCACGTGATCCCAGGGGACGCTTCGAACTAACTGCGCCCCTGGGATACGCAAGCACTGCGCGCCGGCAGCTGGAGGAGGCCCAGGACCCGAAGTTCTCGTGGACCCAAAACACAACAGCAGGTGCGGTAGGTAAGTACGCGCGCGATGCTTGCACCCGCAGGAAGCCGGAAAACCGAATTTCTGGCCCATTATGTTTTAGGTGTTGGCTAAGGGATAAATGTTGGCCCAGACACCAGGGATAACTTCCCAGCTCTTCTTCAAAATAGTGCCGTTAGCGCTTATGTCCACCTGAGAGGGCAGACAGGACCCTCAGCTTAACATCTCCTCTGAAAGAGGGCACTTCGACCAGAACTCCCTCAGTACTGGCACCAGGAGTGTCAGCCTAGATGTCGTGCTCTCAAGTCTCTGGAGTGGGACTTGAACCCACAACCTTCAGGCTCAGAGGCGAGAGTGCTACCCACTGAGCCAAGGCCAACACCGTGACAGTAATGGTGCAATGTGAAATTGTGGGGAGGGAAACATTTTCTTCAACAAAAAAAAAGCTTAACCCTTGCAGCACCACAGCAAGATTGAGCATTATAGTCGGTTTTGAATGAATGAATAGAGACGTGGTATTGAGGCTACTTAAAAGTTTTGCTGGGCAATCATATTTGAAGATCAGGTAGTCCAAATACCTACCAGCAAGAACCAAGGTCAGCCCTCTTGTTCAGCGAGAGATGCTCCAGAACCAAAAAAAAAATTAAACAAAGGAAGCTATTTGATATTCAGATTACTGTAGAGGAGCACTCAAATGTCAACTGGTCTACCTTGACCATTGGCGAGGCCATCTTTCTTCCTATGGGAGGGTTCAGGGGTCACCGTCAGCTTTACCCTCAGTGTCTTGCTGCTGGCAGACGATTGGTTTACCGAAGCATCTACAACTTCATAGATGGTGTGCATTAGGCTGGACATATCCTGCATGTAAAAAAAAAAAAAATATGCATACAGTTAACAGCTACGTTTTAGTCAATGAAAAATCCTTGGCTGCACAGAAGCTTTTCCCCACAGGTTAACGTCTGGACATGTGCATTATTCAAACACTAGTCCACGCCTTACAACAGTGACTACACTTCAAAAGTACTTCATTGGTTGTAAAGCGCTTTGGGACGTTCTGAGGTTGTGAAAGCTGCTATATAAATGCAAGTCTTTCTTTTCTATACGATATCCTACATCTCAAGAATGTAAAAGCCCAACGACTTCCTAACTGTCATGTTCAAATTTCAGGCACATTAATATATGTGTCAATATGATGCCAGATTTTAGATTACATTTAAATTTTTGTAGTCGTGAATGGAAATTAAAAAATTAACAGCCCCCAAGTTTCCTCATAGCAACAGCAGTAGGCCAGTTAGCCCCTCGATCCTGTTACACAGGAACAGCAGTAGGCCATTGAGCCCCTCATACCTGCTCTGCCATTCAATTAGATCATGGCTGATCTGTACCTCAACTCCATTTTCCTGTCTTTGCTTCATATCCCACAATACCCTTGCGTAACAAAAATCTCATGTTCTTAAATGAAAATTTCAAAACTAAGAACATAAATAGGAACAGGAATAGGCCACTTGGCCCCTCGAGCCTGCTCTGCCATTCGATAAGATCATGACTGATCTAGGGCTCAAAGCCAATTCCCCGCCCGCTCCCCATAGCCCTTCACTCCCTTATCTTGCAAAAATCTGTCTATCTCCACCTTAAATGTATTTAATGACCCAGCCTCCACAGCTCTCTGGGGCAGAGAATTCCACAGATTTACGACCCTCTGAGAGAAGAAATTCCTCCTCATCTCAGTTCTAAAAGGGCGACCCTTTATTCTAAACCTGTGCCCCTGCGTTCTAGATTTCCCCACAAGGGGAAACATCCTCTCTGCATCTACCTTGTCAAGCCCCCTCAGTATCTTATATGTTTCAATAAGATCACCGCTCATTCTTCTAAATTCTATGAGTATAGGCCCAGCCTGCTCAACCTTTCCTCATAAGTCAAACCCCTCATCTCTGGAATTAACCTAGTGAATCGTCTCTGAACTGCCTCCAATGCAAGTATATCCTTCCTTAAATAAGGGGACCAAAACTGTACGCAGTACTCTAGGTGTGGTCTCACCAATACCCTGTACAGTTGTAGCAGGACTTCCCTGCTTTTATACTCCAACCCCTTTGAAATAAAGGCCAACATTCCATTAGCCTTCCTAATTACTTGCTGTACCTGCATGCTAACTTTTTGTGTTTCATGTACTAGCACCCCCAGATCCCTTTGAACTGTAGCATTTTGTAATCTCTCTCCATTTAAATAATAATTTGCTTTTTTATTTTTCTCTTCCAAAGTTTATAACCTCGCACTTTCCCACATTATACTCCATCTGCCAAATGTTTGCCCACTCACTTAGCCTGTCTATATCCCTTTGCAGGTTCTTTGAGTCCTCTGCACAACTTGCTTTCCCACCCATCTTTGTATCATCTGCAAACTTGGCTACATTACACTCAGTCCCTTCATCCAAGTCATGAATGTAGATTGTAGATAGTTGAGGCCCCAGCACCGATCCCTGTGGCACCCCACTAGTTACCGTTTGCCAGCCGGAAAATTACCCACTTATCCCGACTCTCTGCTTTCTGTTAGTTAGCCAATTCTCTATCCATGCTAATATATTACCCCCAATTCCGTGAGCTCTAATCTTATGCAGTAACCTTTTATGTGGCAACTTATCGAATGCCTTCTGGAAATCCAAATACACCACATCCACTGGCTCACCTTTGTCCACCCTGCATTTGACCCAGCATCCACAGCCTTTTAAGGGAGAGTTCCAGATTTCCACTACTCTGTGAAGAAGTTTTTCCTGACATCAGCCTTGAACGGCCTAGTTTTAATTTTAAGGTTATTCCCTTGTTCTGGACTCCCCCCACCAGAGGAAATAGTTTCTCCCTATCTACCTCATCAACTCCTTTAGTTGATGGGCATGAGTCAACAATGTGGGACATGGTTTGTATTTGTCTGCAAGGTCATTTGTCCACATCACGGAGGCCCCATTGGTGAAGATATGAAGCGCACTCTCCCTGGCCTGTTTGAAAGCGGTTGAGAAGTACCTAACTACCAAGTGACCAATTGAATCCTGGTTGGTTGTAGGATTGAAGATGATGTGGTGGTTTATAGGAGCATCACTTGCCCACTCTTCACAGTAAGGAAAAGTCAAAGGGTTTGTGAAAGATTGACTATGTTGGGTGTCTCGAAGAGAGCCGCAGTGTTGGTAGCTGGAACCCGAGTGAATTGGCAACGTGATTTTGATTTGTTTTATGCACCAGTGCTGCAGAGAGCAATAATTAAATCAAGTCACTGCTACAGCCACTAATCAACAAGGCATCATCTCACTTCGGGTCAGACCTTTACCCTTCCCTCTACTGCCAATGCCCAGTCACGGTGTGTCCTATAATTAACCCACAATCAACAGTGGCAAAAAAAAGTACAGTACCAGTTACAACTTATAGAAAGTTTCTCAACATGAGCAATCCTGTTGAAACTTTAACCTTCAAATGAACAGTACTGATTTCCCCAGGATGATTTTTTTTTAAAAAAAAGGCAAATAGTATAAAACTCATAGTACAAAAAACAGATGTTGGAGCAAAACAATTAAATAGCAAATGTGCAATATAACAGATGAAAGAACTTGTATAGAGATTGAGGCCGTATCCAAAGCTAACAAGCTAAAAATTCCTGGAATCTCATTGCAATAAAAACCTATCCCACTTGAGGTTCTCAGCAAGAGATTGTTCATTTCCTATTTTCAGAGAATTTGCCTGTATAATATTGTTTATCGTAGAAATTGTCTGAGGTTCTCCCATGCCCAACATTGTAGAGGAGCTAAACGAAGATGGACAAAACCTCTTGTAGAACATTCCTACCTCTCAGTCACCATCTCAGCTCTGTGGGGGGCCAGGTCTTCAGCTGAAATACTATTTCTCCAGGCCTCAGTTTGCTTCAGGTCCCACATAGCCAAGTCTTGGCTTTCAGCTTATTGAGCTGTTTGCTCTAAACCCCCAGTCCTCCCCCACCAAATCAGGCACATCTCACCCCATCCACTTACTAGACCAAAATAGTTTCTGGAATTGCTCTAACACAGTGGTAACACCAGAAATCACTGGATAACACTCCATTTTCCACAAACTTGAAAATATCTCAATAGAAGCAGCAAGCTTCAGCAGAATATAAAAATCTCATTTGTGACCTTAACCAACCGGATTTGTGCACTGTTAGAGTCAAGCTGTTTGCAATATAAAAGTCATAGATTGGACAAAGTATGAGGGAGCTGGTTCTGTACTCCCTATCAGTTCTCCCAACTATGAGCTGCTAAAAGTTGCATCAGTCTGGTTTATATTGGCAATATGCACAAATTAACACACCATAACCTCCTAAGAAGCAGAAACAAATGTAAATGTACCTCCTTAGTAACCTTGCCACAGTTGTCAAAATCATAAAGAGTGAAGGTCCATTCCTGATGGTTATCTTCTTCAACAGACACGTCACATTCTAGCTCCTGTAAAGAAAGTGCATTTCTCTGTTCTAAATCTCTCCTCCACTTGCGGGATTCTTTCAACAGATTGAAATGTCGTCATAACTTAAGGTACGCCGGAACACCAACATGTGGTGCGGCAGCAATGTAGAACCTAGGTTCGAACCGCCATTAAGCTCTGCTGTTGTAGGGAAGTGGAGGAGGCCAGGCATCTCCTCACGGAGGGACATTTTGGGCTGAGTTACTAGCCCATTTCAGAATTAACCAGCAACGTTGCTGCCTTCATCTCGTTGCTTTTCTTTGAACCCTATTAGTTTAATTTTCTTTTACCTTTTATTCAATTACTGCCCAATGGCATTGCTACATTCTTGTGGCATTTCAGCTTAAAATTCAAATGGTGTTTATTGCAAAGTGACAGCCAAACAAAGTTTTGGAAAAAACATATCAGCCCTCCCCTTAACTGAAGGAACCGATTCTCGCTGGGTACAATTCTACAGGGACTGATAGCACTCTCACCCGAATGACCACCTCAGTGTGCGAGCCTAGTGCTGGAAGGCCTAGTGAATCAGTCCTCACCTGACATCTACACAACCCTACCTACATTTTCAGCGAGGATCGCTGGATAGCTATTTGGGCTGGGTACCCTGGCTGATTTTACTCTTCCCTGAAATTAGTTATCTCAGCACAGATGTAAAATTGAATCTGGGACCTTCCAGGTCTACAAGCTTCAGCTCCATACCACATATTACATTTACCCACTGACCCATATGGAGGAGTTCTAGTACAGCGTTGTCCTATAGAAATCGCTGACTAGCCACAGGTGTGGCTATGGCGACACCGTTTTAGCCACATGAACTCAAAACACCTTACAGGTAAATGTACCTCACACGTACATATTTACTTAAACATCTACCACCATTCAGTAACCAAGGAAGTAAAACAGCCACAATGATCAAAAAACACTCGCACACTCTGCTTTCCCTCTTAACATTTTACCAACAAACGCACAAAAAAGGTTAAAGTTCACATGACTATTGAGATCACATGCCCAGCGACGGTGTCTATTACTCATTTTTTTATTTACTAATCAGAAATGCAATTCTCCACATCTGGATTCCCAATTGTCCACATGTGGCGAGTGGCGAACAAATTGGACAACACTGTTCTAGTATGTGTTTTCTATCAGTTAAACAATTTTGCCATTATATTAACAACTTCAAGATAGATGCATTGGAACATTTCATGGTAAGTGAGTGCTGTAACTGAAGTATGAGGTCCACATTCTATTGTAAGCTAAAAAAGCAAGGTTTGAGGAAATCATTAAACTAGTGTCTTCATTGATATATGTTACTGCACTGCAACACCAACAGTGCAACCAATACTAACATGCAATTCACAGAAACCATTTTGTAGAGCTAAAGCCAAACAAAACAGGAGATTAAGTGCCTAGTACACATTAGGAGTAATTCATCCTTTTTTTTTTATGCAGGTGATTATATTACAGGAAAAAAAAGTTGCATAGACTAGGCTTGTATTCCCTTGAGTATAGAAGATGAAGGGGTGATGTAATTGAGTTGTTTAAGATGATTAAAGGATATGTTAGGGTAGAGAGAGAGAGAGAGAGAGAGAGAGAGAGAGAAACTATTTCCTCTGGTGGGAGAGTCCAGAATATGGGGTCATATCCTTAAAATTACAGTTAGGCTGTTCAGCACTTCACCAAAGGGTAATCGAAATCTGGAAAACACTCCCTCAAAAAGCTGTTGAGGCTGGGTCAATTGAAAATTTCAAAACTGAGATCGATAGAGTTTTGTTAGGTAATGGTATTAAGTGATATGGAGCAAAGGCAGGTAAATAGAGTTAAGATACAGATAAGCCATGATCTAACTGAATGACGGAACAGGCACGAGTGGCTGAATGGCCTACTCCTGTTCCTATGTTCCTCCTCCACTCCCAGGAGGGACCCTAGCTTGAAGGTTGTGCAGATCAGACACAAGACTCCAGCACTGCAGCCGAGATTCTCCAACTCATATTCCGTGTGACTGCAGCTCCCTATTGGGATTGTGGAATTACCCCATGTACGATATCTTGAGTAAACAGGCACCATATAAACACGGCACCAACATCTGTTAGAGCATTTTGTTTTTAAAATGGCCAAAGTCAACCATACCTTCATTTTTTTTTGTAGGAATAAATCTTTTCCCTAAAACAATTTCTTGAATAACCATTCACCGTCTCCCAGATTTCAAAACTTACGTCAAAGTTCAGCCGCTTCTTGCCTGCCCCTCTGCTGGTTTCTTTACCGGGACACTTTTCTCCATCTTCTTGACTGAAAGTTGATGTGAATCCATCACATGGCTCCGCCTTCTCTGGGGGGAGCACCACTGGTGGAGCAGGAGGGGGGGAAAAAAAAAATCAGATTATAAACATTTATTTATGACTGATGATGATGCAGGATCAGTTTATGAATTCTCAGTATTGTGATAGAACTTACAATTATATAGAGCCATTCAAGACCTGAGGACGCCCGAAAGCGCTTTACAGCCAATGAAGTATTTTTTGAAGTGTACTCACTGTTGTAATGTAGGAAACGCGGCAGCCAATTTGCGCCCAGCAAGATCCCACAAACAGCAATGTGATTATGAGCAAATTCATTATCGGTTTTAGTGATGTTCGTTAAGGGATAAATATTGGCCAGGACACCAGAGAGAACTCCCCTGCTCTTCTTTGAATAGTGCCATGGGATCTTTTTCATCCACCCGAGAGGGCAGACAGAGCCTTGGTTTAATGCTCATCCAAAAGATGGCACCTCCAACAGCGCAGTGCTCCCTCAGTGGTTCACTGAAGTGTCAACCTAGATTACGTCCTTGGAGTGGGAATTGAACCAACAACCTTCTGACTCGGAGGCGAGCGTGCTACCAACTAGGCCACGGTTGATGCAATGATAATGCCATTTTATACTGGAACTTCAGCCATGTGTGTGCTACAACTAGGGTCTCCCACTCCTCTGCTCTAAACACTTTTTGTCATGTACACAACTAAACTACAGTTTCCACAAGTAGACAAGGGTCCCTCGGATACTGAAACCAGAATTCTCGATCTTCGGTGTGCACAGATTATTCCAGATTTAAAAATTAACCCTGATTCATGGTAAATCACTTACTGGAGGACACAAGATGCTCACCACATTCTTCTGCCACCTCAGAAGGCAGGTAAAAACCATGCTCCCAAACCAATGTGTGCAGGCTAAAACTTATTGGCAAGATTTATTTACAGAAACAAAAAAAAAAACACTACAAGTTATTGTAGGTGTCAACTCAGTTGGTAGCACTCTCACCCGAGTCTGAAGGTTGCGGCTTCAAGTCCCACTCCAGAGACTTGAGCACATAATCTAGGCCGACACTCCCGGTGCAGTACTAAGGGTATCCAAAAGTACTTCACACCCAATGAAGCACTTTTGAAGTGTAGGCACTGTTGTAATGTAGGAAATACTAAGGGAAAATACGAAAGAAAGACTTATAAAAACAACCAATTCTGAAAGACCAGTCAGGGGAGTGTACCAATAAGGGACGGCAAATCAATCAAATAATATCTTTTTGGAAAAATATTCTGCCATTACCCCTTCAATCTGCTGACTACAGGCTTAAAATAAGTTTTCTAACCAACAAAAATATTTTAAAAATTACAAATATTTTACAATAAAAATGACCATTTTTACCCACAAAATATATATTTAGTCTCTGAATACCGGAATTAACATTTTTACTTGGAGGCCACAGCCTCTCTCAAGGGCCCAAGCCTGCCGTTATTTTTTTCAGCGCAATCACTGTACGCCAACGGGAGTTCCCAATTCGAACTGTGCCTGCCGTTTGCAGGATGCCATAATCTGAGCACGCAGTGTGGAAAACCTTCGCAAGAGCATCGTGAAGACTCTCTTCCTGCAAGTGGAAGTCTGTCTTTTCTGAAGGTGCAACTGGATTTCTGAGTTTCATGGTTATTCCGCGAGTCAGCCGTAGCTCAGTCAGAAGCTTGTGGGTCCCACTCCAGCGACTGGAGCACAAGGGCCTGGAATTTGCGGTCCGGATGACGGCGAACTGGCAGCGTTCGCCGTCATTCCGCCTTTGAAACAGGCTGCAACTTCGGGATTTGGCGCAATCCTGAAGTTGCGGTCTGTCATTCAGAGCTCCGACACAGGCTTCCAAACACACACACACGGCAATCAGTGTAATCACCTAAATCAGGGAAACTGATGAAAACTTCAGCTCTTCCACAGTAATTAGTTAAATTCCCCACTAAAAAAGTTAGACCAAAAGGATAACTGGGGTTTCAACAGCATATTGACTGCTAAACAAAGGTTATGGGCCTGAAAAACGAATTATAATTTTGCGCAGTGTGAAATTTATCCATTACGTTTGTTCATCTTTATTTGCCTTTGCCTCATGTGAGAACCCCAATCTTTGTTGTGCTCTCTCCAACAGTTTTAAAAAGTTAGGATTCGAAGAGCTTACCCACTTCCTGGTTTGCGGTCTGTGAGAATGCTGTGTTTTGATTGGCTGCTGCATTTTGATTGGCTGCTTAGACGGATTGTTGACGTCACAGCAGCTCGCACAAGGGATCCCCACTATACTTCGTTGATTTGAATTGAACGTCGGAAAACCCGAAGTTCACGAGACAGAGATCGCGAGATCTTTGTGCGCAGCTTATTTCGGGGCTAGCGGCAAATGTCTTCGCTTTGCCGCTGACCGCAAATTCCGGGCCTTTATCTAGGATGACACTCCAAGTGGAGTCCTGAGGGAGTGCTGCACTATCGGAGGTGCCGTCTTTCAGATGAGACGTTAAACCGAGGCCCCGTCTGTCCCCTCAGGTGGTTGTAAATGCTTCCATGGCAATATTTTGAAGAGGAGCAGGGGCATTTCTTCCTGGTGTCCTGGCCAATATTTATATCATCAATATCATCAACAACTTGCATTTATATAGCGCCTTTAATGAAGTAAAACATCCCAAGGCGCTTAACAGGAGCGTTATCAAACAAGATTTGACACCGAGCCACAAGGAGATATTACGACAGGTGACAAAAGGCTTGGTCAGAGAGGTAGGTTTTAAGAAGGAGAGAGAAGTGGAGGTTTAGGAATGGAATTCCAGAGCTTAGGGCCTCGGTAGCTGGAGGCACAGCCGCCAATGCTGGGTCAAAGGAAAATCGGGGATGTGTAAGAGGCCAGAATCGAAGAAGATCTGAATTACAGAGTTCCTAAAGGTTGTAGGGCTGGAGGAGGTTACAGAGATAGGGAGGGACTTGAACAAGAGGATGAGAATTTTAAAAATCGAGGTATTGCCGGACCGGAAGCCAATGTTGGTCAGCAAGCACAGGGGTAACGGGTGAATGGGACTTGGTGCGAGAAGATACGGACATCAGAGTTCTGAATGAGATCAAGTTTAAGGAGGGTGGAAGATCAGAGGCTGGCCAGGAGAGCATTGGATTTCACCTGGAAAAGGGATCACTAATTTTAAAAATCGGTTAATGGGTCTCCCTTTTATTTCTGGCTTTCATTATTTAACTTCTTGTGTGTGTATGCAGGCAATTTGTTTCCCCTGCATACAATTCACAAATTCCCAAAGAAATGGGAACGCTGCTCCCATGCAAACAGTAGATCCAGCTAATTAAAGAGCAGTGGAATGCATGGCACAAAATAAAGAAAGACGGCCTTGCTGGGCCAAATGGCCTTTTCCTGTTCTAGAACATTCTCAAGTTTTTGCACTCCCAATGTGAAGTCACACGAGATGTACATTAATCAGGTCAAGGGCGACTGCATTTCCTGAATGTATCATTCATGTTAATGACCCTGGTCTCCGAGCTACTGACGGCTCACCAAAGCAAGTCCGTGTGGTGAAGGTACTCCCACAGTGCAGTTATGTAACAAGAGACAAAGTAAGATTCGTTCAGTTTCTGAGCAGATACTTCACACCTTCACCTACTAAAAGAACTTGTATTTGTATAGTGCCTTTCACATCCTCAGACGTCCCAAAGCACTTTACAACAGCAACAACTGGCATTAATAGAACACCATTCACGTAGTGCAGCATCCCAAGGAGCGCAAGCAGACAAAAATTGACACTGAGCCAAGGCAGGAGACATGAAGACAGATGACAGCCAATGAAGTACGTTTGAAGTGTAGTCACTGTTTTAGTGTAGGAAACTTGGCCGCCAATTGGCACACAACAAGGTCCCACAAACAGCAATGAGATAAATGATCAGATCATCTGTTTTTAAGTGATGTCGATTGAGGGATAAATATTGGCCAGCACTTCCTTCTGCTGGAAAGGAACGCTCCATGCAGCAAGACTTTCAAGTGATAGCCCAGAAGGGATTTGGATCAAGCCAGGTGGTAGAGAAGGCCAAATGCACAGGAAACTGTGTTTGCCGGGGAAAGATTCCAAACATGAAATATTCTGGGAAATTTATTTGCATTAGAAAAATTCTGAGAATTCCTGGAATTACTGGAACTGTCTTAATTTGTCTCCCTCGCAATTACTTTGACTGAAACAAATGAAACAATAATTTTAAGAATGTGACATGTTGTGGTTGGATTCCAACAGAACTGGGTCCTGTGCTGGATGATCAAAGACTCCTGCTTGAACCCTGATGGAGTAACTAGCCGTATGGAGACAACGGGGTGCAAATTGGTCCTCACTGCGCCCATTCTCCAGACCGAAAAACCGGGGTGGGGGAAGAAGGACCAATTTCAGGGAGCAACACCCTGCGCCCGATTTGGGCCTGCGTTACGGGCTTCGCCATATTGGTAAATGCCAGCTTTTAAAGGTGGACGGCCAGAGAGTTTAATTCCCATACATCTCAAATTACTGACACTAACAAATTACATAGAATGTACAGCACAGAAACAGGCCATGCGGCCCAACAGGTCTATGCCGGCGTTTTTGCTCCACACGAGCCTCCTCCCACCCCTCTTCATTTAACCCTATCAGCATGTCCTTCTATTCCTTTTCCCCCCCTCATGTACTTATCCAACTTCCCCTGAAATGCGTCTATGTATTCGCTTCAACTGCTCCCTGTGGGAGCGAGTTTCACATTCGAACCACTCTCTGGGTAAAGAAGTTTCTCCTGAATTCTTTATTGGATTTATTAGTGACTATCTTATATTTACGGCCCCGAGTTTTGAACTCCCCCACAAGTGGAAAGATCCTCTCTCTATGTCTACCCTATCAAACCCCTTCAGAATTTTAAAGGCCTCTATTAGGTCACTCCTCAGCCTTCTCTTTTCTAGAGGAGACACCCCCGGCCTGTTCAGTCTTTCCTGATTAGTTATAACCTCTCAGACGTGGGATCATCCTTTTAAATACTTTTTGCACCTCCTCCAGTGCTTCCATCCTTTTTATAATATGGAGACCAGAACTGTACACAGTACTCTAAATATGGTCCAACCAAGGCTCCATACAAATTTAACATAACTTCCCTGCTTTTCAATTCTATTCCTCTAGAAATGAACCCCAGTGCTTTGTTCGCATTTTTTTATGTCCTTATTAACTTGTGTTGTTACTTTTAATGATTTGTGAATCTGTACCCCTTGATCCTTTTGCTCTACTACCCCATTGAGACTTTTACTTTCCAAGCAGGATGTGGCCTTCTTATTCCTCCTACCAAAATGCACCACCTCACACCTATATTGAAATGAATTTGCCATTTACACATTAATGTTTCCTGTAATTTTTTTTGGTGCACCGGCCCTTTAACTGGCTGTGCAGCCCATTCAATTTTTCGCGCATGCGTGTATTTTTCCATCAAAGTGCCAGTGAGTGGGCTGCGCGGAACTGTCAGACTGTTGTGCGGCCGCGCAGCTTAGCGGGAAAGTTGTTGCACCCCCATTCTGCACGTTTAGTAACGTCTTGTATTTTGTCGCAGTCTCCCTCACTATTAACTATTCCCCCCCACCTCCCATTTGGTGCTGCCCGCAAATTTTGAAATTGCATTTCCGATTCGAGACCCCAAATCGTTTGTGTAAATGGTGAACAGCAGTGTTCTGTTCTCGGGGTGCAAATTTAGGATTTATCCACCAATGAGGCAACATCGCT
Organism: Squalus acanthias; assembly: GCA_030390025.1. NCBI lineage: Eukaryota > Metazoa > Chordata > Chondrichthyes > Squaliformes > Squalidae > Squalus > Squalus acanthias. Next base: position 26,062,991 of record CM059428.1, on the reverse strand, counting down.
AAGAAGAGCCCTTTCCAAACCCCCAGGCCCACAAAATCCCAACGGGAATAAGATATAAACGCAAGTAGGACGGGGCTGTCTGGGTTCCACATTTTAGGGGTTCAAGGACATCAGTGTAGATACCCAGGCGTACAGAATTTCAGGAGATTCCTCTTGTAATGGTTTTATTTTTCTCCATTTAAAAAAAAAAGTTCATACTTAAAGTTAACACAAACCCAGGATCAATAAGGTCGCCCTGAATTTAGCATTCAAAAAAAATGCAACCTAAGTGGTAGCAAGTCCCCTCATTCTAGGTAAAGAAGTTTCTCCTGAATTCCCTACTGGATTTATTAGGGACTATCTTATATTTATGGCCCCCTAGTTTTGGTCTTCTACAGATTCCTCATTTAGGAACATGGAGCATGAACCTGTGCCCTATAAAAGTTGTTTTGAGACCTATATAAAACAGTTAAAAAATTAAAACCCGTTGCGATGTCCTGTAAAGTTTTATCCACTAATAGCTAGCAAAGACTCAAGGACCCTCACCTATCTGGGGATCAATAAAAAGCAGACACATTCCTGACTAGATCCGTGGAGATATATGGATTTTTGGAGCCAAGGTCAACAGGAAGAAGTGTGAGGTTTGTATGCTCGTGGCACATGTCTCCAAGCTCTGGCCTCTGTTCCTACCCTTACGAGCCAGAAATCACAGCCAAGAAAATTTAGAGGCCAGCACCATTAGAATGCACAAAACCTGCACTCCCAGTGAATGGAATTGTGCAACTGACATCAAGTATCTTTAAAGCAAATGCAATTGTATTTACACCGAGCGCTCATTGGGACTTTGTAAGAAAGAAAGACTTGTATTTATATAGCGCCTTTCACGACCTCAGGACGGTCCAAAGTGCTTTACAGCCAATGAAGTACTTTTGAAATGTAGTCACTGCTGTAATGTAGGAAATGCAGCAGCCAATTTGCGCACAGCAAGATTCCACAAACAGCAATGAGATAAATTACCAGATAATTTGTTTTAGTGGTATTGGTTGAGGATATTGGCCAGGACACTGGGGAGAACTCCCCTGCCTTTCTTTGAAGTAGTGTTGGTGGGATCTTTTACGTCTACCTGAGGGGGGAAACGAGGCCTCGGCTTATAGTTATGGAGCACTGTGGTTTAAAAAAAAAATCTCTAATGGTGCCATAAGGGGGCTGTTGACATTCGAGCTGTTAGTAAAAGAAATCATTACATTTCAGGATAGTTGATTCATGATCATAAAGTAACACATTGATTTGTCTACATGCCAGGTATACAAGAGTGCTTTAAAAAAAAAAGGACAATTCATTGGATATCACTTGTAAAACACAAGCTCATCCAGTCTCAATTCATTAAAAGATGACATCCATCAGCCTAATCTATTTAACAGGGTGACACTGGGTGAACGCTCTCAGTATGAGCATTTTAGAAGCTTGAGTATGGGGAGATAGTGAAAGTTTGAGTTATGTTGCAGTAAAACGATTAGGTTTAAGCTTGGTGAGGCAGTGCAGGAACTCATGAAAAGACAGTAAAACATATTTGCATTTATACAGTGTCTTTCACAACCTCAGGACATCCCAAAACATTTCACAGCCAATGGAGTACTTTTGAAGTGTAGTCACTTGTTAATGTAATGAAACGCAGCAGACAATTTGTACTCAGCAAGCTCCCACAAACAGCAATGAGATCAGTGATCATTGGTGGTTGAGCGATAAATGTTGGCCAGGACACCGGGAAGAACTCACTTCAAAAGTACTTCATTGGCTGTAAAGCGCGTTGAGATGTCCGGTAGTTGTGAAAGGTGCTATATAAATGCAAGTCTTTCTTCTTTTTTTCTAACTCCTCTGCTCTTCTTCAAAAATAGTATTGTGGGATCTTTTACATCGTCCCGAGAGGGCAGATGAGGTTTAACATCTTCATCAGAGAGATAGCATCTCCGATAGTGCAGCACTCCCTCACTACTAAAGTGTCAACCTAGATTGCGCGCTCTGGAGTGGAACTTGAACCCACAATCTTCTGACTAAGGCACGAGTGCTACCAACTGAACCATGGCTGACATCTAGCTAGAACCTGCAAGTGGAGGGAAACTAAGATTCCACAGAAGGATAAAGTTCACTGGGCTAAGTAGCCTCTGACATCGGTTTATACTTGTCATTTTACTTAGTTGTATGGAGTTGCCAGAAGCCATACCTTTTAATATCCAAATAACTATCTTAAATATACAGCATGGTTAAAGGTTTTTCTATTTGCAAATCTCAGATATTTTATTGCTTTTAAGGTAACCTGAGGTTCTTCGATCTGTCCCTCATCCCTACATCCCAACTATTGTTGATTCTTCATCTCTACTCTCGTCCAACATACTTTAAACCAAACCTCTGAAGAGTACCCTTACTTCGCCATTGGGTGCACATCCTTGATTTTCATTGCTCTCCCATTAGCGGCAGTGTCTTCAGCTGCCTCGACCTTAAGCTCTGGAATTCCCTCCCTAACTTTTGCGCTTCTCTACCTCTCTCTCTCCTCCTTTAAACCTACCTCTTTGACCAAGAGTTTGGTCACCTTTCCCAATACCTCCTCGTGTGGCTCAGTGTAAATTTGCGTGATTACGCGCCTGCGAAGCGCCGTGCAACATTTTACTACATTAGAGGCACTATATAAATGTAAGTTGTTGTTGTTGCTGTATTTCAGTTCTTTAAAAAAAATGCAGTTTCACACATTGTTAGATCTCCATTATTTAAAAGCAACACTTCCCACTTCCTTTTCACAAACCAGAGCTTCTCGCTTCCTACTCCACAACAATGGACTCAAATGCATTCCATGCATAATTTCATATTAAAAATGACAGACTTCAACAAAAATAATCCTAATTATATTCCCTTTGGGGAAGCTTTCCGGATCAAACCCTCCAAGCAAACTGCCATTGACCGTTGACATTACTTCAACCCGTCAGCCGCTGAATGCTTTCAGAATTACCCACCCTGTTCCCATATCCCTTCATCCACCTATCCAATCTAATCTCGAATGTTGACAGTTTCTGCCTGAACCACCAACCCTGGAAGTGAATCCACAGCCTCACAACTCTAAAGAAGTTTATCCTGTTCTCTGTTCTAAATCTCTAGTTAATCTTGTATCCAAGGCCCCTGGTTTTTAGATAGCTAGGTTATTATATTTGGAGTTTAATAAATTTGATATCCACATTTAATTTGAATTTGCCATCCTCAAGTTTATAGATAAATGAATGGGTCATCTATATAATTTTTTTTTAACGTGCAAACTATTAGCACCAATCACTCGGCACGTCGCTCCACCCGATCTGCAAGATGATACGGTGGATTAAATCTATTCATCCGGCTTCCCCCAATTGTTGAGTGTGACTAAAATGAGATCAGGAAGGTCTCAGGTTCTGTCCCTTGTCTGAGCTGATCTCAGCCAATCAGAGCGCTATAAGTGGACTCAGCATTCCTGGGCTATAAACGGTAGATCAAAACCACCCAGGGCTGGCGCTCCTGATGACTATCCAGCGACCGCAGCTGGAAAGTGGATGCGTGAGGGTGTTGGGCGAGGTCTGAATGAGACTCGGTTACGATGCCCTTTACAGTTCAATAGCCTGCCGACATCCGTGCTCGGCTCATTAGCTTGGGCAAGTTGGCTGCCAGTACCCATCAGACCACCTCCCCCCCACGAGAGCCTTCAACAACAACTTGCATTTATATAGCGCCTTTAACGTAGTAAAACGTCCCATGCCGCTACACTCAGGTCAGGAGCATTATCAGCTAAGGTTCGATACCGAGCCACATAAAGGAGATTAGGACAGGTGTCCAATGATTGGTCAAAGAGGTAGGTTTTAAGGAGCATCTTAAAAGGAGGAACAAGAGGTAAAGGTTTTGGGGATGGAATGCCAGAGCTTAGGGCCTAGGCAGCTGAAGGTAAAGAGGAGGGGAGTGAAAATTACAAGATGATTGTCCCTTGCATTGTTTGGTACCAAATTTCATCCAAACGTCTAAGTATGATATTTAAACTGACAACGGGACACTTTTAGGCAGTTCTCTCAGGGACAAAGAAAAACATTTAGCGCAAAAGGAGATTTCATTTTTGTCATTCAGAGTGAATTACACCAGACACCTGGAAACAATTAATTTGGGTCAGGAGCCAAGTTGGGGGTGGGGGAGAAGGGGGGGGTGGGGGAAGGTATTCCTCGTTTCTTTAATACTGCTTCAATCTGCAGAGTTACAAGATTTTACAGCTGAGGCTTGCCCTATGCATGCTGGCTCATTGGCTCCCGGTCTGACAACGCCTCAATTTTAAAATTCTCATCCTGGTTTTCAAATCCCTCCATGGCCTCACCCCTACCCATCTCTAACCTCCTCCAGCCATACAACTCTCAGATCTGTGTTCCTCCAATTCTGGCCTCTCACTCACCCAGATTTCCTTGACTCCAGCATTGGTGGCTGTGCCTTCAGCTGTCTAGGCTGTAAGCTCTGAAATTGCATCCCTAAACCCCTCCTCCTCTCTATCCTCCTTAAAACCCACCTGTCCTAATATCCCTTTATGTGGCTTGGTGTCAAATTTTGTCTGATAACGCACCGGTGAAGCGTCTTGGGACGTTTTACTACGTTAAAGGCGTTATATAAATGCAAGTTGTTGTTGTTGTTGTCTGGACAGGATCAGGGGATGATTACTCTACATGTGTATAAAACACAGGTACAGTTACCTGTTCCTTGCCCAATAAAAACACCAGTGTTATTTGTCCGTGAACTTGGTGAATGAATCTCAAATTTAAAACCAGGAGCAATAAGGAGATGACTCTGATCAGCCCACAGGTGAAGGGCTACACTAACAAAACAGATACTGAACTGACTGGCAATAGTGAAGCATCTAGGATCCTCTAGATCAACTGTTGTTAAAAAGAAAAAAATATCATTTAACTCCATTAAGCTTTGAAGCAACCATGAAAAGAAGAGTCTTCAAACTTCAAATCAACAGATTGAAACCATTTACTCTACATGTGAGATTACAGAGAATAATGGATACCTGGAAATGATTAGCAGGCTACAGTCTCACTGGAGAAAGGTCAAACAATGTAAAAAAAGAGAAACATCTGGAAGTGGAGTTGAAATTAGAGCCTAATAATCACTCCCAGCTATGAATCGCTTTACTTTTTCTTTCGCTAAGTATATATGGACAATTTACTCCCTGGTGCTCAGCTAGGGGTAACCTTTGCTCAGATTTTAAACGTTAGCGCTCAAAACTGTGCTTACAGCACAACACTAACCAGAACCAGGTGGCTTGTGGACATCTCACAAAAAGGTTTCTGTCTCTCTTTTATTCCATTGGTAAAGCTTGTGTGGCACTAGTTTGGATGGAGGCAATAAAAATCCCCACTTTTATTTCTACCCATTTATGAAGAGTTTTAGGTGGTGATGATGATACCAGGGCGGTACGGCCCACGATTTTAATTCCAGGCGGGTTTTGGGCAGATGAAGTCAATGGAAAAGGTGATTGGGCGGGGTATGAAATGAGCTGCCAATTCGTTATCACTCGTTTTGCTCGAACACCCAAAGCCAATTTCCTCACCATAGAACCAAATTAGATAGATTTCTTTCAGAAAATAACATATTGGGATACTGTACGAGTATTTTGAGACATGACGTGGTAAATGTAGCATGCTTGGGAGAAACAGGTGACTTTGGACCTATGGTTCGCAAAGCTTTCCACTGCTGGGGACTTTTCCTCACCTGGGTTTGTTGCAGACTAATTGAGAGAGACTGATAATAATAGTTGTTGACTAATCATAGCTATATCAGGTGACTACCAGGATGGTAGAAGGCGAGCCAGATAGACTTGGCCTTTTATCATCTAGCAAATCCTATATTCCTAAATCAGTTGTGATTTATAGTATCACCTGAAGCATTGATGGTAACAAGTGCCAGGTATCAACTTACCAACTGTGCTACATTAAGCTGCAAGCAGGTTTATGACATGGGTACAGTTACGTTTTTGGGTTCTTTTCTACCCTTACTCCAGATTCGTTAGCTTTCATACTTTAGATTACTCTCGGAGGAGAGTCCAACTGACCGGAAGTGTCTTCACCAGCCTTAATATCTAGTTAAACTTTCAGTAACATGTCCAAGCTAAATTAACAAAACCGTTTTAGCTACTGGGATTATCCTGTGTCTGCAGAGTCTTTCTCTGAACTACAAAAAGCAGCAGAGCATCAGGTCACACCTGGTTTCAGATTTTGATTATCAAGTGAATTTATTTAATGATAGCGTAAGCAAGAAAATAAATAGCATTATTTCTACTATAAGTACATTACTATCTAGCTTCTTGACAGAAAAACAAATGTTTGTGATCTATTATTCTTTTAAATTAACAATTCTTTTTCTCGCATTTCTCACTGCTATGGAGCCAAATTGGCCTGCCCTAACTCAAAAGGTTTCTAACAGATTCTCTCCAATTTGAGCAATTCAATCTACTTTAACAGCCTTGAAACAGCTGCCAGGGCTCATTAAATTTAAATAATTGACATCTTCATTCAAAAAAAAGAGCTACCAGTCACACACTCACTAGAACCAATCACACAGCATTGTTTAGGTTTGAATTTTGTGGCTTGGTTCCTCTCAAGACTGTAATCGTAAGAGACAACTGACAAAACATCAAAGCAATTGCATCAATTTAGGATAGGACAGTGTTTCTGATGACTTTTTTCACTTATGTACTGTGGTTGGGTTTAAAAAAGATACAAGAATATTTCATTTTTGTCACAATTACCTTGGGAATGGATTTTTTTAGGGGGTGGGGTGGGAACCAAGTACAACATGTTACATGTGTATTTTTGTCATAGTTCTCATTGCGATATATGACTTTCAAATTTTAAAATTAAAAGACAGTTGTTCTGGCTATATTCTTAATGATGTACAAGAACATGACACCATTTAATAAAAGCCTTCTACTCAATTTTTTGGCATTATTTCTTACAATGACAACTTACATTTATATAGCACCTTTAATGTAACTAAACGCCCCAAGGCAATTCACAGGAGCATTATCAAAAACAAAAAAATTTGACATCGAGCCACATGTTAGGGCAAATGACCAAAAGCTTGGTCAGAGGGGTAGGTTTTTAAGGAACAGCTTAAAAGGAGAAGAGGGAATTCCAGAGCTTAGGACCTAGTCAGCTGAAGGAACGGCCGCCAATGGTGGAGTGATTAAAATCGGGGATGATCAAGCCAGAATTGGCGGAACGCAGAGATCGTGGGGGATTATAGGGCTGGCGGAGATTAGAGATAAACTAAATTATGGAACGTGACTACAGTGTACATCTCCCTTGGGTTGCACTGCATGCCGTTTTTGGATTGGACTGTCTGATTTTGCCTGGGTTGCCTGAAATTTTGATTAAATTCATAAGCCATCCATCAAAATACTAATTTTTGAAATATGAATCCATGATCCTCACTCATTATCTTCTGTTGTGGGTAATCAGCGCGTCATTAACAGCAAAGCAAATATTACAATTGTAACCATGATCACTCTTCCTGCCCCATTTTTTCGATTTGCAAAAGATAGCAACCTTGGTTCGAACATATAAAATGCTTAGGCCCAATGAAAGTGATGTGCAATTAAACACAAAAAAAACCCAGCAAAATTCAGAGAGAGAAAGAAATAAAAATAAGAAAAGAACGAAAGAGTAAAAATGAAAAAGAGTGTAACAAAAAAGAAAAAGGAGAAAGAAAGTGAGAAATAAGAGCGAATAAAAGAGAGAAAGAGAGAGAAAGAGAGAAAGCAAGCACAAAGCTGTCCAGTAAACATAACTGGCCCATGAAAAGGCTTAATTGCGTAGAACAATGTTCAGTTGCCAGGGTAAATGACCAGTACAAAAGGTCTTTCAGCCGTGCCTAAAACATTGATGGATCAATAGTTTATAATGCCTACACATTTCAGTTTTCAAAATAAACCTCCAAAATCCTACCCTGACTCCTCCCACACCATCACTTGTAAATAGTGGGTTGTTAGGGAGCTGAAAGCTGGTACTGACCCCCCCCCCCCCCCCCCTTGGGCTTTCATCCGAAGACACAAATTGATAAAGTTTTGGTAAACAACCACTTATTACCAATAGCTAATTTATTCAGCCGTGACTGATTGAGAGATTGTAGACATACGTGCGTCACTGGGATGTGACATATTTTAACCCACATAATTGTCCCTTTCAAAGCCTAACGCTGCCCCTAACTTATTTAATTAGAGCCAGCCTTTAGAATGCTTAATTCTTCACACACCAGTGAAGGAAATGTAGTAAATCCCCAAGGTGTTGTTGGCTGTTCCATCACCGTGATTCACTATACATGTGAATGAACGGAACAAAAATCATTCAGCTGAAATGCTCTGTGGGTCAACAAAAAATAAAAGCACTATTGAGCAAGTGAAAGGGAAGGAGAGAAGAAAGCCCAAGAAAATCCAGTTATATGATGATTAAGTGCCCAACAATAAACAGGGGCAATATATTTCATTCGATGACCATTTAATACACTCAATTATAGCACTTCCTGCCAACTGGTTAAGATGCCATTGTCACTGGCCATTGATCTTGCACTCTTCCCATCACTCTTGATGAGAAGTCCCATCTCCTGTTGGATTATAGGCACAAAAGCGCCAATGTTTTACACTCAACTTTTTAAAAAGGCTCAAGTTTATGGCTGCCAATTTATTTTGATATTATTAAAAATATATTTTCTGGTTAAAAATATTTTTCCCCTCCCATTTTCACTCACTCACCTGAATAGAAAGGGGTCCCCTCCCCAACCCAGAAACTTTAGGTCCCATGTACCATTCCCAAGCCAAACAGGTACATAATTCGATCACTCCCGGGCCTGCCAATACTGCTAGGATGTACAAGCCGGCAGAGTGGTGCAATTCATCCTCAGATTTTCCTTGTTTATCTGCAAGTGGCTTGTGTTGGCAGAGATTAGGACAGTCAGTCAGTCACAAGAGGAGTTGTGGCTGTTCCATTGCGCCGATGTCCCTTGTACTATCGTTAGGATGCAGGTTTTTTTTTTTTAAAAAAGGGTTTCTTTTTAGTGGGTTTTCTCCAGACAAGCTCAAACTCCTACAATCAGTGCAGACAGAAATTCCACCAAAACAGCAGTTCAGCATTTAGCAGAACTGAAATTGGCACTCTCAAACAGCATGCCAACCTACAAAGAACGAACGAACTATCATTCATATAGTGGCTTTCACCTCCTCAGGATGACCCAAAGCTCCACAGCCAATGAACTACTTTTTTTTTTTAGATGCAGTCACTGCTGTCATTATCACATTGCTGTTTGTGGGACCTTGCTGTGCGCAAATTGGCTGCTACATTACAACAGTGACTACATTTTAAAAGTACTTCATTGGCTGCAATTTGGGACGACCTGAGGTCGTGAAAGGCGCTGTATAAATGCAACTATTTATTTCTTTTAGATCTTAGGGTGATGGTGTCCAAGCCCCAGCGGTGACCCATTTATATTTGGTGTCAGAAGCACCCAATGGGGGAGAGTTTTGATGCTTCTGACAGCACTGGTGTCACACTGAGTTACAACAACATATAAAGTAAATGGGGGACTGTAATACAAAGTTGGATACAAAATGACCGTCAAACCAGCACGCAGGGTTAATTATGCAATCATAATTAGGCCTCATCTGGAGTATTGTGGGCAGTTCTGGGCACCACATTTTAGGAAGGATGTCAAGGCTTTGGAGAGGGTGCAGAGGAGATTTACCAGAATGGTATCAGGGATGAGGGACTGCAGTTATGTGGAGAGACGGGAGAAGCTGAGCTTGTTCTCCCTAGAGTGGAGAAGGTTAAGGGGAGATTTAATAGAGATATTAAAAATCATGAAGGGTTTTTGATAGTGTAAATAAGGGGAAATTGTTTCCAATGACAGAAGGTTCAGTAACCAGAAGGCACAGATTTAAGATTATTGACAAAAGAACCAGAGGGAAGAGGAGAACTTTTTTGCGCAGCAAGTTACGATCTTAAATGCACTGCCTGAAAGGATGATGGAAGTAGATTCAACAGTAACTTTGAAAAAGGAATTGGATAAATACTTGAAGGGGAGAAAATTGCAGGGCTATGGGGAAAGAGCAAGGGAGTGGGCTTAATTTGACAGCTCTTTCAAAGAGCTGGCACAGGCATGATGTGACGAATGGCTTCTATGATTCTATATAGTAAATTCCATTTCAGTTCAGTCTAGTCGATAATTGAATTAAATCCAATTAACTCGACAACGCATTGAGCTAAGGAAACAGTTTGGGTAGATACCAGGAGATACTTCTTCACGCACAATGACCTCTGGACAAGATTGTCAGAAGATGCTGTTCCCTACAGGCACTCACCAGGGAGCAGGACAGGTTCATAGGAACAAGAGTAGGCCACTCAGCCCCTTGAACCTGTTCTGCCATCTATTGATCTCAGGTTTAAAATTAATAATTGAGCGAGCATCTACTGCTTTTTGTAGGAGAGTTCCACACTTTGACACCCTTTGGGTGAAGAAGTGTTTCCTAACTTCTCTCCTGAATGGCCTGGCTCTGATTTTAAGCTTATGTTCCCCTCAAGGAACTCAGCCACGCACCAGTCACGAGGTCCTGCACAGGCCGCTCACCAGCTCTGCCGCTGGAAGAGATACCACGCCAAATTTAAAGGGCCCGCACAGGGAAAAGAAAATTAGAGGGAACATTGGTTATGTCCTCTTGTCCTAGACTCCCCCACCAACGGAGAAAGTTTCTCTCTATCTACCTCATTAATTCCTTTCAAAATCCTAAAATCCTCAATCAAATCACCACTTAACCATCTATATTCCAGCAAATACAAGCCTAGTTTATGTAATCTCTTCTCATAATCTAACCCTTGGAGCCCTGGTAATATTCTGGTGAATCTGCGCTGCACTCCTTCCAAGCCAATATATCCTTTCTAAGGTGCGGTGCCCAAAACTGTACACAGCACTCCAGATGTAGTCTAACCAGGGCTTTGTATTGCTGTAGTGAAAACTTCCTCCCCGGTATATTCTAGCCCTCTAGTTATAAAGGCTGACATTCCATTAGCCTTTTTGATTATGTTTTGTGCCTGACCAATACGTTTTAGTGATCTGTGTACATGGACCCCTAAATCTCTTTGGGCCTCCATTGTTCCTAGCTTGACACCATTTCTCCCAGGGCTCCTGGGAGTGGAAGGTGTCTCCATTCATAGAAGGTAGATGAGGCCAGCAGTAACCTGTGTTAGCAGTTACTGCAGTCTCATGGAGCTTGCCGGGTTGCCTTTGGGGAGGGATTTCGCAAGGTTTTTTTTCCTCGAAGTTGGCCTAAGGGTTTTTTTTCCGCCTCTCCTAGAAGATTGGGTGACAAAGGGGCTGGGGGAGGTGGGGAGGGGTTGACAGTGCATTCTGTTTATTTTCATGTTACCCCACTTAATGCGGCCTCATAAATGTAAGGTAGCAGCACATCTGCAAAACTGGCACCAGTAGACAAAACACTGCAACGGTAGGTTTTAAAACAACAGCAGCAATCATGACTCGTTCACTGAAGGCTCCACTGCGAATAGTAAACGCAGTCGGATATATCACAAGCCAGCAGCTCTACAGGTTCCATGTGGACATCGGATTCAGTGAGGGGATCAAACCGTCATGAGGTATACAAAACCAAATGGTTACATTTGTCATTGCCACCTGGACCAGTTTTCAACCATGCTTCTTGTGCTTTTTTAACGTCAGATTCCTCTTCACCAACTCCATTCCCTAGCTGCCGATGCCATCCCTCTCCCTGGCCACTGTCTGAAGTTGAAGCAGACTGTTCGCAACCTTGGAGTCCTATTTGACTCTGAGCTGAGCTTCTGACCCCATATCCTTTCCATCACCAAGACCAATTAATTCCACCTCCATAACATTGCCCGTCTCTGACCCTGCCTCAGCTCATCTGCTGAAACCATCATCCATGCCTTTATTACCTCCAGACTCGACTATTTCCAAGCTCTCCTGGCCAGCCTCCCATCTTCCACCCTCTAAACTTGAGCTCATCCAAAACTCTGATGCCTGTATCCTAACTCGCACCAAGTCCTGTTCACCCATCATGTCTGTACTCGCTGATCTACATTGGCTCCCGTCCGGCAATGCCTCGATTTTAAAATTCTCATTGTGTTCAAATCCCTCCAGGGCCTTGCCCGCCCTATCTCTAACCTCCTCCAGCCCTACAACCCTCCGAGCTCTCTATGCTCCTCCAATTCTGGCCTCTAGCACATCCCCGATTTCCATCACTCCACCATTGGCGGCCGTGCCTTCAATTGCCTGGGCCCTAAGCTCTGGAATTCCTGCCTAAACCTCTCCACCTTTCTTTTCTCCTTTAAGACGCTCTTTAAAAACCACCTCTGCCCTAATTTCTCCTTATGTGGCTCGGTGTCAAATTTTGTTTTATAACACTCCTGTGAAGTGCCTTGGGACATTTTTACTACATTAAAAGGCTCCATATAAATGCAAGTTGTTGTTGTTTAAATAACTCTCCTTCCGGTAACCTCCTCCAGCCTTACAACCCTTCCATCTCCTCACCCCTCAGACAACACATCAGTGCAAAGGTGAGGGATTGAAATGGGTTTGGTCCATTGTGCTGCTGGTTGAGGGTTTGTGCCCTAATAGTTTTCCAATCAGCTTCGAGGCGATACCAGATCTCACTGCAATTAAAAGAAAATAACGCTCCTGTAAAGCGCTTTGGGATGTTTTACTACGTTAAAGACACTATATAAATGCAGTGTGTTGTTGTTGTCGAAAATGCTCAGCAGGTCAGAGAAAGATGGCTTAAGGTTTTGAGCGAGATCCTTCATCAGAACACCCGGGTTCTGATGTCAAACCCACCCAAAACAATCGGCTATCTAGATACCGACTGACCGGCTAAGCATTTATTGTTATGTGCAAATTCTGATTTCCAGCATTTGCAGAATCCCATTTTAACTCCACAAGAACCGACCGTGTTGCATTCTTCACTCACCCTCTAGGGGGCACTGATCATCAAGGAATTGTCCTCCTTTCAATTCTCCATTCAATAACTCCTGCAGAAAGAAAGAGAGAAATATATTACGGACAAGGAACAGATGTGGGTGAATAGGAAGGAATCTCAGTCGATGAGTCATTAACACAAAGGATAAGCACTTCCCTGCACAGAGGACCACAGATAAAAGGAGCAGCAACAGGTCCCATCAACCACTCTGCTGGCCAAAAATCCAAATCCCTCAAAACAATCCCACTAGTGAAGAGCAGTTGGTTGAAAGGATTCACTTAACCTCTATTTTTATTTTATAAAAGGAATAGTTTACAAGGACAGGTGGGTAATTTTTACTGATGGTACGTGAGCACTTCACGTAGAATTGTACAGCGCAGATGGGAGCCATTCGGCCCATCACACTGGTGCTGTCTCAGGAGTTATCCCCTTTGTCCCAGTCCCCTGCCCGATTCCCCACAACCTTTAAATTATTTTTCCTTTTCCAAATGTTTATCCATTTCCCTTTTAAAAATGGTTCCAATTCCCCCACTGTTCCTGGTCAGGCATTCCATGGTCTAACAACTCTCCACGTAAGAGAATTCTCCTAACCTCTCCCTTTATTCTTTTGGTGATGATCTTTAATTTAGTCCCTCTAGTTACCAACTCACTGACCAGTGGAATTAGTTTTTCCCCCATTTCACCCTTTGAAAACCTTCAAGTGGTGCACAATATGTCATTGGTTTCTCTGTGAATAAAGCTTGTAAGCAACTAAAGACTGGGCTCTAGTGCTCTATTCTTCACCACCTGGCTACCTAACTTTTTACACCCATAACCTTCTTTGTTCTAATGAAAGGAGCCCCAACTTCTCCAGTGTCTCCCCATAACTAAAGCCTCTCAGCTGTACCTTCTCCACAGCCAGGACATGCTTCTGAAAGGAAGGTAATCAAACCTGGACACTGTATTCCAAGTGTGGCCTGACCAATGGTTTGTACAGGTTTAAACAATTACCATTTTGCTTTTGTACTCTATGATCCTATTTACAAAACCTAGGATCCTTTTTTAAAAAATAAATAAATACAGCTTTATCACTATGTCCTCCTACTTGTGTATTTGTGTATCTGAACCCCCAAGTCTGTCTGCTCCTCTACTCCAATCTTGGCCTGTTGTGCATCCCCAACTTCCTTGGTCCCACCACTGGCGGCCGTGCCTTCAGCTGCCTTGGCTTAAACTTCTGGAATTCCCTCCCTAAACATCTCCACCTCTTTATCCTCCTTTAAGACCTCCCTTAAAACCTTTCTCTTGAACCAAGTCTTTGGTCACCTGTCCTAATGTCTTCTTCTTTGGCTCAGTGTCAATTATTTTTGCCTGATTACACTCCTGTGAAGTGCCTTGGTGTGTTTTACTACATTAAAAAGGTGCTATATAAAAAAAAGCTGTTGTTGTAGTAACACCACATTAAAAAAAGGTGCTATATAAAAGCAAGCTGTTGTTTTGTAGTAACACTATCATTCTCCGTCCATTGCATTGCATTATAGGTGGGCTGACACCAATTGGATGAGCTTGCGCTCTGAACCGATATATCAAGAGGTTTAACACACACAAAAAAAAGTTACACAACAGAGACCATGCCAGAAATGGTGCTGGGATTGTATCCAGAATATACAGCAGGAAGACAGAGGAGAAACATTCTCTGGTGATGAAAAGAGATGGGATTTCTGCAAGATTGTTGAGAAAATTCCCATCAGCAAATTACATAGAATTTACAGCACGGAAACAGGCCATTCGGCCCAACAGGTCTATGCTGGTGTTTATACTCCACACGAGCCTCCTCCCACCCCACTTCATCTCACCCTATCAGCATATCCATCTATTCCTTGCTCCCTCATGTATTATCTAGCTTCCCCTTCAATGCATCGGTAAATAATTGACAAGAATGGAACAAACAAGTTCACCTCCTCAAACCCCACTTTCATATTTGAAGTAGCTCCCAAGTCCGCTACAGCTCACAAATCGGGACTTCTCCTTGCTCTGGAATTTGCACCTGTAACTCATTCAATCGATTATTCTTGCCTGCAGAGCTGAAACTACCCAGTGAAATCTGAGAAACCCCGTAATCTCCCTTTCTGACCTCTAATGGGGCTCGCAGTTTCTGACAAGCGGCAGTGGCTTGTTTCAATTGAACCTCAGCAAATATCCAAAGTTTTCTCCCCCTGCCCTTGCGAAGCAGGCTCCACTTCTCTCAGGCACCTTCTCTTCCTTTAGCACCACCGTGAATCATCTACGACATGCCTGAAAACCTTTAAGTCTCCCAGGCAGAGGGTCTCCAAATCTTCTGGCAAGCAGCTGTCATTAATCAGGAATTCTAGCAGGAGATGTACCAGGATTTAAACACACACACACACGAAATCCAGCTTCCTTCTCTTTTATTTCTCTCTCTCGGTAAACACAAGTTAAGTCGCAGAGAGAGGGAGAGCTTGGGCCCGCTGCAATCATTTACCTAAAAAGGTTTCGTTGCAAACTAAGAGCCAAACCTGCCCCGCATCTTTGTCAGTGCACACCCATCGTGTTACCAACACTCGTGTGAGATAAAGAACAAGATTATCAAAACAACTCAAAAGGTTTAACCCCAAAAGTTCAGAGAAAAGGCCAGCTCCAATTTAGTGTTTTCTTGCTGCTATAATTGGACTCAAGTTAGAAATTGGCACCCTCAATTAATTAAAATGGGTCATGATTAATTTTAAAAGATTGGCATTTGGCACTTGATAAGTTTAGGTCCAAACACATGCTGGTAATTGGATAAAAGAATTCATGGAATTCTTAGGAATATTGTAGGGCGGATTGGAGAATAATGCTGGATAAATGTTTCTCCTCCCATTATTTGGTCAATTGTAAAATAGTTTATTCAAAAGGACAGTGCAATAACACTAAGGACCGCTCTCCAGTTCATGGGCCTTGCACAGGAAGGAAAAGCCAGTTCAGAGGAGGTTCTCCACAGAATCTGGCCGGGTTTTCTCTTAGCTGTAAAGAAATGAATACCAATGATGTACAAACTTACATTTATCATAGAGCACAGAAGGAGGCCATTCGGCCCATCATGCCTGTGCTGGCTCTTTGAAAGAGCGATCCAATTAGTCCCACTCCCCTGCTCTTTCCCCATAGCCCTGCTATTTTTTCCCCTTCAAAGTATTTATCCAATTCACTTTGAAAGTTACTATTGAATCTGCTTCCACCACTCTCCGGCAGTGCATTCCAGATCATAACATTTATATAACATCTTTCACATCCTCAAGACATCCCACAGTAATTTACAGCCAATTAAGCACTTTTCTATAGTAGTCACTGTTCTATAGACAAACGTAGAAAACAGCAAGATGAATGACTAACAAAAAAAAATTAAACAGCATTGGATTGAGCGATAATTGTTGGCCAAGGCAAACTCCCCTGCTCCTCTTCAAAATAGTGCCATGGGATCTTTTACATCTACCAGAGGGGGCAGACAGGGCCTCGATTTAACGGCTCATCCAAAAGACAGCATCTCCAACAGTGCAGCACTCCCTCAGTACTGCACTGCAGTGCCAGCCTGGATTATGTACTCAAGTGGGAGTGGGACTTGAACCCACGACCTTAAGATTCAGAGGAGAATGCGCTACTGATCGAGCCAAGCTGACAGGTGATAGTGAATCAGCAGTCAGTTTTACATCTCACCAGATTTTTATTTCCATTGAAGTCAACGGAAATGTTACGGGCGTGATGTAAAACGGGCTGCTGATTCGCTATCGCACGACTACCACTGATGTTTCTGCACCTCCTGCTAATCTGCAGCTCAACATAGTGAGACCAGCATGCTCGAGATATCCCTCTCCCTCAAGATGAGTGGAACAGACAGTGGAGTGGGCAAAGGCACAGGTGTGGAGATTTAGATGATGTCATTTTAAAGTTGGTCCTCAGCATTGCTTGACATCAGTGACCAGAGTCCAACATGCACCATTCAAATTAGGAGATTATAATCTCACAAAATCAAACCTCCAAAAACAGGGTTTAGGTTACATTCAGGAGAGCTTCCGTGTAATGAAGCTTTGATGGTTTTGAAAATGACCTCTCCGATTTATTTAACACACACACACACACAACCAAAATCAGAAGAGAGCCAGCTGACTGTTCCCCAAATTCTGTGGAGTTGCTGCCGATCACCTTTCAACTCTACCATTTCCAGCCTTTCAAGTAGAGTCGGGTTACAGAGGAGCTGTCAGCACTCGGAGGCGGGAAAAAAAAACCCAGACCAGGTGACATCAGCCCAAGATCCGCAAAAAACTCCCATCGGCGGCAAACCTCCCCTTTTCATTCCCAAGGAGCCAGAAACACTACAGAGCTTTGTTTAACACTTCCTGTCAGAAAGGCGACCTTCATGAGCTACTCACTTCAGTCAACAGATCGGCAAGGACATTGTAGCAAGCGCAGAGAGATTCCTAAACAACACAGGATGAAAGTCTCGGGATGGGTAGGGCAAGACGGCGGAGGGATTTGAAGTTCCTCCGATAACAGTACCTTAACAAAAAGATAGGAATTTGGACTTTTTATAAAAAGGTGACAAGCGAGCCCCATTAACACCCTCTCTGTTTCACTTCCAGCAAACTGGCACATTCTCCATACACGTTTCCAGATGAAAGATTTTATTATTTTTTTAAAAAACATAAACAAACTCAGAATTCAAACTGAAATTTTCAGAATGGTGCGACAGTGTCCGTGTGGAAGTATACCTGAAGGTTTTTCAATTTCTTACCTAACCTGCTGATGTGCAATTTGCTGATACTCTATTTTCCCTGCAAAAATAATTTAAATGTTTCCAGTTGAGTGAACTTAAACAAAAATAAATTTTTTTAACCACAGAATGTTAAAATATTGCGTTACTGGTATACTTATTGGGTAAAGAAAACCAATATAGAATCAGTATCTTCCCTGCTGCCCAGCTCCGAGGGATTGCCCTGGTTTGGTTCCACTCTCCTACCCATCCAAATGTAGCTAGAGCATCTCCAGCAAGATGCTCCCTTCCTGCCCGCACTCAATCACCTCCGAAATCCCCCGTGGATCTATCCTTGGCCCCGGGAGAACTTCCTATCTCTTCTTTGAAATTGTGCCACAGGATCATTTAAGTCCACCTGAGAGGGCAGATGGAGCCTTGGTTTAACGTCTCATCCGAAAGACAGTGGCGCCGACAGTGCAGCACTCCCTCAGTACTGCACTGAAGTGTCTGCCTGGATTTTGTGCTCAAGTCTCTGGAGTGGGGCTTGAACCCACAACCTTCTGACTCCGAGGCAAGAAAGCTACAACTGAACTATGGCTGACAACTCGAATATTATTATTAATGGAGGGCTCTACCTCGCCATTACTTCCCTTGACCGTGCTGCCTTCAGACTACCCATCTAAGATCAGGTTTCCCCCCAACTAAATATCAAGAAGGCTGAAGGAATTATTTTTGGCCCCTGCCATCGCCTTGCAACCAATTCCATTCCCCTCCCTGGTCAATCGTTTAGCCTGATCCAGACATGCAAAACTCCACATTCTATCCATTACCAAGAGCATTCATCTTCCAACTCCACTACAATTACCTGGCTCCACCCGTACCTTGCCCTCACCAATCCTGAAACTGTTATCCACACTTTGTCACCTCTTCCATCCTTCTCAAACTCTTACCTTGCCACCAAGCTGCCCATCTCCTCTCCCTACCAAGTCCCACTCACCCATCATTCCTCTCCTCACTGATCTATTTTGGCTCAGTGTGTCCCAGCACAATGAACTTCAAATCCTTCTCATCTTCAAATCCCTCTGCCGTCTTGCCCTACCCTCTTAGAGCTACCTCCTCCAGCCTTGTATCTTCATCAGTCAGTCCTATGACTCTGATCTTTTGTGATTCCACTCATCATTGGTGATATAGCTCTCAGTTGCCTCAGCCTTACTCCCTGGAACTACCTCTCAAAACCCAGCTCGATGCTCCGAGATCTCTGCGCTCCTCCACTTCTGGCCTTTTGCGCATCCCCAATTTTCATCGCTCCACCATTGGCAGCCGTGCTTTCACCAGCTTAGACCCTAAGCTCTGGAATTCCCTCCCAAAAATCACTCCTTCGCTCTCTCCTCCTTTAAGACACTCCTTAAAACCTATCTCTTTGACCAAGCTTTTGGTTACCTGTCCTAATATCTCTATGTGGCTCAGTGTCAAATTCTGTTTGATAATGCTCCTGTGAAATGCCTTGGGATGTTTTACTACATTAAAGGTGCGATATAATTGCAAGTTGTTGTTGATTAACAACCCATTACATAAACATCGACAGTATTTCTGGTTTACAGTGGGTGAAAGTTTAGACGAGGAAAGGAGAAATTAAATTATGCAACGTTTACTTTATTCACACAATTAAAAAATACGTAAAAAATATGGATTCTCTAATGAAACCATACATTAAAAAAAACTGCTCTGGTAATTCGGAATACAAGTGTCTTAAAATAGGCAACACAACATTTAATCAGCTAATGCTTCCTACAGGTGAAAGTAAATTAAATAGCTCACAGCTTCAGGCAAACTCAAACAAATAAGGTCACATACAGACTTCAAGCCATTTAATACTTCAAAATCTTAAAACCGATTTAGAGTCTGGTCCAGTTATCCAGAACCAAGATATAAATTAATTTGTGTTTTAAAAAAAAACTAGTTTATTGATCAAATTATTTTAGATCAAAGTTGCATTTTAAATTCAATATACAGAAGTTCTACTCAAGATGATCTGAATCCATTTTGACAAGTAATAAAATGAATTAGTTACATTACACAGTCACTGCCCATCTTTGGTTGTATCCGCTATGTATTTATATACCTGAAGGAGTCATAGTACGTACTCTGTCCATCTCTTAGACTAAAAGCCAGACCCTTGCGACTGCTCACAGATTTACGATAATTGGCAAAAGAACCAGGGAGGAAATGAGATTTCTTTTTTTTTTTACACAGGGAGTTATGGTGATCTGGAATGCACTGCCTGAAAGGGTGGTGGAAGCAGATTCAAAAGTAACTTTCAAAAGGGAATTGGATATTGCAGAGCTACGAGGAAAGATCAGGGGAGTGGGACTAACTGGATAGCTCTTTCAAAGAGCCGGCACAGGCACGATGGGCCGAATGGCTTCCTTCTGTGCTGTATGATTCTACGAGTTTTTGCAGCCTGCTCAAACTCCACTCACTGCACAAAACATCTTGGTTCATGCAGCAGAACAAGAGCTGGGAAACTAAATGACAGGAGGGTGAAGGGAGTAAAGTCAGCAGGGAAGGGGAAACTAAAGCAAGTTGTTAGATAAGTAGTCTGAAACTGAAGTTACAACAAACTGAATGAAGATTTTGGGGGAGGAGGAAGGGAAAGGAGGAAAAAAACACACACATGTGTCAGCCTTGGATCAGTGGGTAGCACTCTCGCCTGAGTCAGAAGGCTGTGGGTTCAAGTCCCACTCTAGGCACTTGAGCACATAATCCAGGCTGACACTCCAGTGCAGTACTGGGGGAGTGCTGCACTGTCGGAGATGCTGTCTTTCGGATGAGACGTTAAACTGAGGCCCCGTCTGCCCTTTCAGGTGGACGTAAAAGATCAGACGGCACTATTTGGAGACCACCAGGAGAGTAATCCAGGGAGTCCTGGCCAATATTCATCACTCAACGATCACTAAAACAGGTTATCTGGTCATTTATCTCAATGCTGGTTGTGGGACCTTGCTATGCGCAAATAGGCTGCCGCGTTTCCCACTACAGTGACACCACCTCAAAAGTACTTCATTGGCTGTGAAGTGCTTTGGGACGTCCTGAGGTCGTGATATATAAACACAAGTCCTTTCCGTTCATTTTTTTTGTGCAGCTCAAAATACTACTCCTGATTACTCTCTTTCAAGCCAGGGCCCCAGCCAGCAGTTTAATTACAACCTCTAGATCTGGAGCTCTCTTTCCCTTTCTTTAAAAAATAAGCCAAGCAGGTCTGGCAGACAAACCCAGATGTGGAAGTAGCTCAGCTTAGTATCCAGCAGTTAATTCCTCTGAACCAAAGGCTCGTAATTTCTCCAAGGGATTTTGCACCAGTTGCCTCAGAGGGGCAACTGCCTTTCCCCATTGGCAGACTTCCTTTTCCCTTCCTCTCCACTCTCTCCCCCTTCCCTCCCTCGTCAGCCGTGATCAAAGCCAGGATTTGCTTTTGGCGAGTATACGGTTTGGGAATGGAAAAAAAAAAAGAAATTTGCTTCAATGATCAAAGTTCAGCCCCACCATTATTCTCAGTACATTACCTAAACAATCAGCTCACCCAACATGTCAAGTCATTCCCACAGAGGAGATCTTGGTGCATTTCCAATCATATATGCATACCATAATATATATAAAAACATACCATCAACACAAGTCAAGGCACTGGGCAGCCTACAAACACTTTTAATCGCTGCAGCAGCTGGATTAAATCTCAGCGAAAGCAACAAGGTCAGTCTCCGTGGTGTGTAGTATGCAAAGGCTTTTGGCAGCACTTCTGAGGCTGCTTAGTAGTCAAGGAGCAGCTACATTAAATCGGCAAAACATTAGCAGGGAGAACGACTCTCCCCTCCACATAAAAATAACCCATCCCCTCACTATTTGAGCCCAGACTTTTGTCCCATGACTGGATAGAGTCCGAAACCTTGCACGAACATGAAGCTTAAATTTTGGATGCACATAAAACACACTATAGATAGAAGATGTCTTAAGTGAAGAAGTCATTTTTAGCCACTGTATCCTGGTGAGGCATGGGTTTTGGGGCGGAGCATTTGAAGGAAAATGGACATTGTTATGGTGCGTCCTGTTTATTCAAAACCTGGTCAAAGTATTCCAATTACAATTAGCAGGTGACCAATTGAGAGATTCTCACATGATGGACAGACAACACACAACACTCACACACAAACTTTTCTCCATCCACCTTTCTGTCCGGAACTCAAGCAGGTATGGATTTACTTTCCTTTTTTTTTAAATTAAAAAGGAGGCAAGCCTCTGAATTTTATTTTGTGATCTTTCATCCACAGGACTGAGTAAAATTTATTATTGCAGAACTTGCCCCGAGGGATGTTGTTCAAATTGAATTACAGCAAGGTCACCACAGCACCTCACCCCGTCTGGAAATGTAGTGATGAAATTTCCAAAAATATATAGTGGAAAATGTTTGCGCAATCGCTGCTTGTGCTGCACTGGGAGGTGGAAGACAGCAGTCAAACTGAAGTGCTCCGTCACCAGTCTTATCCTATAGATCGACTTGTCTCTCCTCAGTTCAAGGGATATGGAACAAAAGGAGTTGAGGTACAGATCAGCCATGAGCTAGTAGAATGGCAGAACAGGCTCGAGGGGCTGAATGGCCTCCTTGTTATGTTTCTATGTTCCCACATACAGTACTGGGCAGTTTCCATTACTGTTTACTGCAGATCTACCTCAGATTCTACACTTCTAGCCTTGTGGAATATTAAAAAGCATTTCTCGATCTCATCAGCAACACTACAACCGCCAAGATTGGAATTTTTACTCAGTTTGAAGAGTTGCGAGTTGAAATGAAAGCTCTTCTCTCTTTGCTACAAAATGGAACTCAGGCTGTAGAAAATAGGACTGTTTATAAAAAAAAAAATCTGATGGCTGCAGCAACACGTTTAAGGTGTTAATATGAGCAGCTCGACAGATGGAGATGTAATTTCTGTTGTGGTCTGTGCATGAACACACAGTCTAGCAAAGGGAACACACCTATAACAAGTCAATCCATCATTGTTCACTGAGGTGTTAAAACTTGAAACAGTTTCAGATTTCTTGACTGCTTGGACTTAAAGGAAAAACAAAATCCCCTTATTACGCCAGAAATGCTCCAGTACTACAGTTTTCTACATACAGGAAACTCTTTATTAACCGGCACCCAAATAACCGGAAATCTCTCTTAACCGGCAAAATTCTTGAGTAGGTAACCGGGGTTTTCCTTCATCTCTCCTTTAAAAAAAACCCCGAGGCGTTTGCCTTGTATCGGAGCGTGTAGATTGGGAGGGGAATGTGCAGCCCGGGTAGGCAGCGGATACGACAGATGCTCAGCTGGCGGTCCCCGGGGAGATGGAGCTCCGAATGCAGGCGCATGTCAGTGTGTACGGGGCTCTCGTACGTTGGGAGATATAACTCTCCATTATCCGGACTTTTTGATTAACCGGCACCACGCCGGTCCCGTCGGTGCCGGTTAATAAAGAGTTTCCTGTATCATGAAACTGCACAGAATTGGGTTGGACAAGGAGTACTGGAGGAAAGAGACAGTGTCTTGCTAACAAATTGCTAAGGGAAGATCTGATTTTGCTTTAAAGCAGTCAATCCAGTTTGTATACAAGGATAGACCTTTGGAGTCCTTGCACACTGTAATGGTAGTTTGCAAACTCTCCACGCTTGTCCTGGAGTCTCCAGGAATGAAGGATTAATCTCCTGGTCTTTGCTGCGGCCAACAACCAGGGAGAAATCTCACAGGGGCAATAAAACATTTTTTTTTTTTCCATTTTCTTTGAAATTATTAGTTATGAAAATATTGGAGACGGGTAAAAAGTTTGACTAACAGTCAAGAGTCATCCAATCGTGTAACAATGAGTCTGTTTGCTTTCCAATTCATGCAGGAAAACAGGGTGCCGTGAGGATGGCAGCTTCAAATCACCAATGGCGGGAGCAGGAGATCATCTGACGATACCTACCGGAATATGTCCAACCCTAATCATTCCTGAAGTGAATCAAAAGGAGGAAAGGGGAAGCTTCCACAGCAAAGCCCTCACCTTGAATTTTCACAACCCAAGATCTGGTCCCTCTTGCGAGTCCCCAAATGGTGATAACCTAATTTCATTCAGGTTCTCCTGAGCAAACAAACCCAAAATGGAGGGGGCAGGGGAGAACTCCCCTGTTATTCTTCAAATAATGCCACAGGATGTTTTACATTCACCCGAGAGGGGAGACGGGGTCTCGGTTTAACATCTCATCCAAAAGACACCTCCAACAGTGCTGCACCCACTCAGTACTGGAACTGGAAGTGTCAGCCTGGATTATGTGCTCAAGTATCTGGAGTGGGGCTTGTACTCTCAACCTTCTGACTCAGAGGGAAGAACGCAGCCATTGAGTCACAGCTGACAACTAAAAAGGAGTTCAAGAAGTCTCAACTCCATTTCCTCTGGATAAATGCGCTGCACAAAATGGTGTCCTGGATTCTTTACCAACTCATACTACAGGCAGCCAGAGAATATGGGCAGAGAATGTGCTTGTTAGATTGATGTGCCTAACCCAGGCAGTTTCCGATTGTACCTTACCTGCACCAAACTTTAAAAAACACATTCCATTCATCTGGAATAAGCAAGCAAGCAAGCAGACAGCTTGAACCAGGCTGGGTTCAAACGTCCAACTGGGGACTTTGAGCCAAAATGATTGATGGATTATAAAGTAAAACTATTATTGCAGCATTTGGGACATTTTCAGACTTCTTGAATCCATTTCAAGGCATTCACATTCCCACTTGTGGGGGAGTCCAGGCCAAGGGGCATAAATATAAGTTAGGCATTAACCGATCACACACACACACACGAGAATGTGGAACTTGCTGCCACATGGAGTGGTTGAAGTAGATCGTATTGATGCATTTAAGGGGAGGCTTGACGCATACATGAGGGAGAAGGGAACAGATGGGATACAGGGGCAGGGTGGGAAAAGGGAATTAAGAGTGGGAGGAGGTGCGTGTGGAGCATAAAACACTGGTATAGACCAGTTGGAGTAAATGGCCTGTTTCTGTGCGGTCGGTTCTACGCAATTCTGTGTAACATTCTGGAACTGTACAGTCTGATTGATCGAGTTCTTGTACAGTGCGTGGAAGGGCCCAGTCTGGGGTGTAGTAAACAATGCACACATGAACAATGGAACATAGGAACATCGCCATTGCTGGACAAAAAATTAGCAAGGTCCATCCAGTAATGGAGTTGTTGACTAATCATGGCGAACAATCTCTATCAATTGGTCTACAAGAGACCCAGACAGGACACGAGGAAAACCCCAGCGGTGGAGAGCTTTGGGAACCATAGATCCGAAGTCACCTGTCCCTCCCAAACTTATGCTACACTTACCACGTCATGACTCAAATTACTCATATACCGTATTCCAAAATGTTATTTTCTGAAAAAAATCTATCCAATTGGCATTTGAATGAATCAACGCCAACTGCTTTCACCGTCTCCCTAGGGAGCCTGCTCCATGGAAAAGCAAGTTTTAATTAATTTAAAGAAAGGAGGAACAGGGAATAAACTCCTCAAATCCGTCCAAAAAGCTGTGTGGGAAACAATTTAACAGCTCTAACAGGATGTTCGCTCCATTTCTGGCCATCAGAGTACATTCCTGCAGCAACATTCTCAGTGCTTGGCCCATGCACAGAGCTCATGGTACATACAGAATAGCTGATAAAGCTTAAGGGATTTGTTACACATTCCAAGGACCTTCTGAAAAATTCTGACCCCATGCTGTGACAAAGATGGGTCACCAGCTGGGGCAGAGCCCCAGAGCTATGAGGCATCAGAAGAACATGCAAGAACCAACAGAAAGTGACAGGACCCAGAGCTCACTGCCAGTTCTTTGTGGTCCGTCCCTTCGTTAGCTCATTTTGCACGGCTTGACATCTGGGGTTTAGCTTTGTATCATTTACACAAAGTGGGAAACCCAACAGCAGAGAGTTAAGTTGGCTTTCTAGGATTTACTGGTGGAGTGAGGTAGAAAAGAACCATCCGTTCCATGCTTGCACGAAAAAAAAATTATTGAGTGGAGCATCAGCGTTCCAAACACATTTCAGAGCAGCACATTTCTGGCAAAGTAAAAGAGCAAACACACAAGTGGAAGTTATTCAGCGACGAATGGGCGCCGGCCTCCTCCTCTCCCTCTCCTCCCATGACAAATGTTGAGCAGCCAACATTAATCTCTACTTTCGCCCACCCCCCACTGCTTCCAAGGCAAGAGGTGATGAGAATCACAAAATTTCATAGCATATTGAGCAAACAGATCACTGTCCAACCTCTATCGGATATCAAAATAATAAATCAACCAGTCCCAAAATACAATGATGTAGTTGGCTTGAAACTCCCCCCCCCACCAAAAAATGCACAAAATCACTGGTGCAGGAAACCAATAAAATCCATTTCACTTCAAATTTTGGACATCTAACTGCGATTAATAACACAGATATCCAAGTAAAACTGAAGAGATAAAATAGCTAGGAAACAAACTTCACCCAGAACTTTGAGGCATCTATCAGTATTAATAACACAGGGGAGTTATCCCCGGTGTCCTGGCCAATACTTATCCCTCAATCAACATAACAAAAACAGATTATCTGGTCATTATCACATTGCTGTTTGTGGGAGCTTGCTGTGTGCAAATTGGCTGTCGCGTTTCCCACATTACAACAGTGACTACACGCCAAAAGTACTTCACTGGCTGTAAAGCGCTTTGAGACATCCGGTGGTTGTGAAAGGCGTTATATAAATGTAAGTCGTCGTCTTCTTAAAACAAGTGAACACAACTACAATGTTGACCGATCCTACTAGCTGCAACAAATGAACAGGAAAAGGCCGTTCAGCTCCTCGAATCTGTTCCACCATTCAATCAGGTCATGACTGATCTGTACCTCAACTCATTCCAACATAAAACAGTCCATGTGTAAGGCATCTGTTGAGACATCAACAGTCTTAGTAAAATGGTAACCAAAGGTCACTGCGTTGCCATTACCAGCATAAAATATACCAGCACTAGACAGGTTTAACCAATTATACCAACATCTGCACTGGGTTTGGTATTTCTACTTCATCAACTGAAACCTACAATGACAGATCGGAGGTGAAAGTTGCTCCACCAGGTCACACATTTTTTTGCTAATACCTCTTCGCGCCCACCCCACCCTCCATCTCCTCGAAGAAAAATGGATGGCTACAGAGTGGAAACACATTATAATGTTAACAGTTTGCCAAAACCGTGCTCCATAAAAACTTGAAATAAAAAAAAGGAAATGATCTTGCATTTATATAGAGCCTTTCACGACTTCAGGAAGTCCTAAAATGCTTTACAAAGGAAAACTTTTGAAGTGTAGTCACTGTTGTTATATAGGAACCATAGCAGCTAATTTGTGCACAGCAAGGTCCCACAAACAGCAATGTGATAATGACCAGATTATCTGTTTTCAATGATGTTGGCTGAGGGATAAATATTGGCCAGGACACCGGGGAGCACTCCCTACTCTTCTTTAAATATTACCATGGGACCTTTTACATCCACCAAAGAGGGCAGATAGGGCCTTGGTTTAACGTCTTATCTGAAATATGGCACCTTCGACCAGTGCAGCACTCCCTCAGTACTGTACCGGAGTGTCAACCTAGATTTAGTGCTCAAGTCTCTGGAGTGGGACTTGAACCCACAACCTTCCGACTCCGAGGCGAGAGTGCTACCCACTGAGCCAAGGCAGACACCTCTATCTTATTTAGAGAGGAGAGTAACAATAGCTTGCAGGAACATTAAGCTGGGATCTCGATGCGTACCATTATTGTTTTTGTACTAAACGGGAAGAGCCTCACATCCATTCCCAAGCTAAATATGTGGAAGGGCATGAAAGGAATTCTTCCTGTGGTTAACTACTTTACACTCCAGAAAGAACAGGCTTAACTCTAAGCTGCTAAGTTCATCATACTTCTGTGACTGTTGGAACTTGGTTAGTGGCGTAAATACCGCTCATGGTGTATTGACTGAACTGACTGACTGAACACTGGAAAAGCAGATTTGACAAGTAAATGGAGACCAAGGGTTATGCTTGCAAGTCTCCAAGTTAAACAAATTCCAGTTGGTACATACATATTAAATATAATCTATCCACACACATACATTTCAGAACCTTTACGGAAAATCTTAAAGCCTCATTGGCTGAAAAGTGGTCACGTGTAATGGATTGGCATTTCCGATTGCTCATTCATTAATGGGCAAAGGTATTCGGAAACTAAATTTGGCCGACAGCCGAGCAGCAAAGTATTTTCTGCCGCAGTCACAAAGTGTAGGGTATTGTTTGGACAAAGGAGAAAAGGAACTCTGGTCTCTATTATAAAGAATATAGAGGCACCAGATAAGGTGCAAAAAAGATTTACAAGGAGGATACCAGAACTGAGAGGCTGTAACTATCAGGAAAGGCTGAACAGGCTGGGGCTCATTTCTCTAGAAAAAGTGAAGGCGGAGGCGTGACCTGATAGAGGTCTATAAAATTAAGGAAAGGGTTTGATAGGGTAGACGTAGAGAAGATGTTTCCACTTGCAGGGGAGACCAAAACTAGGGGCTATAAATATAAAATAAATAGTCATGAATAAATCCAACAGGGAATTTAGGAAAAACATCTTTATCCAGAGAGTGGTACAAATATGGAACTTGCTACCACAAGGAGTAGTTGAGGTGTATCAGCATAACCTTCTAGATTCCCCTTAAATACAGATGCATTTAAGGGATAGCTAGGTGGTTATGCTGATACGGTTAGATGAAGAGGGGTGGGAGGAGGCTCGTGTGGAGCATAAACACTGGTATAGACCAGTTGGGCCGCATGGCCTGTTTCTGTGCTGCAAGTTCTATGTAAATTAAATTTCTTCAAGTATATTGTGAGGATAAATATTGGTAACAGTTGGATGAAAGATAAAAGATGTACTGCTCCAGTCACCACAGATTAGTGAGGAGACCTGGATATTTAATAAAAGAACGACATTTAATAAGGCTAGAAGCTGAGTGGTGCAAGTCTCCACTAATTTAGTTCAATAGCACACAAGCAACATCTGCAGTGTAGATTTTATTTTTCTCTGTGTGCACATTAACACAAGAACAGAATTAGATGAGGCGATTCGACCCATTGAGCCCGCTCCATACAAAATACAAATTGCACCATCATGAATTAATCCAGCTCATTAATTCCCCTGAAGGAGTTAAATAACTATGGTTAACTATGGCCCCACTCCAGAGACTTGAGCACATAATCCAGGCCGACACTCCCAGTGAGTACGGAGGGAGTGCTGCACTGTCGGAGACGCCGTCTCATCTCACTGATCTCATTGCTGTTTGTGGGAGCTTGCTTGTGCGCAAATTGGCTGCCGCGTTTCCTACAGTACAACAGTGACTACACTTCAAAAGTACTTAATTAGCTGTGAAGCGCTTTGGGACGTCCCGAGGTCGTGAAAGGCCTTTCTTCTTCTTTAGTACTTTCACCAAAATAAAACTCTGCAAGCCTTTCTTTGACCCGCAATGTAATAAATCCATCAAAACTCCAGGACATCAATCAAACATTACAACCTACAACCTATATTACGTCCTGTAAGTTGAAGGGGTCTAGGGGGAGAGTTCCTGACAGCTGAAGGCTCTACCATCGATGGCAAGGATTGCACAGGGCCCAAGGGTCAGGAGACTGAAAGACATAGACGAGACTGCAGAGATGGGGCTGAGTGAGGCCATGGAGGATTGACAAGTGGTGATTGGTCCAGTGAGCGTGATCACTTTGAATTTGAAATCCTTGCCAGAGTGGCACTCACTGACCAAGCAACCAGTCCCTCCAATGTGAATGAGCACCTTCAGAAAAGGATGAGGGGGGAAAATGTACAAGAGTGGGAGCAAACAGAGATGAGAGAATGAGGAAAAAGTGAGAACAGTTACCAATCCCTCTGGAGATTTGCAAGTTATGTCCTTCAGCGTTGCAATCAGTTTAAATTATCTATTAAACTTTATTTCCCTCGTAAAACCTACAGTTTAAAGATTAGAAAAACAAAGTACCAACAAGTTTAATGTCTCCACTCCCTCAAATTCAAACCCATCCTGGACAGTGGTTTATTTTCCCTTTCGAATTAATGAAATGTCAGGACTAAAAGGACAGAGTAAAATCTCTTTCTAAAATGTACATCCCAGTCAGCAGTACGGATCTATATAAATGGATCTACTGAAAACACAGTTCGAAACAGGCCCACTAGTAAGGATGTGGTAGGCTCTTTACATCATGGAATAGTAAGGTTAGTGGAAAATTATTGCATCAAAGAAACTCTCAGTTTCAGACCTGGGGAACTCCTATGTAAACAGCGATTGAAGTATTTCACCGTGTGGGATCTGCAAGGACAGGAACTGATATATACGCACATTCTACAGTGTTTGCATTGTACAGACACTAATACACACCCCCTGCCATTCATTAGGGTGGCAACAGCGGTACTGAGATCAGAAGCCTAAACCCATAGCCCATCGTTACATGATGCTATGCATCGGTTAGTCCCTTAGTCACATCAGTTTCAAAACTCTTACACACAGTGTTCCTCCAGAATTTGAGGGAAATGCTCTATTCAAAGCAAAGCCACGTTATTACCCAAAACATGAGTCTCCAGCACTCGCCTACCACCTGTCCCCAAATAGGAAAAGGTGTTTGCAGCTTCAGAGTATCCATTTCCCCTCCACTACCGATGGGGAATAAGGACTCCTGTACAAAAACAGTTCCAGTAACACATTCCCTAGGACTAAGTGTTTGAGAATTAAAAAACAGTCTCCTTTCACTTCCAGGGCCCTTCCCCCACCTTACCACCCAAGCTTATACAGCTGCTAAAGGTGTGAGTTGAGGGGAATGGGAGGGTGAGGTGAACGGCTGGACTCCACCCAGTTTGTTCAAAAACTTTCCAATGCTCAGCACGGAGTAAATCTCAACTTGGGGGTGGGGGGGGAAGAGAAAGAGTGTCTGAAGGATTTTTAAGACATGTGTGGGAGATGGAAATGAAAAAGGTTGCAATGGCAGATTATTCTTTTGGGATCAGGACAGGGTAAGGGGGGGGGCGGGCTCTGAACCACCTCTAACTTTAGTGCTCGAAATAAGCACCGATTGCAAAAAATGGTTCATTTTTCTAGCGGTGCCAACCAGAAGAGACCAAAGAGAAACCAGGATTAATAAAAGAATAATCCAATACTTCAAAGAGAGCTAGCTAGCTGTCTTTATTTGTACTCTCCTACAGGTTGCACTTCACAGGAAGAGAGTCCCAACGTACTTCAGTCTCTCACAGCGACGGTACAAGTTCTAAAGCACATTGGCCCAGAAATTAAAGACGGAGCCTTCCTGCGGGGGTAAGGCTTCCCCGCGATATCTCACTGCGCGCCTGCCTTTTCCTTCCGAGCTCACACGAACTTTAGTTTCAAGGCTGCAGCTGTGCAGTGTGTGCGTATCCCACAGACGCAGTTAATTCGTGCGAGCTGTGGGATCACGTGATTCAGTTAGAGCCAATGGCAGCACACCATCTTTCATTCATAGTTTTGACAGCAAGGGCTGTCAAAGCTATGAATCTATACCCCCCCAAAAGAACAGCTAAACCTCAATTAATTTTTTTTTTAAATCATCACATTAATAAAATAAGTATAGTTAAATAAATTAACCACTTTAAACAAAAAATTAAATTTTTGAAAAAATTTAAAATCTTTTAAAAAGTTATAAAAATAAACTTACCTTTCTTTAAAGTCTCTAAAAAAGATATACCAGTTAAAAAAAAATTAAAATACTTAATTAACTACTTACCTTGTTAAAAGAGGGTCTTACGCCTCCTTTCTTTATGTGCAAAATCTTCCATGCTTATCTGCGCGTTCAAAGCACTAAGTGCACTGCGTGCGCGCAGCCTGTAGCGCGCACGCGGTTCACTTAGGAACCGCCCCCTTTTGAGTTCACCAAGTGCCGGTTTTCAGCGCATGCGCAGTGCATGCAGAAAACCGGCAATTGGAGACAGAATACGCGAGAGTACACAGTACGTACTCAGACTAATTTTTGGGCCATTATGTTCAACTTCTGCAACCATACGGGCAGATCAAGAGTACTTAGTGTCTGCACTGGTACATGAATCAAAATGTATTTACTTTATCGCTTAGCAGCAACTGTTCCTAGTTTTTGATTTCACAGTCTGATAAACACCACAGCACAAAAGGTCACAGAAATACTCATCTGTCATCAGTTCCAACCAGATTATGAATATCAAATCTTAGATCATCCTTTTAACACACACACCCTTCAGCGCCCTTTCCCCCATTTGCAGCCCTTTTTTTTTATTGCTTACCATATAAAAACAGAAAGACTTGCATTTATAGAGCACCTTTCCCGACCTCAGAATGTCCCAAAGCGCTTTACAGCCAATAATGTACTTTTTTTTTTTTAAGTGTAGTCACTGTTGTAATTTAGGAAATGCGGCAGCCTATTTGTGCACAGCAAGCTCCCACAAACAACAATGTGATAATGACCAGATAATCTGCTTTATTTTTTAAGTGATGTTGGTTGAGGGATAAATATTGGCAAGGGCATCGGAGATCTCCAATGCTCTTCTTCAAAATGGTGCCATGGGAACTTTTATGTCCATCTGAGGGGGCAGACGGGGCCTCGGTTTAACGTCTCATCTGAAAAATGGCACCTCTGACACTGCAGCACTCCCTCAGTACTGCACTGGAATGTCGGCCTGGATTATGTGTTCAAGTATCTGGCGTGGGACTTGAACCCACAATCTTCTGACTCAGAAGGGGAGAGCGCAGCCACTAATATTAAACATATTAATCAATCTCATTTTAAAACTGAACGTAAAAGGTTGGATATATTGTCTTGCCCCATTAATTGCGCAATTATTCTCCCCTGCCACTCCTCCCCAATTTTCTTCCCACTCTTCCTGAAGGTGTTGACTCCTTGCCAAGGTATATAGTTCCATGGTCACCTTCCAGTTTCTCACCAAGTGGCTATTATTCACCTGTGAGCTTTGACAGCAAGTGCTGGTAGGATATTAAATGATGAGGGAGGGACACCTCAAAGCTGACTTCAAACCTGTCCATCATCCAATATCCACACTTCCATCAAGGGTCAATGGACAGTAATCAGGAACAGGGACCCTGGTTATGTCTCCTCAACTAGCCCCCCACCACAGCAAAGACCAGCTGTTTAAAACCTTACCCCCATTCTGGTTGAGATTAGCCAATTCAGACCTTCCCGGTCTCTATAGTTCAGCTGGTCACTGAGGCACCGAGGGAGCTAATTGTTCAAACTTTCACCCTGGAAATAATGAAGTGACTGCGTTCAACTCCAAAGAGCAACTTAACAAGAACATCGTGACTGAAGTCCTACAAGTACATACATCTGCATGTGGGCTTTATGCACGTTACACCACTATCTCTGCCTGTGAAAATGTTTACCTTTCATCTTTCACCAAGCAATAGGGGATGTTAACGTGATATGTCGACACCGTCTGTCCTGGGCACCTGACTGGTTGAGGCTTTCAACAATATAAAATATTATGGGCCACATCTCCATGGTACCCTGATAGCAGCATACCCGAGGCGCCCCAGTTACAAGTGTAAACTGGATCTAAGGTCTGAAACTCAAAAAAAACTCTTCCTGATCAACATGCTTCTTTAGCCACTTAGCTAGGCACAGGTGCCAAACCAGCAGAGTGTGACTGACGGTGTCACCAGTTTTGAGGCAAGAACCTTTTTTCTGTAAATATATACGCACTACCAGATGCGTTCTTAGATAAAAGATTTCTGCTAAAGCTTTTCTCACACCAACCTGCCTGCTGCCAAAGCTTGTAGTCATCACTTAAAAAAAAACCACACATATAAAACACATTATAGGAACAGGAGTAGGCCATTCAGCCTCTTGAACGCCATGGAAGGAGTTTACTTCAGTAAGAGTCCTACAAGCATGTCTGACAAATACCACCAAATCAGGCTTCCAGTACGGCCAGTATTTGTGCTTTCTGACATTACAGACTTTCCAGCATCAGCACATTGCAAAGTTTAGGAGTTGACAGTTACAAAAACAGGCCACTTTCAAATGCCATTGATCAAGTCCTACAATTCTCGTTTAGTCCAAACTTGACTTTTATGGTTTTTTTGGGTTGGGGGGGGGGGGGGGGGTGGGGGGGGGGGTGGGGAGGAATTAAAGGTGACAGTGCCATTATTTGGGCATGGGCACTTAAAGAAAACACATTCCTGTCAGTTTGAGGCACTCCCAAGTCAGGCCAACACAGCAAGATCCAAAACTAAACTCCCTTTATTCTATCTCCGCAGTTGCGACAACACCCCTTAAAAAAAGCTCGCGTTGACATAGCACCTTAATACATCGCTCAACTGACTCGAACTGCTTCAAAACGGTCACTTGGAGATGTATCTCGATAAACGCAGCAGCCATTTTGAGCACAGCCAAATTCCGCCAGCCAGCTTGCCGATTGCTTTTGCTGGTGTTGGCGGAATGAGGAATGCTGGCCAGACAATGGGAAAGCTCCTATCTCTTCTTGGAATATGGCCATGAGCTCTTCCAGGTTCACCAGAACGGGCAATGGGGGCCTCCCATCCAAAGATTATTATCGTCTCATTCAAAGGTTGCAGCTCCAGCAATGCCGCACTCTTGCAAGAACTGGAAGTGGCCATGACCCTACAACGTTCTACAAGTTCACCGTGCTATGCTAATGTGACATGTTGTACTTTAGGAGCCGCTTGATAGAAAGGCTGTAGACAGTGCGCCATCAGTGGTAAAAGTAGCCTATTTCATGCTATACGCTTTGATTGTATAGTGGATGTGGTGGAAGGCTTCATCTCTGGAACAAGACAATAGGGCACAAATAGCCCCCAATACTGGTGATGAAGCATTCTCCCAATCTGTTCTAGAATGGCAATGTCGTGTCCTAGCACACTGTAAACACAAGTCCCACAGTGACAATCCCGCGCCACGCCATTCCGCGTACCTTTCATCTGCACCAGTGGCTCAGTCCACTCTGAGCGGTCTCTCAATATGATTTGGACACACCCGGCTTTAACCAAACCCGCCTGATGGGGAGGGCCCATTTTATACCCCCAACAAAGTTAATGGAGCGTAAAAATCGAGGTGCAGGGAGAGAAGGGGTGTCTATTCGAACACGTCCCATTCTCGCTGGACGGGTTGGGTCAAAATCAGGGCTGTTATTTCTGCAGCGTCTACATTGAGCCATAACGAAGTCAGTCAAAGTCAATCACTCCACTGTAAATAGTGCAGGAACTCTGAACAGCCACCCATTTTGCCACCTTACTCCCCCACCCAGGTTTAAAGTCCCCCCCACCCACCCCGACCAGGCCTTTGATTTGGCCCTTTCAAAAGTACCCTTCTGGAATGGCTTTTACAGTTAAACATTCGAACATGCCCCGTGCACAGAGTAGCAGCTATTAGATTAGTTCCTTACTAAGTGGGATAAAGTTCATTTCTCCTCACTTTGGAAGTTACAGCGAGACAACTTTAATATAGAAAAATATGGACTGACTCCAACTGGCTCCGCTTGCTGTAACGTGAAATGATGAATGAAGTATTCAATGAAAAACAAAAAAGATATAATTAAATCATGAACATTTGTACACGCGCAGACACACGTGCGCATGCACACGCGTGCAAACACATGGTAAGAATCTCCTATTTTGAAATAATGTACTTTCCTGCAATTGTTCACAGATGCCCACATTCAACTCCTGTGAACCACATCTGGCACTAACCCTATTAAAAAAAAAAATTGTATGAAAAACAGTTCTGCTAACATAATAACGGCACAACTGCCCCACACTCGCCATCTGAGTGGAATTTAATATCAAGGTGATCTGCCAGCGAGGGGGAGTCTGGAAATACTATTGAAGGCTTTGAAGCTTAAGTCTCCATTTCAACAGCTAAAACAGTTTCAGATGTGACAATGTAATTTTATGGCCTGAATAATACCTACATACTCGCAG
The DNA here is from genome assembly GCA_030390025.1 of Squalus acanthias. Classification (NCBI taxonomy): domain Eukaryota; kingdom Metazoa; phylum Chordata; class Chondrichthyes; order Squaliformes; family Squalidae; genus Squalus; species Squalus acanthias. The sequence goes on along the minus strand of CM059428.1, from coordinate 26,027,169 downwards.
CTGAGGTCCACAGAGGGTGCATTACAACAATACAGAAAGATGGTTTGCAGAGCGCTGGGCCCCTGTAATGTTAGTCTCCTTCCCCCAGATTTTTAAAAAAAGGAGCTTAGAAAACTACAGAAGGCTAAAAGGAAACTCGGGCAAAACCATTTAATTTGGATACAAGAGCCGTCAAAAAAAAAAATTCCATCATCTCACTTTTCCCACATCACAAGAGATTAAACAGAAAAGAATGAAAGAAAAAAAGTTATTTCTTGTGATGTGCATTCCTGCCCAGCACACAATCCTGACGAGCCTCGCCAATGATGCTCCATATTCAATGACAACGAGCTCTCGGAGAACAAGATTGAGTCACCAGCTGATTTCCTCCCTCTCCATCTGGGAGCACCTGCTTTATTGACTTGGCTCCTGCTCTGTATTGCCTTGCCAAGATAGGACACTAGCTTGGTTTTTTTTTATGAACTGCTAATAGGGTACGCTCATGTAGTGGTTATGTTACTGGACTAATAATGCAGAGGCCTGGACTAATAATCCAGAGAACCAGAATTCAAATCTCATGGCAGTTTGAGAATTTGAATTCAGTTTTAAAAAGCTGGAAATAAAAAGCTGGTTTCAGTAAAAGTGACCATTTGTTGTTGGAATGTCATAAAAACCCAGCTGCTTAACAAATATCCTTCAAGGAAGGAAACCTGCCATCCTTACCCGGTCTGACCGATAGGTGAATCCAGTCCCTCACCAACATGATTCATAGAATCAGAATGATGCAGCACAGGAGGGCATTTGGCCCATCGCGCCTGTGCTGGCTCTTTGAAAGAGCTATCCAATTAGTCCCACTCCACTGCCCTTTCCATATAGCCCTGCAAATTTATCCCTTTCACGCATTTATCCAATTCCCTTTTGAAAGTTATTGTATCTGCTTCCATCCTCCTTTCATGCAGTGCAGATCATAACGAATCGCTGAGTTAAAAATAAAAAAATTCTCCTCATCGTGTCTTCTTTTTCCAATTACCTTAAATCTGTGTCCTCTCTGCCAGTGGAAACAGTGTCTCCTCATTTATTCTATCAAAACCCGTCATGATTTTGAACAGCTCTATTAAATCCCGCTTAACCGTCTCTGCTCCAAGGAGAACAACCCCAGCTTCTCTAGTCTCTCCACGTAACTGAAGTCCCACATCCCTGGTACCATTCTAGTACATCTCCTCTGCACCCTCTCTAAGGCCTTGTCACCCTTCCTAAAGTGCGGTGTCCAGAATTTAAATTTATTCACGGGATGTGGCATCGCTGGCAATGCCAGCATTTATTGCCCATCCCTAATTGCCCTCGAGAAGGTGGTGGTGAGCTGCCTTCTTGAACCGCTGCAGTCCATGTGGTGAAGGTACTCCCACAGTGCGGTTAGGGAGGGAGTTCCAGAATTTTGACCGAGCGACGACGAAGGAACGGCGATATATTTCCAAGCCAGGATAGCGTGGGACTTGGAGGTGATGGTGTTCCCATGCGCCTGCTGCCCTGGGTGAGGAACTCCTGCAGAGATACCCCCGCTGCAGAATGCTCTACATCTGTTACGCGATATCCTTTACCTTGGCACCAGGAGGCAACACATCATGCAAGCCTCACGTCGGTAGTTGCAGCAACACCCATCTATCCCCCTGATTATTGAATCCCGTGGCATTTGAAACTCCCTCCCCTCTAGTCATTTACCCCGCGGTGCTGTGGATTTGCTCTGCACTGGACTCCGTCGAGATGTCGTCACCCTTAGCACTGAAAACCGATTTGAGTGCCACAGTCCTGGAGGATTCCTGCACTGCCTGCCTCCTCCTCCTCCTCCTCTTCTTCTTCTTCTTCTTCCCCTGCCGGATGTCCACCCACTTACTATCCTCCTAAACTCTATGGCTGTGGGGTGACCACCCCCTGGAACATGCAATCCAGGAAATTCTCAGGCTCCCGTATGCCCTGCAGTGACTGCAGCCACTCCTCAAGCTCAGAAACCCTGAGCTCGAGTAGCCAGAGGCACTTCCTGCACACGTGGTTATCCAGGACATATGAAGTGTCCTGGAGTTCCCACATGGCACAAGAATTGCAGGCAACAGGTCTCAGCTGTTCCATCACGTCTATCTACTTAGTTTAGTATCCCTTTAACTCCTATAGAGTCATAGAGTTATACAGCACAGAAAGAGGCCCTTCGGCCTATCGTGTCCACGCTGGCCATCAAGCCCCGTCTATTCTAATCCCATTTTCCAGCACTTGGTCCGTAGCCTTGTATGCTAAGGCATTTCAAGTGCTCATCTAAATGCTTCTTGAATGCCGTGAGGGTCCCCGCCTCTACCACCCTTTCAGGCAGTGAGTTCCAGATTCCAACCACCCTCTGGGTGAAAAAGTTTTTCCTCAAATCCCCTCTAAACCTCCTGGCCCTTACCTTGAAACTATGCCCCCTGGTTATTGACCCCTCTACTAAAGGGGAAAAGTTCCTTTCTATCTACCCTATCCATGCCCCTCATAATTTTGTACACCTCAATCAGGTCCCCCCTCAGTCTTCTCTGCTCTAAGGAAAACAACCCCAGCCTGTCCAGTCTCTCTTCATAGCTGAAGCGCTCCAGGCCAGGTAACATCCTGGTAAATCTCCTCTGCACCCTCTTCCAATGCAATCACATCCCTCCTATAGTGTGGCGACCAGAACTGCACACGGTATTCCAGCTGTGGCCTAACTAGCATTTTGTACAGCTCCGTCATAACCTGCCTGCTCTTATATTCTATGCCTAGGCTAATGAAGGCAAGTATCCCATATGCCTTTTTAACCACTTTATCTACCTGTCCTGCTGCCTTCAGGGATCTATGTACATGCACACCAAGGTCCTGCTGATCCTCAGTCCTTCCTAGGATCCTACCATTCATTGTGTATTCCCTTGCCTTGTTAGTCCTCCCAAAATGCACCACATCACACTTTTCAGGGTTAAATTCCATTTGCCACTGTTCTGCCCATCTAAGTAACCCATCTATATCGTCCTGTAGCCCAAGGCTTCCCTCCTCGCTATTTACCACTCCACCAATTTTCGTGTCATCTGCGAACTTACTGATCATATCTCCTACATTCATATCTAAATCATTAATGCACACTACAAACAGCAAAGGACCCAGCACCGATCCCTGTGGTACACCACTGGACACAGGCTTCCAGTCACAAAAACAACCTTCGACCATCACCCTCTGCCTCCTGCCACTAAGCCAATTTTGGATCCAATGTGCCAAATTGCCCTGGATCCCATGGGCTCTTATCTTCTTGACCAGTCTCCCATGCGGGACTTTGTCAAAAGCCTTACTGAAGTCCATGTAGACTACAACAACTGCACTACCCTCATCCACACACCTAGTCACCCCCTCGAAAAATTCAATCAAATTGGTTAGACATGATCTTCCCCTGACGAAGCCATACTGACTATCCTTGATTAATCCTTGCCTCTCCAAGTGGAGACTAATTCTGTCCCTCAGAATTTTTTCCAATAATTTCCCTACCACTGATGTTCGGCTCACTCGCCTGTAATTCCCTGGTTTATCCCTACTACCCTTCTTCAATAAGTTAGCTGTCCTCCAGTCCTCTGGCACCTCCCCTGTGGCCAGAGAGGTTCTGAAAATGTGTCAGAGCCCCTGCAATCTCCTCCCTTGCCTCACACAGCAGCCTAGGATACATCCTGTCAGGGCCTGAGGATTTATTCACTTTTAAGCCCGCTAAAACCACTAGTACCTCCTCCCTCTCAATACTAATTTGTTCAAGTACATCACAACCCCCCTGCCTGATTTCTATGCCTACATCACCCTTCTCCATAGTGAACACAGATGCAAAATATTCATTTAAAACCTCACCTACATCTTCCTGCTCTACACAGATTGCCACTTTGGTCCCTAATGGGCCCTACTCGTTCCCTGGTTATCCTCTTGCCCTTAATATACTTATAAAACACCTTGGGATTTTCCTTTATTTTGCCCGCCAGTGTTTTTTCATGCCCCCTCTTCGCTCTCCTAATTTCTTTTTTAACTACCCCCCCTACACTTTCTATACTCCTCTAGGGCTTCCACTGTTTAGTCCTATATATTATTATGTATACCAGATTTTTATTTAATGTAGTTTAGATCCCTTTAATGTTGGTATCTGCTACTTAGTTAATTTCATTCTCTTAGATTTAATTAATTACTGATTATATATGTTTATATATTTACTGTGGTCCCTTGGTTTAACTTATTTAGCACCTCCTTCTAACTCTGCCCCTAATTCCCATTCCAACCAAATTCCTGTTTTAAAGTCCTCACTCTGTTTTGCAATTCACACTGTGTGCTTCGAGCCCTCTATGCTCTTGCAGATATACCCTCTAATATATACCATTCAGACACACATCAGTTTCCACTGGTCAGTCAACCCCCAGCCACACAATAATGAACACCTAATCAGTACCTACTTACAATTGATTGACAAGTTAACTGCCAACTGACTTGCAGTTTTTAAAGTTACAAGTTCAATTTCAGTTTGATAAAAACACACTTTCAGTACTACTTACTCACTACTTACCAGTGAATTCCCACTCTCACCAAATTCCCATTTTAAAGTCCTTGCTCGGTTTTGCAATTCACTCCGTTTAGCAGTTCATTCTCTCGGTGCTTCGAGTCCTCTCATCTGCCCTCTGAAGTGGCCTAATAAGCCACTCAGTTGTATCAAAGCGCCATCTGCCTCAACCACTAACCCTGGATGAATTCCACAGCCTCACAACTCTCGCTGTAAAGAAGTTTCTCTTGCTCGCTGTTCTTAATCATCTCTCAATGGACCCTCGTTCTTGACCCTTCAACTACTGGAATCAGTCTGCTTCTATCTACCCGATCCAATCTCCTCATAATTTTAAAACCTTCTATTATATCGCCCCATAATTTGCATTGTTCTAACAAAATAACGACCCAACTTTCAATCTTTCTTAGACACTGAGGATATTTGAGCATTCATAGTACAGATACGAAAGTCAACAAAAAGAATGCAAAAGGGTATTATGAACTCAGCATTGCAAAAGAGATGCACCTCCCTAAACGAAGATGGAACTTAAAAAACCCCCAAAGGCTTGCAAAGTCATCTTGGAGCTAGACACAGCCGACGAACCCCTCCAGGACTCAGAGCAACCTTGTACTTCTGCCAACAGCTTGTGGCCTGTTTTCGTGAAGCCCTTTTCCTCTGTCAAACTTCGGAATATATTTCAGTCACTGTATTAATAGGAAGTCTAACAAATTGTCATTTTCATAGTGGTTGATTTTGGGCTTCTAAAAAGGACTTTGGCTTGGCATGTAAACGAAGAATATCAGAAAATGTTCCTATACAGCCAGCCAAGTGCCAATCTGTCAAAGCAAATCAAATTTAGGACTAGATGTTCTTCACATCAGAGGCCACTTTCCCAGCGATAAGGAACCTTACTCCAGAATGAGTTGGTGCATTTTCTCATCAGAGCCACGAAGAGGGTAGCCTGGTGGAAATTAGTTCTTAAACCGAACTCAAGAGTTTGAAGTGTAGCGATTACACACAATGCATAAGTTTCAAATCGTCAGATGAAAGTTCTCTCCAGGATGTGACCAGAGGGAGAAATGAAAATTAGTCAGTCAGATATATTATAAAGTAAAATGGATAACCTGGGAGTGATTACTATATGACAGATTAATTGAAGGGTTAAATATAGCATAATGAATAAGTGGCTTGATTACAGAACAGCAATCTAATCAAAAGATTCAGCTAAATTATACGTAGAATAATAATGGATACCTGTGAGTGTTTAGAGTCAGATGACATCATACTGAGATTGAACCTGCAGTAACTTTTAAAACAGCTCCATGATAGTTTATTTTTAATAGTTTACATGTACTGGAGAAGAAGGGGCAATTTTATTTCATTGCAAGTTTTAATTTTTTTTCTTCTCCAGCCCTACCCTGAGGACAGCAGTGTCACAATGTATACCACATGGATGTGCAATGTCCACACTGAGGGATTAATGTAATCACTACAGCTGCGAGTAATATTCAACAGTTGCTTAATAGGAAATAGTATTACTAGGAAATAATCTCAAACTGTAAAGGACACCAAAAATTAAAGTTAATCGGTTATCTGATTAAAAGTGACTTTAATCCTCAACAGCGCTACAAATTAGATCATGACTTAATGCCTAACCGGTGCTGCTAATGAGTTTTGTGACTTTGAATCGTGTTTCACTGAGGTCATTCTCAGAGTCTAGATAAAGAAAGAGAACAAAGTTGTATTTTTCTTTTTTTAAAAGAACCTTTCATGAACTCAGAACATCCCATAGCGCCAAATTTTGTTTGATAATGCTCCTGTCAAGCGACTTGAGACATTTTACTACATTAAAAGGTGCTGTATAAATGCAAGTTGTTGTATGTGTCAGCTGTGGCCCAGTTGGTAGCACACTCGCCTCAGAGTCAGAAGGTTGTGGGTTCAAGACCCACTCCAGGGACTTGAGCACAAAGCTAGGCTGACACTCCAGTGCAGTGCGGAGGGAGTTCTGTACTGTCGGAGGTGCCGTCTTTCAGATGAGACATTAAACTGAGGTCCCATCTGGCTCTCTCAGGTGGACATAAAAGATCCCATGGCACGATTTCGAAGAGTAGGGGAGTTATCCCCGGTGTCCTGGCCAATATTTATCCCTCAACCAACATAACACACACAGATTATCTGGTCATTATCACATTGCTGTTTGTGGGAGCTTGCTGTGTGCAATTGGCTGCTGTGTTTTCCACATTACAATTGTGACTCCACTTCAAAAAGTACTTCATTGGCTGTAAAGTGCTTTGCGATGTCCAGTGGTCCTGAAAGGCGCTATATAAATGCAAGTCTTTCTTTCTTTTACAGCCAATGAAGTACAAGTGACTACACTTCAAAACGTAGGAAACACAGCAGCCAATTTGCACACAGCAAGGCCCCACAAACAGCTATCAGATTAATATCACATCATCTGTTTTTGGTGGTGTTGTTTGAGGGATAAATGTTGGTCAGGACACCGGGGATAACTCCCCTGCTCTTCTTCAAAAGGTTCCATAGGATATTTTACGACCACCTGAGGGGGCAGATGGGACTTCGGCTCAACATCTTATCCAAAAGACAGGACTTCCGACAGTGCAGCACTCCCTCAGTACTACACTGGAGTGTCAGCCTAGATTTTGAGCTCCAAGTCCTAGAGTGGGCCTTGAACCCACAACTTTCTGACTCTGAAGCGAATGCTACCATTGAGCCAAGGCCGACACATTGAGCCAAGGCAGACACATAATAGCATCAGGGTAGGGAGAAAATCAGTCATCTTGTATCCATGGCTGTTCTGTGCACTTCGGAAAAGAAAGACATCCATTCGTGTCATGCAGAAACCTCTTCCCTTTCAATGACACATAGGCAAATCCCACAAACATCAAGGTGATGAAAGGACCAGTCAATCTCTTTCAGCTGGTGTTGGTTGAGGGAGGAATGTTGGCCAGGACATCAGAAGAACTCCCTGCTCTTTTCAAATAGTGCCACAGGATCTTTAATATCCATCTCACCACCAGGACATCCAAACGATGGAACCAAGCAATGCAGCAGTCCCTCAGTACTGTACTGAGGGATTCATTGTAGTAAAGTGTCAGCCTAGATTGTGTGCTCATGTTCTGGAATGGGGTTTCAGCCCACATCCTTCTGACTTAAACTAAACAGTGCTACCACTGAAGATAGTGCATGGAATAAATTCTAGCGGAGAATGTGCTCAACATGACACAAGAGCCCAAGACTGTAACTCGAAAAAGGCTATACGTAGGATGCAGTTTAGAGTTCGTTGTTAGCCATGGCTCAGTGGGAGCACTATTGCCTCTGAGGCAGGTTATGGGTACAAGTCCCACTCCAGAGATTGGAGTGCAAAATCTAAGCTGACTCTCCAGTGTAGCATTGAGGGAGTGTGGTACTGTCGGAGGTGCTGTCTTTTGGAGGAAACGTTAAACCGAGGCCTCTTGTGCCCTCTCAGGTGGACGCGAGAGATCCTATGGCACTATTTGAAGAGGAGCAGGGGAAGTTTGTGGGACTTTGCTATGCGCAAATTGGCTGCCAAGTTTCCTACATTACATTACACTTCAAAAGCACTTCATTAGCTGTAAAGCACTTTGGAACATCCTGAGGTGGTGAAAGGTGTTATATAAGTGCAAGACTTTTTTTCTTTCTTTTTATAGAGTTAGAAAAAATAATGCAAAAGTGCGTGAGATTTTTTTTTAAGCAATTGGGTGCATGTATTGATGCATCAAACCACAATGCAACTTCATTGGTTTAATTAATGCATAATTTTGCATTAAAATAAGTAGCCTTTTGCACCATTGACATCTAAGGGAATCAATATTGCACATACTAGACAAACATGCAGCCTTACGACAGACAGAATATTAAAATTACAAGGTGTTAATCTTCAGAGATATTGCAATAGATAGCCTACTGCACATGGAGGGAATCCTTTAAAGAAGCCAGTCTGAGGGTAGGAAATATCAGATACCAGCAGTCTATAATTGGAAGTTAAATTAGGGTGAATGATTGGAGAGTGGGCCCCTCAAGCCTGCCCTGCCATTCAATTAGATCATAGCTGATTTTTACCTCAGCTCCATATCCTTTGATATTGATCTCAGTCTTGAAAGCTCCAATTGACCCAGCATCCACAGCCTTTTGGGGGAAAAGAGTTCCAGACTTCCACTACCGTGTGGTAAAAGTGCTTCCTGATTTCACTCCTGAACGGCCTAGCTCTAATTTTAAGATCAAGTCCCCTTGTTCTTGATTACCCCACCAGAGGAAATATCTCTGCACCAACCCTACCGAATCCCTTTAACATTTTAAGCATCGCGATCAAATCACCCTTCAATCTCCTATACTCAAGGGGACTCAATTTAGTCAGAGTCAAGCAAACTGTATAGTGGTTTGTTTTCTTCTGACTTTTTCATAAACGTCTTCAAAGCATTCCACCACTGTCTCCTCTGATGGCATCAAACCAAAAAATATTTCAGCACTCCCTCCCCAATCCAAACCCGTTAGATGCCAAGTTTGAATTTTATTCTATTGCCAGCAGAATGAATAAATACATCTTGGGGGGTGGGGGGGAAGTTGCGACAGCTACAGAGACACCAAGTTAATGGATGATGTTGCTGTACTATCCAGCTTATGTTCCCATTTTATCAACTCACAACCGCTAAGAAAAGACTCGTAAAATCCGGAACAGAGATCTTCTAAGCAACTGAGACTCCATCTCCACACCGTTGAACTACATTATCTTAGTCTGTTAGTGGATAGCACTGGCATTAATGAACCTGAGAGGTCGCACAACACCAGGTTATAGTCCAACAGTTTTATTTTAAATATTTGATTTAAAATAAAACTGTTGGACTATAACCTGGTGTTGTGCGACCTCTCAATTTTGTCCACCCCAGTCCAACACCGGCATCTCCGCATCATGACCATTAATGAACCTGGCAGAGGTAGCTAAAGGTGGAGTGATCTGCCCTATGTAGCAAAAAATTCTCTCTCCCTTAGCCCTACATCACCACCCCCCACCTCACCCCACCCAAAATAAAAGGTGATGCCACCATTTCAAAATAAACTCAAGTCTGAACATCAGAGAGTTGGGTTGTGGTTCACACTGACTGCAATGAGCCAGCCTTCGTTGGCTCATATTCACCTTCATCCTGAACACAGAAAGGCCTTTTTGTTCCGTGGAAGTGGTGATGAGTTTCCAAAAAAAAAGAGCAAAGCAGAACATTGCGCTTGTACTTTGCTTCTGAATTGTTTACACCGAGTGTCAGCACAAGCACTGTGCCCAGTGAGCGGCCCAATGTCCCTGGTTATTAATAATTGTGAGGTGTTCGTTTAAAGCAAATCCAGCAGCTATCAATATGAAGACCCTACTGCTCAATCATATCTTCCACGCACAGATTTAACACACGCTAAATCCACTCGGATTACGATCACGCATCCCTTATAACTAGTTTGAGTAATCTTCTCCAGCAGCACAATTAATGAGCCCAAGAAAAAGAAAAAGTTGCAGTTTGGATCAGACTTTGTAGCCTTAATACAAATCGAGATAACAGACCAAGCATTATACGATTGCATTAAGCTGTGGTGTGTGCGCTGTCTTGCTAAACTGAGCAAGGCAGAGTCAGCTGTGGCTCAGTGGTAGCACTCTTGCCTCTCGGAGTCATAAGATTGTGGGTTCAAGCCCCACTCCAGAGACTTGAGCACAAAAATCTAGGCTGACATTCCAGTGCAGTACTGAGGGAAGTCCTGCACTGTTGGAGGTGCCATCTTAATGGGACGTTAAAACAAGACCACGTCTGCCCTGGTGGACGTAAAAGATCCCACGGCATTATTGGAAGAGCAGGGAGTTCACCCCTGGAGTCTTGGCCAATATTTATCCCACGAACAACATCACCAAAACAAATTATCTGGTCGTTATTACATTACTGTTTGAGAGAGTTTGCGGTGTTCAAATTAGCTGCTGTGTTTCTTACATTACAACAGTGACCAAACTTCATTGGCTGTGAAGCACTGTAAAGGTCATGAATGGCATTATAAATGCAAGCCTTTCTTTCATTTGCGTCACCATTATTGCTGAAATGGGAAGGAGGGGTGCCCATGGAAGCATACCACAGTTGCACAGCTGCCAACATCTCCAGTCCACATTGGTACGAGGCCCTGGGACCATTGAACCGGTCCCACAATCCACTGCCCGTCATCTCTTCTGTAAAAGTCTCCAGATGGGACACCTTGTTCGTAGTTTGCATGGGGACCAGAAGCTCTGAAAGCGGACGGTTGGCAAGGAGGCCACGAGAAAAAAAAACCATTAAGACACAATCTTTATTAAAGAAAGCAGAAAAAAAAAAGTGTGGACTGTCATCTCTTGTGTAGGCAATGCCACAGGAATTCCTATGTCTAAGAGATTAAAATGTTGAGCTCCTCAGGCACATGGGAACACCACCATCTCCAAGTTTCCCTCCAAGTCACACACCATCCTGACTTGGACATATGACACCATTCCTTTATCATTACTGGGTCTCCCTTCCTAACAGCATTGTGGGAGCACCTTCATTACACGGACTGCAGCGGTTCAAGTTGAAGGCCTACCACCACCTTCTCAAGGGCGACTAGGGAGTGGCAAGAAATGCCAGCCTTGCCAGCGATGCCCACCTCCCAAGAATGAATAAAAAAGTTACTCTGTAGACAGAGGAGAAGCTAATTGATTTCTACGCACAGATTGGAGCACATATATGTTCAACAGCTGAGGTGACAAGAATCGGCAGAGAAGAATTTAAAAGATGTTACAATTCCACAGTCTGAACAATTTAGTTAATGACTGAAGCATAACGCTTGAAAGCCTAGTTATCCATAACATGTTCTGTACCTGCTGCCACAGGTTCAAGCACTTTTATGGGACTACCAACACTTTAGCAGCTGAACTGCACCAGTACATTAAAAAACTTCCTATGCACGTTCAACTTTAAGTCTGTTGTTACTGGCTAGACTTTGCTGGAGATCAAAAGAGGAATTAAATCAAGGGAGTTGAGCCAAAAACGTCTGCAGTAAGCTTGACCTCAAGCTATGGTATTCAATTCACTCATTTGAACAGCAAAAAAAAAAGACACAGTCTTATGTAAAGAATTTGGAGAAATTGTGAAACATTACTGCGGCTGAATAAAAAAATAAGCGTGCCTCTGTAATGAATATACACTCCCTTACTATGTCCAATTGTATTCTTAAACAGCTTTTGAAAAAAAGTGCAGTCAATAGCGAACACATAAAAGAAATGTGCATTTTGAATGAAAACAGCTGTGTCGTTTTTCTAAACATGGTTGCTCACTACCACTTAACCCTTATCCCTCAAGGTCCTTGCCTTGAAATAGCAGTGCTTTTGTTTTAAGAAACACTTTACCTTGGTCTGTACTGAATCGCCTGATTTCAGTCCGGCCAGTGGTAGGGGTGTGACAATTGGCCCCAGTGCTGAAGGGAGATGGGGATGGTTTGGAGGGGAAATCACAAGCGAGAAAAGGAAAAAAAAAACCATCAGCCAGGGATTCCGCGACAGAACATTATCCAGGGATTCCCACTGGGATAATATGTGGATATCAGGTCAGGAAAGTTTATGCTTGGTTGCGATGCTCCCATGATTCAACAGGGTGCTAACAGAGGGAGTCATTTTAGCCAAACCCAACCAGAGGGGATCGATCGACCACCCATTTTACACCCCACCCGATTTACTCTCCACCGAAGAAAGTAATAGAGCGAGATTTAAAATGGCTGGCCTATTGATCTAGCCAATTTCCCATCAGGACAGTGAGGTTAAAATTCCACCCCTCACCCCCCCTCTAGGCTCTTACTTGAAGAATGGATGTTTGGGCAGTCGTCACCCATGACCTCATACCACAGCTTGACTTAACATCTTTAGGACAGGGAGGGAGGGGGAAAAGCAACTATAAATCCAAATGGCCCAATTTGCACCAAAATTGTGTTTTCTCTCACTCTCCCCCAGTTAATTAAAATTGGCCATGTGTATTTCTAAAGTTATCTTTCACACAAAAAGAAAATTGAATTATTCAATAATTTGAATGAAGCAACTTTGGAGCCGAGAGGAGTAGATTATATATTTTTTGTTAATTTATAGCAAACATGATTCAGGATGGATGCAACTGAGAAGCATATTGTTTTGAGGTATTAATGTCAAAAAGATACCAAAAGATAATGGCTTGGATTTTGTGGTCAGGAGTTCGCCATTCATTAAGCTTACAGCTGCCCACACAGCCTTTTTGTGGGCTTTTGCCCGGCAACTTACGGTCATCGGGAGTCTGATACAGCGCGGTGCCCTCAACAGGGAATCTGGGACCTGCGAGAACAGGCCAAGCAACTGTGTAACTCTTTAACCAATCAGATTGAAGAATCCTTACTGAGGCATGCAGAGTCTGAACCAGGAAAGGCAAGTTGGAATATTTAATTCAATGTAAAATCATGTACAGAAAGTGAAATAAGAGAGAGGGAAAGAAAGATGGGATTGAGAGAGATAAAAGGAAGAGACAGAAAGAAAAAGTAAAAATATTTTAATTTTTATAAAATCTCCAACAATAACTAAAATCTGAAGGAATGAGACTCAACACTTGTAAAAGTTAATTTTCAGTGACAGAGAGGTTGTTTGGTAGTAATTAAGACTTATCACGCCGTTAAAAATTCACTTACACTTGAATGGACAAGCCCTAACTTTTTCTGATGCGTTTAGTGGGTAAGTCTCGCAACTTCACACCCTTCATATGTTTGAATGCAGAATCTCTCGGTGAGATACCGGTGTAGCGATGCTTCTGGAGGAGCAGGACAACCCGGACACCAACTTCCTGATTTCCAGGTTTAACTGCGCATGTGCGGATACTGGAAGTTGCTGTCTGATTTACTCCTTAATAACGGCGAGTGCTGATAGCCTCATCGTTAGACTGACTGCAAAATCCGGGCCATTAAAACCTACCCATATAGTAGTGTGGAAGATTCCAAAATGCTTGTCTATTCAAGGGAGGGGTTCAAATATACTCCAGTCACTTTGAGCACATAAACCAGGCTGACATTCCCAGTGCAGTACTGAGAGAGTGCTGCGCTGTCGGAGGTGCCATCGTTTGGATGAGACATTAAGCAGAGGCTCCGTCTGCCCTCCCAGGAGGATATAAAGGATCCCATGGCACTATTTGAAGAGCAGTAGGGGAGTGTCTCCTGGCCAACATTTATCCCTCAACGACCATCACTAAAAAGATGATCAGATTTATTTAATTGCTCTTTATGGGAGCTTGCTGTGTGCAAATTGGCTGCCATGTTTTTCTACATTATAACAGTGACCAAACTTCAAAAAGTACTTCATTGGCTGTAAAGCGCTTTGGGACTCCCTAAAAAGGGGTTATATAAAAGCAAGTCCTTTCTTTACAAAACAGTAGGAATCCTCTCAACTCTGGGGCATCTGCTATTTATAAAATGTCTGTGCAATAATTTTCCATTCTAAAGGGTACTGGGAAAAGGTGCAGGGGATACACAGTTAGAAATCTATGATATATAAAAAGTTTCATCATCTAATCTGCTTGTTTTAGCCTGCCATCAAAATGCTGGAGTGGAGAGAGATCAAATAACATCCATTGCATCACTGTTGCCATGCGAGCATTGACAACTGCCACATCAAAGCATGAGAAAATTCCCTGCTGGAAATCAAATGCACCAGCCCCTTCCTCTGCGTGCAGCTGGATTTGGAACAAAGTACAAGTCACTGCTGCTCACAACCATGTTTACATGAACGCAAGTCAATTAAAGTCTGAATGGGACTGGGATCCCAAATGCCATCGTCTTCCACATTTCTACACTCAATCCAGCGGCACCGACCACGCAAAGGAACCTCCCCTTAGACATGGGCTCCTCATCCTGGAGGGACAAACAACCTTCCCGTTGAAATCCAGGCCAAGTCAGTCAGTCAAACCTGGGCCAAATCCAAACCTCAGCTACAGAGCAATCCACACAAAAATCTCCTGTGAAGTGTTGATAGAGGTGGTTTTGGTAAATGTTCAAAAAAGCAGTCAAAAAGTCATAAAAGAGTGCAGATGTCACTGCAAACTTCCAAATAATTGCCCCAATTTTCCAAAATGTTGTTCTGCTTTTGCACTGCAAAAATAAACTGACTATTTTGGTAATGCTTGTGGGCTCTTTGTGACCCATGCCTCGTATACCAACTGCTCCCGAGTATTTAGACAGGTTCCACACGGTGCAACTTCAGAAACACATCAAAAATACTTAACATGCTTTTAAAAAAAAAATAATAATAATTTGGCAGAAGTCACACAAGTCAGATTGCGTTTACTCGAAGCCCCAAGTTTTTGTCCCACTTCCACTTGAATGGTTCATTTTCAGTTTGTTACTGAAAGAAGCAGAGACTGATGGGATAAAGTTACTGAGTTGACAGGGTAACGTTACAGGTACAGAGAAAAAAAACCCCAATCATAATCCAAAATACAAATATTACTGGCAGGTCATCGTTAAAGAGCGATAAAGAAAAGGAAAAAAAGAACTTGCATTTATATAGCGCCTTTCGCAACCTCAGGATGTCCAAAAGTGCTTTACAGCCAATTAAGTCCTTTTTTGAAGTGTACTACTCACTGTTGTAATGCAGGAAAGGCAGTAGCCAATTTGTGCACTGAAAGATCCCGCAAACAGCAATGAGATAAATGACTAGATCATTGTTTTAAGTGATGTTGATTGAGGTATAAATATTGGCCAGGATATCAGGGCGAACTCCCCTGCTCTTCTTTGAAATAATGCCATGGGATCTTTTGCTTCCACCTGAGAGCAGACGGAGCCTCGGTTTAATGTCTCACCATAAGACAGCACCTCCGACAGTGCAGCACTCCCTCAGGACTGCACTGGGAGTGTTGGCCTGAATTTTGTGCTCCGGTTTCTGGAGTGGGACTTGAATCTACGACCTCCTGGCTTAGGAGACAAGAGTGTCAGAAACGGAGGCAAACTCACTATTGCGCTCCACAGTGACATCTTAAGGCAATCTAGAATGCTCTATTGCTCATTTCCTGAACATTAGCAGTGAACCTAAAAAAAAAAGGCTTGTGAAAGAGCGGACACATTCTTAGAATTTCTACATCAACCAACCAGGTAGAATGTGAGGGAGAATCTAATCAGACTGCAGACACTGGTTTTTTCACTTAACCACCCTTGTCTTTACATGTCTCTTAGGAATTACATTTTAAATACTTTCAGCTACCCGTGGGAACTATAAAACACTCTCTCACAAGCAAACATCTTAAGGTTTAAATTGACTTGGATCTAGTCATTACAGAATCAAAGTTAAATTCTGTCCTTTAAAATTAAAACAAAAGTCCTTTAAAATTAAAATAGTATTTTTTTATTTTATCAACTTTAAACTTTGTCTCCTTGGCCCCTCATAACAAAAGGAGCTTTCATCAGCTATAGCACACTGAAATCAGATAGCATAGCTAGGACTAAAGACTTGATTAGACTGGAAATGCATTCGAGGGGAACAAATATTGAAGCTGGCATCATCTTTATAAATAGATGCACCTCATACATTTACTTAATACCATCGCTATTTTTGAGATGCTTTGAGGTTGAAGACTTTACTGGGAGTGAAATTGAGAGAGGTGGGGAAAAGAATAATAGCAGGTGATCCATCACTTTGGTGAGATACTGTATTCTGAAATGCTCAGAATTATTCTGTGCCATTGTAAATTTTCCTGTCAGTCTTGGTTCAGTGGTAATGCTCTAGCTTGAGTCAGAAGGACGTGGATTCAAGCCCCACTCCAGGACTTGAGCACATCATCTTTCGTGCAGTAGTGAGGGAGTGTCAGATCTGCCAGCTTTCGGATGAGACGTTAAACCAAGGCCCAGCCTACCCTTTCAGGTAGACGTAAAAAGATCCCATTGCACTATGTGAAGACCATGAGAGTCCTTCTCATTGTTGCTTGAGGGACTCTGCCGTGCTTTCCCACATAACAGTGGCTGCATTGTAAAAGTAATTTATTGGCTGTAAAGCGCTTTAGGACATCCAGAGGCCGTGAGATAAGCTATATAAATGCAGGTTTCTTTTTTTCCATTTCAGTTATTCTTCACTGGCATTTTCTTCACTTTAAAAAAAATTGGAGCAAACATAAAATAAATTAGTAACTTTACAATAAAAATAATTCCCTTATTGGCTTCAGAATATAGTAGAGAGTGAGATTCTAAATAGCCTCTGCATCATATCCCAACAAATTTTAAACTATATACTAATAATCTAGGAGTGGGTGGTGGGGAAATAAGGAGAAAGTTGGGCAGAGCTTATGAAGTGTACTACCACTTGTATAAACCCCAAGGAAAGTCAACAACTTACCTTTAAGAGACACCGTCTCTTTAAATTTTAGCAGCGGTCTGAGATGAGCTTCCGACCACATATCCGCGGCATGACTAAGACCGCCTATTTCCACCTCCGTAACATTACCCATCTACGCCCCTGCCTCAGTTCCTGCTGCTGAAACCCTCATCCATGCCTTTGTTACCTCTAGACTTGACTATTCCAACACACTCCCTGGCTGGCCTCTCACATTCGACCCTATGTAAACTTGAGGTCATCCAAAACGCGGCTGCCCGTGTCCTAACTCGCACCAAGTCCCGTTCACCCATCACCCCCGTGCTCGCTGACTTACATTGGCTTTCGGTTAAGCAACGCCTCGATTTTAAAATTATCATCCTTGTTTTCAAATCCCTCTGTGGCCTCGCCCCTTCCCATCTCTGTAATCTCCTCCAGCCCCACACCCCAAGATATCTGCGCTCCTCTAATTCGGCCCTCTAGAGCATCCCTGATTATAAATCGCTCAACCATTGGTGGCTGTGCCTTCAGCTGTCTAGGCCCTAAGCGCCAGAATTCCCTCCCTAAACCTCTCCGCCTCTCTACCTCCTTTAAGACGCTCCTTAAAACCTACCTCTTTGGCCAAGCTTTTGGTCATCTGCCCCAATTTCTTATGTGGCTCGGTGTCAATTTTCTGTCTTACAACACTCCTGTGAAGCGCCTTGGGACGTTTTACTACATTAAAGGTGCTATATAAATACACGTTCTTATTGTTGTAGATGTCCTTCAAAAGCTGATGTGGCGGAGTCAGGGTTCCTCCTATCCGAGGTAAATGTTCTTCCCTGTCCAGTGATCAGCACAAAGATTTACTCGACACACTGAGGATTAATCTAAGGCTCCATGCAGTTACCTCTAGGTTGTGGAAATCAGTAAGGAATTAGTTAATTATTGGCATACATCAGAAGCTTCATTGTTAAGAATGGGAACATGCTATTTAACGGTGCATTAAATTCCATGGAGGAAAAATTGGGTCGCGCCCTCTTTGGGGCGCTAACTTCACCGAGACGTTAGTTTTCGTGCCCCATTGAATATCGCGGCGCTACATGCAACAGTGCCACACTCGTCGGCACGTAGCGCTGTGGTACTACAGGCCTCCCTCCCTGATTAAAGGGGAGGGGCTTAGTGCAGCGCACACTGAGGCCCTGCTGGGCCACCGGGGGGGGCAGGGTGCCGGCAAAAGAGCCCGGCACTCAAGAGGAGTGCTGGGCTGACGGATCACGGCCGGCACCCCGCAGGAGGTGGCGAGAGGGGGCAGGCGGCCCCAAAAAAAAAGCCGCCCGGCACCTGCTCTTTAATTATCGCCAGCCCGGCCACAAACATGGCACCCTGACCCTGCGTCTGGCGGTAGGTCAGGGGGCGTGAGCAAAGTTTGCGGCTGGGGCACTGCGCACGGCGATGATGTCATCGCCGGAGGTGCAGTGCCACGGGGCGCTACCGGCTACCACCGCCGCTAACCTTCCGCTGAATTTTGTGGGAGGTATTAGCGGCACCGTGCCCGAACGCTAGGTGCTTGGTGCCCGGAGGAGCAATGCAACAGAATTTGTCCCCCCCTAGTCTCACACTAGAGTGGCTATGAATGCAGAGGACTAACCAATAAACAGACCAAGCGGTGCGCGCGCACCTTTGGTCAACACAGACCAGGAGTGAAATTTCGGAATAGGGAAGAGTAAAAGTAGGTGATACATTTTATTGATCAACACATCCACCTATTGGTCAGTCCTGTTCATACACAGCCACCCTCTAATCCCTTTTCCCATAGTCATCAGTACAAGAGCAAAGCAGAGGCTGTGTACTCTGCAACAAGTGGCACACCTCGTTCAAATCCTTTCCATCATCTACAAGGCTCATGCCAGGAGTGTGGTCGAATATTCAACACTTGCCTGGATAGGTGCAACCACACACCCAAGAACCTCAACACCATCTAGGACAGAGCAGTCCACTAGACTGGCGTCCCCAACACTGGACTCAATATCCAACCCCTACCATCATGCACTGTGGCTGCAAGATGTACACCTCAAGATGCACTGCAGCAACTTGCCAATCTTACTTCAACGGCACCCCTCAGCCCCACAACCTCTGCCACGAAGAACAAGAGCAGGAAGACCATGGGATCACCATCACCTCCAAGCTTCCCTCATAGTCAAACACTCTGTTGATCTGGACAGCTCACCCCATTCCCTGAATTTCCCTGTCCAGCACTACTGCGGGAGCACCATCAGCACAAGGACGACAGCAGTTCAAGAAGACCCACCCCCACATTCTCAGGGCAACTAGGGGTGCAGCGTCACCCATATTCCAAGAACAAAGAAAAAACTATGCTTCCATCCCCAATGAGGATGGCTCCAGTATACGTGAACAGTACAAGGACTTCCCTTCCTCTCGTCCAAACGCTTCTAAAGCTACTTCATAACTAATGCCGCACATCTGCTGGACAAAGCGGCAACGGTGCTATTTGAAGGCAGCTTGCAGAAAGTAGACTTTCACTTCCCTGAAGATGGGGAGTTTGTATTAACGAGATTGCTTTAGAAAACATTTCAAGTACAATTCGATTCTGGTCTCTTGTGTCACAAAGAATCACTACCACGATAAAATGTCCTTTGACTCAACATTGGGCTGGAAAACTCAGCTGTACGGCAACACAGGTGTATAGGGCTCCCAACCCTTTAGTACTGCCCTGGAGTCTCCAGGAATTAAAGACTATTCTCCAGGACATTGCTGTGAGCAACCATGGAGAAAAATCATAGGGGCATTAAAAAAAAGTGGTTTTTTAAAAATATATATAATATATATGTGGGGGAAAGACTGTTTGACTGACAGTAAAGAATCATCCAATCGGATAATGAAGAGCCTGTGCACTTTCTAATTGGCGTGGGAAGGTGGAGCGCCGCGAGGATAGACATGTCAGGCGATCAATGGCAGGAACGTGGGGGGGGCAGGGCAGGTGGAGGCAGGAAGTCAAGTGATGACACCTCCAGGAATATGGCCAACTAGAGTTGGCAACCCTACTGGGGTAGCTCCATGCCATAGGAAACACATTTGTTGAAATATGCAGTTACTTGCCAGTTCGCCTGTTATACAAACACTGTCCTTGAATTACAGCGGTGCCGATTTAAAGTACATTAACAGACTGCCCTGTACATCAGCTATAGTGCTACTGTTGGTTAGGTCACAACAGCTTCAGTGAATGCCAAGAGATCAAAGGACACCACACAGGTTCCAATAAGTAGTGACGCTATACCTGAGGCTCTACAGACAGGAAAGTAATCTTCACGCAATCTTTTTGATGTGCTGATTTTGAGGTTAACACAATGCAGGAGGACTGGTGCAGATTGAACAAACACAAAAACACACAATTCTTGAATAAAGGGATGATGCGGAGATGCCGGTGTTGGACTGGGGTGGACAAAAGAGAGAAGTCGCACAACACCAGGTTATAGTCCAACAGCTTTATTTGAAATCACAAGCTTTCGGAGCGCTGCTCCTTCGTCAGGTGAAGTGAAGAAATACATATGGGCACAGCATAAATAGACAGAGAACAATGCCAGACGACTACAGTTAATCTTTCTAACTGCCCTTTATCACACCTCGGCAGAGAGACAATCACAGCAATCAAAGGTGTGGATGGTGTCCAACCAGGTCAGTCAGCAAGACATTACATCAAAGACGATAGCAAAATACAACAAAGACAATGAGGTGGGGTCACAAGGGGTCAAATGTGGCAGATGCTGGAGTCTGTATGGAAAACAAAAAACTTTTAACTTTTTACTTTTTTTGCTGGAAATCACAGCAGGTCCGGCCGAATAAAGGGAGGCACCTTGGATCAGTCACATTATGGGCCAGTCCTGTGCATTTACAGTGAATGTGCAGTATGGTGAATGAACAGTAAACCCATTGGTTACTGATTTCCACAGCACATCAGGAACCTCCTCCCCAAACACATTTAACTGTATGCATCTTGCATGGTGGTGTAGCATTCTCACCGGAGTCAGAAAGTTGTGGGTTCAAGCCCCCCCTCCAGACACTCGAGTACAAAATCTAGGTTGACACTCCAGTGCAGTACTGAGGGAGTGCTGCACTGTCGGAGGTGCCGTCTTTTGGATGCTACATTAAACGGAGGCCCCATCTACCAGCTCAGGTGGATGTAAAAGATCCTATGGTGGTACTACTCGAAGAGGAGCAAGGGGGGTCCTCCCCGGTGTCCTGGCCGATAGTTATCCCTCAACCAACATCACTAAAGAAAAAACAGATTATCTGGTTACTTATTACTGTTTGTGGGAGTTTGCGGTGCACAAATTGGCTGCCGCGTTTCCTACATTACAACAGTGACTACACCTCAATTCCAACCCTATACTTGATGGCACAGACTGTATAATTGGCTTTGTGCTTGACCCAGCCTGTGGAGCCAGTTGTCCTCCATCACTGGCAAACAGGTCACCAGGATCTCCAGATATGGTCATGTGCGTGTAGGCAGTATTGTTCTGATGCCTGCTGATATCCCTAGCATTACTTGTTTCATCTTGTATCAGCGCAATCATGAAATAATGCAATTGGAACAATTCAAACTAATGACCATCATTCATTTTAAACAGTCCAGCTAACTGAATGGGTCTCTGTAGTTTGCATTTATATTGGCTGGTGTCTCACAGATGAGGTCTGTGCACCACAAATTTAAAATTCTCATGCTTGTGTTTAAATCATTCCATTGCCTCATCCTTCCCCATCTCGGTGACCTCCTCCAGCCCTACAACCCGCCAAGAACTCTGCGTTCCTCCAATTCTGGCCTCTTGTATATTCCCAATTTCCTTCACCCCACTATTGGCGGCTTGTGCCTTCAGCTGTCTGGGCACGAAACTATGGAATTCCCTCTCTAAACCTTTAAGAACGTAAGAAATAGGAGCAAGAGTAGGCCATTCGACCCTGCTCTGCCATTTAATAAGATCATGGCTGATCTTCTACCTCAACTCCACCTTCTCGCACTATCCCCATATCCCTTGTTTCCCTTAGCATCCAAAAATCTATCGATCTCTGTTTTTGAATATACTCAACGACTGAGCAGCCACAGCTTTCTGAGGTAGAGAATTCCAAAGATTCACTACCCTCTGAGTGAAGAAATTTCTCCTCATCTCAGTCCTAAATGGCCGACTCCTTAGTCTGAGACCGTGACCCCTAGTTCGAGACTCCCTAACCAGGGGAAATATCCTCCCAGTATCTACCCTGTCAAACCATGTAAGAATTTTATAATGTTTCACTGAGATCACCTCTCATTCTTCTAAACTCTAGGGAATATAGGCCTAGCCTACTCAATCTCTCCTCATAGGAGAATCCCCTCCTCCCAGGAATCAGTTGAGTGAACCTTCGTTGCACTCCCTCTAAGGCAATTATATCCTTCCTTAGGTAAGGAGACCAAAACTGTATACAGTACTCCAAGTGTGGTCTCACCAAAGCCCTATATAATTATAGTACGACTTCTTTGCTCTTATACTCTAATCCCTTTGTAATAAAAGCTAAAATACCATTTGCTTTCCTAATTGCTTGCTGTACCTGCATGTTAACTTTCAGTGATTCGTGTACAAGGACACCCAGGTCCCTCTGAATACCAACATTTCCCAGTCTCACACCATTTAAAAAATATTCTGCTTTTCTATTTTTCCAACCAAAGTGGATAACTTCACATTTTTCCACATTATATTCCATCTGCCATGTTCTTGCCCACTCACTTAACTTGTCTACATCCCTTTGCAGCCTCTGTGTCCTCCTCACAGCTTACTTTCCCACCGTTACAACCTGGAAGAAACAAACAGATTTGTCAAACATGATTTCCCTTTCATAAATCCGTGCTGACTCTGCCCAATCATATTATGATTTTCTAAGTGCCCTGTTACCACATCCCTAATAATAGATTCTAGCATTTTCCCTACTACTGATGTCAGGCTAACTAGTCTATAGTTCCAGGTTTTCTCTCTCCCTCCTTTCTTGAATAGCAGGGTTACATTTGCTACCTTCCAATCCACAGCGACCGTTCTGGAATCTAGGGAATTCTGGAAGATCAAAATCAATGCATCCACGGTCTCTGCAGCCACCTCTGTTAGAACCTTAGGATGTAGGCCATCAGGTCCAGGGGAGTTGTCGACCTTTAGTCCCATTAATTTCTCCAGTACTATTTCTTTACTAATACCAAGTTCCTCAATCTTGCAAGATCCTTGCTCACCCACTATTTCCGAAATGTTATTTGTGTCTTCTACTGGTAAAGACAGATACCACGTATTTGTTTAATGTCTCGGCCGTTTCCTTATTCCCCCATTATAATTTCTCCAGTCTTCCTCTAAGGGACCCACACTTACTTTCGCTAATCTCTTCCTTTTTACATACCTATAGAAGCTTTTACAATCTGTTTTTATATCTCTTGCTAGTTTACTCTCATTCTCTTCTCTTCCTGTGTCAATTTCTTGGTCACCCTTTGCTGAATTCTATAATCCTCCCAATCTTCAAGCTTACTACTCTTTTTGGCAACATTATAAGCCTCTTCCTTTAATCTAGTACTATCTTTAACTTTTCTTTTTAGCCACGGTTGAACTAATAATCCCATGGGGGGAGGGGGGTTATTCCTTAGGGGAAATGTATATTTGTTGCGAATTATGAATGAATTCTTTAAATGCTAGCCATTGCTTATCTACCATCATATCTTTTAATCTAGTTTCCCAACCTACCTTAGCCAACTCACCCCTCATATCTACATAGTTTGCTTTGTTCAGATTTAAGATCCTAGTTTCACACTTAACTGCAAATTTGGTTTGCTCAGTCTATATGAAGATTAAAGTACCCCATGATTACTGCATTACCTTTGTTACATGCACCTCTAATTTCCTGATTTATACTCTGCCCGACAAAACAACTGCTGTTAGGGGCCTATAAACTACTTCCACCAGGGTTTTTGGCCTTGTTGTTGTTTTTGCGCCACCCAAACTGATTCTACATCTTGATTTCCCAAGCTAAGATCGTTTCTCTCTACTTTATCCCATCCTTTAACATCAGGGCCTCCTACACCACTCCTTTAGCCACGCATTTAACCTTCTAATCAGTTTGTCCCTATGCCAATTTGCTCGTGGCTCAGGCAACAATCAAGAGATTATTACCTGAGAGGTTCTGCATTTTAATTTTGACCCTAGCTCCTCAAACTATCAGCAGAACCTCATTCATACTTCTACCTAGGTTGTTGGTTCCTACGTGGACCACGCCAACTGGATCCTCCCCCTCCCACTCCAAGTTCTTCTCTAGCCGCAAAGAGATGTCCTTAACCCTGGCACCAGGCAGGTAACACCTTTGGAACTTCCGGTTGTGGCTACAGAGAACACTAGCCCGCTGGACTATACTGTCCCCTGCCACTACCACATTCCTTTTCACTCCCCCGCCACTTGAATGGCCTCCTGTACCACGGAGCCGTGGTCAGTTTGTTCAACCATCCTGCAGCTTTGCCCTCACCCACACAGGTAATCTCAATCTCTCTCTGAGATGCTCCTTAAAACCTACCTCTTTGACCAAGCTTTTGATCATCTGCCCCAATATCTCAAGCGGCTTGGTCGGTTAACGCTCCTACGAACGGCCTTGGGACGTTTTACTACATTAAAAAAGGAGCTATATAAATGCAAGTCGTTGTTGTAGGAGCCCTGGATGTGAGTTATTTTAAAAAAAACACATTTCCCATTCTGCCGAGTTTTTGCAAATACTCCAATTACAGCGAGCTTCCCAGGGATGTTGCAGACAATATTTGGATGTTTTTGTTTCCAGAGATATTCTATGTTCTGCTGCCAAAAAACAAACAAGCCAAAAAATCAGGAAAACCACACAACAGTAATAACAATTTTTAAACTCTGGCAGTGAAATGCCATTGAAAATAAAACATAAAAGGGGTGGGGGCATTTTTATTTTAAGAGTTATTTACAGATGGCGCTTTTCTTTCACCCCTTGCAGATCTCATATTAAAAGTCTAGAAACTGTAAATAAGCTCTTGCAGTAGTGCTGCAGACCTCTACACCAGAACTAGCCGCTCCCCTAGCCAACAGCTACAACTTGCATTTATATAGCACCTTTAACGTGGTAAAATGTCTGAAGGCACTTCACAGGAACATTATGAAACAAAATATGAAACAGAATTTGATACAGAGCTACATAAGGAGATACTAGGACAGATGACCAAAGGCTTGGTCAAAGAGGTAGATTTAAAAAGGAGGAGGAGAGAGGTGTAGCGAAGCAGAGAAGTTTGGGGAGGGAATTCCAGAGCTTCCGGCTAGGCAGGTGAAGGCATGGCCACCAATGGTGGAGCACTGAAAAATCAGTGATGTGTAGAGTTGGAGGAACGCAGAGATCTTGGAGGGTTGTAGGCAACATGGCCGCACAGCGCTCAGCAGGTCCCGCACAGCCGGTGAGCCGGCTTTTCAACAGAAAAACTGAGCACGCGCGGAATTCTGAATGGCCTGCGCAGCCCGTTAAATGGGCCGTGCAGGCCAAAACAAAATTAGAGGGAACATTGATTGTAGGGCTGGAGGAGGTTACAGAGATAGGGAGGGACGAGGCCATGGAGAGGTTTGAAAGCCAGGATGAGAATCTTAAAATTGAGGTGTTGCTGGACCAAGAGGCAATGTAGGTCAGCGAGCACAGGGGTGATGGATGAATTGGACTTGGTGCACAGACTAAACCTATATAGGTCCAAGGAGAACCGCAGAAAAATAGCTAAAGTATCACTCTTCTACTTCTAAGCCATCGCAGGTTCAATGCTCAGCCTATGCTGAATTTGCTAAGCTCAGACGGGCAAACAGGTGGGGACAGCAGTTAGCCAGGCTCCCCCGGAATAGGAAGGGGAAAAAGGATCTGAACAGTTATGCAGCGACTCCTGCTGGAATATGCTGGTGTCATGTGAAGACGGGATTGGGTTTAGTCGTGATGCCCTCCACAGTCAAATAGCCTGTTGACATTATCATAGAATGGTTACATCATAGAAGGCAGCCATTTAGCCCATCGAGACCGTGCCAGCTCTCTGCAAGAGCACCTCAGCTAGTCCCACTCCCCCACCCTTTCCCCGTAGCCCTGCAAATTTTTCTCTCAGGTACTTATCCTTTTGAAAGCCGTGATTGAGTTTGTCTCCACCACCCTTTCAGGCAGTGCATTCCAGATCCTAGCCACTTGCTGCGTAAAAAAGTTTTTTATGTCACCTTTGGTTCTTTTGCCAATCACCTTAAATCTGTGTCCTCTGGATCTCGACCCTTCTGCCAATGGGAACAGTTTCTCTCTATCTATTCTGTCCAGACTCATTATTTTGAGCATCTCTATAAAATCTCCTCTGCTCCAAGGAGAACAACCCCAGCTTCTCCAGTCTATCCATGTAACTGAAGTCCCTCATCTCTGGAATCATTCTGGTAAATCTTTTCTGCACCCTCTCGAAGGCCTTCACATCCTTCCTAAAGTGCGGTGCCCCGAATTGGATACAATACTCCAGTTGAAGCCAAACCAGCGTTTTATACAGGTTCATCATAATTTCCCCACTTTTGTACGCTATACCTCTATTCATGAAGCCCAGGATCCCCTAAGCTTTTTTAACTGCTTTCTCAACCTGCTCCAACACCTTCAACGATTTGTGCACATATACCCCCAAGGTCTCTCTGTTCATGCACCCCCTATAGTTTATATTTCCTCCCCTCATTCTTTTTACCAAAATGCATCACTTTGCATTTTTCTGTGTTAAATTTCATCTGCCACGTGTCCGCCCATTCCACCAGCCTGTCTACGTCCTCTTGAAGTCTATCACTATCCTCCTCACTGCTCACTATACTTCCAAGTTTTGTCTCATCTGCAAATTTTGAAATTGTGCCCTGTACACCCACATCCAAGTCAATAATATATATCAAGAAAAGCAGTGGTCAGAGAATGGACCCCTGGGGAACACCACTGTATACCTTCCTCCAGTCTGAAAAACAACCGTTCACCACTACTCTCTGTTTCCCGTCACTTAGCCAATTTTGTATCCATGCAGCCACTGTCCCTTTTATTCCATGGGCTTCAACTTTGCTGGCAAGCCTATTATGTGGCACTTTGTCGAACGCCTTTTGAAAATCAATGTACATCACGTCAACCACATTGCCCTCATCGGCCCATTGTTATCTCATCAAAAAACTCGATCAAGTTGGTTAAACACGATTTGCCTTTAACAAATCCATGCTGGCTTTCCTTAATTAATCCAAACTTGTCCAAGTAACTTAATTTTGTCCCTGGTTATTGTTTCTTAAAGCTTCCCCACTACCGAGGTTAAACTGACTGGCCTATAGTTGCTGGGTTTATCTTTACACCCTTTTTTGAACAAGGGTGTAACATTTGCAATTCTCCAGTCCTCTGGCACCACCCCCGTTTCTAAGGAGGATTGGAAGATTATGGCTAGTACCTCTGCGATTTCTTCCTTCACTTCCCTCAGCATCCTAGGATGCATCCCATCCGGTCCTGGTGACTTATCTACTTTAAGTACAGCCAGCCTTTCTAGTACCTCGTCTATCAATTTTTATCTCCTCTACCTCCTCCTTCACTATGTCTATGGCAGCATCTTCTTCCTTGGTGAAGACAGATGCAAAGTACTCATTTAGTACCTCAGCCATACCCTCTGCCTCCACGCATAGGTCTCCTTTTTGGTCCCTAATCAGCCCCCACACCCACTCGTACTACCCATTTACTATTTATATGCCTATAGAAGGCTTTTAGATTCCCTTTGATGTTAGCTGCTATTCTATTCTCATACCCTCATTTTCTTTTTCACTTCTCCTCTGAACTTTCTATTATTTAGCTTGATTCACTCTCTAGTTTAACCAATGGACAAATAGATGTGGCACCGGAGGGCGGTCATTGGCTAGAATGCATTGCCTAGCAACAGTGAGGAAAGGGACCGGGGGGTGTGGGGAACATAGGAACAGGAGTAGGCCATTCAGCCCCTCAAGCCGTCCCGCCATTGAATGAGAGCATGGCTTATCTGTACTCTAACTCCATATTGCTTAATACCCTTGGCTAGCAAAAATCTATCGATCTCAGATTTAAAATGCTTTTTGTGGGAGAGAATGCCATACTTCATCAAATGGATTGCTTTTTTTGCAAACAAAAAAAATTATTCTACACAGCCTCAGTCATTCGTTGCTTCTGCCTGGCCTCCCCTCTTCCACCCACCCCGCTCCCGCTCCCCCCCATCCACTGGCCCCCCTCCCCGCCCCCGACCCTCTGGTGGGATTTGTAAAAAGCACAAACCCATAGCAGATGTTTACTGCTGTAATGATGAAAGACACTGCTGTTCTGGACGGCAGCCATACGTTTTTCATTCAGAGATGAAAGGTTCCACATGCCTCTCAGCCACAGCACAGTCTCAAAAGCCAGCAAAATTCCGCCCCCCCCCCACCCACCCACCCCCCGACCAACAGAAACACTTCACAAGAAAGCCTTGTACGCTTGGCAACTCTCGACATCCTGTGTAGATAATTCCTCCACCAGAACGTATTGTTCAGGAACTTACCTTTGTGCTTTTACTTGGCTGCACATTTCATGCAGCCGATTTTAAAATGATTTTATACACCTAGGAGTCGAGAAACTACAACCGGCTGGTGTTGTGGTCGTCAGCTTCTGCTCCTTAAGTTACCAGCTTCAGCCACACGTTTTTCACTCACTAGTTTACAGCCTGCAGTCTGGCTTTTTGACTGAAGCTATTCAACTGGAAGTCGAATTTTTGCTGGATTTATACAGGACATTTTTAAATAATTCAATCGCTGCCAATTTGATGATTCAGATTGCAGTAAATCGACCGCATCACCTCACAAATCCTCCCCATAACTCTTCACTTTGATGAGATAATTAGAGGAGAAAGGCCATTCAGCCCATCTCAATTCATCCATGCAGGCAGACCCTGAAAGTCCCCTTATTTCAGCATTCAATAGTTTCTTAAATGATTCCATCTTTAGTACTCTATCGAAGACTCCACACAGAGCAATGAAGATGTGGTGTAAAGAAGAATTTCCTGATAGCTGTCCCAAATTTATTTTTCACTAGTTTGAACCTACGTCTCCTTGTACCACACTCAATTTAGTTTAAAGTTTACAGATTTACCTTCGCCACTCCCTTTACTATCTTACATATATTCGTAATAGCGTCAGTCTCTGCCCCTACTGCAGCTGAAACCCTCATCTATGCTTTTGTCATTTCCAAACTTGATTATTCCAATGCTCTCCTGACCAGCCTCCCACCTTCCACACACTGCAAACTTGAGCTCGTCCAAAACTCTGCTGCCTGTAGTCCTGTTCGCCCATCACCCCTGTGCTCGCTGACCTACATTGGCTTCTGGTCTAGCAACGCCTCGAATTAAAAATTCTCTTCCTTGTGTTCAAATCCCTCCCTGGTCTCATCCCTACCTATCTCCATAATCTCCACCAGCTCTGCAACCCTCCGAGATCTCTGCGTTCTTCCAATTCTGGTCTCTTGTGTATCCCCGATATCCTTCACCCCCACCATTGGTGGCTATGCTTTCAGCATGTCTAGGCCCTAAGCTCTGAAATTCTCTCTCTCTAAACCTCTCCACCTCTTCGAAGATGCTCCTTAAAACCTACCTCTTTGACCAAGCCTTTAGTCATCTGTCCTAATATCTTATGTGGCGCAGTGTCAAATTTTTCCTGATTACACTCCTGTGAAGCACCTTGGGACGTTTTACTACGTTAAAGGCATTGTATAAATGCAAGTTGTTGTTGCATATATTTACAAGATCACCTTTCAGACTCCTCCTTTCCAAGTTGAAAAGCCCAAGATTCGCCAGGATTTCCTTACAACTCAAACCTTCGGCGCCAGTCATCATCTCTATGGGTTTTCTCTATACCATCTCCAATGCTTAAATACCTTCCTTGTGTCTCGGTGACTAGGATTGAACACAGATGTGATCTGACTAGAGCCCTGTACAGTTCGATACAGTACAACTTCCTCAGACTTGTATTCTACTGCTTTAACCGTGTAGCTCAACGTTCTATTGGTTTGGTTTCTGCTCAGTGTTGAGTGGATATGCCGAATCTCTCTCAGCTTCATCCTTGGTTATTTCAAAACCATTCATGGAGTAGGCATATCATGTGTTTTTCCTTCCTACGTGCCGTCCTTTGCCTTCTCTATATTAAATGCCATCTGCCAATGTTATCATAGAATCATAGAAAGTTACAGCACGGAAGGAGGTCATTTTGGCCCATCGTGTCCGCGCCAGCCAACAAAGAGTTATCCAGCCTAATCCCACTTCCCAGCTCTTGGTCTGTAGCCCTGCAGGTTAGAGCATCCCAAGTGCACATCCAAGTACCTTTTAAAATGTGGTTAGGGTTCCTGCCTCTACCACCCTTTCAGGCAGTGAGTTCCAGACCCCCACAACCCTCTGGGTGAAGAAATTTCCCCATAAAACCTTCCACCAATTACTTTAAATCTGTGCCCCCTGGTTTTTGACCCCTCTAAGGGAAATAGGTCCTTTCTATCCACTTTATCTATGCCCCTCAATTTTATACACCTCAATAAGGTCTCCCCTCAGCCTCCTCTGTTCCAAGGAAAACAGACCCAGCCTATCCAGTCTTTCCTCATAGCTAAGATTCTCTACTCCCGGCAACATCCTTGTAAATCTCCTCTGTACCCTCTCTAGTGCAATCACATCTTTCCTGTAATGTGGTAACCAGAACTGCACGCAGTACTCTAGCTGAGGCCTAACTAGTGTTTTATACAGTTCAAGCATAACCCCCCCGCTCTTGTATTCTATGCCACGGCTAATAAAGGCAAGCATTCCGTATGCCTTCTTAACCACCTTATCTACCTGGCCTGCTACCTTCAGGGATCTGTGGACATGCACTCCAAGGTCCCTTTGTTCCTCTACACTACTCAGTGTCCTACCATTTAATGTGTATTCCCTTTCCTTTTTAGCCCTCCCCAAATGCATTACCTCACACTTCTCCGGATTGAATTCCATTTGCCACTGTTCTGCCCACCTGACCAATTTATTGATATCTTCCTGCAGTCTACAGCTTCCTTCTTCAGTATCAACCACACAGTCGATTTTAGTATCATCTGCAAATATATATTTTGTCCAACTCATTCTGTAATTTCTGATCTTCTTACAATTCCACTGCTCCCCAGAGTTTGGTATCATCTGCAAATTTGCCCATTTTGCATTGAGTTTCTGAATTCATGTCATTTATGTAAATTAGAACCAGTAACAGTCCCATCATTGACCCCTGGAACACCCCAGTCAATATTGCCTCCTCTCCCCATTGTAACATAATTCCTCAAACAAGTTTTCTACCCTTCAGCCGATTCCTTA